>LFJQ01000009.1:0-2400000 GCA_001182835.1 Oropetium thomaeum | reverse complement strand
CAAGTATCCCTTGCCACGCATAGACACTCTATTTGATCAGTTGGCTGGAGCAAAGGTCTTCTCGAAAGTTGATCTTCGGTCTGGATATCATCAGATCAAGATCCGTCCCAGTGACATTCCGAAGACGGCTTTCTCCACCAGATACGGACTATATGAGTATTTGGTGATGTCGTTTGGACTCACGAACGCGCCAGCTTACTTCATGTACCTCATGAACTCAGTCTTCATGCCAGAGTTGGATAAGTTTGTAGTGGTGTTCATTGACGACATCCTAATATACTCCAAGTCAGCCGATGAGCATGCAGAGCACCTTAGGACAGTTCTCCAGAGACTCAGAGATCATAAGCTCTATGCCAAGTTCAGCAAGTGCGAGTTTTGGATTGAGCGTGTTCAGTTTCTGGGTCATGTTGTGTCTGCAGAAGGCATTTCTGTCGATCCGGGAAAGGTGCAAGATGTTGTTAATTGGAAAGCACCCACCACAGTCCACAAGGTGCGAAGTTTCTTGGGATTGGCAGGATACTATCGCCGCTTCATTCCCAACTTCTCCAAGATTGCCAGGCCTATTACAGATCTGCTCAAGAAGGATCAGAAATTCAAGTGGACAGAAAAGTGCGAAGAAGCTTTTCAGACTTTAAAGAAGCACTTGACCACGGCACCAGTACTCGCCCAACCAGATTTGAGTAAGCCCTTCGACGTCTATTGTGACGCGTCGGGCACTGGACTTGGTTGTGTGTTGATGCAAGAAGGACGGGTAATTGCTTATGCTTCCAGGCAACTCCGTAAGCATGAGTTGAATTACCCCACACACGACTTGGAATTGGCAGCCGTGGTATTAGCTCTGAAAGTGTGGAGGCATACTTACTGGGAAACCTAGTACACCTCTACACTGACCACAAGAGTCTCAAGTACATCTTCACTCAGAACGAGTTGAACATGAGGCAACGAAGATGGCTAGAATTAATCAAGGACTACGAGATAGAGATCCACTACCATCCGGGGAAGGCTAATGTGGTTGCCGACGCGTTGAGCAGAAACGCCCATTGCCACTACTTGGATCAGGGGGTTGCAGTTGAAGAATTGGAGCCAGCCGTAAGAATTCTACCCCACGGAGCACTCTACAACCTAGCCTTAGTGCCAACACTTAAAGACGAAGTAGCCAAGGCCCAGAAGCTTGATAAGGGCATGGAAAAGATCAGATTAGGACTGCAAGAGAAGAAGATGCAGTGTTTCCGTGAAGATGAAGAAGGAGTTTTGTGGTTCAAGAACAGACTGGTAGTGCCAAGGGATCACGAGCTCCGAAAGAAGATTATGGATGAAGCTCATTTATCCAAGTACTCAATTCACCCTGGCAGTAACAAGATGTATCAGGATCTGCGAAAGAAGTTTTGGTGGACAAGGATGAAGAGAGAAATCGCTCGGTATGTAGCGGAGTGTGACACCTGCCGCAGAATAAA
The DNA here is from genome assembly GCA_001182835.1 of Oropetium thomaeum. Classification (NCBI taxonomy): domain Eukaryota; kingdom Viridiplantae; phylum Streptophyta; class Magnoliopsida; order Poales; family Poaceae; genus Oropetium; species Oropetium thomaeum. Next base: position 2,398,546 of record LFJQ01000009.1, on the reverse strand, counting down.
GGCCGACCATCTAAAAGGCGCAGGGTTGTCGCAACCTTTGAGCATTCCGTCATGGAAATGGGAAGACATAAGCATGGACTTCATTGTTGGACTGCCCATGACAGCTCAAAAGTTGGATTCCATTTGGGTTATAGTAGACCGTTTGACAAAGACAGCCCATTTCATTCCTGTCTCAACCAGATACACCATGAAGAAGTATGCACAGCTGTACATTGACCGGATAGTCTGTCTGCATGGAGTACCCAAAACAATCATCTCCGACCGAGGCACCCAATTCGTCGGTCGATTTTGGAAACAACTCCACGAGTCACTAGGAACTAGGCTCATCCATAGCTCAGCCTACCACCCTCAGACTGATGGTCAGACGGAAAGAGTAAACCAAATACTTGAAGACATGCTCCGAGCTTGTGTTTTGGAGTACGGAAAAGGATGGGACACCTATCTATCACTGGCAGAGTTCTCGTACAACAACAGTTACCAAGCCAGCATCCAAATGTCCCCCTTCGAAGCACTATACGGCCGTAGTTGCAGAACCTGTGACACCCCGGTGTCACCCAGGAGTTAAATCGGCAACGTAAAACCCTAATCGACATTATTTCACACCTAAAGGCAAAACCAATATTGGAAGTAAGTGAAATGTTGTTTAAAATACCCCAAAGGCATTCTACAAAAACTTTAATAGTCCACAGAACACGATTATCAAGTTCGAAGAATTTCCACCCGCAGTGTCAAAAATTTTATTCTTCGGGCAGAAATCTAACCCTAATGAATGACCTATCAAATTTCCCACAACACCATAGCTATATTTTTGCATAACAATTAACTTCACTTCAAAATAGAATTTTGGAAATTTATTCAAGATTTTTAGTTAAGGTTTAACCCTTTTTAAAATTCACACAAACCTAAGTGGACTCAAAAAAAAATTCAAGAAAATTTGGGAGCTGATTCAGAACTCGAACCCTAAATAAAAAGTGTTCCAAATAATTCTCTGAGCATGCACAAAAATTTTCATAATTTTCTGAGCTGAGGAGGTAAGGTTTTCAATTTGAACCAGTAGCAATTCATTTGAATTCGTCAGTTGTCGGATGAGCTACAGGGCGCCCGCCCCCGTTGCCCAACCGCCGCTCGGCAGGGCCGCTTCCTCCGCCGGCCGGCTCGCCTTTTCGCGCCCGACTTCAAAGCGCCGAGCAAAGGATCGCCGAAGATCTTCTCCTCCCCTCTGCTCTCTCTCTCTCCCTGTCCTGTCTTCATTGCTGCGCGCCGTTTCATCGCTCGGCAGAGCCCCTGCGGCACGCCACCGCCCCCGCCGGCCAATTCCGTCGCTCCCCTCTGCTCCCCTCCCCAACTCTCCACGCAATGACTTAAAAGAGTGCACTGAACCTCCCTCACTCTTTCCCCGCGCTCAATTTCACTCCTACGCAACCCTTGCCGTTTTCTGTCGCTCGGTGCCACCGTCGCCATTGCCGCCGCAAGTGAGCTCACGGTGAGACCATACTCCGACCCTTTTCCATTGATCAAACCTTGCCTAAACAACTCCCCTCACCTCCGTGCAGCTCTCAGTTGATCGAATTACACTCTCATCGCTCCCTCCGCCCGGAACACTGAAATCGACCTCCCCGGCCACAGGAGCACCGCCCCAACCCTAATCAATCAAATTCGTCTTCACGGTATGGCCATTCTGCAATTCCTTCACTCGGCACCTTCATCTCATCCATGTGATTGACCTTGACAAGTACTCAGCCGCAGAAGCTCACCGGCGACGACAGAACGCCTGCACCGCCGCCAGTTCACCCTTCTGCCGCCAGTTGAGCTCACCGTCGACTCCTGCCTTCCGGCCGTTTCCGCGACCCCTAGCCCAGTCAAACAGCTTCACTGCATCACGGTGAGTCTCCTGGACCAATCAATTTCCTTACTCCGCCGTTCCTCCGGTGATTCCATCATTGAGCTTCGGGCAGAGCCGCCACCCCTCGCCGCCGGCCGTGCTCCGGCCAATTTCAGTGTTTCTCCTCGTGCTCAACTCACTTGTCAAGTCATCGTGCAGCTCACGGCGCTCTCCCCTCACCGGATTTCAGCTCATCTCGTCGGGAACCGTTTCTCACCGCCGCCACCGTCGACCTCCACGGTGAGCACCCCTCTCCGGTGATGGAACCTCACCATTGCCGTGCTGCCGAGCTTCGTCTTAGCCTGTAGAAGGTGTAGGGTCAAGGATTGAGCGCAGCCGATCAACCATTTTAACCGAATCACTCGCCGGAGCTCGTCGGAGCTCAGTCCTCTGTTTAGCCCTAATCACTGTTTCATTTTTATTTCCCTCCAATATTGTCCTGTCTTGTAAAATGCCAAACAAATCACAGAGACCTCCAAAAATTCCAAACAAAAATTTGTTAGAACCCTCATGAAATGCACTAATTTTCTGCTAAAACACTTTTTAACAAATGACCAAACATTTGCAGAATTAATTAGAAACCCTATTTTCTGTTTTTAAATTTTAATTTGAAATCTATAGCAATGCTAGGTCAGCCCTTTGATCCAAAAATGCACCATGGCCACACACACCTCCTGGAGTTTTTTGAAGATTTTTGGAACATGTGATAATATGTAACCCTATTGAATAACGGCAATCTGCCTAGTTAAAATACTATTTTCTAAAATACATTGCAAAAGTCCTATTCGGTGATGAAACCCTAAATAAAAGTTGTAGATTTGAGGCTCATGAGTGACCACATAAAATATTTTAGACTGAATCAAACATTTACTAGGTTATTTTGACTTTACAAGATTGGGAAACAGGAACTTCGATGAATTTTTATAAAATCTAGAAAAATCATCTTGGCCCCACCCAAAGCCCAAAAAGCTTAATTCAAAGAGTTATATCAACTAAAAATAATCTTGAGGTTGAATTAAAACTTTCATCCCAACCCTAATTTTTAGGCGTCGAGTAATTGGGGTTAACCCTAATTCTGGGCGTCGCCAAAACGGAACCCTAAATTACTATCGATAAAAGCAACAGGCCTTTTCAATTAAACTTATCCTAATCATACTGCATCATGTAGATTCCGAAGCACGTGAGGTAGCTGCAGAGCCCGACTCCTCCACTCCAGCCGAAGAAGTCAACCAAGGAGCCGAAGAGCCAGGCAAGCCCCGGTGCACTAACTCTGTTTTAAATTTTCTTGTTACAACTCAGTGAGTCATATCATGATTGTGCATTAAGTTGTTAGGAGTTGATTGCAACCTTAGATGCATTTGTTCCCATAGGAAACCCTATCGGTAGTAGTATAGATGACCAGATAGTTGCTATGCTTAGTAGGTTATTACCGGTAGAAGTCGAGCAGAGTGGACACTGCTCGCGAAAGGTAGGATCTTGGATGAAACTACCACTTGACTCATTACGACACTCGATGATGAGATAATTAAAGAAGAATAAAAGTTTGAGGGTCAGACAGGATACCAAGTAGGTCGGCGACTGGACCGGGTCCAGGGTGACCGTAGACCTGTCTGATCCGTGTGGTCCGAGTCTGATCGAGTGTTGAACGTACTGATCGTATGCTGGGTGTAATGGGCCCCAGTAAACCTACGTAGCCTAGTAATTGCAACGTCGAACCTGCCCTACGGTGTCTGACTAGGAGAAGATCTGGGGTGGGCAGCGTGGGAACTCCACAGAAACCGTCTGGGACGTGTTGTCTGGTGGGATGCGGCGCTGCTAAGGCAGACGTAGGAGGGAATTGACGTTGCAGGAGCTGGTGTGAACGGTTGCCACGTGCGAGTCTGGGACACGCACGTGTCGTACGATTAGGTTTGCCCCTGCAGGGTATAAAAATCGTTTCGAACCGCTGTCGCTCCCAGTTGGTGAGCATGCTCGTGAAACGCACCACATTTCAGCAACAAGATGAGATGCAATGAGATTGACAATTGATGATTGATATTTACTTGTCTTTTTCATATTGTTTGATTAGACTAGTGCTAATTAAAGTTATATCTTAACTACTTAATCTGTGCTAAAATTGACCAAGAATAGTTCAGGTTGCGGGTCCGTTTTTGCAAATAGAACCCCCCCCCCCTTATCAGCCTTCATGTCTAGAAGTCGGCTGTAGTCAGCCTTTTGACGGGTCAGTCTTGTTGAGCTTCTTAGAAGCTCACGCGTTAGCGATATGTGGTTTTCAGGAATCGACGCGCAGAACCAGGACGCTGGCTTCCACTGGGAGGAACCTCACCCCGAGGTAGGGAACCTCCAGTGGGAACTGTGCGAGTCGCCGCAGTAACATTTGAAGTGGCCAGCAGCATGACGCCCGCGGGCAGGGTGCATGCTTTTGCTTAGCTTTTGAGTGTCGGAGTCTGTAATCGAGTCTTCCGCTGCTACGATTTTTAAACTCTGTTGTGCGCTCTGAACTCTTGTAAGACTTATTCTACAACCCAGGAATTAATGTTGTATTTAATTTCTTCCTCCTTAAATTACTGCTGTTTATCCTGCCTGTGTTGTATCGTGTGTACGCTCGCTTCGCCGAGCGTTGCCCAACAGGATCCTGGCTTAACGACTGAACGGATCCGTCCCGAGACGGGGTTCTCTGGGCGGGTCGCGTCAGCTTGGCATCAGAGCCATGTTGGGAAACGGTATAACGTTTAAGGCATATTTTCGAAAATTACGTGCGAGTGAGGTACGCGCCCTATTAGTTAATAGGTTATCAGGTGGCAAGCTAACCTAGTATAGGAGCTAACTAAACCCACTCTAGATTTACATTTCTGTAACGACGCACCGACGCTAAGGTAAGCAAGGTAAGGCACGCCGCTCGACTGCGGTAAAAAGTCGAGAAACCCCTGTTGCGTTTGCGACAGTAGCGTTCTATACCGTGGTGGTATAGAAGGAGGTACTATGTTCGTTGTAATATAGTACACCCCCTTGCCGTTTAGGGAGAAAAGCGGACCTCTACCGTACGAGGTGTGGGTTACGGACTTGTTGCGAAAGCAGACCTTCGCAACAGTGGAGTCTTGTGTCTTTGGCACACGAGAGATGAGTTTGTTCCTCACGACTTCGGTTTTGCGGAACACTCTCATACCTCCGCTGCCTGAGGTAAAGTGCAGTCTGTCGCCGCGCAGGGAAGGTCGGACACGTGATCCCCGTACGTGACCTACTCGGGGCGACCCATATGGCAATGATATGGGTTGATGTCTTTACTTTCGAAATATATCATATTGCAACTGCCTGTGATGCATTTTCTGCAGGTACGCTAACCTCGGTACCGTTTAGAACGAGTAGTAACGGCTAACTTGAGTGCGACTCTGCCACCGCCTAAGCGTATTTTTCTCTTTATTTGTGAGGACGTATAGGCCGATATAGGATTGCATTGCATGAAGAAATAATAAAACCCTTTAAACTTATACTAAAACCATCCAGGAGTAAGAATTCCATCAAGAATGGCTATAACACCAACAGAAGTTAAAAGGGGTCAACCTGGATACCTTCCTCCTTAGAGATTGTGTGACCTCAACCGAGTCCGAGCAGATTCCTTGCATACCATTGAGCCTTTTACAGTACTTTCCTCGATGGGAAGATTGTCTCCTTGGCAGGTCAACTAGATGGTAGAGCCCCTTGGACAGCTCGACTGTTGCTAATTAGCATCCTTAGTGACCAAACTTGGATTACCTTTTACGCAGGGGTGAAAAATATTTTATGTACCGGAAGATTTAGCATGCTTTGAACTTTGTGTCAACATGTGGCTTCTGATTGATAAAATATTGTTCACCTCTGTGATGCAGATGGACGCCAACACGATCGAGCATGGACTCGCGGAGATAGGCGTTGAAGACTCCACCCCTACCTACGTCACCAAGCAATCAGGACGCAAGGGATTCGTGGAGATACTTGGTCAGACCTTGCAGTCACTGGGTTATCCAGAGATCCCTTGGTTTCAGATTCGGGAGTAACGGCAGTATGATCTGCCACGCTGCTCAGCCACAGTTACACTCCCCACGCACCCTCAGCAGGCCAACGGAGAGATTTACACCACCACCACCTTCGGTTCGGACAAGACCGAAGCCATTGAGTCAGCTGCTCATCAGGCCCTACTGAGGATATGCGAGAAGCATACAGAAGACTTGGCAGACAAGCCAGCAGCGATGTTCCCCATACGGGACCAGGTTAACAGCACCTGGCACCGTAATGTTAAGAATGCACAGAAGAGGACTTTCAGGGGAGAGATGGATCACGTCACTCCCTTGTTCACATTGAGCCTAGCACTGCTCAACTTGCATGAGGACACTGTTCGCCGCCCAGATGCTCCAAGGGCACGCCGGAGCTTGGTGGGCTAACTACCTAGCCACCCTCCCGGAAAACACCCAGGTGCCCTGGGCGCAATTTCGGGAGGCTTTCCGCGCTCATCACATCCCCGCAGGGCTTATGCAAAGGAAGGCCAAAGAGTTCATGGCCTTGACACAGGGCAACCGCACGGTGCATGATTACTCCCGTGTGTTCAACCAGCTTGCCCTATATGCTCCAGAGCAAGTGGACACGGACGCGAAACGGAAATACCGTTTCATGGAAGGGCTAAACCTCACGCTCCAGGGTCGCCTGGCCCTGAACCAAGGCGGCTCATTCAACGAGCTGGTGAGCAACGCCCTCATCGCCGAAGAGTATTTGGAGAAAGAGCAGCGTGAGAAAAAGCGCGCCAATAGTGGACCCTCAAACGCCCCGCCACCAAAGTACCGTCTGGTGTACACTGCACCAGATGGCAGGAAATACAGGGCGACCCCGCCGCAAGCTCCGTCATTCCGTCCACCGCAGCCATACCGGCCTCCGCAGAATCAACAGCAGACTGGCTACCGCGCACCACCGCCACCACAGAGGAACCAGGGTGTCCGCCCACCTCAACAGGGCGCCCGTCCTGGACCAGGCACGCCCTGCTTCACCTGCGGACTACCCGGGCACTTCGCCCGCGAGTGCCCCTCCAATCAGCAAGCTAGGGGCAACCAACAGGCGAACCAGGGTCAAGGTCAGCAAAGGGGACAAAGGAACACCAGGACTGGTCGGGTGAACCACACCACGGCCGAAGATATTTCTGAAGGAGAGCAAGTACTGGCGGGTATGTTCTCACTTTCTACCCACTCAGCCTTCGTTCTATTTGATTCCGGTGCCACCCACAATTTTATCAGTAAAAATTTTGTTAAGGGTAAAAGCCTGATCACCATTCCCCTCGAGCCACCCTTCCTCATAAAATCTCCTGGGGGTAACATATTGTCCAAATATGGCTTAGGTGAGGCACCCCTAAAGTTAGGAAACCACATCTATCCTACCTCTTTCATAATCTTAGATGGGCAGGGTATCGACCTTATCATCGGCATGAAATGGATGAAGCACCACAATGCCATCCTTGATGTTGCTAACCGTGTAGTCCACTTAACCTCCCCACTTCACGGTTCCGTATCTATAAACCTAGACCATCCTAGATCTGCCCTAAAACAAGTCTGCCATGTCGTCGGAAAAAGTCTGGAAGAAATACCGGTGGTTAAGGAATTCCCCGATGTGTTCCCAGAAGAATTACCTGGCTTACCACCGGACAGAGATGTGGAGTTCCAGATTGAGCTACAGCCAGGCACAGCTCCGATTTCCCGCAGACCGTACAAGATGGCACCTAAAGAGCTGGCAGAGCTAAAGACACAGTTGAAGGAGTTGCTGGACAAGGGCTTCATACGGCCCAGTTCCTCGCCTTGGGGATGTCCAGCATTGTTTGTAAAGAAGAAGGACCAATCCTTGAGACTATGCGTGGATTACCGCCCCTTGAACGCGGTCACTATCAAGAACAAATACCCACTGCCACGCATAGATACTCTGTTTGATCAGCTGGCTGGAGCAAAGGTTTTCTCTAAAGTCGACCTTCGATCGGGTTACCATCAGATCAAGATACGTCCCGTGGACATTCCGAAGACGGCTTTCTCCACCAGATATGGACTGTATGAGTACTTGGTGATGTCGTTTGGACTCACTAACGCACCAGCGTACTTCATGTACCTCATGAACTCAGTGTTCATGCCCGAGCTGGATAAGTTTGTAGTGGTGTTCATTGATGACATCCTCGTGTACTCGAAGACGGCCGATGAACATGCTCAGCATCTCCGCATAGTTCTGCAAAGACTCAGAGATCATCAGCTGTACGCCAAATTTAGCAAATGCGAATTCTGGATTGAGCGTGTTCAGTTTCTGGGTCACGTGGTGTCCGCAGAAGGCATTTCTGTAGATCCGGGAAAGGTACAAGATGTTGTGGGGTGGAAGGCACCCACAACGGTTCACAAGGTACGAAGTTTCTTGGGATTAGCAGGGTATTATCGCCGCTTTATTCCCAGTTTTTCCAAGATTGCTAAACCCATCACAGAACTGCTCAAGAAGGACCAGAAGTTCAAATGGACGGAAAAGTGCGAAGAAGCTTTTCAGACTTTGAAGAAGCACTTGACCACAGCACCGGTACTCGCCCAACCAGACTTGAGCAAGCCCTTTGACGTATATTGCGATGCGTCGGGCATTGGACTTGGTTGCGTATTAATGCAAGAAGGGCGGGTGATTGCTTATGCTTCAAGGCAACTCCGTAAGCACGAACTGAATTATCCCACCCATGACTTGGAGTTGGCCGCTGTGGTATTGGCTCTAAAGGTGTGGAGGCATTATCTATTGGGAAACCTAGTGCACCTCTACACCGACCACAAAAGTCTCAAGTATATCTTCACTCAGAATGAGCTGAACATGAGGCAACGGCGATGGCTAGAGCTAATCAAGGATTATGAAATAGAGATCCATTATCATCCGGGCAAAGCTAACGTGGTTGCAGATGCACTTAGCAGAAACGCCCATTGCCACTACTTAGATCAAGGAGTAGCAACCGAGGGACTAGAGCCAACCGTAAGAATTCTACCTCACGGAGCTCTCTACAACCTAGCCTTAGTGCCAACACTTAGAGACGAGGTAGCCAAGGCCCAAAAGATTGACAAGGGCATGGAAATGATCAGATTAGGACTGCGAGATAAGAAGATGCAGTGCTTCCGAGAAGACGAAGACGGAGTTCTATGGTTCAAGAATCGACTAGTAGTACCCAAGAATCACGAGCTCCGAAGAAAGATCATGGATGAGGCTCACTTATCTAAGTACTCTATTCATCCTGGCAGTAACAAGATGTATCAAGATCTGCGGAAGAAATTTTGGTGGACCAGAATGAAGAGAGAGATCGCTCGATACATAGCAGAATGTGACACGTGCCGAAGAGTAAAGACTGACCACCTGAAGGGTGCAGGGTTGTCGCAACCCTTGAGCATTCCGTCATGGAAATGGGAAGATATAAGCATGGATTTCGTTGTCGGACTACCCTTGACAGCCCGGCAGTTAGATTCAATTTGGGTCATAGTAGACCGTTTGACAAAGACGGCCCACTTCATCCCGGTGTCGACCAGATACACCATGAAGAAGTATGCACAGTTATACATTGATCGGATAGTCTGCCTACATGGAGTGCCTAAAACGATCATCTCCGACCGAGGTACCCAGTTTATCGGTCGATTTTGGAAGCAACTACATGAGTCATTAGGAACCAAGTTAATTCATAGCTCAGCTTACCATCCCCAGACAGATGGCCAGACCGAAAGAGTAAACCAAATACTTGAAGACATGCTTCGAGCTTGCGTCTTGGAACACGGAAAAGGATGGGACACTTATCTGTCCTTGGCGGAGTTCTCGTACAACAATAGCTATCAAGCCAGCATCAAGATGTCACCTTTTGAAGCATTGTACGGCCGTAGTTGCAGAACGCCACTCAACTGGTCAGAAGCAGGCGAAAGAATTATTTTGGGACCAGATCTGGTGCAACAAGCCGAAGAGAAAGTACGAGTCATTCAAGCCAATCTAAAGGCCGCCAAGTCGAGGCAGAAAAGCTATGCAGATCGGAGGCGCAGACCATTAAGATTCGAAATAGGAGACTACGTTTACCTGCGAGTATCACCCATGAAAGGAGTTCGACGATTCGGGATCAGAGGCAAATTAGCACCCCGGTATATAGGTCCATATCCTATCACAGCCGAATGCGGACCAGTGGCATATCAAGTGAAGTTGCCAGAAGAATTATCAGGGATACACAATGTCTTCCATGTCTCGCAACTGAAGAAGTGTCTGAAGGCACCCGTAGATCAAGTGATTCCAGAAGCGCAAGAATTGCAACCAGACTTAACTTACCCAGAGCGTCCAGTGAAGATACTAGATGAAAAAGAGCGAGTTACTAGAAGACGGACACTCAAGTTTTACAAGGTTCTGTGGAGCAACCACACAGAAGACGAGGCAACATGGGAGTCGGCAGAGTTTCTTCGATCCCACTACCCCGAACTACTCCCAGCCCCATAGGTACCTATGCCTACCCTAAACCTCTGCTTAAATCTCGGGACGCGATTTCTTTTAGGGGGGGAGGCTGTGACACCCCGGTGTCACCCAGGATTTAAATCGGCAACGTAAAACCCTAATCGACATTATTTCACACCTAAAGGCAAAACCAATATTGGAAGTAAGTGAAATGTTGTTTAAAATACCCCAAAGGCATTCTACAAAAACTTTAATAGTCCACAGAACACGATTATCAAGTTCGAAGAATTTCCACCCGCAGTGTCAAAAATTTTATTCTTCGGGCAGAAATCTAACCCTAATGAATGACCTATCAAATTTCCCACAACACCATAGCTATATTTTTGCATAACAATTAACTTCACTTCAAAATAGAATTTTGGAAATTTATTCAAGATTTTTAGTTAAGGTTTAACCCTTTTTAAAATTCACACAAACCTAAGTGGACTCAAAAAAAAATTCAAGAAAATTTGGGAGCTGATTCAGAACTCGAACCCTAAATAAAAAGTGTTCCAAATAATTCTCTGAGCATGCACAAAAATTTTCATAATTTTCTGAGCTGAGGAGGTAAGGTTTTCAATTTGAACCAGTAGCAATTCATTTGAATTCGTCAGTTGTCGGATGAGCTACAGGGCGCCCGCCCCCGTTGCCCAACCGCCGCTCGGCAGGGCCGCTTCCTCCGCCGGCCGGCTCGCCTTTTCGCGCCCGACTTCAAAGCGCCGAGCAAAGGATCGCCGAAGATCTTCTCCTCCCCTCTGCTCTCTCTCTCTCCCTGTCCTGTCTTCATTGCTGCGCGCCGTTTCATCGCTCGGCAGAGCCCCTGCGGCACGCCACCGCCCCCGCCGGCCAATTCCGTCGCTCCCCTCTGCTCCCCTCCCCAACTCTCCACGCAATGACTTAAAAGAGTGCACTGAACCTCCCTCACTCTTTCCCCGCGCTCAATTTCACTCCTACGCAACCCTTGCCGTTTTCTGTCGCTCGGTGCCACCGTCGCCATTGCCGCCGCAAGTGAGCTCACGGTGAGACCATACTCCGACCCTTTTCCATTGATCAAACCTTGCCTAAACAACTCCCCTCACCTCCGTGCAGCTCTCAGTTGATCGAATTACACTCTCATCGCTCCCTCCGCCCGGAACACTGAAATCGACCTCCCCGGCCACAGGAGCACCGCCCCAACCCTAATCAATCAAATTCGTCTTCACGGTATGGCCATTCTGCAATTCCTTCACTCGGCACCTTCATCTCATCCATGTGATTGACCTTGACAAGTACTCAGCCGCAGAAGCTCACCGGCGACGACAGAACGCCTGCACCGCCGCCAGTTCACCCTTCTGCCGCCAGTTGAGCTCACCGTCGACTCCTGCCTTCCGGCCGTTTCCGCGACCCCTAGCCCAGTCAAACAGCTTCACTGCATCACGGTGAGTCTCCTGGACCAATCAATTTCCTTACTCCGCCGTTCCTTCGGTGATTCCATCATTGAGCTTCGGGCAGAGCCGCCACCCCTCGCCGCCGGCCGTGCTCCGGCCAATTTCAGTGTTTCTCCTCGTGCTCAACTCACTTGTCAAGTCATCGTGCAGCTCACGGCGCTCTCCCCTCACCGGATTTCAGCTCATCTCGTCGGGAACCGTTTCTCACCGCCGCCACCGTCGACCTCCACGGTGAGCACCCCTCTCCGGTGATGGAACCTCACCATTGCCGTGCTGCCGAGCTTCGTCTTAGCCTGTAGAAGGTGTAGGGTCAAGGATTGAGCGCAGCCGATCAACCATTTTAACCGAATCACTCGCCGGAGCTCGTCGGAGCTCAGTCCTCTGTTTAGCCCTAATCACTGTTTCATTTTTATTTCCCTCCAATATTGTCCTGTCTTGTAAAATGCCAAACAAATCACAGAGACCTCCAAAAATTCCAAACAAAAATTTGTTAGAACCCTCATGAAATGCACTAATTTTCTGCTAAAACACTTTTTAACAAATGACCAAACATTTGCAGAATTAATTAGAAACCCTATTTTCTGTTTTTAAATTTTAATTTGAAATCTATAGCAATGCTAGGTCAGCCCTTTGATCCAAAAATGCACCATGGCCACACACACCTCCTGGAGTTTTTTGAAGATTTTTGGAACATGTGATAATATGTAACCCTATTGAATAACGGCAATCTGCCTAGTTAAAATACTATTTTCTAAAATACATTGCAAAAGTCCTATTCGGTGATGAAACCCTAAATAAAAGTTGTAGATTTGAGGCTCATGAGTGACCACATAAAATATTTTAGACTGAATCAAACATTTACTAGGTTATTTTGACTTTACAAGATTGGGAAACAGGAACTTCGATGAATTTTTATAAAATCTAGAAAAATCATCTTGGCCCCACCCAAAGCCCAAAAAGCTTAATTCAAAGAGTTATATCAACTAAAAATAATCTTGAGGTTGAATTAAAACTTTCATCCCAACCCTAATTTTTAGGCGTCGAGTAATTGGGGTTAACCCTAATTCTGGGCGTCGCCAAAACGGAACCCTAAATTACTATCGATAAAAGCAACAGGCCTTTTCAATTAAACTTATCCTAATCATACTGCATCATGTAGATTCCGAAGCACGTGAGGTAGCTGCAGAGCCCGACTCCTCCACTCCAGCCGAAGAAGTCAACCAAGGAGCCGAAGAGCCAGGCAAGCCCCGGTGCACTAACTCTGTTTTAAATTTTCTTGTTACAACTCAGTGAGTCATATCATGATTGTGCATTAAGTTGTTAGGAGTTGATTGCAACCTTAGATGCATTTGTTCCCATAGGAAACCCTATCGGTAGTAGTATAGATGACCAGATAGTTGCTATGCTTAGTAGGTTATTACCGGTAGAAGTCGAGCAGAGTGGACACTGCTCGCGAAAGGTAGGATCTTGGATGAAACTACCACTTGACTCATTACGACACTCGATGATGAGATAATTAAAGAAGAATAAAAGTTTGAGGGTCAGACAGGATACCAAGTAGGTCGGCGACTGGACCGGGTCCAGGGTGACCGTAGACCTGTCTGATCCGTGTGGTCCGAGTCTGATCGAGTGTTGAACGTACTGATCGTATGCTGGGTGTAATGGGCCCCAGTAAACCTACGTAGCCTAGTAATTGCAACGTCGAACCTGCCCTACGGTGTCTGACTAGGAGAAGATCTGGGGTGGGCAGCGTGGGAACTCCACAGAAACCGTCTGGGACGTGTTGTCTGGTGGGATGCGGCGCTGCTAAGGCAGACGTAGGAGGGAATTGACGTTGCAGGAGCTGGTGTGAACGGTTGCCACGTGCGAGTCTGGGACACGCACGTGTCGTACGATTAGGTTTGCCCCTGCAGGGTATAAAAATCGTTTCGAACCGCTGTCGCTCCCAGTTGGTGAGCATGCTCGTGAAACGCACCACATTTCAGCAACAAGATGAGATGCAATGAGATTGACAATTGATGATTGATATTTACTTGTCTTTTTCATATTGTTTGATTAGACTAGTGCTAATTAAAGTTATATCTTAACTACTTAATCTGTGCTAAAATTGACCAAGAATAGTTCAGGTTGCGGGTCCGTTTTTGCAAATAGAACCCCCCCCCCCTTATCAGCCTTCATGTCTAGAAGTCGGCTGTAGTCAGCCTTTTGACGGGTCAGTCTTGTTGAGCTTCTTAGAAGCTCACGCGTTAGCGATATGTGGTTTTCAGGAATCGACGCGCAGAACCAGGACGCTGGCTTCCACTGGGAGGAACCTCACCCCGAGGTAGGGAACCTCCAGTGGGAACTGTGCGAGTCGCCGCAGTAACATTTGAAGTGGCCAGCAGCATGACGCCCGCGGGCAGGGTGCATGCTTTTGCTTAGCTTTTGAGTGTCGGAGTCTGTAATCGAGTCTTCCGCTGCTACGATTTTTAAACTCTGTTGTGCGCTCTGAACTCTTGTAAGACTTATTCTACAACCCAGGAATTAATGTTGTATTTAATTTCTTCCTCCTTAAATTACTGCTGTTTATCCTGCCTGTGTTGTATCGTGTGTACGCTCGCTTCGCCGAGCGTTGCCCAACAGGATCCTGGCTTAACGACTGAACGGATCCGTCCCGAGACGGGGTTCTCTGGGCGGGTCGCGTCAGAACCCCACTCAACTGGTCAGAAGCAGGCGAAATGATCATATTGGGACCGGACCTAGTGCAGCAGGCTGAAGAGAAGGTACGGGTTATACAAGCTAATTTGAAGGCCGCCAAGTCAAGACAGAAAAGCTATGCAGATAGAAGGCGTAGACCATTGACTTTCGAGGTAGGAGACTACGTCTACCTACGAGTCTCGCCAATGAAGGGAGTTCAACGGTTCGGGATCAAAGGCAAGTTAGCACCCCGATACATAGGTCCATGCCCTATCACAGCCAAGTGCGGACCAGTGGCGTATCAAGTGGAACTGCCAGAAAGATTATCGGGAATGCACAACGTATTCCATGTCCCCCAATTGAAGAAATGCCTAAATACACCAGTAGACCAAGTGGTTCAAGAAGCAGAAGAGTTGCAACCAGACCTAACCTACCCAGAGCGTCCAATCCGGATACTGGATGAGAAAGAACGAGTTACAAGAAGACGGACACTCAAGTTTTACAAGGTTCTGTGGAGCAACCACACGGAAGATGAAGCCACGTGGGAATCTGCAGAATTTCTTCAGTCAAACTACCCTGAGCTACTCCCAAAACCCTAGGTACCTATACCTATCCTAACCCTCTCCTTAAATCTCGGGACGCGATTTCTTTTAGGGGGGAGGGCTGTGACACCCCAGGTGTCACCAAGGAAAAGTCGACAACCTATACACCCTAAATCCTAATTTCACTCAATTTAAAGCAGTTTCAATCATTGAAATAAAAAGAAATATTGTCTAAAATGCTTTAAAGAGACACTATGAAAAGTTTGACAAAGAACAGAGCATGTTAACCAAAGTCCAGAGCATCCTCTACTAAAAGTATCGAAATCTCGTTAACAGAAAGAAATCCAAACCCTAACTATTGACCATCAAAATTTCCACAGAACCCTAGCTATGTTTTTACATAACTATTAAGCACACTTCAAAATAGAATTTTGGGAAATTATTCAAGATTTTTGGAAAAGCTTTAGACCTCTTAAAAATTCACAGAAGCTATAATCAACCTAGAAATTCAAGAATTTTTAGAGGCCAAATCATGACTTGAACCTTAAATGAAAAGTGTTCCAAATAAACTCCTGAGCTTGTACAAATAACCTCAATCTGCCTAGTTTAAATAGCATTTTCTAAAGTACATTGTAAAAGTCATTTGCAAGGTTAGACCCCAAAAGAAAAGTTGTAGATCTGGTGCTCAGGAGTGCTCACATAAAGTTTCATAATTTTATTCTAATGTTTACTAGTGCTTTCTGATTTTACAAGATCTAAAAACAGGAACTTCGATGAATTTTTATAAAATATAGAAAATTCATCTAGGCCCCAACCAAAGCCCAAAATGCTTATTCCAGGGAGTACTACCAAATAAAAATAATCTTGAGGAAGAATTAAAATTTTCATTTCTAACCCTAATTTAATAGCCGAAGAATTAAATAATGCTTAATCAATGGAAAGTGTCAAATTAACTTAATCAGGGTTTAAGATGTTGAACATGCCAACTAAAGTCACCTCATGAGAGTTGAATAAATTCTTTAAACATCATTCACGGATTAAGAAATTGATTTTAGTCGACGACGTCGAGTAATTAGGGTTAACCCTAATTCTGGGCGTCGCCAATCTAAACCCTAAGTTGTTATTGATAATAATAATAAGTTTCATTTTCATTAAACTTATCATAACCCTACTGCATCATGTAGATTCTGACGCTAACGAGGTAGCTACGGATCCAAGTTCATCGACCCCCGCCGACGAAGTCTGCAACAACACCGAAGAACCAGGCAAGCCCCGGTGCACAACCGAATTTAAAGTTTTACTTTTATAACTAAGTGTGTCTTGCTTGTGCATTAAGTACTAGGAGTTGATTGAAAACATAGTTGCATTTGTATCCATAGGAAACCCTAACGGTAGTTGGTATAGACACCCCCTTAGCATGCTATGCTTAGTAGGTAATTGCCGGTAGAAGTCGAGCAGAGTGGACGCTGCTCGCGAAAGGATAGGTTGTTGATTGAACTATGTCATGAGATGGACCACACCATATGAATCAGTAAAAAGATAAAAGTTGAGGGTCAGACAGGATACAAAGTAGGTCGGCGACTGGACTGGGTCCAGGGTGACCGTAGACTTGTCTGATCCGTGTGGTCCGAGACTGATCGAGTGTTGAACGTACTGGTCGTATGCTGGGTGTTATGGGCCCCAGTAAACCTACGTAGCCTAGTGATTGCAACGTCGAACCTGCCCTACGGTGTTTGACTAGGAGGAGATCTGGGGTGGGCAGCGTGGGAACTCCACAGAAACCGTCTGGGACGTGTTGTCTGGTGGGACGCGGCGCTGCTAAGGCAGGCGTAGGAGGGAATTGACGTTGCAGGAGCTGGTGTGAACGGTTGCCACGTGCGGGTCTGGGACACGCACGTGTCGTACGGTCAGGTTTCCCCCTGCAGGGTATAAAATCGTTTCGAACCGCTGTCGCCCCCAGTTAGTGGGCATGCTCGTGAAACGCACCACATTTTAGTAATTAGGTTGAAACACGGTGAGAAGGAAATTATGATTATTAATACTGCTATTGTTGATTCTGTTATGTTTGCTTAGCTCAGTGCTAACTAAATTTATTTTTCCTAATCACTTAACTTGTGCTAAAAATTGACAAGAATAGTATAGGCTGCGAGTCCTTTTTGGCAAGTAAACCCTCCCGAGTCAGCCTTCATGTTTAGGAGTCGGCTGTAGTCAGCCACTTTTGTCGGGTAAGTCTTGCTGAGCTTCTTAGAAGCTCACGCGTTAGTGTTTTGTGGTTTTCAGGCGCCGTCATGCAGGAACCAGCTGGTAACTTCCATTGGGAGGAGCCTCCCATCGAGTTTGGGAACCTCCAGTGGGAGTTGTGCGAGTCGCCGCGATGAATGTTGAAGTGGCTAGTAGCATGACGCCCGTGGGCACGGCGCGTGCTTTCGCTTAAGTCCGAGTGTCGGAGTTGTAATAGTTCTAGTCTTCTGCTGTTTACCGTTTTTCAAAACTCCTGCGTACTCTGAGACAATGTAATATTTAACTTTAAATTTATGAACCAATGATGTATTAAGTCCCCTCTTCTTGTAAATTATTGCTGTTTATTCGTGCCTGTGTTGTATCGTGTGTACGCTCGCTTCGCCGAGCGTTTCCCAACAAGATCTTGGCTTAACGACTGACCAGATCCGTCCGGAGACAAGGTTTTCTGGGCGGGTCGTGTCACTTGGTATCAGAGCTGTGTTGGGAAACGGTACAACGTTTAAGGCATATTTTCCAAAAAAATTACGTGCGAGTGAGGTACGAGCCCTATTAGGTAATAGGTTATCAGGTGGCAAGCTAACCTAGATCAGGAGAAAACTAAACCGAGTCTAGATTTACATTTTTGTAACGACGCACCTACGCTCAGGTAAGCAACGTAAGGTATGCCGCTCGACTGCGGTGAAAGGTCGAGAAATCCCTGTTGCATCTGCAACAGTAGCGTTCTATACTGTGATGGTATGGAAGGAGGTACTATGTTCGTTGTAACACAGTACACCCCCTTGCCGTTTAGGAAGAAAAGCAGACCTCTACCGTACGAGGTGTGGGTTACGGACCTGTTGCGAATGCAGACCTTCGCAACAGTGGCATCTTGTGTCGTTGGCACACAAGAGATGAGTTTGTTCCTCACGACTTCGGTCTTGCGGAACACTCTCATACCTCCGCTGCCTGAGGTAAAGTGCAGTCTGTCGCAGCGCAGAGAAGGTCGGACACGTGATCCTCGTACGTGACCTACTCGGGGCGACCTACAATGATATGGGTTGTTGTCTTTACTTTTGAGATATATTCATATTACTGCTTGTGATGCCATTTTCTGCGGGTACACTAACCTCGGTACCGTAAAAAACGTGTAGTAACGTGTAACTTGAGTGCGATTCTACCACCGCCTAAGCGTATTTTTTTTTACTTTTGTGAGGACGCATAGGACGAGTCAGGATTGCATTTGCATGATAAAATGGTAAAATTCTCTAAAACTTACATTAAGTCATCTAGGACTAGAAACTTTGCTAATAATGGCTAGTACACATTCGGAAGTTTAAAAATCAACCTGGATACCTTCCTCCTTAGAGATTACGTGGCCTCAACCGAGTCGGAGCAGAATCCTTGCCTACCATTGAGCCTTTTACAGTACTTTCCTCGATGGGAAGATTGCCTCCTTGACAGGTCAGCTTAGACGGCAAGCACTATGGGTAGATTGGTTGTCGCTAGGCTAGCAACTTTAGTATCGATCTTCGATCACTTTTTACGCAGGAATGAGAATATTTTACGTATCGGAATATTTAGCATGCTTTGAACTATGTGTCAATATGTGGCTTCTGGTTAATAAAATATTGTTCATCTCTGTGTTGCAGATGGCTGATAATGCGATCGAGCAGGGACCCGTAGAGTTCGGTGTTGAGGATTTTCCCCCTGCCCGCGTCACGAATGAATCGGGACGCAGGGGATTTGTGGAGATCCTCCAGCAGACCTTCCAGTCTCTAGGTTACGCGGAGACTCCTAGTTTTCAGATTCGGGAGTTTACGCAGTATAACCTGCCGCGCTGCTCGGCCATGATCGCGCTACCCATACACCCTCGGTTCGCCTATGGAGATACTTGGACCCTCACTACTTTTGGCTCAGACCATACCGAGGCAGTCGAGTTAGCTGCTCACCAGGCCCTATTGAGGCTATGCGAGAGGCACCTAGAGGACTTGGCAGACAAGCCAGCGGCGATGTTCCCGATACGGGACCAGGTTGACAGTAACTGGCGCCGCAATGTTAAGAATGCCCAAGCCAAGATCCTCAAGGGAGAGAAAGACCACGTGACTCCATTGTTCATGTTGAGCTTGGCAATGCTCAATTTGCATGAAGACACTGTTCTCGTAGCTCAGATAGACCGTCAGGCCTTGGGGTGGGCTCATGAGGAGATAGCCCAACTCCAGGAGAAGGTCAAGAGCTTGGAGAGCAGGAACAATGCACTGCGTGCTCGTTGCAACGCCCGCGCTACACGCATAGCTGAGTTGGAGGCGGTCTCTGAGATTAAGACTGCCCAGGTCCACGCTAGGGAGAATGATTGCAACATCATGTTGGAACACATTCACTGGTTGGAGATACTCAGGGCTAATGCGGTTTAGATGGCTGAGGACTTCGCCCACGAGAATCATCATTTGCAGCATCAGATAGCGGGACTCTTGGAGGCACAGCAGCCGCCTCCCGCTAACGATGATGCGCCTGAGTCAGAGGTATCGGACCCAGAACCCGAGGAGGAGTAGATCAGGGATGGTTTCACGACGCCAAGTTTAGCTAGATGAGTCACTTAAGGAGTGCGTTGTGCCTGTCATGGCGTTAGCGTGTGTTCTCATGAGTCTATCTTAGTGGCATTGTAATCTTTTGGATGTAAGAGTGGTGGTTTGACAGTCTAGGGAATTTGAAGAAACTAATGTACTGTCATTATTTTGGAAAGGAACAAAGTTTGTTTTTATGAGTTATCCATGCCATGCATTTTGATATCCTTTTGCATATATCCAACTATGGTCATGGAGTAAACTGCGCTAATGGGGACCGCTCTTCACTTTTTTTTTTTTAGAATCGTGAACACTAGGGCTGGACGTCAGGACGCGGAAAGCTCCAACCCGCCACCCCCGCCAGCGGAGCCAACTCTGGCCGCGGCTATGGCGGTCATGCTCCAAAGCAGTCAGCAAACGCAAGAGATGCTGCAGGCCATTCTGGGGAATGGTGGCCCGAATCGGGGCGCAAGAAACCAAAACCAGGACAGCACGTATGCTGATTTCCTGGCCACTCATCCTCCAGAATTCCGAGATGCTCGGGAACCAATGGAGGCAGATCACTGGCTTCGCACGATCGAGGCCAAGTTTGGGCTACTCCGTTGCACGGAGAATCAAAAGACCCTCATCGCTGCCCAGATGCTACAAGGGCACGCCGGAGCTTGGTGGGCTAACTATCTAGCCACCCTCCCGGCAAACACCCAGGTGCCTTGGACGCAATTCCGGGAAGCATTCCGCGCTCATCACATTCCCGCAGGACTTATGCAAAGGAAGGACAAGGAGTTTATGACCTTGACACAAGGCAACCGCACGGTGCATGACTACTCCCGTGTGTTCAACCAGCTTGCTCTATATGCTCCAGAGCAAGTGGACACGGATGCGAAACGGAAATACCGTTTCATGGAAGGGCTGAACCTTACGCTCCAGGGTTGCCTGGCCCTGAATCAAGGCGGCTCATTCAATGAGTTTGTGAGCAACGCCCTCATCACTGAAGAGTACCTGATGAAAGAGCAGCGGGAGAAGAGGCGAGCCAGCGGTGGGCCATCAAATGCCCCGCCACCGAAGTATCGTTTGGTTTACACTGCACCAGATGGTAGGAAATACAGGGCGACCCCGCCACAGGCTCCGTCGTTCCGCCCGCCGCAGCAGCCATACCGGCCCCCGCAGAATCAGCAACAGGCTGGCTACCGCGCACCGCCACCACCACCGAGGAACCAGGGTGTCCGCCCACCTCCACAGGGCGCCCGTCCGGGACCAGGCACACCTTGCTTCACCTGCGGGCTACCCGACACTTCGCCCGTGAGTACCCCTCCAACCAGCAGGCCAGGGGCAACCAGCAGGCAAACCAGGGGCAGGGCCAGCAAAGAGGCCAAAAGAACACCAGAACTGGTCGGGTGAACCACACCACGACCAAAGAAATTGCTGAAGGAGAGCAAGTACTGGCGGGTACGTTCTCGCTCTCTACCCATTCAGCCTTCGTTCTATTTGATTCCGGTGCCACCCATAATTTTATCAGTAAAAATTTTGTCAAGGGTAAAAGCCTAGTCACAGTTCCCCTAGAGCCACCATTTATCATAAAATCGCCTGGGGGCAACATATTGTCAAACTATGGCTTAAGGAAGACATCCCTAAGTTTAGGAGGCCACATCTATCCTACCTCCTTCATAATCCTAGATGGGCAGGGTATCGATATTATCATCGGCATGAAATGGATGAAGCACCATAATGCCATCCTTGATATTGCTAACCGTGTAGTCCACTTAACCTCTCCACTTCACGGTTTCATATCTATAAAACTAGATCACCCTAGATCTGCCCTCAAACAAGTCTGCCATGTTGTCGAAAAAAGCTTGGACGAGATACCAGTAGTTAAGGAATTTCCCGACGTATTCCCAGAAGATTTACCTGGCTTACCACCGGACAGAGATGTGGAATTCCAAATTGAGCTACAGCTAGGCACAGCCCCGGTCTCCCGCAGACCGTACAAGATGGCACCGAAAGAGCTGGCAGAGTTGAAGACACAGTTGAAGGAGTTGCTGGACAAGGGCTTCATACGGCCCAGTTCCTCGCCTTGGGGATGTCCGGCACTGTTTGTAAAGAAGAAGGACCAATCCTTGAGACTATGCGTGGATTACCGCCCCTTGCACGCGGACACTATCAAGAACAAATATCCACTGCCACGCATAGATACTCTGTTGGATCAGTTGGCTGGAGCAAAGGTCTTCTCTAAAGTCGATCTTCGGTCTGGTTATCATCAGATCAAGATACGTCCCATGGACGTTCCGAAGACGGCCTTCTCCACCAGATACGGGCTGCATGAGTACTTGGTGATGTCGTTTGGACTCACTAATGCACCAGCGTACTTCATGTACCTCATGAACTCAGTTTTCATGCCAGAGCTGGATAAATTTCTAGTGGTGTTCATTGATGACATCCTAGTGTACTCTAAGACAGTCGATGAACATGTTGAGCACCTTCGGATGGTTCTACAAAGACTCAGAGATCATCAACTCTATGCCAAATTCAGCAAGTGCGAATTCTGGATTGAGCGTGTTCAGTTTCTGGGTCATGTAGTGTCCGTCGGAAGGTATTTCTGTAGATCCAGGAAAGGTGCAAGATGTTGTTGAATGGAAAGCACCCACAACAGTCCACAAGGTGCGAAGTTTCTTGGGGTTAGCGGGATATTATCGTCGCTTCATCCCCAGCTTTTTCAAGGTTGCCAAGCCTATCACAGAGCTGCTCAAGAAGGATCAGAAGTTCAAGTGGACAGAAAAGTGCGAAGAAGCCTTTCAAACTTTGAAGAAGCACTTGACCACAGCACCGATACTCGCCCAACCGGATTTGAGCAAGCCCTTTGACGTGTATTGTGATGCATCGGGCATTGGACTTGGTTGTGTGTTAATGCAAGAAGGCCGAGTAATTGCTTATGCTTCAAGGCAACTCCGTAAGCATGAGCTAAATTACCCCACACACGACTTGGAGTTGGCAGCCGTGGTATTGGCTCTGAAGGTGTGGAGGCATTACTTGTTGGGAAACCTAGTACACCTCTACACCGACCACAAAAGTCTCAAGTACATCTTCACTCAGAGTGAGTTGAATATGAGGCAACGAAGATGGCTAGAGTTAATCAAGGATTACGAAATAGAGATGCACTATCATCCGGGCAAGGCTAACGTGGTTGCAGATGCACTGAGCAGAAACGCCCATTGTCACTACTTGGATCAAGGAGTTGCATCCGAAGAACTAGAGCCAACCGTAAGAATTCTACCTCACGGATCCCTCTACAACCTAGCCTTAGTGCCAACATTTAGAGATGAGGTAACCAAGGCCTAGAAGCTTGATAAGGGCATGGAGAAGATCAGATTAGGGCTATAAGAAAAGAAGATGCAGTGCTTCCGGGAAGACGAAGACGAAGTTCTGTGGTTCAAGAATCGACTAGTAGTACCAAAGGATCACGAGCTCCGAAGAAAGATCATGGATGAGGCTCACTTATCCAAGTACTCTATTCATCCTGGTAGTAACAAGATGTACCAAGATCTGCGGAAGAAGTTTTGGTGGACCAGGATGAAAAGAGAAATCGCTCGGTACATAGCGGAATGTGACACCTGTCGCAGAGTAAAGACCGACCATCTGAAAGGTGCAGGGTTGTCACAATCTTTGAGCGTTCTGTCATGGAAATGGGAAGACATAAGCATGGATTTCATTGTTGGACTACCCTTGACAGCTCGGCAGTTGGATTCAATTTGGGTCATAGTAGACCGTTTGACAAAGACGGCCCACTTCATTCCGGTGTCGACCAGATACACCATGAAGAAGTATGCACAGATATATATTGATCGGATAGTCTGTCTACATGGAATGCCCAAGACAATCATTTCCGACCGAGGTACCCAGTTTATCGATCGATTTTGGAAGCAACTCCATGAATCACTAGGAACCAGGCTAATCCATAGCTCAGCCTACCACCCCTAGACAGATGGTCAAACTGAAAGAGTAAACTAAATACTAGAAGACATGCTCTGAGCTTGTGTCTTGGAGCATGGAAAAGGATGGGACACTTATCTGTCCTTGGCGGAGTTCTCGTACAACAATAGCTACCAAGCCAGCATCAAGATGTCACCTTTTGAAGCATTTTACGGCCGTAGTTGCAGGACGCCACTTAACTGGTCAGAAGCAGGTGAAAGAATTATATTGGGACCAGATCTAGAGCAGCAGGCCGAAGAGAAAGTACGGGTCATACAAGCAAATCTGAAGGCCGCCAAGTCAAGGCAGAAGAGCTAGGCAGATCGAAGGCGTAGACCGCTAAGTTTCGAGGTAGGGGACTACGTCTACCTGCGAGTCTCGCCAATGAAGGGAGTTCAACGATTCGGGGTCAGAGGCAAGTTAGCACCCCAGTACATGGGTCCGTATCCTATCACGGCCGAGTGCGGACCAATGGCATATCAAGTAGAGCTGCCAGAAGGATTATCGGGAGTGCATAACGTCTTCCATGTCTCTCAATTGAAGAAATGTCTGAAGCCACCCATAGACCAAGTGATTCCAGAAGCGCAAGAGTTGCAACCAGACTTAACCTATCTGGAGCGTCCAATTTGGATACCGGATGAAAAAGAACGAGCCACTAGGAGACGGACACTCAAGTTTTACAAGGTTCTGTGGAGCAACCACACGGAAGACGAGGCCACCTGGGAGTCTGCTGAGTTTCTTCGATCCCACTACCCCGAACTACTTCCAGACCCACAGGTACCTATGCCTACCCTAACCCTCTCCTTAAATCTCGGGACGCGATTTCTTTTAGGGGGGAGGGCTGTGACACCCCAGGTGTCACCAGGGCTTAACTTGACAACTTTAAAACCCTAGAAGTCAAATTACACACTTAGGAGCAGAATCGACACTGGTAGTAAAAAGAAATAATGTATAAAATACTCCAAAGGAACACTACACAAACTTCGAGAAAATATCAGAACATGACTAGTGGGGTCGGAAAGTTTCAACCAGCAGTGTCGAGGACTTGCTTTCTCGGGAAGGAATTAAACCCTAATGAGTGACCTATCAAACTTTCCATAAAACCCTAGCCATATTTTCACATAGCAATTAAGTTCACTTCAAAATGGAATTTTGGGAATTTATTCAGAAGTTTTGGAAAATATTTAGACCTATTTAAAATTTACGCAAACAAAAATCATCTTGGAAATTCAGGAAATTTTAGGAGCCAATTCAGAACTTGAACCTTAAATAAAAAGTGTTCCAAATAAATCTCTGAGCATACACAAAAATTTTCAAAAATTTTGGAACTCGGGAAGCATGACTTTCAATTGAGCTTTGATCCAAGTTTTGAATTAAATAGCAAAAAAAAATTAAAAAGGAAATTTAGGAGGAGGAGCGCTGCAGTACCGCCGCCCCAATGGCCAACGGCCGCCCGACTGCGCCACTCCCGCCGGCCGGCACGGCTGTTGGTGCCACGTCCTCAATGCCGAAGATTTGAAGATCTTTCCCCCTCGGCTGCTCCCCCCTCCTCCCCTCTCTCTCTCTCCCTCCCTCTCCTGTCTCATCCCCGCTGCAGCACGCCACCCCGACGCGGCACCTCCCGTCTCCGCCAATCACCGTCGCCGTGCTGCCCCGACTTGTCCCTCCCTGCTCCAGCTCTATAAAATGCATGCACACTCCTCCTTTCCTCCTTCCCCCTTCCTCCTCAGCGCCCGCGCCATTTTCCCTCTTCCTCTCGCTCGGTCGCCGCCGCCGCTAGTGCCGCCTCCACGACGCCAGAGCACTCTGACAGCTCCTGAGCCCCGCCACCGTGCCCGGAAGGTTTTTCTCGACTCCCTTCTACTCTCCAACCACCAAGGTCACCGGCCGTGCCCTAGTTTCGCCGGAACACCGCCGCCCGTGCACTTCGGCCGAGAGCACTGCCATCGACGCCATTCCTCAAAATTCGTTGCCACGGTACAATGCTCCTTCAATTCCTTTCACCGGCTATCTCCTCTGGTCCTTCTGCACCCATTTGACATAATCCCGGCCACAGGTGACCGTCGGTGAGGAAGAACGCCTTGCGCCGCCGTCAGTCATCACTAGAACCGCCGCCGGAGCTTCACGTCGCCGACCCGGTTTTCCATTTCCCCGTGGCCATCATCCTCCTCAAATCGGTGCTCTGTCTCACGGTGATGCTCCACGACTGCTCAATCCCCCTTCCTAACCTCTCCTCCGACGAGGAGCTCACCTGAGCAACCGCCGTGCCCTAGTCCTCTGTTCTGTCGTCCTGTTGCATCAATTTTTCCATTTTTCTATTAATTAGCCAGAATTTGTAAAATGTGTAGTAAACGGTGGAAAAATCAAAAAAATTATAAAACTAATTTTATTTGAATCCCTGAAGAATGGAATAATTTTCTGTTAAAGCACTTTTTAAAAAAAAACGCCAGGGATTTTCAGAAATAATTAGAATACTCTTTTCTGTTTTTGAATTTTAATTTAAATTCTAGAGCAGTGCTATGACTAAACTTTTATATACAAATACAACATGACAGTAGGCATCCTCTGAAATTTTATGGGGATTTTAGGACCACCAAGTGGCATGTAACCTTCTTAGAATACTCCAATCTGCCTAGCTAATTTACATTTTCTAAAATACATAGAAAAGTCCTCCAAAAAGTTGAACCCAAAAACAGAACTTTAGTTTTGATGCTCAGGAGTGACTACATAAAATTTCATAATTTTATTCTAGGGTTTATTAATTATTTCTGATTTTACAACTTCAAATAACAGAAAATTTGTTGAATTTTTATAAAATCTAGAAAATTCATCTAGACCTCAACCAAATTTCAAAATTCATATTTCAGAGAGTACTATCAATTAAAAATAAAATTGTGGTATAATTAAAAGTTTCAATTCAACCCTAAGATTAATGGCCGTAGTTTTATTAATTAGTTGTTAACCGAAGAAAAAGTGGGTTTAACCTCAACCCAAGTTTGAAATTCTTGATTCAGACAACATGGCCAACTAAAAATAACCTCCTGGAGAAATGAATAGTCCTCCTCGAACCTCATTCAAAAGATGAAACTTAAAATAAAAAGCGATGGCGTAAAGGAATTAGGGTTAACCCTAATTTTCTAAACGTCGAAACCCTAGATTAATCTTTAGTAAAAGTATTATGACTATTTTCTTGTAACTCATCATAATCATAATGCATGATGTAGATTCTGAAGCGCACGAAGTAGCTGCAGAGCCTGATTCCTCGATCTCCGCAGAAGAAGTCAACGTCAACACCTGAGAACCAGGCAAGCCCCGGTGCACAACCGATGTTTAAATTTTTCTTTTATAGCTAAGTGTGTCTTGTTTGTGCATTAAGTGCTAGGAGTTGAATGAAACCTTAGTTGCATTTGTTTTCATAGGAACCCTATCGGTAGCTGGTATAGATACCCCTTTAGTATGCCACGCTTAGCAGTTATTCACCGGTAGAAATCGAGCAGAGTGGACGCTGCTCGTGAAAAGTAGGATATTGATTGAAACTATCACTTGAGTCATTACAACACATGATTATGGGTTGAGGGTCAGACGGGGTACCAAGTAGGTCGGCAACTAGACTGGGTCCAGGGTGACCATAGTCCTGTCTGATCCGTGTGGTCCGAGTCCGATCGAGCCTTGAATGTAGCAGTCGTATGCTGGGTAATGGGGCCCAGTAAGCCTACATAGCCTAGTAAATGCAACGTCGAACTTACCCTATGGTGTCTGAATTGGAGGCGGTCTAGGGTGGGCAGCGTGGGAACTCCACAGAAACCATCTGGGACGTGTTGTCTGGTGGTATGCGGCGTTGCTGAGGCAGGCGTAGGACGGAATTGACGTTGCAGGAGCTAGTGCGAACAGTTGCCACGTGTGAGTCTGGGACACACACGTGTCGTACGATTAGGTTTCCCCATGCAGGATATAAAAATCGTTTCGAACCGCTGTCGCTCCCAGTTAGTGAGCATGCTCGTGAAACGCACCACATTTTAGTAAATAAGTTGAGATTCAATGAGGATGATACTATGATGATTACTATTACTTTGTTACTTCTATTATGCCTGTTTAGTTCTGTGCTAATTAAAGTTACATTTTAATCACTTAACCTATGCTAAAATTTGACCAAGAGTAGTACAGGCTTGCGAGTCTGTTTTTGCAAGTAAACCCACCCTAGTCAGCCTTCATGTTTAGGAGTCGGCTGTAATAAGCCATGTTGACGGGTAAGCCTTGTTGAGCTTCTTAGAAGCTCACGCTTTAGTTTTATGTGGTTTTCAGGCGGCGACATGCAGAACCAGGACGATACCATCCACCGGGAGGAGTCTCACCCCGAGGTTGGGAACCTCCAGTGGGAACTGTGCGAGTCGCTGCAGTAACATTGAAGTGGCCAGTAGCATGACGCCCCTGGGCATGATGTATGCTTTTGCTTAAAGTAAGAGCGTCGGAGTCTGTAAACGTTCGAGTCTTCCGCTGTTACATTTTCAACACTTTATTTGCGCACTCTGAATCATTTGTTAGACTTAAGTTTAAATCTATGAATTAATGCTGTATTAATTTCTCTCTCCTTGTAAATTATTGCTGTTTATTCCTGCCTGTGTTGTATCGTGTGTATGCTCGCTTTGCCGAGCGTTGTCCAACAGGATCCTGGCTCATCAACGACTGCCAAATCCGTCCCGAAAAGAGGTTTTCTGGGTGGGTCCGCGTCACCCAAGTTTTAGCTCAGGTTAAGTGATTAGAATGGTAACTTTAGTTTGCACTGATCTAATCAATTATAACTAGAACAACAGATAAGATCATCACCATAACTTTATCATCAATCTCGTAGCTCATCATCTTAATTAGGATGTGGTGCGTTTCACAAGCAAACTCACAAACTGGGAGTGACAACGGTTCGAAATGATTTCACACCTGCAGGTTCAAAACTAATCATACGACACGTGCGCGCCGTAACCCACACCTCGTACGGTAGAGGTCCACTTTTCTCCCTAAACGGGAAGGGGGTGTACTTTGTTACAACGAACATAATACCTCCTTCTATACCATTATGGTACGGAACGCTACTGTTGCTGACGCAACAGGGATTTCTCGACATTTAACCGCAGTCGAGCGGCGTACGTTACCTTGCTTACCTGAGCGTAGGTGCAATGTTATGGAAATTTAAATCTAAACTGGGTTTAGTTAACTCCCTACACTAGGTTAGCTTTGTCACCTGATACTACTTATTTTCTATTAGGGCTCGTACCTCACCCGCGTGTAATTTTTGAAATATGCCTTTAAAATGTCGTACCAATCCGAACCTGTCTCTGATACCAGTTGTGACAGACCTGCCCCATAAATCGTGGACGGTCCGTCTGTGACACCCCAGGTGTCACCAGGGCAAAAGTCGACAACTATAAACCCTAATTCATAATTTCACTCACTTTAAAGCAAATTCAATCATAGAAATAAAAAGAAATATTGTCTAAAATGCTTTAAGGAGACACTACAAAAAGTTTGACAAACAACCGAGCATTTTAGCAAAGTCCGAAAAATTCTCAACTAAAAGTGTCGAAATCTCGTTAACAGAAAGAAATCCAAACCCTAACTCTTGACCATCAAAATTTCCACAGAACCCTAGCTATATTTTTATGTAATAATTAAGTACACTTCAAAATAGAATTTTGGGAAATTATTCAAGATTTTTGTAAAAGATTTAGACCTCTTAAAAATTCACGGCAGCTATAATCAACCTAGAAATTCAAGAATTTTTAGAGGTCAAATCATGACTTAAACCTTAAATGAAACATGTTCCAAATAAATTCCTGAGCTTGTACAAAAATTTTCAAAAATTTTCAAGCTCGGGAAGAGTGCCAATTTATTGAATTACTTTCCAGCTAAAATTAAAAAAAAAATCAAACCGCCGTTGTCGGGCGGGCTACAGTGCCCCGCCCGCCGACAACGCGGCGCGGCAGGGCACGGCTGCGCCCGCCCGACACGGGCTCCTATGGGCATGTCGCCGTTTCCTCGCCGCCCGGCCCCCGCCCTACCTCCTCACCCCCCCCTCGCTCTCTCCCTCTCGCTCTGGCTCTCTTCCTCTCTCTCTCTCTCTTTTTCTCTGCCGTCGCCCGAGCCGCCCGACGCCTGCGCCGCCCGAGCCGCCATTGCCGCCCCTACTGCCCCCTACTCTCCCCTACCCCCCCTGCCTCCTATAAATTGCGCGCGAGCTCCTCCATCTCCCCCCTCCTCCATTTTCCTCCCTCCCACGCGCGAAGACCCCTCCCTTCTTCCACTGCCCCGGCCGCCGCTCGCCATAACAGAGCTGCCGCCCCTCTCGGTGAAAACCCACCACCACTCCATTTCAATCGAATTCGCTCACCAAATCAGCTCTTCTCCACCTCGTGAAGCTCCCAGAACCCTCCAATCCTCCGAAGGCGAGCCACCTCGTCGGAATTTTGACTTCGCCGCCGCCACCGTTGCCCCCCACGGTGAGACCCCTCTGCCGTGCCCAACCTCGATGAATATCATGTTGCCGAGCTTCGTCATGTCATGTGGATCGTGAAAAGGCAAGGTTCAACGGCCGACGACCACCCCATCGTCGGGAATTGGTCGCCGGAGCTCACCGGAGAACCTCCCCTGTTTTTCTTTTTCCTATTTATTTTCCAGATTATTGCTCTGTTTCCTAAAAACCCTAGAAAATCACAGAAAAATCCAAAAATGTCAAACCAAAATTTTTGGAAACCTCATGAAAAGTACTAATTTTCTGTTAAAGCACTTTTTAACAAATGACCAAACATTTGCAGAATTAATTAGAAACACGCCTTTCTATTTTTGAATTTTAAATTGCATTATAGAACAATGCTAGGGCTGACCTTTGATCCACAAATGCCCCATGGTACTACACACCCTCTGGAATTGTATGAAGATTTTAGGAGCACGAAATGACATCTAACCCTATTAAATAACCTCAATCGGCCTAGTTTAAATACCATTTTCTAAAGTGCATTGTAAAAGTCATTTACAAGGTTAGACCCAAAATAAAAGTTGTAGATCAGGCGCTCAGAAATACTCACAAAAAGTTTCATAATTTTATTCTAATGTTTACTAATGCTTTCTGATTTTATAAGATCTAAAAACAGGAACTTTGATGAATTTTTATAAAATATAAAAATTTCATCTAGGCCCCACCCAAAGCCCAAAATGCTTATTCCAGGGAGTACTACCAACTAAAAATAATCTTGAGGAAGAATTAAAATCTTTATTTTAACCCTAGTTTAATAGCCGAAGTAATTAAGTAATATTAACCGATAAAAAGTGTCGCATTAACTTAACTAGAGTTGAAGTTGACGAACATGCCAACTAAAAGTCACCTCATGGGAGTTTAATAGACTTCTTTAAACATCATTTACAGATTAAGAATTTAATTTAATCGACGACGTCGAGTAATTAGGGTTAATCCTAATTCTGGGCGTCGCCAATCTAAACCCAAGGTTAGTGTTGATAATAATAATAAGTTTCATTTTCATTAAACTTATCATAATCCTACTGCATCATGTAGATTCTGACGCTAACGAGGTAGCTGCCGATCCAAGTTCTTCGACCCCCGCCGAAGAAGTCTGCAACAACACCGAAGAACCAGGCAAGCCCCGGTGCACAACCAAATTTTAAAGTTTTACTTTTACAACTCAGTGTGTCTTGTTTGTGTATTAGGTGCTAGGAGTTGATTGAAACCATAGTTGCATTGTTTCCCATAGGAAACCCTGACGGTAGCTTGTTTGATACCCCTAGTATGCTATGCTTAGCGGATAGTTGCCGGTAGAAGTCGAGCAGAGTGGACGCTGCTCGCGAGTAGTAGGGTATTGAATGAAACTATTTCATGAGATGTGCCACACGATTGTCAATGAGTAAGAAAGATAAAAGATTGAGGGTCAGACTGGGTAACAGTAGGTCGGCGACTGGTCCGGGACCAGGGTGACTGTAGTCTGGTCTAATCCGTGTGGCACAGCTGGACAAGTATTGAATGTACTAATCGTATGCTGGGTGTTATGGGCCCCGGTAAACCTACGTAGCCTAGTGATTGCAACGTCGAACCTGCCCTACGATGTCTGACTAGGAGGAGATCTGGGGTGGGTAGCGTGGGAACTCCACCGAAACCGTCTGGGACGTGTTGTCTGGTGGGACGCGGCGCTGCTAAGGTAGGCGTAGGAGGGAATTGACGTTGCAGGAGCTGGTGTGAACGGTTGCCACGTGCGAGTCTGGGACACGCACGTGTCGTACGATTAGGTTAACCCTGCAGAGGTATAAAAATCAGTTCGAATCGCTGTCGCTCTCAGCTATGAGCTTACTTGGACTCTCTGTCACATTCTAGTGAATAGGTCGAGACACAATGAGAATGAATTATGAGTATTAATATTGATATTGTTGATTCTATTATGTTTGCTTAGTTCAGTGCTAACTAAATTTATCTTCTAACCACTTAATCTGATGCTAAAATTTGACAAGAATAGTATAGGCTTGCGAGTCCTTTTGCAAGTAAACCCACCCGAGTCGGCCAGCATGTCTAGGAGTCGGCTGTAGTCAGCCACTTTTGTCGGGTAAGTCTTGCTGAGCTTCTTAGAAGCTCACGCGTTAGCGTTTTGTGGTTTTCAGGCGCCGTCATGCAGGAACCAGCAGGTAGCTTCCATTGGGAGGAGCCTCCCCTCGAGTTTGGGAACCTCCAGTGGGAGTTGTGCGAGTCGCCGCAATGAATGTTGAAGTGGCTAGTAGCATGACGCCCGTGGGCACGGCGCGTGCTTTTGCTTAAGTCCAAGTGTCGGAGCTGCAATAGTTCTAGTCTTCCGCTGTTTATCATTTTCAAAACTGTTGCGCACTCTGAAACAATGTAATATTCAACTTCTAAATTATCAACCAATGATGTATTAAGTTCTCTCTTCTTGTAAATTAATGCTGTTTATTCCTGCCTGTGTTGTATCGTGTGGACGCTCGCTTCGCCGAGCGTTGCCCAACAAGATCTTGGCTTAACGACTGACCAGATCCGTCCTGAGACGAGGTTTTCTGGGCGGGTCGTGTCACCGTCTCACTAGGACCCTTTTGTGGTACAACACAGACAGGTAAACAGAATCATTTACAGGATAAGAGAATTTATACAAAGCGGTTCCATAATTAAGATTAAGTATTACAAACCTCAGAGTACGAATAAAAGAGTTTTAGCAGAAGCATAAAACACCATACAGACTCCGACTCTCGTAGACTAAGCGAAAGCATGTGCCTTGCCCATTGGCATGAAGCTACTAGCCACCCAAAGTTCACTACGGTGAATCATAGCGCTTCCACTGGCCACGTCCATGTGTCCAGTGCCAGCGCATGTGTCATGCTGCGTGACCACTCTGGATCCATACCAGCCATGCACACCATGCCTGCGCAACTGCGACAAACGGACGTGGCCAAGAGAGGACGTTCCTGGCTTGGGATTGACCGACGAGGACGTCGGTCTCTTAAGGAGGTGAGTATGTGACACCCGATTCAGGACTTAATAGGATTAATAGAATACTCATATCAACAAGTTGCAACTTCTTTTCCGGTAGCCTAGCTTCGAAAACCTTCGAGGTTAAGCGTGCTTGGCCTGGAGCAATTTCAGGATGGGTGACCGACCGGGAAGTTATTCCTGGGTGCGCACGAGTGAGGACAAATGTGCGTAGAAAAGACTTGTGTTGGTCTGTGAGTCCAGCCAATATCCTATAAAAAGCTACCTGATGTAGGCAGGCCCGGCCTCGAGGAGGTAATGTGACACCCCGATCTAGGGCTTAATAGGATTAATAGGATACTTGTATCAACAAGTTGTAACTTCTTTTCCGGTAGCCTAGCTCTGAAAACCTCCGAGGTTAAGCGTGCTTGGCCCAGAGCAATTTCAGAATGGGTGACCGACCGGAAAGTTATTCCTGGGTGCGCCCGAGTGAGGACAAATGTCCGTGGAAAAGACTTGTGTTGGTCTGTGAGTCTAGCCTATTTCCTATAAAAAGCTACCTGATGTAGGCGGGCCCGACCTCGATGAGGCAGGACGTTACATAATGGTATCAGAGTTGACTCTCGCGGTTTCACGGGCGCGTGTGTCGCAGTTGCGCAGGCATGGTGTGAATGGCTGGTGTGGATCCAGAGTGGTCACACAGCAGGACACATGCCCTTGCACTGGACACATGGACGTGGCCAAGAGAGGACGTTCCTGGCTTGGGATTGATCGACGAGGACGTCGGTCTCTCAAGGGGGTAAGTATGTGACACCCCGATCTAGGGCTTAATAGGATTAATAGGATACTCATATCAACAAGTTGCAACTTCTTTTCCGGTAGCCTAGCTCCAAAAACCTCCGAGGTTAAGCGTGCTTGGCCTGGAGCAATTTTAGGATGGATGACCGATCGGGAAGTTATTTCTGGATGCGCAGACAAATGTGCGTAGAAAAGACTTGTGTTGGTCTGTGAGTCCAGCCTATGTCCTATAAAAAGCTACCTGATGTAGGCGGGCTCGGCCTCGAGGAGGCGGGACGTTACAGTAAAAACTTTGTTAAGGGTAAAAACTTCGTTACTATCCTTCTAGAGCCACCCTTCGTTATAAAATCGCCTGGGGAAAATATCTTGTCATAAATGGCTTAAGGGAGACACCACTAAATCTAGGAGGTTACACATATCCTACCTCATTCATAATCCTAGACGGCAGGGTATCGATATTATCATTGGTATGAAATGGATGAAACACCAAAATTCCCTTCTCGGTATAGCTAACCGTGTAGTCTGCCTAACCTCACCACTTCACAGGTCTACCTTAAAACTTAGATCACCCTAGATCTACCCCCAAGCAAATGTTTCATGTTACCGGGAAAAGTTTGGATGAGATACCAGTGGTGAGAGAATTCCCGGATGTGTTCCCAAAGGACCTATCTGGCTTACCCCTGGACAGGGATGTTGAGTTCCAAATTAACCTACAGCCAAGCACAGCCCCGATTTCCCGCAGACCATACAAGATGGCGTCAAAGGAACTAGCTGAATTGAAGATACAGTTGAAAGAATTGCTGGACAAGGATTTCATACGCCCCAGCTCCACACCTTGGGGTTGTCCAGCTCTGTTTGTGAAAAAGAAGGACCAGTCCTTGAGACTATGCGTGGATTACCGCCCCTTGAACACGGTCACCATCAAAAACAATTATCCACTACCACGTATAGACACTCTATTTGATCAGCTGGCTGGGGCCAAGGTCTTTTCTAAAGTTGATCTTAGATCTGGCTGTCATCAGATCAAGATTCGTCCCACAGACGTTCCAAAGATGGTCTTCTCCACCAGATATGGGTTATATGAGTACTTGGTGATGTCAGTTGGACTCACTAATGCACCGACATACTTCATGTATCTTATGAACTCAGTTTTCATGCTGGAGTTCGACAAATTTATGGTAGTGTTCATTGATGACATCCTAGTGTATTCTAAGGCTTCCGAAGAGCATGCTGAGCATCTCCGGATAGTCCTGCAAAGACTCAGAGACCATCAACTCTATGCCAAATTCAGTAAATGTGAATTTCGGATTGAGCGTGTCCAATTCTTGGGTCACGTGGTGTCAGCTGAAGGCATTTTTGTTGATCCAAGGAAGGTGCAAGATGTCGTCGATTGGAAAGCACCCACGTCAGTCCACAAAGCACGTAGCTTTTTGGGATTGGCTGGATATTATCGTTGCTTCATCCCCAGCTTCTCTAAAATTGCCAAACCTATCACAGAGCTACTCAAGAAGGATTAGAAGTTCAAATGGACAGAGAAGTGTGAAGAGGCTTTTCAAACTCTGAAGAAACACTTAACCTCTGCACTGGTACTCGCTCAGCCGGATTTGTACAAACCTTTCGACGTGTATTGTGATGCGTCAGGAATTGGAGTTGGTTGCGTGTTGATGCAAGAAGGACGGGTAATTGCTTATGCTTCGAGGCAACTTCGTTAGCATGAGTAGAATTACCCCACCCACGATCTGGAGTTGGCAGCAGTGGTGTTAGCTCTGAAGGTGTGGAGGCATTAATTGCTGAGAAATCTAGTGCACCTCTACACCAACCACAAGACACTCAAATATATCTTAACTCAGAATGAGCTGAATATGAGGCAACAAGATGGCTGGAGCTAATCAAGGATTATGAACTGGAGATTCACTACCATCCCGGCAAAGCCAACGTAGTTGCAAACGCATTGAGTAGAAATGCTCACTGCCATTACTTAAACCAAGGGGTTATAAAGGAAGAACCAGAGCCAACCTTGAGAGTTCTACCCCATGGATCCCTATACAACCTAGCCTTAGTTCCGACACTTAAGGATTGTGACACCCTAGGTGTCACCAGGGCAAAAATCGACGACTGTAAACCCTAATCCATAATTTCACTCACTTTAAAGCAGATTCAATTTTAGAAATAAAAAAGGAACATTGTTAAAATGCTTTAAAGAGACACTATGAAAAGTTTGATAAACAACAGAACACTATAGCAGAGTCCGGGAAAAATCTAAATCAGCAGTGTCGAAATCTCGTTAACAGGAAGAAACCCAAACCCTAACTCTTGACCATCAAAATTTCCACAGAACCCTAGCCATATTTTTACATAACAATTAAGTACACTTCAAAATAGAATTTTGGGAAATTATTCAAGATTTTTGGAAAGGATTTAGACCTCTTAAAAATTCACACAAGCTATAATCAACTTAGAAATTCAAGACTTTTTAGAGACGAAATCATGACTTGAACCTTAAACTAAAAGTGTTCCAAATAAATTCCTGAGCTTGTACAAAAATTATCAAAAATTTTCGAGCTTGGGAAGTGTGCATTTTAACTGAATTGCAGCCAAGCTTTAAAAATAAATAAATAAATAAATAAAAACTTGCTTTGCCGGGCGGGCTACAGTGCCCCGCCTGCCCGACAAAGCGGTGAGCAGGCAGGGCGTGCGCCGCCCGGCCGACACGGCTCTTATCAGCACGTCGTCGAATTCAAGTTTTGGCCGGCGTCCCTCCTACCCTCCTCACTCCATCGCTCTCTCTCTCTAGCTCTCTCCCTTCCTCTCTCTCTTCTCCGCCCGACAGCCATGCGCCGCCGCCCCACTGCGCCACGCCCCTCTCGGCTCCCCTACTCCCCTACCCCGTTCCTCCTTTAAATGGGTGCGCTCCCTCCCCAGCTCCCCCCTCCCCCTCCATTTCTTCTCCCCCGCGCGCAAGCTTCCCTCCATTGCCCCGGCCACCGACCGCCATAGCCGCCGAAACCGCCTCCACGGTGAAAACCCCCTCCCGGCCGTCCCCCAATCAAATTCCCTCACCAAATCACTTCCTTCCTGCCCCGTGAAGCTCACAGCACCCTCCACTCCTCCAAAATCGAACCACCTCGTCGGAATTTTGCTCACCGCCGCCGCCTCGAGACACCCCCACGGTGAGCACCACCTTCCCGACCAAAAGCTTGATAAATATCATGTTGCCGAGCTTTGTCATGTCTAGTAAATCGTAGAAAGCCAAGGTTCGACGGCCGGCGACCACCCCATCGTCGGGAATTGGTCGCCGGAGCTCGTCGGAGACAGTCCCCTGTTTTTCTTTTTCTTTTTATTTTTCAGATTATTGCTTTGTTTTCTAAAATCTTTAGAAATTCACAGGAAGATCCAAAAATGCCAAAATAAAATTTGATAGAACCCTGATGAAAGGGACTAATTTTCTGTTAAAGCACTTTTTAACAAATGAGCAAACAGTTGCAGAATTAATTAGAAACACTCCTTTCTGTTTTTGAATGTTAAATTGCATTATAGAGCAATGCTAGGGCTAACCTTTGATCCACAAGTACACCATGGTACTACACACCTTCTGGAATTTTATGAAGATTTTAGGAACAAGAAATGCCATCTAACCCTTTTAAAATACTTCAATCTGCCTAGTTAAAATACCATTTTCTAAAGTATATTTGTAAAAGTCATTTAT
Organism: Oropetium thomaeum; assembly: GCA_001182835.1. NCBI lineage: Eukaryota > Viridiplantae > Streptophyta > Magnoliopsida > Poales > Poaceae > Oropetium > Oropetium thomaeum. The sequence continues at coordinate 2,360,833 of LFJQ01000009.1, read as the reverse complement.
AAGATTAGACCCAAAAGCAAAGTTTTAGATCTGGTTCTCAGAAATACCCACATAAAATTTCATAATTTTATTCTGAGGTTTACTAGTGCTTTCTGATTTTATAAGTTTTAAAAACAGGAACTTTGTTGAATTTTTATAAAATAAAGAAAATTCATCTAGGCCCCACCCAAAGCCCAAAATGCTTATTCTAGGGAGTACTACCAATAAAAAATAATCTTAAGGAAGAATTAAAATCCTTATTTTAGCCCTAGTTTAATAGCCGAAGAAATTAAATAATGTTAACCGATGAAAAGTGTCGAAGTAACTTAACTAGAGTTGAAGTTGTTGAACATGCCAACTAAAAGTCACCTCATGAGAGTTGAATAAATTTCTTTAAACATCATTCACAAGATTAAGAATTGAATTTAATCAACGGCGTCGAGTAATTAGGGTTAACCCTAATTCTAGGCGTCGCCAATCTAAACCCTAGACTTACTATTGATAGTGACAATAAGTTTCTTTTTCATTGAACTTATCATAACCCTACTGCATCATGTAGATTCTGACGCTCACGAGGTAGCTGCAGATCCGAGTTCCTCGACCCCCGCCGAAGAGGTCATCGTCGGCTCAGAAGAACCAGGCAAGCCCCGGTGCACAACTGTTGTTTAAAATTTTTCTTTTATAACTAAGTGTGTCTTGCTTGTGCATAAGTGTTAGGAGTTGATTGAAACCATAGTTGCATCTATGTGACACCCCAGGTGTCACCAGGGAAAAGTCGACAAACTATAAACCCTAAATCCTAATTTCACTCAATTTGAAGAAGTTTCAATCATTGAAATAAAAAGAAATATTGTCTAAAATGCTTTAAGGAGACACTATGAAAAGTTTGACAAAGAACAGAGCATGTTAACCAAAGTCCAGAGCATCCTCTACTAAAAGTATCAAAATCTCGTTAACAGAAAGAAATCCAAACCCTAACTATTGACCATCAAAATTTCCACAGAACCCTAGCTATATTTTTATATAACAATTAAGTGCACTTCAAAATAGAATTTTAGGAAATTATTCAAGATTTTTGGAAAAGCTTTAGACCTCTTAAAAATTCACAGAAGCTATAATCAACCTAGAAATTCAAGAATTTTTAGAGGCCAAATCATAACTTGAACCTTAAATGAAAAGTGTTCCAAATAAATTCCTGAGCATGCACAAAAATTTTCAAAATTTTTGGAGATCGGAGAGTGTGCCGAATCATTGAATAGTTTCCAGCATTAAAGAAAAAGAAAAAAAAATAATAGAACTGTTGTCGGGCGGGCTACAGTACCGCCCGCCCGACAACAGGGCCGAGCCGCCCGGCAACAGGGGCGCGCGCCGCTCGGTCGCCCAGCCGCCCGCCCGACACGGCGTTGAAGGCGCACGTCGCCTTCATTGCCGCGCCGGCCTCCCGACCCCCTCCCCTACCTCCTCACTCTCCCACTCTCTCACTCTCTCTCCCGCTCTCACTCTCTCTGCTCTGCCCAGCCGCGCCGCCCGACGCCATTACCGCCTCACTGCCGGCCTCCACCCCCCCCCTTGCTCCCTACCTTCTCCCTACCCCGGCCCCCTATAAAATGGCGCGCAGGCTCCTCTCCAATCCCCCCCCTCCTCCATTTTCCCCTCCCACGCGCGAGAGCTCCTCTTCTCCACTGCCCCGGCCGCCGCCAACGCCATAGCCGCCGCCTCCACGGTGAAACGGCACCTCCGATCAAATTCAACCAAATTCCCTCACCAAATCAACCCTTCTCCACCTAGTGAAGCTCACAGAAGCCCCCAATCCTCCGAAGGCGAGCCACCTCGACGGAATTTTGACCTCGCCGCCGCCACCGAAGCACCCCCACGGTGAGACCCCCTCTGCCGTGCCCAACCTTGATAAATACCATGTTGCCGAGCTTCGTTATGTCGTGAGGATCATGAAAAGCCAAGGTTCAAGGTTCGACGGCCGGCGACCACCCCATCGTCGGGAATTGGCCGCCGGAGCTCGTCGGAGACTGTTCACTGTTTTTCTTTTTCCTATTTATTTTCCAGATTATTGCTCTGTCTTTTAAAAACCCTAGAAAATCACAGGAAGATCCAAAAATTCCAAACCAAAATTTGTTAGAACCCTCATGAAAAGTACTAATTTTCTGTTAAAACACTTTTTAACAAATCACCAAACATTTGTAGAATTAATTAGAAACACTCCTCTCTGTTTATGAATTTTAAATTTCATTATAGAGCAATGCTAGGGCTAACCCTTGATCTACAAGTACACCATAGTGCTACACACACTCTGGAAATTTATGAAGATTTTAGGAATACGAATTGGCATCTAACCCTATTAGAAATTTATGAAGATTTTAGGAATACGAAGTGGACGCTGCTCGCGAAAGGATAGGTTGTTGATTGAAACTACTTCATGAGATGGGCCACACGAACGTGAATAAAGTAAGAAAGATAAAAGTTTGAGGGTCAGACAGGATACAAAGTAGGTCGGCGACTGGACTGGGTCCAGGGTGACCGTAGACTTGTCTGATCCGTGTGGTCCGAGACTGATCGAGTGTTGAACGTACTGGTCGTATGCTGGGTGTTATGGGCCCCAGTAAACCTACGTAGCCTAGTGATTGCAACGTCGAACCTGCCCTATGGTGTCTGACTAGGAGGAGATCTGGGGTGGGCAGCGTGGGAACTCCACAGAAACCGTCTGGGACGCGTTGTCTGGTGGGACGCGGCGCTGCTAAGGCATGCGTAGGCTGGAATTGACGTTGCAGGAGCTGGTGTGAACGGTTGCCACGTGCGAGTCTGGGATACGCACGTGTCGTACGGTCAGGTATCCCCCTGCAGGGTATAAAATCGTTTCGAACCGCTGTCGCTCCCAGTTAGTGAGCATGCTCGTGAAACGCACCACATTTTAGTAAATAGGTTGAGACACCATGAGAATGAATTGTGAATATTAATACTACCATTGTTGATTCTGTCATGTTTGTTTAGTTCAGTGCTAACTAAATTTATTTTCTAATCACTTAATCTGATGCTAAAAGTTGACAAGAGTAGTATAGGCTTGCGAGTCCTTTTGCAAGTAAACCCTCCCGAGTCAGCCTTCATGTCTAGGAGTCGGCTGTAGTCAGCCATTTTTGTCGGGTAAGTCTTGCTGAGCTTCTTAGAAGCTCACACGTTAGCGTTTTGTGGTTTTCAAGCGCCGTCATGCAGGAACCAGCAGGTAGCTTCCATTGGGAGGAGCCTCCCCTCGAGTTTGGGAACCTCCAGTGGAAGTTGTGCGAGTCGCCGCGTTGATCTATTGAAGTGGCTAGTAGCATGACGCCCGTGGGCACGGCGCGTGCTTTTGCATAAGTCCGAGTGTCGGAGTTGTAATAGTTCTAGTCTTCCGCTGTATTCGTTTTAAAACTTCTGCGTACTCTGAAACAATGTAATATTTAACTTTAAATTCATGAACCAATGATGTATTAAGTTCCCTCTTCTTGTAAATTATTGCTGTTTATCCCTGCCTGTGTTGTATCGTGTGTACGCTCGTTTCGCCGAGCGTTGCCCAACAAGATCTTGGCTTAACGACTGACCGGATCCATCCCGAGACGAGGTTTCCTGGACGGGTCGTGTCAGCTTTGGTATCAGAGCCGTGTTGGGAAACGATACAACGTTTAAGGCATATTTTTAAAAATTTACGTGCGAGTGAGGTACGCGCCCTATTAGTTAATAGGTTATCAGGTGGCAAGCTAACCTAGTGTAGGAGCTAACAAAACCGAGTTTAGATTTACTTTTCTGTAACGACGCACCTACGCTCAGGTAAGCAAGGTAAGGTACGCCGCTCGACTGCGGTGAAAGGTCGAGAAATCCCTGTTGCGTCAGCAGCAGTAGCGTTCTATACCATGATGGTATGGAAGGAGGTATTATGTTCGCTGTAACATAGTACGCCCCCTTGCCGTTTAGGGAGAGAAGCGGCCCTCTACCGTACGAGGTGTGGGTTACGGACCTGTTGCGAATGCAGACCTTTGCAACAGTGGAGTCTTGTGTCTTTGGCACACAAGAGATGAGTTTGTTCCTCACGACTTCGGTTTTGCGGAACACTCTCATACCTCCGCTGCCTGAGGTAAAGTGCAGTCTGTCGCCGCGCAGGGAAGGTCGGACACGTGATCCCCGTACGTGACCTACTCGGGGCGACCCATATGGCAATGATATGGGTTGTTGTATTTACTTTTGATATATATTATTGCACTGCCTGTGATGCCATTTTCTGCAGGTACGCTAACCGCGATATCGTAAGAAACGTGCAGTAACGGCTAACTTGAGTGCGATTCTGCCACCGCCTATGCGTAATCTTTTTACTTTGTGAGGACGTATAGGCCGATGTAGGATTGCATTGCATGAAGAAATGTTAAAATCCTTCAAACTTATACTAAAACCATCCAGGAGCAAAAATTCCATCAATAATGGCTATAACACCAACAGAAGTTAAAAGGGGTCAACCTGGACACCTTCCTCCCTTAGTGGTTGCGTGAAATCAACCGAGTTGGAGCAAAACCCTTGTATATCATTGAGCCTTCCCAGAACCTTCCTCGATAAGAAGATTGTCTCCTTGACAGGTCAACTTAGATGGTAAAGCACCTTGGACTACCGGCATTCGCTAGTCAGCATCCTTAGTGATCGAGTTGAATCACCTTTTACGCAGGGATGAAAAATATTTTATGTATCGGAAGATTTAGCATGCTTTGAACTATGTGTCAACATGTGGCTTCTGATTGGTAAAATATTATTCATCTCTGTGATGCAGATGGACGCCAACACGATCGAGCATGGGATCGCGGAGATAGGCATTGAGGACTCCACCCCTACCTACGTCACCAAGAAGTCAGGACGCCGAGGATTTGTGGAGATACTCGAGTAGACCCTACAGTCATTGGGATATACAGAGACTCCTTGGTTTCAGTTCCGGGAGTATCGGCAGTATGACCTACCGCGCTGCTCGGCCACCGTGACATTACCCACGCACCCTCAGCATGCCAACGGAGAGGTTTATACCACCACCACCTTCGGTTCAGATAAGACGGAAGCCATTGAGTCAGCCGCGCATCAGGCTCTATTGCGGATTTGCGAGCGACACCTCGAAGACTTGGCAGACAAACCCGCGGCATTGTTTCCGATACGGGACCAGGTCGATCGTACTTGGCACCATAATGTCAAGAATGCTCAGAAGAGGACTTTCAGGGGAGAGATGGACCATATCACTCCCTTGTTCACATGGAGCCTAGCGCTACTCAACTTGCATGAGGACACTGTTCTCGCAGCCCAGATGGATCGACAGGCCTTGCGACAGGCTCATGTAGAGGTAGCTCAACTCAAGAAGAAGGTTCAGGATTTGGAGAGCAGAAACAATGCACTGCGTGCTCGCTGCGACGTGCACGCTACACGTATCTCTGAGTTAGAGGCGGTCTCCGAGATTAAGACTGCCCAGATCCATGCTAGAGAGAATGACTGCAACATCATGTTGCAACATATTCACCAGCTGGAGATACTCAGGGATAACGCAGTTCAGATGGCGGAGAACCTCGCCCACGAGAACCATCATTTGCAGCATCAGTTAGCGGGACTTTTGGAGGCACAGCAGCCGCCTCCCGCTAACGATGATGCGCCTGAGTCAGAAGTATCGGATCCCGAGGCTTCAGACCCAGAGCCAGAAGAGGAGTAGAGTGGAGGTTGCTCCGAAGTAATAGCTTAGCTAGATGCTTCGCTTAGGGAGTGCGTTGTCTTTGTCTTGGAGTTAGTATGTGTTCTTAGGAGTTTATCTTAGTGGCGTGTAACCTTTTGGATGTAAGAATGGTGGTTTGACAGTCTAAGAGTTGGGCAATGGATGTACTGTCATCTTTTGGGGAAATGAAGGAAGTTTGGTTTTAATAAGATGTCCGTGCCGTGCATTTCGATGTACTCATGCTTATGTTGAGAAATGGGCATGGGTTGAATTGCTCTAATAAGAGTCCTTTTTACTTTTCAGCATGGTGAACACCAGAGCAGGACGTCAGGAGGCGGAAAGCTCCAACCCGCCGCCCCCGCCAGCTGAGCCAACCTTGGCCACAGCTATGGCGGCCCTGATTCAGAGCAGCCAGCAGACTCAGGAGATGTTGCGGGCCATCCTGGAGAATAGTGGCGCAAACCGAGGCGCTCGGAACCGCGACCAGGACAGCACATACGCGGAGTTCCTAGCCACTCATCCCCCGGAGTTCAGAGATGCCCGGGAACCAATGGAGGCAGACCATTGGCTTCGTACAATCGAGGCCAAATTTGGGCTGCTCCGTTGTTTGGAGACTCAAAAGACGCTCTTTGCGGCCCAGATGCTCCATGGACACGCCGGAGCTTGGTGGGCCAACTACTTGGCCACTCTCCCGGCCGACACCCAGGTGCCATGGGCACAGTTCCGGGAGGCGTTCCGCGCTCACCACATCCCCGCGGGACTCATGCAAAGGAAGGCCAAGGAGTTCATGGCCTTGACGCAAGGAAGTCACACGGTGCACGAGTATTCCCGTGTGTTCAACCAACTTGCTCTATATGCTCCGGAGCAGGTTGACACGGATGCTAAACGGAAGCACCGCTTCATGGAAGGGCTGAACATCACACTCCAGGGTCGCTTGGCCCTGAACCAAGGTGGCTCGTTCAATGAGCTCGTCAGCAACGCCCTCATCGCCGAGGAGTACCTCGAGAAGGAGCAGCGGGAGAAAAGGTGAGCCAGCGGTGGGCCATCAAATGCCCCGCCACCCAAGTACCGTCTGGTGTACACTGCACCCGATGGTAGGAGGTACAAGGCCACCCCGCCGCAGGCACCGTCGTTCCGTCCGATACAGCAGCTGTACCGGCCCCCACAGAATCAGCAACAAGCCGGCTACCGCGCACCTCCCCCGCCGCAGAGGAACCAAGGTGTCCGCCCACCTCAACAGGGCACCCGCCCTGGACCAGGCACGCCTTGCTTCAACTGCGGGCAGCCCGAACACTTCGCCCGCGAGTGCCCCTCCAACCAGCAGTCCGGAGGCAACCGGCAGTCGAACCAAGGACAGGGCCAGCAAAAGGGCCAGAAGAACACCAGGACCGGTCGGGTAAACTACACCACGACCGAGGAAATTGCTGAGGGCGAACAAGTACTGGCGGGTACATTTTCGCTCTCTACCCACTCAGCTTTTGTTCTTTTCGATTCCGGTGCAAGCCACAATTTTATCAGTAAGAATTTTGTCAGAGGCAAAAACCTAGCCACAATTTCCCTAGAGCCACCCTTCATCATAAAATCTCCTAGAGGCAACATATTATCAAATTATGGCTTAAAAGGAGCACCCCTAAATCTAGGAGGTTGCACCTACCCTACCTCCTTCATAATCCTAGATGGGCAGGGTATCGATATTATTATCGGCATGAAATGGATGAAACACCATAAAGCCATCCTTGACATTGCTAACCGTGTAGTCCACTTAACCTCCCCACTTCATGGTTCCACGTCCATAAACCTAGATCACCCCAAAGCCACCCTCGATCAAGTCTGCAATGTTGTCGGGAAAAGTCTGGACGAGATACCAGTGGTTAAAGAGTTCCCGGACGTATTCCCAGAACATTTACCTGGTCTACCACCGGACAGAGATGTGGAGTTCCAGATTGAGCTGTTGCCAGGCACAGCCCCGATCTCCCGCAGACCGTACAAGATGGCACCCAAAGAGCTAGCAGAATTGAAGAAACAGTTACAGGAGTTGTTGGATAAGAGCTTTATACGGCCCAGTACCTCGCCTTGGGGTTGTCCGGCATTGTTCGTGAAGAAGAAGGACCAGTCATTGAGGCTATGCGTGGATTACCGTCCCTTGAATGCAGTAACTATCAAGAACAAGTACCCTTTGCCACACATAGACACTCTATTTGACCAGTTGGCAGGAGCAAAGGTCTTCTCGAAAGTCGATCTTTGGTCTGGATATCATCAGATCAAGATCCGTCCCAGTGACGTTCCGAAGACGGCCTTCTCCACCAGATACGGACTATATGAGTATTTGGTGATGTCGTTTGGACTCACGAACGCACCAGCTTACTTCATGTACCTCATGAACTCAGTCTTCATGCCAGAGCTGGATAAGTTTGTAGTGGTGTTCATTGACGACATCCTAATATACTCCAAGTCAGCCGATGAGCATGCAGAGCACCTTAGGACAGTTCTCCAGAGACTCAGAGATCATAAGCTCTATGCCAAGTTCAGCAAGTGCGAGTTTTGGATTGAGCGCGTTCAGTTTCTGGGTCATGTTGTGTCCGCAGAAGGTATTTCTGTTGATCCGGGAAAGGTGCAAGATGTTGTTAATTGGAAAGCACCCACCACAGTCCACAAGGTGCGGAGTTTCTTGGGATTGGCGGGATACTACCGTCGCTTCATTCCCAACTTCTCCAAGATTGCCAGGCCTATTACAGATCTACTCAAGAAGGATCAGAAGTTCAAATGGACAGAAAAGTGTGAAGAAGCCTTTCAGACCTTGAAGAAGCACTTGACCACAGCACCAGTACTCGCCCAACCGGATTTGAGTAAACCTTTCGACGTGTATTGTGATGCGTCGGGAACTGGGCTTGGTTGTGTGTTAATGCAAGAAGGACGGGTAATTGCTTATGCTTCCAGACAACTCCGCAAGCATGAGGTAAATTACCCCACACACGACTTGGAATTAGCAGCCGTGGTATTGGCCTTGAAGGTGTGGAGACATTACTTGTTGGGAAACTTGGTACACCTCTACACCGACCACAAGAGTCTCAAGTACATCTTCACCCAGAACGAGTTGAACATGAGGCAACGAAGATGGCTAGAATTAATCAAGGACTACGAGATAAGACATCCACTACCATCCGGGCAAGGCTAATGTGGTGGCAGACGCGTTGAGCAGAAACGCCCATTGCCACTACTTGGATCAGGGAGTTGCAACCGAAGAACTAGAGCCAGCCGTAAGGATTCTACCCCACGGAGCACTCTACAACCTAGCCTTAGTGCCAACACTTAAAGACGAAGTAGCCAAGGCCCAGAAGCTTGATAAGGGCATGGAGAAGATCAGATTAGGACTACAAGAGAAGAAGATGCAGTGCTTCCGTGCAGATGAAGAAGGAGTTTTGTGGTTCAAGAACAGACTGGTAGTGCCGAAGAATCACGAGCTCCGAAAGAAGATTATGGATGAAGCTCATTTATCCAAGTACTCAATTCACTCTGGCAGTAACAAGATGTATCAGGATCTGCGAAAGAAGTTTTGGTGGACAAGGATGAAGAGAGAAATCGCTCGGTATGTAGCGGAGTGTGACACCTGCCGCAGAATAAAGGCCGACCATCTGAAAGGCGCAGGGTTGTCGCAACCCTTGAGCATTCCGTCATGGAAATGGGAAGACATAAGCATGGACTTCATTGTTGGACTGCCCACGACAGCTCAGAAGTTGGATTCAATATGGGTTATAGTAGATCGTTTAACAAAGACAGCCCATTTCATTCCTGTCTCAACCAGATACACCATGAAGAAGTATGCACAGCTGTACATTGACCGGATAGTCTGTCTGCATGGAGTGCCCAAGACGATCATCTCCGACCGAGGCACCCAGTTCGTCGGTCGATTTTGGAAACAACTCCACGAGTCATTAGGAACCAGGCTAATCCACAGCTCAGCCGACCACCCTCAGACTGATGGTCAGACGGAAAGAGTGAACCAAATACTTGAAGACATGCTCAGAGCTTGTGTTTTGGAATACGGAAAAGGATGGGACACTTATCTGTCATTGGCGGAGTTCTCATACAACAATAGTTACCAAGCCAGCATCCAAATGTCCCCCTTTGAAGCACTATACGGCCGTAGTTGTAGAACCCCACTCAACTGGTCAGAAGCGGGCGAAAGAATAATATTGGGACCAGACCTAGTGCAGCAGGCTGAAGAGAAGGTACGGGTTATACAAGCAAATCTGAAGGCAGCCAAGTCAAGACAGAAGAGCTATGCAGATAAAAGGCGTAGACCCTTGACCTTCGAGGTAGGAGACTACGTCTACCTACGAGTCTCGCCAATGAAGGGAGTTCAGCGGTTCGGAATCAGAGGCAAGTTAGCACCCCGGTATATAGGTCCATATCCTGTCACAGCCAAGTGCGGACCAGTGGCATATCAAGTGGAACTGCCAGAAAGATTATCAGGAGTGCACAACGTATTCCATGTCTCCCAATTGAAGAGGTGTCTGAAGGCACCAGTAGACCAAGTGGTTCAAGAAGTAGAAGAGTTGCAACCAGACCTGACCTACCCAGAGCGTCCAATCCGGATACTGGACGAAAAAGAACGAGTTACAAGAAGACGGACACTCAAGTTTTACAAGGTTCTGTGGAGCAACCACACGGAAGATGAAGCCACGTGGGAATCTGCAGAATTTCTTCAGTCAAACTACCCTGAGCTACTCCCAAAATCCTAGGTACCTATACCTATCCTAACCCTCTCCTTAAATCTCGGGACGCGATTTCTTTTAGGGGGAAGGGCTGTGACACCCCAGGTGTCACCAGGGAAAAGTCGACAAACTATAAACCCTAAATCCTAATTTCACTCAATTTGAAGCAGTTTCAATCATTGAAATAAAAAGAAATATTGTCTAAAATGCTTTAAGGAGACACTATGAAAAGTTTGACAAAGAACAGAGCATGTTAACCAAAGTCCAGAGCATCCTCTACTAAAAGTATCGAAATCTCGTTAACAGAAAGAAATCCAAACCCTAACTATTGACCATCAAAATTTCCACAGAACCCTAGCTATATTTTTATATAACAATTAAGTGCACTTCAAAATAGAATTTTAGGAAATTATTCAAGATTTTTGGAAAAGCTTTAGACCTCTTAAAAATTCACAGAAGCTATAATCAACCTAGAAATTCAAGAATTTTTAGAGGCCAAATCATAACTTGAACCTTAAATGAAAAGTGTTCCAAATAAATTCCTGAGCATGCACAAAAATTTTCAAAATTTTTGGAGACCGGAGTGTGCCGAATCATTGAATAGTTTCCAGCATTAAAGAAAAAGAAAAAAAAATAATAGAACTGTTGCCGGGCGGGCTACAGTACCGCCCGCCCGACAACAGGGCCGAGCCGCCCGGCAACAGGGGCGCGCGCCGCTCGGTCGCCCAGCCGCCCGCCCGACACGGCGTTGAAGGCGCACGTCGCCTTCATTGCCGCGCCGGCCTCCCGACCCCCTCCCCTACCTCCTCACTCTCCCACTCTCTCACTCTCTCTCCCGCTCTCACTCTCTCTGCTCTGCCCAGCCGCGCCGCTCGACGCCATTACCGCCTCACTGCCGGCCTCCACCCCCCCCTTGCTCCCTACCTTCTCCCTACCCCGGCCCCCTATAAAATGGCGCGCAGGCTCCTACCCAATCCCCCCCCTCCTCCATTTTCCCCTCCCACGCGCGAGAGCTCCTCTTCTCCACTGCCCCGGCCGCCGCCAACGCCATAGCCGCCGCCTCCACGGTGAAACGGCACCTCCGATCAAATTCAACCAAATTCCCTCACCAAATCAACCCTTCTCCACCTAGTGAAGCTCACAGAAGCCCCCAATCCTCCGAAGGCGAGCCACCTCGACGGAATTTTGACCTCGCCGCCGCCACCGAAGCACCCCCACGGTGAGACCCCCTCTGCCGTGTCCAACCTTGATAAATACCATGTTGCCGAGCTTCGTTATGTCGTGAGAATCATGAAAAGCCAAGGTTCGACGGCCGGCGACCACCCCATCGTCGGGAATTGGCCGCCGGAGCTCGTCGGAGACTGTTCACTGTTTTTCTTTTTCCTATTTATTTTCCAGATTATTGCTCTGTCTTCTAAAAACCCTAGAAAATCACAGGAATATCCAAAAATGCCAAACCAAAATTTGTTAGAACCCTCATGAAAAGTACTAATTTTCTGTTAAAACACTTTTTAACAAATCACCAAACATTTGTAGAATTAATTAGAAACACTCCTCTCTGTTTATGAAGTTTAAATTTCATTATAGAGCAATGCTAGGGCTAACCCTTGATCTACAAGTACACCATAGTGCTACACACACTCTGGAAATTTATGAAGATTTTAGGAATACGAATTGGCATCTAACCCTATTAGATAACCTCAATCTGCCTAGTTTAAATAGCATTTTCTAAAGTACATTGTAAAAGTCATTTGCAAGGTTAGACCCCAAAAGAAAAGTTGTAGATCTGGTTCTCAGGAGTGCTGACATAAAGTTTCATAATTTTATTCTAATGTTTACTAGTGCTTTCTGATTTTACAAGATCTAAAAACAGGAACTTCGATGAATTTTTATAAAATATAGAAAATTCATCTAGGCCCCAACCAAAGCCCAAAATGCTTATTCCAGGGAGTACTACCAAATAAAAATAATCTTGAGGAAGAATTAAAATTTTCATTTCTAACCCTAATTTAATAGCCGAAGAATTAAATAATGCTTAATCAATGGAAAGTGTCAAATTAACTTAATCAGGGTTTAAGATGTTGAACATGCCAACTAAAGTCACGTCATGAGAGTTGAATAAATTCTTTAAACATCATTCACGGATTAAAAATTGATTTCAGTCGACGACGTCGAGTAATTAGGGTTAACCCAAATTCTGGGCGTCGCTAATCTAAACCCTAGGTCACTATTGATAATAACAATAAGTTTTATTATCTTTAAACTTATCATAATCCTACTGCATCATGTAGATTCTGACGCTAACGAGGTAGCTGCCGATCCAAGTTCTTCGACCCCCGCCGAAGAAGTCGACGTCAACACCGAAGAACCAGGCAAGCCCCGGTGCACAACCAAATTTTCAAGTTTTACTTTTAATTAAGTGTGTCTTGTTTGTGCATTAAGTATTAGGAGTTGATTGAAACCATAGTTGCATTTGTTCCCATAGGAAAACCCTAACGGTAGTTGATATAGGCACCCCCCCCTTAGTATGCTATGCTTAGCAGGTAGTTGCCGGTAGAAGTCGAGCAGAGTGGACGCTGCTCGCGAAAGGATAGGTTGTTGATTGAAACTACTTCATGAGATGGGCCACACGAACGTGAATAAAGTAAGAAAGATAAAAGTTTGAGGTCAGACAGGATACAAAGTAGGTCGGCGACTGGACTGGGTCCAGGGTGACCGTAGACTTGTCTGATCCGTGTGGTCCGAGACTGATCGAGTGTTGAACGTACTGGTCGTATGCTGGGTGTTATGGGCCCCAGTAAACCTACGTAGCCTAGTGATTGCAACGTCGAACCTGCCCTACGGTGTCTGACTAGGAGGAGATCTGGGGTGGGCAGCGTGGGAACTCCACAGAAACCGTCTGGGACGCGTTGTCTGGTGGGACGCGGCGCTGCTAAGGCATGCGTAGGCTGGAATTGACGTTGCAGGAGCTGGTGTGAACGGTTGCCACGTGCGAGTCTGGGATACGCACGTGTCGTACGGTCAGGTATCCCCCTGCAGGGTATAAAATCGTTTCGAACCGCTGTCGCTCCTAGTTAGTGAGCATGCTCGTGAAACGCACCACATTTTAGTAAATAGGTTGAGACACCATGAGAATGAATTGTGAATATTAATACTACCATTGTTGATTCTGTCATGTTTGTTTAGTTCAGTGCTAACTAAATTTATTTTCTAATCACTTAATCTGATGCTAAAAGTTGACAAGAGTAGTATAGGCTTGCGAGTCCTTTTGCAAGTAAACCCTCCCGAGTCAGCCTTCATGTCTAGGAGTCGGCTGTAGTCAGCCACTTTTGTCGGGTAAGTCTTGCTGAGCTTCTTAGAAGCTCACGCGTTAGCGTTTTGTGGTTTTCAGGCGCCGTCATGCAGGAACCAGCAGGTAGCTTCCATTGGGAGGAGCCTCCCCTCGAGTTTGGGAACCTCCAGTGGGAGTTGTGCGAGTCGCCGCGTTGATCTGTTGAAGTGGCTAGTAGCATGACGCCCGTGGGCACGGCGCGTGCTTTTGCATAAGTCCGAGTGTCGGAGTTGTAATAGTTCTAGTCTTCCGCTGTATTCGTTTTAAAACTTCTGCGTACTCTGAAACAATGTAATATTTAACTTTAAATTCATGAACCAATGATGTATTAAGTTCCCTCTTCTTGTAAATTATTGCTGTTTATCCCTGCCTGTGTTGTATCGTGTGTACGCTCGTTTCGTCGAGCGTTGCCCAACAAGATCTTGGCTTAACGACTGACCGGATCCATCCCGAGACGAGGTTTCCTGGACGGGTCGTGTCAGCTTTGGTATCAGAGCCGTGTTGGGAAACGATACAACGTTTAAGGCATATTTTCAAAAATTTACGTGCGAGTGAGGTACGCGCCCTATTAGTTAATAGGTTATCAGGTGGCAAGCTAACCTAGTGTAGGAGCTAACAAAACCGAGTTTAGATTTACTTTTCTGTAACGACGCACCTACGCTCAGGTAAGCAAGGTAAGGTACGCCGCTCGACTGCGGTGAAAGGTCGAGAAATCCCTGTTGCGTCAGCAGCAGTAGCGTTCTATACCATGATAGTATGGAAGGAGGTATTATGTTCGCTGTAACATAGTACGCCCCCTTGCCGTTTAGGGAGAGAAGCGGCCCTCTACCGTACAAGGTGTGGGTTACGGACCTGTTGCGAATGCAGACCTTCGCAACAGTGGAGTCTTGTGTCTTTGGCACACAAGAGATGAGTTTGTTCCTCACGACTTCGGTTTTGCGGAACACTCTCATACCTCCGCTGCCTGAGGTAAAGTGCAGTCTGTCGCCGCGCAGGGAAGGTCGGGCACGTGATCCCCGTACGTGACCTACTCGGGGCGACCCATATGGCAATGATATGGGTTGTTGTATTTACTTTTGATATATATTATTGCACTGCCTGTGATGCCATTTTCTGCAGGTACGCTAACCGCGATATCGTAAGAAACGTGCAGTAACGGCTAACTTGAGTGCGATTCTGCCACCGCCTATGCGTAATCTTTTTACTTTGTGAGGACGTATAGGCCGATGTAGGATTGCATTGCATAAAGAAATGTTAAAATCCTTCAAACTTATACTAAAACCATCCAGGAGCAAAAATTCCATCAATTATGGCTATAACACCAACAGAAGTTAAAAGGGGTCAACCTGGACACCTTCCTCCCTTAGTGGTTGCGTGAAATCAACCGAGTTGGAGCAAAACCCTTGTATATCATTGAGCCTTCCCAGAACCTTCCTCGATGAGAAGATTGTCTCCTTGACAGGTCAACTTAGATGGTAAAGCACCTTGGACTACCGGCATTCGCTAGTCAGCATCCTTAGTGATCGAGTTGAATCACCTTTTACGCAGGGATGAAAAATATTTTATGTATCGGAAGATTTAGCATGCTTTGAACTATGTGTCAACATGTGGCTTCTGATTTGTAAAATATTATTCATCTCTGTGATGCAGATGGACGCCAACACGATCGAGCATGGGATCGCGGAGATAGGCATTGAGGACTCCACCCCTACCTACGTCACCAAGAAGTCAGGACGCCGAGGATTTGTGGAGATACTCGAGTAGACCCTACAGTCATTGGGATATACAGAGACTCCTTGGTTTCAGTTCCGGGAGTATCGGCAGTATGACCTACCGCGCTGCTCGGCCACCGTGACATTACCCACGCACCCTCAGCATGCCAACAAGAAAATTTTTCAATGTTTTCCTTAGTTTGAGCATGCAACTTAACAAGAAAATCAGCACACTCCTGAGCATCATTATTTACTCTCTCACTAGTAGGCAAAGGTAAAATATCAATAGGAGCATGAGGGTTGAAACCATATACTACCTGAAAAGGATTTACCTTTGTGGTGGAGTGTTCCGCTTGATTGTAAGCGAACTCCACATGGGGCAAACATTCTTCTCACATCTTCAAATTATTCTTCAGAATTGCTCGCAACATGGTGGATAAGGTGCGGTTCACTACCTCCGTTTGGCCATCAGTTTGTGGGTGACAGGTTGTAGAAAACAGAAGCTTGGTACCCAGCTTATTCCACAAAGTGTGCCAAAAGTGACTCAAGAACTTAGTATCACGATCTAAAACAATAGTAAAAGGAACACCATGCAAACGAACTATCTCTTTAAAAAAGAGGTCAGCAATATGAATAGCATCATCGGTTTTATGACATGGAATAAAGTGTGCCATTTTAGAAAAACGATCCACAACAACAAAAACACTGTCCCTCCCCCTCTTAGTCCTAGGCTGTCCTAAAACAAAATCCATAGAAATATCCGCCCAAGGAATAGAAGGAACAGGAAGAGGCATGTATAAACCATGTGAATTCAAACGAGACTTAGCTTTTTAACAAGTAGTGCAGCGAGCAACAAACCTCTCGACATCTCGTCTCATCTTTGGCCAAAAGAAGTGTGTGGCCAAAACATCCTCCGTCTTCTTAGCACCAAAATGTCCCATTAACCCGCCTCCATGCGCCTCCTGCAACAATAAAAGATGAACGGATCCAACAGGAATGCATAGGCGGTTAGCTCTAAACAGAAACCCATCATTCAACACATATTTGTTCCATGAATGGCCCTCGTTACAATGCAGCAACACATCTTTAAAATCATCATCCAAAACATATTGTTGTTTAATGGATTCAAGGCCAAAAATATGACAATCAAGCTGGGACAGCATGGTATATCGTCTAGATAAAGCATCAGCAATAACATTATCCTTTTCTTTTTTGTGTTTGATGACATAAGGAAAAGATTTAATAAATTCTACCCACTTAGCATGTCTATGATTCAGATTTGTTTGACTATGAATATGCTTAAGTGACTCATGATCAAAATGGATAACAAATTCTTTAGGCCATAAATAATGTTGCCATGATTGTGAAGAACGAACAAGAGCATACAATTCTTTATCATACGTGGAATAATTAAGAGCAGGACCATTTAACTTCTCACTAAAATATGCAACAGGTTTTCCTTCCTGCATCAAGACACCACCAATTCCAATTCCACTAGCATCACATTCAAGCTCAAAAGTCTTACCAAAATCTGGAAGTTGGCAACGGTGCGTGTGTAAGCTTGTCCTTCAAAAGAGAAAAGGACTCTTCCTGTGATGGCCCCCCAATGGAAGACAACGCCCTTCTTTGTCAACTCAATCAGCGGTGTCGCGATGGTGCTGAATTCCTTGACAAAACGGCGATAAAATCCCGCTAGGCCAAGAAAACTCCGCACGTGCGAAACTGTCGTGGGCGTAGGCCAGCTGTCAATTGCCTCCACCTTAGCATTATCAACCTCAATGCCCTGTGAAGTCACAACATAGCCAAGAAAAGAGACTCGATCGGTGCAAAAGGTGCACTTGTCGAGGTTACCAAACAAACGTGCATCACGTAAAGCATAGAAAACAACACGTAGATGATCCATATGTTCAGCCATAGACTTGCTATAAATCAAGATATCATCAAAGTAAACCACCACAAATTTACCAATGAATGAACGTAAAACTTCATGCATTAATCTCATGAAAGTGCTAGGTGCATTAGTTAAACCAAAAGGCATGACTAATCACTCATACAAACCAAATTTAGTTTTAAATGCAGTTGTCCATTCATCACCCAGCTTCATTCTAATCTGGTGGTAACCACTAGCAAGTCAATTTTAGTGAAAACTATAGCACCACACAACTCATCAAGCATGTCGTCTAGCCTAGGAATAGGATGATGATACCGTATAGTAATGTTGTTTATGGCTCTACAATCTACACACATACGCCATGAACCATCTTTCTTAGGAACCAAAAGAACAGGAACAGCACAAGGACTAAGACTCTCACGTACGTACCTGCGGTCCAAAAGATCTTAGACTTGTCATTGAATTTCCTTAGTCTCCTCAGGGTTGGTTCGGTACGCCACATGGTTTGGCAAGTTCGCACCAGGAATCAGATCAATCTGATGCTCAATCCCACGAATGGGTGGCAGTCCTGGCGGTATCTCATCAGGAAAAACATCTCGAAACTCCTTAGCTTTTCCCAAGTCATTCAACCACTGAATATGGTATGGATGTGGATGTGGTCGTGTTGTCAAGCCAAGCTTCTTAACCAGATCTGAGCTCACCAAGTTGTTGCAGCTGCCCCCATCAATAATCACCCGTGCTCGCCTATTCTTGATCACGAACTCAATCTGAAACAAGTTATGGCGTTGGAGCTGGTCCGGTTGAGTTACTTGAGTACTGAGGACCCGCTGGACAACGATGGCTCGGAAGGTAGTGTCAGCGCTGCTGAGGACTAAGGAGTCCGCAGCACCGTCCGCAACAGCAGCAACATCATCATCATCATCGTCATCTTCTATGTCGGAGGTGCTCGCATAACCTCCATCTTCAGTGGCAATGTAGGCTCGTTTGCTTGGGTAGTCACGCTGCACGTGCCCAAGTCCAAGGCAGCGATGACACTGAATGTCAGTCGTGCGACCAGTGGATGTACTGGATGGTTGATTCTTCACTGGACCCTGCACAGAGAATTTAGAAAAATCTGCAAGACGTGACGAGGGAGGCGTTGCTGTGGTGGACCGCTTGCTGGCTGGTACAGGAGGTGGACGAAAGCTTGACGAGGACCATGTTGCTCCCGTAGATGTAGACGTACTAGGCGTAAAGGAGCGACTGGTTCTTGTCTTTGCTGCTTCTTGTCTTCCCTGCAATTCCTTCTCTGCAAGCATAGCTATGTGGAACAACTCGTTGACATTGTTAAAGGTTTTATAATCAACAATATCCTGAATTTGACGCCTCAATCCCCCGTAAAAACGGCAAATTTTATCCTCATTATCCTCAACTACCCCACAACGCATCATGCCCTTCTGTAGCTCAGCATAATAATCCTGGACGGAATTACTACCTTGCTCTAAATGCTGCAGTTTGAGACGCATATCTCGCTGAAAAGAAGGAGGAACAAAACGATCACGCATAGCTGTTTTTAAAGCATCCCAAGTGGCAGGTAAACGTCCTACAGCAGCTAAACCAGTCCACCAAATAATAGCAAAGTCCTTATACTCACTAGTAGCTTGTTGAACCCTATGTTGTTCAGGAACTAGATAGGAACTAAATTTCTGCTCTACCGTCATCTCCCAATCAAGATATTTTTCAGCATCATATAAACAAGAGAATGGTGGTATGGAAAATTTAACCTTAGCAAATGGATCATCACGAGGGCGAGCATGTTGATTGTTGTTGTTACCTCCCATGCCGTGACGGTTACGGCGTAGTCGACGTCGAAGGCGAGCATGTTGATTGTTGTTGTTATCCCTACCAACTACTGTGTTAGGATTGTGGTACTCTCAGACTGCAACAGGAAGTTTCAAACTAAGTTCTTGCAAAGATCTAAGTGAACACAAAGCAAGATACCTGGGAGAAGTGATCCGGCGATTACAGGGTGAAGAATCTGTGCTTGTTCAGAAGGGTTATGTGGAGCTTGGAAGGCCAATATATATGTGAGTAGAACACAGATCAAAAATAGATAGTAATACTGAATAAGTGTCCAAAGTATTGGTCCTAATTGCTGGCCAAATGTGTCCTATAACAGTTATGATACGTGGACAAAGATGATGTATAGGAAAAACAGCAACAAAGATCAATAGGCAAAGGAAACTCAATTCAGCCCAAGCACTTGCCAAATATAGTATATCACCCAATTCTATGCTCCATCGCTAATGCTTTTGCTGTCACCAATAGAACTCTCTCTACTAGTACTTGATATTTTTGGTAAAAACTTGAAATTTTTGACACCAAAATATTTTTATTTTTTTCTTTTATTTTTTGATATTTTTTTTAGCAAGCAGAGCATAGAAATAGAAACCACACAAATTTGCAGATCAACTGGATCAAATATGTGGTCTATGGAAATTTCCGAAGCTGCCTAAAAGTTGGGGCAGAACGTTTGGCCTCCGATATGTGTACCGTCCGGGGTGAATTTCGGGATTCTAAAAGCAGCAAACCCAGCAAAGCTGGATGAAATCAAATACGAAATTTCGTGCCGATCGTTTTGCATATAAAGTTTGCCTGATTTTGATTTCGTATGCAAAAGTTATGGCCGTTTTATGAAAGGGTGTCCGAATCAGCATGCGTATTACGGCAGACAATGAATCGGGTCGTGGGAAAACAAGGAATTCGATGGCGGAAGCTGTGTAAAAGGTGGAAACTAATGGTGGGTGGTCGAAATAAATAACAGATGTGATGTAACAAACTAAATTCAGGGTGGGATCAGGGTGGGGAAAAAAAATTTGACGGCTAGGGTTTTACACAAGGTGGCGGAAGCAAAACAAACCGTAACAAGACACGATCTAAACCAGCAACAACAAAACGTAACTAAGGACACGAACTCAACACTATGGACTCTGAAATTGAAATATGCAATGGCTAAATACGGGTTTGGACAGGATGTAACCTAAATCTACGATTCTGTTTTTGGCTTTTTTTTATGGACTATAGGATGAAACGAAACAAGGAATTAGGGTAAACAAAGGCGAACCTGAGGGAACACCTGAAGCTCTGATTACCACTTGATGGGGACGGGGGTCCCGATCTTCCTACAGGTTCTGATAATCAACGATTTGGGCGGAGTCGCGACACAAATCGATTCGGCTTCCGAACGGCACGTCCCGAACCCTGCAATCGCAGCACCACGTCTCCTCTGGTTATCACCCGCGCGAACACGGATGACCTCGCTGAGAAGGCTAATCCTTGCCTGTGAATCGAAGAACACAAGCAAGAATGAAGTGGAAAGCAACCAAATTTGCAGATATAGATTAAACTCACAAGTTGGGGTCTCACAAACCGATGAAACGGCGAATCTGTGTATACAGAAATAATCTAAATAAAACCCAACTCTAATGGAGGGGGTGATGGCTGAATATAAAAGACTTGGGGATGTGCAAGTCCCCCTGGACGAAACCCTAATGGACTCTAACTCGATACAAGGCCATCCGGCCCAAAATCGGTGTCGCAGCACCCTGACAGATTCTGGATAGCTTACTGTTTTGGCGATTCCCGTTGACTCCGAAGGAATTTGGACATGGGACCGGTCCCGTTGGAAAGATGATCTCGTCCTCTTTCCGTGAAGTGTAGATTGACTAAAACAGAGTCTGTATGCAACCTGGGTGTCCGTTTTAGTGGACACTACTCCTGGACTCCGAATTGGATTCGAAGTCGACGTGGGCTGGGCCTCCGACTTGGCTTGGACGTCCTTGGCTGACTCCAACCTGGTCTTCCATTGTTCCTCTGACCTCTCCATGATTCCTAATCATAATAACATCATTAGGTAGTAATCTATCCTCAAGAATTCGTAATGGAGTGCTAAGGAACGAGCTGACCTCTATATTAAGTTGACGGGCGCGAGCTCTGGTGATTGGACCTTCACTTGTAGCAGCGGGAGAATTATTGTGTGTATCCATGGGTGTGATGTCCTCATCAGTATGTGAGGCTGGTTAATCATGTAGTGTCTCATCCCCCTTTGACTCTGTGCTGATGGTCTCATGTGCCCATAAGCTTTACTCTAGAAGATCTCAAACCAATGGACTGCCCGCATAAGGATGCAATCACGTCAATGGATATTAACGGGGATGAGGTCTGGAGGGTCTTATTGAAGGAGGCAGTGTCACTGATGTCATCTTTGTCAGTGCCCTTCGGCAAATGGGCATCTCCCGTGAAGATCTCAAAGCTGCACCCGTTGCATTGCAGGGCTTCAGGGGGCAGCCTTTGTATGTACTTGGTAGTGTCAAACTCAAGGTGTCATTTTCAGAACAGAGGGTCACCGTACTGAAGAAGTCGTTTTTGATGTGGTGGATTTCCCTTACCCTTAGAATGCTATTTTTGGCAGAGGGGCAATCAACACGTTCAGTGCTGTGGTACACCACAGTTACCTATGCATGAAAATGGCAGCGCCGAATGGTGTCATTACAGTCTTCGGCGATCAGGCGGAAGCTCGTCGCCTTGAATTGGGCATCGCTCATGGCAAGAAGCAAGTGCACATGCTAGCGTTCGGGCATGAAGACCAGGATCCTTTTGAGACACTCGTTGCAACATTGCCTAAATCACCAACAAAGATGAAAATGGAGGTTGCTTCCAAGGAAATTACTCTCTGTTAGAGTTCATCTGATCAGCCCATACGCATAGGCACGAAACTATCTCCGAGCCAAGAGCAAGAGCTCTTGTCTTTCTTGCGGTCCAATGGGGACATTTTTGCTTGGTCGCCAAAGGACCTCCCTGGCATTCGTCGCGACAAAATGGAACATCGACCAGATTCAAGTCTGAACTACCCCTGGTAAAGCAGAAAATACTGTGACACCCCAGGTGTCACTTAAGAACTCATCGACAGATTTGAAACTCTGAAAATTAAATCATGCACCTTGAAGCAAAATTCACCCTTAAGTCAATAAGCAATGTTTTTTTAAACACTTCCAATGGCATCCACATAAGTTTTGGTGAATTACAGAACACTTTTACAGAATCCGGAGTTTCTAACCCCTAGTACCAAAACCAATTCTTAACAGGAAAGAATTCAAACACCCATTTCGAAATCCATCAAAATCCCATGAAACTGACGCGGACCCGCCTCAGAAAACTCAGTCTGGGACGGATCCCGCATCTCGCCAAGATCCTGTTGGGCAATGCTCGGCGAAGCGAGCATATACATGGTACAACACAGGCAGGATAAACAACAATCTTTTACAAGATAAGAGAATTTAATACATCATTGTTTCATAAGTTAAAAAATTTAAGTCTTACAACAATATCAAAGTAAGAAATAGAGTTTTGAAAACACGTTTACAGCAAAAGACTTGATGAGGTACAGACTCCAACTCTCAGACTAAGCAAAAGCATGAACCTTGCCCAGTGTCATCATGCTACTAGCCACTTCAAGATTTTACTGCGGCGAACCACAACGCTCCCACTGGAGGTTTCCGAACTCTGGAAGGTGCTCTTCCCACTGGCTATCATCGTGAGCATACACGTCGGTGCCTAAAAACCATGTATTTGCAAAGCGTGAGCTTCTAAGAAGCTCAACAAGACTGACCCGTCAAATTGGCCAACTACAGCCGACACCTAGACATGCTGGCTGACTCCGGGTAGGCTTACCTTTGCAAATGGGACTTGCATTCCTGATCTATTCTTGGTCAAGTTTTAACTCAGGTTAAGTGATTAGAATAGTAACTTAAGTTTGCACTGATCTAATCAATCATAAATAGAACAACAGATAAAATAATCATCATAACTTAATCATCAACCTCATAGCTCATCATCTTAATTAGGATGTGGTGCGTTTCACAAGCAAACTCACAAACTGGGAACGACAGTGGTTCGAAACGATTTTTACACCTGTACGTTCAAACCTAATCATACGACACGTGCGCGTCCCAGACCGCACGTGGCAACCGTTCACATCAGGTCCTACAAAGTCAATTCCCTCCTACGCCTGTCTTAGCAGCGCCGCATCCCACTAGAATGTGGCAGCCCCCCCCCTGAAATGAGGGAGGTCCCCCTCCCGAGATCCATTCTGGGCGACGTTCGTCGAAGCGAATATACACAGGGTACAACACAGGCAGTAAAAAGCACGGTTTACAGACAGAAGAAAAATATTACAGGAGTATTATTACAGAGTCTTCAGTTCCACATGAACCAGTTTTCATAAACAGCGGAAACGATACAGTCCTCAAGCGAAAGCAAACTATAAGGTGAGATTACAGACTCCGACTCTGACACTAAGCAAAAGCAAGGGCCTTGCCCAACGGCACCTTACTACTAACCACACACAAGCAGCGGCTACTCGATCTACGTCCACTGGAAACTACCCCAGCCGGGGGCTGACTCCTCTCAGAACTGACCATCGCTACCACCGGTCACATCAGACCCACCTGAAAGCCACAAGTTGCAAAGCGTGAGCTTCTAAGGAGCTCAGCAAGACTGACACGTCAACATGGCTGTCTACAGCCGACACCTAGACATGCACGGCTGACTCTGGGTAGGATAGTTACAAAAGGACACGCCTTACTAACTAGCTTCCTACATTCAAGTTTTAGCTCAATTTAAGTTCGAGAAAAGTAAACTTTAGTATGCACTATGACTAAACAATCAGGTTGATAAACAATGATTAGTATAAACATCACAACCGTAAACATCATTCTTCTTTTGTTCACTTCTTAACGTATGCGACCGAGAGATTGAGCAAACTCTAAACTGAGAGTGTCAGCGGTTCAAAACATTTTACACCTGCAGGGTTAACCTGCTCGTCCCGGACCGCACATGGCAACCATTCGCACCAGATCTAGCAAAGAAAATTCCCTCTTACGCTACCTCAATAGTGCCGCATCCCACCAAATCACCCCTCCCGGATGGTATCTGTGGAGTTCACACACTGTCCACCCTAGCCCGCCGCCAATTAGACACCGTAAGGTAGGTTCAGCTTTGCCGTCTCTAGGCTACCTAGGTTTAATGGTTCCCATAGTTCCTGCATGTGAGCAGTACATTCGATACTCAACCAACTATGCCACACGGGTCAGACAGCGCTACCGCACACCGAACCCCCGTCGGTTGCATCCCTATCATTCCCTGTCTGACCCCGGTTTCTTTCCATGAAATCTGAACATGCTACATTCTCTAGCAAGAGTGGAAGTTTCAATCAACTCCTATCATATCGCGGGGCAGTGTTCGATCTGCCTGACTTCTACCACAGAGAATTTCTAAGCATAGCATCTATACGGGCTACCTGCACCAATATACCAAAATAGGTACTACCGAAATCTTGTGCATCTAGGGTTTCATTCAAGCATTCAACTCCTGTCAACCTAAATGCACATAACGTGACTCACATTCACTGTTATAAAAGGAAAAAATTTTAAAACAGTAGTACACCGGGGCTTGCTTTGTGGGTGTTCTTCCTGGTCGGCGGCGACGGTGTCTTCTGAAAACTCGGGGTCCACCTCGGTTGCTACCTCGTTCACGTCGGCGTCTACACGATGCAATGAGAGAGGTGACATCAATAATTAATAACTTCCCAATTGAATTTAAGTGGTGGCTCACAAGTTGAAATAAAAATAATTCCGAGGTCGAAAAAGGGTTTTGACCTAATTCAAGTTATTTCACCTAGTAGCACCAAATCAAACCCTAATCGAGCTGTCGCAACACCATTTAGTAGCATGGGTAAATCTAGGGTTTATACAAATTTTCCAATTTTTAATAGTTGCAATTTAATTAAATAGTGTTTTGGCCATTTATTGTTAATTAAATAAATCCCAAAAATTAAAAATTTCACACACTGAAGTTTTATATTTTTCATAAAATCTACATTTTTCCCTGGTTCCAGAACAATTGGGTTTATATTTTTCTGAGCAATACTTGATTTTATATGAATTATTTAATCTTCCAGTCGATTAATTGAATTTTGAAAATAGAAAAGCCCAAAGCCCTAGCTAGGGCTTTTGCCCTAGCCGGCGCGGCGGTGGCCGGCGACGTACCGGCGACGGCGACTGGCGACGAGTACACCGGCGGCACGATCGTCGCGCGGGGAACCCGTTTGACCACACCTCGACCGTCGGCGAGCTCCGGAACCAAGGCGGTGACGAGCGGCGGCGCAAGCGCAGCGGCGACCACGGTGCGGTGGCGCTGCGGCGCGTGACCCGCGGTGAAACTATGCCAAAAAAGTTCCCCACGGCGCGGCGGAGCTAAAGGCAGGGGAAAACGGGCTGGGCTCTCACCGAGACTTGGTCGGCGGCGACGGGCGATGCGCGGCCGGCGGTGCTTCAAAACTTCCGGCGAGAATCGGTGAAACACGGCGGTCAGGGTTTGCGAGGAGGGAAAGGATCTCTCTGCGTGTCGATTTTGTGAAGGACTCGACGGAATCGGAGGTGCTGCACTAGGCGATTTTGTGAAGGACTCGACGGAAGCAGAGGAGGGGCGTGGCGCGAAGGAAGAAGAAAACGGTGGCAACCGAGGCGCCCTTTTACGCGCCACGCGCTCGGGGCAGGCCGCGCGCGGCAGGCGGCGCGTGCGCTCTGCCCCAGGCGAGAGCGTGGAGGGGCGCACCGCGTGGGAAGAGAGGAAGAAACAGAGAGAGAAAGAAGAGAGAAAGGGGCTGCCCGATGGGGCCCACTGCCTAGTGGGTCCCACTGGTGAAATTTTTTTTAGAAAAACCCAAAAATTCACAGGAATTTGACAAGTGCCCAAAGTTGATTCCAAGAATTAAAATAGAGTTTGCATTTGAATTTAAAGTTTTAAACTTATAATTCAAATTTTGACTATCTTTTATTGTGCGAGAATTTCTTGCAAGTTTTAAAAATATTTCTTTGGACCAATGAAATAATTTCTTTTTAGCAATTACTAGAAATTTTGTTAGTTACTTTAATCCCCAAATTTTGGTACTTCTTTGCAATTGAATTAAGTTCCTTTTTGAGCATGAAAAGAAAACGAAGTGTTACATAGAACTTACGTACCGGACGGTTTCTGTGGAGTTCCCACGACTGCCCACCCCAGATCGCCTCCGAATCAGACACCGTAGGGCAGGTTCGACTTTGCAATCACTCGGCTACGTAGGTTTACTGCGCGCCATTATACCCAGCATATGATTAGTACATTCAATGCTTGATCAGGCTCGGACCACACGGATCAGACAAGACTACGGTCACCCTGGTCCCGGACCAGTTGTCGACCTACTTGTACCCTGTCTAACCCTCCAACCTTTTATCTTTTCTTAATCATCCATAGTCATGAGTCATAATTGTCATGTGAAAGTTTCAATCAAAACCCTAGCAGTCGCGAGCAGCGTCCACTCTGCTCGACTTCTACCTGTAAGTATCGCTAAGCATAGCATACTACAATGGATACCTATACCAAGTACCGATAGGGTTTCCTATGGGAAATAGATGCAACTAGGGTTTCCATCAACTCCTAGAGACCTAAAGCACATTCACGACACATATAGATAAAAAGAAAAACATTAAAACTTGGTTGTGCATCGGGGCTTGCCTGATTCTCCGGGGTTGGCGTTGACTGCTTCTTCGAGGTTTGACGACTCCGTGTCGACAGCTATTTCGTTCGCTTCAGAGTCTACATGATGCAACATGAATAGGATGAGTTATGATTTAAATAATGTAATATCATGTTTTCATCATAGTTTACAACAGTGTTTTCATTACCACTTAGAGACTTAGGGTTAACCCTAATTCCTCGACTTCGGCATATAATTAAAGCTTCTATTCTCATTGAGTTTGGACCAAAGTGAAACTTTCAGAGTTGACCAGGAGACTAATTTTATTTGACAGTTTTCTCTAAGCTATGAATTTGAAAATTTGATTGAGGTTAAAATGATTTTTCTGGATTTTATAAAAATTCATCAAATTTCTGTTAATTAAATTTAGAAAATCAGACTAAATCTTAGTGTAAAATCATAAATTTTGATGTCGACACCAGTAAGCACCAAGTCTAAAGTTTTGCTTTAGGGTTTTGATTTTTGGATGACTTTCATAATGTATTTTAAAAAATGACAAATTAAATTGGTAGTTTTGAGTATTTTTAATGATATGCATATAACTTTGTTGTTGTAAAATCCTAAGAAAATTTCAGGAGGTTTACACTGTGATGAGGACATCGCATCCATGGATACACACAATCATTCTTCCGCTACTGATATTGAAGGTCCAATTACTAGAGCTCGTGCACGACAATTGAATCAACAGGTGAGCTTGTTCTTAATTACGAGTTTATATGCTACTATAGAGAATAGATTGCTACCTAATGATTATATTGTGATTAGGAACCATGGAGAGGACAGAGGAGGGCCTGGAGAACAGCTAGGAGTCGGCCAAGGACGTGCAAACCAAGTCGGAGGCCCAACCCACGTCGACGTCGAGTCCAACTCGGAGTCCAGGAGCAGCCTGCATTAAAACGGACGCCCAGGTCGCATACGACCTCCGTTTTTGACGAACTACATATGGATGGAAAGAGGACGAGACCACCTTTCCAATGGGACCGGTCCCATGTCCAAATTCCTTTGGAGTCAACAGGAATAGTCGAAACAATGGACAGTCCAGAATCTGTCAGGGTGCTGCGACACCGCTTTTGGGCCGGATCGGTTTTGTATCGTGTTGAGCCCAATAGGGGCGCGTCCAGTAGGGATGTCGACGTCCCTCTGCCTTTATTTACAGCCGCCACCCCATGTTTAGGGTTCGGGTTTTGCTTAGATAATTTCTGTCAAGAACAGAGTCGCCGTACAACGGTTTGTGAGACCCCAACTTCGTGAGATTCAATTCAGATTTGCAATTTGGTTGTTTTCTCTCTCGTTCTTGCTTGTGTTTTCGATTCGCAGGCAGGGATTAGCCTTCTCGGCGAGGTCACTCGTGTTCATCGCGAGTGATAACCATAGAGGACGTGGTGCTGCGATTGCGGGGTTCGGAACGTGCCGTTCGGAAGCCGGATCGATTTGTGTCGCGACCTCGCCCAAATCGTAGTTATCTGAACCTGTAGGAAGATCGGGATCCCCGTTCCCATCAAGTGGTAATCAGAGCTTCAGGTGTTCCCTCAGGTTCGCCTTTGTTTTTACTAGATTTGTTTTGTCGATCATCCTAGAGTCCATAAAAAGCCAAAAAAAAATTATAGTTGTAGATTACATCCTGTCCAAGACCGTGTTTAGCCTTTGCATATTTCAATTCAGAGTCCGTAGTGTTGAATTCGTGTCCTTAGTCGTGTTTTGTTGCTGGTTTAGATCGTGTTTTATTTCGGTTTGTCTTGCTTCCGCCATCCTTGTTGAAAAAAAAAAATAGTCAAAAAAAAATCCCACCCGTCCCACCCTTGATTTCATCCTTGTTGCGTGCTCTGTTTAATCTTCCGCATCATAGTCGATCACCCAGCATCATCATCCCTTGCTGCATACCAGGGAAGTTTGTGACCCTGTGTCTTTCCGTGATCGGTGTTGGGAGGATAGGGTATGCCCTAACCACCACCGACCTATCTGCCGAAGTGTGCCTTGTGCAAACCCTGACTTGAGATACCTTCAGTAAAACGGGCATAACTTTTCGTTCGGTACTCTGTTTGAGCTGAAATTTTTACAGTAGATTCGTGACAAGTTTTGGACCACATCCCAAGCGTTGTCAAAAAAATTAAAAAAAATCAGGAAGAAAAAGAAAAAAATCGTTTAAGTTGTTTGAGGGTTTTTCAAGAACGTTCCTGAATTTCCCTAGACCACACTACACCTCTGTTTCAGGTGAAATTTTGTGTGCTTCTATCCTTTGTGCTTCTTGTTCAGTGGTAAACAATTCAAAAAAAGATAAGATTGTTCAGTGCTCCTTTGTGCTTCTGTCCTTTGACTATTGATCTTTGTTGCTGTTTTCCTACATCATATCTTTGTCCACGTACCATAACTGTATAGGACACCTCTGACCGGCAACTAGGACCAATACTTTGGACACTTATTCAGTATTACTATCTGTTTTTGATTTATGTTCCACTGACAAATCATATTGCCTTCCAAGCTCCACATAATCTTCTGAACAGGCACTGCTTCTTGACCCTCGTAATCGCCGGATCACTTCTTCCAGGTATCTTTGCCTTGTGTTCGACACTTGTAAGAACTTGGTTTGAAACTTCCTTTTGCTGTCAAGGAGTGCCCCCACCTTAACATAACCTAGTAGTTGATAGGGATAACCTTTACTGTTTCCTTCTTTGTTTTTTTTGTTTCTCTCATCATGGCAGGTTCCCAACATTCGTCCGGTTCTAAAGAGCCTAAGAGTCCCGCAGACTTTAATGAGTGCGTCAGTCAAGGTCAAATGCAGGAGGCAATGAACAAGGCGCTTGAGAAGATCGATGAGAAGATCGCCGAGGCTGTGAGGACGAACATCACGCAGCTGAACATCGCCCCAGCTCTGCAGGACCTCACCACTCAGTTGGCTGCGATTTCTACACGACTAGGTGCCTTGGAGGGGCGTGCACCTGCCGGCAACAACAACGACGACGATGACGACGTTGTCTTTGATGCCGATGGCAACATTGATGAGCGTGCAACTCGGGATGCACGACTTCGACGGCGTCTTCGCCATAATCGTCGAGGTATGGGAGGACACAACAACAACAACTACGACCAGCATCGTCCTCATGATGATCCGTTTGCTAAGGTAAAATTTTCCATACCTTCCTTTGCTGGTTTATATGATGCTGAAACATACCTTGATTGGGAGATGACGGTCGAGCAAAAATTTAGTTCCCACCTTGTTCCTGAGCAACATAGAGTTCGACAAGCTACTAGTGAGTTTAAGGACTTTGCTATTATTTGGTGGACTGGTCTAGCTGCTGTAGGACAACTACCTGACACTTGGGATGAATTGAAAACAGCTATGCGCGATCGTTTTGTTCCTCCTTCTTTTCAGCGAGACATGCGTCTCAAATTGCAGCGCTTAGATCAAGGTAGCAATTCGGTACAGGATTACTATGCTGAGTTGCAAAAAGGCATGATGCGTTGTGGGGTAGTTGAGGACATGGAGGATAAAGTGGCTCGTTTCTATGGGGGGTTGAGGCGTGATATTCAGGATATTGTTGATTATAAACGCTTTAACACTGTCAACGAGTTGTTCCATGTTGCTATGCTTGCAGAAAAAGAATTGCAGGGACGACAGGAACCGACAAGGGCACGAAGTGGCCGTCCCATGCAACACAGTACGACGACAAATACGGGAGCGCCACGTACTTCTTCAAGCTATCGTGTACCTCCTCCACCAGCAAGCAAGCGATCCTCCACTGCGGCACTACCTCCTTCGACACGCCCTGCAGATTCTTCTAAATCTTCCGTGCAGGGTCCAGTGAAGAGTTCTGCTTCCACTACATCCACGGGCCGCACGACTGAGATTCAGTGCCATCGATGCCTTGGACTTGGGCATATGCAGCGCGACTGCCCAAGCAAACGAGCGTACATCGCCACTGATGATGGAGGCTATGTGAGCACATCCGACGTTGAAGACAATGAGGAGGATGACGCTCCATCTCCGGACGACAGCGTTGTCCTTGCCAACCACGACGCCTCCGTGTACCACTCCATCGTTGTTCAGCGCGTCCTCAATGCGCAGGTGAGTGAACCTGATCAGATTCAACGCCATAACTTGTTTCAGATTGAGTTCGTGATCAAGAATAGGCGAGCACGTGTGATCATTGACGGGGGCAGCTGCAACAACTTGGTAAGTTCAGATTTGGTCAAGAAGCTAGGCTTGACCACTCGTCCACATCCACATCCATACCATATTCAATGGTTGAATGATTCGGGGAAAGCTAAGGTAACACAGTCTTGTCGAGTCCCTTTCTCCCTTGGTACTTATAGTGATTCTGTGGATTGTGATGTTGTTCCTATGCAAGCATGCTCTCTTTTATTAGGTCGTCCTTGGGAACATGATAATGATGCTTTGCACCATGGTCGTAGTAACAAGTATACTTTTATGCATAAAGGAAAGAAAATTACTTTGTTACCTCTGACGCCTACTGAAATTATTGAATCTGATAGGGAGAGGGCTGCTCATGCTAAACAACCACCTCATGTTAAATCTGAAATTCAGCAAGAAATAACTTTAAAAGCTCCTGTCCTGCTTGCTACAAAATCTGACCTTGCTGAAATTTATGATGGTACTACTATATGCTATGCTTTGTTGTGTAAGGATGCTTTGTTTTCAATGGATGATTTGCCTTGCACATTGCCACCTGCGGTTACTAACCTTTTGCAGGAGTTTCGAGATGTTTTCCCTGCTGAGCTACCTCCAGGCCTTCCACCCATTCGAGGGATTGAGCACCAGATTGACCTGATTCCTGGTGCAAGCTTGCCCAACCGTACGGCGTACAGAACCAACCCCGAGGAGACTAAGGAAATTCAGCGCCAAGTCCAAGACCTTTTGGACCGCGGGTACGTACGTGAGAGCCTTAGTCCTTGTGCTGTTCCTGTGCTTTTGGTTCCTAAGAAAGATGGTTCATGGCGCATGTGTGTAGATTGTAGAGCCATCAACAATATTACTATTCGGTATCGTCACCCTATTCCTAGGCTAGACGACATGCTTGATGAGTTGTGTGGTGCTATCATTTTCACAAAAATTGACTTGCGTAGTGGTTACCACCAAATTAGAATGAAACTTGGTGATGAATGGAAAACTGCTTTTAAAACTAAGTTTGGTTTGTATGAGTGGTTAGTCATGCCTTTTGGTTTAACTAATGCACCTAGTACTTTCATGAGATTGATGAACGAAGTTTTACGTCCATTCATTGGTAAATTTGTGGTGGTTTACTTTGATGATATCTTGATTTATAGCAAGTCTATGGCTGAGCATATGGATCATTTGCGTGCTGTTTTTATTGCATTACGTGATGCACGTTTGTTTGGTAACCTCGACAAGTGCACCTTTTGCACAGATCGAGTATCTTTTCTTGGCTATGTTGTGACTCCACAGGGCATTGAAGTTGATAAGGCTAAGGTGGAGGCGATTCAGAGCTGGCCTACACCCACAACGGTGACACAAGTGCGGAGTTTTCTTGGCTTAGCGGGATTTTATCGCCGTTTTGTCAAGGAATTCAGTACTATTGCTGCACCGTTGATCGCGTTGACAAAGAAGGCCGTTGCTTTCCATTGGGGGCCAACACAAGAGGAGTCCTTCACACTTTTGAAGGACAAGCTTACACACGCACCGTTGCTCCAACTTCCAGATTTTGGTAAGACTTTTGAGCTCGAATGTGATGCTAGTGGAATTGGAATTGGTGGTGTTTTGATGCAAGAAGGTAAACCTGTTGCCTACTTTAGTGAGAAATTAAATGGCCCTGCTCTTAATTACTCCACGTATGATAAAGAATTGTATGCTCTTTTTCGTTCTTTAGAATCGTGGCAACATTATTTATGGCCTAAAGAATTTGTCATTCATTCTGATCATGAGTCACTTAAGCATCTTCGTAGTCAAACAAATTTGAATCGTAGACATGCTAAGTGGGTTGAATTTATTGAATCTTTCTCTTATGTCATCAAACACAAAAAGGGGAAGGATAATGTTATTGCTGATGCTTTGTCTAGGCGCTACACCTTGCTGTCCCAACTTGATTGTCGCATTTTTGGCCTCGAATCCATTAAAGAACAATATGCTTTAGATGCTGATTTTAAAGATGTTTTGTTGCATTGTCGTGAGGGCCGTGCATGGAATAAATATGTGTTGAAAGATGGGTTTTTGTTTAGAGCTAACCGCCTATGCATTCCAGTTGGAGCCGTTCGTCTTTTGTTGTTGCAGGAGGCGCATGGAGGCGGTTTGATGGGACACTTTGGAGCGAAGAAGACGGAGGATGTTTTGGCCACGCATTTCTTTTGGCCAAAATTGAGACGAGACGTCGAGCGCTTTGTGGCTCGCTGCACGACATGTCAAAAAGCTAAGTCTCGTTTGAATCCACATGGTTTATACATGCCTCTTCCTGTTCCTTCGATTCCCTGGGCGGATATTTCTATGGACTTTGTTTTAGGACTGCCTAGGACTAAGAGGGGGAGGGATAGCGTTTTTGTTGTTGTGGATCGCTTTTCTAAGATGGCACACTTTATACCATGTCATAAAACCGATGATGCTTCTCATATTGCTGACCTCTTTTTCAAAGAGATAGTTCGTTTGCATGGTATGCCTTCTACTATTGTTTCAGATCGTGATGCGAAGTTCTTGAGTCACTTTTGGCGCACTTTGTGGAACAAGT
The DNA here is from genome assembly GCA_001182835.1 of Oropetium thomaeum. NCBI lineage: Eukaryota > Viridiplantae > Streptophyta > Magnoliopsida > Poales > Poaceae > Oropetium > Oropetium thomaeum. The sequence continues at coordinate 2,327,187 of LFJQ01000009.1, read as the reverse complement.
TGGGTACCAAACTCCTATTTTCTACAACTTGTCACCCACAAACAGATGGCCAAACGGAGGTGGTGAATCGTACCTTGTCCACAATGTTGAGAGCTGTTTTGAAGAACAATTTGAAGATGTGGGAGGAGTGTTTGCCGCATGTTGAGTTCGCCTACAATCGAGCGGAACACTCTACTACCAAGGTAAGTCCCTTCCAGGTAGTGTATGGTTTCAACCCTCGTGCTCCAATTGATATTTTGCCTTTGCCTACTAGTGAGAGAGTTAATAATGATGCTAAGGAGCGTGCTGATTTTATTCTAAAGTTACATGCTCAAACTAAAGAAAACATTGAAAAAATGAATGAAAAATATAGGATTGCTGGTAGCAAAGGTAGAAAAGAACTAAAACTTGAACCAGGCGATTTTGTTTGGTTGCATTTGAGAAAAGATAGATTTCCTGAATTGAGAAAGTCTAAATTGATGCAACGAGCTGCTGGTCCTTTTAAGATTTTAGAGAAGATAAATGATAATGCATATGTACTTGAGTTGCCTCCCGAGTTCGGGGTTAGTCCCTCCTTTAACATTTCAGATTTACGGCCATACTTGGGAGAAGAAGATGAGCTTGAGTTGGGGACAACTCCGCTTCAAGAGGGGGAGGATGATGAGGACATCGCATCCATGGATACACACAATCATTCTTCCGCTACTGATATTGAAGGTCCAATTACTAGAGCTCGTGCACGACAATTGAATCAACAGGTGAGCTTGTTCTTAATTACGAGTTTATATGCTACTATAGAGAATAGATTGCTACCTAATGATTATATTGTGATTAGGAACCATGGAGAGGACAGAGGAGGGCCTGGAGAACAGCTAGGAGTCGGCCAAGGACGTGCAAACCAAGTCGGAGGCCCAACCCACGTCGACGTCGAGTCCAACTCGGAGTCCAGGAGCAGCCTGCATTAAAACGGACGCCCAGGTCGCATACGACCTCCGTTTTTGACGAACTACATATGGATGGAAAGAGGACGAGACCACCTTTCCAATGGGACCGGTCCCATGTCCAAATTCCTTTGGAGTCAACAGGAATAGTCGAAACAATGGACAGTCCAGAATCTGTCAGGGTGCTGCGACACCGCTTTTGGGCCGGATCGGTTTTGTATCGTGTTGAGCCCAATAGGGGCGCGTCCAGTAGGGATGTCGACGTCCCTCTGCCTTTATTTACAGCCGCCACCCCATGTTTAGGGTTCGGGTTTTGCTTAGATAATTTCTGTCAAGAACAGAGTCGCCGTACAACGGTTTGTGAGACCCCAACTTCGTGAGATTCAATTCAGATTTGCAATTTGGTTGTTTTCTCTCTCGTTCTTGCTTGTGTTTTCGATTCGCAGGCAGGGATTAGCCTTCTCGGCGAGGTCACTCGTGTTCATCGCGAGTGATAACCATAGAGGACGTGGTGCTGCGATTGCGGGGTTCGGAACGTGCCGTTCGGAAGCCGGATCGATTTGTGTCGCGACCTCGCCCAAATCGTAGTTATCTGAACCTGTAGGAAGATCGGGATCCCCGTTCCCATCACACTGCCATGTTACAACTATGGTTCAAGTTTCAGCCCCAGCACGTCTCTAGAACTTCAACTAAAATTCAAAAACAGAAATGAGTAAAATATTTATTGTGGAAGTTCCTTGAATGTTTTTGAAAAAGTGTTTCAGCAGTAAATTAGTTTATTTCACAAGGATTTCAACAAAATTTGGTTTATCTTTTTTAGATTTTTCCTTGATTTCTTAGTCATTTTGTAAATCTGGCTAAGTAATAGAACATGGAAATTAAATAGGAGGGAAAGGCAGAACAGGGGAGCTGAGCCTGGCGGGGGGGGGGGGGGGGGCGCCGAGCTCCGCGAGCGGCACAGAGGAGGGGGGTGTTGGGTACAGACGATGGTGTGGAGAGTTTCACCAGACCGAGACGAACTCCGTGGAGGGTGCTAACGCCTTCGGGGATGCCGGAGATGGTAGTTCGACGATGAGGTCACGGCGACGGCGATGGCGATCCGACGGTGGCGCGTGACGCCCGTCCTTCCCGACGACTAACTGGGGGTGAACCCATGTCAAGGAGATGCGCACAGATTAGAGGGAGTAGCCGGAGAAAAGAATCCAAGCGAGGAGGTACCACAACGACGAATTCGAAACCCTATTGCCGGCGGCGATGCTCTCGGTCAAAGTGGCGTTCCGGCGAATTGGTGGCGCCACAAAGCAATTCCTCTTGCAGTGAGCGAGAAGGAGCTCGAGGGAGTACGAATGGCAAGGTGGTGCCGCTTGGTTTGCTTTGTACCGCGCTGTCCACGGAAGGGTGGGGGCGGCTTTAATGGCGAGGCGCGGCAGCTTGGCGTGCTCGGGAGGAGTTTTGGCGTGTTGCTTTCCTCGTGATTGCGTCGCTGACGGAGGAATGGAGAAAGAGAAAAAGGGGAGCGGCGAGCGGCGACCAAGGATTGGGCGCCGGGCAGCATGCCGTGCCGCAAGGGAGAAAGTAATGGGAGGAAGGGGGAGGTAGAGGGCGGGGGAGGGGGGAGGGGACAACCTTGCGGGATTCTCTCGCCGAGGAGACGGCACGGCGGGAAAAGCCGTGCCGGCCGGCACCTGCCGTGCTGCCAACCGCTGCGGCGGTTGGCCGCCAGGGTGGCGGCCCGGCCCTCTGCTCTCTTTCTTTTTTATTTTTGCTAATAAATTCAAAATGCTGATCTAATTTCAAAAGGAAATCATACTTCCCAAGCCCGAAAGTTTTTGAAACTTTTTGTGAGTCCTCAGTGGATTATTGGGAACAACTTTGATTAAAGGATAAAGTTCTAATTCGGCATCTAAAAATTCATGAATTTCCAATTATCTTCAAGTTTGTTTGAATGTTTAAGGGATTTAAACCTTTTCCAAAAATTCTGATTAAATCTCCAAAATTCTATTTTTAAGTGAACTTAATTGTCATGTAAAAATATTTCTAGGGTTACATAGGATTTTAGATAGATTTTGAAGTGGGTAGTTGAATTCTTTCCGGTTAAGAATTAATTTTGGCACGATGGGTTAAATCTCCTGATTTAATAAAATGTCCTATTGTTCTCCCAAACTTTTTATACATGCTATTGGAAGTGCTTCATACAATATTTCTTATTATGTCAAGTGTTGATTTTGCTTCAAAGTACATGATTTAACTATTAGGGTTTAAAATCTATCGATGGATTTTGTAGTGACACCTGGGTGTCACAGCCCTCCCCCCTAAAAGAAATCGCGTCCCAAGATTTAAGGAAAGGGTTAGGGTAGGCATGGGTACCTATGACGCTGGGAGTAACTCGGGGTAGTGTGATCGAAGAAACTCTGCAGACTCCCACGTGGCTTCATCTTCCGTGTGATTGCTCCATAGGACTTTGTAGAACTTGAGTGTCCGCTTCCTAGTAACCCTTTCCTTCTCATCCAGTATCTGAATTGGACGTTCCGGGTATGTTAGGCCTGGTTGCAATTCTTCCACCTCTGGAATCACTTGATCTACGGGTGCCTTTAAACACTTCTTTAGTTGGGAGACATGAAAAACATTATGTACCCCTGATAATCCTTCTGGAAGTTCCACCCGGTATGCCACTGGTCCGCACTTGGCTGTGATAGGATATGGACCGGTGTATCGGGGTGCTAACTTGCCTGTGACCCCGAATCACTAAACTCCCTTTGTTGGCGAGACTCGTAGGTAGACGTAGTTTCCGATCTCGAAACTTAGTGGTCTACGCCTTCTATCCGCGTAGCTCTTCTGTCTGGACTTGGCGGTCTTCAGATTAGCTTGAATGACCCGTACTTTTTCCTCGGCCTGCTATACTAGATCAGGTCCAAGTATGACTCTTTCGCCTGCTTTCGACCAGTTGAGCGGTGTTCTGCAACTGTGGCCATAGAGTGCCTCAAAAGGTGACATCTTGATACTTTCTTGGTAGCTGTTGTTGTACGAGAATTCCGGCAATGATAGATAGGTATCCCAGCTTTTTCCGTGCTCCAGAATGCAAGCTCGGAGCATGTCTTCAAGGATTTGATTCACCCTTTCGGTTTGGCGATCTGTCTATGGGTGGTAGGCAGAGCTATGGAGTAATCTAGTCCCTAGCGATTCGTGGAGTTGTTTCCAAAATCGACCTATGAACTGGGTATCTCGATCGGAGATTATGGTCTTGGGCACTCCGTGTAGACACACTATTCGGTCAATGTAGAGCTAGGCATACTTTTTCATACTGTATCTAGTAGACACAGGAATGAAAGGGGCAGTCTTGATCAACCGGTCTACTATGACTCAAATGGAACCCAATCTCTGAGCCGTCATGGGTAACCCAACAATGAAGTCCATGCTGATATCTTCCTATTTCCAGGACGAAACACTTAAAGGTTGCAACAATCCTGCACCTTTCAGATGATCTGACTTCACTTTCTGGCAGGTGTCACACTCTGCTATGTACCGAGCGATCTCTCTTTTCATCCTTGTTCACCAAAACTTCTTCCGTAAGTCCTGGTACATCCTGTTGCTGCTAGAATGAATAAAGTACTTGGACAAGTAAGCCTCATCCATGATCTTCCTTCGGAGCTCATGATCTTTTGGCACTACCAATCTATTCTTGAACCACAAAAACTCCATCTTCGTCTTCCCGAAAGCACTGCATCTTCTTTTCTTTTAGCCCTAGTCTGATCTTTTCCATGCCCTTGTCAAGCTGCTAAGCCTTGGCTACCTCGTCTCTAAGTGTTGGCACTAAAGCTAGGTTGTATAGGGATCTATGAGGTAGAATTCTCAAGGTCGGCTCTGGTTCTTCGATGGCAACCCCTTGATCTAGGTGATGGCAGTGAGCGTTCCTACTCAGTGCATCTGCAACTACATTGGGCTTGCCTGGATGGTAGTGAATCTCCAGTTCATAATCCTTAATTAACTCCAGCCATCTTCATTGCTTCATGTTCAAATCATTCTGAGTGAAGATGCACTTTAAGCTCTTGTGGTCGGTGTAGAGGTTCACTAGATTTTCCAGTAAATAATGCCTCCACACCTTCAGAGCTAATACCAGAGCTGCCAACTCCAAGTCGTGTGTGGGGTAATTTAGTTCATGCTTACGGAGTTGCCTTGAAGCATAAGCAATGACCCGTCCTTCTTGCATCAACACGCAACCAAGTCCAAAACCTGACGCATCACAATACACGTCAAAGGGCTTGTTCAAGTCGGGTTGGGCGAGTATCGGTGCTGTGGTTAAGTGTTCCTTCCGAGTTTGAAAAGCCTCTTCACACTTTTCGTTTCATTTGAACTTCTGATCTTTCTTGAGCAGCTCTGTGATAGGTTTGGAAATCTTGAAGAAGTTGGGGATGAAGCGACGATAATATCCTGCTAATCCCAAGAAACTTCGCACTTTGTGGACTGTCGTGGGTGCTTTCCAATCAACGACATCTTGCACCTTCTCCGAATCCACAGAAATGCCTTCAGCGGACACCACGTGACCCAAGAATTGGACACGCTCAATCCAAAATTCACATTTGCCGAATTTGGCATAGAGTTGATGGTCTCTGAGTCTCTGTAGGACTATCTGAAGATGTTCGGCATGTTCATCAGCAGTCTTGGAGTACATTAGGATGTCATCAATGAACACCACTACAAATTTATCCTGTTCCACCATGAAAATGAGTTCATAAGGTACATGAAGTATGCTGGTGCATTAGTGAGTCCAAATGACATCACCAAGTACTCATATAGCCCGTAGGTCGTGGAGAAAGCTGACGCGGACCCCGCCCAGAAAACCACGTCTCGGGACGGAGCCGTTCAGTCGTTGAGCCAGAATCCTGTTGGGCAACGCTCGGCGAAGCGAGCGTACACACGATACAACACAGGCAGAATAAACAGCAATAATTTACAAGAGGAGAGAAATTAATACAATGTTGTCTCATGGATTTAAACTTAAATCTTACAAGGATTCAGAGTGCGCGATAAAGTTTTGAAAATCATAGCAGCGGAAGACTCGATTGATACAGACTCCGACACTCATACATTAAGCAAAAGCATGCACCCTGCCCAGGGGTGCCATGCTACTGGCCACTTCAAGGTTACTGCGGCGACTCGCACAGTTCCCACTGGAGGTTTCCGACCTCGGGGTGAGACTCCTCCCAGTGGATGCTATCGTCCTGGTGCTGCGTGCCGGTGCCTGAAAACCACACATCTCCTCCCAGTGGAAGCTCAACAAGACTGACCCGTCAAAAAGGCTGACTGCAGCCGACTTCTAGACATGAAGGCTGATGAGGGTGGGTTTTATTTGCAAAACGGACCCGCAACCTGTACTACTCTTGGTCAATTTTAGCACAGATTGAGTAGTTAGAATATAACTTTAATTAGCACTGATCTAATCAAGCATAATAAAAGTATCAAGTAATTTGTAATCATCATAGTGTCAATCTCATCGCATCTCAACTTATTTACAAAATGTGGTGCGTTTCACGAGCATGCTCACCAACTGGGAGCGACAGCGGTTCGAAACGATTTTTATGCCCTGCAGGGGGAAACCTAATCGTACGACACGTGCGTGTCCCAGACTCGCATGTGGCAACCGTTCACACCAGCTCCTGCAACGTCAATTCCCTCCTACGCCTGCCTTAGCAGTGCCGCATCCCACCAGACAACACGTCCCAGACGGTTCCTGTGGAGTTCCCACGCTGCCCACCCCAGATCTCCTCCTTGTCAGACACCGTAGGGCAGGTTCGACGTTGCAATCACTAGGCTACGTAGGTTTACTGGGGCCCATTACACCCAGCATACGACCAGTACGTTCAACACTCGATCAATCTCGGACCACACGGATCAGACAGGTCTACGGTCACCCTGGACCCGGTCCAGTCGCCGACCTAATTGGTATCCTGTCTGACCCTCAAACTTTTATCCTTCTTTAATTATCTCATCATCAGGTGTCATAATGTATCAAATGGTAGTTTCATCCAACGTCCTACCTTTCGCGAGCAGTGTCCACTCTGCTCGACTTCTACCGGCAATACTTGCATAGCATACTAAGGAGTATCTATACCAACTACCGATAGGGTTTCCTATGGAAAACAAATGCAACTAAGGTTTCAATCAACTCCTAACAACTTAATGCACATTCAAGACACACTGAGTTATAAAGGAAAAACTTAAATAGCGGTTGTGCACCGGGGCTTGCCTGGTTCTTCGGCTTCGCGATCGACTTCTTCTGCGGGAGTGGAGGAATCGGGCTCTGCAGTCACCTCGCGCGCTTCGGAATCTACATGATGCATTATGATTAAGATTATGAGAAGTTCAAAGGATTGATAACATAATGTTTTTATTAAGGAGTATTCTAGGTTTCAGTCGGCGACATTTAGAAATTAGGGTTAACCCTAAATTTTTCAACGCCACTGGTTTAAATATGTTTGACTTATTGAATGGGGTTCCAAGGCATGTATTCAATTCTTCACGATGTGATGTGTAATTGGTCGCATTCCCTGAATTGGGCTAAATTCAAATTTTAGGTTGAGATTGATCGGCACTTTTTCTTCGGAGAATAATTATTTAATAGACTACGATTATTAATCTTAGGGTCAAAATGAAAAATTTTATTTGTACAAAAATTTTATTTTTAGTTGATAGTGCTCTCTGAATTATGAAATTTGAAGTTTGATTGAGGCCGAGATGAATTTTCTAGAATTTATCAAAATTCAACAAAGTTCCTGTTATTTTAAATGGTAAAATTAGGAATAATTATTAAACATTAGAATAAAATTATGAAATTTTATGTAGGCACTTATGAGAATCAAAACTAAAGTTTTGTTTTTCGGTTCAGCTTTTTGGAGTACTTTTATAATGTATTTTAGAAAATTGTGAATTAGCTAGGCAAAATGAAGTATCTGGGATAGGTTACATGCAATTATGAGGTCCTAAAATCCCCATAAAATTCCAGAGGATGCCTACTGTCATACCATATTTATAGATCAAATTTGAGCCTTAGGATTTCTCTACATTTTAAATTAAAATTTAAAAACAGAAAAGATTGTTCTAAATATTCCTAAAAATATATGGTCATTTTTGAAAAAGTGTTTTAACATAAAATTAGTGCATCATATGAGGATTCTAACAAATTTTGTTTTGGAATTTTTGGGTTTTTCTGTGATTTGTTAGACACTTAGCAATGTTGACAAAATTAATAGATAAAATGAAATTTGTCGCTACAGTGTGGCTGAAACAGGGGAGGGCGGCGGTGGAAATCCGGCGATGCTCCGGCGGGGTGGCTCGGCCAGGAGGCGGCGATTCATGGTTAGTCCATCATCCTCTACCCACCGGCGCTGAGCTCGCTCTCTGGAATGACCGGAGCATGGCCGGCGGCGAGGAGTAGCGGCAATGCCCGAAGGCCGACGAGGGGATCACCGGAGGGGCGGCGGAGGGTGGAGGTTAGTCGGTCCAGGAGGCTCACCGTGGTGTAGTGATTCGGTTTGACGGAGTTGGAGGTCTCGGGGATGGCCGGAAGACCAAAGTCGACGGTGAGCTCGAACGGCGGCAGAAGGGGGAACCAACGGCGGCGCTAGGATTCCGTCGTCGTCGGCGAGTTTCTGTGGATGAAATCTTGTCAAAACCATTCACAAGGATGAGAGGGATGAGCCGGATGAAGGAATCGTAGAATGGGGGTACCGTGGGGAGGAATTTGAAGGTTGACGGTCGGGGTGGCGTTCCTGTTGCCGGGGAGGACGATCGGGGCGTTCCGGGCGGAGGGAGCAACCGGAGGGGAATTCAATCAACCGGAAGCTGTGCCGGAGCAAGGGAAACAAGTTAGACAAGGTTAGGGTGGTGGAGAATGGTCGGAAGGGTGGTCTCACCGTGAGCCTTCCTTCGGCGGCAATGGCGACGGCGGCACCCGAGCGAGGTAAAACAGCAATGCGCGTCTAGGAGCGAAATTGGGCGCGGGGAAAGTGGGAGGAGGGTTCAGCGCACTCCTTTAAGGCGTTGCGTAGGGAGATAGGGATGGGAGCAGAGGGGAACGACGGGATTGGGTCGGCGGGGCGGTGGCTTGCCGCAGGGGGTCTGCCGCACGGGGAGGAGCGTCGAGAGAGTGAGAGAGAGAGGGGAAGGAGGGAGGAGGAGAGAGCGGGCAAAGGATTCGGAGATCTTCCGATTGAATGCTTCTCCAAAGGAGCGCCGGTCGGCGGGGAGGGCGGCTCTGCCGCTCAGCGGTTGGCCGTCGGGGGCGGGCGGCACTGTTGCCCGTCAGTCTGTTGCCGGTTTATTTGAATTGCTACAAGCTCCTACTGATTTCGATTGAAAACCCCACCTCCTCGGCTGAGAAAATTTTGAAATTTTTGTGTATGCTCGGGGATTTATTTGGAACACTTTTTATTTAGGGTTCGAGGTCTGAATCAGCTCCCAAAATTTCTTGAATTTTTGAGTCCACTTTAATTTGTGTGAATTTTAAAAAGGTTTAAAACTTATCTAAAAATTCTGAATAAATTTCCAAAATTCTACTTTGAAGTGAACTTAATTGTTATGCAAAAATATAGCTAGTGTGTTGTGGAAATTTGATAGGTCACTCATTAGGGTTTAATTTCTTCCCGAAGAATAAAGTTTTCGACATTGTGGGTGGAAACTTTCTGAACCTACCAATTGTGTTCTGTGAATTATCAAAATTTTTCGTAGAGTTCCTTTCGGGCATTTCAAACGACACTGCACTTACTCCCATTGTTGATTTTGCTTTTAGGTGTGAAATCTTGTCGATTGGGTTTTAAGTTGTCGACTTAGGCCCTGGTGACACCTGGGGTGTCACAGTCCTCCCCCCTAAAAGAAATCGCGTCCCGAGATTTGAGCAGAAGGTTTGGGTAGGCATAGGTACCTATGGGGCTGGGAGTAGTTCGGGGTAGTGGGATCGAAGAAACTCTGCAGACTCCCAGGTGGCCTCGTCTTCCATGTGGTTGCTCCACAGAAACTTGTAAAACTTGAGTGTCCGTCTTCTAGTAACTCGCTCTTTTTCATCCAGTATTCTAATTGGACGCTCTGGGTAAGTTAAGTCCGGTTGCAATTCTGGCGCTTCTGGAATTACTTGGTCCACGGGTGCCTTCAGACACTTCTTCAATTGAGAGACATGAAAGACGTTGTGTACCCCCGATAATTCTTCTGGCAGCTTCACTTGATATGCCACTGGTCCGCACTTGGCCGTGATAGGATAGGGACCTATGTACCGGGGTGCTAACTTGCCTCTGATCCCAAACCGTTGAACCCCCTTCATTGGCGAGACCCGTAGGTAGACGTAGTCTGCTATCTCGAAACTTAGTGGTCTGCGCCTTCGATCTGCGTAACTCTTTTGCCTTGACTTGGCGGCCTTTAGGTTTGCTTGAACGACTCGTACCTTCTCTTCGGCCTGCTGCACTAGGTCTGGCCCCAAAATAATTCTTTCACCTGCTTCTGACCAGTTGAGTGGCGTCCTGCAACTACGGCCGTAAAGTGCTTCAAACGGTGACATCTTGATGCTGGCTTGATAGCTATTGTTGTACGAGAACTCTGCCAAGGACAGATAAGTGTCCCATCCTTTTCCATGCTCCAAGACACAAGCTCGAAGCATGTCTTCAAGTATTTGGTTTACTCTTTCAGTCTGGCCATCTGTCTGGGGGTGGTAAGCTGAGCTATGAATTAGCTTGGTTCCTAGTGACTCATGGAGTTGCTTCCAAAATCGACCGATAAACTGGGTACCTCGGTCGGAGATGATTGTTTTGGGCACCCCATGCAGACAGACTATGCGATCAATGTATAACTGGGCATACTTCTTCATGGTGTATCTGGTTGAGACAGGAATGAAATGGGCTGTCCTTGTTAAACGATCTACTATAACCCATATTGAATCCAACTTCTGAGCTGTCATGGGCAGTCCAACAATGAAGTCCATGCTTATGTCTTCCCATTTCCATGACGGAATGCTCAAAGGTTGCGACAACCCTGCGCCTTTTAGATGGTCGGCCTTTACTCTGCGGCAGGTGTCACATTCCGCTACATACCGAGCGATCTCTCTTTTCATCCGAGTCCACCAAAACGTTTTCCGCAGGTCTTGATACATCTTGTTACTGCCAGGATGAATAGAGTACTTGGATAAGTGAGCCTCATCCATGATCTTTCTTCGGAGCTCGTGATTCTTGGGTACTACTAGTCGATTCTTGAACCATATAACTCCGTCTTCGTCTTCTCGGAAGCACTGCATCTTCTTTTCTTGCAGTCCTAATCTGATCATTTCCATGCCCTTGTCAGTCTTCTGGGCCTTGGCTACCTCGTCTCTAAGCGTTGGCACTAAGGCTAGGTTGTAGAGGGCTCCGTGAGGTAGAATTCTTCGGTTGCAACTCCTTGATCCAAGTAGTGACAATGGGCGTTTCTGCTTAGTGCATCTGCAACTACGTTAGCCTTGCCCGGATGATAGTGGATCTCTATTTCGTAATCCTTGATTAGCTCTAGCCATCGTCGTTGCCTCATATTCAGCTCATTCTGAGTGAAGATGTACTTGAGGCTTTTGTGGTCGGTGTAGAGGTGTACTAGGTTACCCAATAAATAATGCCTCCACACCTTCAGAGCCAATACCACGACTGTCAATTCCAAATCATGGGTGGGATAATTCAGCTCGTGCTTACGGAGTTGTCTAGAAGCATAAGCAATTACCCGCCCTTCCTGCATTAACACGCAACCAAGTCCAATGCCCGACGCATCACAATACACGTCAAAGGGCTTGTTCAAATCTGGTTGGGCGAGTACCGGTGCTGTGGTCAAGTGCTTCTTCAAAGTCTGAAAGGCTTCTTCGCACTTTTCTGTCCATTTGAACTTCTGGTCCTTCTTGAGCAGCTCTGTGATAGGCTTGGCAATCTTGGAAAAACTGGGGATAAAGCGACGATAATATCCCGCTAACCCCAAGAAACTTCGCACCTTGTGGACTGTTGTGGGTGCCTTCCATTCAACCACACCTTGTACCTTTCCTGGATCTACAGAAATACCTTCTGCGGACACCACATGACCTAGAAACTGAACACGCTCAATCCAGAATTCGCACTTGCTGAATTTGGCGTAGAGCTGATGATCTCTGAGTCTTTGTAGAACTATGCGAAGGTGCTGAGCATGTTCATCGGCCGTCTTAGAGTACACGAGGATGTCATCAATGAACACCACTACAAACTTATCCAGCTCCGGCATGAACACTGAGTTCATGAGGTACATGAAGTACGCTGGGGCGTTAGTGAGTCCAAACGACATCACCAAGTATTCATACAGCCCGTATGTGGTGGAGAACGTCGTCTTCGGAACGTCCACGGGACGTATCTTGATCTGATGGTAACCAGACCGAAGATCGACTTTAGAGAAAAAGACACGACCCGCCCAAAAAAAAACCTTGTCTTGGGCCGGATCCGGTCAGTCGTTAAGCCAAGATCTTGTTGGGCAAAGCTCGGCGAAACGAGCGTACACACGATACAACACAGACAGGGATAAACAGCAATGATTTACAAGAAGAGGGAACTTAGTACATCATTGGTTCATGAATTTAAAGTTAAATATTACATTGTTTCGGAGTACGCATAAGTTTTGAAAACAATAACAGCGGAAGACTAGAACTATTACAACTCCGACACTCGGACTTAAGCAAAAGCACGCGCCGTGCCCACGGGCGTCATGCTACTAGCCACTTCAACAATCACTGCGGCGACTCGCACAACTCCCACTGGAGGTTTCCAAACTCGAGGGGAGGCTCCTCCCAATGGAAGCTACCTGCTGGTTCCTGCATGACGGCGCCTGAAAACCACAAAACGCTAACGCGTGAGCTCCTAAGAAGCTCAGCAAGACTTACCCGACAAATGGCTGACTACAGCCGACTCTTAGACATGAAGGCTGACTCGGGAGGGTTTACTTGCAAAAGGACTCGCAAGCCTAAACTACTCTTGTCAAGTTTTAGCATCAAATTGAGTGATTAGAAAATAAATTTAGTTAGCACTGAAACTAAACAACCAAGACAGAATCAACAGTAGCAGTATTAATATCCATAATTCATTCTCATGGTTCCTCAACCTATTTACTAAAATGTGGTGCGTTTCACGAGCATGCTCACTAACTGGGAGCGACAGCGGTTCGAAACGATTTTATACCCTGCAGGGGGAAACCTGACCGTACGACACGTGCGTGTCCCAGACTCGCACGTGGCAACCGTTCACACCAGCTCCTGCAACGTCAATTCCAGCCTACGCATGCCTTAGCAGCGCCGCGTCCCACCAGACAACGCGTCCCAGACGGTTTCTGTGGAGTTCCCACGCTGCCCACCCCAGATCTCCTCCTAGTCAGACACCGTAGGGCAGGTTCGACGTTGCAATCACTAGGCTACGTAGGTTTACTGGGGCCCATAACACCCAGCATACGACCAGTACGTTCAACACTCGATCAGTCTCGGACCACACGGATCAGACAAGTCTACGGTCACCCTGGACCCAGTCCAGTCGCCGACCTACTTTGTATCCTGTCTGACCCTCAAACTTTTATCTTCTTACTGATTCACATTAGTGTGGCCCATCTCATGAAATAGTTTCAATCAGCAACCTATCCTTTCGCGAGCGGCATCCACTCTGCTCGACTTCTACCGGCAACTACCTGCTAGCATAGCATACTAAGGGGGTTGCCTATATCAACTACCGTTAGGGTTTTTCCTATGGAACAAATGCAACTATGGTTTCAATCAACTCCTAATACTTAATGCACAAACAAGGACACACTTAGTTATAAAAGTAAAACTTTTAAAAGTCGGTTGTGCACCGGGGCTTGCCTGGTTCCTCCGAGTTGTCGTTGACTTCTTCGGCGGGGATCGAGGAACTTGGATCCGCAGCTACTTCGTTAGCGTCAAAATCTACATGATGCAGTAGGGTTATGATAAGTTTAATGAAAATGGAACTTATTATTATTATCAATAACAACCTAGGGTTTAGATTGGCGACGCCCAGAATTAGGGTTAACCCTAATTACTCGACGTCGTCGGATTAAATTCAATTATTAATCTATGAATGATGTTTAATTAAGTCTATTAAACTCCCATGAGGTGACTTTTAGTTGACATGTTCATAAACTTCAACTTTAGTTAAGTTAATGCGATATTTTTCATCGGTTAATATTATTTAATTACTTCGGCTATTAAACTAGGGTTAAAATGAAGATTTTAATTCTTCCTCAAGATTATTTTTAGTGGGTAGTACTCCCTGGAGTAAGCATTTTGGGCTTTGGGTGGGGCCTAGATGAATTTTCTGTATTTTATAAAAATTCATCAAAGTTCCTGTTTTTAGATCTTGTAAAATCAGAAACCACTAGTAAACATTAGAATAAAATTATGAAACTTTATGTGAGCATTCCTGAGTACCAGATCTACAACTTTGCTTTTGGGGTCTAACCTTGCAAATGACTTTTACAATGTACTTTAGAAAATGCTATTTAAACTAGGCAGATTGAAGTTATTTAATAGGGTTAGATGTCATTTCTTGTTCCTAAAATCTTCATAAAATTCCAGAGGGTGTGTAGTACCAGGGTGTTCTTGTAGATCAAAGGTTAGCCCTAGCATTGCTCTAGAACTCAAGTTAAAATTCAAAAACAGAAAGGTGTGTTTCTAATTAATTCTGCAAATGTTTGGCCATTTGTTAAAAAGTGTTCTAACAGAAAATTAGTACTTTTCATGAGGGTCCTAACAATTTTTTTTTTGGCATTTTTGGATCTTCCTGTGATTTTCTAGGGTTTTTAGAAGACAGAGCAATAATCTGGAAAATAAATAGGAAAAAGAAAAACAGTGCACAATCTCCGACGAGCTCCGGCGATCAATTCCCGACGATGGGGTGGTCGCCGGCCGTCGAACCTTGACTTTTCGTGATCCACACGACATGATGAAGCTCGGCAACATGGTAGTTATCAAGCTTTTGGCCGGGATAGGGGGTCTCACCGTGGGGGTGCTTCGGTGGCGGCGGCGATGTGAATTTTCCGACGAGGTGGCTCGCCTTCGGAAGATTGGAAGGTGCAGGGAGCTTCACGAGGTGGAGGGGAGTCGATTTGGTGAGTGAATTTGATTGAAATTGAGCGGAGGTGCCGTTTCACCGTGGAGGCGGCGGCTATGGCGGGTGGCGGCCGGAAACAGTGGAATTGAGGGGAGCTTCGCGCGGGGGGGGGGGGGGGGGAGAAAGAAATGGAGGAGGAGGGAAATTGGGGAGGAGTCCGCGCTATTTATAGAAGGAAAAGGGGGTAGGAGAGTAGGGGACAGGGGGGGGGTGGAGGCCGGCAGTGAGGCGGCGCCATGGCTGTCGGCTCTGTTTTCGGGCGGCTCGGGCGACGCAGAGAAGAAGAGAGAGGGAGGAAGAGAGCCAGAGCGAGAGGGAGAGAGCGAGGGGGGGGGGTGTGAGGAGGTAGGGGCACCGAGGTTGAATGCGACTTGAGGGCGGCACGCAGCCGTGTCGGGCGGAGCGTGGCCGGGCGGCCGGGCGGCGCAGCGCCCCTGTTGTCGGGCGGGCGGGCACTGTAGCCCGCCCGGCAACAGTCTCTCTCTTTTTTCTTTTCTTTTCTTTTTCATTAATGCTAGAAGGATTCAATGATTTGGCACACTTCCCGAGCTCGAAAAATTTCGAAAATTTTTGTACAAGCTCAGGAATTTATTTGGAACACTTTTCATTTAAGGTTCAAGTCATGATTTGGCATCTAAAAATTCTTGAATTTCTAGGTTGATTATAGCTTCTGTGAATTTTTAAGAGGTCTAAATCTTTTCCAAAAATCTTGAATAATCTCCCAAAATTCTATTTTGAAGTGTACTTAATTGTTATGTAAAAATATAGCTAGAGTTCTGTGGAAATGTTGATGATCAAGAGTTAGGGTTTGGGTTTCTTTCTATTAACGAGATTTCGACACTTTTAGTTGAAATTTCTCCGGACTTGCTAAATGCTCTGTTGTTTGTCAAACTTTTCATAATATCTCTTTAAAGTATTTTAAACAATATTTCTTTTTATTTTCATGATTGAATCTGCTATAAAGTGAGTGAAATTATGGATTAGGGTTTTACGGTTATCGACTTTTTACCATGGTGACACCTGGGGTGTCACAGCCCTCCCTCCTAAAAGAAATCGCGTCCCGAGATTTAAGGAGAGGGTTGGGATAGGCATAGGTACCTAAGGTTTTGGGAGTAGCTCGGGGTAGTTTGACTGAAGAAATTCTGCAGATTCCCACGTGGCTTCGTCTTCCGTGTGGTTGCTCCACAGAACCTTGTAAAACTTGAGTGTTCATCTTCTTGTAACTCGTTCTTTCTCATCCAGTATCCGGATTGGACGCTCTGGGTAGGTTAGGTCTGGTTGCAACTGTTCTACTTCTTGAACCACTTGGTCTACTGGTGCCTTCAGACATTTCTTCAATTGGGAGACATGGAAGATGTTATGCACTCCTGATAATTTCTCTGGCAGCTCCACTTGATATGCCACGGGTCCGCACTTAGCTGTGATAGGATATGGACCTATGTACCGGGGTGCTAACTTGCCTCTGATTCCGAACCGTTGAACTCCCTTCATTGGCGAGACTCGTAGGTAGACGTAGTCTCCTACCTCGAAGGTCAAGGGTCTACGCCTTCTATCTGCATAGCTCTTCTGTCTTGACTTGGCTGCCTTCAGATTTGCTTGTATAACCCGTACCTTCTCTTCAGCCTGCTGCACTAGGTCTGGGCCCAATATGATTCTTTCGCCTGCCTCTGACCAGTTGAGTGGCGTTCTGCAACTACGGCCGTAAAGTGCTTCAAAAGGGGACATCTGGATGCTGGCTTGACAGCTGTTGTTGTATGAGAACTCCGCCAATGACAGATAAGTGTCCCATCCTTTTCCGTATTCCAAAACACAAGCTCTGAGCATGTCTTCAAGTATTTGGTTCACTCTTTCCGTCTGACCATCAGTCTGAGGGTGGTAGGCTGAGTTGTGGATTAGCCTGGTCCCTAATGACTCGTGGAGTTGTTTCCAAAATCGACCGACGAATTGGGTGCCTCGATCGGAGATGATCGTTTTGGGCACTCCATGCAGACAGACTATTCGGTCAATGTACAACTGTGCATACTTCTTCATGGTGTATCTGGTTGAGACAGGAATGAAATGGGCTGTCCTTGTTAAACGATCTACTATAACCCATATTGAATCCAACTTCTGAGCTGTCATGGGCAGTCCAACAATGAAGTCCATGCTTATGTCTTCCCATTTCCATGACGGAATGCTCAAAGGTTGCGACAACCCTGCGCCTTTTAGATGGTCGGCCTTTACTCTGCGGCAGGTGTCACATTCCGCTACATACCGAGCGATTTCTCTCTTCATCCTTGTCCACCAAAACTTCTTTCGCAGGTCCTGATACATCTTGTTGCTGCCAGGATGAATTGAGTACTTGGATAAGTGAGCTTCATCCATAATCTTCCTTCGGAGCTCGTGATCCTTCAGCACTACCAGTCTGTTCTTGAACCACAAAACTCCTTCTTCGTCTTCACGGAAACACTGCATCTTCTTTTCTTGTAGTCCCAATCTGATCTTCTCCATGCCCTTATCAAGCTTCTGGGCCTTGGCTACTTCGTCTTTAAGTGTTGGCACTAAGGCTAGGTTGTAGAGTGCTCCGTGGGGTAGAATCCTCATGGCTGGCTCTAGTTCTTCGGTTGCAACTCCTTGATCCAAATAGTGACAATGGGCGTTTCTGCTCGATGCGTCTGCAACTACATTAGCCTTGCCCGGATGGTAGTGGATCTCTATCTCGTAGTCCTTGATTAATTCTAGCCATCTTCGTTGCCTCATGTTCAACTCGTTCTGGGTGAAGATGTACTTGAGACTCTTGTGGTCGGTGTAGAGGTGTACCAAGTTTCCCAATAAGTAATGCCTCCACACCTTCAAAGCCAATACCACGGCTGCTAATTCCAAGTCGTGTGTGGGGTAATTCAACTCATGCTTACGAAGTTGTCTGGAAGCATAAGCAATTACCCGTCCTTCTTGCATTAACACACAACCAATCCCAGTTCCCGACGCATCACAATACACGTCGAAAGGTTTACTCAAATCCGGTTGGGCGAGTACTGGTGCCGTGGTCAAGTGCTTCTTCAAAGTCTGAAAGGCTTCTTCGCACTTTTCTGTCCACTTGAATTTCTGATCCTTCTTGAGTAGATCTGTAATAGGCCTGGCAATCTTGGAGAAGTTGGTAATGAAGTGACGGTAGTATCCTGCTAATCCCAAGAAACTTCGCACCTTATGAACTGTTGTGGGTGCTTTCCAATTAACAACATCTTGCACCTTCCCTGGATCAACAGAAATACCATCCGCGGACACAACATGACCCAGAAACTGCACACGCTCAATCCAAAACTCGCACTTGCTGAACTTGGCATAGAGCTTATGATCTCTGAGTCTTTGGAGAACTGTCCGAAGGTGCTCTACATGCTCATCGGCTGACTTGGAGTATATTAGGATGTCGTCAATGAACACCACTACAAACTTATCCAGCTCTGGCATGAAGACTGAGTTCATGAGGTACATGAAGTAAGCTGGTGCGTTCGTGAGTCCAAACGACATCACCAAATACTCATATAGTCCGTATCTGGTGGAGAAGGCCGTCTTCGGAACGTCACTGGGACGGATCTTGATCTGATGATATCCAGACCGAAGATCGACTTTCGAGAAGACCTTTGCTCCTGCCAACTGGTCAAATAGAGTGTCTATGTGTGGCAAAGGGTACTTGTTCTTGATAGTTACTGCATTCAAGGGACGGTAATCCACGCATAGCCTCAATGACTGGTCCTTCTTCTTCACGAACAATGCCGGACAACCCCAAGGCGAGGTACTGGGCCGTATAAAGCTCTTATCCAACAACTCCTGTAACTGTTTCTTCAATTCTGCTAGCTCCTTGGGTGCCATCTTGTACGGTCGGCGGGAGATTGGGGTTGTGCCTGGTAACAGCTCGATCTGGAATTCCACATCTCTGTCCGGCGGTAAACCAGGTAAGTCCTTTGGGAATACGTCCGGAAACTCTTTAACCACTGGTATCTCGTCCAGATTTTTCCCGACAACATTGCAGACTTGATTGAGGGTGGCTTTAGGGTGATCTAGGTTTATGGACATGGAACCGTGAAGTGGAGAGGTTAAGTGGACTACACGGTTAGCAATGTCAAGGATGGCTTTATGGTGTTTCATCCATTTCATGCCGATGATAATATCGATACCCTGCCCATCTAGGATTATGAAGGAGGTAGGGTAGGTGCAACCTCCTAGATTTAGGGGTGCTCCTTTTAAGCCATAATTTGATAATATGTTGCCTCCAAGAGATTTTATGATGAAGGGTGGCTCTAAGGGAATGGTGACTAGGCTTTTGCCCTTGACAAAATTTTTACTCATAAAGTTGTGGCTTGCACCGGAATCGAAAAGAACAAAAGCTGAGTGGGTAGAGAGCGAAAACGTACCCGCCAGTACTTGTTCGCCCTCGGCAATTTCCTCGGTCGTGGTGTAGTTTACCCGACCGGTTCTGGTGTTCTTCTGGCCCTTCTGCTGGCCCTGTCCTTGGTTCGACTGCCGGTTGCCTCCGGACTGCTGGTTGGAGGGGCACTCGCGGGCGAAGTGTCCGGGCTGCCCGCAAGCGAAGCAAGGCGTGCCTGGTCCAGGGCGGGCGCCCTGTTGAGGTGGGCGGACATTTTGGTTCCTCTGCGGCGGGGGAGGCGCGCGGTAGCCGGCTTGTTGCTGATTCTGTGGGGGCCGGTACAGCTGCTGCGGTGGACGGAACGACGGCGCCTGCGGCGGGGTTGCCTTGTACCTCCGACCATCGGGTGCAGTGTACACCAGACGGTACTTGGGTGGCGGGGCATTTGATGGCCCACCGCTGGCTCGTCTTTTCTCCCGCTGCTCCTTCTCGAGGTACTCTTCGGCGATAAGGGCGTTGCTGACGAGCTCGTTGAATGAACCGCCTTGGTTCAGGGCCAAGCAACCCTGGAGTGTGATGTTCAGCCCTTCCATGAAGCGGTGCTTCCGTTTAGCATCCGTGTCAACCTGCTCCGGAGCATATAGAGCAAGTTGGTTGAACACACGGGAATACTCGTGCACCGTGCGACTTCCTTGCGTCAAAGCCATGAACTCCTTGGCCTTCCTCTGCATGAGTCCCGCGGGGATGTGGTGAGCGCGGAACGCCTTCCGGAACTGTTCCCATGGCACCTGGGTGTTGGCCGGGAGAGTGGCCAAATAGTTAGCCCACCAGGCTCCAGCGTGACCGTGGAGCATCTGGGCCGCGAAGAGCGTCTTTTGAGTCTCCGAACAACGAGTAGCCCAAACTTGGCCTCGATTGTACGAAGCCAATGGTCTGCCTCCATTGGTTCCCGGGCGTCCCTGAACTCCGGGGGATGAGTGGCCAGGAACTCCGCATATGATCTGTCCTGGTCGCGGTTACGAGCGCCTCGGTTTGCGCCACTATTCTCCAGGATGGCCCGCAACATCTCCTGAGTCTGCTGGCTGCTCTGAATCAAGGCCGCCATAGCTGTGGCCAAGGTTGGCTCAGCTGGCGGGGGCGGCGGGTTGGAGCTTTCCGCCTCCTGACGTCCTGCTCTGGTGTTCACCATACTGAAAAAGTAAAAGGGATCCTTATTAGAGCAATTCAACCCATGTCCATTTCTCAATCTAAGTACGAGCACATCAAAATGCACGGCACGGATATCTCATTAAGAACAAACTTCCTTCATTTCTCCAAAAGATGACAGTACATCCATTGTTCAACCCCTTAGACTGTCAAACCACCATTCTTACATCCAAAAGGTTACACGCCACTAAGATAGACTCCTGAGAACACATACTAACTCCAAGGCAAAGACAACGCACTCCCTAAGCGAACCATCTAACTAAACACCACTCCGGAACCACCTCCAATCTACTCCTCATCTGGCTCTGGGTCTGAAGCCTCGGGATCCGATACTTCTGACTCAGGCGCATCATCGTTAGCGGGAGGCGGCTGCTGTGCCTCCAAAAGTCCCGCTAACTGATGCTGCAAATGATGGTTCTCGTGGGCGAGGTTCTCCGCCATCTGAACTGCGTTATCCCTGAGTATCTCCAGCTGGTGAATATTGTAACATCCCGAACTAAATTCTCGCTAAATCTTTTGTCAATAAAGACTTAATTGTGTTCAATAAAAATCTTAAAACCCTAAGTAATGAAACCATAGGATCTAATCAAAAGAACTTAAATTCAAAATCTAATTTGAAATCCAATCTTCGTTTTCTTTCTTGTTTCTCTTTTCCTCTCTGCCGATGCAGAATTGACCCGACTGGCCTTTGCCCTGCTGCGTCGCGCTGTTGCCGTGCGGCTGCTTTGCCGCCATCGCTGCTCGCCGTAGCCGTCTTGCCGAGCCTACTCTCGCTAGCGCCGCCGGAACCACCCCCGCTCTCCACCGTCGCGCCGCCCAGTTTTCCTCTGTTCTCCCCGGGTCATGCAAGCCGCCGCCCGAGTCCCTGCTCCACCCAGGTGCCGCTTCTCTGTTCCTTTCCATGCCTTCCCGACCCCGTCTTTGTGAGTCCGATTCGCCCGACCTCCGACCCAGAGGTCGGATGATTTTCGCGATTCGCCCGACCTCGACCCCCAGCGGTCGGACATTATTTTCCGTCTCGCCCGATCCGTCGTCGTCACTCTCCGCTTCGCTCGACCCTGAGGTCGGACAAGCTGATTCGCTCCGCTTCGCTCGACCCTGAGGTCGGACAAGCCGATTCGCTCCGCTTCGCTCGACCCTGAGGTCGGACAAGCCGTTTCGCTCCGCCTCGCTCGACCCCGAGGTCGGACATTTCGCTCCGCCTCGCTCGACCCCGAGGTCGGACAAGCCGCTTTTCGTTCCGCCTCGCTCGACCCCGAGCCGGACAAACTCGTCGGACCGAGCTCGAAGCGGCCACGCCTTTAATGCTGCCGGCCATCTTCCCAACGGTAAAAGCGCCTGGCCGTACACAGCAGTGCTGCCACCGCGTCGAAAGTCTACGTGATGGGACGCGCACGCCCGGCGCCCATGCGCTGCAGTACGCTGCCGCCGTGCCACCTTGCGTCGTCCTGGAGAGACAAAAGGAACGGAGACTGATCTTTTCCAGAGACGAAACACTTCACTCGTGCGCACTCATTTGCTCTTCTGCACGCTCGCCCCTTTGCTCTCGTCTCCTCTCCTTTCCGCCTTTACCGCCGAAGAGCTCCGCAGGGCCCGAAGCAGAGCAAGCTTCTCTCGTGCTCAGGTGCGCTCGGTAAGCCTTGCCCTGCCGACGGTTCCATCGTACGTCGTTATCGTCTCTAACCGCCACCCCATTCCTCCGCAGTATTTCAGCAGTAGCGGCGCGTCGACATCTCTTTTCCGACGACCGGTCTCCGTCGTTGTTCTTTTCCACCGACAGCCCTCTGGTAATCCTTGCCGTCCGACCAGTCTAGCTAGTCCCGTCTACCGAAGCATCACACTAAAGTTTGTTAGAGAAATTCATGCAACTTCACTCATCTGTTAATACAAGATTACCTTGCATCTTCATATAGGAACCGAGCTGCAGACGGCCACTGAGGCAGAGGAGGATTTCCCCGCTGCCGACCCCGCCATCGACTGTGCTAACTTCTCCCCGAACCGAGGCAAGCCCCGGTGCACACCTAAGATTTAAAGTTTTACTTTGTCACTATGCTTGCAGGTCTTGTTTGTGCATTACGTTGAGGAGTTGTTTGACACCTAGTTGCATAGCCTTAGTAGGAGTTCCTATGGGATAATCCAGTAGCGTCAGCTAAGCGCTAGCATGCCTTGCTAATATTAGGAATCGGTAGCACATGAGTAGTATGGAGACTACTCATTCGATAGCTAAAATCTTGTGGGAGGTGGGTGACTGTCACATGTGTAGTCTTTAAAGAATGGGCACAAAAGATGACATTAATTGTTGGTCAATATTGCTGAAATGATTAAGTTAACAATGGTACTGAATGTCGGCACCCATGGGCAAGTATTGAGTTGTGTACCGAATGCATACTGGCATATGGGACCCAGGAAACCGACGTAGCTCATTGCGCAGTGATTGGACGACCAGCCATCTCTTTTTCCGGGTGAATGGACCGTTATGGTGGATGAATTCGCATTTTTGTTTCTTGGGTATGTGTTAGTGGGAAAGGCTTGGGGCCGTACAGGGACGCAGGGCGTCGCCTGGAGGACCATGTCCTTGGAGAGATGGCAGTCGGACCGACATGGTCGCGATGCAGTGAAAGGTGGCCACGTGCGACTCGTGGAGTGCGCACGTGTCGTGTTATTCGGGTTTCTCCTGCAGGATGTACATCGATTATAATCGCCGCCCCTCCCGGTTAGGAGTACCCGCTTGTCCACTGTGTCACATCTTGCCGAGAATGTGGGTTGTAGGGTGGGAAAACCGATGTTATTGAGATATCAATAAATTGTATTTCAACCATGTTTGTTTAGTATTAAGAGCACATTTTACTACTGCTAGTGAACTCTTAAAATCTTGGCTAAAACCTGAAAATAGGATTTACCAATAGTGCTGTTTTTGCAAATACTTACCCTGCTGCCACAAATACTCCCTGCATATTAGGAGTCGGCCCTAGAAGGCCTATTGACGGGTAAGACTTGCTGAGCGTCAGTCGCTCACGGTTTGTTGATTGCTGTTTTGCAGGTATTAGTGCTGACTGTAGCCAGGGTGGTTGGGAAGAGGAGACGCCCTCGGAGTGGACCTTCGAGTGGGTCCCCGCTTCTCCCTCCCGTGGAGATTAAACACCATCAGGCTGGGGTGTTTGATCGAGGCACCGAGTGCTAGATTTTTGTTTCCGCTGAAATCCACGTGTTTGTTATCAAAACTACGTTTCCGCACTTCCAAAATTTCTGAAATCAGTTGTAACATAACCAGAATTAATGTATCTCTAAGTCATTTATGCGAGTCCTTGTTAATTATTATACTGAAAAGTCACTTGTTTCGGCAAGCGGCCCTCCCAAATGATCCTGGATGAGCAACCGTACGATTTTATCGGACGGGGTTGCGACAGCTGGTATCAGAGCTATTTGGGGGTTAGTACTCTAATTAGCAAGGTATGTTTTCAAAAATTGCGCTACGGTGAGGTACGATATAGAACAGCCCTTAGTGGAGATTAGAGTTAGGAAGGTGGCAAGCTAACTGTGCATTCATGCATTTTACCTTCCTGTGAGTTTATGATTATGTAACGACGCACCAACGAACTACGCGGAGGTACGTGTTACAGTTTTTGCAACGACGCACCATCGAACTACAACGAAGGTACGTAGTCCTGCCGTGGGATAATATTCACGGTCGCTTGGTGTTCGCGTTGCTGGTTCACCCATCTTGCCTGAGATGCTTTTCATGGCCGCTAACGGCAAGGCGTTACTGGTTGCCGCCGGTTGCCATGAGTCGTGACTATCATGGCCATATTGCATACCTGTTCTGTGATGCGATTTTCTGTAGGTACACTAACTATCGTTAGGCCGTGTAGAAAACGCCTTGTTTTGAGAGAACGAGTAGTGCCATCGAAGTTCGAACTAGGTTTTCTTTTTGGTGAGGACGAATAGGTCGCATCATTCTTTTCCTTTTTCATGGTACTAAAAATGGTAAATCTTGAACAACAAGAAACGTAAAATTCGCCTCCTTGTGTTCAGCTTGGTTCTTGTTCTCTGAAGGCTGATCCAGTCCTTGGAACTATCGTTGAATCATTTTCTTAAGGGGGAAGGTGCCCCTCTGTTCTGGAAAGGACATCGGACCATCCGGTGCAGGACCGGACAGTCCGAAGACACTCCCTCTGGAATTTTCTTTTTGGTCACCGGACATTTCGATATGGGATCGGACCTTCCGGTGTTCACCTCTCTGGACTGAAATCAACCAAGCAGGGATTTCAGCAATGAGTCGTTTTCCAAAGCTTGTAGTTTTCGCGCCTGATATTCTAAAAATGTGAATGGGCACAATTTGGAAAGGTGTGAAAAATATCTACGACTTTTGTAGTTGGAAAATCCTGTGATTCCAATCCCCGCTATAGGAAAAATGTGTTTTTCTCTCTGCTGCCATAGCAGGGCAGAAACTTGTTATTGTTCAGGAAATCCCATCCTTGATTGATTCTTCCCATTTTAGGTTTTGCGCATTATTCCTCATTTGGCCGAGAAATGAGTTGTAGTGTAGGACTTGCGCCTCTCATTTTGGAAATGAGGGCTAATTGTTCAACTTTTTACACAGATGGCAGGACGTACTCGCGGATCAAGCGGACAGGACCAGGCTAGTGGCTCTAATCTTCCTCCACCGCCGCCCCCACCTCCAAGGATGTGGGAACAATTCATACCACCACCCAACAGCAGCTCATGCAGGTCCTGATCGAGCAGAATCGTCAGGGTGGTCGTCAGCGTGCACAGGCACCCCCGCCAGAGAGCTCCTATGGGGACTTCTCGGCCGTCCATCCGCCAACCTTCGCGGATGCAGCTGACCCATTGGACGCTGATAATTGGCTGCACACCATCGAGTCCAAGTTTGAGCTCCTTCACTGCACCGAGCATCAGAAGACTCTCTTCGCGGCTCAGCAACTCCGCGGACCGGCGAGAGCGTGGTGGTTTAATTACACTGCCTCTCTTCCCGATGGACACCAAGTGCAATGGACGGAGTTCCGGGAAGCTTTCAGAGCACATCATATTCCTGATGGCCTCATACAGCGCAAGACGCGCGAATTTGAAGAACTGCGTCAAGGTCATATGAGTGTTCATGAATACTCGCGCAAGTTCAACTACCTGGCGCAGTATGCGGGGCATCACGTGGACACAGACGCCAAAAAAAGGGGCTGTTTCATGAAGGGCCTAAACTCCAAGTTACGTGATCGCCTAGCCCTCCACAACAGCGCCAATTTCAACGCATTGGTGAGCGCTGCCATTGTCCAAGAGGATGCCATTCGCGCCCATCAAGAAGAGAAGAAGCGCAAGCAGCCAGCCGGAGGTCCCGCTGGAAATCAGTAGCCCCAGAGGTATCGTCTGGCCATTACATCTCCTACGGGCCAGAGGTACAAAGCTCCGGTGCCACCGGGTGGAAATTTTCGCCCGTCATTCCAGCAGCGGTCTGTAGCGCGTCAAGGCCAGCAAGCGGGTTCTCAAGCCGGAAATTCCAGACAGTCGGCTCCAACTTCTCGCCCGCCGCAGCCGTACAGCAACACGGGGCCGAGGCCGTGTTACAACTGCGGTCGTCCTGGGCATTTCGCCAAGGATTGCCGGCAACCTCCCCGTCAGCAAGGCCATGTCCAGCAGAGCGACCCCCGCAGCAACAACAATTCCCGCTCTCAACCTGCTGGAAATGGACAGAAGCAGGGCCGTGTTAACCACACCACGGTCGAGGAAATTCAAGAAGGAGAACAAGTCCTTGCGGGTATGTTCTCAATTCAGAAAAATTATGTGTTCGTCCTCTTCGATTCGGGTGCAACCCACAACTTCATTAGTAGGGCTTGTGTCCAAAGGTGCAACCTCCGCACCATCATCACTAAAACACCCTATCTTATCACATCACCCGCCGGAAAAATAACAACTACACTAAAAGTCCAGCAAGTACCATTAAAATTGGGAGGAAAAATCTTTAAGTCCCAATTCATCGTTCTTGACCACCATGGCATAGATATAATACTAGGAATGGGTTGGATGGTGTACCATAGAGCCGTGCTGCATATCTCGCCATGAAAAATCCAACTAGACTCTCCGGTGCACGGTTCCATATCTTTCCAAGTCACACCACCCACCCCAATTTCCAGGAGCCTTCATCATGTCTCCGGAAAGAAGCTTGAAGATATTCCGGTCGTGTGTGAATTTCCCGATGTATTTCCGGATGATTTACCGAGACTGCCACCTGATGGTGATGTTGAGTTCAAGATTGAACTTCAACCCGGTACAGCTCCTATCTCCCGAAGGCCGTATAGGATGGCTCCAAATGAGTTGGCAGAATTGAAAATCCAGTTAAAGGGGCTACTGGACAAGGGATTTATTCGGCCTAGTTCATCTCCATGGGGCTGTCCCGCCATATTTGTGAAGAAGAAGGATGAGACCCTGAGGCTTTGTGTTGATTACCGGCCGTTGAATGCGGTCACCATCAAAAACAAATATCCTTTGCCCGCATAGACATCTTGTTCGACCAACTTGTGGGCGCCAAAGTCTTTTCCAAAGTCGATCTTCGCTCGGGGTATCATCAAATAAAAATCCGTCCTGAGGACATTCCCAAGACTGCCTTTTCTACAAGGTACGGTCTCTACGAATACCTTGTCATGTCCTTCGGTTTGACCAATGCTCCAGCCGACTTCATGTATCTAATGAATTCCGTTTTCATGCCCGAACTGGACAAATTCGTCGTGGTCTTCATCGACGACATCCTTATTTATTCCAAGTCGGAGGAAGAGCATGCGGAACATCTTCGTATTGTTCTCCAGAGGCTGAGGGAACATAAACTGTACGCCAAATTCAGCAAATGTGACTTTTGGTTGAAAGAAGTACGGTTCCTTGGTCATGTGATCTCTGCCGAAGGCATATCTGTTGATCCGAGCAAGGTGAAAGAGGTGCTTGATTGGAAGCCTCCAGAATGCGTCAAAGATATCCGCAGTTTCCTTGGACTTGCTGGGTATTATCGACGGTTCGTTCCAAATTTTTCAAAAATTTCCAAGCCTATGACCGAGCTGCTGCATAAAGGAGTCACATTCTATTGGAGCGACGCTTGCGATGAGGCTTTTCAAACTCTCAAGAAGCATTTAACCACTGCTCCAGTATTGGCTCAACCGGATATCACCAAGCCATTCGATGTCTATTGTGATGCTTCTGGAACAGGCCTAGGATGTGTACTGATGCAAGAGGGACGTGTCATTGCTTACGGATCAAGGCAGCTGCGACATCATGAGCTAAATTATCCTACCCATGATTTAGAGCTCGCCGCAGTTGTTCATGCTTTGAAAATATGGAGACATTACCTTCTGGGAAATCTCGTGCATCTATACACGGATCACAAAAGTTTGATTATATTTTTACTCAAAGTGATCTGAATATGAGGCAACGAAGATGGTTGGAGTTGATCAAGGATTATGAGTTGGAAATTCATTATCATCTGGGCAAGGCGAACGTTGTTGCAGATGCACTCAGTCGCAAAGCTTGCTGCAATCTCATCATTGCTCCAGCAAATTCCACTGCCCCATGTTGCAACCCAGATGAACCAAGCCTTCGTGTCATTCCCCACGGAGCTTTATACAACTTGGCTCTTATTCCTACCCTCCGCGAGGAAATTGTGACTGCACAAAAGGTTGATAAGGGTATGGAAAATATCCGCGCTCAAATAGGCAGTAACAAAATGAAGTGTTTCCGCCTTGACGAGGAGGGTGTTCTATGGTTCAACAACCGTCTGGTCGTACCAAAGGATTTTGAGCTGCGGAAGAAAATCATGGATGAGGCACATCTCTCCAAATATTCTATACATCCGGGCAGCAATAAAATGTACCAAGATTTGCGGAGAAAATTTTGGTGGACTCGGATGAAACGTGAAGTCGCTCGGTATGTCGCCGAGTGTAATACATGTCGGCAAGTCAAAACTGATCATTTAAGAAGTGCCGGTCCATTGCAACCTCTCAGTATACCCACATGGAAATGGGAAGACATTAGTATGGATTTTATCGTCGGTCTTCCGTTCACTGCTCAGAAACATGATTCTATTTGGGTGATAGTCGACCGACTAACCAAATCTGCTCACTTCATTCCGGTGCATACCCGGTATAGTGCGAGAAAATACGCAGAGTTGTATATCTTTCGCGTTATGTGCCTCCATGGGGTTCCAAAGACCATCATTTCTGATCGGGGTACCCAGTTTGTGAGCCGTTTCTGGGAACAATTTCATGAAGCACTTGGTACTAAGTTAATTCATGGTTCAGCTTATCACCCGCAAACTGATGGTCAGACAGAGCGTGTAAATCAAGTTCTGGAAGATATGCTTCACGCATCTGTGCTGACCCATGGGAAGAGTTGGGAAGAGTGCTTACCATTGGCTGAATTTTCGTACAACAATAGCTATCAAGAGAGCATCAAGATGTCTCCGTTCGAGGCGTTGTATGGTCAGCCATGTCGCACGCCTTTAAACTGGTCTGAGGCAGGAGAAAGAGTAATTTTTGGACCCGATTTGGTGACTCAAGCCGAAGAGAAAGTGAGGGCTATTCAAGAAAATTTGCGAGCTGCAAGGTCCCGGCAGAAAAGTTATGCCGACAAAAGGCGTCGACCGTTAACTTTTGAAGTGGGTGATCACGTCTATCTTCGTGTGTCACCAACAAAAGGTGTCCAACGCTTTGGCATTAAGGGCAAGTTAGCTCCAAGATTCATTGGACCTTTCAAAATCATCGAGCGATGTGGTCCAGTAGCATATCGATTGGAGCTGCCCTCTCATATGTCGGGAATTCACAACATCTTCCATGTCTCTCAGCTCCGGAAGTGTTTGAAGCTGCCTGAACAAGTGGTCATCCCGGATGTTGAAGTAATCCAAGAGGACCTCATGTATCCGGAGATGCCGATGAAGATACTTGATCGGAAGGATCGCGTAACTCGCCGGAGAACCAAAACTTTCTTCAAGGTGCAGTGGACAAATCATTCGGAAGATGAGGCTACCTGGGAAAGTGAAGAATTTCTTCATTCACAGTTCCCGGAATTCATGGCATCGGTCGTGAAATAGTCATCGGTTTCCCCCTTGTAGCGTTTTCTCGAAATCTCGGGACGAGATTTTCTTAAGGGGGAAGGGCTGTAACATCCCGAACTAAATTCTCGCTAAATCTTTTGTCAATAAAGACTTAATTGTGTTCAATAAAAATCTTAAAACCCTAAGTAATGAAACCATAGGATCTAATCAAAAGAACTTAAATTCAAAATCTAATTTGAAATCCAATCTTCGTTTTCTTTCTTGTTTCTCTTTTCCTCTCTGCCGATGCAGAATTGACCCGACCGGCCTTTGCCCTACTGCGTCGCGCTGTTGCTGTGCGGCTGCTTTGCCGCCGTCGCTGCTCGCCGTAGCCGTCTTGCCGAGCCTACTCTCGCTAGCGCCGCCGGAACCACCCCCGCTCTCCACCGTCGCGCCGCCCAGTTTTCCTCTGTTCTCCCCGGGTCATGCAAGCCGCCGCCCGAGTCCCTGCTCCACCCAGGTGCCGCTTCTCTGTTCCTTTCCATGCCTTCCCGACCCCGTCTTTGTGAGTCCGATTCGCCCGACGTCCGACCCAGAGGTCGGATGATTTTCGCGATTCGCCCGACTCCGACCCCCAGCGGTCGGACATTATTTTCCGTCTCGCCCGATCCGTCGTCGTCACTCTCCGCTTCGCTGGACCCTGAGGTCGGACAAGCCGATTCGCTCCGCTTCGCTCGACCCTGAGGTCGGACAAGCCGATTCGCTCCGCTTCGCTCGACCCTGAGGTCGGACAAGCCGTTTCGCTCCGCCTCGCTCGACCCCGAGGTCGGACATTTCGCTCCGCCTCGCTCGACCCCGAGGTCGGACAAGCCGCTTTTCGTTCCGCCTCGCTCGACCCCGAGGCCGGACAAACTCGTCGGACCGAGCTCGAAGCGGCCACGCCTTTAATGCTGCCGGCCATCTTCCCAACGGTAAAAGCGCCTGGCCGTACACAGCAGTGCTGCCACCGCGTCGAAAGTCTTCGTGATGGGACGCGCACGCCCGGCGCCCATGCGCTGCAGTACGCTGCCGCCGTGCCAACTTGCGTCGTCCTGGAGAGACAAAAGGAACGGAGACTGATCTTTTCCAGAGACGAAACACTTCACTCGTGCGCACTCATTTGCTCTTCTGCACGCTCGCCCCTTTGCTCTCGTCTCCTCTCCTTTCCGCCTTTACCGCCGAAGAGCTCCGCAGGGCCCGAAGCAGAGCAAGCTTCTCTCGTGCTCAGGTGCGCTCGGTAAGCCTTGCCCTGCCGACGGTTCCATCGTCCGTCGTTATCGTCTCTAACCGCCGCCCCATTCCTCCGCAGTATTTCAGCAGTAGCGGCGCGTCGACATCTCTTTTCCGACGACCGGTCTCCGTTGTTGTTCTTTTCCACCGACAGCCCTCTGGTAATCCTTGCCGTCCGACCAGTCTAGCTAGTCCCGTCTACCGAAGCATCACACTAAAGTTTGTTAGAGAGAAATTCATGCAACTTCACTCATCTGTTAATACAAGATTACCTTGCATCTTCATATAGGAACCGAGCTGCAGACGGCCACTGAGGCTGAGGAGGATTTCCCCGCTGCCGACCCCGCCATCGACTGTGCTAACTTCTCCCCGAACCGAGGCAAGCCCCGGTGCACACCTAAGATTTAAAGTTTTACTTTGTCACTATGCTTGCAGGTCTTGTTTGTGCATTACGTTGAGGAGTTGTTTGACACCTAGTTGCATAGCCTTAGTAGGAGTTCCTATGGGATAATCCAGTAGCGTCAGCTAAGCGCTAGCATGCCTTGCTAATATTAGGAATCGGTAGCACATGAGTAGTATGGAGACTACTCATTCGATAGCTAAAATCTTGTGGGAGGTGGGTGACTGTCACATGTGTAGTCTTTAAAGAATGGGCACAAAATATGACATTAATTGTTGGTCAATATTGCTGAAATGATTAAGTTAACAATGGTACTGAATGTCGGCACCCATGGGCAAGTATTGAGTTGTGTACCGAATGCATACTGGCATATGGGACCCAGGAAACCGACGTAGCTCATTGCGCAGTGATTGGACGACCAGCCATCTCTTTTTCCGGGTGAATGGACCGTTATGGTGGATGAATTCGCATTTTTGTTTCTTGGGTATGTGTTAGTGGGAAAGGCTTGGGGCCGTACAGGGACGCAGGGCGTCGCCTGGAGGACCATGTCCTTGGAGAGATGGCAGTCGGACCGACACGGTCGCGATGCAGTGAAAGGTGGCCACGTGCGACTCGTGGAGTGCGCACGTGTCGTGTTATTCGGGTTTCTCCTGCAGGATGTACATCGATTATAATCGCCGCCCCTCCCGGTTAGGAGTACCCGCTTGTCCACTGTGTCACATCTTGCCGAGAATGTGGGTTGTAGGGTGGGAAAACCGATGTTATTGAGATATCAATAAATTGTATTTCAACCATGTTTGTTTAGTATTAAGAGCACATTTTACTACTGCTAGTGAACTCTTAAAATCTTGGCTAAAACCTGAAAATCGGATTTACCAATAGTGCTGTTTTTGCAAATACTTACCCTGCTGCCACAAATACTCCCTGCATATTAGGAGTCGGCCCTAGAAGGCCTATTGACGGGTAAGACTTGCTGAGCGTCAGTCGCTCACGGTTTGTTGATTGCTGTTTTGCAGGTATTAGTGCTGACTGTAGCCAGGGTGGTTGGGAAGAGGAGACGCCCTCGGAGTGGACCTTCAAGTGGGTCCCCGCTTCTCCCTCCCGTGGAGATTAAACACCATCGGGCTGGGGTGTTTGATCGAGGCACCGAGTGTTAGATTTTTGTTTCCGCTAAAATCCACATGTTTGTTATCAAAACTACGTTTCCGCACTTCCAAAATTTCTGAAATCAGTTGTAACATAACCAGAATTAATGTATCTCTAAGTCATTTATGCGAGTCCTTGTTAATTATTGTACTGAAAAGTCACTTGTTTCGGCAAGCGGCCCTCCCAAATGATCCTGGATGAGCAACCGTACGATTTTATCGGACGGGGTTGCGACAAATATGTTGCAACATGATGTTGCAATCATTCTCTCTAGCATGGATCTGGGCAGTCTTAATCTCGGAGACCGCCTCCAACTCAGAGATACGTGTAGCGCGTGCGTCGCAGCGAGCACGCAGTGCATTGTTCCTGCTCTCCAAGTCCTGGACCTTCTTCTTGAGTTGAGCCATTTCTACATGAGCCTGTCGCAAGGCCTGACGATCCATCTGGGCTGCGAGAACAGTGTCCTCATGCAAGTTGAGTAGCGCTAAGCTCCATGTGAACAAGGGAGTGACATGGTCCACTTCTCCCCTGAAAGTCCTCTTCTGCGCATTCTTAACATTACGGTGCCAGGTACGGTCAACCTGGTCCCGTATCGGAAACAATGCTGCTGGTTTGTCTGCTAGGTCCTCGAGGTATCGCTCGCAAATCCTCAATAAAGCTTGATGAGCGGCTGACTCGATGGCCTCCGTCTTATCTGAACCGAATGTGGTTGTGGTATAAACCTCTCCATTGGCATGCTGAGGGTGCGTGGGTAATGTAACGGTGGCCGAGCAGCGCGGTAGGTCATACTGCCGATACTCCCGGAACTGAAACCAAGGGGTCTCTGTATAACCCAGCGACTGCAAGGTCTGCTCGAGTATCTCCACAAATCCTCTGTGTCCGGACTTCTTGGTGATGTAGGTAGGGGTGGATTCCTCAATGCCTATCTCCGCGATCCCATGCTCGATCGTGTTGGCGTCCATCTGCATCACAGAGATGAATAATATTTTACCAATCAGAAGCCACATGTTGACACATAGTTCAAAGCATGCTAAATCTTCCGATACATAAAATATTTTTCATCCCTGCGTAAAAGGTGATTCAGCTCGATCACTAAGGATGCTGACTGGCGACAGCCGGTTTGTCCAAGGTGCTTTACCATCTAAGTTGACCTGTCAAGGAGACAATCTTCTCATCGAGGAAGGTATTGTAAAAGGCTCAATGGTGTACAAGGTTTTACTCCAACTCGGTTGATTCCACGCAATCACTAAGGGAGGAAAGGTATCCAGGTTGACTTCTTAAATTTTGTTGGTGTTACAGCCATTATTGATGGAATTTTTGCTCCTGGATGGTTTTAGTATAAGTTTGAAGGATTTTAACATTTCTTCATGCAATGCAATCCTACATCGGCCTATACGTCCTCACAAAGTAAAAAGAATACGCATAGGCGGTGGCAGAATCGCACTCAAGTTAGCCGTTACTACACGTTTCTTACGATATCGTGGTTACCGTACCTGCAGAAAATGACATCACAGGCAGTGCAATATAAATATATATGCAAAGTAAAAACAACAACCCATATCATTGCCATATGGGTCGCCCCGAGTAGGTCACGTACGGGGATCACGTGTCCGACCTTCCCTGCGCGGCGACAGACTGCACTTTACCTCAGGCAGCGGAGGTATGAGAGTGTTCCGCAAAACCGAAGTCGTGAGGAACAAACTCATCTCTTGTGTGCCAAAGACACAACACTCCACTGTTGCGAAGGTCTGCATTCGCAACAGGTCCGTAACCCACACCTCGTACGGTAGAGGGCCGCTTCTCTCCCTAAACGGCAAGGATGAGAGGGATGAGCCAGATGAAGGAATCGTAGAATGGGGGTACCGTGGGGAGGAATTTGAAGGTTGACGGTCGGGGCGGCGTTCCTGTTGCCGGGGAGGACGATCGGGGCGTTCCGGGCGGAGGGAGCAACCGGAGGGGAATTCAATCAACCGGAAGCTGTGCCGGAGCAAGGGAAACAAGTTAGACAAGGTTAGGGTGGTGGAGAATGGTCGGAAGGGTGGTCTCACCGTGAGCCTTCCTTCGGCGGCAATGGCGACGGCGGCACCCGAGCGAGGTAAAACAGCAATGCGCGTCTAGGAGCGAAATTGGGCGCGGGGAAAGTGGGAGGAGGGTTCAGCGCACTCCTTTAAGGCGTTGCGTAGGGAGATAGGGATGGGAGCAGAGGGGAACGACGGGATTGGGTCGGCGGGGCGGTGGCTTGCCGCAGGGGGTCTGCCGCACGGGGAGGAGCGTCGAGAGAGTGAGAGAGAGAGGGGAAGGAGGGAGGAGGAGAGAGCGGGCAAAGGATTCGGAGATCTTCCGATTGAATGCTTCTCCAAAGGAGCACCGGTCGGCGGGGAGGGCGGCTCTGCCGCTCAGCGGTTGGCCGTCGGGGGCGGGCGGCACTGTTGCCCGTCAGTCTGTTGCCGGTTTATTTGAATTGCTACAAGCTCCTACTGATTTCGATTGAAAACCCCACCTCCTCGGCTGAGAAAATTTTGAAAATTTTTGTGTATGCTCGGGGATTTATTTGGAACACTTTTTATTTAGGGTTCGAGGTCTGAATCAGCTCCCAAAATTTCTTGAATTTTTGAGTCCACTTTAATTTGTGTGAATTTTAAAAAGGTTTAAAACTTATCTAAAAATTCTGAATAAATTTCCAAAATTCTACTTTGAAGTGAACTTAATTGTTATGCAAAAATATAGCTAGTGTGTTGTGGAAATTTGATAGGTCACTCATTAGGGTTTAATTTCTTCCCGAAGAATAAAGTTTTCGACACTGTGGGTGGAAACTTTCTGAACCTACCAATTCTGTTCTGTGAATTATCAAAATTTTTCGTAGAGTTCCTTTCGGGCATTTCAAACGACACTGCACTTACTCCCATTGTTGATTTTGCTTTTAGGTGTGAAATCTTGTCGATTAGGGTTTTAAGTTGTCGACTTAGGCCCTGGTGACACCTGGGGTGTCACAGTCCTCCCCCCTAAAAGAAATCGCGTCCCGAGATTTGAGCAGAAGGTTTGGGTAGGCATAGGTACCTATGGGGCTGGGAGTAGTTCGGGGTAGTGGGATCGAAGAAACTCTGCAGACTCCCAGGTGGCCTCGTCTTCCGTGTGGTTGCTCCACAGAACCTTGTAAAACTTGAGTGTCCGTCTTCTAGTAACTCGCTCTTTTTCATCCAGTATTCTAATTGGACGCTCTGGGTAAGTTAAGTCCGGTTGCAATTCTGGCGCTTCTGGAATTACTTGGTCCACGGGTGCCTTCAGACACTTCTTCAATTGAGAGACATGGAAGACGTTGTGTACCCCCGATAATTCTTCTGGCAGCTTCACTTGATATGCCACTGGTCCGCACTTGGCCGTGATAGGATAGGGACCTATGTACCGGGGTGCTAACTTGCCTCTGATCCCAAACCGTTGAACCCCCTTCATTGGCGAGACCCGTAGGTAGACGTAGTCTGCTATCTCGAAACTTAGTGGTCTGCGCCTTCGATCTGCGTAACTCTTTTGCCTTGACTTGGCGGCCTTTAGGTTTGCTTGAACGACTCGTACCTTCTCTTCGGCCTGCTGCACTAGGTCTGGCCCCAAAATAATTCTTTCACCTGCTTCTGACCAGTTGAGTGGCGTCCTGCAACTACGGCCGTAAAGTGCTTCAAACGGTGACATCTTGATGCTGGCTTGATAGCTATTGTTGTACGAGAACTCTGCCAAGGACAGATAAGTGTCCCATCCTTTTCCATGCTCCAAGACACAAGCTCGAAGCATGTCTTCAAGTATTTGGTTTACTCTTTCAGTCTGGCCATCTGTCTGGGGGTGGTAAGCTGAGCTATGAATTAGCTTGGTTCCTAGTGACTCATGGAGTTGCTTCCAAAATCGACCGATAAACTGGGTACCTCGGTCGGAGATGATTGTTTTGGGCACCCCATGCAGACAGACTATGCGATCAATGTATAACTGGGCATACTTCTTCATGGTGTATCTGGTCGACACCGGAATGAAGTGGGCTGTCTTTGTCAAACGGTCTACTATGACCCAAATTGAATCTAACTGCCGGGCCGTTAAGGGTAGTCCAACAATGAAGTCCATGCTTATGTCTTCCCATTTCCATGACGGAATGCTCAAAGGTTGTGACAACCCTGCGCCCTTCAGATGGTCGGTCTTTACTCTGCGGCAGGTGTCACATTCCGCTATGTACCGAGCGATCTCTCTTTTCATCCGAGTCCACCAAAACTTTTTCCGCAGGTCTTGATACATCTTGTTACTGCCAGGATGAATAGAGTACTTGGATAAGTGAGCCTCATCCATGATCTTTCTTCGGAGCTCGTGATTCTTGGGTACTACTAGTCGATTCTTGAACCATATAACTCCGTCTTCGTCTTCTCGGAAGCACTGCATCTTCTTTTCTTGCAGTCCTAATCTGATCATTTCCATGCCCTTGTCAGTCTTCTGGGCCTTGGCTACCTCGTCTCTAAGCGTTGGCACTAAGGCTAGGTTGTAGAGGGCTCCGTGAGGTAGAATTCTTCGGTTGCAACTCCTTGATCCAAGTAGTGACAATGGGCGTTTCTGCTTAGTGCATCTGCAACTACGTTAGCCTTGCCCGGATGATAGTGGATCTCTATTTCGTAATCCTTGATTAGCTCTAGCCATCGTCGTTGCCTCATATTCAGCTCATTCTGAGTGAAGATGTACTTGAGGCTTTTGTGGTCGGTGTAGAGGTGTACTAGGTTACCCAATAAATAATGCCTCCACACCTTCAGAGCCAATACCACGGCTGTCAATTCCAAATCATGGGTGGGATAATTCAGCTCGTGCTTACGGAGTTGTCTAGAAGCATAAGCAATTACCCGCCCTTCCTGCATTAACACGCAACCAAGTCCAATGCCCGACGCATCACAATACACGTCAAAGGGCTTGTTCAAATCTGGTTGGGCGAGTACCGGTGCTGTGGTCAAGTGCTTCTTCAAAGTCTGAAAGGCTTCTTCGCACTTTTCTGTCCATTTGAACTTCTGGTCCTTCTTGAGCAGCTCTGTGATAGGCTTGGCAATCTTGGAAAAACTGGGGATAAAGCGACGATAATATCCCGCTAACCCCAAGAAACTTCGCACCTTGTGGACTGTTGTGGGTGCCTTCCATTCAACCACACCTTGTACCTTTCCTGGATCTACAGAAATACCTTCTGCGGACACCACATGACCTAGAAACTGAACACGCTCAATCCAGAATTCGCACTTGCTGAATTTGGCGTAGAGCTGATGATCTCTGAGTCTTTGTAGAACTATGCGAAGGTGCTGAGCATGTTCATCGGCCGTCTTAGAGTACACGAGGATGTCATCAATGAACACCACTACAAACTTATCCAGCTCCGGCATGAACACTGAGTTCATGAGGTACATGAAGTACGCTGGGGCGTTAGTGAGTCCAAACGACATCACCAAGTATTCATACAGCCCGTATGTGGTGGAGAACGTCGTCTTCGGAACGTCCACGGGACGTATCTTGATCTGATGGTAACCAGACCGAAGATCGACTTTAGAGAAAAAGACACGACCCGCCCAAAAAAAAACCTTGTCTCGGGCCGGATCCGGTCAGTCGTTAAGCCAAGATCTTGTTGGGCAAAGCTCGGCGAAACGAGCGTACACACGATACAACACAGACAGGGATAAACAGCAATGATTTACAAGAAGAGGGAACTTAGTACATCATTGGTTCATGAATTTAAAGTTAAATATTACATTGTTTCGGAGTACGCATAAGTTTTGAAAACAATAACAGCGGAAGACTAGAACTATTACAACTCCGACACTCGGACTTAAGCAAAAGCACGCGCCGTGCCCACGGGCGTCATGCTACTAGCCACTTCAACAATCACTGCGGCGACTCGCACAACTCCCACTGGAGGTTTCCAAACTCGAGGGGAGGCTCCTCCCAATGGAAGCTACCTGCTGGTTCCTGCATGACGGCGCCTGAAAACCACAAAACGCTAACGCGTGAGCTCCTAAGAAGCTCAGCAAGACTTACCCGACAAATGGCTGACTACAGCCGACTCTTAGACATGAAGGCTGACTCGGGAGGGTTTACTTGCAAAAGGACTCGCAAGCCTAAACTACTCTTGTCAAGTTTTAGCATCAAATTGAGTGATTAGAAAATAAATTTAGTTAGCACTGAAACTAAACAACCAAGACAGAATCAACAGTAGCAGTATTAATATCCATAATTCATTCTCATGGTTCCTCAACCTATTTACTAAAATGTGGTGCATTTCACGAGCATGCTCACTAACTGGGAGCGACAGCGGTTCGAAACGATTTTATACCCTGCAGGGGGAAACCTGACCGTACGACACGTGCGTGTCCCAGACTCGCACGTGGCAACCGTTCACACCAGCTCCTGCAACGTCAATTCCAGCCTACGCATGCCTTAGCAGCGCCGCGTCCCACCAGACAACGCGTCGCAGACGGTTTCTGTGGAGTTCCCACGCTGCCCACCCCAGATCTCCTCCTAGTCAGACACCGTAGGGCAGGTTCGACGTTGCAATCACTAGGCTACGTAGGTTTACTGGGGCCCATAACACCCAGCATACGACCAGTACGTTCAACACTCGATCAGTCTCGGACCACACGGATCAGACAAGTCTACGGTCACCCTGGACCCAGTCCAGTCGCCGACCTACTTTGTATCCAGTCTGACCCTCAAACTTTTATCTTCTTACTGATTCACATTAGTGTGGCCCATCTCATGAAATAGTTTCAATCAGCAACCTATCCTTTCGCGAGCGGCATCCACTCTGCTCGACTTCTACCGGCAACTACCTGCTAGCATAGCATACTAAGGGGGTTGCCTATATCAACTACCGTTAGGGTTTTTCCTATGGAACAAATGCAACTATGGTTTCAATCAACTCCTAATACTTAATGCACAAACAAGGACACACTTAGTTATAAAAGTAAAACTTTTAAAAGTCGGTTGTGCACCGGGGCTTGCCTGGTTCCTCCGAGTTGTCGTTGACTTCTTCGGCGGGGATCGAGGAACTTGGATCCGCAGCTACTTCGTTAGCGTCAGAATCTACATGATGCAGTAGGGTTATGATAAGTTTAATGAAAATGGAACTTATTATTATTATCAATAACAACCTAGGGTTTAGATTGGCGACGCCCAGAATTAGGGTTAACCCTAATTACTCGACGTCGTCGGATTAAATTCAATTATTAATCTATGAATGATGTTTAATTAAGTCTATTAAACTCCCATGAGGTGACTTTTAGTTGACATGTTCATCAACTTCAACTTTAGTTAAGTTAATGCGATATTTTTCATCGGTTAATATTATTTAATTACTTCGGCTATTAAACTAGGGTTAAAATGAAGATTTTAATTCTTCCTCAAGATTATTTTTAGTGGGTAGTACTCCCTGGAATAAGCATTTTGGGCTTTGGGTGGGGCCTAGATGAATTTTCTGTATTTTATAAAAATTCATCAAAATTCCTGTTTTTAGATCTTGTAAAATCAGAAACCACTAGTAAACATTAGAATAAAATTATGAAACTTTATGTGAGCATTCCTGAGTACCAGATCTACAACTTTTCTTTTCGGTTCTAACCTTGCAAATGACTTTTACAATGTACTTTAGAAAATGATATTTAAACTAGGCAGATTGAAGTTATTTAATAGGGTTAGATGTCATTTCGTGTTCCTAAAATCTTCATAAAATTCCAGAGGGTGTGTAGTACGAGGGTGTTCTTGTAGATCAAAGGTTAGCCCTAGCATTGCTCTAGAACTCAAGTTAAAATTCAAAAACAGAAAGGTGTGTTTCTAATTAATTCTGCAAATGTTTGGCCATTTGTTAAAAAGTGTTCTAACAGAAAATTAGTACTTTTCATGAGGGTTCTAAAAAATTTTGGTTTGGCATTTTTGGATCTTCCTGTGATTTTTTAGGGTTTTTAGAAAACAGAGCAATAATCTAGAAAATAAATAGGAAAAAGAAAAACAGTGCATAGTCTCCGACGAGCTCCGGCGATCAATTCCCGACGATGGGGTGGTCGCCGGCCGTCGAACCTTGACTTTTCGTGATCCACACGACATGATGAAGCTCGGCAACATGGTAGTTATCAAGCTTTTGGCCGGGATAGGGGGTCTCACCGTGGGGGTGCTTCGGTGGCGGCGGCGATGTGAATTTTCCGACGTGGTGGCTCGCCTTCGGAAGATTGGAAGGTGCGGGGAGCTTCACGAGGTGGAGGGGAGTCGATTTGGTGAGTGAATTTGATTGAAATTGAGCGGAGGTGCCGTTTCACCGTGGAGGCGGCGGCTATGGCGGGTGGCGGCCGGAAACAGTGGAATTGAGGGGAGCTTCGCGCGGGGGGGGGGGGGGGGGGGGGGAGAAAGAAATGGAGGAGGAGGGAAATTGGGGAGGAGTCCGCGCTATTTATAGAAGGAAAAGGGGGTAGGAGAGTAGGGGACAGGGGGGGGTGGAGGCCGGCAGTGAGGCGGCGCCATGGCTGTCGGCTCTGTTTTCGGGCGGCTCGGGCGACGCAGAGAAGAAGAGAGAGGGAGGAAGAGAGCCAGAGCGAGAGGGAGAGAGTGAGGGGGGGTGTGAGGAGGTAGGGGCACCGAGGTTGAATGCGACTTGAGGGCGGCACGCAGCCGTGTCGGGCGGAGCGTGGCCGGGCGGCCGGGCGGCGCAGCGCCCCTGTTGTCGGGCGGGCGGGCACTGTAGCCCGCCCGGCAACAGTCTGTCTCTTTTTTTTTTCTTTTCTTTTTCATTAATGCTGGAAGAATTCAATGATTGGGCACACTTCCCGAGCTCGAAAAATTTCGAAAATTTTTGTACAAGCTCAGGATTTTATTTGGAACACTTTTCATTTAAGGTTCAAGTCATGATTTGGCCTCTAAAAATTCTTGAATTTCTAGGTTGATTATAGCTTCTGTGAATTTTTAAGAGGTCTAAATCTTTTCCAAAAATCTTGAATAATCTCCCAAAATTCTATTTTGAAGTGTACTTAATTATTATGTAAAAATATAGCTAGGGTTCTGTGGAAATTTTGATGATCAAGAGTTAGGGTTTGGGTTTCTTTCTATTAACGAGATTTCGACACTTTTAGTTGAAATTTCTCCGGACTTGCTAAATGCTCTGTTGTTTGTCAAACTTTTCATAGTGTCTCTTTAAAGTATTTTAAACAATATTTCTTTTTATTTTCATGATTGAATCTGCTATAAAGTGAGTGAAATTATGGATTAGGGTTTTACGGTTATCGACTTTTTACCATGGTAACACCTGGGGTGTCACAGAAAACCTTTGCTCCAGCCAGCTGATCAAACAGAGTGTCTATGCGTGGTAGTGGATACTTGTTCTTGATAGTGACCGCGTTCAAGGGGCGGTAATCCACGCATAGCCTCAAGGATTGGTCCTTCTTCTTTACAAATAGTGCCGGACATCCCCAAGGCGAGGAACTGGGCCGTATGAAACCCTTGTCCAGCAACTCCTTCAACTGTGTCTTCAGCTCTGCCAGCTCCTTGGGTG
This sequence comes from Oropetium thomaeum, assembly GCA_001182835.1. Classification (NCBI taxonomy): domain Eukaryota; kingdom Viridiplantae; phylum Streptophyta; class Magnoliopsida; order Poales; family Poaceae; genus Oropetium; species Oropetium thomaeum. The sequence goes on along the minus strand of LFJQ01000009.1, from coordinate 2,285,221 downwards.
CCATCTTGTATGGTCCACGGGAGATCGGAGCTGTGCCTGGCTGTAGCTCAATCTGGAATTCCACATCTCTGATCTACTCCTCATCTGGCTCTGGGTCTGAAGCTTCGGGATCCGATACCTCTGACTCAGGTGCATCATCGTTAGCATGAGGGGGCTGCTGTGCCTCCAAAAGTCCCGCGACCTGATGCTGCAGATGATGGTTCTCATGAGCGAGGTCCTCAGCTAGCACAATCGCATTATCCCTGAGTATCTCTAGCTGGTGAATGTGCTGCAACATAATGTTGCAGTCATTCTCCCTAGCATGGACTCGGGCAGTCTTAATCTCAGAAACCGCCTCCAATTCAGAGATACGAGTAGCGCGCACGTCGCAGCGAGCACGCAGTGCATTGTTTCTGCTCTCCAAGTCTTGGACCTTCTTCTTGAGTTGAGCTATCTCTACATGAGCCTGTCGCAAGGCCTGGCGATCCATCTGAGCTGTGAGAACAATATCTTCATGCAAGTTGAGTAGCGCTAGGCTCCACGTGAACAAGGGAGTGACATGGTCCATCTCTCCCCTGAAAGTCCTCTTCTGAGCATTCTTGACATTACGGTGCCAGGTACGGTCGACCTGGTCCCGTATCGGAAACATTGCCGCTGGTTTGTCTGCCAGGTCCTCAAGATGTCGCTCGCAAATCCTCAATAAAGCCTGATGGGCGGCTGACTCGATGGCCTCCGTCTTATCTGAACCGAATGTGGTGGTGGTATAAATCTCTCCATTGGCATGTTGAGGATGTGCGGGTAGCGTGACTACGGCTGAGCAACGCGGTAGGTCGTACTGCCGGAACTCTCGGATCTGAAACCAAGGGGTCTCTAGATAACCCAGCGACTGCAAGGTCTGACCGAGTATCTCCACGAATCCCTTGCGTCCTGATTGCTTGGTGACGTAGGTAGGGGTGGAGCCTTCAACGCCTATCTCCGCGAGCCCATGCTCGATCGTGTTGGCGTCCATCTGCATCACAGAGGTGAACAATATTTTATCAATCAGAAGCCACATGTTGACACAAAGTTCAAAGCATGCTAAATCTTCCGATACATAAAATATTTTTCATCCCTGCGTAAAAAGGTGATCCTAATCGGTCACTAAGGATGCTAACTAGCAACAGCCGATTTGTCCAAGGTGCTCTACCATCTAGTTGACCTGTCAAGGAGACAATCTTCTCATCGAGGAAAGTTCTGGGAAGCTCAAGGGTGCACAAGGGTTTTACTCCAACTCGGTGGATTCCACGCAATCCCTAAGGGAGGAAGGTATCTAGGTTGACTTCTTAATTTCTGATGGTGTTACAGCCATTATTGAGGGAATTCTTGCTTCTGGATGGCTTTAGTATAAGTTTGAAGGATTTTAATATTTTCTCCATGCAATGCAATCCTACATCGGCCTATACGTCCTCACAAAGTAAAGAGAAAATACGCTTAGGCGGTGGCAGAATCGCACTCAAGTTAGCCGTTACTACACGTTTTCTCATGATATCGTGGTTAGCGTACCTGCAGAAAATGGCATCACAGGCAGTTCAATATAAGATATATATCAAAAGTAAAAACAACAACCCATATCATTGCCATATGGGTTGCCCCGAGTAGGTTACGTACGGGGATCACGTGTCCGACCTTCCCTGCGCGGCGACAGACTGCACTTTACCTCAGGCAGCGGAGGTATGAGAGTGTTCCGCAAAACCAAAGTCGTGAGGAACAAACTCATCTCTTGTGTGCCAAGACACAAGACTCCACTGTTGCGAAGGTCTGCATTCGCAACAGGTCCGTAACCCACACCTCGTACGGTAGAGGTCCGCTTTTCTCCCTAAACGGCAAGGGGGTGTACTATATTACAACAAACATAGTACCTCCTTCCATACCACCACGGTATAGAACGCTACTGCTGCAGATGCAACAGGGATTTCTCGACCTTTCACCGCAGTCAAGCGGCGTACCTTACCTTGCTTACCTGAGCGTAGGTGCGTCGTTACAGAAAAGTAAATCTAAACTGGGTTTTGTTAGCCCCTACACTAGGTTAGCTTGCCACCTGATAACCTATTAACTAATAGGGCGCGTACCTCACTCGCACGTAAATTTTTGAAAATATGCCTTAAACGTTGTATCGTTTCCCAACACGGCTCTGATACCAAGCTGACGCGGACCCCGCCCAGAGAACCACGTCTCGGGACGGAGCCGTTCAGTCGTTGAGCCAGAATCCTGTTGGGCAACGCTCGGCGAAGCGAGCGTACACACGATACAACACAGGCAGAATAAACAGCAATAATTTACAAGAGGAGAGAAATTAATACAATGTTGTCTCATGGATTTAAACTTAAATCTTACAAGGATTCAGAGTGCGCGATAAAGTTTTGAAAATCGTAGCAGCGGAAGACTCGATTGATACAGACTCCGACACTCATACATTAAGCAAAAGCATGCACCCTGCCCAGGGGTGCCATGCTACTGGCCACTTCAAGGTTACTGCGGCGACTCGCACAGTTCCAACTGGAGGTTTCCGACCTCGGGGTGAGACTCCTCCCAGTGGATGCTATCGTCCTGGTGCTGCGTGCCGGTGCCTGAAAACCACATATCGCTAACGCGTGAGCTTCTAAGAAGCTCAACAAGACTGACCCGTCAAAAAGGCTGACTGCAGCCGACTTCTAGACATGAAGGCTGACGAGGGTGGGTTTTATTTGCAAAACGGACCCGCAACCTGTACTACTCTTGATCAATTTTAGCACAGATTGAGTAGTTAGAATATAACTTTAATTAGCACTGATCTAATCAAGCATAATAAAAGTATCAAGTAATTTGTAATCATCATAGTGTCAATCTCATCGCATCTCAACTTATTTACAAAATGTGGTGCGTTTCACGAGCAAGCTCACCAACTGGGAGCGACAGCGGTTCGAAACGATCTTTATGCCCTGCAGGGGGAAACCTAATCGTACGACACGTGCGTGTCCCAGACTCGCACGTGGCAACCGTTCACACCAGCTCCTGCAACGTCAATTCCCTCCTACGCCTGCCTTAGCAGTGCCGCATCCCACCAGACAACACGTCCCAGACGGTTCGTGTGGAGTTCCCACGCTGCCCACCCCAGATCTCCTCCTTGTCAGACACCGTAGGGCAGGTTCGACGTTGCAATCACTAGGCTACGTAGGTTTACCGGGGCCCATTACACCCAGCATACGACCAGTACGTTCAACACTCGATCAATCTCGGACCACACGGATCAGACAGGTCTACGGTCACCCTGGACCCGGTCCAGTCGCCGACCTAATTGGTATCCTGTCTGACCCTCAAACTTTTATCCTTCTTTAATTATCTCATCATCAGGTGTCATAATGTATCAAATGGTAGTTTCATCCAACGTCCTACCTTTCGCGAGCAGTGTCCACTCTGCTCGACTTCTACCGGCAATACTTGCATAGCATACTAAGGAGTATCTATACCAACTACCGATAGGGTTTCCTATGGAAAACAAATGCAACTAAGGTTTCAATCAACTCCTAACAACTTAATGCACATTCAAGACACACTGAGTTATAAAGGAAAAACTTAAATAGCGGTTGTGCACCGGGGCTTGCCTGGTTCTTCGGCTTCGCGATCGACTTCTTCTGCGGGAGTGGAGGAATCGGGCTCTGCAGTCACCTCGCGCGCTTCGGAATCTACATGATGCATTATGATTAAGATTATGAGAAGTTCAAAGGATTGATAACATAATGTTTTTATTAAGGAGTATTCTAGGTTTCAGTCGGCGACATTTAGAAATTAGGGTTAACCCTAAATTTTTCGACGCCACTGGTTTAAATATGTTTGACTTATTGAATGGGGTTCCAAGGCATGTATTCAATTCTTCACGATGTGATGTGTAATTGGTCGCATTCCCTGAATTGGGCTAAATTCAAATTTTAGGTTGAGATTGATCGGCACTTTTTCTTCGGAGAATAATTATTTAATAGACTACGATTATTAATCTTAGGGTCAAAATGAAATATTTTATTTGTACTAAAATTTTATTTTTAGTTGATAGTGCTCTCTGAATTATGAATTTTGAAGTTTGATTGAGGCCGAGATGAATTTTCTAGAATTTATCAAAATTCAACAAAGTTCCTGTTATTTTAAATGGTAAAATTAGGAATAATTATTAAAAATTAGAATCAAATTATGAAATTTTATGTAGGCACTTATGAGAATCAAAACTAAAGTTTTGTTTTTGGGTTCAGCTTTTTGGAGTACTTTTATAATGTATTTTAGAAAATTGTGAATTAGCTAGGCAGAATGAAGTATCTGGGATAGGTTACATGCAATTATGTGGTCCTAAAATCCCCATAAAATTCCAGAGGATGCCTACTGTCATACCATATTTATAGATCAAATTGGAGCCTTAGGATTTCTCTACATTTTAAATTAAAATTTAAAAACAGAAAAGATTGTTCTAAATATTCCTAAAAATATATGGTCATTTTTGAAAAAGTGTTTTAACAGAAAATTAGTGCATCATATGAGGATTCTAACAAATTTTGTTTTGGAATTTTTGGGTTTTTCTGTGATTTGTTAGACACTTAGCAATGTTGACAAAATTAATAGATAAAATGAAATTTGTCGCTACAGTGTGGCTGAAACAGGGGAGGGCAGCGGTGGAAAATCCGGCGATGCTCCGGCGGGGTGGCTCGGCCAGGAGGCGGTGATTCATGGTTAGTCCATCATCCTCTACCCACCGGCGCTGAGCTCGCTCTCTGGAATGACCGGAGCATGGCCGGCGGCGAGGAGTGGCGGCAATGCCCGAAGGCCGATGAGGGGATCACCGGAGGGGCGGCGGAGGGTGGAGGTTAGTCGGTCCAGGAGGCTCACCGTGGTGTAGTGATTCGGTTTGACGGAGTTGGAGGTCTCGGGGATGGCCGGAAGACCAAAGTCGACGGTGAGCTCGAACGGCGGCAGAAGGGGGAACCAACGGCGGCGCTAGGATTCCGTCGTCGTCGGCGAGTTTCTGTGGATGAAATCTTGTCACAACCATTCACAAGGATGAGAGGGATGAGCCGGATGAAGGAATCGTAGAATGGGGGTACCGTGGGGAGGAATTTGAAGGTTGACGGTCGGGGCGGCGTTCCTGTTGCCGGGGAGGACGATCGGGGCGTTCCGGGTGGAGGGAGCAACCGGAGGGGAATTCAATCAACCGGAAGCTGTGCCGGAGCGAGGGAAACAAGTTAGACAAGGTTAGGGCGGTGGAGAATGGTCGGAAGGGTGGTCTCACCGTGAGCCTTCCTTCGGCGGCAATGGCGACGGCGGCACCCGAGCGAGGTAAAACAGCAATGCGCGTCTAGGAGCGAAATTGGGCGCGGGGAAAGTGGGAGGAGGGTTCAGCGCACTCCTTTAAGGCGTTGCGTAGGGAGATAGGGATGGGAGCAGAGGGGAACGACGGGATTGGGTCGGCGGGGCGGTGGCTTGCCGCAGGGGGTCTGCCGCACGGGGAGGAGCGTCGAGAGAGTGAGAGAGAGAGGGGAAGGAGGGAGGAGGAGAGAGCGGGCAAAGGATTCGGAGATCTTCCGATTGAATGCTTCTCCAAAGGAGCGCCGGTCCGCGGGGAGGGCGGCTCTGCCGCTCGGCGGTTGGCCGTCGGGGGCGGGCGGCACTGTTGCCCGTCAGTCTGTTGCCGGTTTATTTGAATTGCTACAAGCTCCTGCTGATTTCGATTGAAAACCCCACCTCCTCGGCTGAGAAAATTTTGAAAATTTTTGTGTATGCTCGAGGATTTATTTGGAACACTTTTTATTTAGGGTTCGAGTTCTGAATCAGCTCCCAAAATTTCTTGAATTTTTGAGTCCACTTTAATTTGTGTGAATTTTAAAAAGGTTTAAAACTTATCTAAAAATTCTGAATAAATTTCCAAAATTCTACTTTGAAGTGAACTTAATTGTTATGCAAAAATATAGCTAGTGTGTTGTGGAAATTTGATAGGTCACTCATTAGGGTTTAATTTCTTCCCGAAGAATAAAGTTTTCGACACTGTGGGTGGAAACTTTCTGAACCTACCAATTGTGTTCTGTGGATTATCAAAATTTTTCGTAGAGTTCCTTTCGGGCATTTCAAACGACACTGCACTTACTCCCATTGTTGATTTTGCTTTTAGGTGTGAAATCTTGTCGATTAGGGTTTTAAGTTGTCGACTTAGGCCCTGGTGACACCTGGGGTGTCACAAAAGCTGTCTTTAGGACGTCGATGGGACGAATCTTGATCTGATGATAGTCAGATCTAAGATCGACTTTAGAAAAGACCTTGCTCCAGCCAGCTGATCAAACAGAGTATCTATGCGTGGTAGTGGATACTTGTTCTTGATGGTGACCACGTTTAAAGGACGGTAATCCACGCATAGTCTCAAGGATTGATCCTTCTTCTTTACAAATAGAGCCGGATAACTCCAAGGTAAGAAACTGAGCTGTATAAAACCCTTATCCAGCAATTCTTTCAACTGTATCTTCAACTCGGCTAGTTCTTCTAGTGCCATTTTGTATGGTCTGTGGGAGATTGGGGTTGTGCCTGGCTGTAGGTCAATCTGGAATTCGACATCCCTGGCCGGGGGTAAGCCAGGTAGATCTTTTGGAAACACATCTGAGAATTCTCTGACCACTGGTATTTCATCCAAAATTTTTCCGACAACATGGCAGATTTTCTTGGGGGCAGATCTAGGATGGTCTAGGTTTATAGAAACAGATCCGTGAAGTGGGGAGGTTAGGCGGACTACACGGTTAGCAATATCTAGGAGGGCATTTTGGTGTCTCATCCATTTCATACCAATGATAATATCGATGCCCTGCCCGTCTAGGATTATGAATGAGATAGGATAGGTGTAACCTCCTAGATTTAGTGGTGTCTCCCTTAAGCCATAGTTTGATAGGATAATTCCCCCAGGTGATTTCATAATGAAGGGTGGTTCCAGGGGAATAGTAACTAAGATTTGCCCTTAACAAAGTTTTTTCCGATGAAATTATGTGAGGCACCGAATCAAAGAGAACGAATGCTGAATGACCAGAGAACGAGAACGTACCCGCCAGCACAGGTTCTCCTTCGGCTATGTCCTCAGTCGTGGTGTAGTTCACCCGACCGGTTCTGGGGTTCTTCTGGCCTCTCTGTGGGGCCTGTCCCTGGTTGGCCTGCGATTGCCTCCGGACTGCTGGTTCGTAGGACACTCGCGAGCGAAGTGTCCCGGCTGCCCGCATGTGAAGCACGGGGTTCCTGGTCCAGGTCGAGCGCCCTGTTGAGGTGGGTGGACACCCTGGTTCCTCTGCGATGGTGGTGGTAGTGCACGATAGCCACCCTATGGCGGCTGGTTCTATGGGGGCTGGTAGGACTGCTGCGAAGGGCGGAAGGATTGTCCCTGCAACGGTGCAGCCCTGTACCTTCTACCATCTGGTGCTGTGTACACCAAACGATATTTTGGTGGTGGCGCATTTGATGGCCCACCGCTGACCCGCTTCTTCTCACGTTGCTCCTTTTCCAAATATGCCTCAGCAATGAGGGCATTGCTAACAAATTCATTAAATGAGCCCCCTTGATTCAGGGCCAGGCGGCCATGGAGTGGAATGTTTAGCCCTTCCATGAAACGGTGTTTCCGTTTCGCATCCGTGTCACTTGCTCTGGAGCATATAGAGCAAGTTGGTTGAACACGCAGGAGTAGTCATGCATCGAGCGGTTGCCTTGGGTTAAGGCCATGAACTCCTTGGCCTTCCTTTGCATCAGTCCCGCGGGGATGTGATGGACGCGGAACGCTTCCCTAAACTGCATCCACGGTACTGGGGTGTTTGGTGGGAGGGTGGCAAGGTAGTTAGCCCACCAAGAACTGGCATGCCCCTGAAGCATTTGGGCAGCAAAGAGGGTCTTTTGGTGCTTCGTGCAACGGAGCAGTCCAAATTTGGCCTCGATCGTGCCAAGCCAGTGATCCGCCTCCATCGGTTCCCGAGCATCTTTGAATTCCGGGGGATGCGTTGCCTGAAAGTCAGCATAGGTGCTGTCCTGGTTTTGGTTCCTGGCGCCTTGATTTGGGCCAGCATTCTCTAGTATGGCCCGCAGCATTTCATGGGTCTGTTGGCTGCTTTGCAGCATGGCCGCCATAGCCGCAGCCAAGGTTGGCTCAGCTGCGGGGGTGGCGGGTTAGAGCTTTCCGCATTCTTCCGTCCAGCTCTCGTGTTCACCATGCTGAAAAAACGACAAGGTCCTTATTAGTGCAGTTTATCCCGTGATTATATTTCGACATATGCAAAATAATGTCATAACGTATGGCACGGATAACTCATAAAAACCAAACTTTATTCATTCCCAAAATGATGACAGTACGTTAGTCCCACGACTTCCTTGACTGTCAAACAATCCATACATCACATGGCTACACTGCAGCTATTGCCACCTCACGAGACAAGACAACGCTGAACCACAACGAGTACAACACACTCCTTAAGCTAACAACTAAGAATGAGCTTAAACTGCAAGACCACCTCCAAACTACTCGCCGTTGGGCTCGAGGTCTGAAGCGTCGGGGTCTGACACTTCCAACTCTGGTGCATCATCGTTCGCGGGAGGCGGCTGCTGGGCCTCTAAGAGTCCCTCAATCTGATGTTGTAGATGATGGTTCTCATGAACGAGGTTCTCAGCAATCTGCACGGCCTCACTCCGGAATATCTCTAGCTAGTGAATGTGTTGCAGCATGATGTTGCAATCATTCTCCCGAGCATGTATCTGAGCAGTTTTGATCTCAGAGACTGCCTCCAACTCAGAAATGCACGTAGCTCGGGCGTCGCAACGAGCACGCAGCCCATTGTTTCTGCTCTCCAAACTCTTAATCCTCTCCTGGAGTTGGGCTATCTCCCTATGAGCCTGTCCTAGAGCCTGGGGGTCCATCTGGGCAGTGAGAACGGTATCCTTATGCAAGTTGAGCATTGCCAAGCTTAGCGTGAATAACGGGGTCACATGGTCATTTTGCCCGTTCAGGGTCTTGGCCAGGGCGTTCTTGACATTGCGGTGCCAGGTACTGTCGATCTGGTCCCGTATCGGAAACATCACTGCTGGCTGATCTGCCAAATCCCCTATGTGTCTCTCGCAAAGCCTCAACAGAGCCTTGTGAGCTGTTGACTCGATTGCCTCAGTCTTGTCCGAACCAAATGTGATGAGGGTCCAAATCTCTCCATTGGCCTATCGAGGGTGAGTGGGTAGCGTAACCGTGGCTGAGTAGCGCGGTAGGTCATACTGCCTAAACTCCCGGATCTGAAACCAAGGAGTCTCTGCATAGCCTAGCGACTGCAAGGTCTGGTGGAGTATCTCCACAAATCCCCTACGCCTCGATTCCTTGGTGACACGGGTAGGGGTGGAGTCCTCAATAGCGAACTCCGCGGGTCCCTACTCGACCATGTTATCAGTCATCTACATCACAGAGATGAATAATATTTTTATTAATCAGAAGCCACATGTTGACACATAGTTCAAAGCATGCAAAAATCTTCCGATATGTAAAATATTCCCATCCCTGCGTAAAAGGGTGAGCCAAGATTGAAACTGACGTTGCTAATCTAGCGATAACCAATTTACCCAAGGTGCTTTACCATCTAAGTTAACCTGTCAAGGAGGCAATCTTCCTATCAAAAAAAGTACTGTAAAAAGGCTCAATTTTTTTTATTTTTTTACCAGGGTTCACAATAGGACTCGGTTGGTGCCACGTATTCTCTAAGGGAGGGAGATATCCAGAGGGTGTTCTTCTAATTCTGAAAGTGTTACATTATTATTGATGGAATTTCTGCTCCTGGATGGTTTTTGTGTAAGTTTGAAGGATTTTAATGTTCCCAAAGTGTTAGATAAACTGATATATCTGTAAACTTCCTTTATCCTTACAATTTCATTATGCAATGCAACCCTGTATCGGCCTATACATCCTCACAAAACAAAATAATACACGTTTAGGTGGTGGCAGATCGCACAAGTTAAATGTTGCTACACGTTTCTTACGATACCGAGGTTAGCGTACCTGCAGAAGATGACATCATAGGTAGTTGCAATATAATATATATCGATAGTAAAGACAACAACCCATATCATTGCCATATGGCTCATCCCGAGTAGGCCACATACGAGGATCACGTGTCTAATCTTCACTGCGCGGCGGCAGACTGCTCTTTACCTCAGGCAGCGGAGGTATGAGAGTGTTCCGCAAGACCGAAGTAGTAAGGAACAAACTCATCTCTTGTGTGTCAATGACACAAGACACCACTGTTGCGAAAGTCTGCATTCGCAACAGGTACGTAACCCACACCTCGTACGGTAGAGGTCCGCTTTTCTCAGTAAACGGCAAGGGGGTGCACTATGTTACAGCAAACATAATACCTCCTCCCGTACCATCATGGTATAGAACGCTACTGTTGCTGAGGCAACAGGGATTTCCTGACCTTTTACCGCAGTCGAGCGGCATACCTTACCTTGCTTACCTGAGCGTAGGTGCGTCGATACAGAAATGTAAGTCTAGACTAGGTTTAGTTAGCTCCTACACTACGTTAGCTTGCCACCTGATAACCTTTTACCTAATAGGGCTCGTACCTCACTCGCACGTAATTTTTGAAAATATGCCTCTAAATGTCGTACCATTCCCAACACGGCTCTAATACCAAGCTGACGCGGACCCGCCTCAGAAAACTCAGTCCGAGATGGATCCCGCATCTCGCCAGGATCCTTTTGGGCAATGCTCGGCGAAGCGAGCACATACATGGTACAACACATGCAGGATAAACAGCAATCTTTTACAAGATAAGAGAATTTAATACATCATTGTTTCATAAGTTGAAAAATTTAAGTCTTACAACAATATCAAAGTACAAAATAGAGTTTTGAAAACACGGTTACAGCGGAAGACTTGACGAGGTACAGACTCCGACTCTCAGACTAAGCAAAAGCATGAACCTTGCCCAGTGGCATCATGCTACTACCCACTTCAAGATTTTATCTGCGGCGAACCACAACGCTCCCACTGGAGGTTCTCAAACTCTGGAAGCTGCTCTTCCCATTGGCTATCATCGTGAGCGTACACGTTGGCGCTTGAAAATCACGTATTCGTAAAGTGTGAGCTTCTAAGAAGCTCAACAAGACTGGCCCATCAAATTGGCCAACTACAGGTGACACCTAGACATGCTGGCTGACTCAGGGTAGGTTTACCTTTGCAAAAGGGACTCACATTACTGATCTATTCTTGGTCAAGTTTTAGATCAGGTCAAGTGATTAGAATAGTAATTTAAGTTTGCACTGATCTAATCAATCATAAATAGAATAGATAAAATAATCATCATAACTTAATCATCAACCTCATAGCTCATCATCTTAATTAGGATGTGGTGTGTTTCAGAGCGACAGCGAGGTTCGAAACGATTTTTACACCTGCAGGTTCAAACCTAATCATACGACACGTGCGCGTCCCAGACCGGACGTGGCAACCATTCACACCAGGTCTTGCAAAGTCAATTCCCTCCTGTGCCTGCCTTAGCAGCGCCGCATCCCACCAGAACTTACGTCGCGGACGATTTCTGTAGAGTTCCCACGACTGCCCACCCCAGATCGCCTCTGAATCAGACACCGTAGGGTAGGTTCGACATTGCAATCACTAGGCTACGTAGGTTTACTGCGCCCCATTATACCCAGCATATCATTAGTACATTCAATGCTTGATCAGGCTCGAACCACACGGATCAGACAAGACTACGGTCACCGTGGTCCAGGACCAGTTGCCGACCTACTTGTACCCTGTCTGACCCTCCAACTTTTATCTTTCCTTAAGCATCCATAGTCATGAGTCATAATTTGTCATGTGCAAGTTTCAATCAAAAACTCTAGAAGTCGCAAGCAGCGTCCACTCTGCTCGACTTCTACCGGTAAATACCGCTAAGCATAGCATGTACCGATACGGTTTCCTATGCGAAGCAGATGCAACTAGGGTTTCAATCAACTCCTAGAGACTAATGCACATTCACGACACATAAAGATAAAAAGAAAAACTTTAAAACTTGGTTGTGCATCGGGGCTTGCCTGGTTCTCCGGGGTTGGCGTTGACTGCTTCTACGAGTTTTGACGACTCCAGGTCGACAGCTACTTCGTTCGCTTCAGAGTCTACATGATGCAACATGAATAGGATGAGTTATAATTTAAATGTAATATCATGTTTTCATCATATTTTACTGACGCAGACCCGTCTAGAAAACCTCGTCTCGGGACAGATCCGTTCAGTCGTTGAGCCAGGATCCTGCTGGCCAACACTCGGCGAAGCGAGCATACACACGATACAACACAGGCAGAAATAAACAGCAATAATTTTACAAGGGGCGAGAATTTAATACAACATTAATTCATAAATTTGAAGTTGGATCTTATATCGATTCAGAGTACGCAAAAGTTTTAAAACAAAAACAGCGGAAGACTTGAACGATTACAAACTCCGACACTCGGACTTAAGCAAAAACACGCGCCGTGCCTAAGGGCATCATGCTACTAGCCACTTCAAAGTTCACTGCGGCGACTCGCACAACTCCCACTGGAAGTTCCCGACCTCGGGGAGAGGCTCCTCCCAATGGAAGCTACCTGCTGGGTCCTGCATGTCGGCCCTGAAAACCACATATCGCTAACGCGTGAGCTTCTAAGAAGCTCAACAAGACTTACCCGTCAACATGGCTGACTACAGCCGACTCCTAAACATGCTGGCTAACGCGGGTGGGTTTACTTCCAAAAGGACTCGCAAGCCTATACTACTCTTGTTAAATTTTCGCACTAGATTAAGTGATTAGAAAATAAGTTTACTTAGCACTGAGCTAAGCAAACATAACAGAATCAACAATAGCTATAGTAATGATCATAATTCATTCTCATTGTTTCTCAACCTATTTACTAGAATGTGGTGCGTTTCACGAGCATGCTCAATAACAGGGAGCGACAGCGGTTCGAAATGATTTTTATATCCTGCAGGGGAAAACCTGATCGTACGACATGTGCGGGTCCCAGACTCGCACGTGGCAACCATTCACGCCAGCTCCTGCAACGTCAATCCAGCCTACGCATGCCTTAGCAGCGCCGCATCCCACCAGACAACACGTTCCAGATGGTTTCTGTGGAGTTCCCACGCTGCCCACCCCAGATCGCCTCCTAATCAGACACCGCAGGGCAGGTTCGACGTTGCAATCACTAGGCAGCATAGGTTTACTGGGGCCCATAACACCCAGCATACGACTAGTACATTCAACACTCAATCAGTCTCGGACCACACGGATCTGACCCTCAAACTTTTATCTTTCTTACTTATTCACATTCGTGTGGCACATCTCATGAAATAGTTTCATTCAATATCCTACCACTCGCGAGCAGCGTCCACTCTGCTCGACTTCTACCGGCAATACCTGCTAAGCATAGCATGCTAAGGGGGTATCTATACCAGCTACCGATAGGGTTTCCTATGGGAAACAATGCAACTATGGTTTCAATCAACTCCTAGCACTTAATGCACAAACAAGACACACTGAGTTATAAAAGGAAAAACTTTAAACAACGTTGTGCATCGGGGCTTGCCTGGTTCTCCGGTGGTGATGACCTCTTTTGCGGATGTCGAGGCGATTGGATCTGCAGCTACTTCGTGCGCTTCAGAATCTACATGATGCAGTATGATTAAGATAAGTTTAATTGAAAAGAAACTCATTGCCTTTACCAATAGTAACCTAGGGTTTCGATCGGCGACGCCTAGAATTAGGGTTAACCCTAATTACTCGACGCTGTCGACTTAAACCAAAATTTTAACTGTTGAATGAGGTTCAAGGAAATCTATTCAAATTCTCATGAGGTGACTTTTAGTTGGCATGTTCCACAACTTCAACTTGAGTTAAGGTTAATTCGATATTTTTCGTCGGTTAAACATTATTTAATTTGTTCGACTATTAAACTAGGGTTAAAATGAAACTTTTAATTCTTCCTCAAAAAGATTATTTTTGGTTGATAGCGCTCCCTGCATTAAACCTTTTGAGCTTTGGGTGGGGCCTAGATGAATTTTCTATATTTTATAAAAATTCATCAAATTTCCTGTTTTTAAAACTTATTAAATCAGAAAGAACTAGTAAACCTTAGAATACAATTATGAAAATTTATGTGGGCATTCATGAGCACCAAAGCTAAAACTTTGCTTTAGGGTCTAATCTTTGCAATGACTTTTACAATGTATTTTAGAAAAAGGTACATTAACTAGGCAGATTGAAGTGATTCAATAGGGTTACATACAATTTCGTGGTCCTAAAATGTTCATAAAATTCCAGGAGATGTGTGTGGCCATGATGTATTTTTGGATCAAAGATCAGCCCTAGCATTGTCCTAGAAATAAAATTAAAATTCAAAAACAGAAAGGAGTGTTTCTAATTAATTCGGCAAATTTTTGGTCATTTGCTAAAAAGTGCTTTAACAGAAAATTAGTACCTTTCATGAGGTTTCTAACAAATTTAGGTTTGACATTTTTTGGGTTTTTCTATGAATTTCTACGGATTTTACAAAACAGAGCAATAATCTGGAAAATAAAAAGGAAAAAGAAAAACAGGGGATTTGCGCCGGCGAGCTCCGGCGAGCAATTGCCGGCGGTGGGGTGGTCGCCGACGGTCGAACCTCAGCTTTTCATGATCCACTCGACACGACGAAGCTCGGCAACATGATATTTATCAAGCTTTGTGTGACAACCCAGGTGTCACCAGGGCCTAAATCGACAACTTAAAACCCTAATCGACAAAAATTTCACACTTAAGAGCAGAATCGACACTGGTGGTAAAAAGAAATGTTGTTGAAATACTCCAAAGGAACACTACCCCAATTGTGACAAACAACAGAACTCGACTAGTAGGTTCAGAAAGTTTCCACCCACAGTGTCGAAAACCTTCTTCTTCGGGAAGAAATTAAACCCTAATGAGTGACCTATCAAATTTCCACAACACCCTAGCTATATTTTTGCATAACAATTAAGTTCACTTCAAAATTAAATTTTGGGAATTTATTCAGAATTTTTGGAAAATATTTAGACCTATTTAAAATTCACGCAACCAAAAATCATCTTGGAAATTCAAGAAATTTTAGGAGCCAATTCAGAACTTGAACCTTAAATGAAACTTTTTCCAAATAATCCCTTTAGTACACACAAAAAGGTTCAAAAATTTCTCAGCTGGGGAGGTAGGGTTTTCAATCAAGAAGGAGCTTTGTAGTAATTTAAAAATCAATTTGAAAACGAGCTGACGAGCTACAGTCTCGGCCGCCCGCCGCGGCCAATCCACCGAGCGGCAGAGCGCCTCTCCCGCCGGCAGGGGTCACATCCCGGCCAAGCATTCAAGCCTCCGACAAGATCTTGCGAATTGATCTCCCCTGCTTCCTCCTCCTCCTCTCTCTCACTCTCTCGTCGCTCCTCCCCGCGCGGCAAAGCCCCTGCAGCACGCCACCGCCCCGCCGGCCCAATCCCGCCGTCCCTCTCTGTTCCCCCTCCCTATCTCTCTCCGCAACACCTTAAAGGCGTGCCCGAGCCTCCCTACTCCTTCCCCCACGTCCAATTTCGTTTCCCCGACGCGCAATTGTTGTTCCTCTTTGCTCCCACCGCCGCCCGCCATTGCCGTCGAAGGTCACTCGGTGAGTCGACCCTTCCGACCATTCTCCACCGTTATCACTTTGCCTAATCTCTCCCTCTTGTCCTAACACAGCTCCCGTTCCATCAAGCGACGTTCCAATCCACCCATTCGTCGGGAACACTCACTGCCGCCGCCCGCCATTGCCGAGCGGAGCAAGCTCACGGTGAGCCCCCTGCTCAGGCCGTTTTCCCCTCTCTTTACCTTGCCCAATTCATTTGTCAGGTCCTTGTGCAGCTCACGGCGCCCTCCTCTCCCTGGAAACTTGCTCCTCTCGTCGGAAATTCCTCCTCGCCGCGGCCGCCGTCGACCCCCACGGTGAGCACCTCTCTCCGGTGATGGAACTTGGCCGTTGTCGTATTGCCGAGCCTTGACGTAGCTTGTAGATGGTGTAGGGAAAAGAATCAAGCGCAGCCAACCACCCTTTCGCCCGGAATCCACCGCCGGAACTCATCGGAGGTGGCGCCCCTTGTGACACCCCAGGTGTCACCAGGGCAAAATCGACAACTGTAAACCCTAATCCATAATTTCACTCGCCTAAAAGCAGATTTAACCTGAGAAATAAAAAGAAATATTGTTTAAAATACTTTAAGGAAACACCATGAAAAGTTTGACAAACAACAGAACACTATAACAAAATCCGAAAAAAATCTCAACTAACAGTGTCGAAATCCTATTAACAGGAAGAAATCCAAACCCTAACTCATGGTTATCCAAATTTCCACAGAACCCTAACCATATTTTTACATAACAATTAATTACACTTCAAATTAGAATTTTGGGAAATTATTCAAGATTGTTGGAAAGGATTTAAACCTCTTAAAAATTCACACAACCTATAATTAACTTATAAATTCAAGAATTTTTAGAGACCAAATCATGACTTGAACCCTAAATGAAAAGTGTTCCAAATGAATTCCTGAGCATGCACAAAAAAAAAGAGATGTGCCATTTCATTGAATTGCAATCCAGCTTGATTAAATGAAAAAAAAAAGAGAAGAGCGTCGGGCGGCAGGACACCGCCCCGCCCGGCACGGGCGCTGTGGGCACGTCGCATTCACTCCGTGCCGGCGCTCGCTCCCCCTCTCTCTCTCTCTAGCTCTCTCTCTCTTGCTCTCTCTTCATTTTCTCCGCCGCCCCACGCGCGCCCCCGAGCCGCGCCGCCCGCACGCCGCCCTGTGCGCTACCGACGCCGCCCGATGCGCCGCCCCGCCATGCCGCCGTGCTCCCCCCTTTCTCCCCCCAACCCCAGGCTATAAGTGGCGCATTTTCCTCCCCAACGCCCCACTCCTCCATTTCCTCCCTCACACGCGCGAAGACCCCTTCCCTTCTCCTGCCCAACGGCCGCCGACGCCATTGCCGCCGCCTCCACGGTGAAGACCCCCTCCCGGCCATCCTCCAATCCCTCCACGGTGAAGACTCCTGTGAAGCTCACAGCATCTTTCCCTCCCCCGAAATCGAGCCCCCTCGCCGGAATTTTGCTCACCGCCGCCGCCCCGAGACCCCCCCACGGTGAGCACCACCTTCCCGGCCAAAACCTCGATAAACATCGTGTTGCCGAGCTTTGTCGTGTCGAGTGGATCATGGAAAGCCGAGGTTCGACCGTCGGCGACCATCCCACCACCGGCAATGGCTCAGCGGAGCTCGCCGGCGCAATCCCCTGTTTTTCTTTTTTCAATTGATTTTCCAGATTATTGCTTTGTTTTGTAAAATCCGTAGAAATTCATAGAAAAACCCAAAAATTTCAAACAAAAATTTTTTAGAACCCTCGTGAAAATTAATAATTTTTTGTTAAAGCACTTTTCAGCAAATGACCAAAAAATTGCAGAATTAATTAGAAACACTCCTTTCTGTTTTCGAATTTTAATTTGGGTTCTAGAGCAATACTAGGGCTAATCTTTGACCTCAAAATACAACATGGCCACGCACATCTCCTGGAATTTTATGAAGATTTTAGGACCAGGAAATTATATGTAACCCTATTGAATTACTTCAATCTGCCTAGTTAAAATACTATTTTTTAAAATGCATTGTAAAAGTCATTTAAAAGGATCAGACCCAAAAAGCAAAGTTTTAGATCTGGTTCTCAGAAATGCCCACATAAAATTTCATAATTTTATTCTAAGGTTTACTAGTGCTTTCTGATTTTATAAAATTTAAAAACAGCAACTTTGATGAATTTTTATAAAATATAGAAAATTCATCTAGGCCCCACCCAAAGCCCAAAATGCTTATTCCAGGGAGTGCTGCCAACTAAAAATAATCTTGAGGAAGAATTAAAATTTTCATTTTAACCCTAGTTTAATAGCCGAAGGAATTAAATAATGTTTAGCCGATGAAAAGTGTCGAATTAACTTAAGTAAAGTTGAAGTTGTTGAACATGCCAACTAAAAGTCACCTCATGAGAGTTGAATAGATTTCTTTAAACATCATTCACAGATTACGATTTGAATTTAATGACGGCGTCGAGTAATTAGGGTTAACCCTAATTCTAGGCGTCGCCAATCTAAACCCTAGATTACTATTGATAATAACAATAAGTTTCTTTTTCATTGAACTTATCATAATCCTACTACATCATGTAGATTCTGACGCTCACGAGGTTGCTGCAGATCCGAGTTCCTCGACCCCCGTCGAAGAAGTCAACATCAGCTCAGAAGAACCAGGCAAGCCCCGGTGCACAACCGTTGTTTAAAAATTTTTCTTTTATGACTAAGTGTGTCTTGTTTGTGCATTAAGTACTAGGAGTTGATTGAAACCATAGTTGCATTTGTTTCCATAGAAAAACCCTAACGGTAGTTGGTATAGACACCCCCTTAGTATGCTATGCTTAGTAGATACTTGCCAGTAGAAGTCGAGCAGAGTGGATGCTGCTCGCGAAAGGATAGGTTGTTGAATGAAACTATTTCATGAGATGTGCCACACGGATGTGAATAAGTAAGAAAGATAAAAGTTTGAGGGTCAGTCAGGATACAAAGTAGGTCGGCAACTGGACCGGGTCCAGGGTGACCGTAGACTTGTCTCATCCGTGTGGTCCGAGACTGATCGAGCGTTGAATGTACTGGTCGTATGCTAGGTGTTATGGGCCCCAGTAAACCTATGTAGCCTAGTGATTGCAACGTCGAACCTGCCCTACGGTGTCTGACTAGGAGGAGATCGGGGGTGGGCAGCGTGGGAACTTCATAGAAACCGTCTAGGACATATTGTCTGGTGGGATGCGGCGTTGCTAAGGCAGGCGTAGGAGGGAATTGACGTTGCAGGAGCTGGTGTGAACGGTTGCCACGCACGAGTCTGGGAACCGCACGTGTCGTACGATCAGGTTTCCCCCTGCAGGGTATAAAATCGTTTCGAACCGCTGTCGCTCCCAGTTAGTGAGCATGCTCGTGAAACGCACCACATTTTAGTAAATAGGTGAAACACAATGAGAATGAATTATGATCATTACTAATGCTGTTGTTACTTTTGTTATGTTTGCTTAGCTCAGTGCTAATTAAATTTATTTTTCTAATCACTTAACCTGTGCTAAAATTTGACAAGAGTAGTATAGGCTTTGCGAGTCCTTTTTGCAAGTAAACCCACCCGAGTCAGCCAGCATGTCTAGGAGTCGGCTGTAGTCAGTCACGTTGACAGGTAAGTCTTGCTGAGCTTCTTAGAAGCTCACGCGTTAGTGTTTTGTGGTTTTCATGCGCCGTCATGCAGGACCAAGCAGGTAGCTTCCATTGGGAGGAGCCTCCCGAGTTCGGGAACCTCCAGTGGGAGTTGTGCGAGTCGCCGCAGTGAATTGTGGAAGTGGCTAGTAGCATGACGCCCGTGGGCACGGCGTGTGCTTTTGCTTAAGTCCGAGTGTCGGAGTTTATAATCGTTCAAGTCTTCCGCTGTTTTTGTTTCAAAACTTTTGCGTACTCTGTATCATTGTAATACCTAACTTTAAATTTATGGAGTAATGTTGTATTAAAACCTCCTCTCCTTGTAAATCATTGTTGTTTCTTCCTGCCTGTGTTGTATCGTGTGTATGCTCGCTTCGCCGAGCGTTGCCCAACAGGATCCTGGCTCAACGACTGACCGGATCCGTCCCGAGATGAGGTTCTCTGGGCGGGGTCGCGTCACCCCTGTTCTGCCCTAGGCGGCTGGGTTATTTTTATTTTCCTCCCAAATTGTCCTGTCTTGTAAAATGCTAAACAAATCACAGAAAAATCCAAAAATTCCAAACTAAAATTTGTTAGAATCCTTGTGCGATGGGCTAATTTTCTGTTAAAACACTTTTTGAAAAACCACCAGGGATTTTCAGAAATAATTGGAATACTCTTTTCTGTTTTTCAATTTTAGATTAAATTGTAGAGCAGTGATAGAGCTGAAATTTGATATACAAATACAGAATGACAGTAGGCATGCTCTGGAATTTTATGGGAATTTTAGGACCAAAGAGTTGCATGTGGCCTATTTAAAATACCCCATTCTACCTAGCTAATTTACATTTTCTAAAATACATTATAAAAGTCCTCCAAAAAGTTGAACCCAAAAACAGAACTTTAGTTTTTGATGCTCATGGGTGAATGTATAAAATTTCTTAATTTTATTCTAGGGTTTAATAATTATTTATTTTACAATTTTAAATAACAGAAACCTTGTTAAATTTTTATGAAATCTAGAAAATTCATCTGGACCTCAACCAAATTTCAAAATTCATATTTCAGAGAGCACTATCAATTAAAAATGAAATTTTAGTACAACTAAAAATTTTCATTTCGACCCTAAGATTAATAGTCGTAGTTTATTAAATAATTATTGTCCGAAGAAAAATACCGATCAACCCTCAACCCGTGGAATATGGCCAAATACAAATCAGGGAATATGGCCAAATACAAATCACCCTGTGGGAAATTGAGTAGATTTCCTGGAAACCCATGAATTAAGTCAAAACATAATTAAACTAGTGGCGTCGAAGAATTAGGGTTAACCCTAATTTCTAAACGTCGTCGATTGAAACCCTAGAATACTCCTTGATAAAAGCATTATGTTATCATTTCTGTGAACTCCTCATAATCATAATGCATCATGTAGATTCTGAAGCGCACGAAGTAGTGGCAGAGCCCGATTCCTCCATTCCCGCAGAAGAAGTCAACCACGACACCGGAGAACCAGGCAAGCCCCGGTGCACAACCGATATTTAAGTTTTTCCTTTTATAACTCAGTGTGTCTTGTTTGTGCATTAAATTGTTAGGAGTTGACTGAAACCTTAGCTGCATTTGTTTCCCATAGGAAAACCCTATCGGTAGCTGGTATAGATACTCCTTAGTATGCTATGCAGGTATTGCCGTTAGAAGTCGAGCAGAGTGGACGCTGCTCGCGAAAGGTAGGATGTTGGATGAAACTACCATTGATACACTATGACACCTGATGATGAGTTAATTAAAGAAAGATAAAAGTTTGAGGGTTAGATAGGATACCAATTAGGTCGGCGACTGGACCGGGTCCAGGGTGACCGTAGACTTGTCTAATCCGTGTGGTCCGAGACTGATTGAGTGTTGAATGTACTGGTCGTATGCTGGGAGTTATGGGCCCCAGTAAACCTATGTAGCCTAGTAATTGCAACGTCGAACCTGCCCTACGGTGTCTGACTAGGGGGAGATCTAGGGTGGACAGCGTGGGAACTCCACAGAAACCGTCTGGGACGTGTTGTCTGGTGGGATGCGGCACTGCTAAGGCAGACGTAGGAGGGAATTGACGTTGCAGGAGCTGGCGTGAACGGTTGCCACGTGCGAGTCTGGGACACGCACGTGTCGTACGATTAGGTTTTCCCCTGCAGGGTATAAAATCGTTTCGAACCGCTGTCGCTCCCAGTTGACGAGCATGCTCGTGAAATGCACCACATTTCTATAAATAAGTTGAGATCCAATGAGGATGATACTATGGTAATTACTATTACTTCGTCACTGCTATTATGCTTGATTAGTTTAGTGCTAATTAAAGTTACATTTTAATTACTCAACCTGTGCTAAAATTTGACCAAGAGTAGTACAGGCTTGCGAGTCCGTTTTTGTAAGTAAACCCACCCTAGTCAGCCTTCATGTTTAGGAGTTGGCTGTAGTCAGCCATTTTGACGGGTCAGCCTTGTTGAGCTTCTTAGAAGCTCACGCGTTAGCGATATGTGGTTTTCAGGCGCCAGCAGGAAGAACCAGGACGATAGCATCCACTGGGAGGAGTCTCACTCTGAGGTTGGGAACCTCCAGTGGGAACTGTGCGAGTCGCCGCAGTAACTTTGAAGTGGCCAGTAGCATAACGCCCCTGGGCATGGTGCATGCTTTTGCTTAATGTATCAGTGTCGGAGTCTGTAAGCAATTCGAGTCTTCCGCTGTTATGTTTTCAAAACTTTATTTGTGCACTCTGAATCTGTTGTAAGACTTAAGTTTCAATTTATGGATTAAGGTTGTGTTAAATTCTCTCTCCTTGTAAATTATTGCTGTTTATCCCTGCCTATGTTGTATCGTGTGTATGCTCGCTTCGCCGAGCGTTGCCCAACAGGATCCTGGCTCAACGACCGACCGGATCCGTCTCGAAAAGAGGCTTTCTGGGCGGGTCCGTGTCACTTTGGCACGGTAGAGGGGGTCTCACCGTGGAGGCGTTGGTGGCGGCGGCGGTGGATGAAATTCCGGCGAACAGAGCTCAAATCCGGAGGGGGAAAGGTGCGGGAACCTTCACGGGGAGAGAGGGTGTGATTGGTCGAGGGAATTGGAGCGGGGAATGGCCGGGAGGTGGTGTTCACCGAGGAGGCGGCCGGCAATGGTGGGTGGCGGCCGGGGCAATGGAAGGAGGGGGGTCTCGTGCGTGGGGAAGGAGGAAAAATGGAAGGGGGGGGGAATGGAAGAGTTCGCGCCAATTTAAAGGAGAGCCGGGGGTAGGGGAGTGGGGAGCAGGGGGTATGGCCAGCCATGCCCGGCACGGTTGGCGCGGTGCGGCTCGGGCGGTGCGACGTGGGGAGGGGCGGCGCCCGAGGGAGAAAGGAAGAGAGAGGGAGAGAGAGGAGAGGGGAGCGCGGGAGAGAGTGCCACTTAAATGCGACGTGCGTACCGCTGCCGGGGGAGGCCATGTCGGCCGGGCGCGGTGCCCTGCCGCCCGCCCCTTTGTCGGGCGGGCGGCGGGCACTGTAGCCCGCCCGGCAAAATAGAGACTTCTTTTTTTTCATCAAAGCTGGAAATCAATTCAATAAAATGGCACACTTCCCGAGCTCAAAAATTTTTGAAAAGTTTTGTACAAGTTCAGGAATTTATTTGGAGCACTTTTCATTTAGGGTTCAAGTCATGATTTGGTCTCTAAAAATTCTTGAATTTCTAAGATGATTATAGCTTGTGTGAATTTTTAAGAGGTCTAAATCTTATCCAAAAATTTTGAATAAATTCAAAAAATTCTATTTTTAAGTGTACTTAATTTTTATGTAAAAATATGGCTAGGGTTCTATGGAAATTTTGGTAGCCAACAGTTAGGGTTTGGATTTCTTTCTGTTAATGAGATTTCGACACTGTTAGTTGAGATTTTTCTGGACTTTGCTCTAGTGTTCTGTTGTTTGTCAAACTTTTCATGGTGTTCCCTTAAAGTATTTTAAACAATATTTCTTTTCATTTTCTAGGTTGAATATGCTTTTAAGCGAGTGAAATTGTGGATTAGGGTTTACAGTTGTCAATTTTGCCCTGGTGACACCTGGGGTGTCACAGCCCTCCCCCCTAAAAGAAATCGCATCCCGAGATTTAAGGAGAGGGTTAGGATAGGCATAGGTCTGGTTGCAATTCTTCTACTTCTTGAATCACTTGGTCTACGGGTGCCTTCAGACATTTCTTCAACTGGGAGACATGGAAGACGTTATGTACTCCGGATAATTTTTCTGGCAGTTCCACTTGATATGTCACTGGTCCGCACTTGGCTATGATAGGATATGGACCTATGTATCGGGGTGCTAACTTGCCTCTGATCCCGAACCGTTGAACTCCCTTCATTGGCGAGACTCGTAGGTAGACGTAGTCTCCTACCTCGAAGGTCAATGGTCTACGCCTTTTATCTGCATAGTTCTTCTGTCTTGACTTGGCGGCCTTCAGATTGGCTTGTATAATCCGTACTTTCTCTTCAGCCTGCTGCACTAGGTCTGGGCCCAATATGATTCTTTCGCCTGCTTCTGACCAGTTGAATGGGGTTCTGCAACTATGGCCGTAAAGTGCTTCAAAAGGGGACATCTGGATGCTAGCTTGGTAGCTGTTGTTGTATGAGAACTCTGCCAATGATAGATAAGTGTCCCATCCTTTACCATGCTCCAAAACACAAGCTCGAAGCATGTCTTCAAGTATTTGGTTCACTCTTTCCGTCTGACCGTCAGTCTGAGGGTGGTAGGCTGAGCTGTGGATTAGCCTGGTTCCTAGTGACTCGTGGAGTTGTTTCCAAAATTGTCCGATGAATTGGGTGCCTCGGTCGGAGATGATCGTCTTGGGCACTCCATGCAGACAGACTATCCGGTCAATGTACAGCTGTGCATACTTCTTCATGGTGTATCTGGTTGAGACAGGAATGAAGTGGGCTGTCTTTGTTAAACGGTCCACTATGACCCAAATTGAATCCAACTTTTGGGCTGTCATGGGCAGTCCAACAACGAAGTCCATACTTATGTCTTCCCATTTCCATGACCGAACGCTCAGAGGTTGTGACAATCCTGCACCCTTCAGATGGTCGGCCTTTACTCTACGGCAGGTGTCACATTCCGCTACATACCGAGCGATTTCTCTTTTCATCCTTGTCCACCAAAACTTCTTTCGCAGGTCCTGATACATCTTGTTGCTGCCAGGGTGAATTGAGTATTTGGATAAATGAGCTTCATCCGTGATCTTCCTTCGGAGCTCGTGATCTTTTGGCACTACCAATCTGTTCTTGAACCACAAAACTCCTTCTTCGTCTTCTCGGAAGCACTGCATCTTCTTTTCTTCCAGTCCTAATCTGATCTTCTCCATGCCCTTATCAAGCTTCTGGGCCTTGGCTACCTCATCTCTAAGTGTTGGCACTAAGGCTAGATTGTAGAGGGCTCCGTGAGGTATAATTCTCAAGGTTGGCTCTGGTTCCTCGGTTGCAACCTCTTGATCCAAGTAATGGCAATGGGCGTTTCTGCTCAACGCGTTTGCAACCACATTAGCCTTGCCCGGATGGTAGTGGATCTCTATCTCGTAATCCTTGATTAATTCTAGCCATCTTCGTTGCCTCATGTTCAACTCGTTCTGGGTGAAGATGTACTTGAGACTCTTGTGGTCGGTGTAGCAGTGTACCAGGTTCCCCAATAAGTAATGCCTCCACACCTTCAGAGCCAATACCACGGCTGCCAATTCCAAGTCGTGTGTGGGGTAATTCAATCATGCTTATGGAGTTGTCTGGAAGCATAAGCAATTACCCGTCCTTCTTGCATTAACACACAACCAAGTCCAGTGCCCGACGCATCACAATACACGTCGAAGGGCTTGCTCAAATCCGGTTGGGCGAGTACTGGTGCTGTGGTCAAGTGCTTCTTCAAAGTTTGAAAGGCTTCTTCGCACTTTTCTGTCCACTTGAACTTCTCATCCTTCTTGAGTAGATCTATAATAGGCCTGGCAATCTTGGAAAAGTTGGGAATGAAGCGGCGATAATACCCCGCTAATCCCAAGAAACTTCGCACCTTGTGGACTGTTGTTGGTGCTTTCCAATTAACAACATCTTGCACCTTTCCTGGATCAACAGAAATACCTTCCGCGGACACAACATGACCCAGAAACTGAACACGCTCAATCCAGAATTCGCACTTGGCTGAACTTGACATAGAGCTGATGATCTCTGAGACTTTGGAGAACTGTTCGAAGGTGCTCTGCATGCTCATCGGTTGACTTGGAGTATATTAGGATGTCGTCAATCAACACCACTACAAACTTATCCAGCTCTGGCATGAATACTGAGTTCATGAGGTACATGAAGTACGCTGGTGCATTTGTGAGTCCAAACGACATCACTAATACTCATATAGCCCGAATCTGGTGGAGAAGGCTGTCTTCGGAATGTCACTGGGACGGATCTTGATCTGATGATAACCAGACTGAAGATCGACTTTTGAGAAGACCTTTGCTCCAGCCAACTGATCAAACAGAGTGTTGATGCGTGGCAAGGGATACTTGTTCTTGATAGTTACCACATTCAAGGGGCGGTAATCCACGCATAGCCTCAAGGACTGGTCCTTCTTCTTTACAAACAGTGCCGGACAACCCCAAGGCGAGGTACTGGGCCGTATAAAGCCCTTGTCCAATAACTCCTGCAACTGTTTCTTCAACTCTGCTAACTCCTTGGATGCCATCTTGTATGGCCTGCGGGAGATCGGGGCTGCGCCTGGCAACAGCTCAATCTGGAATTCCACATCTCTGTCCGACAGTAAACCAGGTAAGTGACACGACCCGTCCAGAAAACCTCGTCTCGGGACGAATCCGGTCAGTCGTTAAGCAATAATTTACAACACACGATACAACACAGGCAGGGATAAACAGCAATAATTTACAAGAAGAGAAAACTTAATACATCATTGGTTCATAACTTAGAAGTTGAATATTACATTGTTTCAGAGTGCGCAACAGTTTTGAAAAACGATAACAGCGGAAGACTAAAACTATTACAACTCCGACACTCGGACTTAAGCAAAAGCACGCACCGTGCCCACGGGCGTCATGCTACTAACCACTTCAACAAGTCACTGCGGCGACTCGCACAACTCCCACTGGAGGTTCCCAAACTCGAGGGGAGGCTCCTCCCAATGGAAGCTACCTGCTGGTTCCTGCATGATGGCGCCTGAAAACCACAAAACGCTAACGCGTGAGCTTCTAAGAAGCTCAGCAAGACTTACCCGACAACGTGGCTGACTACAGCCGACTCCTAGACATGAAGGCTGATGGGGTTAGGTTTATTGCAAAAAGGACTCGCAGCCTGTACTACTCTTGTCAAATTTTAGCACAGGTTAAGTGATTAGAAAAATAAATTTAATTAGCACTGAGCTAAGCAAACATAACAGAAGCAACAATAACAATAGTATTCATCAATATTCATTCTCAATGTGTCTCAACCTAATTACTACAATGTGACAGAGAGTTCAAGTAAGCTCATAGCTGAGAGCGACAGCGATTCGAACCGATTTATACCACTGTAGGGTTAACCTAATCGTACGACACGTGCGTGTCCCAGACTCGTACGTGGCAACCGTTCACACCAGTTCCTGCAACGTCAATTCCCTCCTACGCCTGCCTTAGCAGCGCCGCGTCCCACCAGACAACACGTCCCAGATGGTTTCTGTGGAGTTCCCACGCTGCCCACCCCAGATCTCCTCCTAGTTAGACACCGTAGGGCAGGTTCGACGTTGCAATCACTAGGCTACGTAGGTTTACTGGGGCCCATAACACCCAGCATACGATTAGTACGTTCAATACTTGCCCAGCTGTGCCACACGGATCAGACCAGACTACGGTCACCCTAGTCCCGGACCAGTCGCCGACCTACTTGTACCCACTCTGACCCTCAATCTTTTATCTTTCTTACTCATTGATAATCGTGTGGCACATCTCATGAAATAGTTTCATTCAATATCCTACTACTCGCGAGCAGCGTCCACTCTGCTCGACTTCTACCGACAACTATCTGCTAAGCATAGCATACTAAGGGGTATCTATACAAGCTACCGTCAGGGTTTCCTATGGGAAACAGATGCAACTATGGTTTCAATCAACTCCTAACACTTGATGCACAAACAAGACACACTCAGTTATAAAAGTAAAACTTTAAAATTCGGTTGTGCACCGGGGCTTGCCTGGTTCCTCTGAGTTGATGTCGACTTCTTCGGCGGGGGTCGAGGAACCTGGATCTGCAGCTACCTTGCAAGCGTCAGAATCTACATGATGCAGTAGGATTATGATAAGTTTAATGAAATAGAAACTTATTGTTATTATCAATAATAAGTCTAGGGTTTAGAATGACGACGCCTAGAATTAGGGTTAACCCTAATTACTCGACGCCGTCGATTAAATTAAATTCTTAATCTGTGAATGATGTTTAAAGAATATATTCAACTTTCATGAGGTGACTTTTAGTTGGCATGTTTTAATAACTCCAACTTTAGTTAAGTTAATGAGATACTTTGCATCGGTTAGTATTATTTAATTCCTTCGGCTATTAAACTAGAGTTAAAATAAAGATTTTAATTCTTCCTCAAGATTATTTTTAGTTGGTAGTACTCTCTGGAATAAGCATTTTGGGCTTTGAGTGGGGCCTAGATGAAGTTTCTATATTTTATAAAAATTCATCAAAGTTCCTGTTTATAAATCTTGTAAAATCAGAAAGTGCTAGTAAACCTTAGAATAAAATTATGAAACTTTTTATGAGCATTTCTGAGAACCAGATCTAAAACTTTGCTTTTGGGTCTAACCTTGTAAAGGACTTTTACAATGTACTTTAGAAAATGGTATTTAGACTAGGCAGATTGGGGTTATTTAATAGGGTTAGATGCTATTTCGTGTTCCTAAAATCTTCATAAAATTCCAGAGGCTGTGTAGTACCATGGTGTACTTGTAGATCAAAGGTTAGCCCTAGAATTTCTATATAATGCAATTTAAAATTCATAAACAGAAAGTAGTGTTTCTATTTAATTCTACAAATATGTGGTCATTTGTTAAAAAGTACTTTAACAGAAAATTAGTACTTTTTACGAGGGTTCTAACAAATTTTGGTTTGGCATTTTTGGATCTTCCAGTCATTTTCTATGGTTTTTAGAAGACAGAGTAATAATCTAGAAAAATAAAAAGAAAAAGAAAAACAGGGGAGGTTGCTTCGACGAGCTCCGGCGGCCAATTCCCGATGATGGGGTGGTCGCCGGCCGTCGAACCTTGGCTTTTCATGATCCACACGACATGACGAAGCTCGGCAACATGCTATTTTTCAAGGTTTTGGCCGGGATAGGGGGTCTCACCGTGGGGGTGCCTCGGGGCGGCGGCGATCGATGAAAATCCGGCGAGGTGGCTCGACTTCGGAGGATTGGAGGGCTCTGTGAGCTTCACGGGGTGGAGAGGGGGTGAATTGATGAAGGAATTTGATTGAAATGGTTCAGAGGTGGTGTTTCACCTTGGGCGGCCGGCAATGGAGGGGTGGCGGCCGAGAGCAGTGGAATTGAGAGGGGGAATGGGCGCCGCGGGATGAAGGAAGAGCAAGGGGGGGTAGAAGGAGGAGGGGTGCATCGATTTTAAAGGAGAGCCGGGGTAGGGAGTGGGGAAAAGCAGGGGGGGAGGTCGGCATGGCGGCAGTGGGGCGGCGCCGGGTGGCTCGGGCGGTGGAGCAGAGAAACGAGAGAGGGAGGGAGGGAGCTAGAGAGAGAGTGAAGTGAGGGAGGGAGGAGGTAGGGTGAGGAGGCCGGCGGCAATTGAAGTCCCCGACGTGCCTACAGGGGGCTGTGTCGGGCGGCGCAGCCGCGCCCTGCCGCGCTCTGTTGTCGGGCGGGCGGGCACTGTAGCCCGCCCGGCAACAGTTATATATATATACATATTTTTTTTTCTTTTTCTTTTTCATTAATGCTGGAAGACAATTCAAAGAATCGGTGCACTTCCCGAGCTCGAAAAATTTTGAGAATTTTTGTACAAGCTCAGGAATTTATTTGGAACACTTTTTATTTAAGGTTCAAGTCATGATTTGGTTTCTAAAAATTCTTGAATTTCGAAGTTGATTATAGATTGTGTGAATTTTTAAGAGGTCTAAATCTTTTCCAAAAATCTTGAATAATTTCCCAAAATTCTATTTTGAAGTGTACTTAACTGTTATGTAAAAATATAGCTATCGTTCTATGGAAATTTTTGATGGTCAAGAGTTAGGGTTTGGATTTCTTTCTGTTAACGAGATTTCGACACTTTTAGTTGAGATTTCTCCGGAATTTGCTAAAATGCTCTGTTGTTTGTCAAACTTTCCATAGTGTCTCTTTGAAGCATTTTAAACAATATTTCTCTTTATTTCCATGATTGAATCTGCTTTAAAGTGAGTGAAATTATGGATTAGGGTTTACTGTTGTCGACTTTTTGCCCTAGTGACACCTGGGGTGTCACAGCCCTCCCCCCTAAAAGAAATCGCGTCCCGAGATTTAAGGAGAGGGTTAGGATAGGCATAGGTACCTAGGGTTTTGGGAGTAGCTCGGGGTAGTGCGACTGAAGAAATTCTGCAGATTCCCACGTGGCTTCGTCTTCCGTGTGGTTGCTCCACAGAACCTTGTAAAACTTGAGTGTTCGTCTTCTAGTAACCCGTTCTTTCTCATCCAGTATCCGGATTGGACGCTCTGGGTAGGTCACGTCTGGTTGCAACTCTTCTGCTTCTTGAACCACTTGGTCTACTGGCGTCTTCAGGCATTTCTTCAATTGGGAGACATGGAATACGTTATGCATTCCCGATAATCTTTCTGGCAGTTCCACTTGATACGCCACTGGTCCGCACTTGGCTGTGATAGGGTATGGACCTATGTATCGGGGTGCTAACTTGCCTTTGATCCCGAACCGTTGAACTCCCTTCATTGGCGAGACTCGTAGGTAGACGTAGGTTAATGGTCTACGCCTTTTATCTGCATAGCTTTTCTGCCTTGACTTGGCGGCCTTCAGATTAGCTTGTATAGCCCGTACTTTCTCTTCAGCCTGCTGCACTAGGTCTGGTCCCAATACAACTCTTTCGCCTGCTTCTGACCAATTGAGTGGGGTTCTGCAACTACGGCCGTAAAGTGCTTTGAAAGGGGACATTTGGATGCTGGCTTGGTAACTGTTATTGTATGAGAACTCTGCCAGTGATAGATAGGTGTCCCACCCTTTTCCGTACTCCAAAACACAAGCTCGGAGCATGTCTTTAAGTATTTGGTTCACTCTTTCCGTCTGACCATCAGTCTGAGGGTGGTAGGCTGAGCTGTGGATTAGTCTGGTTCCTAGTGACTCATGGAGTTGCTTCCAAAACCGGCCGGTGAACTGGGTACCTCGATCGGAAATGATTGTCTTGGGCACTCGATGTAGACAGACTATCCGGTCAATGTATAGTTCCGCGTACTTCTTCATTCTATAGTTGGTACTGATAGGTATGAAATGAGCAGACTTTGTCAAGCGATCCACTATGACCCAAATTGAGTCCAACCTTTGAGCTGTCATGGGCAGTCCAACAATGAAGTCCATACTTATGTCTTCCCACTTCCATGACGGAACGCTCAAAGGGTGCGACAACCCTGCGCCTTCACGTGGTCAGCCTTTATTCTGCGGCAGGTGTCACATTCCGCTACATACCGAGCGATTTCCCTCTTCATCCTTGTCCACCAAAACTTCTTCCGCAGATCCTGATACATCTTGTTACTGCCAGGGTGAATTGAGTACTTGGATAAATGAGCTTCATCCATAATTTTCCTTCGGAGCTCGTGGTCCTTTGGCACTACTAGTCTGTTCTTGAACCACAAAACTCCTTCTTCGTCTTCACGGAAGCACTGCATCTTCTTTTCTTGTAGTCCCAATCTGATCTTCTCCATGCCCTTATCAAGCTTCTGGGCCTTGGCTACCTCATCTCTAAGTGTGGGCACTAGGGCGAGGTTGTAGAGTGCTCCGTGGGATAGAATCCTTACGGCTGGTTCCAATTCTTCGGTTGTAACTCCCTGATCCAAGTAGTGGCAATGGGCGTTTCTGCTCAATGCGTCTGCAACCACATTAGCCTTGCCCGGATGGTAGTGGATCTCTATCTCGTAGTCCTTGATTAATTCTAGCCATCTTCGTTGCCTCATGTTCAACTCGTTCTGGGTGAAGATGTACTTGAGACTCTTGTGGTCGGTGTAGAGGTGTACTAGGTTTCCCAATAAGTAATGCCTCCACACCTTCAGAGCTAATACCACGGCTGCCAATTCCAAGTCGTGTGTGGGGTAATTCAACTCATGCTTACGGAGTTGTCTGGAAGCATAAGCAATTACCCGTCCTTCTTGCATTAACACACAAGCAAGTCCAGTGCCCGACGCATCACAATACACGTCGAAGGGTTTACTCAAATCCGATTGGGCGAGTACTGGTGCCGTGGTCAAGTGCTTCTTCAAAGTCTGAAAGGCTTCTTCGCACTTTTCTGTCCACTTGAATTTCTGATCCTTCTTGAGTAGGTCTGTAATAGGCCTGGCAATCTTGGAGAAGTTGGGAATGAAGCGGCGATAATATCCCGCTAATCCCAAGAAACTTCGCACCTTGTGGACTGTTGTGGGTGCTTTCCAATTAACAACATCTTGCACCCTTCCCGGATCAACAGAAATGCCTTCTGCGGACACAACATGACCCAGAAACTGAACACGCTCAATCCAGAATTCGCACTTGCTGAACTTTGCATAGAGCTGATGATCTCTGAGTCTTTGGAGAACTGTCCGAAGGTGCTCTGCATGCTCATCGGCTAACTTGGAGTATATTAGGATGTCGTCGATGAACACCACTACAAACTTATTCAGCTCTGGCATGAAGACTGAGTTCATGAGGTACATAAAGTACGCTGGTGCGTTCGTGAGTCCAAACGACATCACCAAATACTCATATAGCCCGTATCTGGTGGAGAAGGCCGTCTTCGGAACATCACTGGGACGGATCTTGATCTGATGATAACCAGACCGAAGATCGACTTTTGAGAAGACCTTTGCTCCAGCCAATTGATCAAACAGAGTGTCTATGCGTGGCAAGGGATACTTGTTCTTGATAGTTACCGCATTCAAGGGGCGGTAATCCACGCATAGCCTCAAGGACTGGTCCTTCTTCTTCACGAACAATGCCGGGCAACCCCAAGGCGAGGTACTGGGCCGTATAAAGCCCTTGTCCAACAATTCCTGCAGCTGTTTCTTCAACTCTGCTAGCTCCTTGGGTGCCATCTTGTACGGTCTGCGGGAGATCGGGGCTGTGCCTGGCAACAGCTCAATCTGAAATTCTACATCTCTGTCCGGTGGTAGACCAGGTAAATCTTCTGGGAATACGTCCGGAAACTCCTTAACCACTGGTATCTCGTCTAGACTTTTCCCGGCAACATGGCAGACTTGATTGAGGGTGGCTTTAGGGTGATCTAGGTTTATGGACATGGAACCGTGAAGTGGGGAGGTTAAGTGGACTACACGGTTAGCAATATCAAGGATGGCATTATGGTGTTTCATCCATTTCATGCCAATGAGTAAATCGATACCCTGCCCATCTAGGATGATGAAGGAAATAGGATAGATACGACCTCCCAGGTTGAGGGGAGCTTCACTTAAGCCATGATTTGATAATATGTTGCCCCCAGGCGATTTTATTACGAAAGGTGGTTCTAGGAGAACTGTGGCTAGGTTTTTGCCTTTGACAAAATTTTTACTGATAAAATTATGGCTTGCACCGGAATCGAAAAGAACAAAAGCTGAGTAGGTAGAGAGCGAGAACGTACCCGTCAGTACTTGTTCGCCCTCAGCAATTTCCTCGGTCGTGGTGTAGTTTACTCGACCGGTCCTGGTGTTCTTCTGGCCCTTTTGCTGGCACGGTCCTTGGTTTGATTGCCGGTTGCCTCCGGACTGCTGGTTGGAGGGGCACTCGCGGGCGAAGCGTCCGGGCTGCCCGCAGTTGAAGCAAGGCGTGCTTGGTCCAGGGCGGGCGCCCTGTTGAGGTGGGCGGACACCCTGGTTCCTCTGTGGCGGGGGAGGTGCGCGGTAGCCGGCTTGCTGTTGCTTTTGTGGGGGCCGGTACGGCTGCTGCGGTGGACGGAACGACGGCGCCTGCGGCGGGATTGCCTTGTACTTCCTACCGTCGGGTGCAGTGTACACCAGACGATACTTGGGTGGCGGGGCATTTGATGGCCCACCGCTGGCTCGCCTCTTTTCCCGCTGCTCTTTCTCGAGGTACTCCTCGGCGATGAGGGCGTTGCTGACGAGCTCATTGAATGAGCCGCCTTGGTTCAGGGCCAAGCGACCCTGGAGTGGGATGTTCAGCCCTTCCATGAAGCGGTGCTTCCGCTTTGCATCCGTGTCAACCTGCTCCAGAGCATACAGAGCAAGTTGGTTGAAGACACGGGAGTATTCGTGCACCGTGCGACTTCCTTGCGTCAAGGCCATGAACTCCTTGGCCTTCCTTTGCATGAGTCCCGCAGGGATGTGGTGTGCGCGGAACGCCTCCCGGAACTGTTCCCATGGCACCTGGGTGTTGACCGGGAGAGTGGCCAAGTAGTTGGCCCACCAAGCTCCGGCGTGTCCATGGAGCATCTGGGCCGCGAAGAGCGTCTTCTGAGTCTCCGAACAACGGAGCAGCCCAAATTTGGCCTCGATCGTACGAAGCCAATGGTCTGCCTCCATGGGTTCCCGAGCATCTCTGAACTCCGGGGGATGAGTGGCCAGGAATTCAGCATATGTGCTGTCCTGGTCGCGGTTCCGAGCGCCTCGATTCGTGCCGCTACTCTCTAGGATAGCTCGCAGCATCTCTTGCGTTTGCTGGCTGCTCTGAATCAGGGCCGCCATAGCTGTGGCCATGGTTGGCTCAGCTGGCGGGGGCGGCGGGTTGGAGCTTTCCGCCTCCTGACGTCCGGCTCTAGTGTTCACCATGCTGAAAAAGTAAAAGGATCCTTATTAGAGCAGTTCAACCCATGTCCACTTCTCAACATAATTAAATGTACGTCAATATGCACGGCACGGATATCTCCATAAAAACAAACTCCCTTCATTCCCCAAAAGATGACAGTACGTCCATCGTCCAATTCCTTAGACTGTCAAACCACCACTCTTACAACGCCACTAAGATAAACTCCTAAGAACACACACTAACACCAAGACAAGGGCAACGCACTCCTTAAGCGAAGCATCTAACTAACTATCACTTCGGAACCACCTCCAATCTACTCCTCATCTGGCTCTGGGTCTGAAGCTTCGGGATCCGATACTTTTGACTCAGACGCATCATCGTTAGCGGGAGGCGGCTGCTGTGCCTCCAAAAGTCCCGCTAACTGATGCTGCAAATGGTGGTTCTCATGGGCGAGGTTCTCCGCCATCTGAACTGCGTTATCCCTGAGTATTTCCAGCTGGTGAATGTGTTGCAACATGATGTTGCAATCATTCTCTCTAGCATGGATTTGGGCAGTCTTAATCTCGGAGATCGCCTCTAACTCAGAGATACGTGTAGCGCGCGCGTCGCAGCGAGCACGCAGTGCATTGTTTTTGCTCTCCAAGACCTGGACCTTCTTCTTGAGTTGAGCTAGCTCTACATGAGCCTGTCGCAAGGCCTGGCGATCCATCTGAGCTGTGAGAACAATATCTTCATGCAAGTTGAGTAGCACTAGGCTCCACATGAACAAGGGAGTGACATGGTCCATCTCTCCCCTGAAAGTCCTCTTCTGCGCATTCTTAACATTACGGTGCCAGGTACGGTCAACCTGGTCCCGTATCGGAAACATCGCTGCTGGTTTGTCTGCCAGGTCCTTGAGGTGTCGCTCGCAAATCCTCAATAAAGCTTGATGAGCGGTTGACTCGATGGCCTCCGTCTTATCTGAACTAAATGTGGTGGTGGTATAAATCTCTCCGTTGGCATGCTGAGGGTGCGTGGGTAGTTTAACGGTGGTCGAGCAGCGTGGTAGATCATACTGCCGGTACTCCCGGATCTGAAACCACGGAGTCTCCGCATATCCCAGTGACTGCAAGGTCTGCTCGAGTATCTCCACAAATCCTCTTCGTCCGGACTTCTTGGTGACGTAGGTAGGGGTGGAATCCTCAATGCCTATCTCCGCGATCGCATGCTCGATCGTGTTGGCGTCCATCTGCATCATAGAGACGAACAATATTTTATCCATCAGAAGCCACATGTTGACACATAGTTCAAAACATGCTAAATCTTCCGATACGTAAAATATTTTTCATCCCTGAGTAAAAAGGTGATCCAAATCGGTCACTAAGGATGCTAACTAGCGACAGCCGGTTTGTCCAAGGTGCTTTACCATCTAAGTTGACCTGTCAAGGAGACAATCTTCTCATCGAGGAAGGTATTGTAAAAGGCTCAATGGTGTACAAGGTTTTACTCCAACTCGGTTGATTCCACGCAATCACTAAGGGAGGAAAGGTATCCAGGTTGACTTCTTAAATTTTGTTGGTGTTACAGCCATTATTGATGGAATTTTTGCTCCTGGATGGTTTTAGTATAAGTTTGAAGGATTTTAACATTTCTTCATGCAATGCAATCCTACATCGGCCTATACGTCCTCACAAAGTAAAAAGAATACGCATAGGCGGTGGCAGAATCGCACTCAAGTTAGCCGTTACTACACGTTTCTTACGATATCGTGGTTAGCGTACCTGCAGAAAATGACATCACAGGCAGTGCAATATAAATATATATGCAAAGTAAAAACAACAACCCATATCATTGCCATATGGGTCGCCCCGAGTAGTCACGTACGGGGGTCACGTGTCCGATCTTCCCTGCGCGGCGACAGACTGCACTTTACCTCAGGCAGCGGAGGTATGAGAGTGTTCCGCAAAACCAAAGTCGTGAGGAACAAACTCATCTCTTGTGTGCCAAGACACAAGACTCCACTGTTGCGAAGGTCTGCATTCGCAACAGGTCCGTAACCCACACCTCGTACAGTAGAGGGCCGCTTCTCTCCCTAAACGGCAAGGGGGCGTACTATGTTACAGCGAACATAATACCTCCTTCCATACCACCGTGGTATAGAACGCTACTGCTGCAGATGCAACAGGAATTTTTCGACCTTTCACCGCAGTCGAGCGGCGTACCTTACCTTGCTTACCTGAGCGTAGGTGCGTCGTTACAGAAAAGTAAATCTAGACTGGGTTTTGTTAGCCCCTGCACTAGGTTAGCTTGCCACCTGATAACCTATTAACTAATAGGGCGCGTACCTCACTCGCACGTAAATTTTCGAAAATATGCCTTAAACGTTGTATCGTTTCTCAAACACGGCTCTGATACCAAAGCTGACACGACCCGTCCAGAAAACCTCGTCTCGGGACGAATCCGGTCAGTCGTTAAGCTAAGATCTTGTTGGGCAACGCTCGGTGAAGCGAGCGTACACACGATACAACACAGGCAGGGATAAACAGCAATAATTTACAAGAAGAGAAAACTTAATACATCATTGGTTCATAACTTAGAAGTTGAATATTACATTGTTTCAGAGTACGCAACAGTTTTGAAAAACGTTAACAGCGGAAGACTAAAACTATTACAACTCCGACACTCGAACTTAAGCAAAAGCACGCGCCGTGCCCACGGGCGTCATGCTACTAGCCACTTCAACAAGTCACTGCGGCGACGCGCACAACTCCCACTGGAGGTTCCCAAACTCGAGGGGAGGCTCCTCCCAATGGAAGTTACCAGCTGGATCCTGCATGACGGCGCCTGAAAACCACAAAACGCTAACGCGTGAGCTTCTAAGAAGCTCAGCAAGACTTACCCGACAAAAGTGGCTGACTACAGCCGACTCCTAGACATGAAGGCTGATGGGGGTAGGTTTATTGCAAAAAGGACTCGCAGCCTGTACTACTCTTGTCAAATTTTAGCACAGGTTAAGTGATTAGAAAAATAAATTTAATTAGCACTGAGCTAAGCAAACATAACAGAAGCAACAATAACAATAGTATTCATCAATATTCATTCTCAATGTGTCTCAACCTAATTACTACAATGTGACAGAGAGTTCAAGTAAGCTCATAGCTGAGAGCGACAGCGATTCGAACCGATTTTTATACCACTGCAGGGTTAACCTAATCGTACGACACGTGCGTGTCCCAGACTCGCACGTGGCTACCGTTCACACCAGTTCCTGCAACGTCAATTCCCTCCTACGCCTGCATTAGCAGCGCCGCGTCCCACCAGACAACACGTCCTAGACGGTTTCTGTGGAGTTCCCGCTGCCCACCCCAGATCTCCTCCTAGTCAGACACCGTAGGGCAGGTTCGACGTTGCAATCACTAGGCTACGTAGGTTTACTGGGTCCCATAACACCCAGCATACGATTAGTACGTTCAATACTTGCCCAGCTGTGCCACACGGATCAGACCAGACTACGGTCACCCTGGTCCCGGACCAGTCGCCGACCTACTTGTACCCAGTCTGACCCTCAATCTTTTATCTTTCTTACTCATTAATAATCGTGTGGCACATCTCATGAAATAGTTTCATTCAATATCCTACTACTCGCGAGCAGCGTCCACTCTGCTCGACTTCTACCGACAACTATCTGCTAAGCATAGCATATTAAGGGGTATCTATACAAGCTACCGTCAGGGTTTCCTATGGGAAACAGATGCAACTATGGTTTCAATCAACTCCTAACACTTAATACACAAACAAGACACACTCAGTTATAAAAGTAAAACTTTAAAATTCGGTTGTGCACCGGGGCTTGCCTGGTTCCTTTGAGTTGATGTCGACTTCTTCGGCGGGGGTCGAGGAATTTGGATCTGCAGCTACCTCGCAAGCGTCAGAATCTACATGATGCAGTAGGATTATGATAGGTTTAATGAAATAGAAACTTATTGTTATTATCAATAATAAGTCTAGGGTTTAGAATGGCGACGCCTAGAATTAGGGTTAACCCTAATTACTCGACGCCGTCGATTAAATTAAATTCTTAATCTGTGAATGATGTTTAAAGAATCTATTCAACTTTTATGAGGTGACTTTTAGTTGGCATGTTTTAATAACTCCAACTTTAGTTAAGTTAATGAGATACTTTGCATCGGTTAGTATTATTTAATTCCTTCGGCTATTAAACTAGGGTTAAAATGAAGATTTTAATTCTTCCTCAAGATTATTTTTAGTTGGTAGTACTCTCTGGAATAAGCATTTTGGGCTTTGAGTGGGGCCTAGATGAAGTTTCTATATTTTATAAAAATTCATCAAAGTTCCTGTTTTTAAATTTTGTAAAATCAGAAAGTGCTAATAAACCTTAGAATAAAATTATGAAACTTTTTTTGAGCACTTCTAAGCACCAGATCTAAAACTTTGCTTTTGGGTCTAACCTTGTAAAGGACTTTTACAAAGTACTTTAGAAAATAGTATTTAGACTAGGCAGATTGGGGTTATTTAATAGGGTTAGATGCCATTTCGTGTTCCTAAAATCTTCATAAAATTCCAGAGGGTGTGTAGTACCATGGTGTACTTGTAGATCAAACGTTAGCCCTAGAATTGCTTTATAATGCAATTTAAAATTCATAAACAGAAAGTAGTGTTTCTATTTAATTCTACAAATATGTGGTCATTTGTTAAAAAGTGCTTTAACAGAAAATTATTACTTTTTACGAGGGTTCTAACAAATTTTGGTTTGGCATTTTTGGATCTTCCTGTGATTTTCTAGGGTTTTAGAACACAAAGTAATAATCTGGAAAAATAAAAAGAAAAAGAAAAACAGGGGAGGTTGCTCCGACGAGCTCCGGCGGCCAATTCCCGACGATGGGGTGGTCGCGGGCCGTCGAACCTTGGCTTTTCATGATCCACACGACATGACGAAGCTCAGCAACATGCTGTTTTTCAAGGTTTTGGCCGGGATAGGGGGTCTCGCCGTGGGGGTGCCTCGGGGCGGCGACGATCGATGAAATCCGGCGAGGTGGCTCGACTTCGGAGGATTGGAGGGCTCTGTGAGCTTCACGGGGTGGAGAGGGGGTGAATTGATGAAGGAATTTGATTGAAATGGTTCGGAGGTGGTGTTTCACCTTGGGCGGCCGGCAATGGAGGGGTGGCGGCCGAGAGCAGTGGAATTGAGAGGGGGAATGGGCGCCGCGCGATGAAGGAAGAGCAAGGGGGGGTAGAAGGAGGCGGGGTGCATCGATTTTAAAGGAGAACCGGGGTAGGGAGTGGGGAAAAGCAGGGGGAGGGTCGGCATGGCGGCAGTGGGGCGGCGTCGGGTGGCTCGGGCGGTGGAGCAGAGAAACGAGAGAGGGAGGGAGGGAGCTAGAGAGAGAGTGAAGTAAGGGAGGGAGGAGGTAGGGTGAGGAGGCCGGCGGCAATTGAAATCCACGACGTGGCTACAGGGGGCTGTGTCGGGCGGCGCAGCCGCGCCCTGCCGCGCTCTGTTGTCGGGCGGGCGGGCACTGTAGCCCGCCCGGCAACAGTTATATATATATTTTTTTCTTTTTCTTTTTCATTAATGCTGGAAGAAAATTAAAAGAATCGGTGCACTTCCCGAGCTCGAAAAATTTTGAGAATTTTTGTACAAGCTCAGGAATTTATTTGGAACACTTTTTATTTAAGGTTCAAGTCATGATTTGGTCTCTAAAAATTCTTGAATTTCTAAGTTGATTATAGATTGTGTGAATTTTTAAGAGGTCTAAATCTTTTCCAAAAATCTTGAATAATTTCCCAAAATTCTATTTTGAAGTGTACTTAACTGTTATGTAAAAATATAGCTATGGTTCTGTGGAAATTTTTGATGGTCAAGAGTTAGAGTTTGGATTTCTTTCTGTTAACGAGATTTCGACACTTTTAGTTGAGATTTCTCCGGAATTTGCTAAAATGCTCTGTTGTTTGTCAAACTTTCCATAGTGTCTCTTTGAAGCATTTTAAACAATATTTCTCTTTATTTCCATGATTGAATCTGCTTTAAAGTGAGTGAAATTATGGATTAGGGTTACTGTTGTCGACTTTTTGCCCTGGTGACACCTGGGGTGTCACAGTAAGTCTCCTGGGAATACGTCCGGAAACTCCTTAACCACTGGTATCTCGTCCAGACTTTTCCCGACAACATGGCAGACTTGTTTGAGGGTAGCTTTAGGGTGATCTAGGTTTATGGACATGGAACCGTGAAGTTGCGAGGTTAAGTGGACTACCTGGTTAGCAATATCAAAGATGGCATTATGGTGTTTCATCCATTTCATGCTGATGGTAATATCGATACCCTGCCCATCTAGGATTATGAAGGAGGTAGGATAGATGCAACCTCCTAGATTTAGGGGTGCTCCCTTTAAGCCCTGGTTTGACATTATGTTGCCCCCAGGCGATTTGATGATGAAGGGTGGCTCTAAGGGGATGGTGACTAGGCTTTTGCCCTTGACAAAATTGTTACTGATAAAGTTATGGCTTGCACCGGAATCGAATAGAACAAAAGCTGAATGCGTAGAGAGCGAGAACGTACCCGCCAGCACTTGTTCACCCTCAGCAATCTCTTCGGTCGTGGTGTGGTTCACCCGACCGGTCCTAGTGTTCTTCTGGCCCTGCCCCTGGATTGATTGCCGGTTGCCTCCGGACTGCTGGTTGGAGGGGCATTGGCGGGCGAAGTGTCCCGGCTGCCCGCAGTTGAAGCAAGGCGTGCCTGGTGCAGGATGGGTGCCCTGTTGAGGTGGGCGGACACCCTGGTTCCTCTGCAGCGGGGGAGGTGCGCGGTAGCCGGCCTGTTGTTGATTCTGTGGGGGCCGGTATGGCTGCTGCGGCGGACGGAATGTCGGAGCCTGCGGTGGGGTGGCCTTGTACTTCCTACCATCGGGTGCAGTGTACACCAGACGGTACTTGGGTGGCGGGGCATTTGATGGCCCACCGCTGGCTCGCCTCTTTTCTCGCTGCTCCTTCTCGAGGTACTCTTCGGTGATGAGGGCATTGCTGACGAACTCATTAAATGAGCCGCCCTAATTCAGGGCCAAGCGACCCTGGAGTAGGATGTTCAACCCTTCCATGAAGCGGTGCTTCCGCTTTACATCCGTGTCAACCTACTCCGGAGCATATAGAGCAAGTTGGTTGAACACACGGGAGTATTCGTGCGCCGTGCGGTTTCCTTGTGTCAAGGCCATGAACTCCTTGGCCTTCCTCTGCATGAGTCCCGCGGGGATGTGGTGAGCGCGGAACGCCTCCCGAAACTGTGCCCATGGCACTTGGGTGTTGGCCGGGAGAGTGGCCAAGTAGTTGGCCCACCAAGCTCTAGCGTGTCCGTGGAGCATCTGGGCTGCAAAGAGTGTCTTCTGGGTCTCCGAACAACGGAGCAGCCCAAACTTGGACTCAATCGTGCGAAGCCAGTGGTCTGCCTCCATGGGTTCCCGGGCATCTCTGAACTCCGGGGGATGAGTGGCCAGGAATTCAGCATATGTGCTGTCTTGGTCGCGGTTACGAGCGCCTCGATTCGTGCCGCTATTCTCCAGGATAGCCCACAGCATCTCTTGTGTCTGTTGGCTACTTTGGAGCATGGCCGCCATAGCTGCGGCCAAGGTTGGCTCAGCTGGCGGGGGCGGCGGGTTGGAGCTCTCCGCCTCCTGACGTCCTGCTCTAGTGTTCACCATGCTGAAAAAGCAAAAAGGTTCCTTATTAGAGCAGTTCCACCCATGTCCATTTCTCAACATAAGTAAGAGTACATCAAAATGCACGGCACGGATATCTCAATAAAAACAAACTTCATTCATTCCCCAAAATGCTGACAGCACATCAGTTCTTCAACTCCCTAGACTGTCAAACCACCACTCTTACATCCAAAAGATTACAATGCCACTAAGATAGACTCCTGAGAACACACTAACACCATGACAAAGACAACGCACTCATTAAGCGAAGCACCTAGCTAAACTTAGCGTTGCGAAACCACCTCCGATCTATTCCTCGTCTGGCTCTGGGTCCGAAACATCAGGATCCGACACCTCTGACTCAGGCGCATCATCATTAGCGGGAGGCGGCTGTTGTGCCTCCAAAAGTCCCGCTAACTGATGCTGCAAATGATGGTTCTCATGGGCAAGATCCTCAGCCATCTGAACTGCATTGTCCCTGAGTATCTCCAGCTGGTGAATGTGTTGCAACATGAGGTTGCAATCATTCTCTCTAGCATGGATCTGGGCAGTCTTAATCTCAGAGACCGCCTCCAACTCAGAGATGTGTGTAGCGCGCGCGTTGCAGCG
This sequence comes from Oropetium thomaeum, assembly GCA_001182835.1. Taxonomy (NCBI): domain Eukaryota; kingdom Viridiplantae; phylum Streptophyta; class Magnoliopsida; order Poales; family Poaceae; genus Oropetium; species Oropetium thomaeum. The sequence goes on along the minus strand of LFJQ01000009.1, from coordinate 2,242,687 downwards.
AGCACGCAGTGCATCGTTCCTGCTCTGTAAGTCCTGAATCTTCTCCTTGAGTTGAGCTATCTCTACATGAGCCCGTCGCAAGGCCTGACGGTCCATCTGAGCTGTGAGAACAGTGTCCTCATGCAAGTTGAGCAGCGCTAGGCTCAACGTGAACAAGGGAGTGACGTGGTCCATCTCTCCCTTGAGAGTCCTGATCTGAGCATTCTTGACATTGCGATGCCAGGTACTGTCGACCTGGTCCTGTATCGGGAACATCGCCGCTAGTTTGTCTGCCAGCTCCTCAATGTGTCGCTCGTAAATCCTCAATAGAGCATGATGAGCGGCTAACTCGATGGCTTCAGTCTTATCTGAACCGAATGTGGTGGTCGTCCAAATCTCTCCATTGGCATGCCGAGGGTGCGTGGGTAGTGTAACTGTGGCTGAGTAGCGCGGTAGGTCATACTGCCGATACTCTCAGATCTGAAACCAAGGGGTCTCTGTATAACCCAGCGACTGCAAGGTCTGACCGAGTATCTCTACAAATCCTCTGCGTCCTGATTTCTTGGTGACGTAGGTAGGGGTGGAGTCCTCAACACATATCTCCGCGAGCCCATGCTCGATCGTGTTGTCATCCATCTGCATCACAGAGATGAACAATATTTTATCAATCAGAAGCCACATGTTGACACATAGTTCAAAGCATGCTAAACCTTCCGATACGTAAAATATTTTCATCCCTGCGTAAAAAGGTGATCCAAGTTGGTCACTAAGGATGCTAATCAAGCGACAGCCGATTTGCCCAAGGTGCTTTACCATCTAAGTTGACCTGTCAAGGAGACAATCTTCTCATCGAGAAAAGTACTGAAAAAGGCTCAATGATATGCAAGGGTTTTACTCCAACTCGGTTGATGCCACGTAATCTCTAAGGGAGGAAGGTATCCAGGTTAACTTTTTACTTTCTGAGGGTGCTACAGCCATTATTGATGGAATTTTTGCTCCTGGATGGTTTTAGTAAAAGTTTGAAGGATTTTAACATTTCTTCATGCAATGCAATCCTACATCGGCCTATACGTCCTCACAAAGTAAAAAGAATACGCGTAGGCGGTGGCAGAGTCGCACTCAAGTTAGCCGTTACTACACGTTTCTTACGATATTGTGGTTAGCGTACCTGCAGAAAATGGCATCACAGGCAGTTCAATATAAATATATCTCAAAAGCCAAAACAACAACCCATATATTGCCATATGGGTCGCCCCGAGTAGGTCACGTACGGGGATCACGTGTCCGACCTTTCCTGCGCGGCGACAGACTGCACTTTACCTCAGGCAGCGGAGGTATGAGAGTGTTCTGCAAAACCGAAGTCGTGAGGAACAAACTAATCTCTTGTGTGCCAAAGACACAAGACTCTACTGTTGCGAACGTCTGCATTCGCAACAGGTCCGTAACCCACACCTTGTACGGTAGAGGTCCGCTTCTCTCCCTAAACGGGAAGGGGGCGTACTATGTTACAGCGAACATAATACCTCCTTCCATACCATCATGGTATAGAACGCTACTGTTGCAGACGCAACAGGGATTTCTCGACCTTTCACCGCAGTCGAGCGGCGTACCTTACCTTGCCTACCTTAGCGTAGGTGCGTCGTTACAGAAATGTAAATCTAGACTGGGTTTAGTTAGCCCTTGCACTAGGTTAGCTTGCCACCTGATAACCTATTAACTAATAGGACGCGTACCTCACTCGCACGTAATTTTCGAAAATATATCTTAAACGTTGTACCGTTTCCCAACCTGGCTCTGATACCAAAGCTGACGCGGACCCGCCCAGAAAACCTCGTCTCGGGACGGATCCTGTTGGGCAACGCTCGGCGAAGCGAGTGTACACACGATACAACACAGGCAGAAATAAACAGCAATAATTCTACAAGGGGAGAGAATTTAATACAACATTAATTCATAAATTTGAAGTTGGATCTTACATCGATTCAGAGTACGCAAAAGTTTTGAAACAAAAACAGCGGAAGACTTGAACGATTACAAACTCCGACACTCGGACTTAAGATAAAACACGCGCCGTGCCCAAGGGCGTCATGCTACTAGCCACTTCAAAGTTCACTGCGGCGACTCGCACAACTCCCACTGGAAGTTCCCAACCTCGGGGAGAGGCTCCTCCCAATGGAAGCTACCTGCTGGGTCCTGCATGTCGGCACCTGAAAACCACATATCGCTAACGCGTGAGCATCTAAGAAGCTCAACAAGACTTACCCGTCAACGTGGCTGACTACAGCCGACTCCTAGACATGCTGGCTAACACGGGTGGGTTTACTTGCAAAAGGACTCGCAAGCCTATACTACTCTTGTTAAATTTTAGCATCAGATAAGTGATTAGAAAATAAATTTAGTTAGCACTGAGCTAAGCAAACATAACAGAATCAACAATAGCAATAATAATGATCATAATTCATTCTTATTGTTTCTCAACCTATTTACTAGAATGTGGTGCGTTTTACGAGCATGCTCACTAACTGGGAGCGACAGCGGTTCGAAACGATTTTTATACCTTGCAGGGGAAAACCTGATCGTACGATACGTGCGGGTCCCAGACTCGCACGTGGCAACCGTTCACGCCACCTCCTGCAACGTCAATTCCAGCCTACGCATGCCTTAGCAGCGCCGCATCCCACCAGACAACATGTCCCAGACGGTTTCTGTGGAGTTCCCACGCTGCCCACCCCAGATCGCCTCCTAGTCAGACACCACAGGGCAGGTTCGACGTTGCAATCACTAGGCTACATAGGTTTACTGGGGCCCATAACACCCAGCATACGACCAGTACGTTCAAGACTCGATCAGTCTCGGACCACACGGATTAGACAAGTCTACGGTCACCCTGGACCCGGTCCAGTCGCCGACCTACTTTGTATCCTGTCTGACCCTCAAACTTTTGTCTTTCTTACTTATTCACATTCGTGTGGCACATCTCATGAAATAGTTTCATTCAATATCCTACCACTCGCGAGCAGCGTCCACTCTGCTCGACTTCTACCGGCAATACCTGCTAAGCATAGCATACTAAGGGGGTATCTATACCAGCTACCGATAGGGTTTCCTATGGGAAACAATGCAACTATGGTTTCAATCAACTTCTAGCACTTAATGCACAAACAAGACACACTGGGTTATAAAAGGAAAAACTTTAAACAACGGTTGTGCACTGGGGCTTGCCTGGTTCTCCGGTGGTGATGACCTCTTCTGCGGATGTCGAGGCGATTGGATCTGCAGCTACTTCGTGCGCTTCAGAATCTACATGATGCAGTATGATTAAGATAAGTTTAATTGAAAAGAAACTCATTGCCTTTACCAATAGTAACCTAGGGTTTCGATCGGCGACGTCTAGAATTAGGGTTAACCCTAATTACTCGATGCTGTCGACTTAAACCAAAATTTTAACTGTGAATGAGGTTCAAGGAAATCTATTCAAATTCTCATGAGGTGACTTTTAGTTGGCATGTTACACAACTTCAACTTGAGTTAAGGTTAATTTGATATTTTTCGTCGGTTAAACATTATTTAATTTCTTCGACTATTAAACTAGGGTTAAAATGAAACTTTAATTCTTCCTCAAGATTATTTTTAGTTGATGGCACTCCCTGCATTAAACCTTTTGAGCTTTGGGTGGGGCCTAGATGAATTTTCTATATTTTATAAAAATTCATCAAAGTTCCTGTTTTTAAATCTGATTAAATCAGAAAGCACTAGTAAACCTTAGAATAAAATTATGAAATTTTATGTGGGCATTCATGAGCACCAAAGATAAAACTTTGCTTTTGGGTCTAATGTTTGCAATGACTTTTACAATGTATTTTAGAAAAAGGTACATTAACTAGGCACATTGAAGTGATTCAATAGGGTTACATACAACTTCGTGGTCCTAAAATCTTCATAAAATTCCAGGAGAGTGTGTGGCCATGGTGTATTTTTGGATCAAAGATTATTCTAGAAATAAAATTAAAATTCAAAAACAGAAAGGAGTGTTTCTAATTAATTCTGCAAATTTTTGATCATTTGTTAAAAAGTGCTTTAACAGAAATTAGTACTTCATGAGGTTTCTAACAAATTTAGGTTTGCATTTTTTGGGTTTTTCTATGAATTTCTACGGATTTTACAAAACAGAGCAATAATCTAGAAAATAAAAAGGAAAAAGAAAAACAGGGGATTTGCGCCGGCGAGCTCCGGCGAGCAATTGCCGGCGGTGGGGTGATCGCCGACGGTCGAACCTCAGCTTTCCACGATCCACTCGACACGGCAAAGCTCAGCAACATGATATTTATCAAGCTTTGGCACGGTAGAGGGGGTCTCACCGTGGAGGCGTTGGTGGCGGCGGCGGTGGATGAAATTCCGGCGAACGGAGCTCAAATCTGGAGGGGGAAAGGTGCAGGAAGCTTCACGGGGGAGAGAGGGTGTGATTGGTCGAGGGAATTGGAGCGGGAAATGGCCGGGAGGCGGTGTTCACCGAGGAGGCGTCCGGCAATGGTGGGCGATGGCCAGGGCAATGGAAGGAGGGGGGTCTCGCGCGTGGGGAAGGAGGAAAAATGGAAGAGGGGGGGGGAATGGAAGAGTTCGCGCCAATTTAAAGGAGAACCGGGGGTAGGGGAGTGGGGAGCAGGGGGTATGGCCGGCCACGCCCGGCACGGCCGGCGTGGTGCGGCTCGGGCGGCGCGACGTGGGGAGGGGCGGAGCCCGAGGGAGAAAGGAAGAGAGAGGGAGAGAGAGGAGAGGGGAGCGCGGGAGAGAGTGCCACTTAAATGCGACGTGCGTATCGCTGCCGGGGAAAGGCTGTGTCGGCCGGCCGCGGTGCCCTGCTGCCCGCCGCTTTGTCGGGCGGGCGGCGGGCACTGTAGCCCGCCCGGCAAAATAGAGACTTTTTTTTTCATCAAAGCTGGAAATCAATTCAATGAAATGGCACACTTCCCGAGCTCAAAAATTTTTGAACATTTTTGTACAAGTTCAGGAATTTATTTGGAGCACTTTTCATTTAGGGTTCAAGTCATGATTTGGTCTCTAAGAATTCTTGAATTTCTAAGTTGATTATAGCTTGTGTGAATTTTTAAGAGGTCTAAATCTTACCCAAAATTTTTTAATAAATTCCCAAAATTCTATTTTTAAGTATACTTAATTGTTATATAAAAATATGGCTAGGGTTCTGTGGAAATTTTGGTAGCCAAGAGTTAGGGTTTGGATTTCTTCCTGTTAATGAGATTTCAACACTGTTAGTTGAGATTTTCCCGGACTTTGCTATAGTGTTCTGTTGTTTGTCAAACTTTTCATGGTGTTCCCTTAAAGCATTTTAAACAATATTTCTTTTTATTTTCCAGGTTGAATCTACTTTTAAACGAGTGAAATTATGGATTAGGGTTTACAGTTGCCGATTTTGCCCTAGTGACACCTGGGGTGTCACATTTACTACAGTGTTTTCATTACCACTTAGAGGCTTAGGGCTAACCCTAATTCCTCGACTTTGGCATATTATTAAAGCTTTTATTATCATTGAGTTGGACCAAAGTTAAACTTCAGAGTTGACCAGGAGACTAATTTTATTTGACAGTTTTCTCTGAGCTATGAATTTTAAAATTTGATTGAGGTTAAAATGATTTTTCTAGATTTTATAAAAATTCATCAAATTTTTGTTAATTAAATTTATAAAATTAGACTAAATCTTAGTGTAGAATCATAAACTTTGATGTAGACACCAGTAAGCACCAATCTAACGTTTTGCTTTAGGGTTTTGATTTTTGGATGACTTTCATAATGTATTTTAGAAAATGACAATTAAATTAGAAGTTTAGAGTACTTTTAATGATATGCATTTAACTTTGTTGTTGTAAAATCCTAAGAAAATTTCAGGAGGTTTATACTGCCATGTTACAATTATGGTCCAAGTTTCAGCCCTAGCACGTCTCTGGAACTTCAACTAAAATTCAAAAATAGAAATGAGTAATGTATTTATTGTGGATGGTCCTTGAACGTTTTTGAAAAAGTGTTTCAGCAGTAAATTAGTTTATTTTACAAGGATTTCAACAAAATTTGGTTTATATTTTTTTAGATTTTTCCTTGATTTTTTAGACATTTTGTAAATCCGGCTAAGTAATAGAACATGAAAATTAAATAGGAGGGAAAGGCAGAACAGGGGAACTGAGCCTGGCGGCGTGGGAGGGCGGGGGCCGAGTTCCGACGAGCGGCGTAGAGGAGGAGGGGGGTCTTACGTACAGAGGATGGTGTGGAGAGTCACCAGACCGAGAAGAACTCCGTGGAGGGTGCTAACGCCTTCTGGGACGGCCGGAGATGGTAGTTCGGCGGTGAGGTCACGGCGACGGCGATGGTGATCCGGCGGTGGCGCGCGACGCCCGTCCTTCCCGGCGACTAACTGGGGGCGAACCCATGTCAAGGAGATGCGCACGGATTAGAGGGAGTAGCCGGAGAAAAGGATCCAAGCGAGGAGGTACCACGACGACGAATTCTAAATCCTATTGCCGGCGGCGGTGCTCTCGGTCAAAGTGGCGTTCCGGCGAATTGGTGGCGCCACAAAGCAATTCCTCTTGCAGTGAGCGAGAAGGAGCTCGGGGGAGTACGAATGGCAAGGTGGTGCCGCTTGGTTTGCTTTGTACCGCGTTGTCCACGGAAGGGTGGGGCGGCTTTAATGGCGAGGCGCGGCGATTGGCGCGCGCGGCGGCTTGGCGTGCTCGGGAGGAGAACAAGGGAGTGTGAGAGAGAGAAACAGAGGAGGGAGGAGTTTTGGCGTGTTGCTTTCTTCGTGATCGTGTCGCTGACAGAGGAGCGGAGAGAGAGAAAAAGGGGAGCGGCGAGCGGCGGCCAAGCATTGGGCGGCGGGCGCCGTGCCGTGCAGCGAGTGAGAAAGTAATGAGAGGAAGGGGGAGATAGAGGGGGGGGTGGGGAGATCATTGCGGGATTCTCGTATCGAGGAGACCATGGTGGCGGCCCGGCCCTCTGTTCTCTCCCTTTTTTTTTTTTGATTTTTGCTAATATATTCAAAATGCTGATCTAAATTCAAATGTAAATCATACTTCCTGAGCCCGAACCTTTTTCAAACGTTTTGTGAGTCCTCAGTGGATTATTGGGAACAACTTTTATTAAAGGATAAAGTTCTAATTCGGCTTCTAAAAATTCATGAATTTCTAATTAGCTTCAAGTTTGTTTGAATTTTTAAGGGGTTTAAACCTTTACCAAAAATTCTGATTAAATCTCCAAAATTCCATTTTGAAGCATCCTTAATTGTCATGTAAAAAGATTGCTAGGGTTACATAGGATTTTAGATGAATTTTGAAGTGGGTAGTTGAATTCTTTTAGTTAAGAATTAATTTTGGCACGGTGGGTTAAATCTCCTGATTTAATAAAATGTCCTATTATTCTCCCAAACTTTTTATACATGCTATTGGAAGTGCTTCATACAATATTTCTTATTATCTCAAGTGTTGATTTTTTTTTCAAAGTGCATGCTTTAACTATTAGGGTTTAAAATCTGTCGATGGATTTTGCAGTGACACCTGGGGTGTCACAGAAACCCTAGCAATATTTTTACGTGGCAATTAAACTCACTTCAAAATAGAATTTTGGAGATTTTATCAGAATATTTGGAAAAGATTTGGACTCACTAAAAATTCAAACAATCTTGAATTTAGTTGGCAATTCACAAAATTTTAGAGGCAGAACCAGGACTCCATCCTTTAACGAAAGTTGCTCACAATAATTCACTGAGTTCTCACAAAAAGTTTCAAAATTTTCCGAGCTATAGAATTATGAATTTCACATGAATTTAGATCAGAAATTTGGAATTAATTGCAAAAAAAGCAAATAAAATCCGGCGACCGCCCCGGCGGCCAACCGCCGCAGCGGCTGGCAGCCGTGGTAGGCGCCGGCCGGCACAGCTTTTCTCACCCACGCCTTCACTCTGATGAGAGAAAATCCCGAGGCAAATCTTCTCTGCTCCACTCCCCTCTCCCTTCCTTCCTCCCTCTCTCTCTCCCGCATGCTCTATGTTCTCCCGAGCGCACGCCACCGCCGTCGAGCCCCAATCCCCGTCGCGGCATGCGCTGCCATCTCCCTTTCTCTCTCTCCTAGCGCGTGATAAGCACGCACCCGAGCCTCCTTCACTCCTCCCCACACTCCATTCTCCTCCTCCCGCAGCACCGCACCTTCTTCTCTTCGTCCCCCGTTCGGAACCGCGCCGGCCATTGCCGCCCGACACAAGGTCGCACGGTGAGCCCCTTCTTCCTATTGATTTTTCCACTTCTCACCATGTCTAACCGCTTCCTCTCATCCTCGCTCAGCTTCCGATCCATCAAGACGCTATCCGATCCACCCGTTCGACGGGAACACGAGCTCGCCGTCGTCTGCCACGAGGTGCATTGTCGCCGACGACGTGCCAGTGAGTTTCGATCCCCGTTATGGTGTTGGCGGTCCTCTCCAGAGCATGTAGAAGCTTTAGGACCAAACCCCGAGCGCAATCTTGCATCGCCGCGCCGTCACGAGCCCGCTGAAGTTGACCTTGACGCCGCTGCCGTCGCGCGCTGTCCTCCACTAGCCGCCGCCGATCACCATCATGCTCCCGAAGCACCTCGCACCACGTGCAAGCCTAGGGAGCTCCCTTCTACTGTTCCCCACCGTCGGCGAGGCCACCCCCACCGTCGATTGCTCGTCGGAGGTCGCCGCCCTGTGCCCCCCCCCCCCCCCGGTGCCTCCATTTTTGATTTTAGTTTTAGTTTCCTATTAATTAGCATGTTTTGCAAAATGCCTAGTAAATCTAGGAAAAACTCTAAAAGTGCTAAAACCCAAGTTCCTTGGAATCCTTGGGAAATACTCTAAACATCTGCTGAAGCACATTCCCTTGAAACTGTCTTAATAGATAAGTAGAGGCCTTCTGTTTTTGCTTCACATCTGGAGTTCCAGAACTCACCTGGAGTTGAAACTTCTGTCAGATGTATGTCATGGCACACAGCAAATGTTTTATTTTTGCTCTACATCTGGAGTTTTAGAACTCATTTGGAGTTGGATCTTCTGTCACATGTATATCATGGCACACAGAACTCAAATGTTCTGTTTTTGCTTTACATCTGGAGTTTCAAAACTCATCTAGAGTTGGAAATTTTGTCAAATGTATGTCATGGCACACAGAACTCAAATGTTCTGTTTTTGCTTTACATCTGTGTAACATCCCGAACTAAATTCTCGCTAAATCTATTGTCAATAAAGACTTGATTGTGTTCAATAAAAATCTCAAAACCCAAAGTAAATGAAATCATAGGACCTAATCAAAAGAACTTGAATTCAAAAATCTACTTTGAAATCCAATCTTTATTTTCTTTTCTGCTCTGCCGATGCAGAATTGACCCGGCCGGCCTTTGCCCTGCTGCGTCGCGCTGCTGCCGTGCGGCTGCTTGCCGCCGTCGCTGCTCGCCGTAGCCGGCTTGCCCGAGCCTACTCTCGCTAGCGCCGCCGGAACCCCCGCTCTCCACCGTCGCGCCGCCCGGCTCCCTCTGTTCTCCCACCCACGAGCCGCCGCCCGAGTCCCTGCTCCACCCCCGGGCGCCGCCTCCCTGTTCCTTTCCATGCCTTCCCGACCCCGACTTTGTGGGTCCGATTCGCCCGACCTCCGACCCAGAGGTCGGAGGAATTTTCCGATTTGCCCGACCTCCGACCCAGAGGTCGGAGGATTTTTTCCGGTTCGCCGACCTTCGACCCAGAGGTCGGAGGAATTTTCTGATTCGCCCGACCCCGACCCCAGTGGTCGGACATTATTTCCGTCTCGTCCGATCCTTCGTCAGCCGTTTCGCTCCGCCTCGCTCGACCCCGAGGTCGGACAAGCCGCTTTTCACTCCGCCTCGCTCGACGCCGAGGTCGGATAGACTCGTCGGACCCGAGTTCGGAGCGGCCGCGCCATTAATGCTGCCGGCCATCTTCCCAACCGTAAAAGCGCCTGGCCGTACACAGCAGTGCCGCCTCCGCGCCGAAAGTCTTCGTGATGGGACGCGCACGCCTGGCGCCCATGCGCTGCAGTACGCTGCCGCCGTGCCAACTTGCGCCGTGTCCTGGAGAGACAAGACGAACGGAGACTGATAAATTCCAGAGACGAAACGTTTCACTCGTGCGCATTCTTTTGCTCTTCCTGCACGCTCGTTTCTCTGCTCTCGTCTCCATGCCTTCCGCCATTACCGTCGAAGAGCTCCGCAGGGCCGATAATAGAGCAAGTTTCTCTCGTGCTCAGGTGAGCTCGGTAACGCATGCCCTGCCGACGGTTCCATCATCCGCCGATATCGTCTCTAACTGCCGCCCCATTCTTCCGCATTATTGCAGAAGTAGCGGCGCGTCAACATCTCTTTTCCAGCGACCGGTCTCCGTTGTCGTTCGTTCTTACCGTCAGCCCTCTGGTAATCTTTGCCGTCCGACCAGTCTAGCTAAATCATGTTTACCAAAACAACACACTAAATTTGTTAAAAAGAAATTCATGCACCTTCACTTCTCTGTTAATACAAGTTACCACCACCAGCATTAAATCCCGGTGTAAACTAAGTTACCTGGCATCTTCACATAGGAACCGAGCTGCAGACGGCCACCGAGGCTGAGGAGGATTTCCCCGCTGCCGACCCCGCCATCGACTGTGCTAACTTCTCCCCGAACCGAGGCAAGCCCCGGTGCATACCTATGTTTAAAGTTTTACTTTCTCACTGTGTATGTAGGTTTTGTTGTGCATTAAGTTTCGAGGCTTGTGTGAAAACTTAGTTGCATGACTTGTAGGATCTCCTACGGGTTGTTCTGTTAGAGCCAGTACGTTAGTGCTATGCCTACTAATAGGGCAACGAAGGGATTTGAGTGGTATGGAGACTACTCAGGGGATTATTTATAGAAGTAATTGAGAAAGTCAGGACCCAACATTGTGTGAATAAAATTTGAGCACGGTGTCGGGTGCGGTTGCATTGGTCAAGTTTGAGTTGTGTACCGAATACATACTGGCATATGGGACCCAGGAAACCGACGTAGCTCATTGCGCGGTGTTTGGACAATTGGCCATCTCTTTTTCCGGGTGAACGGACCAGTATGGTGGATGAATTTGCATTTCTGTTTTTCTTGGGCATGTGCTAGTGGGAAAGGCTTGGGGCCGTACAGGAACGCAGGACGTTGCCTGGAGGACCATGTCCTTGGAGAGATGGATGTTGGACCAACTCTGTCGCGATGCAGTGAAAGGTGGCCACGTGTGACTCGTGGAGTGCGCACGTGTCGTGTTATTCGGGTTTCTCCTGCAGGATGTAAAATCAATTATAATTGCCGCCCCTCGCGGTATTGAGTACCACTTGCTCCTTTCTGCCGTGGCGACACTATAAAATGTGATAGCAGGAATTGTGATCGGAGGTTTGAGAATAAATTTCAGACTGTTGTATTGCACTTGCTTGTTTAGTTGCTGTCACACTTAGTAGAATTACATTAGCAATTCTGATAACTTGGCTAAAATACTGAAAAACCATTAGTAGTGCTGTCTTTTGCAAATACCTACCAGCTGCCACCAATATTCCAGCATTTTAGGAGTCGGCCTTAGAAGGCCTATTGACGGGTAAGTCTTGCTGAGCGTCAGTCGCTCACGGTTTGTTGATTGTTGTTTTGCAGGTATTAGTGCTGACTGTAGCCAGGGTGGTTGGGAAGAGGAGACGCCCTCGGAGTGGACCTTCGAGTGGGTCCCCGCTTCTCCCTCCCGTGGAGATTAAACACCATCGGGCTGGGGTGTTTGATCGAGGCGCCGAGTGTTAGATTTTTGCTTCCGCTGAAATCCACGTGTTTGTTATCAAAACTACGTTACCGCACTTCTAAAACTTCTGAAATCAGTTGTAATATAACCAAAATTAATGTATCTTTAAGTCATTTATGCGAGTCCTTATTAATTATTGTACTGTAAAGTCACTTGTTTCGGCAAGCGGCCCTCCCAAATGATCCTGGATGAGTAACCGTACGATTTTATCGGACGGGGTTGTGACAATCTGGAGTTCCAGAACTCATCTAGAGTTGGAACTTCTATCAGGTGTATGTCATGGCACACAGAACTCGAATGTTCTATTTTTGCTTCACATCTGGAGTTTCAGAACTCTTCTGGAGCTAGAACCTCTGCCAGAAGTGTGTCATAGTCAGCAGAACCCCTAGAAGTGTGTCACGGCAAACAGAACCCTCTGTAATTTTTCCCAGAATTTGACCTTAACAAGATTACATGCATACCTGTGAATAATCTCATAGTAGAAACTCATTAGAATTGTTATAAAATCTAGGGACTTTAGTTCAACCTCAACCCAAACCCAAAAATCATCTTTCCGATAGCACTATTAGATAAAAATCATCTCCTAACAGAATCTAGAAATTTCATAATAGACCATAGGTGTTAAGCAAATAATCAACTTATTTAAAAGCCGAAGTCAAAAATAGTTGAATCCCACCTTGTCATGAGTAAACTCTTGATTTTTTCTCTGATAAAAACACCATATTTCCTTCTTTAATAATTCATGTTGCGTCATGTAGACACCGAAGCGAACGAGGTAGCTGTTGATCTGGAGTTTTCGACCCCCGAAAAAGTCGTCATCACCAACACAGGAGATCAAGGCAAGCCCCGGAGCACAACCTGTTTTAAAATTTTTCCTTTTATCACTAAGTTCCATGATTGTGCATTAGGTTTCTAGGAGTTAATTGAAACCCTAGTTGCATCTGTTTTCTATAGGAAACCCTATCGATAGTTGGTTTAGGTATCCATTGTACTATGGTATGCTTAGAATATATTTACCGATAGAAGTCGAGCACAGTGGATGCTGCTCGCGACTGGTAGGGTTTGGTTGAAACTCTCACATGAAACATATGACACATGGCTATGGATGATTAAGGAAAGATAAAAACAGGAGGGTCAGACAGGGTACAAAGTAGGTCGGCAACTAGACCATGTCCAGGATGACCGTAGTCTTGTCTGATCCGTGTGGTCCGAGTCTGATCGAGCATTGAATGTACTGATCATATGCTGGATATAATGGGGCCCAGTAAACCTACGTAGCGTAGTGATTGCAAAGTCGAACCTGTCCTCCGGTGTCTGATTCGGAGGCGATCTGGGATGGACAGTTGTGGAAACTCCACAGAAACCGTCTGGGATGTGTGTTCTGGTGGGATGCGGCACTGCTAAGGCTGGCGTAGGAGGAAATTGACTTTGAAGGATCTGGTGTGAACGGTTGCCACGTGCGGTCTAGGACGCGCACGTGTCGTATGATTAGGTCATCCCTGTAGGTGTAAATCGGTTCGAATCGCTGTTGCTCCCAGTTTGTGAGTTTGCTTGTGAAACGCACCACATTCCAATTAAGATGATGAGCTATGACGATGATGGTTAAGATATCATCCTTATTTTATCTGTTGCTTCTATTTGTGATTGCCTAGATCAATGTAAACTAAAGTTATGATTCTAATCACTTAACCTGAGCTAAAACTTGACCAAGAATAGTTCAGGTAATGCGAGTCCTTTTGCAAAGGTAACCCTACCTTGAGTCAGCCAGCATGTCTAGGTGTCGGCTGTAGATAGCCAATTTGACGAGTCAGTCTTGTTGAGCTTCTTAGAAGCTCACGCTTTGCGAATACGTGGTTTTCAGGCACCTACGCATATACCCAGGATGATAGTTACCAGTGGGAAGAACCTCGTCCGGAGATTTGGGAATCTTCAATGGGAACATGGTCATTCGCCGCAGTGATGTTGTGTGGCTAGTAGTATGGTGCCACTGGGCAACGCCCACACTTTTGCTTAATTATGAAAGTCGGAGTCTGTACCTCATTTGAAGTCTTCCGTTGTATTTCATGATTTCAAAAACTCTATTCGTACTCTGATGATGTAAGACTTAATTTTAATTTATGGTATCATGATGTATTAAAATTCTCTCTTCCTGTAAGAGATTTCTATTTATTCTGCCTGTGTTGTACCATGTGTATGATCGCTTCGCTGAGCATTGCCCAACAGGGTCCTGGTGAGAGGCAGGATCCGTCCCGGATTTGGTTTTCTAGGGCAAGTCTGCCACAGCTTGGTATCAGAGTCATGTTTGAAATGGTACGACATTTAAAGGCATATTTTCGAAAATTACGCGCGAGTGAGGTACGAGCCCTAATAGGAGTAAGTACTATCAGCTGGCAAAGCTAACCTAGTGCAGGAACTAACTAAACCCAGTTTAGATTTACATTTCTGTAACAACACACCTACGCTCAGGAAAGCAAGGTAAGGTACGCCGCTCGACCGTGGTGAAAGGTCGGGAAATCCTTGTTGCGTCAGCAACAGTAGCGTTCTGTACCAGGATGGTACGGAAGGAGGTATTATGTTTGTTGTAACATAGTACACCCCTTTACCGTTTAGGGAGAAAATCGGACCTCTACCGTACGAGGTGTGGGTTACGGACCTGTTCTTGTGCCGTTGGTGCACAGGAGATGAGTTTGTTCCACACGACTTAGGTTTTGCAGAACTCTCTCATACCTGCGCTGCCTGAGGTAAAGTGCAGTCTGTCGCCACGTAGTGAGAGTCAGACACGTGATCCCCGTACCTGGCCTACTCGGGGCGACCGATATGACAATGATATGGGTTGTTGTCCTTACTTTTGATATGTATTATATTGCAATTGCCAGTAATGTCTTCTTCTACAGGTACGCTAACCACGGTATCGTAAGAAACATATAGAAACGTCTAACTTGAGTGCGATCTGTCACCGCCTAAACGTATAATTTGTTTATTTTGGTGAGGACGTATAGGCCGATGTAGGATTGCATTGCATAATAAAGTTGAAAAACCAATGAAGTCTTCAATATCTCAATAACCTTGGAACGTTGAAATCCTTCAAACTTATACTAAAACCATCCAGGAGCAAAAATTCCATCAATAATGGTTGTAGCACTTCAAGAATAAAAGAAGCCAATTTGGACCTCCCTCCCTTAGAGAATGCGTGGCACCCAGTTCGACAAAAAAGTCCTACAAAGAACTCTTTGACCAAATTGAGCCTTTATACAGTACTTTCCTCGATGAGAAGGTTGTCTCCTTAACAGGTCAACTTAGATGGTAAAGCACCTTGGGTTATTGGTCATCGCTAGATTAGCAATGCTCATACTAGTAGATGTATCGATCTTGGATCACTCTTTTACACAGAGATGAGAATATTTTACGTATCGGAAGATTTTGCATGCCTTGAACCATGTATCAACATGTGGCTTCTGATTAATAAAATATTGTTCATCTCTGTGATGCAGATGTCTGACAACATGATGGAGCAGGGACTAGAGGAGTTTGGAGTTGATAACTCCACCCCCACTCGCATCACCAAAGAATCAGGACGCAGGGGATTTATGGAGCTACTTCATCAGATGATGCAGTCGCTAGGCTGTACGGAGGCTCCTTGGTTCCAAATCCGGGAGTTCAGACAACATGGCCAACCTTGCTGCTCACCCGTATTTACTCTCCCTGCTCACCCTCACCGAGCTGACTGGGAGACTTGGACTATCACCTCACTGGGCTCGGACAAGGCTGAGGCTATCGAGGCCGTTGCCCACAGAGCTTTGTTGAGAATCTGTGAGGAACAATCTGGAGGATCTGACGGAACAACCAGCGCCACTGTTTCCGATACGGGACCAGATTGATGGTACCTGGCACTGCAATGTTAAGAATGTCATTGCCAAGACTCTCAAGGGAGAGAATGACCATGTGACTCCCCTTTTCACGCTAAGCTTGGCAATGCTCAACTTGCATGAGGACACCGTTCTCACTGCCAAGTTTGACCGCCAGGCTCTGGGACGAGCTGATGGGGAGATAGCATGACTCCAAGAGAAGATTAAGAGCTTGGAGAGCAGGAACAATGGGCTGCATGCCTCTTGCGACGCCCGAACTACGCAAATTGCCGAGTTGGTGGCAGTCTCGGAAATCAAGACTGCTCAGATTCATGCCCGGGATAATGACTGCAACATTATCCTGCAGCACATTCACCAGCTGGAGATACTCCGGAGTGAGGCCGTGCAAATTGCTGAGAACCTCATTCACAAGAACCATCATCTGCAGCATTAGATTGAGGGACTCTTAGAGGCACAGTAGCCGCCTCCCACGAACGATGATGCATCGGAGTCAGTAGTGTCAGACCCTGATGCTTCAGACCTAGAACCTGAGGAGGAGTAGTTCAAAGACGATCTAGCGAACCGAATCTATCTAGTTGTTCGCATAAGGAGTGTGTAGTACTCGTTGTGGTGTTCGGTGTTGTGTTTCTCGTAAGTCTACCGTAGCAGCAATGTCACCGTGTTGAAGTAAGGATGGATTGTTTGACAATCTAGGAAGCTTGTGGAACTGATGTACTGTCATGCTTTTCGGAATGAATGAAGTTTGATGGTTATGACTTATCAGTGCATTGCGTTATGATGTTCTTTCATATGTCTAAGACAGAATCATGGAATGAACTGCACTAACGGGGACCTTTTCGCTTTTTCAGCATGGTGAACACTAGGGCTGGACGTCAGGACGTTGAGAGCTCCAACCCGCCAACCCCACCGAATGAGCCAACTTTGGCCGCGGCTATGGCGGGCATGCTGCAAAGCAGCCAGCAAACCAACGAGATGCTGTGGGCTATAATGAAAAATGCTGGCGCAAACCGAGGCCCCAGGAACCAAAACGAGGACAGCACTTATGCTGATTTTCTGGCAACGCATCCCTCGGAATTCAAAGATGCCCGGGAACCGATGGAAGCGGATCATTGGCTTCGCATGATCGAGGTCAAATTTGGGCTGCTCCGTTGCACGGAGCAACAGAAGACATTGTTCGCCGCCTAGATGCTTCAGGGACACGCAGGTGCTTGGTGGGCCAACTACCTTGCCGCCCTCCCGCCAAACGCCCCAGTGCCCTGGACACAGTTCAGGGAAGCGTTCCGCGCCTATCACATCCCCGCGGCCCTGATGTAGAGGAAGTCCAAAGAGTTTATGGACTTAACTCAGGGAAATCGTTCGTCCATGAATACTCTTGAGTGCTCAACCAGCTTGCTCTGTACGCTCTGGAGCAAGTGGATACGGATGCGAAGCGGAAACATCGCTTCATGGAGGGGTTGAACATTCCACTCCAGGGCCGCCTAGCCCTGAATCAAGAGGGCTCCTTCAGTGAATTTGTGAGCAACACCCTCATTTCTGAAGAATATTTGGAAAAAGAGCAACGGGAGAAGAAGCGGGTCAGCGGTGATCCGTCAAATGCGCCCCCTCCGAAATACCGTTTGGTGTACACCGCACCGCATGGTAGGAAATACAGGGCGGCACCACCACAGGGGCAATCCTTCCACCCTCCGCAGCAACCCTATAGGCCGTCGCAGAACCAGCAACAAGGTGGCTACCGTGCGCCACCGCCCCCACCATAGAGGAACCAGGGTGTCCGCCCACCTCAGGAGGGCGCACGACCTGGACCAGGAACCCCGTGCTTCACATGCGGGCAGCCGGGACACTTCGCTTGCGAGTGTCCTATGAACCAGCAGTCCGGAGGCAACCGTCAGGCCAACCAAGGGCAAGCCAGTAGAGGGGTCAGAAGACCCACAGAACCGGTCATGTGAAGTACACCGCGGCTGAGGAGATAGCCGAAGGAGAGCCTGTACTTGCGGGTACTATGAGAGACCCATCCAATTTACATTCAAGTTTATCGAATTGATTCGCTGTCCATGTACGGTATGCGAGTACTCAATCGATAAAAAGGAATGTAAACCCGGCAGTCCACCGACATGCTTCTCAAGTAATGCCCATGATCCAAGCACGTCGGTACAACAACGATTGATACATCACATAGGTCACAATAGTTCAATTACATCAGATTTACAGTAATTTACAAACCATAGGTTTGAGACATAAGTCCTGAAATTTAAAATGCGGAAGCGATTCTAAGGAATAGAGCGGTCGCAGCGGCAATAATGATAAAACAGCAAAGGATTGTGATGCCCAGCCCACAAACATCGCAAATCACGATCACACGAATGTCCGGACTACTCCTCGCCCTCGCCGGCATCGGTAGGGACAAAGTAGCCGAACACCAACTCATCCTCACCTGCAAAACTTAAGCAACAAAAAGTTGAGCACGAAGGTGCTCGCAAGACTTACTCTGTTGTGGGAATTTTTTCCTGACTCCAAGGATAATGCAGTATGGTAGTAGCAAGATAAGTAAGGCATGGTGATAGACTCGATTGCTTAAAGCCGAAACTACGCATATGTGAATAACCATAAAGTAAAAGACTCTGCAGGCATAAATACCTACTACACCCATGACCATAATTATCATGTAACCAACTATCCGGTATACCCTCAACCATAATCCATTTCTCATCATGTTATGTGTCAACCCTACGATATTATCCAAAGGACACTGAGCTTAATCATAACCGTGACCACGGCAGATTCGAACCGATTATACACCCTGCAGGGGAATCCAACTGTATCCACACGACTGAGGACCGTACGACTCGTGCAACCCGCTAAAGTCACACAAGGGGGTACTCATGTCAACCTTTTTCACACTCGTGCCCACACGGTTGAAAAATCCACACGATGTCGAGTACCACGGCCCGCAGCCACATGTGAGTCCCTCGTTCCATGCACCATGCAGTCATCAGCCAAACGTTGGTCCGCAGTGAGATACTCAACTTGTCTTACCATTATATTTGACATGTGGTATGAACGGAAAGTGCTCAGGCCAAGAATAACATTGTCGGGTCCTAGGTCGACCCAGACGGGGCCTACGGCACACAAGACCTCCACGTCTTGCTGCACTCCTATCCACCGTTCGGATTTCAGTTTTAACACTTTTCAACTTTTATCAACATATGAACTCGCCACAAGCTCATAAGTAACCGGGGTGAATCCTATACATGCGAGTGGGACTTACCACTCGACTTCTACCGTTAATTGAAGCATGGCTAAGCATTTTGTGACTTGAACAATGACACACTACCCAGTTGACAAGGTGACATAATCAACGTCAAGGAGGGGTAACATGCAACAATAATAGGATTTCCCGACAATACCACTATGCCCGACTTAATGCAATCCTATACGTAAGAATATATATTAACATTAAATAATTACTTAGGATAGCAATATGAGGTGCTTGCCTTCTGTAGCAGCGGTGGTGTTCTCCTCAGCAATCTGGTCAGCCTTTGGTGCTCCTCCCTCAGCAGCACTCGTGTCACTCTCCAACGGATCGTGCTCTATAAAGCAAACGCGTGGGTATGAGAAGTATGCCATGATGCCATGATGCAGAAAAATGATGCGATATGGTGCAGAAAGGTAGCTACTAAGACTACGAACACAATACAAAAAGAAACACGTCAAACCGAGGTCTACAAGTCAAGTTATGCTGAAAACAATTTTACCGATTCAGAAAATTGGTTCTCGGTTCCTGGGTTCCGGTTCCGATATCGGGTAGCACACAGCCATCATTTCAGGGAAAAATCCCAAAACATGTCTCATGCAGAGGCTTCATTAGGTGTTTAGGGGTTACTATGACATTAGGTTTGAAGGTTTTGCTCATGTTACCAAGAACACGAGCCCACCGACTATCATTGCCCGTTTACGATCGGTAAACATCGTAAGCATCTTAAAAGTCGTTACGACTTTCCGATGAAAAATCAAACTTAAGTTATGGGCAGGGGACTATTTTTAGTTCAAAGTAGCCTCCATAAGATGTTTGGCACTGGTTTGGGGTCAAGTTGAGCTTCCAGGATTTTATTAAAAATCTAACAAGTTTTCTGTTAATTAAAATTATAAAATCAGAAACCAACACTAAAACTTATGGTAAAATCATGAAACTTGATGGAGGTTCCAGCGAACATCTAAACTACAATTTTGATTAAGGGTTTGGATTTTTGGATGACTTACAAAATGTATTCTAGAAAATGCCAAATTAAATTGATAGTTTGGAGTATGGTCAATGACATGCACAGCACTTTGTTGCTGTAAAATCCTGATAACATTGCAGAAGGTGCACATTGGTATGATACACTCATGGTTCAAATTTCAAACCTAGCACCCTTCTGGAACTCCGATTAAAATTCAAAAATAGAAAGGATTACCCTATGTATTGAGGAAGTTCCATGAACCTTTCTGAAAAATGTGTTTCAGCAGTAAATAAGTGCATTTGTCAAGGATTCAAATAAAATTTGGTTTATCATTTTTAGGCTTTTCCTTGATTTACTACACATTTTACAAAACTAGCTAATTAATAGGAAATTCAATTAAATTCGAAAATGGAGGGGAAAACAGGGGCGGCGGTGGCTGAGCTCCGGCGAGCCAACGGCGAGAGATTCGGTTGGGGCTGGCCAAATTATCACTCAGGGCACTGAGCTGCACCCTAGGGTGGAGGACATGGCCACCGGCGAAGCACGGACACGGCCGGCGAGGAGGAGGTGGGGTGGCGCTCTAAGTCCGGCAGCGAGCTCATCGGAGGAGATGGTTTAGAGGAGATTCGAGGAGTCGGGGAGCTTCACCGTAGCACGGGGAGTCAGTTTGTGGGTGATGAAGACTATGGGAGCAGTCGGAAGATGGTCGGCGACGGCGAGCTCCGCGGGCGGCGACAGGGACGCAGGGCGTTGCCTGGAGGACCATGTCCTCGGAGAGATGGCAGTCGGGCCGACACTGTCGTGATGCAGTGAAAGGTGGCCACGTGCGACTCGTGGAGTGCGCACGTGTCGTGTTATTCGGGTTTCTCCTGCAGGATGTAAAATCAATTATAATTGCCGTCCCTCGCGGTATTGAGTACCACTTGCTCCTTTCTGCCGTGGCGACACTATAAAAATGTGATAGCAGGAATTGTGATTGGAGATTTGAGAATAAATTTCAGAACTGATGTATTGCACTTGTTTGCTTAGTTGCTGCCTCACTTAGTAAAAATTTCATTAGCTATTTGATAACTTGGCTAAAATACTGAAAAACCATTAGTAGTGCTGTCGTTTGCAAATACCTACCAGCTGCCACCAATATTCCAGCATTTTAGGAGTCGGCCTTAGAAGGCCTATTGACGGGTAAGTCTTGCTGAGCGTCAGTCGCTCACGGTTTGTTGATTTGCTTGTTTTGCAGGTAATAGTGCTGACTGTAGCCAGGGTGGTTGGGAAGAGGAGACGCCCTCGGAGTGGACCTTCGAGTGGGTCCCCGCTTCTCCCTACCGTGGAGATTAAACACCATCGGGCTGGGGTGTTTAATCAAGGCGTCGAGTGTTAGATTTTTGCTTCCGCTGAAATCCACGTGTTTGTTATCAAAATTACGTTCCGCACTTCCTAAACTTCCGCAATCAGTTGTAATATAACCTGAATTAATGTATCTTCAAATCATTTATGCGAGTCCTTGTTAATTATTGTACTGCAAAGTTACTTGTTTCGGCAAGCGGCCCCCCGAATGATCCTGGATGAGCAACCGTACGATTTTATCGGACGGGGTTGCGACAGCTGGTATCAGAGCTATTTGGGGGTTAGTACTCTAATTAACGAGGCATGTTTTCAAAAAATTACGCTACGGTGAGGAACGGTGTAGCACAGCCCTTAGTGGAGGTTAGAGTTAGGAAGGTGGCAAGCTAACTGTGCATTCATGCATTTTACCTTCCTGTAAGTTTATTATTATGTAACGACGCACCAACGAACTACAACGAAGGTACGTAGTCCTGCCGTGGGATAATATTCACGGTCGCTTGGTGTTCGCGTTGCCGGTTCACCCATCTTGCCTGAGATGCTTTTCATGGCCGCTAACGGCAAGGCGTTACTGGTTGCCGCCGGTTGCCATGAGTCGTGACTATCATGGCCATATTGCATACCTGTTCTGTGATGTGTTTTTCTGCAGGTACACTGACTATCGTTAGACCGTGTAGAAAACGATTTGTCTCGAGAGAACGAGTAGTGCCACCGAGGGTAACGTATTAAGGTTTTCCTTTTTGGTGAGGACGAATAGGCCGTGGCATCCTTTAAAATCTGCAGGAGTCCTAAAATTCACCTAACCAAAAAGTTCAACTCTGTCAATCCGATAAGAACCTGTGAATTAACTAAGGAAAGAAGGACTTAAGAGTTTCATCCTCCTGTGTTCAGCCTGTTCCTCACTCCAGAATCCTATAGAATTCGTAGGATTTCATCTCCTAAATTCATTCTCCAGACTCCTCTTAAGGGGGAAGATGCCCCTCTGTTCTGGAAAGGACATCGGACCATCCGGTGCAGGGCCGGACAGCCCGAAGACACTCCCTCTGGAATTCTCTTTTTTGGTCACCGGGCATTCCGATATGGGATCGGACCTTCCGGTGAACACCTCTCTGGACTGAAATCAACCAAGCCGAGATTTCAGCAATGAGTCATTTTCCAAAGCTTGTAGTTCGCGCCTGTTATTCTAAAAATGTGAATGGGCACAATTTGGAAGGGTGTGAAAAATATCTACGACTTTTGTAGTTGGGAAATCTTGTGTTTCCAACCCCCCCACTTCAGGAAAAATGTGTTTTCCTCTCTGCTGCCATAGCAGGACAGAAACCTGTTGTTGTTCTGGAAATCCCATCTTCGATTGATTCTTTCCATTTTAGGTCTTGCACATTATTCCTCATTTGGTCGAGAAATGAGTTGTAGTGTAGGACTTGCGCCTATCATTTTGGAAATGAGGGCTAATTGTTCAACTATCTTACACAGATGGCAGGACGAACTCGCGGATCAAGCGGACAGGACCAGGCTAGTGGCTCTAATCTTCCTCCACCGCCGCCCCCACCTCCAAGGATGTGGGAACAATTCATGGCTACCCAACAGCAGCTCATGCAGGTTCTGATCGAGCAGAATCGGCAGGGTGGTCGTCAGCGTGCACAGGCACCCCCGCCAGAGAGCTCCTATGGGGATTTCTCGGCCGTCCATCCGCCAACCTTCGCGGATGCAGCTGACCCATTGGACGCCGATAATTGGCTGCGCACCATCGAGTCCAAGTTTGAGCTCCTTCACTGCACCGAGCATCAGAAGACTCTCTTCGCGGCTCAGCAACTCCGCGGACCGGCGAGAGCGTGGTGGTTTAATTACACTGCCTCTCTTCCCGATGGACACCAAGTGCAATGGGCAGAGTTCCGGGACGCTTTCAGAGCACATCATATTCCTGAGGGCCTCATACAGCGCAAGGCGAGAGAATTTGAAGAGCTGCGCCAAGGCCACATGAGTGTCCACGAGTACTCGCGCAAGTTTAACTACCTGGCGCAGTACGCTGGGCACCACGTGGACACGGACGCCAAGAAAAGGAGCTGTTTCATGAAGGGCCTAAACTCCAAGTTACGTGATCGCCTAGCCCTCCACAACAGCGCCAATTTCAACGCATTGGTGAGCGCTGCCATTGTCCAAGAGGATGCCATTCGCGCCCATCAAGAAGAGAAGAAGCGCAAGCAGCCAGCTGGAGGCCCCCCTGGGAATCAGCAGCCCCAGAGGTATCGTCTAGCCATTACGTCTCCTACGGGCCAGAGGTACAAAGCTCCGGTGCCACCGGGTGGAAATTTTCGGCCGTCATTCCAGCAGCGGCCCGTAGCGCGTCAAGGCCAGCAAACGGGTTCTCAAGTCGGAAATTCCAGACAGTCGGCTTCAACTTCTCACCCGCCGCAGCCGTACAGCAACACGGGGCCGAGGCCGTGTTACAACTGCGGTCGTCCTGGGCATTTCGCCAAGGATTGCCGGCAACCTCCCCGTCAGCAAGGCCAGGTCCAGCAGAGCAACCCCCGCAGCGACAACAATTCCCGCTCTCAACCTGCTGGAAATGGACAGAAGCAGGGCCTTGTTAACCACACCACGGTCGAGGAAATTCAAGAAGGAGAACAAGTCCTTGCGGGTATGTTCTCAATTCAGAAAAATTCTGTGTTCGTCCTTTTCGATTCGGGTGCAACCCACAACTTCATTAGTAGGGCATGTGTCCAAAGGTGCAACCTCCGCACCATCATCACTAAAACACCCTATCTTATCACATCACCCGCCGGAAAAATAACAACTACACTAAAAGTCCAGCAAGTATCATTAAAATTGGGAGGAAAAATCTTTAAGTCCCAATTCATCGTTCTTGACCACCATGGCATAGATATAATACTAGGAATGGGTTGGATGGTGTACCATAGAGCCGTGCTGCATATCTCGCCACGAAAAATCCAACTAGACTCTCCGGTGCACGGTTCCATATCTTTTCAAGTCACACCACCCACCCCAAATTCCGGGAGCCTTCATCATGTCTCCGGAAAGAAGCTTGAAGATATTCCGGTCGTGTGTGAATTTCCCGATGTATTTCCGGATGATTTACCGAGACTGCCACCCGATCGTGATGTTGAGTTCAAGATTGAACTTCAACCCGGTACAGCTCCTATCTCCCGAAGGCCGTATAGGATGGCTCCAAATGAGTTGGCAGAATTGAAAATCCAGTTAAAGGAGCTACTGGACAAGGGATTTATTCGGCCTAGTTCATCTCCATGGGGCTGTCCCGCCATATTTGTGAAGAAGAAGGATGAGACCCTGAGGCTTTGTGTTGATTACCGGCCATTGAATGCGGTCACTATCAAGAATAAATATCCTTTGCCGCGCATTGATATTTTATTCGATCAACTTGTGGGCGCCAAGGTCTTCTCTAAAGTAGATCTGCGCTCGGGGTATCATCAGATAAAGATCCGTCCTGAGGACATTCCTAAGACTGCCTTTTCCACAAGGTATGGTCTCTATGAGTACCTTGTCATGTCCTTCGGTTTGACCAATGCTCCAGCCCACTTCATGTATCTAATGAATTCCGTTTTCATGCCCGAGTTGGACAAATTCGTCGTGGTCTTCATCGACGACATCCTTATTTATTCCAAGTCGGAGAAAGAGCATGCGAAACATCTTCGTATTGTTCTCCAGAGGCTGAGGGAACATAAGCTGTACGCCAAATTCAGCAAATGTGACTTTTGGTTGAAAGAAGTACAGTTCCTTGGTCATGTGATTTCCGCCGAAGGTATCTCTGTTGACCCAAGCAAGGTGAAAGATGTGCTTGACTGGAAGCCCCCAAAGTGCGTCAAAGATGTTCGCAGTTTCCTTGGGCTTGCTGGATACTATCGACGCTTCGTTCCAAATTTTTCGAAGATCTCCAAGCCCATGACGGAACTGCTTCACAAAGGGGTCGCTTTCTATTGGAGCGATTCTTGTGATGAGGCTTTTCGAACTCTCAAGAAACACTTAACCACCGCTCCAGTTTTGGCTCAACCGGACATCACCAAACCGTTTGATGTTTACTGTGATACTTCTGGCACGGGCCTGGGATGTGTATTGATGCAAGACGGTCGCGTCATTGCCTATGGATCAAGACAGCTGCGACGTCATGAGTTGAATTACCCCACTCATGATTTGGAACTCGCCGCAGTGGTGTTTGCCTTAAAAATCTGGAGGCATTATCTTCTTGGGAATCTCGTACACTTGTACACGGATCACAAAAGCTTGAAGTATATTTTTTCTCAAGATGATCTGAATATGAGGCAAAGAAGGTGGATGGAATTGATCAAAGACTATGAATTGGAAATCCATTACCATCCGGGCAAGGCGAATGTCGTGGCTGATGCCCTAAGTCGCAAAGCTTGCTGCAATCTCATCATTTCTCAGGCAAATTCCATTGCCCCATGTTGCAACCAGGATGAGCCCAGCCTTCGTGTCGTTCCCCACGGAGCTTTATACAACTTGGCTCTTATTCCTACCCTCCGTGAGGAAATTGTGACTGCACAAAAGGCTGATAAGGGCATGGAAAAGATCCGCGCTCAAATAGGCAGTAACAAAATGAAGTGTTTCCGCCTTGACGAGGAAGGTGTTCTATGGTTCAACAACCGTCTGGTCGTACCAAAGGATTTTGAGCTGCGGAAGAAAATTATGGATGAGGCTCACCTCTCCAAGTATGCTATCCATCCAGGTAGCAATAAGATGTACCAAGACCTGCGAAGGAAATTTTGGTGGACTCGAATGAAGCGCGAAGTCGCCCGATATGTCGCTGAGTGCAACACATGTCGCCAGGTCAAAGCAGATCATCTGAAGAGTGCTGGTCTGTTGCAGCCTCTCAGTGTGCCATCATGGAAATGGGAGGACATTAGTATGGACTTCATCGTCGGTCTTCCCCTCACTGCCCAGAAGCACGATTCTATTTGGGTCGTAGTAGATCGACTCACCAAATCTGTTCATTTCATCCCGGTGAACACCCATTATAATGCGAGGAAATACGCGGAGCTTTATATCTCTCGTATCATGTGCCTCCATGGTGTTCCAAAGACCATCATTTCTGATCGGGGTACCCAGTTTGTGAACCGTTTCTGGGAACAATTTCATGAAGCACTTGGTACCAAGTTAATTCATGGTTCAGCTTATCACCCCCAAACCGATGGTCAAACAGAGCGTGTAAATCAAGTTCTGGAAGATATGCTTCGCGCATCTGTGCTGACCCATGGGAAGAGTTGGGAAGAGTGCTTACCATTGGCTGAATTTTCGTACAACAATAGCTATCAAGAGAGCATCAAGATGTCTCCGTTCGAGGCGTTGTATGGTCAGCCATGTCGCACGCCTTTAAACTGGTCTGAGGCAGGAGAAAGAGTAGTTTTTGGACCAGATTTAGTAACTCAAGCTGAAGAGAAAGTGAGGGCTATTCAAGAAAATTTGCGAGCTGCAAGGTCCCGGCAGAAAAGTTATGCCGACAAAAGGCGTCGACCGTTAACTTTTGAAGTGGGTGATCACGTCTATCTTCGTGTGTCACCAACAAAAGGTGTCCAACGCTTTGGCATTAAGGGCAAGTTAGCTCCAAGGTTCATTGGACCTTTCAAAATCATCGAGCGATGTGGTCCAGTAGCATATCGATTGGAGCTGCCCTCTCATATGTCGGGAATTCATAACATCTTCCATGTCTCTCAGCTCCGGAAGTGTTTGAAGCTGCCTGAACAAGTGGTCATCCCGGATGTTGAAGTAATCCAAGAAGACCTCACATATCCGGAGATACCGATGAAGATACTTGATCGGAAGGATCGCGTAACTCGTCGGAGAACCAAAACTTTCTTCAAGGTGCAGTGGACAAATCATTCGGAAGATGAGGCTACCTGGGAAAGTGAAGAATTTCTTCATTCACAGTTCCCGGAATTCATGGCATCGGTCACGAAATAGTCATCGATTCCCCCCCTTGCAACGTTTTCTCGAAATCTCGGGACGAGATTTTCTTAAGGGGGAAGGGCTGTAACATCCCGAACTAAATTCTCGCTAAATCTTTTGTCAATAAAGGCTTATTGTGTTTGATAAAAATCTCAAAACCCAAGTTAATGACATCATAGAATCTAATCAACAGAACTTAAATTCAAAAAGTTAATTTGAAATCCAATCTTTATTGTCCTTCTGCTTCTCTCTTCTTTCGTCCGTGCACCGCCGGCCTTGCTCCGCTCCGAGCAGGGATGAGTGCCGTCCGGTCTCCTCTGTTCGTTTCCATGTCTTCCCGACCCCGTCGTTTGGAAATTTTCCGTTTCGCCCGACCTCCGACCCAGAGGTCGGATGACTTTTACCTTTCGCCCGACCTCCGACCCAGAGGTCGGATGATTTTCGCGATTCGCCCGACTCCGACCCCCAGCGGTCGGACATTATTTTCCGTCTCGCCCGACCCGTCGTCATCACTCTCCGCTTCACTCGACCCCGAGGTCGGACAAGCCGTTCGCTCCGCCTCGCTCGACCCCGAGGTCGGACAAGCCTTTTTTGCTCCGCCTCGCTCGAACCCGAGGTCGGACAAGCCGCTCTCGCTCCGCCTCGCTCGACTCCGAGGTCGGACAAACTCGTCGGACCGAGCTCGAAGCGGCCACGCCTTTAACGCTGCCGGCCATCTCCCCAACCGTAAAAGCGCCTGGCCGTACACAGCAGTGCTGCCACCGCGCCGAAAGTCTTCGTGATGGGACGCGCACGCCCGGCGCCCATGCGCTGCAGTACACTGCCGCCGCGCCAACTTGCGTCGTCCTGGAGAGACAAAAGGAACGGAGGCTGATATTTTTCCCTGAGACGAAACACTTCACTCGGCGAGCTCCTTTGCTCCTCTGCGCGCTCGTCTATCTGCTCTCGTCTCCAATCCCTTCCGCCATTACAGCCGAAGAGCCCCGCAGGGCCAAAGCAGAGCCAGCTTCTCTCGTGCTCAGGTGCGCTCGGTAAGCCTTGCCCTGCCGACGGTTCCATCGTCCGTCGTTATCGTCTCTAACCGCCGCCCCATTCTTCCGCAGTATTTCAGCAGTAGCGGCGCGTCGACATCTCTTTCCGACGACCGGTCTCTGTTGCTGTTCTTTTTCCACCGACAGCCCTCTGGTAATCTTTGCCGTCCGACCAGTCTAGCTAGTCCCGTCTACCGAAGCAACACTAAAGTTTGTTAGAGAGAAATTCATGCAACTTCACTCATCTGTTAATACAAGATTACCTTGCATCTTCATATAGGAACCGAGCTGCAGACGGCCACTGAGGCTGAGGAGGACTTCCCCGCTGCCGACCCCGCCGTCGACTGTGCTAACTTCTCCCCGAACCGAGGCAAGCCCCGGTGCATACCTATGTTTAAAGTTTT
The DNA here is from genome assembly GCA_001182835.1 of Oropetium thomaeum. NCBI lineage: Eukaryota > Viridiplantae > Streptophyta > Magnoliopsida > Poales > Poaceae > Oropetium > Oropetium thomaeum. The sequence continues at coordinate 2,214,103 of LFJQ01000009.1, read as the reverse complement.
GCTTTCTCACTGTGTATGTAGGTTTTGTTGTGCATTAAGTTTCGAGGCTTGTGTGGAAACTTAGTTGCATGACTTGTAGGATCTCCTACGGGTTGTCCTGTTAGAGCCAGTACGTTAGTGCTATGCTTACTAATAGGGCAACGAAGGGAATTGAGTGGTATAGAGACTACTCAGGGGATTATTTATAGGAGTAGTTGAGGAAGTCAGGACCCAACATTGTGTGAATAAAAATTGAGCACAGTGTCGGGTGCGGTTGCATTGGTCAAGTTTGAGTTGTGTACCGAATACATACTGGTATATGGGACCCAGGAAACCGACGTAGCTCATTGCGCAGTGATTGGACGACCAGCCATCTCTTTTTCCGGGTGAACGGACCAGTATGGTGGATGTTTTCGCATTTTTGTTTCTTGGGTATGTGTTAGTGGGAAAGGCTTGGGGCCGTACAGGGACGCAGGGCGTTGCCTGGAGGACCATGTCCTTGGAGAGATGGCAGTCGGGCCGACACTGTCGCGATGCAGTGAAAGGTGGCCACGTGCGACTCGTGGAGTGCGCACGTGTCATGTTATTCGGGTTTCTCCTGCAGGATGTAAAATCAATTATAATTGCCGTCCCTCGCGGTATTGAGTACCACTTGCTCCTTTCTGCCGTGGCGACACTATAAAAATGTGATAGCAGGAATTGTGATTGGAGATTTGAGAATAAATTTCAGAACTGATGTATTGCACTTGTTTGCTTAGTTGCTGCCTCACTTAGTAAAAATTTCATTAGCTATTTGATAACTTGGCTAAAATACTGAAAAACCATTAGTAGTGCTGTCGTTTGCAAATACCTACCAGCTGCCACCAATATTCCAGCATTTTAGGAGTCGGCCTTAGAAGGCCTATTGACGGGTAAGTCTTGTTGAGCGTCAGTCGCTCACGGTTTGTTGATTTGCTTGTTTTGCAGGTAATAGTGCTGACTGTAGCCAGGGTGGTTGGGAAGAGGAGACGCCCTCGGAGTGGACCTTCGAGTGGGTCCCCGCTTCTCCCTACCGTGGAGATTAAACACCATCGCGCTGGGGTGTTTAATCAAGGCGTCGAGTGTTAGATTTTTGCTTCCGCTGAAATCCACGTGTTTGTTATCAAAATTACGTTCCGCACTTCCTAAACTTCCGCAATCAGTTGTAATATAACCTGAATTAATGTATCTTCAAATCATTTATGCGAGTCCTTGTTAATTATTGTACTGCAAAGTCACTTGTTTCGGCAAGCGGCCCCCCGAATGATCCTGGATGAGCAACCGTACGATTTTATCGGACGGGGTTGCGACAAACGCCGTAAGTCATCGCACGACGGAAGCAAGGATGAGTGTGGGTGCAGAGAACGGCGGCCGGCGGTTGGCGCGCGTGGGCGGCGGCTTGGCGTGTACTAGAGGGGAAGCAGAGGCGCGCGGAGAGAGAGGAAGGAAGAGAGAGGAGAGGAGAAGATCTTTGGGTGAGATTCGCCCTCGGCGGAGTGATGGCGCGGGGAGTTGCGCCCGCCGGCGCCTGCCTCGGCAGGCCGGCCGCTGCGGCGGTTGGCCGCTGTAGGCGGTGGCTTGCTTTTCCCCCGTTTTTTTGATTTTTAAAAAATTTCCAAATTCCCATCTTAATTCAATCAAAACCACACCTCCCGGGCTCAGAAAATTTTGAAACTTTTTGAGGGCACTAAGGAAATTATGTGAAACAACTTTTGTTTAAGAATGGTGTCCTGATTCTGCTTCTAAAAGTTTGTAAATTTTTAAATCAATACAAGTTTGTTTGAATTTTAAGGGGTTAAAACCTTTTCCAAAAATTCCGATAAAATCTCCAAAATTCTATTTGAATCTAAGTTAATTAATAAAAAAGTTTTTGCAAAAGAATAAAAAGGGTTATCCGTAATTGAACCATTTCATTACCCGGAACCAAAACTCCCAATAACAGGAAAAATGCAAAAACAAAATCAAACTAGTGAGCTCATTTTCATCTAAACAAAGGACTGGAATTTTGGGATGTGACAGGTACGTTCTCTCCGTCTGGTTATTCAGCATTCGTTCTATTTGATTCCAGTGCCTCACACAATTTCATCAGTAAAAACTTCGTTAAGGGTAAAGACTTAGTTACTGTTCATCTAGAGCCACCCTTCGTCATAAAATCGCCTCGGACAAATATCTTGTCACAATATGGCTTAAGGAAAACACCACTAAATGTAGGAGGTTATACCTATCCTACCTCATTCATAATCCTAGACGGGCAGGGTATTGATATTATCATTAGTATGAAATGGATGAAACACCAAAATGCCCTCCTCGATATAGCTAACCGTGTAGTCCGCCTAACCTCCCCACTTCACGGGTCTGTTTCCCTAAACTTAGATCACCCTAGATCCACCTTCAAGCAATTCTACCTTGTTACCGGAAAGAGTTTGGATGAGATACCGGTGGTGAGAGAATTCCTAGATGTGTTCTCAGAAGACCTACCTGGCTACCCCTGGACAGGGATGTTGAGTTCCAAATTGACCTACAGCCAGGCACAGCCCCAATTTCCCGCAAACCATACGAGATGGCACCAAAAGAACTAGCGGAGTTGAAGGTATAGCTGAAGGAGTTGCTGGACAAGGGTTTCATACACCCCAGCTCCTCACCTTGGGGCTGTCCGGCTCTGTTTGTGAAGAAGAAGGACCAATCCTTGAGACTATGCGTGGATTACCGTCCTTTGAATGCGGTCACTGTCAAGAACAAGTATCCACTACCATGCATAGACACTCTGTTTGATCAGCTAGCTGGAGCAAAGGTCTTTTCCAAAGTTGATCTTAGATCTGGCTATCATCAGATTAGAATTCGTCCCATCGATGGTCCAAAGACAGCCTCCTCCACCAGATATGGGCTATATGAGTACTTGGTGATGTCATTTGCACTCACTAATGCACCGGCATAGTTCATGTATCTTATGAACTCAGTTTTCAAGCCGGAGTTGGACAAATTTGTAGTGGTTTTTATTGATGACATCCTGGTGTATTCCAAGACTTCTGAAGAGCGTGCTGAGCATCTCCGGATAGTCCTACAGAGACATAGTGACGCGGACCCACCCAAAAAACCCTCATTTCGGGACGGATCCTGTCAGTCGTTGAGCCAGGATCCTATTGGGCAACGCTCAGCTAAGCGAGCGTACACACGATACAACACAGGCAGGAATAAACAGCAATGATTTACAAGGAGGGAGAACTTAATACATCATTGGTTCATAGTTTAAAACTTAAGTCTTATGGTGAATCAGAGTACGCAATTAAAGTTTTGAAAATAACAGCGGAAGACTTCGTAGATTATTTGACTCCGATGCTCAGACTTAAGCAAAAGCATGCACCGTGCTCACGGGCGTCATACTACTAGCCACTTCAATGTTCACTGCGACGACTCGCACAACTCCCACTGGAGGTTTCCAATCTCGGGGTGAGACTCCTCCCAATGGATGCTACCAGCTTGGTCCTGCATGTCGGCGCCTGAAAACCACATATCGCTAACGCGTGAGCTTCTAAGAAGTTCAACAAGACTTACCCGTCAACGTGGCTGACTACAGCCGACTCCTAGACATGCTGGCTGACTCGGGTGGGTTTACTTGCAAAAACGGACTCGCAAACCTGTGCTACTCTTGGTCAAATTTTAGCACTAGATTAAGTGATTAGAATATAAATTTAGTTCGCTCTAAACTAATCAAACATAACAGAAGCAACAATAGCAATAGTAATAATCATAATTCATTCTCATTGTATCTCAACCTATTTACTAGAATGTGACAGAGAGTTCAAGTAAGCTCATAGCTGAGAGCGACAGCGATTCGAACCGATTTTTATACCTCTGCAGAGTTAACCTGATCGTACGACACGTGCGTGTTCCAGACTCGTACGTGGCTACCGTTCACACCAGCTCCTGCAATGTAAATTCCAGCCTACGCCTGCCTTAGCAGCGCCGCATCCCACCAGACAACACGTCCCAGACGGTTTCTGTGGAGTTCCCACGCTGCGCGCCTCAGATCTCCTCCTAATCAGACACCATAGGGCAGGTTCGACGTTGCAATCACTAGGCTACATAGGTTTACTGAGGCCCATAACGCATACGATCAGTACATTCAATACTTGCCTAGCTGTGCCACACGGATCAGACCAGACTACGATCAGTCACCCTGGTCCCGGACCCGTCGCCGACCTACTTGTACCCGGTCTGACCCTCAATCTTTTATCTTTCCTTATTTATTCACAACCATGTGTCATGTCTCATGTCGTAGTTTCGTTCAATATCCTACCACTCGCGAGCAGCGTCCACTCTGCTCGACTTCTACCGGCAAATATCTACTAAGCATAGCATACTAAGGGATATCTATACCAGCTACCGTTAGGGTTTCCTATGGAAACAAATGCAGCTATGGTTTCAATCACTCCTATCACCTAATGCACAAACAAGACACACTGAGTTATAAAAGGAAAAAATTTAAACATCGGTTGTGCACCGGGGCTTGCCTGCTTTTCCGGCGTTGTTGAAGACTTCTTCTGCGGAGGTCGAGGCAACTGGATCCGCAGCTACTTCGCGCGCTTCAGAATCTACATGATGCACTATGATTAAGATAAGTTTAATTGAAAAGAAACTCATTGCTTTTACCAATTGGAATCTAGGGTTCGATCGGCGATGCCTAGAATCAGGGTTAACCCTAATTACTCGACGCCGTCGATTTAATTAAATTTTTAATCTATGAATGAGGTTCAAGGAAATCTATTCAAATTCTCATGAGGTGACTTTTAGTTGGCATGTTCAACCACTTTAACCTTAGTTAAGGTTAATTCAATATTTTTCATGAGTTAATGATTATTTAACGTCTTCGACTATTAACCTAGGGTTAAAATGAAACTTTTAATTCTTCCTCAAGACTATTTTTAGTTGATAGCACTCTCTGAAATAAGCATTTTGAGCTTTGGTTGGGGCCTAGATGAATTTTCTATATTTTATAAAAATTCATCAAAGTTCCTGTTATTGGATCTTATAAAATCAGAAGGCACTAGTAAACCTTAGAACAAAATTATGAAATTTTATATGGGCATTCATGAGCACCAAACCTAAAACTTTGCTTTTGGATCTAACCTTTTGAATGACTTATACAATGTACTTTAGAAAATAGTACTTTATCTAGACAGATTGAAGTAATTTAAAAGGGTTACATGCAACTGTTTGGTCCTAAAATCTTCATAAAATTCCAGAGGTGTGTAATACCATGGTGTATTTGTGGATCAAAGCTTAGCCCTACCTTTGCTCTAGAATTCAAATTAAAATTCAAAAATAGAGAAGAGTGTTCTAATTAATTCTGCAAATTTTTGGTCATTTTTTAAAAGGTGCTTTAACAGAAATTTAGTAATTAATGAGGTTTCTAACAAATTTAGGTTTGCTATTTTTGGATTTTTCTATGAATTTCTATGGATTTTATAAAATAGAGCAATAATATGGAAAAATAAAATGAAAAAGGAAAAACAGGGGATTGCTCCAGCGAGCTCCGGCGAGCAATCGACAGCGATGGGGTTGTCACCGGCGGTGAGACCTTGACTTTTCACGACCTACACGACCTGGCGAAGCTCGGCAACTCCAATTTCATCGAGGTTTTGCACGGGGGAGGGGTGCTCACCGTGGACGGCGAATTCGGCGGCGATGGCGTGGCAATTCCGGTGACCGAGGCTCAATTTCGGAGAAGTGAAAGTGCTGAGAGCTTCACGGGGAAGAGAGGAAGGAGTTAGGCGTGGTGATTAGGGTGGAGGAAAGCCGGGGAGGGGAGTTCACCTCGGAGGCGGCCGGCAGGAGTAGGGAGGAGGGGACTTGGCGCCGCCGTTGCGGGGAAAGGAAGGAAAAAGGGGAGGGAAAAGGAGAAGGAGGTGCGCCGATTTTAAAGGGGCCTTGGAGCGGGAACTAGGAAAAAGCAGGGGGGCGGCATGGTGGCATGGCCGGCCATGCCCCCGGGAGGCGCTCGGCAGAGCAATAAAAACGTGCGGGAGAGAGAGAGAGAGAGATAGGGGAGAAGGAGGGAGAGAGCGGAGGGAGCGCCGCAAAGACTTGAATGCGGTGACGTGCTCGGTGTAGCCGTGTCGGCCGGGGCGGTATGGTCCTGCCGCCCGCCGCTCGATCGGGCGGGCGGCGGGACTGTAGCCCGCCTGGCTATTCTTCCCCTTTTTTTTTAATTTATTTCTCTTCCATATATTAAAGCTTGAATCCAAAGCAAATGAAAGGCATGCTTCCCGAGTTCCAAAATTTTTGAAAATTTTTGTGCAAGCTCAGGAATTTATTTGGAGCACTTTTCATTTAGGGTTCAAGTCATGAGTTGGCCTCGAAAAATTCTTGAATTTCCAAGATGATTATAGCTTGTGTGAATTTTTAAGAGGTCTAAATCTTATCAAAAAATTTTGAATAAATCCCCAAAATTTGAAGTATACTTAATAGGTGCAAAGTATTCAAGTGGTAGAGGATTTCCCGACTCCTCCATATTGCACTCATTCACATCCTCATGATGAGTGAACAGAGGGCAGTCTAGAAAAGACAACTAAGATAAGAAAGAATTACAAGGTTGAGGTGAACCTTTCCCCCTTAAAGTGAAATGGTTTGAAAACATTTAAAGTTGGTTTTTCTTTTTGATTCTGAAGGCTTTGGGTTTGACCCTAACATGTTTATACATAAATAATATCCACAATTTTGAAATGACCTCTTGACACCGTTTATTTAGTTAACCATCTTGTTAAACTGTTGAGTTAATTTATGTTTCAGTTATCACTTAAATTCAACATGTTAACCGTTATAGTCGCCTTTCTGCTAACCAACAATTTGAATTCCTTTTTATTAGATGATTTTATTTGGTTTCCAATTATAATATGCAATGCAATCCTACATCGGCCTATACGTCCTCACCAAGTAAAAAGAAAATACGCTTAGGCGGTGGCAGATCCGCACTCAAGTTAGACGTTACTACACGTTTCACTACGGTACCAGGGTTAGTGTACCTGCAGAAAATGGCATCACAGGCAGTAATATATCGAAAGTAAAGACAACAACCCATATCATTGCCATATGGGTCGCCCCGAGTAGGCCACGTACGGGGATCACGTGTCCGACCTTCCCTGCGCGGCGACAGACTGCACTTTACCTCAGGCAGCGAAGGTATGAGAGTGTTCTGCAAAACCTAGGTCGTGAGGAATAAACTCATCTTTTGTGTGTCAAAGACACAAGACACCACTGTTGCGAAGGTCTGCATTCGAAACAGGTCCGTAACCCACACCTCTTACGGTAGAGGTCCGCTTTTCTCCCTAAACGGCAAGGGGGTGTACTATGTTACAACGAACATAATACCTCCTTCCGTACCATCACGGTACAGAACGCTACTGTTGCTGATGCAACAGGGATTTCTCGACTTTTCACCGCAGTCGAGCGGCGTACCTTACCTTGCTTACCTTAGCGTAGGTGCATCGTTACAGAATTATAAATCTAGACTGGGTTTAGTTAGCTCCTGCACTAGGTTAGCTTGCCACCTGATAACCTATTAACTAATAGGGCTCGTACCTCACTCGTACGTAATTTTTGAAAATATGCCTTAAACGTAGCACCGTTTCCCAACACAGCTCTGATTCAAAGCTGACGCGGACCCGCCCAGAAAACCCTCATTTCGGAACGGATCCTGTCAGTCGTTGAGCCAGGATCCTGTTGGGCAACGCTCGATGAAGCGAGCGTACACATGATACAACACAGGCAAGAATAAACAGCAGTGATTTACAAGGAGAGAGAACTTAATACATCATTGGTTCATAGTTTGAAACTTAAGTCTTACAGTGAATCAGAGTACGCAATTAAAGTTTTGGAAATAACAGCGGAAGACTTCATCGATTACAGACTCCGACGCTCAGACTTAAGCAAAAGCATGCACCATGCCCAATGGCGTCATGCTACTAGCCACTTTAATGGGAGCACTTTTCATTTAGGGTTCAAGTCATGAGTTGGCCTCTAAAAATTCTTGAATTTCCAAGATGATTATAGCTTGTGTGAATTTTTAAGAGGTTTAAATCTTATCCAAAAATTTTGAATAAATCCCCAAAATTTGAAGTATACTTAATTGTTATGTAAAAACATGACTAAGGTTTTGTGGAAATTTGGATAGTCTCGGATTAGAGTTTGGATGTGGTCCCTGTTAACAGGATTTCGACACTGTTAGTTGAAATTTTTCGAATCTAGCTACAGTGTTCTGTTGTTTGTCAAAATTCTCGTAGTGTTCCTTTAGAGCATTTCAAACAACATTCCTCTTCACTTCCGGTGTCGATTTTGCTTTTAAGTGTGTAATTTACTGATTGGGGTTTCGAATTGGAGTGTGAATTCTTACCCGGTAGGAAATGACTATGTACCGTGGACTGAGGGCCCCTGTTTGGTGAAAGTGTTCAAAAATTAATTTACCGAAATTTTTGAGTAGGTTAATGGAAGCGTTTTAAGCAACATTGCTCATTAGTTCACGTGCTAATTTTGCTCAAAAGTGCAAAAATTTCTTTTTAGGGTTTATGATTTGCCAGTGATTTTTTAAGTGACACCTGGGGTGTCATACTCAGAGACCATCAACTCTATGCCAAATTCAGCAAATGTGAATTCTGGATTGAGCGTTCCAATTTTTGGGTTACGTAGTGTCCGCTGAAGGCATATCTGTTGATCCGGAGAAGGTGCAAGATGCCATCAATTGGAAAGCACCCACGACAGTCCACAAAGTACGTAGCTTCTTGGGATTAGCTGGATATTATCGTCGCTTCATCCCCAGCTTCTCCAAAATTGCCAAACCTATCACAGAGCTACTCAAGAAGGATCAGAAGTTCAGAGAAGTGTGAAGAGGCTTTCCAAACTTTAAAGAAGCACTTGACCTCAGCACCATACTCACCCAACCGGACTTGAACAAGCCCTTTGACGTGTATTGTGATGCGTCAGGAATTGGGCTTGGTTGCGTGTTGATGCGAAGGACGGGTAATTGCTTATGCTTACAGGCAACTTCATAAGCACGAGCTAAATTACCCAACACACGACTTGAAGTTGGCAGCCGTCGTGTTAGCTCTGAAGGTGTGGGGCATTATTTACTGGGAAATCTAGTGCACCTCTACACCGATCACAAGAGCCTCAAGTATATCTTCACTTAGAATGAGTTGAACATGAGGCAGCGAAGGTGGCTAGAGCTAATCAAGGATTATGAACTGGAAATTCACTACCATCCTGGCAAGGCCAACATAGTTGCAGATGCATTGAGTAGGAACGCTCACTGCCATTACCTAGACCAAGGGGTTACAATGGAAGAACCAGAGCTAACCTTGAGAATTCTACCCCATGGATCGCTATACAACCTAGCCTTAGTGCCAACGCTTAGGGACGAGGTAGCCAAGGCCCAGCAGCTTGACAAGGGCATGGAAAAGATCAGACTAGGGCTAAAAGAAAAGAAGATGCAGTGCTTCCGGGAAGACGAAGACGAAGTTTTGTGGTTCAAGAATAGATTGGTAGTGCCAAAGGATCACGAGCTCCGAAGAAAGATCATGGATGAGGCTCACTTGTCCAAATACTCCATTCATCCTGGTAGTAACAAGATGTACCAGGACTTGAGGAAGAAGTTCTGGTGGACGAGAATGAAGAGGGAAATCGCTCGGTACATAGCCGAGTGTGACACTTGTTGGAGAGTGAAGTCAGATCATTTGAAGGGTGCAGGTTTGTTGCAACCTCTAAGCATTCCATCCTGAAAATGGGAGGATATCAGTATGGACTTCATTGTTGGGCTGCCCATAATCTCTTGACAACTTAACTCCATTTGGGTACTCGTGGATCGTCTGACAAAATCCGCCCATTTCATACCGGTAAGCACCAACCATAGGATAAAATGTATGCGAAATTATGCATTGATCGAATAGTGTGTCTGCATGGAGTGTCCAAGACCATAATCTCCGACCGAGGTACCCAGTTCATAGGACGCATTTGGAAGCAGCTCCATGAATCGCTAGGAGCTAGGTTAATCCATAGCTCTGCCTATCACCCCCAAACAGACGGCCAAATAGAAAGGGTGAATCAAATCCTTGAAGATATGCTCCGCGCTTGTGTTTTGGAGCATGGGAAAAGCTGGGATAGTTATCTGTCATTGGTGGAATTCTCGTACAGCAACAGCTACCAGGAAAGCATCCAAATGTCGCCTTTTGAGGTGCTGTATGGTCGCAGGTTCAAAACGCCACTCAACTGGTCGGAGGCAGGCAAAAGAATTATACTTGGACTAGATCTAGTGCAGCAGGCCGAGGAAAAAGTACGGGTCATTCAAGCTAATCTAAGGACCGCCAAGTCCAGACGTAGTGTGACACCCCAGGTGTCACCAGGGCTTCAATCGACCACTTAAAACCCTAATCGACAAGGTTTCTCACCTAAAAGCAAAATCAACAATGGGAGTGAGTGCAATGTTGATTAAAATACCCTGAAAGGAGCTCTACGAAAAATTTTGATAATCCACAGAACACAATTACTAGGTTCAGAAGGTTTCCACCCACAGTGTCGAAAACTTTATTCTTCGGGCAGGAATTTAACCCTAATGAGTGACCTATCAAATTTCCCACAACACCCTAGCTATATTTTTGCATAACAATTAAGTTCACCTCAAAATGGAATTTTGGAAATTTATTCAAGATTTTTAGATAAGGTTTAAACCCTTTTAAAATTCACACAAACTAAAGTGGACTCGAAAATTCAAGAAATTTTGGGAGCTGATTCAAAACTCGAACCCTAAATAAAAAGTGTTCCAAATAAATCCCTGAGCATACACAAAAAATTTTCAAAATTTTCTCAGCTGAGGAGGTGGGGTTTTCAATTGAAACCAGCAGGAGCTTGTAGCAATTCAATTAAACCGACAACAGGCGGACGAGCTACAGGGCGCCCGCCCCCGACGGCCAATCCGCCGAGCGGCAGCGCGCCTCCTCCGCCGGCCGGCTCGCCTTTTCGCGCCCAGCTTTCAAAGCGTCGAGCAAGGATCTCACCGAATCTCCTCCCTCCCCTCTGCTTCCTCTCTCTCCCCGTCTTGTCTCCGCTGCCGCACGCCAAGTCGCCGCGCGGCAGAGCCTCCGCGGCAAGCCACCGCCCCCGATGCCCAATCCGCCACCACTCTCTGTTTCCCTCTTCAAATCTCTCCCCGCGACACTTAAAGGAGTGCGCTGAACCCTCCTCCCACTTTCCCCGCGCCCAATTTCGCTCCTAGACACGCATTGCCGTTTTCCCTCACTCGGGTGCCGCCGTCGCCATTGCCGCCGAAGGCAAGCTCACGGTGAGACCACCCTTCCGACCATTCTCCACCACCCTAACCTTGCCTAACCTGTTTCCCTCGCTCCGGTACAGCTTCCAGTTGATTGAATTTCCCTCCCGTCGCTCCCTCCGCCCGGAACACTCCGATCGTCCTCCTCGGCCACAGGAACGCCGCCCCGACCATCGACCTTCAAATTCCTCCTCACGGTACGAGCATTCTGCAATTCTTTCATCCGGCTACTTCCTCTCATCCCGGTGGTTGGTTTTGATAAGTCTTCGGCCACAGAAACTCACCGGCGACGACAGAATTCTTGCGCCGCCGTCAGTCTCCCTTTCTGCCGCCGATTGTCACATCCCAAAAGTTCAAATCTTTTATCCTTTTGATTTGAGCTCACTGATTCAATCATTTGAATTCGACTTTTTCCTATTTTGATTTTGGGTCAGGGTTTCGAGTTTTCGTCTTTTCGCAAAACCCTAATCGTCTTTCAAGAGGCCTTTTGTTTTCTTAATAAAACTACCCCAATGTTTTTGCATAACAATTAACTACACATTAAAATATAATTTTGGAGATTTTATGAGGATTTTTGGTAAAGGTTTAAGCCCCTTTAAAATTCCAACAAGTTTGAACCTAATTGAAAATTCACAGATCTTTAGAAGCTGATTCAGTGAACCTTCCTTTAATAAAAGTTGTTCCAAATAATTCACTTAGCACGCACAAAAAGTTTCAAAAATTTTTGAGCTCGGGAGCTAGGGTTTTCTATTATCTCAAGAGGGAGGGCAATTGAATTAATTGAAATCGACAATACACTTACCGTAAACAGTACCCGCCCGACACCCTTGCCGCCCGCAGCCAACCGCCGGCCGACCGCCCGGCCAATCCCCCGCACGGCGCCTTCACTCCTCATCAGTGAATCTTGCTAAAAGATTTCCCCGTTTCCATCTCCCCCTTCCTCTCTCCCTCTCTCTGGCGCGCCTTCATTTCCCTCTCTGCTGCACGGCACCGCCCGGCAGAGCCACCGCATTCAGGCGCCAATTGCCGGCCACCGCTCCCCTCACCAATCCGCGTGCACCCCGGCTCTCTCTCTCTCCCTTGGCTCCTCCTCCTCGAGTACAAAGCCCCAAGCGCTTGCTCCCTTCCTTCCTTTCTTCCTCAACCGCCCCTGTCAGTGCGCCGCTACACCATTGCCGCCCGAGGCACCCCCACCGTCGACAGCTCGCCCCGGCTACTCCCAAAACACGCCACCGTGCCAAGAAAGCTTCCCTCGACTCACTGAAGCTCTCCAACCGCTAGCCCCCACCGATTGTGCCCTAATCTCACCAGAACACCGCCGCCTGTTCCTCGGCCGACAACAGCGCCGGCGGCCGCCTCTCTCCAAATTCCGTCACCACGGTAGCCCCATTCTTCAATTCCTTCAACTAGCTTGTTCCTCTCACCATGGTACACCAGTTTTATAAGCTATTGATCGCAGTTCATCGTCGGTGAGGAGGGAACGCCTCACGCCACCCGTCGGCCGCCATTGACACTGCTTCGGAGCTCACGTCGCCGACCCCTTGCCCCTCTCTCCCGTGGCCCTAATCTTCATCAAATCAGTTCCTTGAATCAAGGTGATGCTCCACGATTGCTCAATCCCCCTTCCAACCTTCTTCTCCGGCGAATTTCCAATCGGAGCCACCGCCTCAGCCATTCCCCTGTTTCTGAGTACTGTTCCATTGAATTTCCTATTTTTCCTTTCATTTAACCAGAAGATGCATAGTGTGTAGAAAATCTTGGAGAAGTCTAAAAATGCCAAACCTAATTTTATTTGAATCCTTGAATTACGAGTTAATTTTCTGTTAAAGCACTTTTTCAAAATTGTCCCTGGAATTTCTTTAATAATTCAGTGTATTATTTCTGTTGTTGATTTTTAATTGAAGTTCCAGAAGGTTTCTAGGGTTGATTTTTGTACCATAATTTTATCTTGGCATGATGCATCTCCTGTATTTTTATCAGAATTTTTCATGAACATTGTGCATGCATGTCATTGATAATATCCCCAAAACCCTAGATTAATTACCTCTGTCTAAAGTACATTAGGAAAGTCGCCCAAAAGCCCAAGACCTTTAACAAAAACTTTGGATTAGATGCTCAGTAGTAGCTCTGTAAAGTTTCATGATTTTTGCATAAGTTTTAATACATGTTTCTGATTTTACAAGATTGAATAACAGAGCCTTGTTAGATTTTTAGTAAATTCATAGCAGCTAAACTTGACCCCAGACCAGAGCCAAAAGTCTTAGTTTAGAGCCTACTTTAAACTAAAAATGGTCCCATGCCTGTAACATAACTTTGAATTTCACCGGAAAAGTCGTTACGACTTTTACGGCACCGTTACGGTATTCCCGATGTCGTAAACAGGCAACGACCATCGGAGGGCTCGTGTTCCTGTTAACGCGAGTCAAAACCACTCAAACTTAGTCTCATAGTAACCCAAGCCACTTAGTAAACCTAGTACATGTGATGTGTTTTGGGATTTTTCCCGAAAACGACATTCGTGTGCCACCCGATATCGGACCCGGGAACCGGGAAGCCCGTAACCGGAATCGGTAATACTGTTTTGGCTATAACTTGAGCTGTAGAACTCCGAATGCCTTCGTTCTTTTTGCATTGTGTTCGTAGACTCAGTAGCTACCTATCTGCATCATATCGCATCATTTGTGCATCATGGCATCATTGGCATGCATCTCATACCGTCGCGTTTTACTTTATAGCTTACGAACCGCCAGAGAGTGACGCGGGTGCTGCTGCGGGAGAAGCACCAGAGGTTGACCAAGCTGCTGAGGAAGTCAACACCGCTGCTGTTGAAGGCAAGCACCTCATATTGCTACCCTAAGTAATTTACTTAATGATTAATATGAATGCTTACGTATAGGAATGCATAAAGTCGGGCTTAGTAGTAACATTGGGAAAACCTATTATTGTTGCATGTACCCCTCCTTGGTATTGAATATGTCACCTTGTCAACCTGGGTAGATTGTCTTTGTTCGAGTCACGAAATGCTTAGCCATGCTTAGATAACACGGTAGAAGTCGAGTGGTAAGTCCCACTCGCACGTATAGGATTTATCCTGGTTACTTATGGACTTGTGGCGAGTTCATATGTTGGTAAAAGTTGAAAAGTATTAAAAGCTGAAATCTGGACGGTGGGATAGGAGTGCAGCAAGACATGGAGGTCTTGTGTGCCGTACGCCCCGTCTGGGTTGACCTAGGAACCGGCCGTGTTATTCTTGGCCTGAGCACTTTCCGTTCATACCACATGTCCGATATAATGGTAAGACAAGCTGAGTATCTCACTGCGTACCAACGTTTGGCCGATGACTGCACGGTGTGTGGAACGAGGGAGTCATGGGTGCCTGCGAGGCCGTGACACTCGACGAGGGACTCACGTGTGCCTGCGAGGCCGTGGTACTCGGCACCGTGTGGATTTTCCAACCGTGTGGGCACGAGTGTGAAAAAGGTTGACATGAGTACCCCCTTGTGTAACTTTAGCGGGTTGCATGAGCCGTATGGTCCTCAGTCGTGTGGGTACAGTTGGACTCCCCTGCAGGGTGTAAAATCGGTTCGAATCCGCCGCGGTCTCGGTTATGATCAAGCTCAGTGTCCTTTGGATAATATCGTAGAGTTGTCACATAACATGATGGAAATTGGGATATTGTTGATGGAATTGGAATATGGTTATTGGTATCCATGGTTCGGATGGAACATGGATGATGGCATATACATGGTTTATGGTTACATGATACTTGGGGATTGGGTTTATTAGAAGTTCATGCCCGCAGAGTCTTTTACTTTATGCTTATTCATATATGCTTAGTTTCTGCTTTAAGCAATCGAGTCCATTCCTATACCTTATTTACCTTGCTACAGCCTCATTGCATTATCCTTGGAGTCGGGAACTAATTCCCACCACAGGGTAAGACTTGCGAGTACCTTCGTACTCAACGTTTGTTGTTTAAGTTTTTGCAGGTGAGGATGAGTTGGTCTTCGGCTACTTTGTCCCCGCCGATGCTGGCGAGGGCGAGGCGTAGTCAAGACGTTCGAGTGACCGTGATTTGCGATGTTCGTGGGCTGGGCATCGCAATCCTTTGCTGTTTCCTCATTGCAACCGCTGCGACTATCGTCTTCCTTAGAATTGCTTCCGCTCTTTAATTTGTTAGTTTCAAGACTTATGTTGAACCTTGGTATGTAAGAATATTTTAAATTAATGTTATTAATTAATGTGACCTATGTGATGTATCACCTGTGACGTTGCCGACGTGCTTGGATCTTGGGCATTGCTTGAGAAGCATGTCGGGGGACTGCCGGGTTTATATTCTCTTTTATCGGGTTGAGTTCTCGCATACCATGCGTGGGCCGCGAGTCAACTTGGTAAACTCGAATATAAATTGGTCGGGTCTCTCACACCGATCGAGCTCGCCGTCGACTCCGGTCTTCCGGCCATCCCCGCGACCCCTAACCCCGTCAAACAGGTTCACTGCACCACGGTGAGTCTTTTGGACCGGCTAATCTCCACCCTCCGCCGCTCCTCCGGCAAATTCCTTGTCGGACTTCGAGCAGTGCCGCCACCCCTCGCCGCCGGCCATGCTCCGGCCTTTTTTCGTGCTCTTCACCTTGCTCAACTCATTTGTCAAGCCATCGTGCAGCTCACGGCGCCCTCCTCTCTCCGGAATTTGGCTCCTCTTGTCGGGAACTCTTCCTCACCGCAGCCGCCGCCGACCCCCACGGTGAGCACCCCTCTCCGGTGATGGAACCTCACCGTTGTCGTATTGCCGGGCCTCGGCATAGCTCGTAGATGGTGTAGGGCAAAGGATCGAGCGCAGCCGACCACCCCTATTAACTGAATCAGCCGCCGGAGCTCGTCGGAGCTCAGCTCCCCTGTTCTGCCCTAGGCACTGTTTAACTCTATTTTCCTCCAGAATTTCTCCTGTCTTGTAAAATACCAAACAAATCACAAAAAAGCCCAAAAATTCCAAAACAAAATTTGTTAGAATCCTCATGAGATGCACTAATTTTCTGTTAAAACACTTTTTCCTAAATGACCTAGTATTTTTAGGAATATTTAGAACAATCCTTTCTGTTTCTGAATTTTGATTCAAATTGTAGAGCAATTCTAGGGCTCAAATTTGATCTACCAGTGTGGCATGGCAGCAGGCATCCTCTGGAATTTTACCAGGATTTTAGGACCACAGAATTACATGTAACCTATTTAAGATACTCCATTCTGCCTAACTAATTTACATTTTACTAAAATACATTATAAAAGTACTCCAAAAGGTTGAACCCAAAGACAGAACTTTAGTTTTGATACTCATGAGTGATTAAATAAAATTTCACGATTTTATTTCAAGGTTTAATAATTGTTTCTGATTTTACCATTTTAAATAACAGGAACTTTGATGAATTTTGATAAAATATAGAAAATTCATCTAGGCCTCAACCACATTTCAAAATTCATATTTCAGAGAGCACTATCAACTAAAAATAAAATTTTAGTACAAATAAAAACTTTCATTTTGACCCTAAGGTTAATAATCATAGTTTATTAAATAATTAATTTTCAAAGAAAAATGCCGATAAATCTCAACCTAAAATTTAAATTTAGCCTAATTCAAGAAATACGACCAATTACACATCACATCGTGAGAAATTGAATAAATGCCTTGGAACCCCATTCATTAAGTCAAACATATTTAAACCAGTGGCGTCGAAGAATTTAGGGTTAACCCTAATTTCTAAACGTCGCCGACTGAGACCTAGAATACTCCTTAATAAAAACATTATGTTATCAATCCTTTGAACTCCTCATAATCATAATGCATCATGTAGATTCCGAAGCACGCGAGGTGACTGCCGAGCCCGACTCCTCCACTCCAGCAGAAGAGATCAACCGCGAAGCCGAAGAGCCAGGCAAGCCTCGGTGCACCACCTCTGTTTAAATTTTTCTCTTTACATCTCAGTGGGTCGTGTCATGTTTGTGCATTAAGTTGTTAGGAGTTGATTGCAACCTTAGTTGCATTTGTTCCCATAGGAAACCCTACCGGTAGTTGGTTTAGATGACCAATTAGTTGCTATGCTTAGCAAGTTCTTACCGGTAGAAGTCGAGCAGAGTGGACGCTGCTCGCGAAAGGTAGGATTTTGGATGAAACTACCACTTGATACATTATGACACCGGATGATGAGATAATTAAAGAAGGATAAAAGTTTGAGGGTCAGACAGGATACCAATTAGGTCGGCGACTGGACCGGGTCCAGGGTGACCGTAGACCTGTCTGATCCGTGTGGTCCGAGACTGATCGAGTGTTGAACGTACTGGTCGTATACTGGGTGTAATGGGCTCCAGTAAACCTATGTAGCCTAGTAATTGCAACGTCGAACCTGCCCTACGGTGTCTGACTAGGAGGAGATCTGGGGTGGGCAGCGTGGGAACTCCACAGAAACCGTCTGGGACGTGTTGTCTGGTGGGATGCGGCGCTGCTAAGGCAGACGTAGGAGGGAATTGACGTTGCAGGAGCTGGTGTGAACGGTTGCCACGTGCGAGTCTGGGACACGCACGTGTCGTACGATTAGGTTTCCCCCTGCAGGGTATAAAAATCGTTTCGAACCGCTGTCGCTCCCAGTTGGTGAGCATGCTCGTAAACGCACCACATTTTTGTAAATAAGTTGAGATGCAATGAGATTGACACCATGATGATTGCTATTTACTTGTTACTGTCATTATGCTTGATTAGATCAGTGCTAATTAAAGTTATATTTTAACTACTTAACCTGTGCTAAAATTGACCAAGAGTAGTACAGGTTGCGGGTTCGTTTGGCAAACAAAACCCACCCCCATCAGCCTTCATGTCTAGAAGTCGGCTGTAGTCAGCCTTTTGACGGGTCAGTCTGTTGAGCTTCTTAGAAGCTCACACGTTGGCGATATGTGGTTTTCAGGAACCGACACGCAGAACCAGGGCGATAGCTTCCACTGGGAGGAGCCTCACTCCGAGGTAGGGAACCTCCAGTGGGAACTGTGCGAGTCGCCGCAGTAACTTGAAGTGGCCAATAGCATGACGCCCGCGGGCAGGGTGCATGCTTTTTGCTTAATGTATGAGTGTCGGAGTCTGTATCAATCGAGTCTTCCGCTGCTACGATTTCTAAAACTTATTGCGCGCTCTGAATTCTTGTAAGACTTAAGCTACAATCCAGGAACTAATGTTGTATTAATTTCTCCCTCCTTGTAAATTATTGCTGTTTATCCCTTGCCTGTGTTGTATCGTGTGTACGCTCGCTTCGCCGAGCGTTGCCCAACAGGATCCTGGCTCAACGACAGACCGGATCCGTCCCGAGACGTGGTTTTCTGGGCGGGTCTGCGTCAGCTTGGTATCAGAGCCGTGTTGGGAAACGGTACAACGTTTAAGGCATATTTTCGAAAATTACGTGCGAGTGAGGTACGCGCCCTATTAGTTAATAGGTTATCAGGTGGCAAGCTAACCTAGTGCAGGAGCTAACTAAACCCAGTCTAGATTTACATTTCTGTAACGACGCACCGACGCTAAGGTAAGCAAGGTAAGGTACGCCGCTCGACTGCGGTGAAAGGTCGAGAAATCCCTGTTGCGTCTGTGACAGTAGCGTTCTATACCGTGGTGGTATGGAAGGAGGTACTATGTTCGCTGTAATATAGTACACCCCCTTGCCGTTTAGGGAGAAAAGCGGACCTCTACCGTACGAGGTGTGGGTTACGGACCTGTTGCGAATGCAGACCTTCGCAACAGTGGAGTCTTGTGTCTTTGGCACACAAGAGATGAGTTTGTTCCTCACGACTTAGGTTTTGCGGAACACTCTCATACCTCCGCTGCCTGAGGTAAAGTGCAGTCTGTCGCCGCGCAGGGAAGGTCGGACACGTGATCCCCGTACGTGACCTACTCGGGGCGACCCATATGGCAATGATATGGGTTGATGTCTTTACTTTTAAGATATATTATATTGCAACTGCCTGTGATGCATTTTCTGCAGGTACGCTAACCTCGGTACCGTAAGGAACGAGTAGTAACGTCTAACTTGAGTGCGATTCTGCCACCGCCTACGCGTATTCTTTTATTTTGTGAGGACGCATAGGACGAGTCAGGATTGCATTTGCATGATAAATAGTAAAGTTCCTTAAAACCCACCTTAAATCATCCAGAACTAGAAACTTTGCTAATAATGGCTAGTACACATTCGAAAGTTAATTTAAAAAAAGGGTCAACCTGGATACCTTCCTCCTTGGGGATTACGTGACCTCAACCGAGTCGGAGCAGATTCCTTGCATACCATTGAGCCTTTTACACTACCTTCCTCGATGGGAAGATTGCCTCCTTGACAGGTCAGCTTAGACGGCAAGCGCTATGGGTAGGTTAGTTGTCGCTAGACTGGTAACTTTAGGGTCGATCTTCGATCACCTTTTTACGCAGGGATGAAAAATATTTTATGTACCGGAAGATTTAGCATGCTTTGAACTTTGTGTCAACATGTGGCTTCTGATTGATAAAATATTCTTCACCTCTGTGATGCAGATGGACGGCAACACGATCGAGCATGGGCTCGCGGAAATAGGCGTTGAAGGTGCCACCCCTACCTACGTCACCAAGCAGTCGGGACGCAGAGGATTCGTGGAGATACTTGGTCAGACTTTACAGTCGCTGGGTTATCCAGAGACCCCTTGGTTTCAGATCCAAGAGTTTCGGCAGTATGACCTACCGCGCTGCTCAGCCGTAGTCACACTACCCGCGCATCCTCGACATGCCAATGGAGAGATCCGCACCAGCACCACGTTTGGTTCGGACAAGACTGAAGCCATTGAGGCAGCCGCTTGTCAGGCCCTATTGGGGCTATGCGAGAAGCACACGGAGGACTTAGCAGACAAGCCAGCGGCGATGTTCCCGATACGGGACCAGGTTGACAGCACCTGGCGCCGCAACGTTAAGAACGCCCAAGCCAGGACCCTCAAAGGAGAGATGGATCATATCACTCCTTTGTTTACGTTGAGCCTAGCACTGCTCAACTTACATGAGGACACTGTTCTCACCGCCCAGATGGATCGACAGGCTTTGCGTCGGGCTCATGTGGAGATAGCCCAACTCAAGAAGAACGTCCAGGACTTGGAGAGTAGAAACAATGCACTGCGTGCTCACTGCGACGCGCGTGCTACACGCATCTCTGAGCTGGAGGCGGTTTCTGAGATTAAGACTGTCCAAGTCCATGCTAGGGAGAATGACTGCAACATTATGTTGTAGCACATTCACCAGCTAGAGATACTCAGGGATAATGCGATTGTGCTAGCTGAGGACCTCGCCCACGAGAACCATCATCTGCAGCATCAGATAGCGGGACTTTTGGAGGCACAGCAGCCCCCTCCCGCTAACGATGATGCGCCTGAGTCAGAGGTATCGGATCCCGAAGCTTCAGACCCAGAGCCAGATGAGGAGTAGATCAGAGATGGTTTTACAACGCCAAGTTTAGCTAGATGAGTCGCTTAAGGAGTGCGTTGTGCCTGTCAGGGCGATTAGCGTGTGTTCTCGTGAGTTTATCTTAGTGGCGTTGTAATCTTTTGGATGTAAGAGTGGTGATTTGACAGTCTAGAGAACTCGAAGGAACTTATGTACTGTCATTATTTTGGAAAGGAATGGAGTTTGTTTTTATGAGTTGTCCATGCCATGCATTTTGACATCCTTTTGTATATATCCAACCATGGTCATAGAGTGAACTGCGCTAATGGGGACCCCTTTTCACTCTCTTTTCAGAATGGTGAACACCAGGGCTGGGCGTCAAGAGGAGGAAAGCTCCAACCCGCCACCCCCGCCAGCGGAGCCAACTCTAGCCGCGGCTATGGCGGCCATGCTCCAAAGCAGCCAGCAGACTCAAGAAATGCTGCGAACCATCCTGCAAAATAATGGCCAGAATCGGGGCGCAAGGAACCAGAACCAGGACAGCACGTATGCTGATTTCCTGGCCACTCATCCTCCAGAATTCCGCGACGCTCGGGAACCAATGGAGGCAGACCATTGGCTTCGCACCACCGAGGCCAAGTTTGGACTACTCCGTTGCTCGGAGACTCAGAAGACGCTGTTCGCAGCCCAGATGCTCCAAGCGCACGCCGGAGCTTGGTGGGCTAACTACCTAGCCACCCTCCCGGAAAACACCCAGGTGCCCTGGACGCAATTTCGGGAGGCATTCCGCGCTCATCACATCCCCGCGGGGCTTATGCAGAGGAAGGCCAAAGAGTTCATGGCCTTGACACAAGGCAACCGCTCGGTGCATGACTACTCCCGTGTGTTCAACCAGCTTGCTCTATATGCTCCAGAGCAAGTGGACACGGATGCGAAACGGAAATACCGTTTCATGGAAGGGCTAAACCTCACACTCCAGGGTCGTTTGGCCCTGAACCAAGGCAGCTCATTCAACGAGTTGGTGAGCAACGCCCTCATCGCCGAAGAGTACTTGGAGAAAGAACAGCGGGAGAAGAAGCGAGCCAGTAGTGGGCCATCAAATGCCCCGCCACCAAAGTATCGTCTGGTGTACACCGCACCAGATGGTAGGAAGTACAGGGCGACCCCGCCGCAAGCTCCGTCATTCCGTCCACCGCAGCAGTCATACCGGCCTCCGCAGAATCAACAACAGGCTGGCTACCGCGCACCACCGCCACCACAGAGGAACCAGGGTATCCGCCCACCTAAACAGGGCGCCCGTCCTGGACCAGGCACACCCTGCTTCACCTGCGGGCTACCCGGGCACTTCGCCCGCGAGTGCCCCTCCAACCAGCAAGCTAGGGGCAACCAGCAGGCAAACCCGGGGCAGGGTCAGCAACGAGGACAAAGGAACACCAGAACTGGTCGGGTGAACCACACCACGGCCGAAGATATTTCTGAAGGGGAGCAAGTACTGGCGGGTATGTTCTCGCTCTCCACCCATTCAGCCTTCGTTCTATTTGATTCCGGTGCCACCCACAATTTTATCAGTAAAAATTTTGTCAAGGGTAAAAGCCTAATCACAGTTCCCCTAGAGCCACCCTATCTCATAAAATCGCCTGGGGGTAACATATTGTCCAACTATGGCTTAAGTGAGGCACCCCTAAAATTAGGAGGCCACATCTATCCTACCTCCTTCATAATCCTAGATGGGCAGGGTATCGACATTATCCTCGGCATGAAATGGATGAAGCACCACAATGCCCTCCTTGATGTTACTAACCGTGTAGTCCACTTAACCTCCCCACTTCACGGTTCCGTATCTATAAACCTAGACCATCCTAGATCTGCCCTCAAACAAGTCTGCCATGTCATCGGAAAAAGTCTGGAAGAAATACCGGTAGTTAAGGAATTCCCCGATGTGTTCCCAGAAGAATTACCTGGCTTACCACCGGACAGAGATGTGGAGTTCCAGATTGAACTACAGCCAGGCACAGCTCCGATCTCCCGCAGACCGTACAAGATGGCACCGAAGGAGCTGGCAGAGCTGAAGACGCAGTTGAAGGAGTTGCTGGACAAGGGCTTCATACGGCCCAGTTCCTCACCTTGGGGATGTCCAGCACTGTTTGTAAAAAAGAAGGACCAATCCTTGAGGCTATGCGTGGATTACCGCCCCCTGAACGCGGTCACTATCAAGAACAAATATCCACTACCACGCATAGATACTCTGTTTGATCAGTTGGCTGGAGCAAAGGTTTTCTCCAAAATCGATCTTCGGTCTGGTTACCATCAGATCAAGATACGTCCCGTGGACGTTCCGAAGACGGCTTTCTCCACCAGATATGGGCTGTATGAGTACTTGGTGATGTCATTTGGACTCACTAACGCACCAGCGTACTTCATGTACCTCATGAACTCAGTGTTCATGCCAGAGCTGGATAAGTTTGTAGTGGTGTTCATTGATGACATCCTCGTATACTCTAAGACGGCCGATGAACATGCTCAGCACCTTCGCATAGTTCTACAAAGACTCAGAGATCATCAGCTGTACGCCAAATTTAGCAAGTGCGAATTCTGGATTGAGCGTGTTCAGTTTCTGGGTCATGTGGTTTCTGCAGAAGGTATATCTGTAGATCCAGGAAAGGTGCAAGATGTCGTGGGATGGAAGGCACCCACAACAGTTCACAAGGTGCGAAGTTTCTTGGGATTAGCGGGATATTATCGTCGCTTTATCCCCAGTTTTTCCAAGATTGCCAAACCTATCACAGAGCTGCTCAAGAAGGACCAGAAGTTCAAATGGACGGAAAAGTGTGAAGAAGCCTTTCAGACTTTGAAGAAGCACTTGACCACAGCACCGGTACTCACCCAACCAGATTTGAACAAGCCCTTTGACGTATATTGCGATGCGTCGGGCATTGGACTTGGTTGCGTGTTAATGCAAGAAGGGCGGGTGATTGCTTATGCTTCTAGACAACTCCGTAAGCACGAGCTGAATTATCCCACCCATGACTTGGAGTTGGCAGCCGTAGTATTGGCTCTGAAGGTGTGGAGGCATTACTTATTGGGTAACCTAGTACACCTCTACACCGACCACAAAAGTCTCAAGTACATCTTCACTCAGAATGAGCTGAACATGAGGCAACGGCGATGGCTAGAGTTAATCAAGGATTATGAAATAGAGATCCACTATCATCCGGGCAAAGCTAACGTGGTTGCAGATGCACTGAGCAGAAACGCCCATTGTCACTACCTGGATCAAGGAGTAGCAACTGAAGAACTAGAGCCAACCGTAAGAATTCTACCTCATGGAGCCCTCTACAACCTAGCCTTAGTGCCCACACTTAGAGACGAGGTGGCCAAGGCCCAGAAGCTTGACAAGGGCATGGAGATGATCAGAATAGGACTGAAGGAAAAGAAAATGCAGTGCTTCCGAGAAGACGAAGATGGAGTTCTATGGTTCAAGAATCGAATAGTAGTACCAAAGGATCACGAGCTCCGAAGGAAGATCATGGACGAGGCTCACTTATCCAAGTACTCTATTCATCCTGGCAGTAACAAGATGTACCAAGATCTGCGGAAGAAATTTTGGTGGACCAGAATGAAGAGGGAAATCGCTCGATACATAGCGGAATGTGACGCGTGCCGTAGAGTAAAGACCGACCACCTGAAAGGTGCAGGGTTGTCGCAACCATTGAGCATTCCGTCATGGAAATGGGAAGACATAAGCATGGATTTCATTGTTGGAGTACCCTTGACAGCCCGGCAGTTAGATTCAATTTGGGTCATAGTAGACCGTTTGACAAAGACGGCCCACTTCATCCCGGTGTCGACCAGATACACCATGAAGAAGTATGCACAATTATACATTGATCGGATAGTCTGTCTGCATGGAGTGCCTAAGACAATCATCTCCGACCGAGGTACCCAGTTTATCAGTCGATTTTGGAAGCAACTACATGAGTCACTAGGAACCAAGCTAATTCATAGCTCAGCTTACCATCCCCAGACGGATGGCCAGACTGAAAGAGTAAACCAAATACTTGAAGACATGCTACGAGCTTGCGTCTTGGAACATGGAAAAGGATGGGACACTTATCTGTCCTTGGCGGAGTTCTCGTACAACAATAGCTATCAAGCCAGCATCAAGATGTCACCTTTTGAAGCACTGTACGGCCGTAGTTGCAGGACGCCACTCAACTGGTCAGAAGCAGGTGAAAGAATTATTTTGGGACCAGATCTAGTGCAGCAGGCCGAAGAGAAAGTACGAGTCATTCAAGCAAATCTGAAGGCCGCCAAGTCGAGGCAGAAAAGCTATGCAGATCGAAGGCGCAGACCATTAAGATTCGAGGTAGGAGACTACGTTTACCTACGGGTCTCACCCATGAAAGGAGTTCAACGATTCGGGATCAGAGGCAAGTTAGCACCTCCGTATATAGGTCCGTATCCTATCACGGCCGAATGTGGACCAGTGGCATATCAAGTGAAGCTGCCAGAATGATTATCGGGGATACACAACGTCTTCCATGTCTCACAATTGAAGAAGTGTCTGAAGGCACCCGTAGATCAAGTGATTCCAGAAGCGCAAGAGTTGCAACCAGACTTAACTTACCCAGAGCGTCCAATTAAGATACTAGATGAAAAAGAGCGAGTTACTAGAAGACGGACACTCAAGTTTTACAAGGTTCTGTGGAGCAACCACACAGAAGACGAGGCCACATGGGAGTCGGCAGAGTTTCTTCGATCCCACTACCCCGAACTACTCCCAGCCCCATAGGTACCTATGCCTACCCTAACCCTCTGCTTAAATCTCGGGACGCGATTTCTTTTAGGGGGGAGGGCTGTGACACCCCAGGTGTCACCGGGGCTTCAATCGACCACTTAAAACCCTAATCGACAAGGTTTCACACCTAAAAGCAAAATCAATAATGGGAGTGAGTGCAATGTTAATTAAAATACCCTGAAAGGAGCTCTACGAAAAATTTTGATAATCCACAGAACACAATTACTAGGTTCAGAAGGTTTCCACCCACAGTGTCGAAAACTTTATTCTTCGGGCAGGAATTTAACCCTAATGAGTGACCTATCAAATTTCCCACAACACCCTAGCTATATTTTTGCATAACAATTAAGTTCACCTCAAAATAGAATTTTGGAAATTTATTCAAGATTTTTAGATAAGGTTTAAACCCTTTTAAAATTCACACAAACTAAAGTGGACTCGAAAATTCAAGAAAATTTTGGGAGCTGATTCAGAACTCGAACCCTAAATAAAAAGTGTTCCAAATAAATCCCTGAGCATACACAAAAAATTTTCAAAATTTTCTCAGCTGAGGAGGTGGGGTTTTCAATTGAAACCAGCAGGAGCTTGTAGCAATTCAATTAAACCGACAACAGGCGGACGAGCTACAGGGCGCCCGCCCCCGACGGCCAATCCGCCGAGCGGCAGCGCGCCTCCTCCGCCGGCCGGCTCGCCTTTTCGCGCCCAGCTTTCAAAGCGTCGAGCAAGGATCTCGCCGAATCTCCTCCCTCCCCTCTGCTTCCTCTCTCTCCCCGTCTTGTCTCCGCTGCCGCACGCCAAGTCGCCGCGCGGCAGAGCCTCCGCGGCAAGCCACCGCCCCCGATGCCCAATCCGCCACCACTCTCTGTTTCCCTCTTCAAATCTCTCCCCGCGACACTTAAAGGAGTGCGCTGAACCCTCCTCCCACTTTCCCCGCGCCCAATTTCGCTCCTAGACACGCATTGCCGTTTTCCCTCACTCGGGTGCCGCCGTCGCCATTGCCGCCGAAGGCAAGCTCACGGTGAGACCACCCTTCCGACCATTCTCCACCACCCTAACCTTGCCTAACCTGTTTCCCTCGCTCCGGTACAGCTTCCAGTTGATTGAATTTCCCTCCCGTCGCTCCCTCCGCCCGGAACACTCCGATCGTCCTCCTCGGCCACAGGAACGCCGCCCCGACCATCGACCTTCAAATTCCTCCTCACGGTACGAGCATTCTGCAATTCTTTCATCCGGCTACTTCCTCTCATCCCGGTGGTTGGTTTTGATAAGTCTTCGGCCACAGAAACTCACCGGCGACGACAGAATTCTTGCGCCGCCGTCAGTCTCCCTTTCTGCCGCCGATCGAGCTCGCCGTCGACTCCGGTCTTCCGGCCATCCCCGCGACCCCTAACCCCGTCAAACAGGTTCACTGCACCACAGTGAGTCTTCTGGACCGGCTAATCTCCACCCTCCGCCGCTCCTCCGGCAAATTCCTTGTCGGACTTCGAGCAGTGCCGCCACCCCTCGCCGCCGGCCATGCTCCGGCCTTTTTCCGTGCTCTTCACCTTGCTCAACTCATTTGTCAAGCCATCGTGCAGCTCATGGCGCCCTCCTCTCTCCGGAATTTGGCTCCTCTTGTCGGGAACTCTTCCTCGCCGCAGCCGCCGCCGACCCCCACGGTGAGCACCCCTCTCCGGTGATGGAACCTCACCGTTGTCGTATTGCCGGGCCTCGGCATAGCTCGTAGATGGTGTAGGGCAAAGGATCGAGCGCAGCCGACCACCCCTATTGACTGAATCAGCCGCCGGAGCTCGTCGGAGCTCAGCTCCCCTGTTCTGCCCTAGGCACTGTTTAACTCTATTTTCCTCCAAACTTTCTTCTGTCTTGTAAAATACCAAACAAATCACAGAAAAGCCCAAAAATTCCAAAACAAAATTTGTTAGAATCCTCATGAGATGCACTAATTTTCTGTTAAAACACTTTTTCCTAAATGACCTAGTATTTTTAGGAATATTTAGAACAATCCTTTCTGTTTCTGAATTTTAATTCAAATTGTAGAGCAATGCTAGGGCTCAAATTTGATCTACCAGTGTGGCATGGCAGTAGGCATCCTCTGGAATTTTACCAGGATTTTAGGACCACAGAATTACATGTAACCTATTTAAGATACTCCATTCTGCCTAACTAATTTACATTTTACTAAAATACATTATAAAAGTACTCCAAAAGGTTGAACCCAAAGACAGAACTTTAGTTTTGATACTCATGAGTGATTAAATAAAATTTCACGATTTTATTTCAAGGTTTAATAATTGTTTCTGATTTTACCATTTTAAATAACAGGAACTTTGATGAATTTTGATAAAATATAGAAAATTCATCTAGGCCTCAACCACATTTCAAAATTCATATTTCAGAGAGCACTATCAACTAAAAATAAAATTTTAGTACAAATAAAAACTTTCATTTTGACCCTAAGGTTAATAATCATAGTTTATTAAATAATTAATTTTCGAAGAAAAATGCCGATAAATCTCAACCTAAAATTTAAATTTAGCCTAATTCAAGAAATACGACCAATTACACATCACATCGTGAGAAATTGAATAAATGCCTTGGAACCCCATTCATTAAGTCAAACATATTTAAACCAGTGGCGTCGAAGAATTTAGGGTTAACCCTAATTTCTAAACGTCGCCGACTGAGACCTAGAATACTCCTTAATAAAAACATTATGTTATCAATCCTTTGAACTCCTCATAATCATAATGCATCATGTAGATTCCGAAGCACGCGAGGTGACTGCCGAGCCCGACTCCTCCACTCCAGCAGAAGAGATCAACCGCGAAGCCGAAGAGCCAGGCAAGCCTCGGTGCACCACCTCTGTTTAAATTTTTCTCTTTACATCTCAGTGGGTCGTGTCATGTTTGTGCATTAAGTTGTTAGGAGTTGATTGCAACCTTAGTTGCATTTGTTCCCATAGGAAACCCTACCGGTAGTTGGTTTAGATGACCAATTAGTTGCTATGCTTAGCAAGTTCTTACCGGTAGAAGTCGAGCAGAGTGGACGCTGCTCGCGAAAGGTAGGATTTTGGATGAAACTACCACTTGATACATTATGACACCGGATGATGAGATAATTAAAGAAGGATAAAAGTTTGAGGGTCAGACAGGATACCAATTAGGTCGGCGACTGGACCGGGTCCAGGGTGACCGTAGACCTGACTGATCCGTGTGGTCTGAGACTGATCGAGTGTTGAACGTACTGGTCGTATGCTGGGTGTAATGGGCCCCAGTAAACCTATGTAGCCTAGTAATTGCAACGTCGAACCTGCCCTACGGTGTCTGACTAGGAGGAGATCTGGGGTGGGCAGCGTGGGAACTCCACAGAAACCGTCTGGGACGTGTTGTCTGGTGGGATGCGGCGCTGCTAAGGCAGACGTAGGAGGGAATTGACGTTGCAGGAGCTGGTGTAAACGGTTGCCACGTGCGAGTCTGGGACACGCACGTGTCGTACGATTAGGTTTCCCCCTGCAGGGTATAAAAATCGTTTCGAACCGCTGTCGCTCCCAGTTGGTGAGCATGCTCGTGAAACGCACCACATTTTTGTAAATAAGTTGAGATGCAATGAGATTGACGCCATGATGATTGCTATTTACTTGTCACTGTCATTATGCTTGATTAGATCAGTGCTAATTAAAGTTATATTTTAACTACTTAACCGTGCTAAAATTGACCAAGAGTAGTACAGGTTGCGGGTTCGTTTGGCAAATAAAACCCACCCCCATCAGCCTTCATGTCTAGAAGTCGGCTGTAGTCAGCCTTTTGACGGGTCAGTCTGTTGAGCTTCTTAGAAGCTCACGCGTTGGCGATATGTGGTTTTCAGGAACCGACACGCAGAACCAGGGCGATAGCTTCCACTGGGAGGAGCCTCACTCCGAGGTAGGGAACCTCCAGTGGGAACTGTGCGAGTCGCCGCAGTAACTTGAAGTGGCCAATAGCATGACGCCCGCGGGCAGGGTGCATGCTTTTTGCTTAATGTATGAGTGTCGGAGTCTGTATCAATCGAGTCTTCCGCTGCTACGATTTCTAAAACTTATTGCGCGCTCTGAATTCTTGTAAGACTTAAGCTACAATCCAGGAACTAATGTTGTATTAATTTCTCCCTCCTTGTAAATTATTGCTGTTTATCCCTTGCCTGTGTTGTATCGTGTGTACGCTCGCTTCGCCGAGCGTTGCCCAACAGGATCCTGGCTCAACGACAGACCGGATCCGTCCCGAGACGTGGTTTTCTGGGTGGGTCCGCGTCACGTAGACCACTAAGTTTCGAGATAGGAGACTACGTCTACTTAAGAGTCTCGCCCACAAAAGGAGTTCAGCGGTTCGGAGTTAGAGGCAAGTTAGCACCCCAATACATCGGTCCGTATCTCACCACTGCCATGTGCGGACTAGTGGCATACCGAGTGGAACTACCAGAAAGGTTATCCGGAGTACACAACGTATTTCACGTCTCCCAATTGAAGAAGTGTTTGAAGCCACCCGTAAATCAAGAAATCCCAGAGGTGGAAGAGTTGCAACCTGACCTAACATACCCAGAGCGTCCAATTCAGATACTGGATCAGAAGGAACGGGTTACCAGGAAGCGAACACTCAAGTTCTACAAGGTCCTGTGGAGCAATCACTCGGAAGAAGAAGCCACATAGGAATCCGTAGAATTCCTTCGATCACACTACCCCGAGTTACTCCCAGCCCCATAGGTACCCATGCCTACGCATCCATCTCCTTAAATCTCGGGATGCGATTTCTTTTAGGGAGGAGGGCTGTCACACCCCAAGTGTCACTTAAGAACTCATCGACAAATTTGAAACCCTGAAAATTAAATCATGCACCTTGAAGCAAAATTACAGAACACTTTTATTAAATCAGGAACTTTTATTCGCGGTACAAAATCCCTCCTAACAGGTAAAAATTCAAACACCCATTTCGAAATCCATCAAAAATCCCATGTAACCCTAGCAATATTTTTACATGGCAATTAAGTTTACTTCAAAATAGAATTTTAGAGATTTTATCAGAATTTTTGGAAAAAGGTTTAAACCCCTTAAAAATTCAAACAAACTTGAATTTAGTTGGAAATTCACAAATTTTTGGAGGCAGAACCAGGACTTCATCCTTTAACGAAAGTTGCTGCAAATAATTCACTGAGGGCCCACAAAGATTTTCAAATTTTCCAAGCTCGGAAAGTATGAATTTCAACTGAATTTATATCAGGAATTTTGAATTAATTGCAAAAAATCAAATAAAATCAGCCCGTCGCAGCAGTTGACAGCCGTGGCAGGCGCCGGGCCGGCGTGCCCTTTCCTGCCAGGCATTCACACCGACGAGGAAATCCCGTGCAAGGATCTTTCCTTCTCTCTCTCCCTCTCTCTCTCTCTCTCTCCCTCACTCCCCGCTCCATTTTTCCCCTCTGGCACACCACCGCCCACGATGTCAATCGCTGCCGCCCGACCACTGCGCTCGCGGCTCTCTCTCCACGCAAGCTTTAAAGCACCTCACCGCGCACGCGCTCCTCCCAAACCGAGCCAAGGACGAAGCACCCCCTCCCTGCCTTTCTTCTTCTTCTCCACACACGAGCGCACCGATGCCATTGCCGCCGTTGAACCTCCGTACGTCTGCAGCTTCGTTCGGTGACCCTCGTGCCCCGCCACTGTGCCGGACAGGCTCCCCTCGTCCTCACGCAGCTTCCGGACCACCAAGGCCTCCTCCGGTCCACCCTCTCACCGGGAATGCGCTTTCTTCTTCCTCCGGCCGAGAGCACCACCGCCGGTCTCCAACCTTCAAATTCGTCGTCACGGTACTCTGTTGCTCCGATTCCTTTCGCCGGCTGGTCCCTCCTGTTCTTGCGCTCTTGTTTGACAAGGATTCCTCCACAGAGAACCACCAGCAGGGACAAATTCGTCGCACCATCTCCACCGCCATTGTCGCCACTGTGTGTTGCTCGTCACCAACTAGCCTCCGGTCATCCCTGTGGTCTTCATCACAGGCCAAATTGACTCCACGCGTCACGGTGACGCTCCCAGACATCTCATTCGAACCCTAAACCTCCTCCTTCACCGCACGCATCGTCGGCGTTGAAATCTCGCCGCCCCTGTTTTGGGATTTTATATGATTTTGTTATCTTCTGAGCGATTTTATAAAATGCAGAATAATCAATGCAAGCTCTAACAATGGTAAACTAAAATTTTTTAGAATCTTTGTGAAATGCTCTAAACATCTGCTCAAGCACTTTCCCTTGGAACTTCCTAAATAGATAGGTAGAGACCTTCTGTTTTTTGCTTCACATTTGGAGTTCCAGAACTCTTCTGGAACTAGAACTTCTGTCAGATGTGTTTCATGGCAAGTAGGACTCAAATGTTCTGTTTTTGCTTTACATCTGGAGTTCCAGAACTCATCTGGAGTTGGAACTTTTGTCAGATGTATGTCATGGCACACAGAACTCAAATGTTCTGTTTTACTTTACATCTGGAGTTCCAAAACTCATCTGGAGTTGGAACTTTTGTTAGATGCATGTCATGGCACACAGAACTCAAATGTTCTGTTTTTGCTTTACATCTTGAGTTCCAGAACTCATCTGGAGTTGGAACTTTTGTTAGATGTATGTCATGGCACACAGAACTCAAATGTTCTGTTTTTGCTTCACAGCTGGGGTTCCAGAACATTTCTGGAGCTAGAACTTCTGTCAGAAGTGTGTCATTGCTAGCAGAACCCCTAGAAATGTGTCACGGCAAACAGAAACCCTCTGTAATTTTCCAGAATTTGACCTTAACAAGGTTCCATGCATACCTGTGAATAATCTCATAGCAGAAACTCGTTAGAATTGTTACAAAATCTAGAAAATTCACTTTGACCTCAACCAAATTCTAAAATTACTATTTCAGAGAGCACTATCAACTAAAAATAATCACCTGGTATAATATGAAGTTTCACTTGGGTCCACACTCATTAAGATAAATCGTTAATAAAATGCCGAAGTCGAAATATTAGGGTTAACCCTAAACCTATAAGTCGTAATGATGAAAACACCGTAGTATCTATGATGACAATATCATATTACATTATTTAATCATAACTCATCTTATTCATGTTGCATCATGTAGACACCGAAGCAAACAGAGTAGATGTTGATCCGGAGTCCTCGATCCCTGAAGAAGCAGTCAACATCAACCTCGGAGATCAAGGCAAGCCCTAGAGCACAACCCATTTTAAAGTTTTTTTCTTTAATCACTAAGTGTCATGATTGTGCATTAGGTTTCTAGGAGTTGATTGAACCCTAGTTGCATCTGTTTTCCATATGGAACCCTATCGTTACTTGGTTTAGGCAACCATTGTTGTATGCTAGCTTAGAACATATTTACCGGTAGAAGTCGAGCAGAGTGGACGCTGCTCGCGACAGTTAGGGTTTGATTGACACTTTCATGTGAAACATATGAGACATGGCTATGGATGATAGAGGAAAGATAAAAACTGGAGGGTCAGACAGGGTACAAAGTAGGTCGGCGACTGGACCGGGTCCAGGGTGACCGTAGTCTTGTCTGATCCGTGTGGCACAGTTGGGCAAGTATTGAAATGTACTGATCATATGTTGGGTATAATAGGACCCAGTAAACCTACTAGCCTAGTGATTGCAAAGTCGAACCTACCCTACGGTGTGTGATTCGGAGGCGATCTGGCGTGGGTAGTTGTGGGAACTCCACAGAAACCATCCGGGATGTGTGTTCTGGTGGGATGCAGCACTGCTAAGGCAGGCGTAGGAGGGAATTGACTTTGCAGGATCTGGTGTGAACGGTTGTCACGTGCGGTCTGGGACACG
The DNA here is from genome assembly GCA_001182835.1 of Oropetium thomaeum. Taxonomy (NCBI): domain Eukaryota; kingdom Viridiplantae; phylum Streptophyta; class Magnoliopsida; order Poales; family Poaceae; genus Oropetium; species Oropetium thomaeum. Next base: position 2,180,719 of record LFJQ01000009.1, on the reverse strand, counting down.
TACGTGTCGTGTGATTAGGTTATCCCTGTAGGTGCAAATTGTTTCGAACCACTGTCGCTCTCAGTCTATTAGTTTGCTTGACCTCTCTGTCGCATACATTAAGATGATGAGCTTGAGGATGATGATTAAATGATGATGATTATTTTATCTTATGCTTCTACTCATGATTGATTAGATCAGTGCAAACTAAAGTTACGATTCTAATCACTTAACCTGAGCTAAAACTTGACTAGAGTAGCTTCAGGTAGTGCGACTCCTTTTGCAAGGTAAACCTACCCTGAGTCAGCCAGCATGTCTCGGTGTTGGCTGTAGATAGCCAATTTGACGGGTCAGTCCTGTTGAGCTTCTTAGAAGCTCACGCTTTACAAATACGTGATTTTCAGGCGCTGATGCGTTTACCCAGGATGATAGTTACCAGTGGGAAGAACCTCGTCCGGAGTTCGGGAACCTTCAGTGGGACGTTGCGATTTGCCGTAGTGAATGTTGGCTAGTAGTATGGTGCCACTGGGCAAGGCTCATACTTTTGCTTAATTATCAGAGTCGGAGTCTGTACCCCGTTAATGTCTTCCGCTGTATTTTCATAATTTTCAAAACTCTATTCGTACTCTGATGATGTAAGACTTAATTTTAATTTATGGAACCATGATGTATTAAAAATTCTCTCCTTCTGTAAAAGATTGTTGTTTATTCTACCTATGTTGTACCATGTGTATGATCGCTTCGTCGAGCATTGCCCAGCAGGGTCCTGACGAGAGGAAAGATCCGTCCCGGAATGAGATTTCTGGGGCAGGTCTCCCACACATCATCAGAGTACGATTGGAAGTTTTGAAAACACAAAATACAGCGGAAACATGAAACGAGGGTAGAGATTCCGACTCTCAGACTTTAAGCAAAAGGATGAGCCTTGCCTAGTGGCACCATGCTACTAGCTACACAATGTTTACTGCGGCGAATCACAACGTTCACACTGGAGGTTTCTGAACTCCGGACGAGGTTCTTCCCACTGGTAGCTATCATCATGGGTATACGCGTCGGCGCCTGGAAACCACGTATCCGCAAAGAGTGAGCTTCTAAGAAGCTCAACAAGACTGATCGTCAAATTGGTTATCTTCAACTGACACCTAGACATGCTGGTTGACTCAGGGTAGGTTACTTTGCCGAAGGACATGCATTACCTGAAGCTATTCTTGGTCAAGTTTTAGCTCAGGTTAAGTGATTAGAATCATAATTTTAGTTTGCACTGTTCTAGTCAATCATAATTAAAAACAATAGATCATAATATTCCTCACAACGTTATTCATCATCAATCTCATTGTTCACTTTTAACATATGCGACAGAGAGGTCAAGCAAACTCATAGACTGAGAGCGACAGCGGTTCGAAACGATTTACATCTGTAGGGAGAACCTAATCATACGACATGTGCATGTCCCAGACCGCACGTGGTACCCGTTCACACCAGATTCTGCATAGTCAATTCTCTCATACGCTACCATAGCAGTGCCGCATCCCACCAGAACACACGTCCCAGACGATTTCTGTGGAGTTCTCACAACTGCCCGCCCCAGATCACCTCCGAATCAGACACCGTAGGGTAGGTTCGACTTTGCATTCACTAGGTTACGTAGGTTTACTAGACCCCATATTCCCAGCATATGATGAGTACATTCAATACTTGACCAATTGTGCCACACGGATCAGGCAGGACTACGGTCACCCTGGATCCGGTCCAATCACCGACCTACTTGTACCCTGTCTGACCCTCTAGTTTTATCTTTTCTTAATCATCCATAGCCATGTGTCATATGTTTCATGTCATTGTTTCAATCGAACCCTAACAGTCGCGACCAGCGTCCACTCTGCTCGACTTCTACCGGTAAATATATCTAAGCATAGCATACTATCTCAGGGGTACCTATACCAATATATCGATAGGGTTCCTAAGGAAACGATGCAACTAGTGTTTCAATCAACTCCTGCAAACCTAATGCACAATCACAACACATAGTGATAAAAGGAAAACTTTAAAAACTTGTTGTGCACCGGGGCTGGCCTTGATCTCTGGGGTTGGTGATGACGACTTCTTCAATGATCGAGGACTCAGGATCCACAGCTACCTCGTTCGCTTCAGAGTCTACATGATGCAACAATATTGAGATGAGTTATGATTAGGTAATGTAAAATGGTGTTTTCATCATAGATACTATAGTGTTTTCATCATTACAACTTAGAGGTTTCGAGTTAATCCTAACTATTTGACTTCGGCATTTTATTAAAAGTATGTATTCTTAATGAGTATGGGCTAAAGTGAAACTTCATATCTGACCAGGAGACTATTTATTTGTTGACAGTGCTCTCTAAAATATGAATTTTAGAATTTGGTTGAGGTCAAACTGAATTCTCCAGATTTTATAAAAATTCAATTAAGTTTTCTTTAATCAAATCATGGACTAAAGTGAAACTTCAGATTCTACCAGGAGATTATTTTTAGTTGCTCGTGCTCTCTGAAATATGAATTTTGAAATTTGGTTGAGGTTAAGTTGAATTTTCTAGATTTTATAAAAATTTCAGTAAATTTCCTGTTATTTAAATTTATAAAATCCAAAACAAATACTAAAACTTATGGTAAAATCATCAAACTTGATGTAGGCACCAGTAAGCACCTAAACTAAAGTTTTGTTTAATGGTTTGGATTTTTAGTTGACATGCACAATGTATTTAGAAAATGACAAATTGAAATGGCAGTTTGGAGTATATTTAGTGACATGCATAGAACTTTGTTACCGTAAAATCCAGGAAAAATTTCAGTGAGTTCACAATGCCTTGGCACACCTTTGGTTCATGTTTCAGCCCTAGAACATCTCTGGAACTCCAGTTAAAATTTAAAAACAGAAAGGATTAATCTATTTATTGAGGAAGTTCCATGAACCTTTTTGAACAAGTGTTTCAGCAGTTAATTAGTATATTTTACAAGGATTCCAAGGAAGTTTGGTTTAGCATTTGTGGAGGTTTCCTCGATTTACCATGCATTTTACAAAACTGGCTAGATAATATGAAATTGAATTTAAATTCAAAATTGGGGAAAAAAGAGAAAAAACAGGGGGCGGCAGGGATTTCTCCGATGAGCTCGGCGGCGAGGGCCTTGCAGGTGAGGGGGAACCTCGGGGAGGACCCTCCTGCCTTGCTCGTGGTGTGGGAAGTTTCGGGAGCATGGCGGCGGCCGGCGGGCGTCCACCGAATGGGTAGCGCCACCGCGACGGTGCCAAATGCAAGCTCTGGCGAGCTCGTGGCGGCGCGGCGGTGCATGATCATGCTCGGCACTTCTTTCTATACCTTCTACACGCTTTGGAGATGCTCGGCAACACCACAACGGGGTGGATTACTCACCAGAGCGTCGCCGGCGACGGAGCACGTCGAGGCGGACGGAGGCAAGCTCGCGTTCCCGTCGAAAGGATGGACCGGAGAAGGTTGGTGGTCCGGGAGCTGTGCGAGGACCGGAGGAAGATGCTAGACAAGGTTGAAGGAGTGGAAACCAACCGGAGAGGGGTGCTCATCGTGCGACCTCGAGTGGCGGCAATGGTGGCGCGCGCGGCGAAGCGGAGGAGGAAGCAGAAGGGAGCGCGTGCGTTGCAAGAGGAAGAATGGATCGTGGAGGAGTGGGAGGAGCTTGGTGTGTCCTTAATGCTCGACATGGAGAGAGAGAAGGGGGGGAGCGTGCCGCGTCGTCGATTGGAGACGGCGGGCGGTGGCGTGCTCGGCGGTAGCGTGGTGCAGAGGAAAAGAGGTGGCGAGTGAGAGGGAGTGGCGCCGAGGAGAGAGGAGAAGAGGAGGAGATCCGCGTGGGATTCTCTCACCGGTGTCATGGCGTGGCGAGAAAAGGCGCGCCGGCCTGCCACGGCTGCCAGCCGCTGCGGCGCGCCGGTTTTTTTTTTATTTTTGCTATTAATTCAAAATCCCTTTCCAAATTCAATAAAATTTGTACTTCCTGAGCTTGGAGAATTTTGAAAATTTTTGTGGGCGCTCAGTGAATTTGTGGGAACAACTTTCATTAAAGGGTGAAGTCCTGATTCTGTCTCTAAAAATTTGCGAATTTCCAATTCAATTCATGTTTGTTTGAACCTTTGAGGGGGTTAAATCTTTCTAAAAATTCTGATAAAATCTCTAACATTCTATTTTGAAGTGAACTTAATTGCCAAGTAAAAACATTACTAGGGTTATATGGGATTTTTTATGGATTTGAAAGAGGTGTTTGAATTCTTACCTGTTAAGGAAAGATTTTTGTACTGTGGGTTAAAAACTCCTGATTCAATAAAAGTGTTCAGTAATTTATCAAAATTTTTGTGGAGGCTAATGGAAGTGCTTAAAACAAGATTGCTTATTAGCTCAAGTGTGAATTTTGCTTCAAAGAGCAAGAATTAATTCCTAGGTTTAAGATTTGCGATGAATTCTCAAGTGACACCTGCGGTGTCACAATCTTGCCGCGACGCCACCACATTCACCCCAAGCATGCCAAGGAGATCGTCTACATCCCCCATCAACTGCCCAACCCCCTCGGCAATTTGCTCGACGACAGTTAGCTGACCTTTCGACTGTCTTTAGAGCTTCACAGAAAGTATCGCACTCATTAGTTATGTTGGTCAGCTCCTTAGCCAAATTCTCCTTTTCTTCTTCCAGAGGGGCCAGTGCCTACTACAGCTCTAGAACTCGGACCTCAGCCTCACGGTGCAGCTCTGAAGACTTCTTCGCCTCTACTTCCAAAGCTCGAAGCCGTTTCTGCAGCCTCTCGTTGCTCTTATTGGCCGAAGATGTTACATGCCGAGCCAGCATAGCACTCTGCAAGTATACATAGAAAATGCGTTAGCACCTTTACACAAGATACCGGTGCAAACCACGCCGATATGAGGTACACCAAGCCATTCATACCTGAATAGCCATCCCGGAGAGGGCTTCGGATGCCTCAACAGGGCTCAGCTAATTAAGCAACCCTTAGACACCGGCCATGTCCAAGAGTCACCTAGCTAAGCTAAGAGAGCGACGTGCATCTTCGCGAGCCAAGAAATCTTCCTTTCGGAGCCCGGCAGCCACATCTCCCGGTGATGACCACGGAGGCGAGTAGCTATATAGGCTCCTACCACGATCGTAAGTCCGTGGGCTCTTGGAACTTTCACTTTCGGCAGCACCTTTGCCACCTTCATCACCTCCGCTCCGGTCCACCCTTTCTACCCAAGGCTGGGCCTCAGCTGAGGGTTCACCCATCGGGACAGATTCTACAGATGGACGGTATAAGGATAGAATTGTACATCTTTGTTTTCAGGCAACATATTTACAATACGAACCTTCTTCGAAGCTGAAGTCAACATCCCCGACTATGAAGTCCACCTCGGTCAATTCAGGTGCGATGCGCCTTTTGGAGGTGTCCACCGGTGCAACTGAACCGCCCGGATCCGTCCTCTCTGTGACAGAGTCCTCTTCGGCATCAGAATCAGCGCTCGAGGAGCTCAAAGAGCTCGTCGAGTCTCGCTCTTGCAGTACAGTTATAGCCCTTGCGGCGGCCTTCTTGGCCGGTCGTGCCTGCTTGTGACACAACGCCGCGACGGCAGCCTTTCGCTTCTTCAATCCCGAAGCTTCCCCTGTCGCCACCTTCCCCTTCCTTTTCTCCTCAGCCTCCTCCTTTTTGGACAGTTTGCGCTCCGGAAGCTGCACCTGCGGGTTCTTCAGCAGCAGAACCCGGTTTAACACGGCCCACATTGGGCACGCTCTCGGCGGCGCACCTCCATGTCCTGAAACTTTCCGAGATAGTGCTCGGCTCGTGCTTCGATTTCCTCTAGGGTCAACTCTGCATGTTACTTTCGTGAGTATAGAACGAAAAGGTTTCGTGGCCAACTCGTGAACTCACCGGGAAATCTTTCTGGCTGTACTACCAGTCTTCTTTGGCCGTCGGGTTGCTCAACAAGGAATTCACGGTACTAGTCCATGAGCAGAGGGCTGATACCGGCAGTCACAAACTCTTCGCAAAGGTCCTGCATGGTCAATCTGCGGGACACGTCCTCTAGAGCCTTCATCTGCAGCTTTGACTGCTTGTTCAGCTTGATCAAAGGGCGAGGCTAGTGAAGAATCTCGGAACAACGAGACCGAAGCAGGCTTCCTTCTCCCACCCAATAATAAAACCAACCCGAAGTCCATCCCCGGCCCCAGTGCTCACGATCCTTGGCCGGAAGCTTGTTCTCGTCGATGGGCACGAAGCTCACGGTTGTGTAGGGTATCATGTACCCCTCCCCCCTGGGGCTGTCATGTTTCTAGTACGCGGTCCAGTGCATCACCGCAAAGACCTCGGCGTCCGGCATGAGCCCCTCCATACGGAAGCCCACTCCATTATGCTTAGCCTTACTATGGTGTTAATAATTATCTGCTGAATCTCCAACTCGTAAAGCTGCAGCACCTTGCCGATGAACGACGAGTAGGGCATCCAAAGCCTTCCATCGAAGAAGCGGAGGAACAACATAGCATAGTCTCCACCGGCCTCCGCCTGCGTCGCTCCCATCGGGGGTACGAAAGCCAGATGCCTCTCAAGCCACCCCCGCTCCACAAGCTCGTCCAGCTGACTCTCCGTCACCGTGCTCAGCCCTAACACTGGACTCGTGCGCAGAGTGTCCGAAACACGGCAGCGACCCTTCAAGCTAGATGAGCCTCCGGCCTTCGGCATGATCATGAAGCATAATATAGGCGCTCGAAGAACTAGGCTTGGTTTTGGAGAGGCGAGAGCGAGTGACTGAAAGAGATCAAAGAACTAGGTTTGGTTTCAGCGAAGCGAGAGCAAGTAACCAAAAGGGGCCGGAAAGAAGCAAGCTCGGTGTGGAGAAGCTGGCGCGAGTGAGCCGCGCTGCCTCACTTGCCAGAGCGAGTGACTGAAAGAGCTAAAAGAACTAGGTTTGGTTTTAGTGAAGCGAGAGCAAGTAACCCAAAGGGGCCCGAAAGAAGCAAGCTCGGTGTGGAGAAGCTGGCGCGAGTGAGCCGCGCTGCCTCAATTGCCCGCTTATATAGGCCTAGTCGCGCCCATGGCGACCCTGCCCGCGGACTCGCTCAGCGGGCGCGACGCGTGGCCTCCTCGGGAGCCGTCCGACGGTTATTGTCCGCTTCGAAACAACATAGCACTAGGAAGAATTCAATATTCCAAGGGACACCAACTTAACAGTCCAATTTTCTTTCTCTCAAATCTCATTTTTTTGCTGGCCTTTCGAAGAACCGAAAGAGGGGGGGCGGGGGAGGGAGTTGCGATGGGCCTAGCCTTTGGTCATTGTTTCGGTCCTCCCGAAGACGGATCTCACCCATGAGGGGCTGCTGTTGGGGGCCGAGGTCCATCTAAAGCCCCTTCCCGAAGATTGATTCTAAAGCCCCTTCCCGAAGATTGATGCAAAGCCCAGTTAGAGCTGACCGAAAGAATGGGAAGAACTCCGAAACAAACATTTCTTAAGCTGTATAGGAGACAGAAGTACCCAGGGACGAAGGGTTCTTCGGTCCTGGCATCTTCCTGTCCCGAAGAAGGTCTAAACGAGGAGAAAAGCTGATGACGTATGAAGTACGGAGGTTCAGCTGTACATGTACGGGAAGGGATTAAGTTAGCAACACCCTGACGAAAAGTAGAAAAGACCAGGATATAACTATAATAAGACCAAAAAAGTGTAATGATTGTAATCTATAAATAGCCCCTCTGGGCTACTGTAATAGTGTGTGAATTCTTATCCATCGCTCACTCTCTTCTCCTGTTCCAAAGCAACTCTAAATCCAACAATTTTGTTCTAACTAAGTATAATTCTACCACAAGTATACACATTTGAGCTATTTGCTCCTTTCTCTATTTGACGGAATAGCTACACATCAATAACTTAATGGTAACTTAAAGGTGAATGTGTTTTATCTTGATTCAACATTACATCTCTTGAAATTCATATATGAATTGCTATTGAAATTGACATTTCAAATGTCGTCGAAATACATGTTTGAATTCTCTGCTGAAATCCAGATTTGAAAACTCAAAAATGCTGTTGAAATATAGTTTCAAAAATTGATCAATATCAAATCTTTTCAGATTTCAAATTTGACCACAACTCAAATTTTCTTGATTAAATTCCTTCCAAATGTGTTCACATGAAAGGTAATCTTATCTTTTCACACTAAATTAACACCATTAAAGACTAAATGGACTTATGGTGGAACTATATTTCATCTAAAAAATAATAACTAAAATACAAAATTTGAGAAATTAACATCAAATCTATGGTTGTTTTGCTTTTACTCTACTGATTCCTTGTAACATTTTTTTGTTTTATTAAGTACTACCTCCGTCCTATTTTTTTTTCTCAAATACGCAGGAGAGCTACGTATCATTGCATTAATAGAGGAAGAAAAAGAGGGTATACAGAACGCACACCCACATACCCAAAAACATGTCCTTTACATTCGCGCCTTTTAAACGAGACAAGACTCTTGACCTCACAAACAGGCAATACTCAACTGAGTTCAGCCAGCGACGCAAGACCTTTGGCCCCAGCTAAACTTCAAAGCCGAGCCTCATCTTCGCCATTGCAAGGGCTGTAACGATGCTCAGAGAGAGGCCATTAGACACACAATCATTACGATGCCACCATATCGTCCACGCGCCCTGAATTATGAGAGAATTTAAACCTTTTTTAAAAGAATTTCCCACCGAACTGATAGCTCGGCGCCACCAATCATCAAAGATCATTTCTGAAGGTTGCGGCGCAATGGCTGACAACCCAACACTCAAGAGATGAGCAGATGGTTAATTGTTTCTTCTTCTTGGTCACAAAGAGAACACATGACAGAGTGGGGAAGATTATGTTTAGCCAACCTATCAGCCGTTCAGCAACAATTGTGGGCTACTAACCACATGAAGAATTGGCATTTAGGCGGTGCCCAAGTCTTCCAAATGCGCTCCCATGGAGTAAAGAAACAGAACCCACAAAAAGTGCTTCATAGGCTGACTTTGATGAGTATTGGCCTGAACAAGATAATTTCCAAATAGGTTTATCCTGCGCACCAGGGTGCAGAATTATCTCAGAGATAATGTCCCATAAGTTGAGGACAGCCACCATGACAGCCAAGGTTGTGAATATCAGAGACCCATATAGAATCAACTAAGGCTTCAGCCACTGTCTTCTGTTGGCAATTCTTTTCAGGATCAGGGCAGATAGCGTTGGATTTAGATCTTCGATGAGCTTACCAAATAACCATCGATCTCTCCAAAATAAGGTGTTGGTCCCATCCCCAATTTCTGTAGTCACTGCCATAGAGAAGAGGGTCTCAACACACCTATTTACCTAGAGAGGAAAAGAAGCCCATTGCTTGGTTGGTTCTGTTTTCCGGAGCCATAACCACCGCACCCTAAGAGCACAATTCAGCCGTGGCAGGTTAGAGATGCCCAGGCCACCAAGCTCCTTCGGCCGCGTAACTTTGGGCCAGGCAACCAAACAATGGCCTCCATTAGCTTCTTTCCTACCTGTCCACAAGTAGCTTCGTCTGATTTTTCAATAGCCTTCACTGCCCATGGAGGAAGGTCAAGAGCCATAGCATGATAGATCATTGTGGCGGTGAGCACAAACTGATCATGGACTGCACGACCAGCCCTTGTCATCAACTCAGATTTCCAGCAGGGAAGAAGATCAGGAATTCGGTCGATGAAGGGCTGCAGCTGTGCCTTGGAAAGCTTTCTTATGGACAGGGGTAAACCCAAATATTTAATAGGAAAATCCTCTTATCTGGCAGGGAAGTCTTTGCTGAACCACCTCGATGTCGTCCTCAGAACAAGAAATTGGAACCACACGGCTTTTCTATACATTTGTTTTCAGACCTGATGCGATTCCAAACAGTTCCAAGATGTTAATAGTAAGGTCAATATCATTAGTCGTCAGACGGAGGAAGAGCACCACATCATCCGCATAGAGAGAAAGGCGGTGTTGTATGGAACGGCCTCCGTCCTATATTGTAAGACGTTTTAGCAAATTTCAACAAACCAAACCAATGCAGCTATAATACTTCCACCGTAGTACACTGAGGCTCAGAGTCTCCTGACTACATCACAAAAACCAATGGGTGAACTGGACCAAGACTTTCTATCCGTCTCCCTCTTTCTCACATGCAATAAAATGAGTTTAAAAATCAAGGCAACGAATGGCTCTGCCAAAAACGAAAGGCTAGGAGCCGCTGCAGCTGCAGCTTTCACCACGGCGATGGGAGGCGTAATAAATGGCAAGCTTCGGGACCGAGAACATCTAACAAAATGGGAAAACCGGTACCGCCTAGAACGTCTTACAATATAGGATTAAGGGAGTACTCTGAGTCTTGATGGCGCAGAAAGGCTCATGCATTTTTTTCTGACGAAAGAAGAAATATATTAGATAGCTTCGTAAATGAACATGTTATAAACACTTTGAATTACATAAATATACAGAAATTGAATTTATCTAAGTTATAGTCACATTGTGAATAACTGTATATCTCAAAACAAATCTGTACGATGCAAAATGGATGATCGCATGGATAAACACTCAGCAAAAGGTCTGAGAAAAGATGCCCAACGAAACGACGGTCAACAATCATATAGGCAGAGTTGTGAACTTCTTCTTTCGGTGTCTTCCTTCTTCTTTCTGCCATCAAAGAATAAGGAAGACTGATAAGTTTATTCTTCCTAGTCCTTCATTGTGATTTGATCTAAGAAGAGATCGGAGAAAATTATTCCACGACGATGACATTATCTCTATCTTGATGTTACCATGCGGAAAACTAAATCACTATGTCGAGTCGGTGAAGTTATTGACGTTGTCATCCTCGTTTCCAATACAGCCATCGTGGAGAACACTGATCCACTCTGCACCGGAGAGAAGGAGGAGCTAATATGTGACATGGAGGGACCCTAGTCCTAGATGACTCGATCTACTAGAAAAAACTTATAAATAACGAATCAATCCTCAATCTCTATGGTCTCTGACGTCCTTCGATGAGGCGTGAAAGGGAAAAAGAAAAACGGACCAAACTGTTGAGGAGGGAGACGCCGACGCTAGGGTTGCTCTAAGTGAGGGACACCTTTCGTTTTCAACCGGTGCCGACGCTTCGAGTTATCCACTCTCTCTTTATGTGATGGGCAGGAAGAGTGACGACGAGAGCTCCGAAAGCCTCGTACATCTGTCATATGGCCAAGAAAGACTGGCCTCATACGGGAGCAGAAATTTCCTACCGCACGGGTAACACTCACAAATCCCAAAGAAAAAAAAAGGTCACACCAACAAACTGAAAAAATATGATCCGCAAGAAAAAAGAAAATCTCGTACAGGATCTCCAGACAGGGGCCCCACCTTAAGCACATGTGCCTCGTCGTTTCCCCGTGTTCCCTTCTCACCGACGGCTCACGCTTCGCTGCTCGGCCGTCGAACCGGCCCCCTCCGCTTCCCACAACCGTGAATCCACGGCTACTCCCCGGCCCCGGGTCCGCGAGCCGAACCAACGGCCCTCGTGCCGTCCGTGCACCCCGAGGACCCACTTGCTCCGCAACGCGATGACACCACTTGCCCCGCGCCCCGACGAACTGCCCCCTCGCGTCGGCATATTCCGCTTCCCTTCTTCGCTTCGGAGCTGTCGCGCGCGCCGGTGCTGGTACGCAGGGGGCCCTGTGCCCCGCTCCCAATGTGTGGACGGGCCGGGCCGCGTCTGCTGGTGATGTGGGTGCGGGGCAACGTGTGGCGCGAGTGATCCAGCCACTACGGTGGCGCCGGCTGGCGCCCGCCCGATATTTCTCCCCGTTCCGCCTCTGCGCTCGCTCTCCGTCGTCGCCTACTTCTACTCGCGTCTGCCTCCTCTCGCTCTCCACTCCACCACTGTGCCGAGCAGAGCAGGCTTCTTCGCCTTCTCCGCCCGCGACCGATCTTACAGCTATAGCGCCGACGACAAGTAGAAGGTACATCCGCCATTTCCATTTCGCAATGTTCCTTCGTTCGTCCTCCTCTGCTGTTCGTCCCCCTTTTATTGCTACCAAAATCGCAATGCGATGCCTCGTTGCGGTTTGACTAGTGGTGCGGCAATTGATTTTAGGAGTGTGGTGGTGTGGTGTGTGTTTCTCGGTCACGGCCTTGCGTGATTGCTGCAGCTTGGTTTGGTTGTGCATTTGAACCCTAGCAGGAGGTTTAACAGTGAAGTCATGCGCCTAGGGAGAGCATGATCTGCGCTGCGTGGTTAAGCACTTTGCTACTTTCCTTCCCTTTTTTGATTATTTTTCTTTTCTGGCCACAATGTAACCATTCAAGATCTATCTGCCGTATGTCTCACCTCTCGCTTCGGCGTGCTCCCCTTTTTAGATAAATGTGAACAAATTTCGGTCTCTGCATTATTACAAAGTATTCAGTACAGACGACGCTGATCGGACACGCCGTGATGGCGTGAATAAGCATATAACAAAACGACAACAAAGGATCCTCCCGATTTTTTGATCTGCTGCTTGAGCTTCTAGGAGAGCTGCCGAGCGTGTGTTCTGCTCTAAAAACTTGCCACGCATCCGCATCGCAAGGTGGTGGTAGAGAGCACGAGAGTTTAGTGCATCTCTAACAATCATCCACAATTTTCTTTCGCGGTTTCCAACGGCAATAAGAATTTTGGAAGTGGCTCTCCTAACAAGGGTTCCAAAAAAAATTTATTTCAATTGGGAGCTACTATGTTGGGAGTTTGTTGGAGGAACAACATTAACCGCCAATATGATGGGAGTGGTATTGGGAGACTGAGTGCTAAATCTCAGGACCAACTGGGTCAACAAAACTTTCAACATAAATTTGCTGGCCATAGGTTGCAACATCAGTAAAAGATAAACATTAATTCAGGAACCGTTTGACTCCACGAACATTTTCATTATGGAAATCCTTCTATTTTCAGATGAAACTAACTAAACGAACACATGACAAAATCCTTCCTTTTTCCTTTGCCTTATAGATAAGCACTTGGTGAACAAAAAGGAGTGAGTGTGTGGCATGGGGTGTGTGTTGTACAGGGTTTCTTATACCCGCTTCTCTTTCTTAATGAAGCTCAGTTCTCGGAAAAAAAAAGACAAAAAAAAACTATTTTTGTTGATATCCTGTTTGACACTGCATGAGTATGTCGAAAACTGACTGAAGTTACACTACCTGGTCTATGAAGATCTTCTGTGAAATTGATGATGATGCTTGACGAAGGTGTCAGAATCCTTGCAGAATTTGTGTAGGTCTACAATCTTAGACAACCGAATGTGGTCTTTACAGGGATGGTGTCACATATATGTTACCCCTTTTTTTTTTTTTGATTTGAAATTTGTATGGTAGGGGAGGCCAATACTGTGGTAAGTATATTAAATAAAAGTAAAATGGCCATACAAGCTCCTATAAGTGCTGAAACAGAGAACTTCTACAAAGGCACTACAAAGGGTTAATAGTAAAATCAGAGGAAGTCCAATATAGAGAAATCCCATACGACGGTCAGATTTTGTGTAGGGGACAAATTACACTCTTAAAATCTTTTTCAACATCAATTTGTCTGACCTCTTTAACCAAGAATTTATAACTTTTGTAACTTGAGAATTTATTCCAGAATCCAGTATCATGAATATTTTTTGATATCCATCTACAACCTGAACACATAATCAGCACACTGAATTGTGGATCCCGTATATTCTTGACTTCTCTAGATTTCTAAGGTTTTTCCTTTTTGAGTTTGAGGCACATTTGTGAACTGCACGTCTGTTTGCCATGTTCGGAACAGAACAATAAATATTTCTTTTATCTTCATTTGACATTTAACAGGTCATCATCACTGAATGGCTGCAACAATGAGTTTCATATCAGCATATGGTTGTTGCAAATCAAATGGAGCCATGGCACTGAACCAGTCACGCCACATGCAATTCCAACAAGGTTGTAGCAGTGGACTTAGGTTCTTGAATAAGAAAACCCAGTCTGTGCAATATAAGACGCAGCTGGCTAAAAGAGGAGCTACAAAGAATGGAGTTTATCCTAAGGCTTCTATATCTGAGGCACCTATTGTATGTTCTAGTGGAATGACCATAATTTTTGTTGCAACTGAAGTCCACCCATGGTGCAAAACTGGTGGCCTTGGTGATGTTGTAGGAGGACTTCCCCCAGCTCTAGCTGTGAGTATTCTTTACGACACATTGTTCATTTAAAAAATATTTTATAGCCAGGTTTAGTTGAGGATATCTTTGATTGGAACTATTTTGATAAACTTATGATTGTGTTTCTGCTGGTTGTACAAATGCTTCATGCTTATTGTCTTAATATCTGTTTACTTTCTTTGAGATTGTATATCACAGACATTTACTATGTTCATGTGATGGACACCTCATCTTCATAGGCAATGGGGCACCGGGTCATGACAATAGCTCCTCGCTATGACCAATACAAGGATGCATGGGACACTAATGTCCTTGTTGAGGTATAAATTTTGTTTGGTCTTTTTTGCTTCTTTGCTTGCTTGTTAACTTATATAAACTTCATGATATTTTATATGCTAAACCATTTTTTCACTCAAACATTTTTCTCTTTTGCAGGTAAATATTGGTGACAGAGTAGAAACAGTTCGTTTCTTCCACTGTTACAAAAGGGGAGTCGATCGTGTTTTCGTGGACCATCCTATGTTTCTTGAGAAGGTATGTGGAACTGTAAATCCGTGCACCTGTTGAGTCGCCTAAACATGTGTGGTAACTTTCCTTTGTTGCATTTGAATCATAATACTTTTAAGGTGTGGGGTAAGACTGGAGAAAAGTTGTATGGTCCTACTACTGGGACTGATTATCGGGACAACCAGTTGCGCTTCTGCCTTTTGGCCCTTGTAAGAGTTTTATGTACATTTCTGTTTTACTTCCTTGCATAATAATCCGTTCAGTTTCCTCTGTTACGGTAGGCTTTAACAGTCATAGTAGTCCTTAGCAATCTTCATCTTAGGTTCAGAGTTCATAGAAGGATTATTCATGGTTTTCCATTTCCTATCTCGTTTCTTTCTAATCTTACCCTTGGAAACATTTTAAAAAGATTCTAGAAAAATTCTACAGGATGAAATTGATCATGAAATGTTCATTTAGTTATAGTGAAAAAATTATGTTTGTTATTGTTTGGACAATAGTGTTTTGATCCCTTAATATCTTGCGAACCAAGGGTGTAGTCATCGACATTTGTTATCCAGATAAGCAACATCTTGTTGAACATTGATTTTGTATGAATATTATGTATGTACCAAAGAAAGTTACAATCACTAGTGTGTCATCTTTCTCTAAATCTTCAAATAAAGTTATAAAGTGCGGCTCTGGGCTAAATTTTCTAGGGTCATGTAGATATATTGTAGGTCAGGCTAGTTTTTGTGACTCAGATTTGGTTGCCCTTGCCATAGGCTGAATCTATAAACCCTGAATAACTGCGATGTGAGGTTATAGGTATTGGATTCTTTTTCTATAGTGATTATTCCACTTATCAATAGCATTCCTTTTTTGGGAAAGACTTGTTTGTTTGAATAAGTAGATGCGGTTGAATATATTCTCAATTGTCCCCGAATAGCTTAGTTTCTGGGCGAATCAGTTAGTAGTGCAATTTAATATTGTATCATGAGAATGAGTCATGGATGAAGTAATTCAAAGGACACGATGTGTCCAGTTTCTGGCCATGGTGAGTTTCAAACTCATTATCTCGATTGGACCTGGATGTGATGGCAATTATGGAAGTATGAGAATATTAGCCACCATTCCTTAAAATGTTGTGCTTTTGGGTGAATCTTAAAGCATCTCCAAGCGGCATCCAAAAATTTAGGCCCCAAAACTTATTTTGGGACCGCTTCAGAAACTATTGGGAACAAATTTTCTCCTTCCAACTATCTCCAAGCGGCATCCAAAAATTTAGGCCCCAAAACTTATTTTGGGACCGCTTCAGAAACTATTGGGAACAAATTTTCTCCTTCCAACTGTTTCCCTAAAAATGGCCTAAACTCTTATTTAAAATTAAACATAGTGGCAGATGGAGGAAAATCTAGGACCAGATGTGCAGGATGGGTATCGGAGTCAACTTTCCCCCTGTTTGTAGCTACAAACGAGGGAGTTTTTTGGAGTTCATATAAGTTAGGAGCGTTTTTGGGCATCTGTTGGAGACTTTTCTTTAGGGAAAATTTCCAATGATTTGATGTAGGGAGAATTTCTAGGTGTCTCTTGTGTGTGATCTTATGGTCACAAAGCTTGGTAAAACTTCTTAAATCAGCATTTGATTTGGTGGACTCATATTTAGGTCAAACACATGGACTAAGGTGGCCACTAACTGTAGTTTGATATTTTGCGTGATTTAACAGCTGTATTATTCATACTACATTGAAATCCAAATTTTTCTTTCTTTGATCGTATTGTAATGGAATTTCTTATAATACATTTTCTGTTTTAGGCTGCTTTGGAAGCTCCAAGGGTTCTCAATCTTAGCAATTCTGAATATTTCTCTGGACCGTACGGTGGGTATGACTATTAGAGTAAACTAACATGGCCATGCCGCTTTACTCACTAACATTTTCTTCCTTTCAATCAGGAGAAAATGTTATCTTTGTAGCAAATGACTGGCACACTGCAGTTCTACCATGCTACCTGAAGAGCATGTATAAATCAAACGGAGTATATGTCAATGCTAAGGTATTCTATTTCCTTCTTTGTTTTCTTAATCTTTTGTAAGCTGAATCGAAGGAGAGTAGGAATGATCTTTGGATCTTAATACCTTGCAAATATGTGCTTTATATTCTTTGTGATTTGTGATCTTGTAGGTTGCATTCTGCATCCACAATATTGCCTATCAGGGTAGATTCGCCCAAGCTGACTTCGATCTTCTTAATTTGCCTGACAGCTTCTTGCCTTCATTTGATTTTCTTGATGGGTATGGGCGATGATATTATATTGCTTCATCATATATTCAGTACATTATGTTTTTTTTTTTTTGAACTGTACAGCAAGGGAAGCCCCTGCTGTATTCAGTACAATATGTTCTGCTAGCCTCTCTGACACCAGCAGCATGCGTCTCTTGCAGACATTTTAAGCCTGTAGTAGGAAAAAAGCTTAACTGGATGAAGGCAGGGATTATTGAAAGTGACTTGGTCCTAACGGTTAGTCCACACTATGTAAAGGAGCTCACCTCTGGCCCAGATAAAGGTGTTGAGTTGGATGGTGTCCTTCGCACGAAGCCTCTTGAAACTGGAATTGTTAATGGCATGGATGTTTATGAATGGAATCCAGTTACAGATAAGTACATCAGTGTGAAATATGATGCAACAACGGTAAGTTTGCTGTTGTGATACTGCCCGATAGTTACCACATATGAAGATTCTCTACATAATGACATAATTTGTCAGGTAACTGAAGCAAGGGCTCTTAACAAAGAAAGGTTACAAGCTGAGGTTGGATTGCCTGTGGATTCAAGCGTCCCAGTTATAATTTTTGTTGGCCGTCTTGAAGAACAGAAGGGGTCCGACATACTTATTGCAGCCATTCCAGAATTCATTGAGGAGAATGTCCAGATAATTGTTCTTGTATGTTCGACTTTATGAACGAATTATAGTGCTTTCAGTTGAGATAGCAGAAGCTGATTGTCCTGAGCAAATTGCTCTCACAGGGTACAGGAAAGAAGAAAATGGAGGAGGAATTAACACTGCTAGAAGTGAAGTATCCAAACAATGCTCGAGGCATAGCCAAGTTCAACGTTCCACTGGCACATATGATGTTTGCTGGGGCTGATTGCATTATCGTCCCTAGTAGGTTTGAGCCTTGTGGCCTAATTCAACTGCAAGGGATGAGATATGGGGTGGTAAAATTTTCTAACTTGGTAGACTTCTATTTTCATTAATTGTGAAATACCTGACATTCGTTCATCGCCATGAGTATATCATAATTATCCGTAACACGTAAAGTGCCACATACTTATTTTTGTAGTCATTTCGCAGTTATGCCAATGCTGTATGTGCAAAGGCTGAAAATGATTATCAATGGTAACTTTCTGCAAACATTTTCAGATTCCTATCTGTTCGTCAACTGGAGGACTTGTCGACACCGTTAAGGAGGGTGTTACTGGATTTCACATGGGTCCATTCAACGTAGAGGTATAGAATAGTAACAAACTGTTGTTATTACACTCAAGGTTAGGAAATATTTGTTAATTGCAACCTTTATCGTCTTGTAGTGTGAAACTGTCGATCCTGTTGATGTCACGGCAGTTGCTTCAAATGTGAAACGGGCTCTGAAAAAGTACAACACACCGATATTTACCGAAATGGTACAGAATTGCATGGCTCAGGACCTATCTTGGAAGGTAGGCACAGAGATTCAAAGTGTGTTTTACTGTTAAAATTTGTTTTATTTCATTTTCTGAATATATAGCCCTCCTTTCTCTGACCCAGGGACCTGCAAAGAAATGGGAGGAGGTACTCCTTGGCCTGGGAGTGGAGGGAAGTGAGCCTGGCATGGATGGCGAGGAGATTGCCCCACTTGCCAAGGAAAATGTAGCTACTCCCTGAAGTCAGCTCTACGGTGCCCGTACAGTCATTGATAGGACTGTTATGGTGGGCATCACTCACATCTGGGCGATAGAAGGGCCAAACCAAATAGGTTGTAGGTTAAGAGAATTAGATTATGTTAGAAAGTATTAGAATAAGTTGGCCTAAGAGGTCAACTAGTTTGCTTATTAGTCTGCTACTGGTTCTTGTAATTTAGAGGTCAGGATATCCTCTTGTTTTAAAGAGGGGACCTATCAATAAAGATTAAGAAGGTAAGGGAAAACCCTAATCTTTCTCAAGTTGCTGCCGCCAACGTCTCTCCCACTTACGTGGTTGCTGCCAGTCTGTCTGCATCCATGCTGTCGCCTTGGCCTCGCCTTCCTTGCATTGGTGCTCATAATATCTTGGCAGCAAGGCCACCTTAAAATGAAAGGAAGTGGGGAATTCGATCGACATGCTTCTGGTGATGATCAATGGCCATATATTCTTAACCCGATGGTAGTACTACCATACAATTCTTGTGGGAAGGGGCTTCAAAAGTCAACCCTGAGGAGGGTGCACAACAACTTCCTCTGTTTCTCTGTTACTAAGAAAGTGGAACAATCATCATTGGGCTTCGTATTGGTTAATATAAGAAGGAATATTGTAGCTTCTGCTTAGGGTCCTCTGTTTCTCATGGGCATGTATGAGGGCTGCACGGAGCGGTGTGGACGATGGGAGCGATAGGTCTGATGCCCTAGCGCTGTGGTGGCGTTGAAGCTGACTATAAGAGCGGGAGGAGGCTGGCAATGATGATGTTATATGGAGGAGTTAGGGGAGGAGATCAGAGCGAGCGCGTAGGAGGGTGAGCAAGGTGGCACAACATTGTTGTGGTGCCTGAAATTGGGCAGGTGGAGAGATCGAAGAACCCTTTTGCAAACATTCTTTACTCTAACTTTCATTGTATTGTTTTGCAACATTTTTTTTTGCAACTCCGCCTATGAAGGGTTGCCTCTAGTGCTCCAACATAGCAGGTCCCAAACCCTGGTAAAGGAGGAGGGTTGTGTCAGGCTTTACGAGCCAACGTAAAAAGGTTAGCTACTCTCATGGAGATGAAACCTACTGAAAATTTGTTGGGGGCGTAACCCTCTTAGCGACGCGCCATATCGGAACCCCGGTGTGGTGTTAAATAAGCAAGGGTTGGCCCGCCACCCCGTGGCACGTTGTATCTTGATCTGGATACGGTGACAAGTGAGCAAAGGATTGGATCGTCGCATCTTTAGCGGCGTGCTACATTGCCGCCCAGGTGTAGTGCAAAATGAGCAAGGATCTTCGCATTTGACTCGACGGGTGCGGAGGGTAAGGAAGCTAGTTGAGCATAGTACGTTTTATATAGATAGTTGGAACGTAGGATCGCTAACCAGTAAGTCCGAGAGGTAGTCGATGCTATGATTAGACAACGTGTGAATATCCTATGCGTTCAGGAGATGAAATGGAAGGGACATAAGGCGAAGGAGGAGGAAGATACTGGTTTCAAGCTTAGGAACACTGGAACGACTGCAACCAGGAGCGGACTAGGCATAGTGTTGGACAAGAGCCTTAGGGATTGTAACACCCTATTTTTTTAAGATTAAAATTAGCCACTTAATTGCATAATTCAATTATTAGCATAAATGAAAATGTGTGTTTTTATATATAAAACCACTAAATTGAGCATCTCATAGCATCATGGTTTAATTCTTGCATTTTTTCCTTTTGAGCAAAATTTACTTTAAATTCAAATTCTCACTTGAATTCAAATCCAAAGGTTTGGAAAACCTTTTCATTTTTTCCTTTTCCTCTCCCTCCCCTTTCGGCCCAGCAGCCACCGGCCAGCAGCTCGCGCTTGCTCGCAGCAGACCGCTCGCTCTCGCCCCGCGCCGTCCGGCCTAGCGCGCTGCACCATGCCGCCCGTACGCTGCATGAGCGCCATCGCTGCCACACGGACCGACGTGGCACGGACGCCGAGTCCGACCCCACCATGGACGCCTGTGCCTATAAATGAGACCACCGCCTCCGCGTCGCCCCTTTTTCCCCTACAGAGCCGCCACCCTTGAGCCGAGTTGCCCTCGCTCGCCACCACCGGAATTGCGCCGACCGTCGTCGTCGTCGCGTGGCCGCCGGTGTCGCCACCAGGTTCGCTGCCTCTCCTGCTTTCTTCCCATGCCGCGCCGACGCCGCTACGCCGCCGGGACGAGTCCTACTCATCGGATTCCCAACCGATGCCTCCGATAAGATCGGGTCGAGGCGGGCAGGGGCCGGTCCACCGTGGACAGGTAGACCACGCCGCCGCCACCGGTCCATGATCGCCATGTGCTCAGTCCACAGATTTTAGTATAGGAAATAAAATCTAGAAATTAATAAAATCCCAGGCCCTGTTCTTTTTATAGTTTAAACCCTCAATTCAAGTTTATTTCTGTTTAGTTCCCACGGTCAATTTTTCTAAATTACAATTAGGTCCCTGCCAGCCCAGATTTTACAGATTGAACCCCAGAGCTTCAAAGCTCCGTAACATTCAAACCGTAGCTTCGTTTAAGCCGTTCTTTCGCCAAAATTCTCAGAAAATCATGCTCTTTCTATTCATGTCATCTACATACTGAGATTGTATTGTTGCATGAACTGTATTGAGTTTGGTGTATTCGTTGCATTGTATGTGTGGTGTGATTGCGAGTAGACGGTTTCGATCCGGAGCTGGCAAGTGAGAATCTGCAAGACCAGGAGTTCGACAAGGACAACCAGCAGCCAGCTCAGGAGGATGGAAAGTGTTCCTTGAACATATTGCACCTATTCTCTCTTTCTATAAATTGATTGCATGCTTGAGTCAATATGCGGGAATACCTATAATAGGGTTTACCAGAATTGATTGATTATTCCTTGTCGCCTGATACTGGGGTTTGATTTGGGTAGATCTTGTTTTGATGTGTTAAGTGGGGAGGGCTTATTATTTATGATAATTATTATCGGTGCATATATATGATGGAATGATAATTAATGATGTGGTGATTATGATGATGGCAAGTTGGTATCAAGGGCCTGAGCAAATTGGGATGGTGGTGGGTGCCGAGGGCAAAGGTTGGGTTTGATGGATTGTTTGCTCAGGGCCTATCAGTAATATTAGGGAGCGGCCACCCAGGATAACAATTCGACCACAAGACTAAAAATGGGATAGGCTTGGCTGATTAATTAGGTGTTTTTCCAGTATAGTGCAATCCAAATGGCGGAGCGGGGAATAGTAGCTAGTGAGCTATCTTTGGATCTGAACGGCGCAAGAGGGGGGCCCTTGGTAAAGAACAAGTACCAGAGGGCCGTTCTATGGACAGGTACCCCACGGTTGCTCGTTGGCGAGCAGGCACCGGAGGGTAGTCCTGGAATAGGTGCCCAAAGGTAGTTCTCCTCCAGTGAAACCTTAATGGGCGTGCGCGTACTGGAAGACCCTTCGGAAAGCCCTCGTAGTGAAACCCTGCCACACACCTAAGGAAGTGTGAATGTGAGTTGCGATCATGGCATACAAGGGTGATCACGACTTGTGGGTAAAGTGGTGCCACCTCTGCAGAGTGTATAACTGTCATGACTGCCGTGCTCACGGTTATGAGCGGCCTAGATCCTCACCTAATTGGTTGGATGGTTTGGAAGGTTGGGAGGAATTGGGAGAAAATGCACCATATGGGGATGGATTTGGGATTAACTAATTCACTTACTAATTAGAGTGCTAATTAATAATCTTCACCAGTAATTGATACACACTGCTTATTAGTCTGTTTGTTATTAGCCAATCATGTCATATTTTACCACACTTGCGCAGTACGACAAGTACTCACCTTGCTTTCCCCCACATCATTGCATAAATACAGGAGGAGAATGGGTTTTCATCCCCAATGGAGCGACTGATCACTAGGTGTGCAGTTCACCGGTCGATTGCATGTGCAATGGGCACTTTCGCTTCATTTAGTTTATTCAGATATTCAATTCTCTTTTATTGTAATAGACTATTTGCTGTGTTACTCTGTGAATGTTGTAATAATTTGGATATGGATGTATTCTGAGATTCATGATTACATCACGGTTTATGTGTAACTTGTCCTGGGCACACAAATGGAAGTCTAGTTTTATTCTTAAAAACTAGGCGTGACAAGGATGGTGTGGTTGACGTCAAGAGGCAAGGAGATAGGATTATCCTTGTGAAAGTGGTTGTTGGGGATTTGGTCCTCAATTTAACTAGTGCTTACACACGTCAAATAGGCATTGAGGAGAGCACTAAGAGGCAGTTTTGGGAGGATCTGGATGCTCTAGTTAGTAGCGTGCCTGTTGGGGAGAAGCTCTTTATAGGAGGAGACCTTAAGGGCCACGTAGGTTCTTCTAACTTAGGTTTTGAGGGCGTGGATGGAGGTTTTGGGTACGGTAGCAGGAACCAAGAAGGGGAGAGTGTCTTAAACTTCGCCTTGGCCTGCGATTTGGTGGTAGCGAACACCTTCTTCAGGAAGAGAGATTCTCACCTAGTGACGTTTAGCAGCGGCCACCATTGTAGACAAATTGATTTCATGGTAATGAGACGGGGGGCATAGGCGTGCTTGCTTAGATTGTAAGGCGCTACCAGGAGCGTGTGATGTACCTCAACATAATCTTGTGGTAGCTGACTTTCGCTTTCGGGTACACATAGCATGGAGGAAGCACATCAAAGTGTCGAGGATAAAGTGGTGGAAGCTTAAGAAGAATCCGCGACACTTTCAAGGAGAGGGTCATCAAAGAGGGCCCTTGGCATGAAGGAGACAACGGTAACAACATGTGGATCAAGATGACTAGTTGCGTTAGGAAAGTGGTCGTAGAAGAGTTTGGGGGTGACTAGAGGAGGTACACGTGAAGGCAAAGACACGTGGTGCTGGAATGATGATGATTAAATTAAAACGTAAAAAAAATCTTTTTTGTTACGTCAAGAAAAAATTTTCCAGGATAATCAAGGTCCGTTAGGCACCTAATCCTTATGTCATAATAGATTCGAACACTTGCCTTGGATTGACTTCAATATATAATTGGTCCAGTGAATAACTAAAAAAAATGGAAGGGTGGTAGATAGTAAAGAAAAGGATTAATCATAATATCTATCTTTCAAAGATTCACTAGAAAGACAGTTGGCGGGTCTCTTTGTATGTCTTGTCCGGAAAGAGGAGGACTTAATGATTATTCGTTCGCCAGAACCAGAAGTTAAAATTGTTGTGGATAGGGATCCTGTAAAGACATCTTTTGAGGCATGGGCCAGACCCGGGCATTTCTCAAGAACAATAGCTAAGGGCCACGAGACTACCACTTGGATCTGGAACCTTCAGAAGCCTACTAGAGAGAAGAAAGAGTGCTTCAAAACATGTACACTTGGATAGGAGTACGTTAACGTGGAGCAGTATAAGGCAGCAACGAAAACCTCTAAGAAGGCGGTGAGTGTAGCATGGGGTTGGACATATGATGGCCTATATCAGAGGTTGGGCACAAGAGAAGGGGAAAAGGACATCTATAAGATAGCTAAGAACCGAAAGAGGAAGACAACAGACATTACTCAAGTTAAATGCATCAAGGATGAGCCACAACAGCTTCTTGTAAAAGACGAAGACATCAAGAACAAATGGTGGGAGTACTTTTGCAAACTCTTCAATGAGGATAGTGGGAGCTCGTCCATTAAGTTGCAAGGTCCTTCCGATGACCTTAACACGCACTTTGTGCAAAGGATTCAAGTAGATGTCAAAGATGTCTTTAAAAGGATGAAAGGAGACAAGGTCGTGTGAGAGACCCGTCCAATTTACATTCAAGTTTACCAAATTGACTCGCGGCCCACGTATGGTATGCGAGTACTCAACCCGATAAAAAGGAATGTAAACCCGGCAGTCCCCTGACATGCTTCTCAAGCAATGCCCAAGATCCAAGCACGTCGGTAACAACAATTGATACATCACATAGGTCACAATAATTCAATTATATTAGTTTTAAAGTATTCTTATAAAACAAGGTTCAACATAAATTCTGAAATTTAAAATTAAAATGCGGAAGCGATTCTAAGGAATAGAGCGGTCACAGCAGTTGCAACGATAAAGCAGCAAAAGATTGCGATGCCCAGCCCACGAACATTGCAAATCACGGTCACACGAACGTCCGGACTACTCCTCGGCCTCGCCGGCATCGGCGGGGACAAACTAGCCGAACACCAACTCATCCTCACCTGCAAAAACTTAAGCAACAAACGTTGAGTACGAAAGTACTCGCAAGACTTACCCTGTTGTGGGAATTAGTTTCCGACTCCAAGGATAGTGCAATATGACAATAGCAAGATAAGTAAGACATGGGGATAGACTCGATTGCTTAAAGCTGAAACTAAGCATATGTGAATAAGCATAAAGTAAAAGACTCTTCAGGCATAAACACCTACTAAAACCCATGACCATAAGTACCATGTAACCAATAAACCACATATACCATCAACCATATTCCAATTCCCATCACTTTATGTGTCAACTCTACGATATTATCCAAAGGACATTGAGCTTGATTATAATCGAGATCACGACGGATTCGAACCGATTATAAACCCTGCAGGGAAGTCCAACTGTACCCACATGATTGAGGACCATACCCGCTCGTGCAACCCGCTAAAGTTACACAAGGGGGTACTCATGTCAACCTTTTTCACACTTGTGCCCACACTGTTGGAAAATCCAAACGGTGTCGAGTACCACGGCCTCGCAGGCACACGTGAGTCCCTTGTCGAGTATCACGGCCTCGCAGGCACACGTGAGTCCCTTGTTACATGTACCGTGCAGTCATCGGCCAATGTTGGTACGCAGTGAGATACTCAGTTTGTCTTACCATTATATTTGGACATGTGGTATGAACGGAAAGTGCTCAGGCCAAGAATAACACGGCCGGGTCCTAGGTCAACCCAAATGGGGCCTACGGCACACAAGACCTCCACGTCTTGCTGCAGTCCTATTCCACCGTCCTGATTTTAGTTTAACACTTTCCAACTTTTATCGACATATGAACTTGTCACAAGTCCATAAGTGGCCGGGGTGAATCCTATACTTGCAAGTGGGACTTACCACTCGGCTTCTACCGTTAATATAGGCATGGCTAAGCATTTCGTGACTCGAACAAAGACACACTACCTAGTTGACAAGGTGACATAATAAACATCAAGGAGGGGTAACATGCAACAATAATAGGATTTCCCGACATTACCACTATGCCCGACTTAATGCAATCCTATACGTAAGCATATTTATTAACTGTAAATATTTACTTAGGATAGCAATATGAGGTGCTTGCCTTCAGTAGCAGCGGTGGTGTTCTCCTCAGCAGCTTGGTCAGCTTCTGATGCTCCTCCCTCAGCAGCACCCGTATCACTTTCCGACGGATCGTACTCTATAAAGCAACACGCATCGGTATGAAAAGTATGCCATGATGCCATGATACAACAAATGATGCGATATGGTGCAGAAAGGTAGCTACTGAGACTACAAACACAATGCAAAAAAAAGCACGTCAAACGAAGATCTACAGCTCGAGTTATGCTGAAAACAGTTCTACCGATTCCGGAAACTGGTTCCCGGTTCCCGGGTTCCGGTTCCGATATCGGGTAGCACACGGACATCGTTTCCGGGGAAAAGTCCGAAAACATGTCTCATGCACTAGCTTTACTAGGTGGCTAGGGGTTACTACGGCACTAGATTTGAAGGTTTTTTGCTTGCGTTATCAGGAACACGAGCCCACCGACTATCGTTGCCCGTTTACGCCATCGGTAAACACCGTAAACACCGTAAAAGTCGTAACGACCTTCCGATGAAAAATCAAACTTAAGCTACGGGCAGGGGACCATTATTAGTTTGAAACAGCCTCCAAAATAAGATGTTTGGCACAGGTTTGGGGTCAAGTTGAGCTTCCAAGATTTTATTAAAAATCTAACAAATTGCTGTTATTCAACATTATAAAATCAGAAACTAGCACTAAAACTTATGGAAAAATCATGAAACTTGATGGGGGTACCAGTGAGCACCTAAAATAAAGTTTTGGTTAAGGGTTTGGACTTTTGGAAGACTTTCCTAATGTATTCTAGAAACAGACAAATTAACTAGATAGTTTGGAGTATTTCCAAAGGCATGCATGAACATTTTATTGCTGTAAAATCCTAGTAAAAATGCAGGAGATGCACTATGTCATAGTACACTCAAGATTCAAATTTCGACCCTAGAATCTATCTGGAACTCCAATTGAAATTCAAAAACTGAAACAATTCATCTAATTATTGAGGAAGTTCCAGGAATGTTTTTGAAAACATGCTTTAGCAGAAAATTAGTTCATTCTATGTGGATTCAAATAAAATTAGGTTTAGCATTTTTAGATTTTTCCATGATTTACTACACAATTCATAAAAAACTGGCTAAATAATAGAAAATGAAAAAAATAAATAGGAAGAACGGCCAAGAACAGAAAGCAGAGCAGGGCGGCGCTCCGGTGAGGTGCTCGTCGGAAGAGAGGGATAGGAGGAGCTTTGAGGGTCGGGGAGCTTCACCGTGAGACAAGGAGTCGATTTGAGGGTGATGAAGGCTACGTGAGCGACGAGAAGGTGGTTGGCGACGGTGAGCTCACGGCGGCGTCAATGGTGGCCGAATGGTGGCGCTGGGAATTCGTCGTCACCGGCGATGAACTGTGGTCGGAACCTTGTCAAAGCGGTGCACAAGAATATGGTGAACTCGCCGGTGAGAGGAATTGGAACAAGGGTGTACCGTGGCGGCGAAATCAGAAATTGAAGGGCGGCGGCGGTGCTCTCGGTCGAAGGAGGAAGAAGGTGCGTTCCGGGCGGAAGAGTGGACGGAGCACGTCTTCGTGGTTGGAGAGTTGAAGCAGGACGAGGGAAGCTCAGCCGGCACGGTGGCGGAGCACGGCGATCCCCGGATGGTGCTGGCGACGTGGAGGTGGTGTCGACAACAATGGCGGCGGCGGGTGTGCATGCGGAGGGAGAAGAACAGGAGAGGGAGCGGCTGGTTTGCAGCAGCTACGGCTTTAATACCCGAGAGGAAGTGAGTCAAGGGGGGGAGAGAGAGAAAGGAGAGGAGCAGTGCGACGCGCTGCCGATTGGGGACAGGGGGCGGTGGCGTGCCCGTCGGTGGCGTGCGCCAGAGAAGGAAGGGCTGGCGCGCGGGAGAGAGGAAGGAAGAGAGGGAGAAAGGAAGAGAGAGGAGGGAGGAAAATCTTAGGTGGGATTCTCTTGCCGGAGGAGTGAAAGCTTGACGCCAGAAGGGGTGCCGGCCCGGCGCCCACCGCGCTGCCATCCGCGGCGGTGGTTGGTCGCCGGGGCGGTGCCCTGTCCTCCCTTTTTTTTATTTTTGATTTGAATTATTTCAAAAGTTCCTACTTGAGTTAAAAGAAAGCCACACCTCCTAGGCTCAGAAATTTTCGAAACTTTTTGTGGGTACTAAGGGAAATATTTGGAACAACATCGTTTTAAGGAAGGTGCCCTGATTCAGCTCCTAAATTTGCAAATTTTCAAATTAGCTCAAATTTGTTTGAATTAAAAAGGGGTTTAAACCTCTTCCAAAAATTTTGATAAAAACTCTAAAATTCTATTTTAATGTGTACTTAATTAATATGCAAAAACATTGGGGTGGTTTCATTATGAAAATAGAGGATTTCTCAACAGCACAAAAAGGCTACCCGTAAACGAATAAATTTGCAAACCGGACCCAAAATACTCCCCGAGAACAGAAAACGGTCAAAAACAAATTCGAGGACAGTGAGCTCTTTTTCATCTAGAAAAAAAAGACTGAAACTTGGGATGTGATAGGTCATGGGTCCGGATGGTATTTTCATTGAAATGTGGAGATGTCTTGGGGGCGTAGCGACAGTTTGGCTCACTAAACTTTTCAACCTTATCTTCGGATCAAACAAAATGCATGTCGAATGGAGATGGAGTACTTTAGTACCAATCTTCAAGAACAAAGGAGATGTTCAAAGTTGTACTAATTATCGAGGGATCAAGCTAATGAGTCATACAATGAAGCTATGGGAGAGGGTCATTGAACATCGCCTATGAAGTTTGACCAGGGTCACCATTAACCAATTTGGTTTCATGCCTGGGTGGTCGACTATGGAGGCAATTTTCTTGATAAGGCACATTATGGAGAAGTATAGGGAACAAAAGAAAGATCTACATATGGTCTTCATTGACATGGAGAAGGCTTAGGACAAGTGCCAAGGAATGTCATGTTGTGGGCCTTAGAAAGGCACAAAGTCCCAACAAACTACATTAACCTCATGAAGGACATGTACAATAATGTTGCGACTGGTGTGCGAATGAATGATGGGGATACTGATGATTTCCCTAGTGACATCAAACTGCACCAAGGGTCGGCTTTGAGCCCTTACCTCTTTGCTTTGGTGATGGATGAGGTCACAAGAGACATACAAGGACAGGTCCCTTGGTGTATGCTTTTTTGCAGATGATGTGGTGCTAGTGGATGAGAGCAGGGTAGTGGGTTAATCAAAAGTTAGAACTATGGAGAATGACATTGGAATCAAAAGGTTTAGACTTAGTAGGTCTAAACCAAAGTTCAGTCCACTTCACATGACGAAGGATATGTCACACTCGACGGTCAGGTAGTATCCAGGAAGGACACCTTCCAATACTTAGGGTCTATGCTGCAGAAGGATGGAGATATTGATGAAGACGTCAATCATAGAATTAAAGTCAGGTGGTTGAAGTGACGTCAAGCCTCTAGTGTCCTATGCGACACTAGAGTGCCACAAAAGCTAAAAAGAAAATTCTATAGGACCGCCATTCGACCAGCCATGTTATATGGAGCAAAATGTTAGCCAACAAAGAAAACATGTCTAACAATTAAGCGTGGCGGAGGTGCGTATGCTATGTTGGATATGTGGTCACAAGAGAAGAGATCGTGTTAGGAATGATGACATTAAAAAAAGACTAGGAGTGGCACTAATGGGTGAGAAGCTACTGCAACATCATTTGAGATGGTTTGGACATATTCAACGGAGGCCCCGAGAAGTACCAGTACTTATCAGGATAATAAGGCACCCTGACAGCGTAAAGCCAGTTAGAGGAAGACAAAACTTGACATCAGAGGAGTTCATTAAGAGGAACTTAAGGGATTGGAATATTGCTAAGTAGTTAGCCTATAGAAATTTGTGGAAACTAGCGATACACGTGCGAGAACCTTGATTGGTATTTTACTTTTTTTCTCCTTTTTAATCTTTCATCGCTCTTGTGTTGATATTTGATGTTGGTTAGTTTACACTTTTGTTTTTATTTTGGGCTAGTTGCCTTTTGGTTGGTAGGTTTTGTGTTGTCTTTCATCATTTGTTTTCTCTATTTTCTTAAGACATGTTCGTGTTGGATATTTTAGGTTTCATCTCTAGTCTACCCTAACTTGTTCGAGACTAAAAGGCTTGGTTGTTGTTGTTGTTATTGTTTTGCAGCATTTTTTATTGGACCATAACATTTAAAATATTTATAATTGTTTTTAGATATACAATTAACTAGGTGAATTCCCTAAGCAGACGAGCGGCGGTGGAGGGAGATAAGACTTGCCTTTTTGCAAACAACCCTTACTCTATTTAATATCTGTTTAGCTTGGTCCGGAGTGAGGTAGTGAAGTTTTGTAAGGGACCATATTTCTCTCTCTTAATGCAATGATACGCAGCTCTCCTGCGTATTCGAGAAAAAAAAATCTGTTTTTTCATGTTATTGTTTTGCAATAATTTTTTATTGGACCATAACATTTATAATATTTACAATCTTTTTAGATATACATTTAACTAGGTGAATTCCCTGCACATTGATGTGAAATTTTGTGTGTTTGTGGGGAGTATTTGTGGGGGTTGACCTGATATTGCAAAAACAGCCACTAGTTGTCTTTCCCATTTTTAGCCAAGTTAACAGGGTTCGCTATTAACAAACTAAGTGTGCCACTATGCTAAACAAACAAGGATTCAGCACGACAGTTCAGGGGTAAAACAGCCATTTTCATCACGCTGCTACTTATTACATATCGCTGTGGCAGAAGGGAGCAAGTGGTACTCTTAACCATGAGAATGGCAATTATAATTGATTTACACCCTGCAGGAGAAACCCGAATGGCACGACACATGTACGCTCGAATGAGTCACACGTGGCTACCTTTCGCAACATCATGACAAAGTTGGCCCAACATCCATCTCTCCAAGGACATGGTCCTCCAGGCGATGCCCTGCATCCCTGTACGGCCCCAAGCCTTTCCCACTAGCACGAGCCCAAGAAATAAAATGCGAATTCATCCATCATGACGGTCCGTTCACCCGGGAAAGAGATGGCCAATTGTCCAACAAAACACGATGAGCTACATTGGTTTCCTGGTCTCATTTACCAATATGCATTCGGTACACAACTCAAACTTGACCAATGCAACGGCACCCGATAAAGTTTCAGATTTTATTCAACGTTAACTCACATGCCTAGAAATTACTTCTTTGATCAAACCTGAGTAGTCTCCAAACTACTCATAGTCTACCGTTTTCCTGCCCTTAGTGCATAGCAGTCTATCGTGATGGCTCTAACAAAGACAGCACATAGGAAATTTCTATCAAGTCATGCAACTATGTTTTACGGCAATTTCCTCGAAACTTAACGCACAAACAATTCCTACACACATAGTGATAAACATAAATTTTTTAATAACATAGGTGTGCACCGGGGCTTGCCTTGGCCTGCAAAGAGGTCAGCACACTCAAGAGAGAAGTTAGTTCCTGCTGGTGCCTCCTCCGAAATCACGTTTTTCGTCGGTGTGACACCCCAGGTGTCACTTAAAAAGTCATCGGCAAATCGTAAACCCTAAAAAAAAAATTTTTGCACTTTTTGAGCAAAACTAGCACGTGAACTAATGAGCAATGCTACTTAAAACACTTCCATTAACCTAGACAACAATTTCAATAATTTAAGTTTGAACACTTTCACCAAACAGGGGCCCTCAGCTCCACAGTACATAGTCATTACCACCAGATAAGAATTCACACTCCAATTCAATACCCTAATCCATAATTTTCACTCACTTTAAAGTAGATTCAATCATGGAAATAAAAAGAAATATTGTTTAAAATGCTTTAAAGGAACACTATGAAAAAGTTTGACAAACAACAGAGCATTTTAGCAAAGTCCGGAGAAATCTCAACTAGCAGTGTCGAAATCTCGTTAACAGAAAGAATTCAAACCATAACTCTTGACCATCAAAACTTCCACAGAACCCTAGCTATATTTTTAAATAGCAATTAAGTACACTTCAAAATAGAATTTTGAGAAATTATTCAAGATTTTTGGAAAAGATTTAGACCTCTTAAAAATTCACAGAAGCTATAATCAACCTAGAAATTCAAGAATTTTTAGAGGCCAAATCATGACTTGAACCTTAAATGAAAAGTGTTCCAAATAAATTCCTGAGCTCGTACAAAAATTTTCAAAATTTTTCGAGCTCGGGAAGTGTGCCGATTCATTGAATTACCTTCCAGCCTTAATGAAAAAGAAAAGAAAAAAAATAATTAAACTGTTGCCGGGTGGGCTACAGTGACCGCCCGCCCGACAACAGGGGCGCGCAGCCGCCCGGCCACGCCCGGCCGACACGGCCGTTTCCTCAGCACACATCGCTTTTACTCCGTGCCGGCGCCCGCTCCTCACCCTCCTCACTCACTCGTCCTCTCTCTCTCTCTAGCTCTCTCTCTCTCTCTTTGACTCACCGCCGTCTTCTTCCTCTGCCCGAGCCCGAGCCGCCCGACGCCGCCCCACTGCACCGGCCTCCACACCCCCCCTGTCCCCTACTCTCCCCTACCCCCGGCCCCCTTTAAATTGGCGCAAATCCTCCCCAATTTCCCCCCTCCATTCCTTTCTCCCCCCCACGCGCGCGAGATTCCCTGCCCCGGCCGCCACCAACTCCATTGCCGCCGCCCCCGAGGTGAATCCGCCCCCGACTCAATTTCAATCAAATTCCTCCACCCAATCAGTTCCTCCCCACCCCGTGAAGCTCACAGAACCCTCAAATCCTCCGAAGTCGAGCCACCTCGCCGGAATTTCATCGATCGCCGCCGCCCCGAGGCACCCCCACGGTGAGACCCCCTCTGCCATGCCCAACCTTGATGAATACCATGTTGCCGAACTTCGTCATGTCGTGTGGATCATGAAAAGCCAAGGTTCGACGGCCGGCGACCACCCCATCGTCGGGAATTGGCCGCCGGAGCTCGTCGGAGACTGTGCCCTGTTTTTCCTTTTTCCTATTTAATTTCCAGATTATTGCTCTATCTTCTAAAATCCCTAGAAATTCACAGGAAGATCCACAAATGCCAAACCAAAATTTGTTAGAAACCTCATGAAAAGTACTAATTTTCTGTTAAAGCACTTTTTAACAAATGACCGAACATTTGCAGAATTAATTAGAAACACTCCTTTCTGTTTTTGAATTTTAAATTGCATTATAGAGAAATTCTAGGGCTAACCTTTGATCCACAAGTGCACCATAGTACTACACACCCTCTGGAAATTTATGAAGATTTTAGGAACACGAAATGGGATCTAACCCTATTAAATAACCTCAATCTGCCTAGTTTAAATACCATTTTCTAAAGTACATTGTAAAAGTCATTTATAAGGTTAGACCCAAAAAGAAAAGTTGTAGGTCTGGTGCTCCGGAATTCTCACATAAAGTTTCATAATTTTATTCTAACGTTTACTAGTGTATTCTGATTTTATAAGATCTAAAAACAGGAACTTTGATGAATTTTTATAAAATATAAAAAATTCATCTGGGCCCCACCCAAAGCCCAAAATGCTTATGCCAGGAAGTACTACCAACTAAAAACAATATTGAAGAAGAATTAAAATCTTCATTTTTAACCCTAGTTTAATAGCCGAAGTAAATAAATAATATTAACCGATGAAAAGTGTCGAAGTAACTTAACTAGAGTTGAAGTTGATGAACATACCAACTAAAAGTCACCTCAGGAGAGTTGAATAGATTTCTTAAAACATCGTTCACAGATTAAGCATTTAATTTAATCAACGGCGTCGAGTAATTAGGGTTAACCCTAATTCTGGGCGTCGCTAATCTAAACCCTAGGTCACTATTGATAATAACAATAAGTTTCTTTTTCGTTGAACTTATCATAATTCTACTGCATCATGTAGATTCTAACGCTCACGAAGTAGCTGCGGATCCAAGTTCCTCGACCCCCCCGAAGAAGTCGACATCAACTCAGAAGAACCAGGCAAGCCCCGGTGCACAACCGAAGTTTAAAGTTTTACTTTTATAACCAAGTGTGTCTTGTTTGTGCATTAAGTACTAGGAGTTGATTGAAACTATAGTTGCATTGTTTCCATAGGAAAACCCTAACGGTAGTTGGTATAGACACCCCTTAGTCTGCTATGCTTAGTAGGTATTGCCGGTAGAAGTCGAGCAGAGTGGACGCTGCTCGCGAAAGGATAGGTTGCTGATTGAAACTATTTCATGAGATGGGCCACACTAATGTGAATCAGTAAGAGATAAAAGTTTGAGGGTCAGACAGGATACAAAGTAGGTCGGTGACTGGACTGGGTCCAGGGTGACCGTAGACTTGTCTGATCCGTGTGGTCCGAGACTGATCGAGTGTTGAATGTACTGGTCGTATGCTGGGTGTTATGGGCCCCAGTAAACCTACGTAGCCTAGTGATTGCAACGTCGAACCTGCCCTACGGTGTCTGACTAGGAGGAGATCTGGGGTGGGCAGCGTGGGAACTCCACAGAAACCGTCTGGGACGTGTTGTCTGGTGGGACGCGGCGCTGCTAAGGCAGGCGTAGGAGGGAATTGACGTTGCAGGAGCTGGTGTGAACGGTTGCCACGTGCGAGTCTGGGACACGCACGTGTCGTACGGTCAGGTTTCCCCCTGCAGGGTATAAAATCGTTTCGAACCGCTGTCGCTCCCAGTTAGTGAGCATGCTCGTGAAACGCACCACATTCTAGTAAAATAGGTTGAAACACAATGAGAAGGAATTATGATTATTGCTAATGCTGTTGTTACTTTTGTTTTGTTTGTTTAGCTCAGTGCTAACTAAATTTATTTTCTAATCACTTAATCTAATGCTAAAACTTGACAAGAGTAGTATAGGCTTGCGAGTCCTTTTGCAAGTAAACCCACCCGAGTCAGCCTTCATGTCTAGGAGTCGGCTGTAGTCAGCCATTTGTCGGGTAAGTCTTGCTGAGCTTCTTAGAAGCTCACGCGTTAGCGTTTTGTGGTTTTCAGGCGCCGTCATGCAGGAACCAGCAGGTAGCTTCCATTGGGAGGAGCCCCCCCTCGAGTTTGGGAACCTCCAGTGGGAGTTGTGCGAGTCGCCGCATTGATCTGTTGAAGTGGCTAGTAGCATGACGCCCGTGGGCACGGCGCGTGCTTTTGCTTAAGTCCGAGTGTCGGAGTTGTAATAGGTCTAGTCTTCCGCTGTTTATCATTTTCAAAACTGTTGCGTACTCTGAAACAATGTAATATTCAACTTCTAAGTTATGAACCAATGATGTATTAAGTGCTCTCTTCTTGTAAATTATTGCTGTTTATTCCTGCCTGTGTGGTATCGTGTGTACGCTCGCTTCGCCGAGCGTTGCCCAACAAGATCTTGGCTTAACGACTGACCGGATCCATCCTGAGACGAGGTCTTCTGGGTGGGGTCGTGTCAGTCGGGAGCTCTGGATCGGTCCCTATATGATGAAAATACAATTTGTAAAATGGTGATGGCCAAGGCTTAGCAGAAATAAGGGTTTTTCCTTTATTAACATAATGTGGGTGAATAAGAGTGCTCAAGACATTTTTAATACTGTTAACCTTTATTAAGTTAATTTGAAGTACTCCCTTCCTAATAAAATTAGGGGTACTTTAGTCATTTTTATAGTGGGTGCAAGAAAAATGTAAATTCCCCAACTCTATGATGTTTCTGTACAATGAAATTTTTATGCAAATGCAGCAATGAGTTCAGGAACATTTGTACCAAATTTGGTGATTTTTTCCCTAAAAATATTAAAAAGATATTAACAATTGAATTCATGTATTGATTTTAAGCAACTTTTAATGGAACTTAGAGTTAGACATGTCAAAATAATTTGTAACTTTTCATGGTGTCAAGTTGTGCTAAAAGAGGCCTACTGACCAAAAATCAAGATTTTTAGAGGATTAAAGTAGTCAATAAAATTCCATGACATTTTTATTTCTAAAATTTATTGTGCCCAAACAATCCATTGACATAAAGGTGTGAATGCTCCAGGTGATAGATCTGACCAAAAGGAATCTAACAAATTTTGGTTTACATTTTTCTGAGCAATATTCGATTTTTGGTGGATTTTACAAGCTCTAGGGAAATTCTGATAATTGGGTAACATTTGAAATCGACCGGGCCCACAAGTCAGCGACACGGGACAGGGGAGGGCGGCGCACAGGTAACATCTGATGGAGCTCGACGGTGATTCTCGCCGGAGAAATGCCGGCGGCGACCACCACGGTGCCCTGCGTGCTCGGCATGGCACCGGAAGCTAGATTGGTCAAGGAGGAGTAGTGGAGCTCACCGGGGTTGGGCCGGCGGCGGGCGGCGATGAAGATGACAGCGGGGGCCGGCGTTCTACTCATTCGATGGCTGGGGAGGAGTGACGGAGGGCGGCGTGAGCTACGGGGGAGTCTGGCGGTGCTTCCTGGCAAGGCGAGGGGTCGGAAAATTGACCGGAGGTAGGGCGGCGTCGGCGAGGTGGCAGCACGGGAGAGCTCCGGCGATGGCGCGCCCATGCCGGCGTCCCTGCTCCACGACGCGCAACGGGGTCAATGAAAACGGGGAAATCAGTGAGAGGGGGCCTCGTCGGCAAGACGAATTGAACCGAGACGCACCGGCGGCAAATTTTCAGCTGTGGACGGCGATGGTGCCACGGCGGCGCTCCGAGGGAAATTCGTCGGTGATGGCTAGGGTTGCGAGCTCGGAAGGTAGAAAAATAGGCTCGGTAGGGGGTTGGTGGCCATGGAAGGGTTGGTTAGGGCCGAAGTGTAGCGGAGCGGTCAGTCGTGTTGCGAGCTTGTGCGGCGGCCATGGTGACGGGGCAGGGAGGAAGAAAGAGGAAGAGCGGAGAGGAATTGAGCCAGCGGGGGAAGGAAAGAAGATGAGGTGCACGGAGTGGTTGGCGTGTGCGTGCTCCCGGTGATGATGGCTGGCGGACGGCTCCAGTACGGTGGTAGCTTGCCGGACGAGCGGCAGCAGTGGCGCACGCGGGGAACATTCAAGGCGCTCGGCTAGGGCGCATAGGGCGGCATTGGCAGCACGACGCGTCGACAGAAGCAAGGACGGTGCAGACGTGCGGACACAGTGCTGCGTCGGCCGGCGCCAGCAGAGAAAAAGGGAAAAAGAAAGGAAGGGAGGAAGGAGAGAAAGAAAAAGAGAGAGAGAGGGATAATTAAATTGACATTTTTTTGGAAAAAAATATCCTCCCCAAGGCAAAAGTGAATAAATTTGAATTTCCATTGCTTGTGGACTCCACTAAAAAGGTGGAAATGGGTGAAGTTTAAGGAACATTAACTTTGAATCTGAATTGTTATTTTGAAATTTTTTGAATTCTTTATCATTCACTAAGTCTCATTATCTATTTATTTAATTCCCTCGACACAATTAGGTTTTCGATTAGGTTAACTTTGGAATTTAGACCTTATACCACTATCAATCTTCTTTCATCCGGTTACGTGAAACAGTAACGTGCGCCTTTCGATTAACTTCCAATTAAACCAATAATCATAGGAAAAAGAAGCTTTTCGAATTCATCTTAATTAGTGAGTTGGATGTCCTTATTTAGTTTCCACTAACTCCATTAGATAGATGGGAACTTTCTAGCTCTTTATTTTAGCACCACGAGACTTGTTAATTATTTGATTAGCTAGGGTTATCTTTGAGATGTCACAGCCCTCCCCCCTTAAGAAAATCTCGTCCCGAGATTTCGAAGAGAGCGAAGTGATAACGGAATCGAGGATTACCTCACGATAGATGCCATAAACTCAGGAAATTTGGATTGTAGGAATTCCTCACTTTCCCACGTGGCTTCATCTTCGGAGTGATTTGTCCACTTCACCTTGTAGAATGTTATTGTTTTCCGACGAGTTACCCGATCCTTTCGATCGAGTACTTTTATCGGCCTTTCCGGGTAGGTGAGATCATCTTGTATTATCTCAACTTCCGGGATAACCACTTCTTGAGGGAGTTTTAGACACTTCCGAAGTTGAGATACATGGAATACATCATGAATTCCTGACATGTGAGAAGGTAGCTCTAGACGCTAGGCCACGGGGCCACACCACGCGATGATTCGGAAAGGTCCAATAAATCTAGGAGCTAGCTTACCCTTAAGGCCAAAACGTTGGACACCCTTCGTCAGTGATACCCGAAGATAGACATGATCATCCACCTCAAAAGTTAATGGTCGACGCCTTTTGTCTGTATAGCTCTTTTGCCATGATTTTGCCGCACGTAAGTCAGCCTGGATGACTCTTAACTTTTTCTTCAGCCTGGGTCACCAAATCTGGTCCGAAAATTGCCCTTTCACCTGTCTCAGACCAGTTTAGAGGAGTGCGACATGGTTGGCCATACAACGCCTCAAACAAGACATTTTTATGCTCTCTTGATAACTATTGTTGTATGAGAACTCGGCAAATGGTGGACAATCCTCCCAATTGTTCCCATGGGTCAGTACGGATGCACGAAGCGTGTCTTCCAGAATTTGATTCACACGCTCAGTTTGTCCATCGGTTTGAGGATGATAAGCTGAGCCGTGAATTAATTGAGTACCAAGGACTTTATGAAATTGTTCCCAGAAATGGTTCACAAACTGTGTACCCCGATCAGAGATGATGGTTTTGGGAACACCATGGAGACACATAATGCGGGAGAAGTACAGTTCCGCATATTTCCTTGCATTATAATGGGTGTACACCGGAATGAAATGAGCCGATTTAGTTAGTCGGTCGACTATGACCCAAATAGAGTCATGCTTCTGAGCGGTAAGGGGAAGACCAATAATGAAATTCATACTAATGTCCTCCCATTTCCATGAGGATATACTGAGAGGTTGCAATGGACCGGCACTTTTCAAGTGATTGGCTTTGACTTGCCGACATGTATTGCACTCGGAGACATACCGAGCGATTTCACGCTTCATCCGAGTCCACCAAAATTTTCTCCACAAATCTTGGTACATTTTGTTGCTACCCGGATGGATAGAATACTTGGAGAGATGTGCTTCATCCATAATTTTCCTTTGCAGCTCGAAATTCTTCAGTACGACGAGACGGAGGTTGAACCAAAGAACACCTTCTTCGTCAAGGCGGAAACATTCCATTTTATCACTGCCTATTCGAGCGCGAATACTTTCCATGCCTTTATCAACCTTTTGAGCAGCCACAACTTCATCGCGGAGAGTAGGAACAAGAGCCAGATTATACAAGGTCCCGTGGGGAATGACACGAAGACTTGGCTCGTCTGGGCTGCAACATGGGGTTGTGGCCGGAGTTTGGAGTGTACTGAAATTGCAGCAAGCCTTGCGACTGAGGGCATCGGCAACAACATTTGCCTTACCCGGATGGTAATGAATCTCCAATTCATAATCTTTGATCAATTCCAACCACCTTCGTTGCCTCATATTCAGATCACTTTGAGTAAAAATATACTTCAAACTTTTGGAATTTGTGTATAGACGCACGAGATTTCCCAGAAGATAGTGCCTCCATATCTTCAAAGCATGGACTACTGCTGCGAGCTCTAAATCATGAGTGGGATAAGTTAGCTCGTGAAGTCGCAGTTGTCGTGACCCGTAGGCAATGACACGACCATCTTGCATCAATACACATCCTAGGCCCGTGCCCGAAGCATCACAATAGACATCGAAGGGTTTCGTAATGTTCGGTTGAGCCAATACTGGAGTGGTGGTTAAATGCTTCTTGAGAGTTTGAAAAGCCTCATCACAAGCATCACTCCAATAGAAAGTGACTCCTTTATGCAGCAGTTCAGTCATAGGTTTGGAGATTTTGGAAAAGTTCAGAACGAACCGTTGATAATACCCAGCAAGCCCAAGGAAATTGCGGATATCTTTAACGCATTTTGGAGACTTCCAATTGAGCACATCCTTCACCTTGCTCGGATCAACAGAGATGCCTTCGGCGGAGATCACATGACCAAGGAATTGTACTTCCTTTAGCCAAAATTCACATTTGCTGAATTTGGCGTACAGTTTATGTTCCCTCAGCCTCTGAAGAACAATACGAAGATGTTCGGCATGCTCTTCTTTCGACTTGGAATAAATAAGGATGTCGTCGATGAAGACCACAACGATTTTATCCAGCTCGGGCATGAAAACAGAATTTATTAGATACATGAAGTGAGCTGGAGCATTTGTCAATCCGAATGACATGACAAGGTACTCATAGAGGCTGTACCTTGTAGAAAAGGCAGTCTTGGGAATATCCTCAGGACGAATTTTTATTTGATGATACCCCGAGCGAAGATCTATTTTGGAAAAGACTTTGGCGCCCACAAGCTGATCGAATAGGATATCTATGCGAGGCAAAGGATATTTCTTTTTTTGATGGTGACCGCATTCAACGGTCGATAATCAACACAAAGTCTCAGCGATTCATCTTTCTTCTTCACAAATATGGCGGGACAGCCCCAAGGAGATGAACTAGGCCGAATAAAACCCTTGTCTAACAACTCCTTTAATTGGGTTTTAATTGGGCCAATTCATTCGGAGCCAATTCATTCGGAGCCTTGTCTTCGGGAGATCGGAGCGGTATCGGGCTGGAGTTCAATTTTGAACTCGACGTCCCGATCAGGTGGCAATCTCGGTAAATCCTCCGAAAATACATCGGGATATTCACACACGACCGGAATATCCTCCAGTTTCTTACCGGAGACTTGATGAAGACTAGGCGAATTTGTGGTGGGTGG
The DNA here is from genome assembly GCA_001182835.1 of Oropetium thomaeum. Taxonomy (NCBI): domain Eukaryota; kingdom Viridiplantae; phylum Streptophyta; class Magnoliopsida; order Poales; family Poaceae; genus Oropetium; species Oropetium thomaeum. The sequence continues at coordinate 2,140,155 of LFJQ01000009.1, read as the reverse complement.
TGTAACTTGAAAAGATATGGAGCCACGTATAGGAGAATTTAATTGGATCTCTTGTGGGGAAATATGTAACACGGCATTATGGTGCACCATCCAACCCATTCCTAGAATTATGTCTATGCCATGATGGTCAAGGACGATGAATTGGGGTTTAAATATTTTTCCTCCTAGATTCAGTGGTGCTTGGAGAGCCTTTAGTGTGGTCAATATTTTCCCGGCGGGTGAGATGATGAGGTAGGGTGTTTTAGTGACAGTAGTGAGGAGGTTACACCTTTGGACACATGCCCTACTAATAAAATTATGGGTGGCACCCGAATCAAATAGAACTAGTACAGATTTTCCCGAATAGAAAACATACCCGCAAGGACTCGCTCTCCCTCTTGAACTTCCTCGGCCGTGGTGTGGTTGACACGGCCCTACTTAGGCGCATTTCCAGCAGGTTGGGGGCGTGAATTATTGTTTTGCTGCGGTGGTTGCCTTGCTGGACATTGCCCTGCTGGCGAGGAGGCTGGCGGCAATCCTTAGCAAAGTGCCCGGGACGTCCGCAATTGAAACACGGCCTCGGGCCCGTGTTGTTGTACTGCTGCGGTGGGCGAGGAGCTTGAACCGGCTGCCTGTAACTCCTAGAGTTAGGGCCAGGCTGCGGCCCAAACTGAGAGCCTTGGCGCGCCACAGGCTGCTGTTGGAAAGATGGGCGATAATTTCCACCCGGTGGGCAGCTTTGAATCTCTGGCCCGTCGGGGAGGTGATAGCCAAATGGTATCTTTGGGGCGGCTGGTTGCCAGAGGGACCTCTAGCTGCACACTTGCGCTTCTTCTCTTCTTGGTGAGCGTGCGTGGCATCCTCTTGGGTAATGGCAGCGCTCACCAACGTGTTGAAATTGGCGCTGTTATGGAGTGCCAGACGGTCACGCAACTTGGAGTTCAAGCCCTTCATGAAACAGCTCTTCTTCTTGGCGTCAGTGTCCACATGATGCCTAGCATATTGCGCAAGATGATTAAACTTGTGAGAGTACTCATGGACACTCACATGACCTTGACGCAATTCTTCAAATTCACGCATTTTGCGCTGCATGAGACCATCGGGGATGTGATGTGCCCGAAAAGCCTCACGGAACTCCGTCCATTGCACTGATGGCCAGCAGGAAGAGAGGCGGTGTAATTAAACCACCACGCCCTCGCTGCTCCGCGGAGTTGCTGCGCCGCGAAGAGAGTCTTCTGGTGTTCAGTGCAGCGAAGAAGCTCAAACTTGGACTCAATGGTGCACAGCCAATTATCAGCGTCCAACAGGTCAGCAGCGTCCGTGAAGGTTGGTGGATGGACAGCCGCGAAATCCCATAGGAGCACTCTGGAGGACATGCAGGGGCACGCTGACGACCGCTCTGACGATTCTGCTCGACCAGAACTTGCATGAGCTGCTGTTGGGTGGCCATAAATTGTTCCCACATCCCTGGAGGTAGGGGTGGCGGTGGAGGAAGATTTGAGCCACTAGCATGCTCCTGTCCGCTTGACCCGCGAGTGCGTCCTGCCATCTGCCATAAGAATTTTTTTTTCCATCCCATTAGTTGATGATTATGCAATTGAATTTACACACATGTCATCGGAATATATATATACGGATAAAAAAAATCACAGATATATATAATGGGCAGCCGGAGTGGACAATACATAACATGGCACACTTCATTAATAAGGGAGTCAACGGTTGTATACACGAGATATTACACACATTACATCTCGAAGTGACATAGCCACATTCTACAAAATTGCGTAGCGACACCAAGTCATAGCTACACTATCACAAGATGTATCTTCACTCGCAACCGTTCGACTCCGAATAAAAAGATACTACGAGGTTCTTAGTTAATTTGCACAACACATAGAGACAAAGCCTAAGTCACTATGGGCAACTATGGCGCAGGGCTGTCGGCGTCGAAGCGCATTTCCTCATCGTAAGGTGACGGGGAACACTCGTACTCGATGCCTGACATGCCTGACCCCTCATCGGGAGGAGCGGCACAGGGTACCGGCACCGGCTGCGCGGCCTGATGCTGGAGATCAAGCTCAAGATCCATCAATGCGTCCTCCCAATGAGCCTAGATATGCTCAATGACGTGCTCGGCGTGGTGGAGCTGAGCCCGAACATTATGAGTCTCAGTCTCCGCCTATAGCCTCTGCCAATCCATCCATTCTGCTTCGGCTTCCAGCTCATTGACTTGCAATTGCAGGTCATCATGTTCACCCTCAAGTTGGGTGATTTGTTGAGCGGCCTGGATCTCCTGTTCCTGGAGCTGCTGTTGCAACTCCTCAACTCGGGCCTTTAGGCCAAGGTTCTCTGTTTGGAGCCGCTCCAGCTTGTAGGAAACTTCAAGCCACTCAGGGAGCAACTTCAAACGTTCCTGCTCCTCTTCGGAACAGGACTGCTCTGTCGGACCACGAGCTTGTGCCGTTTCCACAATATTAGCCTCGAGCTCCTCGATGCGTGCCTTGAGGGCAGCACTGCTATCGATGTCGGAAGGGGCCATCTGTTGAACCATGGGAAACAAGTAAATCCCAATTTCCGACATGGTGAAGCGAGCGTACACATGGTACAACACAGGCAGAATAAACAGCAATAATTTATAAGGAGAGAAAATTTAATACAACATTGCTTCATAGATTAAAAATTAAGTCTTACATTGATTCAGAGTACGCAACTGAGTTTTTAAAACAATACAGCGGAAGACTAGAACGGTTACAGACTCCGACACTCATACTTAAGCAAAAGCATGCACCGTGCCCAAGGGCGTCATGCTACTGGCCACTTCAATGTCCACTGCGGCGATTCGCACAATTCCCACTAGAGGTTCCCAACCTCGGGCTGAGACTCCTCCCAATGGATGCTCTCATCCTGGTTCTGCATGTCGGCGCCTGAAAACCACATATCACTAACGCGTGAGTTTCTAAGAAGCTCAACAAGGCTTACCCGTCAACGTGGCTGTCTACAGCCGACTCCTAGACATGCTGGCTGACTAGGGTGGGTTTACATGCAAAAGGGACTCGCAAGCCTGTACTACTCTTGGTCAAATTTTAGCACAGATTAAGTGATTAGAATGTAACTTTAATTAGCACTGAACTAATCAAGCATAATAGAAGTAACCATAGCAATAGTAATCATCATAGCATCATTCTCACTCTATCTCAACTTCTTTATTAAAATATGGTGCGTTTCACGAGCATACTCACAAACTGGGAGCGACAGCGGTTTGAATCGATTTTTATACCCTGCAGGGGGAAACCTAATCGTACGACACGTGCGTGTCCCAAACTCGCACGTGGCAACCGTTCGCACCAGCTCCTGCAACGTCAATTCCGTCCTACGCCTGCCATAGCAGCGCCGTATCCCACCAGACAACACGTCCCAGACGCTTTCTGCGGAGTTCGCACGCTGCCCGCCCCAGATCACCTCCGATTCAGACACCGTAGGGTAGGTTCGACGTTCCATTTACTAGGCTACGTAGGTTTACTGGGGCCAATAACACCCAGCATACGACCAGTACGTTCAAAGCTCGATCCAGACTCGGACCACACGGATCAGACAAGTCTATGGTCACCCTGGACCCAGTCGAGTCGCCGACCTACTTGGTATCCTGTCTGACCCTCAAACTTTTATCTTTCCTTAATTAACTCATCATCATGTGTCATAATGTTTTAAATGATAGTTTCATCCAATAACCTACCAATTGTGAGCAGCATCCACTCTGCTCGACTTCAACCGACAGTACCTGCTAAGCATAGCATGCTAAGAGGTATCTATACCAGCCACCGTTAGGGTTTTCTATGAAAACCAATGCAACTAGGGTTTCAATCAACTCCTAGCACTTAATGCACAAACAAGACACACTGAGTTGTAAAAGGAAAATTTTAAACATCGGTTGTGCACCGGGGTTGCCTGGTTTTCCGGCGTTGTTGAAGACTTCTTCTACGGATGTCGAGGCAACTGGATCTACAGCTAGTTCATGCGCTTCAGAATCTACATGATGCAGTATGATTATGATAAGTTCAATGAAAAGGATCATAATGCCTTTATTAAGGATTAACTTGGGTTTCAACGTTTAGGAATTAGGGTTAACCCTAATTCCTCGATTTCGTTGTTTTCATTAAGGGTTGATTTTTTATGATTTGTGGTTCAAAAGAAACTTCTCATTTTCTTTCCAGGAGATGACTTTTAGTTGGCATGTTCTTAAAATTATTATTTTCAACTTTGCTTAAAGTTAATCCGACACTTTTCTTCGGGTATTAATTATTTAATCACTACGACTATTAACCTAGGGTTAAAAATAAAAATTTTAATTATACCTCAAGATAATTCTTAATTGATAGTCCTCTCTGAAATAGGCATTTTGAACTTTGGTTCAGGCCTAGATGAATTTTCTAGATTTTATAAAACTTCATCAAATTTTCTGTTATTAAATCTTATAAAATCAGAAAGCAATAGTAAACCTTAGAATAAACTTTTTCAAGTTTATGTGGTCACTCATGATGTCGCAACCCCGTCCGATAAAATCGTACAGTTGCTCATCCAGGATCATTTGGGAGGGCCGCTTGCCGAAACAAGTGACTTTACAGTACAATAATTAACAAGGACTCGCATAAATGACTTAAAGATACATTAATTCTGGTTATATTACAACTGATTTCAGAAGTTTTGGAAGTGCGGTAACGTAGTTTTGATAACAAACACATGGATTTCAGCGGAAGCAAAAATCTAACACTCGACGCCTCGATTAAACACCCCAGCCCGATGGTGTTTAATCTCCACGGGAGGGAGAAGTGGGGACCCACTCGAAGGTCCACTCCGAGGGCGTCTCCTCTTCCCAACCACCCTGGCTACAGTCAGCACTATTACCTGCAAAACAACAATCAACAAACCGTGAGCGACTGACGCTCAGCAAGACTTACCCGTCAATAGGCCTTCTAAGGCCGACTCCTAGAATGCTGGAATATTGGTGGCCGCTGGTAGGTATTTGCAAAATACAGCACTACTAATGGTTTTCAGTATTTTAGCCAAGTTATCAGAATTGCTATTGAAATTTTACTAAGTTCGACAGCAACTAAGCAAGCAAGTGCAATACAACAGTTCTGAAATTTATTCTCAAACCTCCAATCACAATTCCTGCTACCACATTTTATAGTGTCGCCACGGCAAAAAGGAGCAAGTGGTACTCAATACCGCGAGGGACGGCAATTATAATTGATTTTACATCCTGCAGGAGAAACCCGAATAACACGACACGTGCGCACTCCACGAGTCACACGTGGCCACCTTTCACTGCATCGCGACAGAGTTGGTCCAACATCCATCTCTCCAAGGACATGGTCCTCCAGGCAAAATCCTGCGTCCCTGTACGGCCCCAAGCCTTTCCCACTAGCACATGCCCAAGAAAAACAGAAATGCGAATTCATCCACCATACTGGTCCGTTCACCCGGAAAAAGAGATGGCCAATTGTCCAAACAATGCGCAATGAGCTACGTCGGTTTCCTGGGTCCCATATGCCAGTATGTATTCGGTACACAACTCAAACTTGACCAATGCAACCGCACCCGACACCGTGCTCAATTTTATTTCACACAATGTTGGGTCCTGACTTTCTCAAATACTTCTATAAATAATCCCCTGAGTAGTCTCCATACCACTCAAATCCCTTCGTTGCCCTATCAGTAGGCATAGCACTAACATACTGGCTCTAACAGAACAACCCGTAGGAGATCCTAACAAGTCATGCAACTAAGTTTTCACACAAGCCTCAAAACTTAATGCACAACAAAAACCTACATACACAGTGAGAAGGTAAAACTTCAAACGTAGGTATGCACCGGGGCTTGCCTCGGTTCGGGGAGAAGTTAGCACAGTCGAGGGCGGGGTCGGCAGCAGGGAAATCCTCCTCAGCCTCGGTGGCCGTTTGCAGCTCGGTTCCTATTTGAAGATGCAAGGTAACTTAGTTTACACAGGGATTCAATGCTGGTGGTGGTAACTTGCATTAACAGAGAAGTGAAGGTGCACGAATTTCTTTCTAACAAATTAGTGTGTTGTTTCGGTAAACGGGATTTAGCTAGGCTGGTCGAACGGCAAAGATTACCAGAGGGGCTGATGGTAAGAACGAACGACAACGGAGACCTGTCGCCGGAAAAGAGATGTTGACGCGCCTCTACTTCTGCAATAACGCGGAAGAATGGGGCGGCGGTTAGAGACGATAACGACGGATGATGGAACCGTAAGCAGGGCATGGGTTACCGAGCTCACCTGAGCACGAGAGAAACTTGCTCTGTTTCGGGCCCTGCGGAGCTCTTCGGCGGTAATGGCGGAAGGCAGGGGAGACGAGAGCAGAGAGACGAGCGTGCAGAAAGAGCAAATGAGTGCGCACGAGTGAAGCGTTTCGTCTCTGGAAAATATCAGTCTCCGTTCCTTTTGTCTCTCCAGGACACGGCGCAAGTTGGCGCGGCGGCAGCGTACTGCAGCGCATGGACGCCAGGCGTGCACGTCCCATCACGAAGACTTTCGGCGCGGTGGCGGCACTGCTGTGTACGGCCAGGCGCTTTTACGGTTGGGAAGATGGCCGGCAGCATTAATGGCGCGGTCGCTCCGAGCTCGGGTCCGACGAGTCTGTCCGACCTCGGGGTCGAGCGAGGCGGAACGAAAAGCGGCTTGTCCGACCTCGAGGTCGAGCGAGGTAGAGAGTGCTGACGAAGGATCGGACGAGACGAAAATAATGTCCGGCCACTGGGGGTCGGGGTCGGGCGAATTGTAAAAATCCTCCGACCTCTGGGTCGGAGGTCAGGCGAATCGTAAAAATCCTCCGACCTCTGGGTCGGAGGTCGGACGAAAACGGACTCACAAAAGACGGGGTCGGGAAGGCATGGAAAGGAAACAGGGAAGCGGCGCCCGGGGTGGAGCAGGGACTCGGGCGGCGGCTTGCGGGAGCAGGCTCGAGCAAGCCGGCTACGGCGAGCAGCGACGGCGGCAAGCAGCCGCACGGCAGCAGCGCGACGCAGCTGGGCAAAGGCCGGCCGGGTCAATTCTGCATCGGCAGAGAGGAAAAGAGAAGCAGAAAAGAAAGTAAAGATTGGATTTCAATTTAAATTTTGAACTTAAGTTCTTTTGATTAGATCCTATGATTTCATTAACTTTGGGTTTTGAAATTTTTATTGAACACAAATAAGCCTTCATTGATAATTGATTAGCGAGAATTTAGTTCGGGATGTTACACATGAGCACCAAATCTAAAACTTTGCTTTTGGGTTTAACTTTTTGGAGCACTTTTATAATGTATTTTAGAAAAAGGTAATTTAGCTAGGCAGATTGGAGTATTTTTAAAGGTTGCATGCAACTTTGTGGTTGTAAAATCCCCATAAAATTCCAGAAGGTGTCTACAGTAATGCTATTTTTGTAGATCAAATTTTAGCTTTAGGACTGCTCTAGAATTTAAATTAAAATTCAAAAACAGAAAAGAGTATTCTAATTATTTCAGGAATTCCTTAGTCGTTTTTGAAAAAGTGCTTTAACAGGAAATTACATCTTTTCATGAGGATTCTAAAAAATTTTCGTTTGCTACTTTTGTATTTTTCTGTGATTTGTTTGGCATTTTAAAAGGCAGGACAGTAAATAGGAAATCGAAATTTTAAAAGAGAAAGTGGCGGCAAAACAGGGCACACTCCGGCGAGGTCTCCGGCGGCGATTTCCCGGTGAACGAGTGGTCGCCGGTGCTCGACCCTTTGCCCTACACCTCCTACGAGTCACGGTGAGTCTCGGCAACACGACTAAGGCCAAGTTCCACTACCTAAGAGGGGTTCTCACCGGGAAAGGGCGACGGTGGCGGCGGCGTGGTGATGTTCCCGGCAAATGGAGCAAGATTCCCAAGAGCTGAGAGCACGTGAGCTGCACAGGGGTGAGAAGAAGAGCTTAGGCAAGGAGAGGAGTGGAGAAAACGGCCAGAACTAGGGGGGGCGGGGGCAATGGCAGGGCGGCGGCGGAGCAAGGAAGCAAAGGAAAAATGCGTGCTGAGGAGGGGGAAATTGGGGTGGGGCAGATAGAGGAGGGGCTCGGGCAGGCTTTTAAGCAATCGTGGAGTGAGAGAAAAGGAGGGGGACAAAGAGAGGCGGCGGGATTGGGCCGGCGGGGCGGTGCGGTGCGCCGGGCGGCGTGTGGCAGTGGAGAAGGATAGGAGAGGGAGGGAGAAGGAGAGGGAGGGAGCGGTGGAAGATTTGCTAAATCTTTGACTTGAATGCTTGGCGCTGAGATGTGACCCCGGCCGGCGCGAGAGGCGCCCTGCCGCTCAGCGGATTGGCCATTGGGGCAGCGACACTGTTGCCCGCCCGTCCTTCCCTCTTTTTTTTTTTTGCTATTAGTTCAAATTTTGAATCCCAATTTAAAGTCATGCTTCTCGAGTTCCAAAATTTTTGACCATTTTTGTGAAGGCTCAGGGATTTATTTGGAACACTTTTCATTTAGGGTTCACATCCTAATTCAGCCTCTAAAAATTCCTAAATTTCCAAGATGATTTTTTCTTTTGTGAATTTTAAAGAGGTCTAAATCTTTTCTGAAAATTCTGAATAAATCCCCAAAGTTCTACTTTGAAGTGTACTTAATTGTTATGCAAAAATATGGCTAGGGTTTTATGGAAATTTGGATAACCATGAGTTAGGGTTTGGACTTTCTTCCCGTTAATGAGATTTCGACAATGTTAGTTGAAATTTCCCGGACCTAGCTATATTGTTCTGTTGTTTGCCAAAACTTTTCGTAGTGATCCTTTGGAGTATTCCAAACAACACTTCTTTTTGCTTCCAGTGTCAATTTTGCTTTTAAGTGTGCAATTTGACTTCCAGGGTTTTAAAGTTGTCGATTTAAGCCCTGGTAACACCTGGGGTGTCAGAGCCCTCCCTCCTAAAAGAAATCACGTCCCGACATTTAAGGAGAGGGTTAGGATAGGCATAGGTACCTAGGGGCCGGTAGTAGCTCGGGGCAGTGTGACTGAAGAAACTCTACAGACTCCCACGTGGCTTCGTCTTCTGTGTGCTTGTTCCACAGAACCATGTAAAATTTGAGCGTCCGTCTTCTAGTAACCCGTTCTTTTTCATCCAGTATCCGGATTGGACGCTCCGGATAGGTTAAGTCTGGTTGCAATTCTTCTACTTCTTGAATCACTTAGTCTACAGGTGCCTTCAGACACTTCTTCAACTGGGAGACATGGAAGACGTTATGCACTCCCGATAATTTTTCTAGCAGATCCACTTGGTATGCCACAGGTCCGCACTTGGCCGTGATAGGATATGGACCTATATATCGGGGTGCTAACTTGCCTCTGATTCCGAATCGTTCAACTCCCTTCATTGGCGAGACTCGCAGGTAGACGTAGTCTCCTTCCTCGAAAGCCAATGGTCTACGCCTTCTATCGGCGTAGCTCTTCTGTCTTGACTTGGCAGCCTGCAGATTTTCTTGTATGACCCTTACTTTCTCTTCAGCCTGCTGCACTAGATCTGGTCCCAATATAATTCTTTCGCCTGCTTCTGACAAGTTGAGTGGCGATCTGCAACTATGGCCGTAAAGTGCTTCAAAAGGGGACATCTTGATGCTGGCTTGGTAGCTGTTGTTGGACGAGAACTTCACCAAGGACAGATAAGTGTCCCATCCTTTTCCATGCTCCAAGACACAAGCTCGGAGCATGTCTTCAAGAATTTCGTTCACTCTTTCCGTCTGACCATCTGTCTGAGGGTGGTAGGCTGAGCTGTGGATTAGCCTGGTTCCTAGTGATTCGTGGAGTTGCTTCCAAAATCGACCGATAAACTGGGTACCTCGGTCGGAGATGATCGTCAAGGGTAGTCCAACAATGAAATATATGCTTATGTCTTCCCATTTCCATGACGGAATGCTCAAAGGTTGTGACAACACTGCACCTTTCAGATGGTCGGCCTTTACTCTATGGCAGGTGTCACATTCTGCTACGTATCGAGGGATTTCTTTTTTCATCCTGGTCCACCAAAACTTCTTTCGCAAGTCTTGGTACATCTTGTTGCTGCTAGGATGAATAGAGTACTTGGATAAGTGAGCCTCATCCATGATCTTCCTTCGGAGCTCGTGATCCTTGGGCACTACCAGTCTATTCTTGAACCACAGAATTCCGTCTTCGTCTTCCCGAAAGCATTGCATCTTCTTTTCTTGCAGTCCTAATCTGATCTTCTCCATTCCCTTATCAAGCTTCTGGGCCTTGGTGACCTCGTCTCTTAGTGTTGGCACTAAGGCTAAATTGTAGAGTGCTCCGTGAGGTAGAATTCTCACGGTTGGCTCTGGTTCTTCGGTCGTAAGCCCCTGATCCAAGTAGTGACAATGGGTGTTTCTGCTTAGTGCATCTGCAACCATGTTAGCCTTGCCTGGATGATAGTGGATCTCTATCTCGTAATCCTTGATTAACTCTAGCCACCTTCTTTGCCTCATATTCAACTCGTTCTGGGTGAAGATGTACTTCAGACTCTTGTGGTCGGTGTGGAGGTGTACCAGGTTTCCCAATAAGTAATGCCTCCACACCTTCAGAGCCAATACCACGGCTGCCAATTCTAAGTCGTGTGTGGGCTAATTCAACTCATGCTTACAGAGTTGTCTTGAAGCATAAGCAATCACTCGGCCTTCTTGCATTAACACACAACCTAGTCCAGTGCCCGACACATCACAATATACGTCGAAGGGCTTGCTCAAATCCGGTTGGGCGAGTACCGGTGCTGTGGTTAAGTGCTTCTTCAAAGTTTGAAAAGCTTCTTCACACTTTTCCGTCCACTTGAACTTCTGATCCTTCTTGAGCAGCTCTGTGATAGGCTTGGCAACTTTAGAAAAGTTGGGGATGAAGCGACGATAATATCCGCTAATCCCAAGAAACTTCGCACCTTGTGGACTGTTGTGGGTGCTTTCCAATTAACAACATCTTGCACCTTTTCTGGATCCACAGAAATGCCTTTCGCGACACTACATGACCCAAAAACTGAACATGCTCAATCCAGAATTCGCACTTGCTGAATTTGGCGTAGAGCTGATGATCTCTGAGTCTTTGTAGAACTATCCGAAGGTGCTCAGTATGCTCTTTGGCCGTCTTGGAGTATACTAGGATGTCGTCGATGAACACCACTACAAACTTATCCAGCTCTGGCATGAAGACTGAGTTCATGAGGTACATGAAGTACGCTGGTGCGTTAGTGAGTCCAAACGACATCACCAAGTATTCATACAGCCCGTATCTGGTAGAGAAAGCCGTCTTCGGAACGTCACTGGGACGGATCTTGGTCTGATGATAACCAGACCGAAGATCGACTTTCCAGAAGACCTTTGCTCCAGCCAACTGATCAAACAGAGTATCTATGCGTGGCAATGGATACTTGTTCTTGATAGTTACCGCGTTCAAGGGACGGTAATCCACGCATAGTCTCAAGGATTGGTCCTTTTTCTTTACAAATAGTGCGGACAACCCCAAGGCGAGGAACTGGGCTGTATGAAGCCCTTGTCAAGCAACTCCTTCAACTGTGTCTTCAGCTCTGCTAGCTCTTTGGGTGCCATCTTGTACGGTCTGTGGGAGATAGGGGCTGTGCCTGGCTGTAGCTCACTCTAGAATTCCACATCTCTATCGGGTGGTAAGCCATGTAAATCTTCCGAGAATACATATGGGAATTCCTTAACCACTGGTATCTCGTCCAGACTTTTTCCGACAACATGGCAGACTTGTTTGAGGGTAGCTCTAGGGTGATCTAGGTTTATAGATATGGAACCGTGAAGTGGAGAGGGTAAGTGGACTACACTGTTAGCAATATCAAGGATGGCATATGGTGTTTCATCCATTTCATGTCGATGATAATATTGATACCCTTCCCATCTAGGATTATAAAGGAGGTAGGATAGATGTGACCTCCTAAATTTAGGGGTGCCTTCCTTAAGCCATAGTTGGACAATATGTTGCCCGCAGGCGATCTTATGAGAAAAGGTGGTTCTAGGGGAACTGTGACTAGGTTTTTACCCTTGACAAAATTTTTACAGATAAAGTTATGGGTTGCACCGGAATCAAATAGAACAAATGCTGAGTGGGTAGAGAGCGAGAACGTACCCGCCAGCACTTGCTCTCCTTCAGCAATTTCTTCGGTCGTGGTGTAGTTCACCCGACCGGTCCTCGCGTTCTTCTGTCCCTTTTGCTGGCCCTGCCCCTGGTTCGATTGCCGGTTGCTGCTGGTTTGAGGGGCACTCGTAGGCGAAGTGTCCGGGCTGCCCGCAGTTGAAGCTAGGCGTGTGTGACAACCCAAGTGTCACCGGGGTTTAAATCGACATCCTAAAACCCTAATCGACAAATTACGCATTTAAAAGCAAAATCGACACTGGAAGTAAAAACAAATGTGGTTTGAAATACTCCAAAAGATCACTACGAGATTTTGGCAAACAACAGAACACTACAAATAGGATCGAAAAATTCCAAAGAACAGTGTCAAGAATCCTATTAACAGGGGATAAATCCAAACCCTAACTCATCACTATCCAAATTTCCACAAAACCCTAGCCATATTTTTGCATAACAAATAAGTACACTTCAAAATAGAATTTTGGTAATTTATTCAAAATTTTTGGATAAGATTTAGACCTCATTAAAATTCACACAAACAATAATCATCTTGGAAATTCAAGAATTTTTAGAAGCCAAATTAGGACTTGGACCCCTAAATGAAAAGTGCTCCAAATAAATCACTGAGCCTACACAAAAATTTTCAAAAATTGGATTCAAGTTTTAAGCAATAGCCCGAAAAAAAAAAGAAGCAATAGCAGCGCCGGCTGTAGTGCCCCGCCGCCCGCCCGAGCGGCGAGCGGCAGGGCGACCATGCCTGACCGACACGGCCATAACGGCGCACGTCTTCATAAATTTTCCCGCGCCATCTCCCCCTCTCCCTCATTCTTTCCCTCCCTCTCCCATCATCTCCACTACACAGCGCCGCCCGAGCATCGTGCCGCCGCCGCCGGCCCGTACCCGGGGCATGGCCGGCCATGCCGCCCCCCCTGCTCCCCCTATTTCCCTGCTCCAAGACCCTTTAAATTGTTGCACCTCTTTCCCCTCCCCCCCCCCTTTCCTTCCTTCCCTGCAACGCCCGCGGCAAGAATCCCTTCTTCTCCACGGCCGCCGCCGCCCGCCATTGCCGAACACCCCCCCCTCTCCCGGTGAACTTCGTTCTGGTCTTTCTCCACCCCAATTGCCATGTTTAACTCCTTCCTCGTGTCCTTGTGCAGCTCACGACGTTCCCATTTCTTCGGAATCGAGCTCCCATCGCCGGAATTCTCACACCGCCGCCGCCGCCATCACCCTCCTCAGTGAGCTCGCCTCTCCGGCCCTAGAACTCGATCATCGTCGTGTTGCCGAGCTTCTTCATGGTCCATAGAAGGAGTAGGGCCAAGGATCGACCGCCGGCGACCGCCCCCTTCGCCGGAATTTGGCCGTCGGAGCTCGCCGCCGCAAACCTCCCCTGTTTTGCTAATTTTGATTTTTTTCCCTATTAATTGCTCTGCCTTGTAAAATCCCTAGCAATTCACAGAAAAATAAAAAAATAGCAAACCAAAACTTTTTAGAAACCCCATGCAAAGGACTAAATTTCTGATTGAAGCACTTTTTTTGAATACGGCCAACAAGTTTCAGAAATAATTAAAATACTCTTGTCACTTTTTGAATTTTAATTTGAATTCTAGAGCAGTTCTAGGGCTGGAAACTTGATCTACAAGTACATCATGGCAATACACATATTATGGAATTTTATGAGGATTTTAGCACCAGAAAGTTGCATGCAACACTTCAACAATACTCCAATCTGCCTAGTTAAAGTACCCTTTTCTAAAATACATTGTAAAAGTCATCCAAAAGGTTAGACCCAAAGGCAAAGTTTTAGCTTTGGTGCTCATGAGTGACTACATAAAATTTCATAATTTTATTCTAAGGTTTACTACTGATTTCTGATTTTATAATATTTAATAACAGAAAATTTGATGAATTTTTATAAAATCTAAAAAATTCATGTAGGCCTCAACCAAATTGAAAAATGCATATTTCAGAGAGTTCTATCAACTAAAAATAATCTTGAGGTATAATTGAAAGTTTCATTTTTTAACCCTAGGTTAATAGTCGAAGTTATTAAATAATTATTAATCCAGGAAAAATATCGAATTAACATTAACCAAAGTTGAAATTCTTAATTTTAAGAACATGCCAACTAAAATTCATCTCCTGGAAAGAAAATGAGAAGTTTCATTTTAACCACAAATCATAAAAATCAACACTTAATGAAAACGTCGAAGTCAAAGAATTAGGGTTAACCCTAATTCTAAACATCGCCATTCGAAACCCTAGTTTAATCTTTAATAAAGGCATTGTGACTCTTTTTATTAAAATTATCTTAATCATGATGCATCATGTAGACTCTGAAGCGCATGAAGTAGCTGCAGATCCAGTTGCTTGGACCTCCGTAGAAGAAGTCTTCAACAACTCCGGAGAACCAGGCAAGCCTCGGTGCATAACCGATGTTTAAAATTTTCCTTTTACAACTCAGTGTGTCTTGTTTATGCATTAAGTGCTAGGAGTTGATTGAAACCCTAGTTGCATTGGTTTTCATAGGAACCCTAACGGTAGCTGGTATAGATACCCCTTAGCATGCTCGGTAGAAGTCGAGCAGAGTGGACGCTGCTCGTGATTGGTAGGTTATTGGATGAAACTATCATTTGAAACATTATGACACATGATGATGAATTAATTAAGGAAAGATAAAAGTTTGAGGGTCAGATAGGATACCAAGTAGGTCGACGACTGGACTGGGTCCAGGGTGACCATAGACTTGTCTGATCCGTGTGGTCCGAGTCTGATCGAGCTTTGAACGTACTGGTCGTATGCTGGGTGTTATGGGCCCCAGTAAACCTACGTAGCCTAGTAAATGCAAGGTCAAACCTACCCTACGGTGTCTGAATCAGACGGGATCTGGGGCGGGCAGCGTGGGAACTCCGCAGAAACCGTCTGGGACGTGTTGTCTGGTGGGATGCGGCGCTGCTAAGGCAGGCGTAGGACGGAATTGACGTTGCAGGAGCTGGTGCGAACGGTTGTCACGGGCGAGTCTGGGACATGCACGTGTCTTACGATTAGGTTTCCCCCTGCAGGGTATAAAAATTGTTTTGAACCGCTGTCGCTCCCAGTTAGTGAGCATGCTCGTGAAACGCACCACATTTTAATAAAGAATTTGAGATACAATAAGAGTGATGCTATGATGATTACTATTGCTATTGTTACTTCTATTATGCTTGATTAGTTCAGTGCTAATTAAAGTTACATTTTAATCACTTAACCTGTGCTAAAATTTGACCAAGAGTAGTACAGGCTTGCGAGTCCTTTTTGCAAGTAAACCCACCCTAGTCAGCCAGCATGTCTAGGAGTCAGCTGTAGACAGCCACGTTGACGAGTAAGCCTTGTTGAGCTTCTTAGAAGCTCACGCGTTAGCGATATGTGGTTTTCAGGCGCCGACATGCAAGACCAGGATGGAAGCACCCATTGGGAGGAGTTTTACCCCAAGATCAGGAACCTCCAGTGGGAGTTGTGCGAGTCACCGCAGGAACATTGAAGTGGCTAGTAGCATGACGCCCTTGGGCACAGCGCGTGCTTTTGCTTAAGTTCGAGTGTCAGAGTCTGTAATCGTTCAAGTCTTCCGTTGTTTTGATTCAAAAACTTTTGCGTACTCTGAATAAATGTAAGACCTAACTTCAAATTTATTAATTAATGTTGTATTAAAATCTTTTCTCCTTGTAAATTACTGCTGTTTATTCCTACCTGTGTTGTATCGTGTGTACGCTCGCTTCGTCGAGCGTTGCCCAATAGGATCCTGGCTCGAGGATGCTGGATTTCATCCTGAAACGGGGCGGGTCCGCGTCAGCATGCCTGGTCCAGGACCGGCACTCTGTTGAGGTGGGCGGACACCTTGGTTCCTTTGCGGCGGGGGAGGTGCGAGGTAGCCGGCTTGCTGTTGATTCTGTGGGGGCCGGTATGGCTGTTGCAGCGGACGCAATGATGGAGCCTGCAGTGGGGTTGCCTCGTACTTCCTACCATCGGGTGCAGTGTACACCAGACGGTACTTGGGTGGCGGGGCATTTGATGGCCCACCGCTGGCTCGCCTCTTTTCCCGCTGCTCCTTCTCGAGGTACTCTTCGGCGATGAGGGTGTTGCTCACGAACTCATTGAATGAGCCGCCTTGATTCAGGGCCAAGCGAACCTGAAGTGTAAGGTTCAGCCCTTCCATGCAACGGTACTTCCGTTTCGCATCCATGTCCACTTGCTCTGGGGCATATAGAGCAAGCTGGTTGAACACACGGGAGTAGTCATGCACCGTGCGGTTGCCTTGTGTCAAGGCCATAAACTCCTTGGCCTTCCTCTGCATGAGTCCCGCGGGGATATGATGAGCGCGGAACGCGTCCTGGAACTACGTCCAGGGCACCGGGGTGTTGGCCGGGAGGGTGGCCAGATAGTTAGCGCACCAAGCTCCGGCGTACCCTTGTAGCATCTGGGCGGCGAAGAGGGTCTTTTGGTGCTCTGTGCAACGGAGCAACCCAAACTTGGCCTCGATCGTGCGAAGCCAGTGATCCGCTTCCATTGGTTCCCGGGCATTTTTAAACTCTGGGGGATGCATGGCCAGGAAGTCAGCATACGTGCTGTCCTGGTTATGACTTCTGGCGCCTCGGTTAGGGCCACCATTCCCCAGAATGGCCCGCAACATTTCTTGTGTTTGCTGACTGCTTTGGAGCATGGCCGCCATAGCCGCGGCCAGGGTTGGCTCCGCTGGTGGGGGTGGCGGGTTGGAGCTTTCCGCATCCTGACGTCCAGCCCTGGTGTTCACCATGCTGAAAAGCGAAAAAGAGGTTCCCATCAGTACAGTTCACTCCATGACCATAACTTGACATATGCAAAAGAATGTCAAAAATGCACGGCACGGATAACTCGAAAAAACAAACTTCTTTCATTTCCAAAATGATGATAGTACATTAGTTCTTCAAACTCCCTGGACTGTCAAACCACCTAATTTTTTTTTACATCCAAAAGATTACAACGCCACTGCGGAAAACGCATGAGAACACACGCTAACACTGTGACCGGCACAACGCACTCCTTAAGCGGAATCATCTAGCTAAACTTGGCGTTGTGAAACCATCTCTGATCTACTCCTCCTCGGGTTCCGGGTCTGAAGCATCGAGATCCGATACCTCCGACTCAGGCGCATCATCGTTAGCGGGAGGCGGCTGCTGTGCCTCCAAAAGTCCCGCTATTTGATGCTGCAAATGATGGTTCTCATGGGCGAGGTCCTCAGCCATCTGCACTGCATTCCCTCTGAGTATGTCCAGCTGGTGAATGTGTTGCAACATGATGTTGCAATCATTCTTCCTAGCATGGATCTGGGCAGTCTTAATCTCAGAGACTGCCTCCAACTCCGAAATGCAATTAGCGCAGGCGTCGCACGAGCATGCAGTCCATTGTTCCTACTCTCCAAGCTCTTAATCTTCTCCTGGAGCTGGGCTATCTCCTCATGAGCCCATCCCATAGCCTGGCGGTCCATCTGAGCTTTGAGAATAGTGTCCTCATGCAAGTTGAGCATCGCCAAGCTCAACATGAACAATGGAGTGACGTGGTCTTTTTCTCCCTTGAGGGTCCTGACTTGGGCATTCTTAACATTGCGGCGCCAAGTACTGTCGACCTGGTCCCGTATTGGGAACATCGCCGCTGGCTTGTCTGCCAAGTCCTCTATGTGCCTCTCGCATAGCCTCAATAGGGCCTGATGAGCAGCTGACTCGATTGCCTCGGTATGGTCCGAACCAAATTTGGTGATGGTCCAAATCTCTCCATTGGCTAGTCGAGGATGCGTGGGTACCGTAATCATGGCCGAGCAGCGTGGCAGGTTATACTGCGTAAACTCCCAGATCTGAAAATAAGGAGTCTCCGCATAACCTAGTGACTGCAAGGTCTGCTGGAGGATCTCCACAAATCCCCTGCGTCCCGATTCCCTGGTGATGCGGGTAGTGGTGGAATGCTCAACACCGAGCTCCATGGGTCCCTGCTCGATCGCGTTATCAGCCATCTACAACACAGAGATGAATAATATTTTATTAATCAAAAGCCACATGTTGGCACATAGTTCAAGGCATGCTAAATCTTCCGATACATAAAATATTCTCATCCCTGCGTAAAAAGGCGATCGAAGATTGATACTAAAGTTGCTATTCTAGCGACAACCCATCTACCCAAAGTGCTTGTCATCTAATCTGATCTGTCAAGGAGGCAATCTTCCCATCGAGGAAAGTACTGTAAAAGGCTCAATGGTTATCAAGGATTTTACTCCGACTCGGTTCATGCCACGTAATCTCTAAGGAGGAAGGTATCCAGGTTGATTTTTAAACTTCTGAATGTGTAATAGCCATTATAGTTTCTAGTCCTGGATGACTTAATGTAAGTTTGAAGAATTTTACTATTTTATCATGCAAATGCAATCCTGACTCGTCCTATGCGTCCTCACAAAAGTAACAGAATATACGCTTAGGCGGTGGCAGAATCGCACTCAAGTTAGACGTTACTACACGCTCCTTACGGTACCGTGGTTAGTGTACCTGTAGAAAATGCATCACAGGCAGTAATATGAATATATCTCGAAAGTAAAGACAACAACCCATATCATTACCATATGGGTCGCCCCGAGTAGGTCACGTACGGAGATCACGTGTCCGACCTTTCCTGCGCGGCGACAGACTGCACTTTTCCTCAGGCAGCGGAGGTATCAGAGTGTTCCGCAAAACCTAGGTTGTGAGGGACAAACTCATCTCTTGTGTGTCAGTGACACAAGACACCACTGTTGCGAAGGTCTGCATTCGCAACAGGTCCGTAACCCACACCTCGTACGGTAGAGGTCCGCTTTTCTCCCTAAACGACAAGGGGGTGTACTGTGTTACAACGAATATAGTACCTCCTTCCATACCATCACGGTATAGAACGCTACTGTTACGGATGCAACAGGGATTTCTCGACTTTTCACCACAGTCGAGCGGCGTACCTTACCTGGCTTACCTTAGCGTAGGTGCGTCGTTACAGAAATATAAATCAAAACGGGGTTTAGTTAGCACCTGATCTAGATTAGCTTGCCACCTGATAACCTATTACCTAATAGGGCTCGTACCTCACTCGCACGTAATTTTCGAAAATATGACTTAAACGTTGTACCATTTCCCAACCTGGCTCTGATACCAAGCTGACGCGGACCCGCCCCGAAAAACCCGTCTCGGGACGGATCCCTCGTCCTCTCGCCAGGATCCTGTTGGGCAACGCTCGGTGAAGCGAGCATACACATGGTACAACACAGGCAGGATAAACAGCAATAATTTATAAGGAGAGAAAATTTAATACAATATTGCTTCATAGATTGAGATTTAAGTCTTACATTGATTCAGAGTACGCAACTGAGTTTTTAAAACAATACAGCGGAAGACTAGAACGGTTACAGACTCCGACACTCATACTTAAGCAAAAGCATGCACCGTGCCCAAGGGCGTCATGCTACTGGCCACTTCAATGTTCACTGCGGCGATTCGCACAACTCCCACTGGAGGTTCCTGATCTTGGGGTAAAACTCCTCCCAATGGGTGCTCTCATTCTGGTTCTGCATGTCGGCGCCTGAAAACCACATATCGCTAACGCGTGAGCTTCTAAGAAGCTCAACAAGGCTTACCCGTCAACGTGGCTGTCTACAGCCGACTCCTAGACATGTTGGCTGACTAGGATGGATTTACATGCAAAAGGGACTCGCAAGCCTGTATTACTCTTAGTCAAATTTTAGCACACAGATTAAGTGATTAGAATGTAACTTTAATTAGCACTGAACTAATCAAGCATAATAGAAGTAACAATAGCAATAGTAATCATCATAGCATCATTCTCATTGTATCTCAACTTTTTTATTAAAATGTGGTGTGTTTCACGAGCATACTCACAAACTGGGAGCAACAGCGGTTCGAAACAACTTTTATACCCTACAGGGGGGAAACCTAATCGCACGACACGTGCGTGTCCCAGACTCGCACGTGGCAACCGTTCGCACCAGCTCCCGCAACGTCAATTCCGTCCTACGCCTGCCTTAGTAGCGTCGCATCCCACCAGACAACACGTCCCAGACGGTTTCTGCAGAGTTCCCACGCTGCCCGCCCCAGATCGCCTCCGATTTAGACACCATAGGGTAGGTTCGACGTTGCATTTACTAGGCAACATAGGTTTACTGGGGCCCATAACACCCAGCATACGATCAGTACGTTCAAAGCTCGATCCAGACTCGGACCACACGGATCAGACAAGTCTACGGTCACCCTAGACCCAGTCCAGTCGTCGACCTACTTGATATCCTGTTTGACCCTCAAACTTTTATCTTTTCTTAATTAACTCAGTATCATGTGTCATAATGTTTCAAATGATAGTTTCATCCAATAACCTACCAATCGTGAGCAGCGTCCACTCTGCTCGACTTCTGCCGACAGTACCTGCTAAGCATAGCATGCTAAAGGGTATCTATACCAGCCACCGTTAGGGTTTTCTTTGAAAACCAATGCAACTAGGGTTTCAATCAACTCCTAGCACTTAATGCACAAACAAGACACACTGAGTTATAAAAGGAAAATTTTAAACATCGGTTATGCACCGGGGCTCGCCTGGTTCTCCGGCGTTGTTGAAGACTTGTTCTGCGGATGTCGAGGCAACCGGATCTACAGCTACATCGTGCGTTTCAGAATCTACATGATGCAAGTATGATTATGATAAGTTCAATGAAAAGGATCATAATTCCTTTATTAAGGATTAACTTCGGTTTCGATGTTTAGGAATTAGGGTTAACCCTAATTCCTCGATTTCGTTGTTTTCATTAAGGGTAGATTTTTTATGATTTGTGGTTAAAAATAAACTTCTCATTTTATTTCCAGGAAATTACTTTTAGTTGGCATGTTCTTAAAATTAAGATTTTCAACTTTGGTTAAAGTTAATCCGATACTTTTCTTCGGGTATTAATTATTTAATAACTACGACTATTAACCTAGGGTTAAAAATAAAAATTTTAATTATACCTCAAGATTATTTTTAGTTAATAGTACTCTCTGAAATAGGCATTTTGAACTTTGGTTGAGGCCTAGATGAATTTTCTAGATTTTATAAAAATTCATCAAATTCCTGTTATTAAATTTTATAAAATCAGAAAGCAATAGTAAACCTTAGAATAAAATTTTGAAGGTTTATGTGGTCACTCAGGAGAAACAAAGCTAAAACTTTGCTTTTGGGTTTAACTTTTTGGAGGACTTTTATAATGTATTTTAGAAAAAGGTAATTTAGCTAGGCAGATTGGAGTATTTTTAAAGGTTGCATTCAACTTTGTGGTCGTAAAATCCCCATAAAATTCCAGGAGGTGTCCACTATCATGTTGTTTTTGTAGATCAAATTTTAGCCCTAGGACTGCTATAGAATTTAAACTAAAATTCAAAAACCTAAAAGAGTATTCTAATTATTTCAGGAATTACTTTGTTGTTTCTGAAAAAGTGCTTTAACAAAAAATGATTTCTTTTCATGAGGATTCTAATAAATTTTGGTTTGCTATTTTTGGATTTCTCTGTGATTTATTTGATATTTTACAATATAGGACAGTAAATAGGAAATTGAAATTTTAAAAGAGAAAGTGGCGGCAGAACAGGGCACACTCCGGCGAGGTCTCCGGCGGCGATTTCCTGGCAAACAAGTGGTCGCCAGTGCTCGACCCTTTGCCCTACACCTCCTACGAGTCACGGCAAGTCTCGGCAACACGACTAAGGCCAAGTTCCACTACCTGAGAGGGGTTCTCACCAGGAAAGGGCGACGGTGGCAGCGGCGAGGTGATGTTCCCGACGAATGGAGCAAGATTCCCGAGAGCTGAGAGCACCGTAAGCTGCACAGGGATGAGAAGAAGAGCTTAGGCAAGGAGAGGAGTGGAGAAAATGGCCGGAACCGGGGGCTCACCGTGAGCGTGCTTCGGCAATGGCGGGGCGGCGGCGGAGCAAGGAAGCAAAGGAAAAATGCACGCCGAGGAGGGGGAAATTGGGGGTGCGGAAAATAGAGGAGGGGCTCGGGCAGGCTTTTAAGCCGATGTGGAGTGATAGAAAAGGAGGGGGACAGAGAGAGGCGGCTGGATTGGCCGGCGGGGCAGTGTGGTGCGCTGGGCGGCGTGTGGCAGTGGAGAAGGATAGGAGAGGGAGGGAGCGGTGGAAGATTTGCTAAATCTTTGACTTGAATGCTTGGCGCCGAGATGTGACCCCGGCAGGCGGGGGAGGCACCCTGCCGCTCGGTGGATTGGCCATTGGGGCGGCGGCACTGTTGCCCGCCCGTCCTTCCCTCTCTTTTTTCTCTTTGCTATTAGTTCAACTTTTAAATCCCAATTCAATAGAAAGTCATGCTTCTCTAGTTCCAAAATTTTTGAAAATTTTTGTGTAGGCTCTGGGATTTATTTGGAACACTTTTCATTTAGGTTTCACATCCTAATTCAGCCTCTAAAAATTCCTAAATTTCCAAGATGATTCTTGCTTGTGTGAATTTTAAAGAGGTCTAAATCTTTTCTGAAAATTCTGAATAAATCCCCAAAGTTCTATTTTGAAGTGTACTTAATTGTTATGCAAAAATATGGCTAGAGTTTTGTGAAAATTTGGATAACCATGAGTTAGGGTTTGGACTTTCTTCCTGTTAACGAGATTTCAACAATGTTAGTTGAAATTTCCCGGACCTAGCTATAATGTTCTGTTGTTTGCCAAAACTTTTCATAGTGATCCTTTGGAGTATTCCAAACAAGACTTCTTTTTGCTTCCAGTGTCGATTTTGCTTTTAAGTGTGCAATTTGACTTCCAGGGTTTTAAAGTTGTCGATTTAAGCCCTGTTGATACCTGGGGTGTCACAGAAATGAAAACTTATGTACCATTATTCATCTCTGCCCGAACGAGGAAAATGGCGAGATCCAACTTCAAAAGAACCGGCAAAAAGTTGAAAACAGATTTCTGTCCCCAATTGCAACAGCAGAGGAAAAACACCCTTTTCATACTGTTGGGATTAGAATCCTAAAAACTTTTGATTACGAAAGTTGTGGATGATTTCCACACCTTCCAGAGAGTATTCATTTGGCCTCATTAGACAAAAGGAGTGAAAGATATGAATTTTTCGGTGACTCACACTTTTCAGCTTATACAGAAAACTATGCAAACTGGTGTGTCCGTTTCGACTCCTAATTTCAAGTGTCCTGCAGATAAATTCAAACAAAAGTTTGAATACCACAACTGAAGACCATTTCCTCATGCTTCCCAAGAAATTGGGAGCACACAAATTGGAGGAATAAATCAAGAGTTATGAACTATGCAAGCTAGCTGTCAAACTGGGTTGGCTGTCAGCCACCTTTTGTTGCACTGACCAAAATTGAGATTTTTGCTTGGCAACTGAAAAAGTAATGACTATGAAAATTATAGGAGACTTTGCAAACTTTCCAGATTGTACTCACAAACATTTTCAGGATAAAAGATGCAAAAGTTATGCGTTGCGAAAGATGACTGTGGGACTGAAAGGTTTTAAGCTCGGAGGTGCACCTTCCCCCTTACGAGGAAACTAGAAAATAGAATTCAGAGATGGATTCCTATGGATTCTATAGGTTTTTGGAGAGAGGAACCAGGCTGAACACAGGGATGATGAATTTTAAGTTTTTCCTTTTCCCATTTTACAGGCTCTTATTAGAAGTTACGGAGTTGAACTTTTAATGAGGTGAATTTTCAGCATACATGCAAAAGGAAAGAGGATGACACGACCTATTCATTCTCACCAAACAGAAAACCTAATACGGTTTCTTCGGTGATACTATTTGTTCTCTCAAGAAAAATCGTTTTCTACACGGTCTAACGATTGTTAGTGCACCTGCAAGATCCACATCACAGAACAGGTATGCAATATGGCCATGATAGTCACGACTCATGGCAACCGGCGGCAACCAGTAACGCCTTGCCATTAGCGGGCATGAAAAAGCATCTCAGGCAAGATGGGTGAACTGGCAACGCGAACACCAAGCGACCGTGAATATTATCCAACGGCAGGACTCCATACCTTCGTTGTAGTTCGTCGGTGCGTCATTGCAATTATGTAATACGTACCTTCACGTAGTTCGTTGGTGCATCGTTACATAAATATAAACCAGCTTAAAGTAAAATGCATGAATGTGAAGTTAGCATTGCCACCTTCCTAACTATAACCTCTAATATGGGCTTTTCTATATCGTACCTCACCGTAACGTAGTTTCCGAAATAAGCCTTGTTAATTAGAATACTAATCCCCAAAAAAGCTCTGATACCACGTGTCGCAACCCCGTCCGATAAAATCGTACGGTGGGAGTCATCCAGGATCATTTGGGGTGCCACTTGACGAAACAAGCGATTTTATAGTACAATAATTAACGAGAACACGCAAATATGATTAAGGGTGCATTAGGTCTGAATATTACATCATTGGTTTAGAGATTTAAAGTGCGGAAACATAATTTTGAAAACCAACGCAAGACAGCTGAAACTAAATATTTACAACCCGACGATACAATTAAGCACCTCAGCCCTACGGTGCTTAATCTTCATGGGCCGGAGAAGCGGGAACCCACTCAAAGGTCCACTCAGTGGGTGCTTTCCCTTCCCAACCACCAAAGCCAGAAGAGCCAAAGTTAGAGGAATTACTGCAAAAACAATTAATCCACAAACCCTGAGCAAGTAATACTCAGCAAGACTTACCCATCAATATGGCCATCTAATGACCGACTCCTAAAATGCAGGGAGTATTTGTGGGGGTTGACCTGATATTGTAAAAACAGCCACTAGTTGTCTTTCCCATTTTTAGCCAAGTTAACAGGGTCGCTATTAACAAACTAAATGTGCCACTATGCTAAACAAACAAGGATTCAGCACGACAATTCAGGGGTAAAACAGCCATTTTCATCGCACTGCTACTTATTACATATCGCTGCGGCAGAAGAGAGCAAGTGGTACTCTTAACCATGAGAACGGCAATTACAATTGATTTACATCCTGCAGGAGTAACCCGAATGACACGACACGTGCATACTCGAATGAGTCACACGTGGCTACCTTTCGCAACATCGTGACAGAGTTGGCCCAACATCCATCTCTCCAAAGACATGGTCCTCCAGGCGATGCCCTGCATCCCTGTACGGGCTCAAGCCTTTCACACTAGCAAGAGCCCAAGAAACAAAATGCGAATTCATCCACCATGACGGTCCGTTCACCCGGGAAAGAGATGGCCAATTGTCCAACAAAACACGATGAGCTACATCGGTTTCCTAGTCCCATTTACCAGTATGCATTCGGTACACAACTCAAACTTGACCAATGCAGCCGCACCCGATAAAGTTTCAGGTTTTATTCAACGTTAACTCACATGCCTAGAAATTACTTCTTTGATCAAACCTGAGTAGCCTCCAAACTACTCATAATCTACCGTTTTCCTGCCCTTAGTGCATAGCAGTCTATCGCGATGGCTCTAACAAAGACAGCACATAGGAAATTCCTATCAAGTCATGCAACTAGGTTTCACGGCAATTTCCTCTAAACTTAATGCACAAACAATTCCTACACACATAGTGATAAACATAAATTTTTATAAAACATAGGTGTGCACCGGGGCTTGCCTTGGTTTGCAAAGAGGTCAGCACACTCAAGAGAGAAGTTAGTTCCTGCTGGTGCCTCCTCCGAAATCACATTCTCCATTGGAAGCTCCGGATCGGTCCCTATATGATGAAAAGGCAATTTGTAAAATGGTGATGCCCAAGACTTAGCAGAAATAAGGGTTGTTCCTTTATTAACATAATATGTGTGAATAAGAGTGCTCAAGACATTTTTAATACTGTTAACCTTTATTTAGTTAATTTGAAGTACTCCCTTCCTAATAAAATTAGGGGTGCTTTAGGCATTTTTATAGTGGGTGCAAGAAAAATGTAAATTCCCCAACTCTATGTTGTTTCTGTACAATGAAATTTTTATGCAAATGCAGCAATGAGTTCAGGGACATTTGTACCAAATTTGGTGATTTTTTCCCTAAAAAGATTAAAAAGATATTAATAATTGAATTCATGTATTGATTTTAAGCAACTTTTAATGGAACTTAGAGTTAGACATGTCAAAATAATTTGTAACTTTTCATGGTGTCAAGTTGTGCTAAAAGAGGCCTACTGACCAAAAATCAATATTTTTAGATGATTAAATTAGTCATAAAAATTCCATGATAGTTTTACTTCTAAAATTTATTGTGCCCAAACAATCGATTGACATAAAGGTGTGAATGCTCCAGGTGATATATCTGACCAAAAGGAATCTAACAAATTTTGGTTTACATTTTTCTGAGCAATATTCGATTTTTGGTGGATTTTACAAGCTCTAGGGAAATTCTGATAATTGGGTAACATTTGAAATCGGCCGAACCCACAAGTCAGCGACACAGGACAGGGGAGGGCGGCGCACAGGCGACATCCGACGGAGCTCGATGGCGATTCTCGCCGGAGAAATGCCGGCGGCGACCACCACAGTGCGCAGCGTGCTCGGCATGGCACCGGAAGCCAGATTGGTCAAGGAGGAGCGGTGGAGCTCACCGGGGTTGGGCCGGCGGCGAGCGGCGGTGAAGATGACGGTGGGGGCCGGCGTTCTACTCGTTCGGTGCCGGGGAGGAGTGACGGAGGGAGGAGTGAGCTACGGGGGAGTCCGGCGGTGCTTCCTGGCAAGGCGAGGGGTCAGGAAATCGGCCGGAGGTAGGGCGGCATCGGCGAGGTGGCGGCACGGGAGAGCTCCGGCGATGGCGCGCCCGTACCGGCGTCCCTGCTCCATGGCACGCAACGGGGTCAATGAAAACGGGGAAATCAGTGAGGGGGGGCCTCGCCGGCAAGACGAATTGAACCTAGACGCACTGATGGCGGATTTTCAGCTGTCGACGGCGATGGCAGCCACGGCGGCGCTCCGAAGGAAATTCGTCGGTGATGGCTAGGGTTGCGAGCTCGGAAGGTAGAAAAATGGGCTCGGTAGGGGGTGGTGAGAATTTGCGCGCACCATGGAAGGGTTGATTAGGGCCGAAGTGTAGCGGAGCGGTCGGTCGTGTTTTGAGCTTGTGCGGCGGCCATGGTGACGAGGCAGGGAGGAAGAAAGAGGAAGAGCGGAGAGGAATAGCCAGCGGGGGAAGGAGAAGATGAGGTGCACGGGAGTGGTTGGCATGCGCGTGCTCCCGGTGATGATGGCCGGCGAACGGCTCCAGTACAGTGGTAGCTTGCCGGACGAGGGCAGCAGCGGCGCGTGCGGGGAACATTCAAGACGCTCGTCGCGTTGCTCCTGTTTTGCTCGGCTAGGGTGCATAGGGCGGCATTGGCAGCATGACGCGTCGACAGAAGCAAGGACGGCGCAGATGTGCGGACACAGTGCTGCGTCGGCCGGCGCCAGCAGAGAAAAAGGGAAAAAGAAAGGAAGGGAGGAAGGAGAGAAAGAGAAAGAGAGAGAGAGGGATAATTAAATTGACATTTTTTTGGAAAAAAATATCCTCCCCAAGGCAAAAGTGAATAAATTTGAATTTCCATTGCTTGTGGTCTCCACTAAAAAGGTGGAAATGGGTGAAGTTTAAGGAAGATTAACTTTGAATTTGAATTGTTATTTTGAAATTTTTCGAATTCTTTATCATTCACTAAGTCTCATTATCTATTTATTTAATTCCCTCGACACAATTAGGTTTTCGATTAGGTTAACTTTGGAATTTAGACCTTATACCACTATCAATCTTCTTTCATCCAGTTACGTGAAAGATTAACGTGTGCCTTTCGATTAACTTCCAATTAAACCAATAATCATAGGAAAAAGAAGCTTTTCGAATTCATCTTAATTAGTGAGTTGGATGTCCTTATTTAGTTTCCACTAACTCCATTAGATAGATGGGAACTTTCTAGCTCTTTATTTTAGCACCACGAGACTTGTTAATTATTTGATTAGCTAGGGTTATCTTTGAGATGTCACAGATATCCCTATAGAAAGTTTCATTTATTTATTAATCATACCATTATAGTCAAACATTTCCCAACATGATAAGACATTTGTTATACATTCTTTATTTGTTGTAGCATAAGCATGACATTAGAAGAATGGTGAACCGCAGGGAATCACCTTTTTATGGTGACGTTTTGGTGGTGGTTCTTCTACGTTGCTTTCACCAGGGTTCACCATGTTGCTCTTAATAGTACTAGAACTAGCATTTCTGCTATCGGCCGCATCTTCCCTTTTTGCACCTTCAACTTCAAAGTCCTTATCAGACTCTCCATATCCTTTCTGATGCCTCTAAAAGCTTCAAAAAGTTAGACGTCCAAATATATAAGTTCGACCAAAGACAGACAACATTAAGGATGATAATATGGTGATATTGCATAACAACTTACACGTTGCAACCAAGTGAGCAAAAATGAAACTCATCAAGATGGACTCGACAACAGGTCTCACACTTATATGGGGATGATGAAATTGTCTTGCCATTGTGATATGTAGCCACGTTATCTGTAACATTAACTAGAACTTTTAGATCTCTTCCAAACAAACATATCATCCATGGAAAAGCTCATAAAGATCAAAACATTAAAAGATGGAAGGCTAGTAGGATTGTATATTTGATACCTGGGATGATATGATAGGTAGAATGATGACATGACCGACAATAGTAGCAAAAGGCAATGGGTGTTCCTCACAATCAATGCAAACGGTTACACTCATTTCGGCTTGATTGAACATGTTTCGAGCAAGTGAAAAAGAAATGAGTCACAAGCAACAATTCCAACCATGAAAGTGCCATCTTTCTTTCTTGTCACTCATATTACTTAGCATACTGAGGTGTGCTTTGAACTGTGATGGTGTGTCTAGCATGGCAAACCAAGGTCTCTATTTGTAGAGAATACTAGTTGATAACCCCGCGCGATGTCGCGAAATTTTGAGTGTAATTTTAAAATAACATAAAATAAGGATATAAAATAGTAAAGTTTGTTTTCACATGAAGGCTATTGTTTAATTTTGATCATCAGACAACACCCTTTAACTATGTTTGTAATTTTTATCTAATCAACTAAATGATGATGGCTTGGTGGCAAGCGGTTTGATTCATTTCTTAAAGGTCATGAGTTCAATTCTCCATGTAGCGTGATCTTTAGGCTTATCGGATGATTGTGGTGTGTTGATGATGTTAATCAGACGGTTGACATATGTTGATGACGTGGCACGATGTGCAAGAGAATTAGATAGTAGCAATGGTTATTATATAAAGGTAGATTAGAACAGCATCTAAAACAACTGAACAGAAATATGAATGTTTTCTACTAAATCGGCTTGCGTTTTGAGATGTTTCTTGTATTTTATGGGCTGAACTGATATAAACGGGCTATGCCTATAATAAAATGTTCTCTTATTTTAGCAGAAATATAAGCAGTACGGTTTGTTGGTATTCCGTATTCTATAGGCCAAAAGACTGGTGCTATACATTGCCAAGAAACA
Organism: Oropetium thomaeum; assembly: GCA_001182835.1. Classification (NCBI taxonomy): domain Eukaryota; kingdom Viridiplantae; phylum Streptophyta; class Magnoliopsida; order Poales; family Poaceae; genus Oropetium; species Oropetium thomaeum. Next base: position 2,110,514 of record LFJQ01000009.1, on the reverse strand, counting down.
TTCTGTCTATACACACAGCCCACTCTGGTTTCCTATGTGCTCTATGTTGGAGCCAGCACACGTTAGTAATTCTTTCAGCCACATGGTCGTTAGTTCATTGATCCAGATATGGCATGCTTTATGTGCACCCTTACTACTTTTGTTGCTTTTATGAAGGGATGCATCTTAAGATTATGGCTTCCAAAATAGTAATCTTTATTTTAAGTGTGATGCTTTGCATAACCAGTTCTATCGAGTGCTTCCAATAATCACAAATTTTGCACTGTAGGTGAAAAAGTATATATATGTGATTACAGGTATACAAGACCATTTTGCCGGTAAATAGGATGATGTTGTGTATTATGCATTTTTATATTTTGCGATGAACTGATATTTGTTTCATAAATTTATGAATTTTCGAACCATTTTTTTTGCATATATGAACAGGATAAAAATATATATCCAGACACAAAAAAAATTTTATATATTTTCTTGAAACACCTACACTCATGTATTTTTGAAAGGACCTTCACTTACCTCTAAGTATCATAACATCTATATGATTTTTTTTTTCATTCGCAAAAAAATATTCTATATGGTTTTTTAAAATTTCAATACACATGCATTGACAATATATTTGATTTTTTTTCCCAAAAATTTGTAAAGGTTAGTATTACGTTAGAACAACATCACACCAAAATTGAGTTCAACATTCAATATCTTTTGGGAGATATGACATGGAAAAATATTAATTTTCAATAGTTTTTTTGTCTCACACAAAAAATTATGATTTTTGAACTCAAACTTGGTGTACACAAGTAATTTTGATTGCATTTTTATTATATTGTGGTCTATGTAATAGTATAAAAGGGATCTATTTAAACAACTAAAATCCACTTTTGTACATTGAAAACAGAATTTATATAGTGAGGAATACGCTTTGGTTGTACTGAAAATGGGTTCTGTTGTTAACTTTCCTATCGGCTATTCCACAACCATTGGGAAAGTGTCGACTATTCCAAAATCGTCAAGAAAATACTATTTTTTCTTTCACCATTTCAAAACCGTTAGGTAAAAGCTTGAATTTTCCTGTCGCGGTTATTCCAAAACCTTCAGAAATATATCTATTTCTTGTTGGCTATTTGAAAGTAGTAAGGAAAATAACTACTTCCTGTCAGCTGTTCCAAAATTGTCAGAAAAATGCCATATCCTGTCGGCTATCCCAACATGCATTTTCCGAATCCGATAGAAAGTTTCCAGTAGTGATAAACTTTCTGTTGGAGCATTCACACATCAAACATGTACTATTTTTTCCTCGCAAAAAACACTACAGTATTGCTGGTTTTTCATAGTTCAATGGTCCTAAACTGATATACCCTAGCAAGAAACACAGCTCAGATGAATGTATGTTCGGCTGGGCTCGTGAACTCAATCATCAAGTGAGGTTTTCTGTTTTTTTTTTAGTAATGGAACGGGGTTCCAGCCTCTACCATAAAATGGTACACAGGTTAAGTGTCGAGTACAAAACATAACCATAAAGCTGAAACTTCTCTTATAAGAGAGTGCAACACACTACAAACATCAAGACAACCAAAGCACCTGGCAATTTGAAAAGAATTAAACATAAGCTTCAATTCTATTTCGAAAGCTCCATCCAAAGCTGGCAAAAATCTCTATGATCACTGTTTCTAGCATCCTGCAACCGTTCTTGAACGCCGGTCTCTCCATCTCTTTATGAAGTATGGACCACTGCTGGATCCATTAGGTCGCCTGAAAATTACCTGTAAGTAGGTATTAGTCTTAGTTTTATTGAATACTATATCATTTCTATTCAACCACAATACCCAACAAAGTGCTGCTGCACCTAATAAAATTTGGTTCCTAAGCTTTGGTTGTACACCACATAACTAAGATCCAAACATATGTGAAATATTAGTGGGGGGTTGAATTCTAAACATGATATGCACAGTATTCCAAACAAATTTAGCAAAATGACAATCAAACAACAAGTGTTGTATAGTCTTTAAACAATTACAGAAACAACACTTAATGCTTCCTTGCTGGTTCCTCTTTGCTGGATTATCCTTGGTAAGAGTTACTCCTTTTTTAAGATAACAAAGAAAAATCTTAATTTTCAAAGGTACTCTTAACATCCAAAGTGGATGGTTTTCTGGAATAACTCCTTGTCTAATCATTTTCATGTACATAGACTGAACCGAGAATGAGCCATTCTTATTATGTTTCCAAACAAACGCATCCCTCTCAATAGAGAGATTAATATGCACTATTTTTGAAACTAAATCATGCCAAGCATCCAAATTTTCATTAATCAACTCTCTCCTATATGACACATTAAATGGTATGGTCCTTAGGACATTAGCCACCGTATCATCTTTTCTTCTTACTATTCTATAGAGAGAAGGATAAACCACACTAAGAGGTCTATCTCCTAACCATGTATCCTACCAAAATCTAATTTCTGCTCCACTTTGAGTCTTGAAAACTCCACCAGCCAAGAAATCATCTTTAATCTTCATAAGTCCTGACCAAAAGTGTGAATCCCCAGGTTGTCTATGTACTTGTGTTAAAGTTTTGTTAGACAAATATTTCTTTCTAAGAAGATTTTGTCAAATTCCATCTTCATTCAATAGTTTAAATAACCATTTACTCAAGAGACACTTGTTTTGGATCTCTAGGTTTTTAATACCTAGCCCCCCATAGTCTTTTGGCCTACAAAGTATGCTCACCTAGTGGTCTATACTTCTTCTTATGCTCATCACATTGCTAAAAAAAATCTGGAACGATAATAATCCAACTTTTGAAGGACAACTTTAGGGATTTCAAAAAAGGAAAGCATAAACATGGCCAGACTACAAAGAAACGAATTAATTAGAACAAGTATCCCACCAACCGATAATAATTTTCCTTTTCAACTACTAAGTTTTTTCTGAAATTTCTCCTCAATCAAAGCCCAGTCCTTATTTGATAGCTTCTTATGGTTCATAGGTATACCTAAATACCTAAAAGGCAAAGCTCCCAATTTACATCCAAAAAGCTGTCCATATTCATGAGCAAAATCCTTAGCTTTCCCATAACAAAAAAGCTCACTTTTATGAAAATTAATTTTCAGCCCCGATAGTTGTTCAAAGGTACTAAGTACGAATTTTAGATCCTTGGCTTGGATCATATCATGCTCCATGAAGAGAATAGTATCATTTGCGTATTGGATGATAGAAAGGCCATCCTCTACCAAATGAGGGACCACTCCCCGAAACTTCTCATTGGACTTAGCCCGAGATATCAAAGTTGCAACATATCCGCAACTAAATTGAAAAGGATTGGTGACAAAGGATCACCTTGTTCTTAGTTTGGAAATAGTGACCCAACTCATCATTGATCTTAACAGCGACACTACCCCCTCTCACAATTTGGTCTATCTATTTACACCATGCAGGTAAAAATCCTTTCATCCTCAACGTTTGTTGAAGAAAGGACCATTTGACTTTATCATAGGCTTTCTCAAAGTCTAGTTTCAGTATGACCCCATCTAACTTTTTCCTATGCATCTTATGGATAGTTTCATGTGAATTATAACACCTTCCATTATATTTTGACCCTTCATGAATGCTGATTGTGATGGCCTAATCACCTTTTGAGCCACTAGGGCTATTCGGTTGGTCATCACTTTAGTAAAAATTTTAAAACTAACATTTAACAGACATATGGGTCTAAATTATTGAATTTGTGTAGCCTCTTTTTTCTTTCGTAATAATGTAATTATTCCAAAGTTTAGACTATAAAGCGGCAAATTCCTTTATGGAATTCTGTAAACAGAGCCATGAGGTCCCCTTTAATAACTGCCCAAAAAACTTGGTAAAATTCTGCTGGAAAATCATCAGGACCTGGTGTTTTATTATGTTCCATTTGAAATCTTGCTTCCCGAACCTCTTCTTCAGTGAACTCGGTTGTTAGGTCCTCATTCTCCAGATTTGACACTTCTGAGATATCCTCTCTAAAGGACTCCAACATAGAGAAATTGTTACTATCTAGGGCTCCAAAGAGACCTTTATAGTAGTTAATGATGTATTTCTTTAGATTATCATCACCCTCAATGGTCCCCTCCTCTTGTTCCAACTGAAAAATCTGGGTTTTTCTATGCTTTCCATTGGCTACCAAATAAAAGTACTTTGTATTGCAATCGCCTAATAACAACCTAGTTGTCTTGGCTCTCTGGTACCATTTGATTTCCTCTTCATGAAGTAGTTGTACTAGTTTTTCCTTGTAGTAATGTTTCAAATCGACTTCTGAATTACTGAGCAACTGAGTCTCAGCTTTCTTATCCAATTCATTTGATTTCTTAATTAACTCTTCTTTTTCCTATTTATTGTTACCACTAATATTCTTATCCCAACCCCTTAAGAATTGTCTAAGTCTTTGAATTTTGAATTGCCATATTTTAAAAGGTGTCTTACCCCTCTGCTCTTTATTTCATACCTCAGCTACTAACTCCGAGAAACCATCCCTTAATAACCAGCGAGCTCAAATTTGAATTAAGGTTGTTGGTTTCTATGACTCTCGCCAACATCTGTACCGTTGTAAGAGGAAATTTAGCTTCCCACTCCGTACCCACAAGGATCCTATCCGACTTCTCAAAGGTTGGTGTCTCTCTTGAATTCGTCCAAGTAAATTTTCGGTTCGAAAGTTCGAGCTCCCTTAAATCTAATCGATCAATGATAGCATTAAACAAAAAGGGCGTCATATTTGTCATTATTCTTTTCTTGTGGGTTCCTAATGATATTAAAATCATCACCCACAAGAATAGGATGTGTTTCCTTTGCACATGTTTGGACCAATTCCGTGAGAAAAGTTTCCTTAAGCTCTACTTGAGCAGCCCCGTAGACTGCTATTAGCACCCATCGGAAACCATCGGTTTTATTTCTAAGGTGAAACTTAACATAGAAGTCTCCCTCATCAATACTACCGATATCAAAAACTTCCAAATTAACACCAAGTAAAATGCCCCTAGAATGACCATACGGTTTTGTCCAGTGCCAAATGTATTCTTGTCCTCCACAAATATTATAAAGGACAGGTTTTGACTTGTCTTTTTTTCTAGTTTCAAGAAGAGCTATAAATTCTAGCTTCTGCTCTCTTGACATATCTGAAAGAAATCTATATTTAGTCAAGTCACTAAGACCAGTGAGGTTTTCTGTTAACAACCAATCGTTCATCTGCTTGTCAACAACCATCCTTTCCGTGTACCATGCCCTTGTTGCCTCTCAACTGCAGTACTCGTGAGCAGTCGGTAGGAATGTACCATATAAATGAGAGTGAGGTTGCGAGCAGTGTTTTCATCACAATTTCATCCATATACATACATCGAATACGGCAAAAAAAAAGAGAGGAAATATCTTATTCTCAGCAAGACGCAATGGTGAAAGCTGACATCGATTCAACGGTGATGAAGCAGGCGTCGTCCGTGGTTCCAACACCGGGAAAGGCCACGATACTTGCCCTCGGGCACGCGTTCCCGCAGCAGCTAGTCATGCAGGACTACGTCGTCGACGGCTTCATGAGAAACACCAAGTGCGACGACCCAGAGCTCAAGGAGAAGCTCACAAGACTCTGTAAGACGACGACAGTGAAGACACGGTACGTGGTGATGTCCGATGAGATTCTCAAGACCTACCCGGAGCTGGCCGAGGAGGGACTGCCGACGATGAACCAGCGCCTCGAGATCGCCAACAAGGCGGTGACGCAGATGGCGGCAGAGGCATCCCTCGCCTGCATTCGGTCATGGGGCGGGGGCCTCTTGGCGATCACCCACCTCGTCTACGTCTCCTCCAGCGAGGCTCGGTTCCCGGGCGGCGACCTGCACCTGGCGCGCGCGCTGGGCCTCAGCCCGGACGTCCGCCGCGTGATGCTCGCCTTCACCGGCTGCTCCGGCGGCGTGGCGGGGCTCCGCGTCGCCAAGGGCCTCGCCGAGAGCTGCCCGGGGTCCCGTGTCCTGCTGGCCACCTCTGAGACCACCGTCGTGGGGTTCCGCCCGCCCAGCCCCGACCGGCCCTACGACCTCGTCGGCGTGGCGCTCTTCGGCGACGGCGCCGGCGCTGCCGTCATCGGCGCTGACCCCAGCCCTCTCGAGCGCCCGCTCTTCGAGCTTCACACGGCGCTGCAGCGGTTCCTCCCCGACACCGAGAAGACCATCGTGGGGCGGCTGACGGAGGAAGGGATCAAGTTCCAGCTGGGCCGGGAGCTTCCCCACATCATCGAGGCCAACGTGGAGGACTTCTGCAAGAAGCTGATGAAGGGGCGCGGGGACGACGGCGTGGGGATGACGTACGATGACATGTTCTGGGCCGTGCACCCCGGCGGGCCGGCGATCCTGACCAAAATGGAGGTCCGGCTCGGCCTCGACGCCAGCAAGCTCAGAGCCAGCCGGAGCGCGCTCCGAGACTTTGGGAACGCGAGCAGCAACACCATCGTGTACGTGCTGGAGAATATGGTGGAGGAGACCCAGAGGCGGAACAAGGCGGCGGCGGAGGACCACGACTGTGAGTGGGGCCTCATCCTCGCGTTCGGACCCGGGATCACGTTCGAGGGCATTCTCGCAAGAAACTTGCAGGCTCGGGCGCCTCTCAACTAGAGAAGCAGAGTCGTTGCTGGAGTAACTGATAAAGTCGTTGTTGGCGTCGTCCATATGCTTGTTTCAGCGTGTTCTTAACATTTCATTCGATCATTGCAGGAATGTAATAAACATCATCAATATTATTTCATCACTGACATCTGTACGTAGGTGATACGATATCCTGTAACAGTCAGGGTCCAGGGGATACACAAAAAGAAACGAAAATTACAATTGAATTTTTATATTAACAGATGCTATCATATATTCGTGCCCTGAACAGCACAGTTCGCAGCATCTATCTGCAGTCTTATTTTGACTTGAAAGGTTTTTTAGGCAAACAGATGCTCCTGAAAGATCTACGCGCCGCTCTGTTCTTCAGCAGGGCATCTTGATCCCCATGTACTCCCCGCTCGTGTACTGCGCCCAGACGCGGACAGCGCCGGAACACGCTATCACTACGGCGCTGAGAGCCAGGATGGCCGCGACAATGAACACGATCAGCGACGCCCTGCCTGACCTCCTTACGGCGCCCTCGATGGCGACCAACCCGATGACTGACGCCACGGAGCAGGTGATGGCGTAGAGCACAGCGTTCAGGATCCCCTGGACTCCGAGGATGATGAACTGGACCATGGACATCGACGCGCAGAAAAGGATCATGAACATTGTAGTCGCCGACGCCAGCTGATAATAAAAAGATTCATGATTGAAGTATCACGTGAATGAGCAACTGTGAAAAGTATTGACGCTAATTTAGAATGCAATATAAGCAGAGCAAAGCAATGAAAAAAACACATATATTGAATTGATATGCTCTTACTTTTGGTGGCACTCCGATCTGTAGGAGTACAGGGTTAAGTAGTAGGCCTCCGCCAATGCCAAAGAGTCCACTCATTACGCCGGTAAGCAGAGATGCTAACGGGAAGACGTACGCCGGCAGAATGTCCAGCTTGCTCTTCGCTAAGATCGCCTGCACTATCAAACATAAGTGACGGTTACTGACAAACAGTAACAAATACTATTTTTGAAACTATCGTCATTACACAACAACTATAGTTATTTTTGAATTAGAACTGTTCTCCTAAAGATAACAACTGAAAAACGAATGGAGTAGGTAGCAAAGCCTCTTTGAAGTTCCGTGCCTAATTTCGTTGGTCCTATGATAAGTCCATACCTGCGGAAAGTTTAGGCCATCCTGAACTTGAGACTTTCTCTTCTGGTACCCAATGCATGCAGTGAAAGCCACAGCGACAGGGATTTGGGCCACAGTGATGAGCCAGTAAGCAGTTCCACACGGCATTATCATTTCAAACGCTCCCTGAAGAAAAAGAGATGTACGCTCCATGAGTCCATGGAGCTAGGGAAAATTCTAAGGCGGGTGCGGTTGCCTAGTGGGCGTGAATATGATGAAAATTTAAACAGAATCACTGGTTTTTTAATTTTTTGTGGGTACAGCCGCATTGGTATCAACAACATAGATCCGGCTATGAGTCCATACTATTTCTTAAATTTTGGGTCTCTTGAAACCTACTCCCTCCATTCTTTTTTACTTGTCGTCATTGACTTTCATCGAAAACTTTGACCGTTCATCTTATTTAAAAAATTAAAAGTTAAGATTAAAAATCCATTAGTTATGAATCAAATTATAACAAAATATTTAATATTTCTTATATATTTTTTGAATAAGATGAATGATCAAAATTATTGATTAAAGTCAATGACGACAAAAAAAAACGGTGGGAGTAGTTTGTATGCTTCCTTCGTCAAACTGAGAAGACTAACAAAACACATAATAAATTCTTATACTCTGGCAGCTGGCACGGGGGTTGTATTTCTTCACAGTACGCAAAGCTTCGACGAGAAAAGGAAAAAGAAAAAAGAAAACAGAGGGAGCAAATGTCCTACCTTGGCGCCCTCACCTCCAATGAACAAGTGAATAACAAAAAAGCAGAGCCATACAGCGACGAGCACCCCAAAGTCAACCCATGGGCTCCGACGACCACCCCCGCCGCTCCGGCCACCTAGCAGTGGTTCTTTCGTGGCATCTCCGACGCCTGACACCTCCGTACCGGCGCTCGTCATCACCGCCGTCTCCGCCCGCCACCGCTTCACCCCGGCACTGTAAGTCTTGAACGTGGCGAACGCAAGGAACAGCGAGAAGAGCACGGTGATGAGCCACTCCGGGAACATCACGTTGCACACCACCCCGACGCTGACGCCTAGGAGCAGACACGGCTGCGAGACCACGGCGATGTCGTAGTCGATCAGGGAGGGCTGGCCACCCGTCTCATCTGTTCCGGTGCCACGGATGAAGATGGTGTAGAGCACGTTGGACAGGGTGCCCCCAGTGACCATGAACGTCGAGAACGCGGTGGCCGTCTTCAGATCGAGCCCAGCGAGGATGCTGAGGATCGGAACGTACATGGAGCCGCCTCCAACACCGCCGGCGCTGGAGACGGCTGCGGCCACGAAGGAGAGGATGCATGCAACAATGGTCCTAAGACTCAGGTTGCCGTGCAATGACCAGTCCATCTGCTGTGAGTTCCACTGAGATAGGTGGATCGCCGATCTAGCAGCGTTAGTAGTAGCAGAGGCGAGGAGCTGGTGGGTGGAATTCATCTTTGCTGTTCAGGCGACTTGAGACATTCCCGCGGGGCTATTTATTATTTTCCAGTTCAAGAAGCATAGGTCAATTCTGTCCCTGTATAGAAACGAATGGGCAAAGTCTAGTAGTTGATTTGTCGTATGTCTCGACATCTATACAAATGGACAGTCTATAGTTATTTGGATCTACCGTAAAATTTATCTATATATTATATAATACACTTGACACTTTATATTCAGTTCTGAATGTGGTCAACTTTGTATCTAGACGGGTAGTAGGCCTTCTTCATTTTATCTCTGAATAGAAAACTATGAAACAAGAAGAGCTGCATATTCTCTTTCAAAAAAAATGCTGCATATTCTTACATACGGTTCATGGAAATTAGATAAATACTACAATGAGGTCTTTTACTAATGGCTATAAAGCTTTATAGGATCTGTCGCAAAAAAAAAAAGAAAAGAAAGAAGAAGAAGAATCCGCCACATTCCCTGATCCCTTCAACGACTCCTATTGCCTTCTAGAATCTTCTGAAAAGAAAAACAATTCAAAGTATCCCCTCATTTTTCCTTTTTTTTAATCCTGTAATAAGGACTAAGTGTCCGAATAGCTCGAAGCACTGTATCCGAGCAGCCTGACCTAAGATGGGAAACGTTACCGCTTGATGTAAGCGTCTCTGTCGGAACTAGGCTATCTGATGTCAGCGGTCGATTCTATTTGTAGCATAATCGTCCTTAATTTAGGGTCCAGTCTGCTCATTCAGATCTTTCGGCTGTCTTTTGCTGAAGCAAAAGATAGTATAATAATTAACAAGAATATAGAAAATGAGATAGTTTCTTTTATGACACTACAAAATGATACACTACGTTATATCATATTACAAAACAAATAATGTCTTATATGACACTGCATTACAAACTTAATATCTTCTATGACATTGACATGATAGCCTCAATAAAGAAAATCAAAATAAAAATCTTTTTTAATTCAAAATTTTTCTAATTTTTTATGGTGACATATAAAATCATATTCTATAAGTTTTATTTCTGGTTCTAGTTCAAATTTGAAACATATTTGAATTTAAAATTCATATATTTAAATCTATCATAAACATTGTTTAGATTTTTAAAAAACATTTAGACTTTGAATTAAATTTTTAAACTTGGTCCATAAGTGTATGTGAGGTTCATGGCCACTCTAAAATTATGCTAACTATTTAATGCTATCAAATTTATAACAGTAATGTATGTAAATGATTTGAATTAAATTATTAAATGATCTCTACAAATATGATAACAACACATAGTCGACACAATTTCAGAGTGTCCAACAATCTCCAACAAAAAGTTTAGATCAAGTTTTATAAATTATTTCACAGATTATTTATTTTAAATAATTGAAATAATGTTTATATCAAATTTAAATATATGAATTTTAAATTCAAATATGTTTCAAATTTGAACTAGCCCAAAAATAAAACTTGTAGAATATGATTTTCTATGTCACCACAAAAAATTTGGAAATTTTTGAATTAAAATACAAATATTTTTAAATTTAAATATATTTGTATTTTAATTTTCTTTATTGAAACTATAATATCAATGTCATAGAAGGTGTTAAGTTTGCAATACAGTATCATACAGAACATTATTGATTTTGCAATGTCATACAAGGTACTGGAGAATTTTACAGTGAATTATCCCAAAAATAGATTACAAGAGTGTTTTAAAATTGGGAGAATTGCACGGTTGCCCCTATTATGGGCTCAAATTATGACTTTACCCCTTCTATTCCGACTTTGCATGGTTGCCCTCGTTTTTTTGAAACAAACCCACCGTTTGCCCTTGCTTTCAACTGACGTTACGCCATATCACACTGTAGGTCCTAAAATAAAATAAAAAAATAGGGCATGACAAGTCTGCCCTTCAGTTCTAACACCCAACCCACCACACCACACCACACCACACGAGTAGGAGCTTCAGCGCAGAGGCGGTGGAGGCGCTAAACTTGGTCCTCGTTGCTTCGAAGGTGCCGGCGCCGGCGTGTGGCGGCCGGATCCGAAGCTTGGACGCACGGGGGCGACGTGTGGCGGCCGGATTTGGCGCAGGGCGGCGCGGCAGGGCGAGGGGCGGGGCGCGGCATGGTGCTGGGGGTGGGCGGCGCGGGGCGTGGCAGGGGGCCTTGGCGGCGCGGCGCGGCAGGGGGCTGGGGGTGCAGGGCGCGGGGTGGCGCGCGGGGCTGGGCGCGGCGGGGGGGGCGTGGCGCGGCGCGGCAGGGGGCTGGGGGTGCAGGGCGCGGGGTGGCGCGCGGGGCGGGGCGCGGCGGGGGGCCCGACCAGGAAGTGAAGCGACTCCTTGAAAGTGAAGCCAGGTGGTCTGAAAGAGAAGGTGGTCCGACTGAGTTCAGTAGATTGCAATCTTCAACCATCTGCCATGACTGAATTCATTTAGGTTAGTTATCTTTTGAAAGAGAATAATATGCATCCGAATTAGATGTTGTTTTCTTATGCATTTACTCTAACTGCCTGTCATATTGTTCTATGGTTTTCTTGTGTGCATATATTACTACCGCATGGTTGCACCATGGTTTTTTTGGGAGGAAGGAGGATCAACAAGAATAGGCTCTACTGGTGTCTTTTCCTTACTTGATTTAGTTTGCTGCAACCTGATTATTGCTGGAAGATTTCATATGTAATACACTGCAAGGTGATGATGGTTTATTTGTGTTCATTGCAGTCAACATCTTTAGTGGAGTTGCTTAGGAACATTAATGAGCCCGCATCTTCTTCCTTTGCAGGATAAGATTCATTCTGGTTTGGTTGGTGGCTTCATCGTTACAAGGCACTTCATTGGCAGGTGCTCCTCGCGGCGCTCTGAGAGGTCTGCATTTCACCATGGATCAGGAAGGAGCAAGGTACGTTGGGACATCATTTTTTGTGTCCATGGAACTCATAGTTTTGATAGTTTGTAGGCCTATTTAGGTATCCTGAAAGTGTTTTGTTGTTGTGATTTGTAGAAAAACCACAACAAAAGTTGTTGTTCGAATTGGTGCATTTTTTAGTCTACCAGATGGAGGACCAAAGCAGTTCTGCAAGAGAGAAATCTTGCATCCGTTTTTAATTGACAAAAAATACTATAGTTACCAGCAGTTAGTTGATGACGTCGGTAAATCTCGCATATGGGGTTCTAATCAGTACATATCCTTCTGGCGTGCCATGAATGATCATGCTAGTCTTGGTGTTGAGATAAAAGATGATGCAGATTTGCTTGATTGGATCGTACTGAACAGCGAGATTGAAAAAGTATGCATCAATGCTGTGGTCAGGGTATTTGAAGGGCCGTTGCAAGTTTCACCCACAAAACGTAGGTGTCATCCTATGGTGAGGAATAAAGAGACACAAAATCTTGATATTGTTGCAGCGATAGGAGAGAATGGTAGTGAAACTCCCAGCCAGAAAACAGCAGTACCACCTGATTCTGACACAGACTCACTTGTTGCCCTGAGTAACAGTACTTATGATAATCGGAGGCAGCTGCGTCTTCTGACTCTGATGCTGATTTCTATGACCGTGATTTTGACCCTGATGCTGACATATCTGTGAGGACAATGGTGATGATGTTCCCACATTTTCTTATGATGTGGATGATCCTTGTATTGATGTTGGTACGATATTCCCAGATGTGGATCAATGCCAAGCTGCAGTGCAACATTGGTGCATATTAAATGATCATGCATACCATACCATCAAGAAAGATCAAGAAAGGTTTCGAGCTAATTGTCTTAGAGCAAGTGAGGGGTGCAAGTGGGTGTTTTTTGCTTCTATTAGCAAGAAATACCTTGGGTGCAAGGTACAAGTTGTGCTTATTTACTTCTATCCTACGTGTAATTCTTTAACATAATATATCATATATTAACAATTTTGTGCAACATTTTGCAGGTGAAAACTTGTGGACCAAAGCATATTTGTAGCTCCGTTAATCAGTGTGGAGACAGTATGACCTCTAATAATTGGGTGGCTGCTAGAGTGTTGGACATGGTGAAGGAATCTAAAAAAAGGAGGACTAAGGACTTACAGGAAGAATTGAAAAAGAAGTACAACATCGATGTTCCTTATTCTAAGGTTTTTCGTGGGAAAGAGAAAGCTATTGATATGCTAGATGGGAAATGGGGTGATAGTTATAACTTGCTGCCCACTTATCAAGCTGAGCTTATGAGGTCTTGTCCTAGAAGTATTGTTGAGCTAGAAACAGAAGAGCATAATGGGGCTGAGTGTTTCAGGCGCTTTTTTGTAGCACTGAAACCTTGTATAGATGGTTTCTTGACAGGTTGCAGGCCCTACATTGCTATGGATTCCACTCATTTGTCTGGTCGATCAAGAGGTCAGTTGGCAGCAGCTGTTGCAGTGGATGGGCACAATAGACTCTTCCCTGTTGCATATGGTGTAATTGAGACAGAGTCATTAGAGAGTTGGACATGGTTCATCAAGAACTTAAAAGAAGCTATTGGAACTCCTCATGGATTGGTTTGAAATATGCAATTATGTGTTTGTTTTTCATCTTTTAAGTTTGAAATGCTCATAAATATTTAACTTATGATATAGGCAAAGAATAGGGGGAGCTGTAACTGCTGTATACCCAGAGGTTGAGCATAGAAAATGCATGAGGCACTTGTGGAAGAATATGAAAAAGAAGTATTATGGTCCTTTCTATGCTCAAAATATGTGGGCTGCTGCCAAAAGTTATACAAGTGATAGGTACAACTACCATATGAGGAACATAAAAGAGAAGAGTCCTGCTGTAATGAAATATTTGGAAAACAATCACAAATATATATGGTCTAGAAGCAAATTTTCTGATCTTAGCAAGGTGGATTACATCCATAATAACCTCTCAGAAAGTTTCAATAATTGGGTGTGCCAACTAAAGGACATGCAAATTGTAGACCTACATGATAAGATCAGACAAATGATTCTAGCTAAGTTTGAGTTGAGGTACAATAGTGCTATAGAAATGGAAGGCAAAATAATCCCTGCTATTGTCAAAAATCTGAATGCTAAAAGCAAATTAATTAAGGATCATGAGGTGCTCATATGTAGAGGCAACACGGCTGAAGTAACAGCCTTGAACACCCGGCATTCAGTGGACTTGGACCAAAACACATGCACTTGTAGAGTTTGGCAGGTGACGGGAAAACCATGCAATCATGCTTTGGCAATGATTAAAAAGCTCAGTAGGGAGGTCCAAATGGAAGTCTTTGTTCATGAGTATTTTTCTATTGAGAGGTTGAAGAAGACATATGCGGGTGTGTTCTATCCAATGACATCCAAAGATCAGTGGGAAAATATCGACTTGGGCTATAAGATTAAAAAGCCTAAGTTGAGAAGGAAGCCTGGAAGGCTAAGGGAGTCTAGGATCGACGCATCAGATGAGGCTGGGGCTACTAAGAAAAGGAAATGTACTGAATGTCATGGATTGGGACATACCGCAAAATATTGCCAAGGAGGACCTACAGCTAGGCAACAAAGAGCCAATGCATCTGGAGGGGGAAGCAATGACCCAACAAAGTAAGTCATCTATTCTTCAATATTGTTGTTGTTACCTTAGTTCTTTAATCCAAAAATCATTGCTGCTTACATCTATTTAGTACAAGTGCACATGGAAGAGGAAGGGGAAGATGTGCAGTAAGGGGTGGAAGAGGACGTAGGAGCCTCTCATCTTCACGGAACATAGCAGGAGAGGGCAGCAATGAAACTTCATCTAAGTAAATCATCTTCAAATATTGTTGCTTACTATCCCATTTTTATTTATCTCATATGCTAAATTTTCTGGATTCTTATACGGAGTTCTCTGGATTTTTAAGTGCAAATGACATCAGAACACCGCCACGTGGAAGGGGAAGAGGACGAGGTACAGGAAGGGGCGGGAGAGGTTCTGGAAGGCTAGCTCATGGTTTGGCGCTTAATGTGATGGTCCTGCATGTGATGGTTCTGCATGTATGGTTGTAGTTGTATTGTTGGACTTATATGTGCTTTAGTAGTGTTGGACTCGTTTTGTTGGACATGTATGTCTGTATTGTTGGAGTTCTATGGTTGGACAAATATGGTTTAAGTACTGTTGGATTTGTATGGTTGGACATCTATGGTACTTTGTTACCTTTTGTTGCATCATATTGTAAAATGTTGTGGATAGTGTGATGCTATGATTTGTGTTGTCAAACTGAGTCTACATATATAGTGTTCATGTCAAATTTAATTTAAGTATTATTAAAAATTTTGATACATTTTGTCAAATTTGAAATGAACATACATTAAATAAGTTTGTACCCTAAGTTTGTATTATTTTAAAATTTATATCCCAGCTTAAATCAACCATATTAAAATAAGGGCAATGGTGCAAACTGTTATAAAAACAGGGGTTTCTATACAAGGGTATATATGTTATTTTGCGTCATATTTAACGCCTTTACACACCGCTAACAGAACAGGGGCAACCAGGTTGTTCGGTTTAAAAAAACAAGGGCAAATATGCAAAGTGTGAAAAACAGGGATAAAATCATAGTTGTAAACCATAATAGGGGTAACCGTGCAATTGCCCCTTTAAAATTAGTGTATAGTTTTTAATTCAAATTTAGAGTGCGAAAGTGGAATTTTAATATATAAAAATTTGACAATATATCTATAATAAGCATATCAGTTGAGAAAAGTGATTATTCTCTAAGATTATGATATATGTCTACAATAAGCACATCAGTCCAGAGAAGTGCTTATTCTACAAGATCACGGACAGTGAAGCTGCAACCCACCCACTCGAAAGACCACTCCTTGGTAGCTTCATCCTCCCAAACCAGAAAACAACTATCACAAACATGTTCTAGAAAAATACCTGAAAAACGATTAAATCACAGCAACCAATATTCAGCAAGACTAACCCATCACGTGGGCTTCTAAAACTGACTCCTAGCATGTAAGGTCATTTGTAGGAGTTGAAATTTGACTTGTAACTAGTTGGACGCCCGTGGTATACTACGGTTAAAATTAATATTATATGAAAAGAATTATTTAAAATATATCAATCGCAATACTAAACATAAATTATAAACTATACTTCAATATGTGATAGAACTGGAGTGCCCGATCTTTCGGTGAGTGAAGATAACTTGATTTGGTGGAAGTAGACCCTCACGATCCGACTACGACGAGCAAGCTCGAGGCGCCAATGCAATCGCTGAACCAACTCCCGATGGTTACCAACCTTGCTGGTGCAAGATCAGCCTGATCACGAAGATCGTTTCCTGCGCGCAATCGAAGAACGAGCAAGAAAGAGATGCAAGCAATCTGATGTATTACTTGAAGGTGGAGTTCTGAATACAAGTGGCACCGCTATAATGCGTGCGACGGCTGTAGCTAAAGCTAACAATTAAACAAAACTCAAAAATAAACAAGGGGCGCAGCCCTTGGCTAAATACACGAGGAGAGGAGCGCAGCCCCTGGTGGCGGCCAGAGGTGGGGGCGCAGCTCCTGGGTGGCACGCATCCCTAGGGTTGCGCGCAACCCTAGGTTGGCCCATGAGGGGGGGCGTTCAACTGGGCCGACTGGCTAATGTTCTGGGCCTTCGTTTTTCAGCAGCATGACATAGTTCAGCTCTCTTGCACGGGCCCTCGTGATTGGCCCCACTGATGAAGGAGGCGTCGCTTGATGTAGAGGTGCATCTGGTGAAGCCGTGACTGGAAGTGGAGGCGCGTCCGCAGGTGCTGCTGGTGTGGCCGTTCCCGTGTTGGAGTCGATGTCCTCATCAATATGATTCCAAGATTTCATAACCTATGATTGCAACAACAAAAACAATCCATATTTTGCACATTGGATTGGAAAAGCAACATAATCCATAAGCATGAAAGTAGTATGACAAAAAAAAATACCGTAATAAGAATAAAGAAATGTAAGAATATAGTATACTACAAGTACAAGTGAATATAAAATGTGATCCGGCAAGTAGCGAGATACAATTGACCCCACTATTAGCAATTCAGCCCATTTGCCAGGCTAGACTCGGTTCAACATAGATAAAGCAATTGGTCTAACCAAATCCTACGTAGACAGTCATCCACCCACCGCCGCCACTCATCTCTACTCTCTCTCTCTCTCCACGACCACGCATCCCGCGTCCATGTTTCAGCGTGCTGCCCCCTCCCTTTGGGTGTGGCGACGACGTCTGAGCGAGCCTTGGCGACGGCGCCCGCACGAGCCTCTTCGACGGCATTGGCGTGAGGCATGCGATTGGGCAAGCTGGCACGACCGCATGAACTGCATCGCCGGGACCTGCAGCAGCAGCTGGCGACTGTGCGAGACATGGGCGACAGCCCCGTTGAGGGCGTGCGGCGAGCGTGGGTCGCTCCAGCTCTGCACGGCAATGGTGACAGAGGAGAGCCCGAAAGCCAGGGCGGCAGCGCAAGCTGGGGTGGTGCACATCGGAGGGGGCTCCGTGTAAAATACCATATGGGCCCCATCTATCGGCGCACTGGGGAGGGCGGGACGGACGGCGACAGGTCATGGAGACCTCCAACTCACGTTTTTAGTAGTAGTATAGATAAAGAAACAAAAATAAGAGTTGATCCAATTTTATAATTTTAGCCAAGTTGAAAGATTTTATTAATAAGAATAAAAATGTGTTATTAAAGCTAATCATGCATGGTTGCTATACAAGTAATTTAGATCATCAAAACAACAAACATATCATCATATTCCATTTCTTATTACAATGCAATGCAATGAACAAATGGACACTCTTAACCTTGAGGGTGGTGATTATATTCGATGTACATCCTATAGAAGAAACTCTAAATATACTACACTAACACACTATTATGAGTGTACTTGTTGGTATTTCTTATAGAGCGATTACGCATTTCCACTTTACTATGTTAGTATCATTCCTTGCCGGTCGTATCTTCTGCAATTTGATCTTATCTCCAGATAAGGATGAATTTGGGTATCAGTAATACATTGGACTAGCCGGTATGGCCTCTTGAATTATGCCGTTTGTCTATCAATTTGTAGGATAAATTGACTGGCACAACCTTTGATAATTAGAAATGCTATTTTGGTCCTGTAATAGAGTTAAACAGATCTCTCACGTCATGCGTGTGCAGTCTATTTTTCGGATCAACACGCCTTTCGACACCCCTGGTGGGACACGATTTGAAGGACGAGAAGCGTGATCTGACAAACTTCAAGGATCCGAATAGGATCTTTGTCACCAAGGAAAAGTTGCTTCAGGAACACTGTCAGAAGATTCGAGAGATGCCAGAGACATACAAAAAGTTGTGCATTGACTCATCTCGCATGCCTCGAGCCGGGACATCGTATCAGAAGTGCGACTTCCTGACAGATCCGAATTGTTCAAAAAAAATTACTCTTTGCTATAGTTAAACTAATGCTGATAATAAGAAAAAAATTGGTTGCTCAAGCTCGTTTTATAAACAATAAAATATTCTCAAACAGAAGAAAGTGCTCTAACAGACACTTAAAAATGTTCTATGACATGAAAGATTATTCTCGGATGCTAAAAATGTTCCGTGATACAAGAGATTGTTCTTAAGTGCTAACAAAGTTTCAATACAAAACAAATTGTTTTTAGACACCAAAATGTTTTTCTCGAGACACTAAAATGTTCCATGACACAAAACATTGTTCCCCAATATTCACAAATTTTCCAAGATATCAGGAACTGTTCCCAAAACATTTGAAATAAGTTAACGGAACAATGACGATAATATACGTTCTAGGACAATTGTTACTATGACGTTTAAAAATGTTCTAAAATAGAACATATTGTTCCAATATGTTTAAAAATGTTCTAAGACCCGAAAGATTGTTCGAATGCTAAAAATGTTTTGAGACAAAATAAATTGTTCTTGGACACTAATATTTTAGGACACAAGATATTGTTTCGAGACACTAAAATGTTCCAAGGCACAAAACATTGTTTCCGGATATTCACAAATGTTCCAAGATACAAGGAAATATTCCCAAAAGTTTGAAATAAGTTTACATAACAACAACTATTATATGCATTCTAGGATAATTGTTCCTACAATGTTTAAAAATGCTGTAAAATAGAAGATAGTGTTCCAATATGTTTAAAAATGTTCTAAACAGAAGGTATTGTTCCAATATGCTTAAAAATGTTCTAGAAAAAGGAGATAATGTTGATAGACGATTAGATATGTCTAGGAAATTTGTTCTCACAATGCATAAAATTGTTCTTAAACAGAAGATATTGTTCCAAAACTCTTAAAAATGTTCAAAAAAAGAGACAATGTTCCAAAACGATTCCAAAACGATTACATATGTTTCAGGATAATTCTTCCTACAACGCATTTAAATGTTACGAAATAAGAGATATTGTACCCAAAAAAAGGAGATAACATTCCCAGATGATTAGATATGTTTTAAGGAAAAAAAATGCACAGTGCTTAACAATATTTTGAAATAGAAGATATTGTTCCAAGATGCTTAAAATATTGAAAATAAAAGAGACATGTTGGAAGAATGATGTAAATGGAGTAGAACACAAAGGTGCTGTTTGGATAGTTTGTGGGTTGGGGATGTGGAAATAAGATGAAAAATGTATAGTAGGTTGAGGATAGGGATATGAAGTCTAAATCTCTTTGACATGTTTGGATTCTTCGTATTGGGATGGGGAAATAACAATGTCATCTATGTTTCTTATTTTCTTTGATCTCATTTCCTGGTGATAACCCACCCCCTCCCATGGGTTGAGATCTATGGGAAATGTGGCAATCATTTTCCTAACCCAAACTATCTTCATTTCCCTATCCCATTCTCCAAACATTGGAAATGACAACCTCCGTCCCTCATTTCCCTAACCCACCTCTAATTTTCAGGTATCCAAACATCACCGAAGGGATATATTGGAATAAAATATAATACTAGTCAAACAATTATAGAATAATTTTCTGCAAAAAAACAATTATAGAATAATTAAGGAAGAAATATGTATTTTAAATAAATATAAAAATAATATTATGTAAAAGAAGATGCATGCATAGACATACATAAGGGAAGGAAAAAAAAAATCCAAAACAGCCCAAGCAACAGAAGTATATAGCGTATAAAATATTACTAAAAGATGTCGGAAACAGCATACTATTGTGGAAGGCACGCAAGCCCCGTGGGCTCAAAACAGCCTAGCAAGGACGTGAGGGAGGTTGTGCTGAGGATGGCTATGCACTGTGGTGGTGGGAGGGAACAGTGACCGCCTATGCTTCTCCCAGGTGTGTGGGCGCTTCACCACGGCGCAGGCACAGTTCGTCGTGGTCTTCACCACGCTGCTAAGCACGGCGGGGAATGTGGCCAGCACCATGCTCGCGGGCAGGGCGCTGGGCATCACACAAGGCCATCATGCTGGGCGGTTCGTGAAGGGGTACTCCGACTGCTGCTGATTGCCTCTTTGTCAGATGATTACCGGTTCCTATGAACCAAAGGCAACATAGTAGCACATCCTATAGGAATCCGAAACCTATAATATTCCTATGTTTTTCCTTCAATCCAAAGGAGACCATAACATCCGATCCATTAGCAGGGCATACTCATCCTGGATGTTCATCTCCACTTTTCTTTAACCGGATAATGATATTCTTTTTACTAGTATTACTAAATAACCGTCAGCTAGAAACTGTTCTGTCTCTATAACTGTGGTACATACAACAAAAAGAATAAGCAGAATGCAGCTGAAACTATGGGAGCAATACATAATGCCGATTGCCACACGATAAATCTTTGGCAGCAATCATCTTTCAAAATGCCCGTCTAATGATTTTATGGCTCCAACTGGTGTACCGATTCACCACAAAAATCAAGTACCATGATAAACGATGAAAAATGCCATCAGGTGATGTTAGTTTACTCCTCATCTGAATCATTGAACGTGATCTTTGTGGATTTAGGAGCATCTGCTGTGATTTCCTTGAAGTGAGACCCATATATTTTGGATTCCTGCAAATAATGGTTGACAAATCGTCATTTCTCTTCACCCCATGATAAGTAACTAAGCTGTTACTTGTCAAGAATTAACACATGCTCCCTATGGTGTGTAGAAACTTTTTAATGTTTCCAGAAAATTACTAGAGCAAATTCCTTGTAGGCCATTAAAAATTTTAGAGTTCCTTCTATAACATTTAGAGAGTTGAAGTTCCATTGCCGACAAAAAAATTGACGAAACGGTTACAGAAAGCAACCATTTTCGTTAATCTGGGAGTTTTCATACATATTAACAAAGACGCATTTTGTTTACGTTAATAGTTTAATATAAAGCATGTAGTCTCATCACCTACTGCAAAAAGCCTGTCTGGAGTACAAGATTTTTTTTTTTTAATTTTTTGATTGATTGTACCGAATAACCCATAAAATCAGTAACAGCGCTATTTTGTTGCCATCTCCAAACTGTACATCCACCACCTATCTACAGATTGAAGGGCTCTCTCTTTGAATGAAATGCAAATGGTATTAGCTTCATTACATATGTTTACTTCCCACATGTCATCATCCACCAAAAAGGTTTAGGGACCTGTACATTATATATGCTACAGATCAATCTACATTTATTTTAGCCCCACTTTGTAAATGTTCAGAACAAGTGAATACCCATTTTGCATGTACCTTTTCATGTGTGTCAAATGAAGGTAACTTTGCTTGAATTATGAAGATTATGAAGAAATTGTTTGTTCCCTTTTTATATTATTATTCATGACATGTATATCTATGGAGACTAGCTATCCATGTGCCTGAACCTTGATTTTTGGCTTTTCACCCTTCTTGCCCTTCTTTAGCTTGGCATTTGTGTATGTTATTTCACCCTATCGTTCCCTTTTTTTTGATTTATTGTTCTTTTCTCCACTCTTTTTACCCTTCTTTCACCGCTTTGGCTTTGTCTGGGTTTCATGTTAAACCTTGGGGGTTTCATATCTAGCCTACCCAACTTGCTTGGGACTAAAAGGTTGCTAGGTTGGTTGTTGTATTCATTACATGTATATATTGTATCTCGAGTTTTTTTTTTTTTTCAAACATAACCAGGCACACTTTTACAGAATTTCTTTAGGTATCCATGTGTAGCAATGTATACGCTCATAGAGCATATACTCATGGATAGGCATGGCCTATGAATGGCTCTGAACAAAAGATAAACTTCAAAAATCAAATTCTGGCCACAAACCTTTTTCTTGACGTGAGTGCCAAATTTCATAAGAGCTGGAGGAACAACCTGACCAGCCTCCCTCAAAACATTCACAAGTTCACCAGCAAGGCCCTATAAATTGA
This sequence comes from Oropetium thomaeum, assembly GCA_001182835.1. Lineage (NCBI taxonomy): Eukaryota > Viridiplantae > Streptophyta > Magnoliopsida > Poales > Poaceae > Oropetium > Oropetium thomaeum. Next base: position 2,087,972 of record LFJQ01000009.1, on the reverse strand, counting down.
CAACATAATGTATTAATATCAGCTATAACCGCTGCAAGGCACAAATGAAAAAAATGAGTATGATCATCTTGGGTTTACCTTGTTCTCTTGAGTAAAAAAGGTATACGCAATACCTTTCTTGCCAGCGCGACCAGTCCTCCCAATTCGGTGGACATAATCCTCCGTGGTCAAAGGATAGCTATAGTTAATGACAAATTCAACATCAGGAATATCAAGTCCTCGTGAAGCAACATCTGTAGCAATCTGCAAGCATTAAAAAAATAATGAATACAATTGGAAACAACAATATTTTTGTTGGCTAAAAGGTAAACAAATCAGTGTTCCCTAAACGATAAACAGTCAGTGACCCACCGTTTAGCGTTTAAACGGTTTAAGACAGGGTTTAGACAGGCTAAACAGTTTGCTATTGTACCATGGATTTGCATATATAAATGACATATTTACTGATGATACTGAGGAAAAATGCAAAATATGAAAAAGAGAACATTCTAGGTTAGCCCGGCATATCAGCAACAGCAAGTCCCAAGCCACATATTTTCTTCTCTCTCCTTCACCACAAGCAAACAAGGCTCATACTCCATCTCTCCCCATTCATCTTCCTCTGTCAATCTCCCACACGTCCGCCCCCAAATCCCCTGCTCAGCGCAGCGGTGGCTACATCACATGCATGGGATGGACTGCTGCTGCTCCTCTAGGTCCCGACGCACACCAAGGATGCAACGTTCTGCACGGGGGCTTGACTGAGGCAAGCAGCATGCAGGCTGGACGGTGGTGACAGCATGCAGGAAAGAGGGCCCAGGCTGGATACCGGCGACGACGGCAAGCAACTCAATCTCCCGCTCTCCTCTTTCCACCAGCAGATCCTGTCCCCATCCAACGTGCCTGCCTTGAACGGTTTAGGGATCTGACTAGGCCCTAAACTCTGTGGTTGCCTCATCTAAACAGCTTCCGTTTAGCAAAACATTGAAACAAATAAGAGAACTGAAAGAGTAATGTCAAAGCTGAAGATATTTTGTCACAACTCACAAGGTGAAGCACATAAAAAGGAGGCAAAAAAGCTAGAAGATAACTAGAAGATCTCACATTTTACATTGGTTTCAGGTGGCCATGTATTTTCAAAGAATTTATGCTTTTTACTAAAGCTGTAAAAATTTGCGTATCATTTATACAAATATATTGGCTTCACCACATGACAAATGATAACTCACATGGCGCTAGTAGCACTATGCATCATACACAGATGCTTAGTTTAACTAATACATACAGTAATTATAAATTCACTGACACGGATGGTATGGATCAAGATATAGTTCGGCAAACAAGTGTCATAGAAGCCAGAGCAATGGCTAAAGACGAAAGCACTGAAAAGGTTTAGATGATTCAAGAGCGTGATGCGGCAGTTACAAAGGGAGCAAATGGGAGCAATTCATTAGTGCAATTAAATCCAGAAAACTCCCAGTTAAGTAATAGACCAAAAGGTAATGGACCACACTTGATAACAATCTTCTTGGTAGAAAAATCTTGGGCCAAGTTGATGTGACGTTTGTGCGCCCCGGGAGGGGGGGGCGGGGGGGGGGGGGGGGGGGGTGGCGGCTGTCTTGGGTGGGCACAACAGGGTCTGATTCCAAAAGGTGGCTAGGATTTATTAGGTTCAAAAGTATTTATTTCGGAAAGGACTAGCTTTATTTAGAGATACAAGATTGGAAGTCAAATAAGGATAAGAAGCACATTAGAGTTTGAGTGATCTTCAAGTAAACTGCCCCATAAATATAAAGGGCCGCAAAAAAGGAAAAGGGTTTTCCCTCGACTCCTCCTCTCTCACTGGCCCTCACGCGCCGACGCTGCCCCCGACGCTGCCCTCACGTAGCCGCCACCACAGCCCTAACCACTGTCGGCCACCATTCCCAATGAGGCAGAAGGTCGACCACAACAGTATGGTTCTCAACACTCCTGCCTTAGGGCCTGTTTGGATACAAAGTATTTTTAATATTACTTTAGAATATCATGGCTTAATATGGAGGCAATAGGCCATATTAAGGTATGCAATTTGCAACCCTACACTCAATGTAACCAAGAGGTAAGATAGCCACAAGGGTTAACTAATAAAATTGAAGGCACTAGCTGCAACCATATTTGATGTAAGTAACATAAGTGGGCATAGAAGGGATATGAAATTTGAAAACCAATCGCAAGCAAGCAATGTCTATTTTCTATGGCAAATAAGGGAAGAGTCACGGTTTTTGCTAAAACAAGAAAATATTATAGTTTTCCATTGCAGTATTGCTTGTGTGACACCAAAAAATCCATGGCCTTCAGATACTATATGGTTTTATAAAACTGCAACATCCAAAGAAGACATTATGCCTTTTTTAGCAAGTTAAAGGAGGAATGTTTACTTTTCTAGTGTCAAGTTACGGCAAGGTGTGCTATCGAGTGAAACATAACTTAGAAAGTAATGGACAAAGAAACCAAACATGGCCTCATATATCTCAGGTACAACTCCAAAACTAGGCAAAAGACATCTGTAGAAAGAGAGTTCAAAACTTTTATAAAAGAATAGACTTAAAGAAATAATACATAAGTTAGAGAAAAGGCGCACCATTAATCGACATTTTCCTTCTTTAAACAAAGATAAAGCTTTTGTTCTATCATGCTGGGCCTTATCTCCATGAACTGAAACAGCCTTCCACCCCCTTTAGAAGAAAATATGCATAGATTAATATAACTATATTTTGCAATTAAATTGAAGACATTAAACCAATTATTAGTTACCTTCTCTGGAGCATTGCTTCCACCCTTGCAGCTTCTTTCTTGTACAACACAAAAACTAAAACCCTGTTGCTGTTGTATGATAGAAAATAGCAATCAAAACTTAGGGTGCAAAGATTTTTGTGCATCTAACAAGTAAAAGATCACTGTTAAATTTGTCTCGGAGAAAAAGGCCATATTATTATACCAAAAATATAAAGACCAGTACAGAAATGAAAGACAAAAAACAAACAAACAAACAAAGAAACAACAACAACAACCAAGCCTTTTAAAAGCAGAAAAACAAACATCCCAACAAATGATTTCTGTTCCAGTACTGTGCACATAAAAAAAGGTACCGCTTTCAAATCATGCGTCCAGTGTCAGCAATGATCTTGAGAAAGCTGAGGTTTTTTGTAATAAAGTGTCAGAAACAGTTGAAGGTTTTGCAAGGGGCGCCAGAGTTGGTCGGTTTTTACAACATGTGCCAAAGTAATTGTAGGTATTTGCAATTCATATATTCTGATGTTTAGCCCAACATGAGCCAGACAGAATCATCATATTAAGAATATAACTATTTAAAAGACCAGTTGTAGCAAGAGAAATATGAATGATATCTACCTTTGTGCTTTATGGTATTTCTCAAGCAAGGCTAGTAATCTTGAATCTCGTGACCTATCATCCAATACTTCAACAGTTTGCATCACATCATGGTTCGCTGCAAGATCTTCTGATCCAATAACAACCTACAGTGAGATTTTGTATAAAATGTCAAGCATAAGCAATTAGGTTCTTGGGAAGCAAAATATGCAGGTAGACCAGAACCTTTATTGGATCTGGATTCATGAACTCTTGAGCTAACTGGTGGACAGCAAGAGGCCAAGTTGCACTGAACATAACCATCTGACGTGCTGCATGAGACATGAGATCATCATATAAAAATCAAGTGCATGTCATGATTACTGCAGATAAGTGCACAATACTGTTAGCTCACAAATGAACGTAATATAACAATAGGACATTAAAAGTTCAAACAAACAAAGCACTCATTCCAATTTCCACTTTGTTATAACCACATTGTGACAAGTGAGGCTTACATATACACAACATTACAACCTGGATATCTACTCTATTTTTACTGTTTATTATGTTCCCTGACTGATTACATGGCTAACTTATTCACAATGTTGCTAAGAATTGTAAAAAAAAAAAAGAAAAAAAGAAACATGGCACATAGAGGACCCACAGATGGTACAATATAAGAGGAAGCAGTTAAAAGAAAAGAAAAAGTGATGAAATCAATCCACCCATCAAACCATCCAATCACCGGCAAGAAGAGAAAGTGATGAAAACAAACCAGATGATGTTTGGCTCAAAATCGCTCTTACTTCAGGTTCAAAACCCAAATCCAGCATTCTATCTGCTTCATCTAGAACCTGGGGAAGACAAGCGTGTAAATTGACAGAATAAACATATTAATGAATAATCAGGAAAAAGTAAGCAGACCAGTGACCTGTGGAATATTTCAATTGATTGAGCTTTTATATATTGCAATTCATTTTCCTACTACTTTTGATATTGACCAATTTATTTTAAAATCTATAATCACATGTCATTGAGATTACAAAGAAAGAGAGTAGGACAAGGAAAATCAGGATTAGTGATTGTGAAGTACCAGTTTCCACTACTATGTTAGTATACATGTGAATTCTATTGAAAATTTCCCTTTTAAGATAAATGTGAAGCTTCTTTCTTTTAACTTTTCTTTTGAGTATCATTTAAAGTATATTACCCTGGGTTTCATCTCTAACCTACCTCATCTTGCTTGGGCTACCAGGCTATTTTTTTTTTCTTATTATTGTTACTGTATTAAGATTTAGATTTTGAAGCACCAAATTGAATATTATTAGCATGCACCAGGCAGCACCTACAAATGCCATTTTTGAGGGAAAAAAAAATGGCAAATTAAGTACTATACTCAGCAGCGATCAGTTTCCCCTGTTGAACAGTACTTGATCAATGTACCAACTATCAAGCCAGCTACACAATCTAGATGGAATCATGTGAATCTCATGTTTCTGTGGTATCACAAAGAATTGGTATCAAAAAACTATTAAGCATAGCAAAAGCACAAACAACATTAGTGGTACATGCAGATGAACATATGGTACGTTATGCTGGTGGAGATATATTTGTCTAGCATGATCTTTACAAAAGTAAACTAAATATCAAAGCAATAACGAAAGGAAACATTTATAAGCATCATGGAAATTTACAAGCCTTATTATAATAAAGTACCAAAGGCAAGACATTTAGGATGTGTGCAATCAACTTTTCAATCTTTGGTTATATCAAAGAAGAATTATTTATACTATACATGAAAAAGATTGTCGAAGTATAAGTGGATTTGCCACTCTCCCCATCAGCATAGACTTTTGGGTGAATTGGCAGGTAGATGAAATCCAACATGGTATCATTTACCATCCTGATCCTACACTTCGGCAACAAACCACCACCGCTGTCCTCTCCATGGGCAGCAGCAGTAGCAGCGCCGCCCTCTCCAACCAAGCGGCATCCTTGCCCTCCACCATAGCAACCACAAGCACCCTCCCTCTGCAACAGCGCCAGCAAAGCCAATCGTGAAACCCTACAAAATCAGCGACAACAGGCTGTCCTGGAGTCTCCTACAGCCACCGCTGCAAAGAAGCGTGATGCAGCCAGCGCTCAGGCACTCGATGCCAAAGCCAAGGAGAAGGCCCTTGCTACGGCTCGATAGAAGGTGCGAGAGGCCAAAGAGGCTCCCTATGTTTTTAAGGTGCAGACGAGCTGAGCAGCCTGGGCGCCTACCCCACCTTACTAGGGGAAGAGAGGGAACGTGAGGGAAGCGGTCGCCACTGCCGTCTCTGGCGCCTCCCACCTGCGGTGGCACTCGATCTACAAGGGCTGGTGGCAGCAGCGGCATACCTGAGGGAGAAAGAGGAGGCTGCAGCAGCAGAGTTGTGGTAGGAAAAGTTGGCGGGGCTGGCCTGGCTCTGGTTAGAAGGAGGGAGGAACAGCAGCAGAGAGAGAGAGAGAGAGAGAGAGCATGGTGGTGCTGGCCCGCCTAACTCTTATTAGAGCCAGGGAAGAAGAATGGTGGGAACTTGGGTGACGTGGTGGTAGGCTGGACTTTTTCCCTTCAGTTTGTTCCTCTTTTTTTCATTTTCCTTTTCCTTTCCATCTCTATGCTGTTATGCTGTAATTTGTTCATGATAAGGTGTTGCCTCACATCGCCTAGGCGTCGTCTAGGCAATTGGAGGGGGGGGGGGGGGGGTGCGCGGGGGGGGGGCTGCTCACCACATCTCGCCTCACCGCCTTAAAACCATAGGAGGCTCCTAAAGGCTATGTTATTAAGGCGGTAAGGCGACGTACAGTGGTTGGCCCCCTTCTAGACGCCTAGGCACTTAAGGCGTGTGGCAAGGTAACGCCATATCACACATTCCAAGGCAGATTTACACCCAAATGTCTCGGTTCATGATTCTTGGATGACCAATACAAAGCAACAGTGGAATGTTGGTCAAAATTGCAATCGAGACCAGGATGATTTTTATCTGAGTAAAGGGCACCGGAGGTCCCTAAACTATTCACGTTGTGTCACTTAGGTCCATAAACTCTTAGTGACCATCTGGGTCCCTAAACTATTTTTGATGTGTCAAGCTAGGTCCAAATCTTATATGAAGACCAGAAAATATGATGTGGGCATTCTAGTGTGGATTAGCACGCATGTGTGTTGCACATGCACTAGAAAAATGATCGGTGGAAACTGATCAGTTTTTTGCAAGCTTCAGCGGAAGGTCCAGTTCGGCTATTAAAACCGAAATTATGTACTATGATAAAAATAGTTTTTTGTTGATTTTTTCTGATTTCGGTTTTTGTGATAAAAATAAAAGGGTGAATCCTCACTTCACGTGCAAGATATATAAGTAATAATCCACGTTGGAACACTTCCATTATAATTTTTAGCGTTCAAATAAGCATTTGAACCTAGCTTGACACAGAAAAAATAGATTAGGGACCTAGATGGTCACTTCTGAAAGTTTATGGACCTAAGTGACACAACGCGAATAGTTTAGGGATCCAGATGGTCATTTTAAGAGTTTATGGACCTAAGTGACACAATGCAAATAGTTTAGGGACCTCTAGTGCACTTTACTCTTTTTATCTAGAAGGTACAACACACATCAAGTTCATACATAATGCTAACACAATGAAACAAACAAATAACTCACCACGAAGGAAACCTCGTTAAGACAACAGACACCCATTTCAATAAGGTCTTTCATACGACCAGGAGTTCCTATGACTATATCCTGAAAACAGAGACCCAAACAGTTGAACGAATGTTAGGCAACACTAAATATTAAAACAATTAATTGCTCACTAGTTCACTCTCTGAATTGAGTACAAGGCACAGTTGAATATATAGTAAACAAGTATTTCATTAGTAACTCATAACACTGAAATTGTGTTCAAGTACTGCCTGACTTTACGCAATGTTATCAATATTCAGTAATATACTGATTGCAGAAATTGTAGCATAAGAAAAGTAACAAAGTGTTATCTCACCACGCCAGATTTAAGGGCAGCTATTTGGGGTCCTTTTGAAGTCCCACCGTAAAGGCAAACTGAACTGATCCCACATGGTGCACCGGCTTCAACAAGTACATCTGCGATCTGGCGCACAAAAATGTATACACCATCATTCATGCATATTAAAGCTACCATTATTTCCCAAACCTAGCCCCAGCTTACAATTTAGATCAGCTTTCCCATCACCCACTAGCCAAGCAGGATATGACACATGCATTCATTTGCAGTCGTAGGCAATGGAAAAAAGCATAGCCCTCTTTTGAATGGAGGGAACTTGCTCGACTAGGTACTACACAAAGCTTTTGGAGCAACATAAAAGCAGTATAAAAGGTAAGTTAAGGCTACAAACTTACGAACTGCAACAAGGACAAAAGGGGGAAATAAATAAATATTATTAAATCTACTCTGTAGTTGCATTCAGTTGTTTACCTGCTGTGCGAGCTCCCTAGTAGGCGACAGCACAAGGCATCGGGGTACAGTCTTCTTCCTCGCTTTCTCCCCAACCTTCTTCCTGATATGCATTAGTGCCGGCACACCAAAAGCAATAGTCTTCCCTGGCATCAACAAAAGACGGATAAAAAAAAATTATCAGACAGTCTAACATGATGCACCAAAAAAAAATGCATTAATAAAAGCTCCCTTTCATCCAAAAAAACAAACAGGCGGGGTAGAAAAATCACAAAATTTTGCTATACCAGATCCGGTAGCGGCGATGCCAATGAAATCACGCCCGTCGAGGAGAAATGGCCAGGCGTGAGCTTGGATGGGAGATGGCCGCGCAAACGCCTTGCAACAGTCCAGCACTTGCGATGGCAAATCGGCGGCGGCGAAGGACTGCAGCGGCGAGTACTTGGCCTCTTGGGAGGCCTTTCCTGTCACCGCCACGGTCTTCTCCGCGCCGTTCTCTGTCTCAGCTCTTTCACCTGGTACATCCTCATCCCGCTTCTTCTTACTGCTCTTCGGGACCTCCTCCGTCGTCGCCGCCACGGACGCTGCCTCCTTGGCCTCGATTGCCAGCTTCCGCTTTTTGTCCTTCTTGTTCTTCTTCTCCTTCTTGCTGCTCACGGGTGCTTCCCGTTGCTCGGCGAGAATATTGCGGCCCATGGCAGGTGAGAGGAGGCAGCGTCAGGAGGGAATTGGACGGAGAAGGACGGCGGGAACTGGGACCTCGAGCCGAGTTTGTGAGAGGAGTCGGGGGAAAAACGGCGGCGCGCTGGAGTCGGGCGGGGGAGGAGAGAATTATGAGGGTTTCGACGGGACAAGAAGGTCCGAATCGGTAGAAAGGTACCGTTTCGATGGGCCGAAATTGAAGGAGGCCGAAGTTTCTATTCCGAAGGCTGCCAAACACGTCCGGATCCGGATTTTGATGATTCGGCCGAATTCGAGGGATCCAAACAGCTCCTAAGAGTGATTTGACAGATACTCTAAAAACTTCAAAAAAAATCCCTTCTTCTCTCTCTACGTCCTTGCTTTGTCTCCTCTGTTTTAGTGCCCAACAACAGAGGATTAAGGAGTTTTAAAAAAACAGAAGATTAAAGAGCAAGAATCGAAATCGAAAGAAGAAGTAAGGCAACCAGGCACATACCCTAGTCCTTCAGCAGCACCACGGGCCCACGGCCAAGCAGTGGAGATACAAATCCAGGACTAGCAGATGACAAACTAGAAACGTTGGCAGAGAATTGAAGGAACGCAGCAGCTTGGCAGAGTAGGCAACGGTGTTCTGTGGGCTTGGCGCTGGATGGAGGCGGCGGCGGCTGCTGCTGTAGGTGGGAAAAGGAGGCGGCAGCGTAAGGGTGAAGAACAGTAGAAAGGCAGCATTGATACAACAGGGAGGGACTCTTCTTTACCTCAAAAACCAAGGGTTCAGATTAAAGGTTACATTACTAACATATCCGTGCATTGCTACATGTTATTTTTTTTATGAGTAAAGTACATTAGGTCACTAAACTATTCATCCTATGTTATCTAGGTCCATAAACTCTTAAACTGAGCATCTAAGTCCTAAACTATTTTTGCTGTGTCAAGTGAGGTCTAAATCCTATTTGAAAGACAGAAATATAATATGACCATTTCAGAAAGAAAAAAATTGTTATATGATACTTTTAAAAAGTTGGTTTTCGTCGATGAATACTGCAACTCGATATTGGTAGTATGATACTAAGAAAACGTAGTTTTTGTTCTCAATGCATAACATACACGATCAGTTCAATTTTTTTAAAAATTCGACCCGCGGATGTAAGACAGCTCCGCCCTTCGGACATTTTGTTAGAAAAAAGACATTTTTACATAGGTCAAAAAAATTTTGATTTTTATTTATTCTGCCCTTATAACAAGGGTCTTGGGATCCGTGATCGATGTGAATCTAGGACCTAAGAAATACCACTTGAACATCCTAACCACTCGGCACCTAACTTGATACCGTAAAAATAGATTTGGACCTCACTTGAGCAAAAATAGTTTAGAGACCCATATAGTCAGTTTGAGAATTTATGGACCTAGATGACTGTCGGTGTTCGTTACCACCGGCTAGTAATTATCGTGGACTGTGCGTTTTGGGACTCAGATGGTTCGCAAGAGGACACAAGGATTATACTGGTTCAGGCAATCGTGCTTTACGTTCAGTCGCGAGCTGCTCGTGTTACTTGCGTTGTTTGTAGTAGGGTTTACAAATAGGCAAGAGAGGGATGGCTTCTCAAGTCTCTGAATGAATGAGGGTGTGTGGTGAAGTGTTCGTTGTCTGTCTATTCTATGTTATCTGATCTCCCCCTTTGAGGTCTCCGATCTCCCTTTTATATCGCAAGGGGTGAGACTTGGGTTACATGACGGTCAAGGAAAAGGGGGATAGAGAGGGAGAGATGGCGGAGTGGTGACCATACGCTCCAAATTGGGCTTCGTCGCTATGGGCGGCGTCACCGGCATGGCAGCGTCCTTCCGATCCGGCGGTGCTGGGAGCGTCCGTCAATCTAGAATGTCCCATCCGTATGGGGGGATGACTTTCGGCGGGGGTCGGCGGAGTGGCGCCGTCGTCCTCGCTCCTGTACTCGTCGAGCCGTTGCTCAGGAGTGTCCCATTCTAGCGTGGGAGTGGGCTCTGCCAGGAATGGTCGGAACGGTGATCGTCCTTTGGTCGGTGTGTGTCGTGCGTATTTGCTGCCCACTTGATGGAGTAGTCGTTGTCCTCGGTATTTATTACCTAACGGCCACCATCCTGTCTATCTGCGATGTGGTAGGTAGTTCGCCCGACCCCAGGGTCAGGCGAGGCGGAGCCTTATGTGGTCTCCCGACCCCGACGCGGTGGGGTCGAGCACATTGGTCGAGTTGTGGGAAATCCAACCCCTATTCAGGGAGGTCGGGCGAGACGGAGATCGTCCCTCGGCTCGAGCCGCCGAGTGTCTCTACGCACAGGGGTCGGGCGAAGCGGAGGTTGCTCCGCTTCCTTCATGCTATTAAGACTGCGGGTTGTTAATGCTGATCGCCTCTGGTATTGACCCTCGACAATAGCCCCCAAGCGAGGTCTGACCCCTGGGCAAAAGGGGGTCAGGCGTCGCTCAAATCGGGAGGGGAAGTTTTACTTCACAAGCGTAAGCTCGCTTTCTACCTCATTGAGCCGGCTTGTCCTGCGATCCCGTTTATTGGATCTCTTTCTGCAACTCCGTCCCTCGAGTCCTCCTCACGTTGCGGTGATCCATTCGAGGACACGGTCTGACTTGTGCCGTCCATCCTACGCGTCCGTTCGCTCGACGAGGAGGTTGAGCCGTACCACGCTTTACCCCGGGGGTCGAAGCATGGCGCTCGTCAAGCTGATAACGGGTGAGTTCAAGTGAAGCCCCGAGGCCCCTTCGGGGAGGCCTCGATGGACCAGCTAGCGGTCGACTTCAATCCTCTCGGTTGCCGTCCCATTTGGTACCTGAAAGCCGTTCGATAGGTTTCGAGGGCTCGCTGCCTTTCTACGGTGAAATACCCATGGGTCGGTGATGCCCTTAGCACTCGAGCATGGATCGTGATGCCCTTAGTGCTTAGCGCTCGAGTGCCAGGGTATTGGCCGCTAGCGGGCCCATCTCTTTCCACCCCTCGCTTTGTTTTCGCCTTGAGCGGCTGTCGAACCCGTTCGCTGGGCCAGCGTTGGAACTCTTTGGGCCGTCGGGTGTGTTTCAGCCCATATCGCCACCCACCGGTATTAATTCGGGGCAGAGACGCGGCAGCGTTGGTCTCGGGTCATGTGAGTGCACGAGCGTCTGCTTGCGCCGATCGAGGCGGTCGCGTGGGCCTCGTTGCATCACTTGGGGGATGGCGCCCTACGGGTGAGAGGATATAAATTCATACCTCGCGTGCTCGTTCGCCTCCACCCATCAGTTTGACGCTTCGCCTTCTCGCGCTGCTTCGCCTCCTCGCTCGCACTCCTTGTGCTCTGTCTCCAAGTCTTCCTCTTCTCGTCCACCACCTCCACACCTTTCACTTCCCGAAATGGCGAGTTGGTGGAAGTTGGATGTGAGGGGTGTGCGCCTAGATGGTCTGGGGAAGTGCGGCCTCCTCCGCGCGCGGACGGAGGCGTGGGAGTGGCTGCTTCCTGGGGAGGATATGGCTCCGGCATCGGCGGACGGGTACATCATCTTCTTCGTGCATTTTCATGAGCGCGGGCCGGGCGTCACCGTGCACCGTTTCCTACGGGGGTTGCTTCACTACTACGGCCTGGAGCTTCAACTCCTCAACCCCAACGGGATCCAGTACATCGCCGTCTTCGTGGCGTTGTGCGAAAGATTCCTGGGGATCGATCCCCACTTCGAGCTGTGGAAGTATTTCTTCGGCGTCTCCCTCCAGACGAAGGACGGGAGCCCGGCCTCCATCGGGTGCGCCAGCATCCACCTCCGCAGCGAGCGCACTCAGGCCTACATCCCGCTGCGGCTAAAGACCTCCAATAGAGGGTGGCATGGCCAGTGGTTCTACTTGAAGAACGATGCCACTGGCCCTCTGCCGGAGTTTGCGGTCTGCACCTTCGAAGCAGCGCCTGAGGTGTGGAAGTGGGGGCCCGTGGAGATGGAGAGGAAGAGGCTGGCCGACCTCTTGGGCGCGATCAGGCTCCTGAGGACCCGGGAAGTGCACGGAGCCGGGGTCATCGCGGCGTACCACGCCCGACGGGTGCTGCCACAAGTGCCAGCTTCGTCTATACCAGATGGGGGTTGGCGCGGACCTCTCCGGATCAGCGATGTCCCTTGAGCCCGTCTCCCACTCGAAGTTGAGGCAGCACTTGAGGGACACCCTCGCGCCTGAGGACGCCGACGCCCCTCTCGACGGCCACCCCGTGATGCGACCTGAAGCCGGGTGCATCCAATTGGTAAGTTGTCGCGTTTCCTTCCTGCAATTTCCATTTTGGTTCCGCCTTTGATTCTGATCATTTTTTGAATTTAGCAGCCGAACCTCCTCCTCCGCCCTTCCCCCGCCCCCATCCCAGAGGATGCGGCCGTTAGGGCGGCGAACCGCCTCATGGCCAAAGAACAGAAGAGGAAGAAGGACGCCCTAGCGGTGAAGAAAGTGAAGAGGCTCCGAGCGCAGCTGTATTGGGGCCGACGCCGTCAGGGGTCGGACGAGGAGGAGGACGACGACGAGAAGGAAGAGGAGGAGGAGGAGGTGGTGGTGGTGGTGAAGATCCCTCGCCCTAGTCAAGAAGGGCAGGGTTGAGCGGGGTGCGCCCGCAGAGGCAGGAGTCGAGGCCGGAGTCTCGGAGGTCGGCGGTGGTGCTGGACTCCGCCTCGCCGCTCGGCCGGCCCCGGAGGTGGAGCCGCAGGTGCCGCCGAGAGCGCCGGCTTCTGCCCCCTCTGCGTCGCCAAAGTCGGAACCGCCGACCGCCGAGCCCCCGAGCCACGCTGAGGCGCCGAGGCCTGCTGCGGGCCAACCCGTTGCCTCGCGGGTTGGTGAGAAGCGAGAGCAGACGGGGCCGACTCCAAAACATCATCGTCCGACGGCCAGAAGGTAAGCACGTGGTGCACCTTTTTCTTCCTCCTTCGTACTTTCGCTCATCGTTTGCTTCCATGAAGGGTCAGAGGGCAGGTGTCGCGTTTTAGGCGGCGCCGAAGGACCATGGGCGCGTCGAAGGCGAGCGACGGGGGGGCGTTGGAGCCTCTGCGCTTGTCGGCTGCTTAGTCTCAGCCGTCAGCGGGGCTGCCCCAGGAGTGGGCGGCGGCGCCGGAGACGGTGGCAGCGGAGGAGCTGGAGGTGGTGCTGGTGGAGCCGGAGACCGTTCTGGTTGGGCCCCCAGCATAGGCGTTCACGGCGACGGCCGTCCCGCCGGAGGTGTCGGTGGAGGCGGTGGAGGAGATTCCGGCTGTCATGCCGGAGCCGCTCGTTTTCGGGCCCCCGACGGAGGAGGACTCGGCCGCGGTCTCCGTGGCGTCCGAGGGCTGCGTTGGCGATGGGCCAGCGGCCGGGTCGACGGCTCCCTGGCTGAAGGACCGGCGGAGGAGAGCGCTCCAGAGCCCGAGAGGGCGGAGTAGGCCCGGAAGGGGGTCCTGTCGCGGTGTCCGCCCTGGACTCCAACATGGCCTCGCTGTGGGACCGCCTCGCGGCGGGTTACCGAGCGCACGGCGGCTCAAGGAGCTTGCTGCCGCTCAGGGCACGGCGACGGACGCCCTCGCCTGGGAACAAGCTGCAGCAGGGAGCCTTTAGGAGGCGGACGGCCAGCTCCTCGTTCGCACTCGAGGAGTTGCGCAGGGCGAAGGAGGAGCTGGAGACGGCGCGTCGGGTCTGTAATGCTGCCACGGTACTGGCGGTGGAGCAGACCAGGCAGGTGGAGGCGACGAGGGCGACCCTCGGCGAACTCAGGTCGGCTCTCCAGAAGGAGGTGAAGGCCAGGGAGGACGCCGAGGGGGTGACCGCTGACCTGGCGACGGAGCTGACCTGCAGCCGCGCTGAGGTCGAGAAGCTCCTGGTGGAGGTGACAGGTACGCTGCGCCCTTCGCCTCTTCTTCTTTTTTCTTGGTAGCGCAAGACGAACTGGTCGGTCATGGACTAACCGCCGCGCAACCTTTGGTGCTCACTGATAAGCTGGCGGCGGGCGCGCAGGAGCTATCGCGACTCCAAGGCGACTTCAAGCGGGAAGCCGAGGAGCACGACAGGTTGAGGGTCGCCGTCGGCATGACGCTCTCCGACCTCGAGATCGCTCTGGAGGTGGGGTCGAGCTCCCTTGCACCTCAGGGCCCCTGCATCGTCGCTCGATCGCGTGGGATGTCAGCGGACGTGCTGCATCGGGCTTTTGCCATCGCGCGGTCGCACTACTCCGACATCGCCCTGCACCTGATGAGCGAGGAGTTCGCGCCCGGCTACTCCGACACTGAGCTGGACGTCACCGAGGAGGAGGTGGCTCCACTGGTGGACGCCCTAGCTGTGAGGATAGAGGAGGAGGAAGGCCCCCTGCCCCAGTAGAAGTAGGAGTAGCTAGATCAGTTTGTATCTATGATGCCCAAGGCCGAAGCGTCCGGGTTTTTGTAAATCAAAAGCAGAGTTTTAAGTGTTTTGACCATCGAGGTCTATTCCTGAAACGTTTCTCATGAATTAACGAAGGCGTTCGTCCCCTTTTTCCCTTATTTTCGAAGCTTAGAAATCGTAAGTCATGGGCAGTGTCGACGTTCAGTCTTGCTGGTAAGTGTCGTTATCGTAATCTTCGGGGGTTGTAGGTGTTTCGTAATCCGACCAGCTCGACTTCACGCTTCCTTCCACCCCATCTTTTTCTTTCTGAGTTTTAAACCCCGGATGAGGGATCGAGCCTTGGCAAGGATAAGCCGCCGATAGGATGAGCACTCGGTCTTGCCGGTGAGCGTCGTAGCTGTAGCCTTCGAGGGCTGCAAGCGTTTCGCGGTCCGACCGATTCGACCTCGTGCTTTTCTTATCCTCCGTTTATCCTTTCTCATAGATTTTGCAAGTAAGCGGCAAAATAGACAGGTGTTAGGGCGCGCGCGCGGTGTGCGCACCCTGCAGGTGTAGGCCCCGAGCAAGGTCCGACTACTGTGCGGTAGGGGTCGGGCGTCGCTAGTTTCGGGGGGTGCGAACAACAAATCAACTACTATTTCAGGGATAGAAAGGACGTAGCTGTTCGATGTTCCAGGCGTTGGCGATCTCATGTCCGTTCGCAGTCTACAGCTTGTAGGTGCCGAGTTGGAGGACCTTCGAGACGATGTAGGGACCTTTCCACGACGGTGATAGCTTGTGCCAGTCCTTGTTACTTTTGACGCGTCGAAGAATGAGGTCGCCGATGTTGAACGCTCTTTCCCGTATGTTCCGGCTGTGGTACTGTGAGAGACCCGACCAATTTACATTCAAATTTACCAAGTTGACTCGCGGCCCACGCATGGTATGCGAGAATTCAACCCGATAAAAGAGAATATAAACCCGGCAGTCCCCCGACATGCTTCTCAAGCAATGCCCAAGATCCGAGCACGTCGGCTACGTCACGGGTGATACATCACATAGGTCACCTTAATTAATAACATTAAATTTAAAAAGTCTTACATAACTAGTTTCATCACGAGTCCTGAAATTAGCAAATTAAAGAGCGGAAGCGATTCTAAGGAAGACGATAGTCGCAGCGGTTGCAGCAAGGAAACAGTAAAAGATTGCGATGCCCAGCCCACGAACATCGCAAACCACGGTCACTTGAACGTCCCGACTACGCCTCGCCCTCGCCGACATCGGCGGGGACGAAGTAGCCGAAGACCAACTCATCCTCACCTGCAAAAACTTAAGCAACAAACGTTGAGTACGAAGATACTCGCAAGTCTTACCCTGTTGTGGGAATTAGTTCCCGACTCCAAGGATAATGCAATGAGGGAGTAGCAAGGTATAAGGCATAGGAATGGACTCAATTGCTTAAAGCAGTAACCAAACATATGTGAATAAGCATAAAATTAAAAAGGACTCTTGCGGGCATGAACCCCTAATGAACCCAATTCCCTAAGTATCATGTAACCATGAATCATGTATGTGCCATCATCCATGTTCCATCCGAACCATGGATACCAATACCCATATTCCAATTCCATCAACAGTACTCCAATTCCCATCATGTTATGTGACAACTCTACGATATTATCCAAAGGACACTGAGCTTGATCATAACCGAGATCGCGGCGATTCGAACCGATTTTACACCCTGCAGGGGAGTCCAACTGTACCCACACGACTGAGGACCATACGGCTCATGCAACCCGCTAAAGTTACACAAGGGGGTACTCATGTCAACCTTTTTCACACTCGTGCCCACACGGTTGGAAAATCCACACGGTGCCGAGTACCACGGCCTCGCAGGCACACGTGAGTCCCTCGTCGAGTGTCACGGCCTCGCAGGCACCCATGACTCCCTCGTTCCACACACCATGCAGTCATCGGCCAAACGTTGGTACGCAGTGAGATACTCAGCTTGTCTTACCATTATATCGGACATGTGGTATGAACGGAAAGTGCTCAGGCCAAGAATAACACGGCCGGTTCCTAGGTCAACCCAGACGAGGCCTACGGCACACCAGACCTCCATGTCTTGCTGCACTCCTATTCCACCGTCCAGATTTCAGCTTTTAACACTTTTCAACTTTTACCAACATATGAACTCGCCACAAGTCCATAAGTAATCAAGGTGGTTCCTATACGTGCGAGTGGGACTTACCACTCGACTTCTACCGTGTTACCTAAGCATGGCTAAGCATTTCGTGACTCGAACAAAGACACTCTACCCAGGTTGACAAGGTGACATATTCAATACCAAGGAGGGGTACATGCAACAATAATAGGTTTTCCCAATGTTACTACTAAGCCCGACTTTATGCATTCCTATACGTAAGCATTCATATTAATCATTAAGTAAATTACTTAGGGTAGCAATATGAGGTGCTTGCCTTCAACAGCAGTGGTGTCGACCTCCTCAGCAGCTGGATCAACCTCTGGTGCTTCTCCCGTAGCAGCACCCGCGTCACTCTCCGGTGGATCGTAAGCTATAAAGTAAAAACGCGTCGATAAGATGTATGCCAAGATGCCATGATGCACAATGACGCGATATGATGCAGAGAGGTAGCTACTGAGTCTACGAACACAATGCAAAAAGAACAAAGTCAATCGGGGTTCTACGGTTCAAGTTATGCCAGAAACAGTTTTACCGATTTCCGGTTACGGGTTTCCCGGTTCCGGTTCCGATATCGGGTGGCACACGGATGTCGTTTCCGGGAAAAATCCCAAAACCCTTCTCGTGTACTGGCTTTACTAAGTGGCTTGGGTTGCTACGAGACTAAGTTTGAGTGGTTTTGACTCGCGTTAATCAAGAACACGAGCTCTCCGACTGTCGTTGCCCGTTTACGACATCGGGAATACCGTAACGGTACCGTAAAAGTCGTAACGACTTTTCCGGTGAAAATGAAAGTTAAGTTACAGGCATGGGACCATTTTCAGTTTAAAGTAGGCTCTAAAATAAGACTTTTGGCTCTGGTTTGGGGTCAAGTTGAGCTTCTATGATTTTTCAAAAAATCAAACAACCTTCTGTTTTCCAAACTTATAAAATCAGAAACATGCACTAACTCTTATGGAAAAATCATGAAACTTTACAGAGCTACTACTGAGCACCTAAACTAAAGTTTTTGTTAAAGGCCTCAGGCCTTTTGGTGACTTTCCTAATGTACTTTAGATAAAGGCAATAAAACTAGGGTTTAGGGGGTATTAGCAATGATATGCATGCACAAATGTTCATGAAAAATTCTGGTAAAAATACAGGAGATGCATCATGCCAAGATAAAATTATGGTACAAAGATCAACCCTAGAAACCTTCTAGAACTTCAACTAAAAATCAACAACAGAAATAATTCATTGAATTATTAAAGAAAATGCAGGGACATTTTTGAAAATGTGTTTTAACAAAAAATTATTTTATGGTTCAGGGATTCAAAAAAAAATTAGGTTTGTCATTTTTAGATTTTTCCTCTGTTTTCTATACATTTTACAACTTCTGGATAAATGAAGGGAAAATGAGAAATTCAATAAAACAGTAGAAAACAGGGGCGGCTAAGGCAGAGGCGGCGCTCCGACGGGGATCTCGCCGGAGGAGGGCCAGGGAGGGGGGGAATGGAGTGGTCGAGGAGCATCACCGTGAGCCAAGGAACCGATTTGAAGAGGGTGAAGGCCGCAGAGAAGGCAGGAGGGTGGTCGGCGACGGTGAGCTCCGGGCGGCTTCAATGGCGGCCGAAGGTTGGCGAGTGGTGTTCTTCTTCACCGACGACGAGCTGCGGCCGATGGCTTATCAAACTCGTGCGCCTAGGTGAGAGGATCAAGCTGGTGCAAGCAATTGGAAAACCGAGCTACCTTATTGACGGAATTTGAAGAATGGTGGCGACGGAGGCGTTGTCGGCCGGTGAACAGGGGCGGCGGCGTTCTGAAGAACTCAGTGCACGGCCGGCAAATTCCGTGAGTGGTGAGCTTCTGGGGGTCGAGGAGAACTTGCTGGGCACGGTTATGTGGCTTGGGAGGGGCCGAATTGAGTTGGCGTTGTGGAGGCGGCAATGGCGGCGGTGCTCGGTTGTGGCGGGCGCGGCAGACAGAGGGAGGAAGAGACAGAGGGAGGAGGGTGCGGGCTGTGGTCTTAATACACGAAGGAGGAGCCAAGGTAGGGAGAGATGTAGGGCGCTGGGGATTGGAGTGAAGGTATGGCGCGAATTTGGCCGGCGCGGGGCAGTCGGCTTTGCCGGACGGTGGCGTGCCCGAGCAGGGGCTACCGTGCGCCAGAGGAGAGAGAGGGAAGAGAGGGAGCGAGGAGAGAGGAGGGATGGGCGCTGACAGAGGCGACGACTTTGCTGCGATGTTCCATCGGCGAATTGAAGGCGGCGCGGCGGATCGGCCGGCCGGCGCACGGCGCGGCAGAGGAGGCAGCGGCAGTACAGCACGCGGGTCACTGTAGCCGGTAAGAATATTGTCAGGATTTTTCAATTGCCTCACCTGCTCTTGATTTGATTGAACATCCTAGCTCCCGAATTCAAAAATTTTTGAAACTTTCTGTGTGTACTAAAGAAATTATCTGGAACAACTTTCATTATAGAAAGATCTTCTGATTTGGCCCCTAAAAGTCTGTGAATTTTCAAATTACATCAAATTTGTTGGAATTTTAAAAGTGTTTAAACCTTTACCAAAAATTCTGATAAAATCTCCAAAATTATATTTTATTGTGTAGTTAATTGTTATGCAAAAACATTTGGGTAGTTTTATTAAGAAAACATGAGGCCCCTTAAAAGCGCGGCTAGGTTTCGGAAAACGGCGAATTTCGAAAACCCTAACCCAAGAGCGAAATAGGAAAAAGGTTGAAATCCAAGGATTGAATCAGTGAGCTCAAAAATTAAAAGAACAAAAGATTGAAACTTTGGGATGTGACAGGTACCGACGTAGCGCCTGCTGGTATTTTATCGATCGAAGAAGCGCCATGTCTCGCGCCTCGTCGAGTTGATCCATCGCATCCTCGAGGGATGTTCGGTTCCCCTCGTCGTTGTACGCCTTAATCCTCGGGGTGTCGTAGTCGAGGTCCGTTGACAAGACAGCCTTGGAGCCGTATACCATGAAGAAGGGGATGAACCCTATCGCCCGGCTGGGGGTCATCCGCAGGCAAGGCACTGCGGGGAGCTCGGACGCCCATCGACCGCTGAACTGTTTCAGTCGATTGTGGATTCGGGGCTTCAGCCTTTGAAGGATCATGCTATTTGTGCGCTTGACCTGCCCGTTCGTGCGGGGGTGCGCCACGGCTGTCCAATCGACTCGGATGTGGTAGTCATCGCAGAACTTGAGGAACCATTTCCCCGTGAACTACGTACCATTGTCCGTGATGATGGAGTTCGGTATTCCAAAACGGTTCATGATGTCGAAGAAGAACTCGACCGCTTCCTCTGGTGGGATCCTCACAACCAGTCGGGCCTCGACCCACTTAGTGAACTTGTCGACCGCCACCGGCAGGTGGGTGTAGTCCTCGGGTGCTTTCATGAGAGGTCCAACCAGGTCCAATCCCCAGACCGCGAACGGCCACGTGACATGGATGGTCTGCAGTGCTTGGGCCGGCACGTGAGTCTGCCGGGCGTAGAACTGGCAGCCCTCCCAGGTGCGTACGATCTGTGCGGCATCATTGACGGCTGTGGGCCAATAGAATCCTTGTCGGAACGCGTTTCCGACAAGGGTCTTGTGTGCGGCATGGTGACCGTAGACCCCGCCATGGATGTCTTGCAGCAGCTGTTTTTCCTGTTCGATCAGGATGCAGCGATGCAAGATCTTGGTGAGACTCCTCTCGTAGAGCTCCCCATCGATGATGACGAAGGATTTGGCGCAGCGGGTGATACACCGAGCTTCCGTCTTGTCCGCGGGGAGTTCTCCTTTGAGGAGGTAGTCGAGGTAGGGCGTTCTCCAATCGATTGGAGGGTCGATTCCTCGCGCGAGCGCTTCATCAACTTCCATAACGTCGGGGCTTGGAGGTGTTGAGACCGGTTCGACTCCCTCTCCTGTGGAGCGGCTCAGCGCCGACCCCTCGTGAGTCTCTGAACCGGACCAAATGTTGACTCTGGTCATGGGTGAAAACTCTGGGAGGGACCTGTTCCCGCCCAGCCGCCATCTTAGTTAAGGAGTCAGCCTCTTCGTTCAGCCGCCTTGGGATATGCTTGAGCTCAAGACCGTGGAATATGTGCTCCAGTTTATGAACTTCCTGGCAGTTCACGTCCATGGTGTCGTTGTGGCAGCTGGATTCCTTCATGACTTGGCCAACGACGAGTTGGGAATCACCCCGAATCTGGAGCCGTCAAATTCTCTTTAACTCGTCGGCGATTTTGAGCCCGTTGATGAGCGCCTCATACTTGGTGACGCGGACCCGCCCAGAAAACCTCATCTCAGGACGGATCCGGTCGGTCGTTGAGCCAGGATCCTGTTGGGCAACGCTCGGCGAAGCGAGCGTACACATGATACAACATAGGCAGGAATAAACAGCAATGATTTACAAGGAGAGAGAAATTAATACATCATTGGTTCATAGTTTGAAACTTAAGTCTTACAGTGAATCAGAGTACGCAATTAAAGTTTTGAAAATAACAGCGGAAGACTTCATCGATTACAGACTCTGACGCTCAGACTTAAGCAAAAGCATGCACCGTGCCCAGGGGCGTCATGCTACTAGCCACTTCAATGTTCACTGCGGCGACTCGCACAACTCCCACTAGAGGTTCCCGATCTCGGGGTGAGACTCCTCCCAATGGGTGCTACCAGCTTGGTCCTGCATGTCGGCGCCTGAAAACCACATAACGCTAACGCGTGAGCTTCTAAGAAGCTTAACAAGACTTACCCATCAACGTGGCTGACTACAGCCGACTCCTAGACATGCTGGCTGACTCGGGTGGGTTTACTTGCAAAAGGACTCGTAAGCCTGTACTACTTTTGGTCAAATTTTAGCACTAGATTAAGTGATTAGAATATAAATTTAGTTAGCACTGAAACTAATCAAACATAACAAAAGCAACAATAGCAATAGTAATAATCATGATTTATTCTCATTGTACCTCAACCTATTTACTAAAATGTGGTGCGTTTCATGAGCATGCTCACTAAATGGGAGTGGCAGCGGTTCAAAACGATTTTATACCCTGTAGGGGGAAACCTGATCGTACGACACGTGCGTGTCCCAGACTCGCACGTGGCAACCGTTCACACCAGCTCCTGCAACATCAATTCCCTACTATGCCTGCCTTAGCAGCGCCGCATCCCACCAGACAACACGTCCCAGACGGTTTCTGTGGAGTTCCCATGCTGCCCGTCCCAGATCTCCTCCTAGTCAGAAACCGTAGGGCAGGTTCGACGTTGCAATCGCTGGGCTACGTAAGTTTACTGGGGCCCATAACACCCAGCATACGACCAGTACATGCAACACTCGATCAGTCTCGAACCACATGGATCAGACAAGTCTACGGTCACCTTGGACCCAGTCCATTCGCCGACCTAATTGGTATCCTGTCTGACCCTCAAACTTTTATCTTTCTTTAATTAACTCCTCATCATGTGTTATAATGTATCAAATGAGAGTTTCATCCAACAACCTACCTTTCGCGAGCAGCGTCCACTCTGCTCGACTTCTACCGGCAATACCTGTTAAGCATAGCATACTAAGGGGTATCTATACCAGCTACCGATAGGGTTTCCTATGGGAAACAAATGCAACTATGGTTTCAATCAATTCCTAGCACTTAATGCACAAACAAGACACACTGAGTTATAAAAGGAAATACTTTAAACAACGGTTGTGCATCGGGGCTTGCCTGGTTCTCCGGCGGTGATGACCTCTTCTGCGGAAATCGAAGAACCCGGATCTGCAGCTACCTCGTGAGCGTCAGAATCTACATGCTGCAGTAGGATTATGATAAGTTCAATGAAAAAGGGTCATAATGCCTTTGTTAAAGATTAACTAAGGATTTCGACGTTTAGGGATTAGGGTTAACCCTAATTCCTCGACGCCATCGATTTAATTCAATTCTTAATCTGTGAATGATGTTCAAAGAAATCTATTCAACTCTCATGAGGTGACCTTTAGTTGGTCTATGTTTAATTAAGAATTTCAACTTTGGTTAATGTTAATTCGACATTTTTTCTGGATTAATTATTATTTAACCACTCCGACTATTAACCTAGGGTTAAAAATGAAACTTTTAATTATACCTCAAGATTATTTTTAATTGATAGCACTACCTGAAATAAGCATTTTGAGCTTTGGTTGGGGCCTAGATGAATTTTCTAGATTTTATAAAATTCATCAAAGTTCCTGTTATTGAATCTTATAAAATCATAAAGCACTAGTAAAGCTTAGAATAAAATTATGAAATTTTATGTGGGCATTCATGAGCACTAAAGATAAAACTTTGCTTTTGGGTCTAATCTTTTGAATGAATTTTACAATGTATTTTAGAAAAAGGTACATTAACTAGGCAGATTGGAGTTATTTAAAAGGGTTACATGCCACTTCTTGGTCCTAAAATCTTCATAAAATCCTAGAGGGTGTGTATTACCATGTTGTATTTGTGGACCAAAGATTAGCCCTAGCATTGTTCTAGAATTCAAATTAAAATTCAAAAACAGAAAGGAGTGTTCTAATTAATTCTGCTAATTTTTGGTCATTTGCTAAAAAGTGCTTTAACAGAAAATTAGCTCAGTGTTCAAGGATTCAAATAAAATTAGGTTTGGCATTTTTAGATTTTTCCATGATTTGTTACATGCCTAACAATTTCTGGCTAATTAAAGAAAATTAGGGAAATTAATAGAACAGTGGCAGAACAGGGGCGGCACGGCAGGGGTGGCCCTCCGGTGGAATCCTCGCCGGAGGAGAGGGCTAGGGCAGGGATTTGAGGGTTGTGGAGCTTCACCTTGTGACAACACACTGATTTGAAGAGGTAGAAGGCCACGGGGAAAAAGGAAAGGTGGCCGGCGACTTGAGCTATGCGACGGCGTTAATGGCAGCCGACGGGGTGGCGCACGGCGTTCTTCGTCGACGACGGTGTGCTGTGGTGGGAACCATGTCAAATCGATGCGCAAAAGTGAGATGAGCTAGCCTGCGAAAGGAATCGAAGAAATGTTATACCGTGGCTGCGAATTTTGGAGATTGGTGGCCGGCGGCGATGTCTTCGGCCGAGGGGAAAGGCGGCGGCGTTCCGGTGAAACTAGGCCACAGCCGGCAGGCTTGGTGGTCGGAGAGCAGCAGGGGGTGGAGGGAAGTCTCCCGGGCATGGTGGCGAGGTTTTGGAACGGCCGAAATGGGCTGGCGTCGTGGAGGTGGCGGGCGGCGACGCACTGAGTAGGGAGGAAGGAAACTCGCGCTGCGCGGTGAAGTAAAGAGGAAAAGGGGGGAGAAGGAGAAGGGATGCGCCGTTTTAAAGGAGCTCAGAGTAGGGAAAAATAGGGAGGGGAGAGGAGTATGGCCGGCATGGCCGGTCATACCGGGCTGCGCTCGGGCGGCGCGCCTGGCGCGCGGGGAAGGGAAAATGAGAGAGAGAGGGGGGGAGGAGGAGGAAAGAGTGGGAGAGAGCGAGAGAGTACCGGAGGGCGCTTGAATGCGACGTGGGCGGCTGCGGCCGTGTCGGCTGGGACGGCACGGTCCTGCCGCCCGCCGCTCAGTCGGGTGGGCGGCGGGCACTATAGCCCACCCGGCAACAGTCAATTTCATTTTTTTTTTGCTACACTTCAATTTGAATTCCCTATTTCAAATGAAAGTTATGCTTCCCGAATTCAAGAGTTTTTGAGAAATTTTCTACAAGCTCAGAAATTTATTTGGAGCACTTTTCATTTAGGGTTCAAGTCATGATTTCGTATCTAAAAATTCTTGAGTTTCCAAGATGATTATAGCTTGTGTGAATTTCTAAGAGGTCTAAATCTTGTCCAAAAATTTCGAATAAATTTTCAAAATTCTATTTTGAAGTGTACTTAATTGTTATGTAAAAATATTTCTAAGGTTCTGTGGAAATTTTGATAGCCATGAGTTAGGGTTTGGATTTAATTCCTGTTAACAGGATTTCGACACTGTTAGTTGAGATTTTTTCGAACTTTAGCTATAGTGTTCTGTTTTGTGCCAAAGTTTTCATAGTGATTTCTTAGAGCATTTTAAAAATCGTTTCATTTTACTTCCAGTGTCGATTTTGTTTCTAAGGGTGTCAATTTGCAAATTAGTTTTTTAGTGTCGATTGATCACCTGGTGACACTGGGGTGTCACAGCCCTCCCCCCTAAAAGAAATCGCGTTCCGAGATTTAAGGAGAGGGTTAGGATAGGCATAGGTACTTAGGGGGCTAGGAGTAGCTCGGGGTAGTGTGACTGAAGAAATTCTGCAAACTCCCACGTGGCTTCGTCTTCCGTGTGGTTGCTCCATAGAACCTTGT
Source organism: Oropetium thomaeum (assembly GCA_001182835.1). Classification (NCBI taxonomy): domain Eukaryota; kingdom Viridiplantae; phylum Streptophyta; class Magnoliopsida; order Poales; family Poaceae; genus Oropetium; species Oropetium thomaeum. The sequence continues at coordinate 2,062,700 of LFJQ01000009.1, read as the reverse complement.
AAAACTTGAGTGTTCGTCTTCTAGTAACCCGTTCTTTTTCATCCAGTATCTGGATTGGACGCTCCGACTAGGTTAAGTCTGGTTGCAATTCTTCTACTTCTTGAATCACTTGGTCTACGGGTACCTTCAGACACTCCTTCAACTGAGAGACATGGAAGACGTTATGCACTCCTGATAATCTTTCTGGCAGTTCCACTTGATATGCCACGAGTCCGCACTTGGCTGTGATAGGATATGGACCTATATCGGGGTGCCAACTTGCCTCTGATACCGAACCGTTGAACTCCCTTCATTGGCGAGACTCGTAGGTAGACGTAGTCTCCTATCTCGAAGGTCAAGGGTCTACGTCTTCTGTCTGCATAGCTTTTCTGTCTTGACTTGGCGGCCTTTAGATTGGCTTGTATAACCCGTACTTTCTTTTCAGCCTGCTGCACTAGGTCTGGTCCCAATACAATTCTTTCGCCTGCTTCTGACCAGTTGAGTGGGGTTCTGCAACTACGGCCGTAAAGTGCTTCAAAAGGGGACATCTGGATGCTGTCTTGGTAGCTGTTGTTGTATGAGAATTCCGCCAACGACAGATAAGTGTCCCATCCTTTTCCGTACTCCAAAACACAAGCTCGGAGCATGTCTTCAAGTATTTGGTTCACTCTTTCCGTCTGACCGTCAGTCTGAGGGTGGTAGGTTGAGCTGTGGATTAGCCTGGTCCCTAGTGATTCGTGGAGTTGTTTCCAAAATCGACCGATGAATTGGGTGCCCCGGTCGGAGATGATCGTCTTGGGCACTCCATGCAGACAGATTATCCAGTCAATGTACAGTTGTGCATACTTCTTCATAGCGTATCTGGTTGAGACAGGAATGCAGTGGGCTGTCTTTGTCAAACGATCTACTATGACCCAGATTGAATCCAACTTTTGAGCCGTCAAGGGTAGTCCAACAATGAAGTCCATGCTGATGTCTTCCCATTTCCATGACGGAACGCTCAAAGGTTGTGACAACCCTGCACCTTTCAGATGGTCGGCCTTTACTCTGCGGCAGGTGTCACATTCCGCTACGTACCGAGCGATCTCTCTTTTCATCCTTGTCCACCAAAATCTCTTTTGCAGGTCCTGATACATCTTGTTACTGCCAGGATGAATTGAGTACATGGATAGGTGAGCCTCATCCATGATTTTCCTTCGGAGCTCGTGATCCGTCGGCACTACCAGTCGGTTCTTGAACCACAAAACTCCTTCTTCGTCCTCACGAAAGCACTGCATCTTCTTTTCTCGTAATCCTAATCTGATCATCTCCATGCCCTTATCAAGTTTCTAGGCCCTTGCTACTTCGTCTTTTAGTGTTGGCACTAAGGCTAAATTGTAGAGGGCTCCGTGAGGTAGGATTCTCACGGTTGGCTCTGGGTCTTCGGTTGCACACCCTTGATCCAAGTAATGGCAATGGGCGTTTCTGCTCAACGAGTCTGCAACCACATTGGCCTTGCCCGGATGATAGTGGATCTCTATCCCGTAATCCTTGATTAACTCTAGCCATCTTCGTTGCCTCATGTTCAACTCATTCTGGGTAAAGATATACTTGAGACTCTTGTGGTCGGTGTAGAGGTGTACCAGATTTCCCAATAAGTAATGCCTCCAAACCTTCAGAGCCAATACTACGGCTGCCAATTCCGAGTCGTGTGTGGGGTAATTCACCTCATGCTTATGGAGTTGTCTTGAAGCATAAGCAATTACTCGTCCTTCTTGCATTAACACACAACTAAGTCCAGTGCCCGACGCATCACAATATACGTCGAAGGGTTTGCTCAGATCCGGTTGGGTGAGTACTGGTGCTGTGGTCAAGTGCTTCTTCAAAGTTTGGAAGGCTTCTTCGCACTTTTCTGTCCACTTGAACTTCTGATCCTTCTTGAGTAGATCTGTAATAGGCCTGGCAATTTTGGAAAAGTTGGGAATGAAGCGACGATAATTGATGCGGACCCGCCCAGAAAACTTCATCTCGGGACAGATCCGGTCGGTCGTTGATCCAGGATCCTGTTAGGCAACGCTCGGCGAAGCGAGCGTACACACGATACAACACAGGCAGGAATAAACAGCAATGATTTACAAGAAGAGAGAACTTAATACATCATTGGTTCATAGTTTGAAACTTAAGTCTTACAGTGAATAAGAGTATGCAATTAAAGTTTTGAAAATAACAGCGGAAGACTTCATCGATTACAGACTCCGACGCTCAGACTTAAGCAAAAGCATGCACCGTGCCCACGGGCGTCATGCTACTAGCCACTTCAATGTTTCTGCGGCGACTCGCACAACTCCCACTGGAGGTTCCCGATCTCGGGGAGAGGCTCCTCCCAATGGAAGCTACCCGCTTGGTCCTGCATGACGGCGCCTGTAAACTACATATCGCTAACGCGTGAGCTTCTGAGAAGCTCAACAAGACTGACCCGACAAAAATGGCTGACTACAGCCGACTCCTAGACATGAAGGCTGATGGGGGTGGGTTTACTTGCAAAAGGACTCGCAAGCCTGTACTACTCTTGGTCAAATTTTAGTACAGGTTAAATGATTAGAATGTAACTTTAATTAGCACTAGACTAATCAAGCATAACAGAAGCAACAATAATAATAGTAGTCATCATAATTCATTTCCATTGTGTCTCAACCTATTTATTAGAATGTGACAAAGAGTTCAAGTAAGCTCATAGCTGAGAGCGACAGCGATTCGAACCGATTTTTATACCTCTGCAGGGTTAACCTAATGGTATGACACGTGCGTGTCCCAGACTCGCACGTGGCAACCGTTCACACCAGCTCCTGCAACGTCCATTCCCTCCTACGCCTGCCTTAGCAGCCCCGCATCCCACCAGACAACACGTCCCAAACGGTTTCTGTGGAGTTCCCACGCTGCCCACCCCAGATCTCCTCCTAGTCAGACACCGTAGGGCAGGTTCGACGTTGCAATCACTAGGCTACGTAGGTTTACCGGGGCCCATAACACCCAGCATACGATTAGTACATTCAATACTTGCCCAGCTGTGCCACACGGATCAGACCAGACCACGGTCACCCTGGTCCCGGACCAGTCGCCGACCTACTTGTACCCGGTCTGACCCTCAATCTTTTATCTTTCTTACTTATTCACAATCATGTGGCACATCTCATGAGATAGTTTCATTCAATATCCTACCACTCGCGAGCAGCGTCCACTCTCCTCGACTTCTGCCGGCAATTATCCGCTAAGCATAGCATACTAAGGGTATCTATACCAGCTACCGTCAGGGTTGCCTATGGGGAACAAATGCAACTACGGTTTCAATCAACTCCTATCACTTAATGCACAAACAAGACACACTGAGTTATAGAAGGAAAAACTTTAAATAACGGTTGTGAACAGGGGCTTGCCTGGTTCTTCGGCGGTGATGACCTCTTCTGCGAAAATCGAAGAACTCGGATCTGCAGCTATCTTGTGCGCTTCAAAATCTACATGATTAAGTATGATTAAGATAAGTTCAATTGCAAGGAACTCATGCCTTTATTAAAGTTTAAACTAGGGTTTCGACATTTAGGAATTAGGGTTAACCCTAATCCCTTGACGTCGTTGATTTAATTCCATTCTTAATCTGTGAATGATGTTCAAAGAATTCTATTCAACTCTCATGAGGTGACTTTTAGTTGGTATATGTTTAAAATAAGAAGTTCAACTTTGGTTAATGTTAATTCGACATTTTTCCTAGATTAATAATTATTTAACCACTTTGACTATTAACCTAGGGTTAAAAATGAAACTTTTAATTATACCTCAAGATTATTTTTCATTGATAGAACTCTCTGAAATAAGCATTTTGAGATTTGGTTGTAGGCCTAGATGAATTTTCTATATTTTATAAAAATTCATCAAATTTCCTGTTATTGAATCTTATAAAATCAGAAAGCAATAGTGAACCTTAAAATAAAATTATGAAATTTTATGTGGGCATTCGTGAGCACCAAAGCTAAAACTTTGCTTTTGGGTCTAACCCTTTTAAAATACTTTTACAATGCATTTTAGAAAATATTCCTTTAACTAGGAAGATTGAAGTAATTGAATAGGGTTACATACAACTTCGTGGTCCTAAAATCCTCATAAAATTCCAGAGGGTGGGCAATACCATTGTATATTCGTGGATCAAGGATTAGCCCTAGCATTTCTCTAGAATCCAAATTAAAATTCAAAAATAGAAAGGAGTGTTCTAATTAGTTCTGCAAATTTTTGGACATTTTATAAAAAGTGCTTTAACAGAAAATTATTAATTCTCAGGGCGTTTCAAAAACATTTAGTTTTGCCATTTTTGGATTTTTCTGTGAATTCCTATAGATTTTACAAAACAGAGCAATAATCTGGAAAATAAATAGAAAAAAGAAAAACAGGGGATTGCGCCGACGAGCTCTGGCGAGCAATTGCCGGCGACCACCCCATCACCGTCGGTGAGACCTTGAATTTTCACGGTCCGCTCGACACAGCGAAGCCCGGCAACACGACGTTCATCGAGGTTTTGGCCGGGAAAGTGGTGCTCATCGTGGAGGGTCTCGGTGGCGGCGGCGAGGTCAAAATTCCGGTGAACGGAGCTTGATTCCGGAGAGCATTGAGCGCTGTGAGCTGCACGGGGATGGAAGGAAGGAATTAGGCACGGTGATTTGGGTGGAGGAAGGCCGGGAAGTGGAGTGCACCGTGAGGGGGAGGTTCGGCCAACAATGGCACGTGGCGGCCGGCTAGGAGAGAGGAAAATTGGAGCGGGTTGTTGCGGAAAGGAGGAAAATGGGGGGAAGAAGAGGGGAGTGCACTCCATTTTAAAGGAGGTCGGAGTAGGGAAATAGGGGGGAAAAGCAGGGGGGCACGGCCGGGCGGCTCGGCGGCGGCGCATGACGCCCTGGGCGGCGCGCGACGTGGGGGAAGAGTAAATGGGAGAGAGAGGGAGGGAGGAAGAGAGGGGGAAGATGGCGCGGGCATTGAAAGCGGCGTGCAAGCCGTGGCCGTGCCGGCCGGGCGGGAGTGTCCTGCCGCCCGCCGCTTTTATCGGCGGGCGGCGGGCACTATAGCCCGTTGCTATTGTCGGTTCTTTTTCTTTTCTTTTTTTCTGATTAAAGCTGGAATCCAATGCGATTGAAAAGTACGCGTCCCGAGATTGACTAATTTTGAGAATTTTGGTACAAGCTCTGGAATTTATTTGGAGCACTTTTTATTTAGGGTTCAAGTCATGATTCGACTTCTAAAAATTCTTGAATTTCCAAGATTATTATTGCTCGTGTGAATTTTTAAGAGGTCTAAATCCCTCCCAAAAATTTTGAATAAATTCCTAAAATTCTATTCTGAAGTGGACTTAATTGTTATGTAAAAATATGGCTAGGGTTTTGTGGAATTTGGGATAGCCTTGAGTTAGGGTTTGGATTTCTTCCTGTTAATGAGATTTCGACACTGTTAGTTGAGATTTTTCCGGACTTTGCTATGGTGTTCTGTTGTTTGTGAAACTTTTTGTAGTGTTCCTTTAAAGCATTTCAAACAATATTTCTTTTTATTTTCAAGGTTGAATCTGCTTTTAAGCGAGTGAATATCGATTAGGGTTTACAGTTGTCGATTTTTGCCTTGGTGACACCTGGGGTGTCACAGCCCTCCCCCCTAAAAGAAATCGCGTCCCGAGATTTAAGGAGAGGGTCAGGATAGGCATAGGTACCTAGGAGGCTGGCAGTAGCTCGGGGTAATGTGACTGAAGAAACTCTACAGACTCCCACGTGGCTTCGTCTTCCGTGTGGTTGCTCCACAGAACCTTGTAGAACTTGAGTGTTCGTCTTCTAGTAATCCGTTCTTTTTCATCCAGTATCCGGATTGGACGCTCGGAATAGGTTAAGGCTGGTTGCAATTCATCTACTTCTTGAATCACTTGGTCTACGGGTGCCTTTAGATATTTCTTCAACTGGGAGACATGGAAGACGTTATGCACTCTGGATAATCTTTCTGGCAGTTCCACTTGATATGCCACTGGTCCGCACTTGGCTGTGATAGGATATGGACCTATGTATCGGGGTGCTAACTTGCCTCTGATCCCGAACCGTTGAACTCCCTTCATTGGCGAGACTCGTAAGTAAACGTAGTCTCCTACCTCGAAGGTCAATGGTCTATGCCTTTTATCTGCATAGCTCTTCTGTCTTGACTTGGCGGCCTTCAGATTGCCTTGTATAACCCGTACCTTCTCTTCAGCCTGCTGCACTAGGTCTGGTCCCAATACAATTCTTTCGCCTGCTTCTGACCAGTTTAATGGGGTTCTGCAACTACGGCTGTAAAGTGCTTCAAAAGGTGACATGTGGATGCTGGCTTGGTAGCTGTTGTTGTATGAAAACTCCGCCAATGACAGATAAGTGTCCCATCCTTTTTCGTACTCCAAAACACAAGCTCGGAGCATGTCTTCAAGCATTTGGTTCACTCTTTCCGTCTGACCGTCAGTCTGAGGGTGGTAGGCTGAGCTGTGGATTAACCTGGTTCCTAGTGACTCGTGGAGTTGTTTCCAAAATTGACCGGTGAACTGGGTACCTCGGTCGGAAATGATTGTCTTGGGCACTCCATGCAGACAGACTATCCGGTCAATATATAGTTCTGCGTACTTTTTCATTCTATAATTGGTACTAACAGGTATGAAATGAGCGGACTTTGTTAGGCGATCCACGATTACCCAAATGGAGTTATGCTGTCGAGCGGTGGTGGGTAGCCCAACAATGAAGTCCATGCTGATGTCTTCCCATTTCCATGACGGAATGCTCAACGGTTGCGACAACCCTGCACCTTTCAGATGGTCGGCCTTTACTCTCCGGGAGGTGTCACATTCCGATACGTACCGAGCAATTTCCCTTTTCATCCTTGTCCACCAAAACTTCCTTCGCAAGTCTTGGTACATCTTGTTGCTACCAGGGTGGATAGAGTACTTGGATAAGTGAGACTCATCCATGATCTTCTTACGGAGCTCGTGGTCCTTTGGCACTACCATTCTGTTCTTGAACCACAGAACTCCGTCTTTGTCTTCCCGGAAACACTGCATCTTCTTTTCTTGCAGCTCTAATCTGATCTTCTCCATGCCCTTATCAAGCTTCTGGGCCTTGGTTATCTCATCTCTAAGTGTTGGCACTAAGGCTAGGTTGTAGAGGGCTCCCTGAGGTAGAATCCTTATGGCTGGCTCTTGTTCTTCGGTTGCAACTCCTTGATCCAAGTAGTGGCAATGGGCGTTTCTGCTCAACGCGTCTGCAACCACATTGGCCTTGCCCGGATGATAGTGGATCTCTATCTCGTAATCCTTGATCAATTCTAGCCATCTTCGTTGTCTCATGTTCAACTCGTTCTGGGTGAAGATGTACTTGAGACTCTTGTGGTCGGTATAGAGGTGTACCAAATTTTCCAACAAGTAATGCCTCCACACCTTCAAAGCCAATACCACGGCTGCCAATTCCAAGTCGTATGTGGGGTAATTCAACTCATGCTTACGGAGTTGTCTGGAAGCATAAGCAATTATCCGTTCTTCTTGCATTAACACACAACCAAGTCCAGTGCCCGACGCATCACAATACACGTCGAAGGGCTTGCTCAAATTTGGTTGGGCGAGTACTGGTGCTGTGGTGAAGTGCTTCTTCAAAGTTTGAAAGGCTTCTTCGCACTTTTGTTTCCACTTGAATTTCTGATCCTTCTTGAGTAGATCTGTAATAGGCCTAGCAATCTTGAAAAAGTTGGGAATGAAGCGACGATAATATCCTGCTAATCCCAGGAAACTTCGCACCTTGTGGACTGTTGTGGGTGCTTTCCAATTAACAACATCTTGCACCTTTCCTGGATCCACAAAAATACCTTCCGTGGACACAACATGACCCAGAAACTGAATGCGCTCAATCAGAATTCGCACTTGCTGAACTTGGCATAGAGCTGATTCTCTCTGAGTCTTTGCAGAACTGTCCGAAGGTGCTCTGCATGCTCATCGGTTCTCTTGGAGTATATTAGGGTGTCGTCAATGAACACCACTACAAATTTATCCAGCTCTGGCATGAAGACTGAGTTCATGAGGTACATGAAGTACGCTGGTGCGTTTGTGAGTCCAGACGACATTACCAGATACTCGTACAGCCCGTATCTGGTAGAGAAAGCCGTCTTCGGAACGTCACTGGGACGAATCTTGATCTGATGGTAACCAGACCGAAGATCAACTTTCGAGAACACTTTTGCTCCAGCCAACTGATCAAATAGAGTGTCTATGCGTGGCAAGGGATACTTGTTCTTGATAGTTACCGCATTTAAGGGGTGGTAATCCACGCATAGCCTCAAGGATTGGTCCTTCTTCTTCACGAACAATGCCGGACAACCCCAAGGTGAGGTACTGGGCCGTATAAAGCTCTTGTCCAACAACTCCTGCAACTGTTTCTTCAACTCTGCTAGCTCCTTTGGTGCCATCTTGTACGGTCTGCGGGAGATCGGGGCTGTGCCTGGCAAGAGCTCAATCTGGGATTCCACATCTCTATCTGGTGGTAAACTAGGTAAATCTTCCGGGAATACGTCCGGAAACTCCTTAACCACTGGTATCTCATCCAGACCTTTCCCGACAACATAGCAGACTTGTTTGAGGGTAGCTTTAGGGTGATCTAGGGTTATGGACATGGAAGCGTGAAGTGGAGAGGTTAAGTGGACTACATAGTTAGCAATATCAAGGATGGCATTATGGTGCTTCATCCATTTCATGCCGATGATTATATCGATACCCTGCCCATCTAGGATTATGAAGGAGATAGGATAGATGTGACCTCCTAGATTTAGGGGAGCTTCACTTAAGCCATGGTTTGACAATATGTTGCCCCCAGATGATTTTATTACGAAAGGTGGTTCTCGGGGAATTGTGGCTAGGCTTTTACCCTTGACAAAATTCTTACTGATAAAATTATAGCTTGCACCGGAATCGGAGAGAACAAAAGCTGAGTGGGTAGAGAGCGAGAACGTACCTGCCAGTACTTGTTCACCCTCAGCAATCTCTTCGGTCATGGTGTGGTTCACCCGACCAGTCCTGCTGTTCTTCTAGCCCTTTTGTTGGCCCTGTCCCTGATTTGATTGCCGATTGCCTCCGGACTGCTGGTTAGAGGGGCACTCGCGGGCGAAGTGTCCAGACTGCCCGCAGTTGAAGCAAGGCGTGCCTGGTCCAGGACGGGTGCACTCTGGTTCTTCTGCGGCTGGGGAGGTGCGCGGTAGCCGGCCTGCTGTTGATTCTGTGGGGGCCGGTATGGCTGCTGCGGCGGACGGAATGTTGGAGCCTGTGGCGGGGTGGCCTTGTACTTCCTACCATCGGGTGCAGTGTACACCAGGCGGTACTTGGGTGGTGGGGCATTTGATGGCCCACCGCTGGCTCGCCTTTTCTCCTGCTGTTCCTTCTCGAGGTACTCTTCGGCGATGAGGGTGTTGCTCACGAACTCAGTAAATGAGCCGCCTTGATTCAGGGCCAAGCGACCTGGAGCGTGACGTTCAACCCTTCCATGAAGTGGTGCTTCTGCTTCGCATCCGTGTCAACCTGCTCTGGAGCATATAGAGCAAGTTGGTTGAACACACGGGAATACTCGTGCACCGTGCGGCTTCCTTGTGTCAAGGCCATGAACTCCTTGGCCTTCCTCTGCATGAGTCCCGCGGGGATGTGGTGAACGCGGAACGCTTCCCGGAACTGTGCCCATGGCACCTGGGTGTTGGCCAGGAGAGTGGCCAAGTAGTTGGCCCACCAAGCTCCAGCGTGTCCGTGGAGCATTTGGGCTGCAAAGAGTGTCTTTGGGTCTCCGAACAACGGAGCAGCCCAAACTTGGCCTCGATTGTGCGAAGCCAGTGGTCTGCCTCCATGGGTTCCCGGGCATCTCTGAACTCCAGGGGATGAGTGGCCAGGAAATCAGCATATGTGCTGTCCTGGTCGCGGTTACGAGCGCCTTGATTCGTGCCACTATTCTCCAGAATGGCCCGCAACATCTCTTGGGTTTGCTGACTGCTTTGTAGCATGGCCGGCATAGCAGCGGCCAAGGTTGGCTCCGTTGGCGGGGACGGTGGGTTGGAGCTTTCCGCCTCCTGACGTCCTGCTCTAGTGTTCACCATGCTGAAAAAGCAAAAAGGGTTTCTTATTAGAGCAGTTCAACTCACGTCCATTTCTCAACATAAGTAAGAGTACGTCAAAATGCATGGCACGGATAGCTTAATAAAAACAAACTTTATTCATTCCCCAAAATATGACAGTACATCCATCGTTCAATTCCTTAGACTGTCAAACCACCACTCTTACATCCAAACATTACAACGCCACTAAGATAGACTCCTGAGAACACACACTAACACCACGACAAAGACAACGCACTCCTTAAGCGAAGCACCTAGCTAAACTTAGCATTGCGAAACCACCTCTGATCGACTCCTCGTCTGGCTCTGGGTTCGAAGCATCGGGATCTGATACCTCTGACTCAGGCGCATCATCATTAGCGGGAGGCGGCTGCTGTGCCTCCAAAAGTCCCGCTATCTGATGCTGCAAATGATGGTTCTCATGGGCGAGGTCCTCAGCCATCTGAACTGCATTATCCCTGAGTATCTCCATATGGTGAATGTGTTGCAACATGAGGTTGCAATCATTCTCCCTAGCATGGATCTGGGCAGTCTTAATCTCGGAGACCGCCTCCAACTCAGAGATGCGTGTAGCGCGCGCGTTGTAGCGAGCACGCAGTGCATTGTTTCTGCTCTCCAAGTCCTGGACCTTCTCCTTGAGTTGGGCTATCTCCACATGAGCCCGTCGCAAGGCCTGACGGTCCATCTGAGCTGTGAGAACAGTGTCCTCATGCAAATTGAACAGCGCTAGACTCAATGTGAACAAGGGAGTGACGTGGTCCATCTCTCCCTTGAGAGTCCTGATCTGAGCATTCTTGACATTGTGATGCCAAGTACTGTCGACCTGGTCCCGTATCGGGAACATCACCGCTGGTTTGTCTGCTAGGTCCTCAATGTGTCGCTCGCAAAGCCGCAATAGAGCCTGATGAGCGGCTGACTCGATGGCTTCAGTCTTGTCCGAACCAAATGTGGTGCTGGTCCAAATCTCTTCATTGGCATGTCGAGGGTCCGTGGGTAGTGTAACTGTGGCTGAGCAGCGCGGTAGGTCATACTGCCGATACCCTCGAATCTGAAACCAAGGAGTCTTTGCATAACCCAACGACTGCAAGGTCTGATCGAGTATCTCCACAAATCCCCTGCGTCCCGATTTCTTGGTGACGTAGGTAGGGGTGGAGTCCTCAACACCTATCTCCGCGAGCCCATGCTCGATCGTGTTGTCGTCCATCTGCAACATAGAGATGAATAATATTTTATCAATCAGAAGCCACATGTTGACACATAGTTCAAAGCATGCTAAATCTTCCGATACATAAAATATTTTTCATCCCTGCATAAAAAGGTGATATAAGTTGGTCACTAAGGTTGCTAATCTAGCGACAGCCGATCTACCCAAGGTGCTTTACCATCTAAGTTGACTTGTCAAGGAGACAATCTTTCCATCGAGGAAGGTGCTGAAAAAGGCTCAATGGTAAACAAGGGTTTTACTCCAACTCGGTTGATTCCACGCAATCTCTAAGGGAGGAAGGTATCCAGGTTGACTTTTACTTTCTGATAGTGTTACAGCCATTATTGATGGAATTTTTGCTCCTGGATGGTTTTAGTATAAGTTTGAAGGATTTTAACATTTCTTCGTGCAATGCAATCCTACATCGGCCTATACGTCCTCACAAAGTAAAAAGAATACGCGTAGGCGGTGGCAGAATCGCACTCAAGTTAGACGTTACTACACGTTTCATTACGGTATCGGGGTTAGCGTACCTGTAGAAAATGGCATCACAGGCAGTTCAATATAAATATATATCAAAAGTAAAAACAACAACCCATATCATTGCCATATGGGTCGCCCCGAGTAGGCCACGTACGGGGATCACGTGTCTGACCTTCCCTACGCGGCGACAGACTGCACTTTACCTCAGGCAGCGGAGGTATGAGAGTGTTCCGCAAAACCGAAGTCGTGAGGAACAAACTCATCTCTTGTGTGCCAAAGACACAAGACTCCACTGTTGCGAAGATCTGCATTCGCAACAGGTCCATAACCCATACCTTGTACAGTAAAGGTCCGCTTTTCTCCCTAAACGGCAAGGGGGCATACTATGTTACAGCGAACATAATACCTCCTTCCATACCATCATGTATAGAACGCTACTGTTGCGGACGCAACAGGGATTTCTCGACCTTTCACCGCAGTCAAGCGGCGTACCTTACCTTACTTACCTTAGCGTAGGTGCATCGTTACAGAAGTAAATCTAGACTGGGTTTAGTTAGCTCCTACACTAGGTTAGCTTGCCACCTGATAACTTATTAACTAATAGGGCTCGTACCTCACTCGCACGTAATTTTTGAAAATATGCCTTAAACGTCGTACCATTTCCCAACACGGCTCTGATACCAAAGCTGACACGGACCCGCCCAGAAAACCTCGTCTCGGGACGGATCTGGTCGGTCGTTGAGCCAGGATCCTGTTAGGCAACGCTCGGCGAAGCGAAGCGAGCGTACACACGATACAACACAGGCAGGAATAAACAGCAATGATTTACAAGGAGAGAGAACTTAATACATCATTGGTTCATAGTTTGAAACTTAAGTCTTACAGTGAATTAGAGTACGCAATTAAAGTTTTGAAAATAACAGCGGAAGACTTCATCGATTACAGACTCTGACGCTCAGACTTAAGCAAAAGCATGCACCGTGCCCACGGGCGTCATGCTACTAGCCACTTCAATGTTTCTGCGGCGACTCGCACAACTCCCACTGGAGGTTCCCGATCTCGGGGAGAGGCTCCTCCCAATGGAAGCTACCCGCTTGGTCCTGCATGATGGCGTCTGAAAACTACATATCGCTAACGCGTGAGCTTCTAAGAAGCTCAACAAGACTGACCCGACAAAAATGGCTGACTACAGCCGACTCCTAGACATGAAGGCTGATGGGGGTGGGTTTACTTGCAAAAGGACTCGCAAGCCTGTACTACTCTTGGTCAAATTTTAGCACAGGTTAAGTGATTAGAATGTAACTTTAATTAGCACTAGACTAATCAAGCATAGTAGAAGCAACAATAATAATAGTAGTCATCATAATTCATTTCCATTGTGTCTCAACCTATTTACTAGAATGTGACAGAGAGTTCAAGTAAGCTCATAGCTGAGAGCGACAGCGATTCGAACCGATTTTTATACCTCTGCAGGGTTAACCTAATGGTACGACACGTGCGTGTCCCAGACTCGCACGTGGCAACCGTTCACACCAGCTCCTGCAACGTCAATTCCGTCCTACGCCTGCCTTAGCAGCGCCGCGTCCCACCAGACAACACGTCCCAGACGGTTCCTGTGGAGTTCCCACACTGCCCACCCCAGATCTCCTCCTAGTCAGACACCGTAGGGTAGGTTCGACGTTGCAGTCACTAGGCTACGTAGGTTTACCGGGGCCCATAACACCCAGCATACGATTAGTACATTCAATACTTGCCCAGCTGTGCCACACGGATCAGACCAGACTACGGTCACCCTGGTCCCGGACCAGTCGCCGACCTACTTGTACCCGGTCTGACCCTCAACCTTTTATCTTTCTTACTTATTCACAATCATGTGGCACATCTCATGAAATAGTTTCATTCAATATCCTACCACTTGCGAGCAGCGTCCACTCTCCTTGACTTCTACCGGCAATTATCCGCTAAGCATAGCATACTAAGGGTATCTATACCAGCTACCGTCAGGGTTGCCTATGGGGAACAAATGCAACTAGGGTTTCAATCAACTCCTATCACTTAATGCACAAACAAGACACACTGAGTTATAAAAGGAAAAACTTTAAATAACGGTTGTGCACCGGGGCTTGCCTGGTTCTTCGGCGGTGATGACCTCTTCTGCGGAAATCGAAGAACTTGGATCTGCAGCTATCTCGTGCGCTTCAGAATCTACATGATGCAGTATGATTAAGATAAGTTCAATTGCAAGGAACTCATGCCTTTATTAAAGTTTAAACTAGGGTTTCAACGTTTAGGAATTAGGGTTAACCCTAATCCCTTGACGCCGTTGATTTAATTCCATTATTAATCTGTGAATGATGTTTAAAGAATTCTATTCAACTCTCATGAGGTGACTTTTAGTTGGTATATGTTTAAAATAAGAAGTTCAACTTTGGTTAATGTTAATTCGATATTTTTCCTGGATTAATAATTATTTAACCACTCTGACTATTAACCTAGGGTTAAAAATGAAACTTTTAATTATACCTCAAGATTATTTTTTGTTGACAGAACTCTCTGAAGTAAGCATTTTGAGATTTGGTTGGGGCCTAGATGAATTTTCTATATTTTATAAAAATTCATCAAATTTCCTGTTATTGAATCTTATAAAATCAGAAAGCAATAGTGAACCTTAGAATAAAATTATAAAATTTTATGTGGGCATTTTTGAGCACCAAAGCTAAAACTTTGCTGTTGGGTATAACCCTTTTAAAATACTTTTACAATGCATTTTAGAAAATATTCCTTCAACTAGGAAGATTGAAGTAATTGAATAGGGTTACATACAACTTCGTGGTCCTAAAATCCTCATAAAATTCCAGAGGGTGGCCAATATCATTTTATATTTGTGGATCAAGGATTAGCCCTAGCATTGTTCTAGAATCCAAATTAAAATTCAAAAACAGAAAGGAGTGTTCTAATTAATTCTACAAATTTTTGGACATTTTATAAAAAGTGCTTTAACAAAAAATTATTAATTCTCAGGGGGTTTCAAAAAAATTTAGGTTTGCCATTTTTGGATTTTTTGTGAATTCCTACGGATTTTACAAAATAGAGCAATATCTGGAAAATAAATAGAAAAAAGAAAAACAGCGGATTGCGCCGGCGAGCTCCGGCGAGCAATTGCCTGCGACCACCCCATCGCCGGTGGTGAGACCTTGACTTTTCACGGTCCACTCGACACGACGAAGCCCGGCAATACGACGTTCATCGAGGTTTTGGCCGGGAAAGTGGTGCTCACCGTGGAGGGTCTCGGTGGCGGCGGCGAGGTCAAAATTCCGGTGAACGGAGCTTGATTCCGGAGAGCGGGGAGCGCTGTGAGCTGCACGGGGATGGAAGGAAGGAATTAGGCACGGTGATTTGGGTGGAGGAAGGCCGGGAAGTGGAGTGCACCATGAGGGGGAGGTTCGGCCAACAATGGCGCGTGGCGGCTGGCTAGGAGAGAGGAAAATTGGAGCGGGTTGTTGCGGAAAGGAGGAAAAGGTGGGGAAGAAGAGGGGAGTGCACGCCATTTTAAAGGAGGTCGGAGTAGGGAAATAGGGGGGGAAAGCAGGGGGGCACGGCCGGGCGGCTCGGCGTCGGCGCATGACGCCCTGGGCAGCGCGCGACGTGGGGGAAGAGTAAATGGGAGAGAGAGGGAGCGAGGAAGAGAGGGAGAAGATGGCACGGGCATTGAAAGCGGCGTGCAAGCCGTGGCCACGCCGGCCGGGTGGGAGTGTCCGGCCGCCCGCCGCTTTTGTCGGGCAGGCGGCGGGCACTGTAGCCCGTCGCTATTGTCGGTTCTTTTTCTTTTTCTTTTTTTTTTGATTAAATCTGGAATCCAATGCGATTGAAAAGTATGCTTCCCTAGATGGACTAATTTTGAGAATTTTTGTACAAGCTCAGGAATTTATTTGAAGCACTTTTTATTTAGGGTTCAAGTCATGATTCGACTTCTAAAAATTCTTGAATTTCCAAGATAATTATTGCTCGTGTGAATTTTTAAGAGGTCTAAATCTCTTCTAAAAATTTTGAAAAAATTCCTAAAATTCTATTCTGAAGTGTACTTAGTTGTTATGTAAAAATATGGCTAGGGTTCTATGGAATTTGGGATAGCCCTGAGTTAGGGTTTGGATTTCTTCCTATTAATGAGATTTCGACACTGTTAGTTGAGATTTTTCCGGACTTTGCTATAGTGTTTTGTTGTTTGTCAAACTTTTTATAGTATTCCTTTAAAGCATTTAAAACAATATTTCTTTTTATTTTCAAGGTTGAATCTGCTTTTAAGCGAGTGAAATTATCGATTAGGGTTTACAGTTGTCGATTTTTGCCCTGGTGACACCTGGGGTGTCACAATAATATCCTGCTAATCCCAGGAAACTTCGCACCTTGTGGACTGTTGTGGGTGCTTTCCAATTAACAACATCTTGCACCTTTCCTGGATCCACAGAAATACCTTCCGCGGATACAACATGACCCAGAAACTGAAAATGCTCAATCCAGAATTCGCACTTGCTGAACTTGGCATAGAGCTGATGATCTCTGAGTCTTTGGAGAACTGTCCGAAGGTGCTCTGCATGCTCATCGGTTGTCTTGGAGTATATAGGATGTCGTCGATGAACACCACTACAAACTTATCCAGCTCTGGCATGAAGACTGAGTTCATGAGGTACATGAAGTACGCTGGTGCGTTTGTAAGTCCAAACGACATCACCAAATACTCATACAGCCCGTATCTGGTGGAGAAGGCCGTCTTCGGAACGTCACTGGGACAGATCTTGATCTGATGATATCCAGACCAAAGATCGATTTTCGAGAAGACCTTTGCTCCTGCCAACTGATCAAACAGAGTATCTACGCGTGGTAATGGATACTTGTTCTTGATAGTAACCGCATTCAAGGGGCGGTAATCCACACATAGTCTCAAGGATTGGTCCTTCTTCTTTACAAACAGTGCCGTATAAAGCCCTTGTCCAACAATTCCCGCAACTGTTTCTTCAACTCTGCTAGCTCCTTGGGTGCCATCTTGTACGGTCTGCGGGAGATCGGGGCTGTGCCTGGCAACAGCTCAATCTGAATTCCACATCTCTGTCTGGTGGTAAACTAGGTAAATCTTCCGGGAATACGTCCGGAAACTCCTTAACCACTGGTATCTCGTCCAGACTTTTCCCGACAACATGGCAGACTTGTTTGAGGGTAGCTTTAGGGTGATCTAGGTTTACGGACATGGAACCGTGAAGTGGAGAGGTTAAGTGGACTACACGGTTAGCAATACCAAGCATGGCATTATGGTGTTTCATCCATTTCATGCCGATGATAATATCGATACCTTGCCCATCTAGGATTATGAAGAAGATAGGATAGATGTGACCTCCTAGATTTAGGGGAGCCTCACTTACGCCATAGTTCGACAAGATAGTACCGCCAGGCGATTTTTTGACGAAAGGTGGTTTTAGGGGAACGGTGACTTGGTTTTTACCCTTGACAAAATTTTTACTGATAAAACTATGGCTTGCACCGGAGTCGAATAGAACGAATGCTGAGTGGGTAGAGAGTGCGAACGTACCCGCCAGTACTTGTTCACCCTCAGCAATTTCTTCGGTCGTGGTGTAGTTTACCCGACCGGTTTTGGTGTTCTTCTGGCCCTTTTGCTGGCCCTGTCCCTAGTTTGATTGCCGGTTGCCTCCGAACTGCTAGTTGGAGGGGCACTCGCGGGCGAAGTGTCCGGCTGCCCGCAATTGAAGCAAGGTGTGCCTGGTCCAGGACGGGTGCCCTGTTGAGGTGGGCGGATACCCTGGTTCTTCTGCGGCGGGGGAGGTGCGCGGTAGCCGGCCTGCTGTTGATTCTATGGGGGCCGGTATGGCTGCTGCGGCGGACGGAATGTCGGAGCCTGCGGCGGGGTGGCCTTGTACTTCCTACCATCGGGTGCAGTGTACACCAGACGGTACTTGGGTGGCGGGGCATTTGATGGCCCACCGCTGCCTCGCCTCTTTTTCCGCTGCTCCTTCTCAAGGTATTCTTCGGCGATGAGGGCGTTGCTGATGAACTCATTAAATAAGCCGCCGTGATTCAGGGCCAAGCGACCCTGGAGTGTGACATTCAACCCTTCCATGAAGCGGTGCTTCCGCTTTGCATCCATGTCAACCTGCTCCGGAGCATATAGAGCAAGTTGGTTGAAGACACGGGAGTACTCGTGCACCTTGCGGTTTCCTTGGGTCAGGGCCATAAATTCCTTGGCCTTCCTTTGCATGAGTCCCGCGGGGATGTGGTGAGCGCGGAACGCCTCCGGGAACTACGCCCATGGCACCTGGGTGTTGGCCGGGAGGGTGGCCAAGTAGTTGGCTCACCAAGCTCCAGCGTGTCCGTGGAGCATCTGGGCTACAAAGAGTGTCTTCTGGGTCTCCGAACAACGGAGCAGCCCAAACTTGGCGTCGATCGTGTGAAGCTAGTGGTCTGCTTCCATGGGTTCCCGGGCATCTCTAAACTCCGGGGAATGAGTGGCCAGGAAATCAGCATATGTGCTGTCCTAGTCGCGGTTACGAGCGCATCGATTCGTGCCACTATTCTCCAGGATGGCCCTCAACATCTCTTGGGTTTGCTGACTGCTTTGTAGCATGGCCGGCATAGCAGCGGCCAAGGTTGGCTCCGCTGGTGGGGGCGGCGGGTTGGAGCTTTCCGCCTCCTGACGTCCTGCTCTTGTGTTCACCATGGTGAAAAGCAAAAGGGTTTCTTATTAGAGCAGTTCAACCCATGTCCATTTTCCAACATAAGTAAAAGTACATCAAAATGCACAGCACGGATATCTCAATAAAAACAAACTTCATTCATTCCCCAGAATGCTGACAGTACATTAGTTCTTCAACTCCCTAGACTGTCAAACCACCACTCTTACATCCAAAAGATTACAATGCCACTAAGTTAGACCCCTGAGAACACACACTAACACCATGACAAGAACAACGCACTCCTTAAGCGAAGCATCTAGCTAAACTTAGCATTGCGAAACCACCTCCGATCTACTCCTCGTCTGGCTCTGGGTCCGAAGCATCGGGATCTGATACCTCTGACTCAGGCGCATCATCGTAAGCGGGAGGCGGCTGCCGTGCCTCCAAAAGCCCCGCCATCTGATGCTGCAAATGATGGTTCTCATGGGCGAGGTCCTCAGCCATCTGAACTGCATTATCCCTGAGTATCTTCAACTGGTGAATGTGTTGCAACATGAGGTTGCAATCATTGTGACACTCCCAGTGTCACCAGGGTTTAAATCGACACACTAAAACCTTAATCGGCAATTGATGCATTTAAAAGCAAAATCAACACTGGGAATAGAAAGAAATAATGCTTGAAATGCTCTAAAGAATCACTGTGAAAACTTTGGCACACAACAGAACACTATAGCTAAGTTCAGAAAAATCTCAACTAACAGTGTCGAAACCTCATTAACAAGAAGAAAATCCAAATTCTGACTCGAGACTATCCAAATTTCTACAAAACCCTAGCCATATTTTTACATAACAATTAAGTACACTTAAAAATAGAATTTTTGGAATTTATGCAAAATTTTTGGGAAGGATTTAGACCTCTTAAAAATTCACACCAATAGTAACCATCCTGGAAATTCAAGAATTTTTAGATGCCAAATCATGACTTGAACCCTAAATGAAAAGTGCTCCAAATAAATTCCTAAGCCTATACAAAAATTTTCAGAAATTTTCGAATGATAGAAGCATGACTTTGTTTTGAAATAGGGAGTCAAGCTGGAACTGTAGCAAAAAAAAAAATCGACATTGCCGGGCGGGCTGCAGTGCCCGCTGCCCGCCCGACCGAGCGGCGGGCGGCAGGGCATGGCGCCTCGCCGACACAGCCATAATGGGCGCACGTCGCCTTCAATTGCCGCGCCATCTCCATCTCCTTCTCTCTCTCCCTCACTTTTCCTTCCCCCCCCCCCCCCGGCGATTTACTCCTCACTGCGCGCCGCCCGGGGCATGGCCGCCCGAGCCGCCATGCCGGCGTGACCGTGCTGTTCCTCCCCCTATTTCCCATACTCCGAGGCCCCTTTAAAAGCGTGCGCAAACTTCCTTCCTTCTCCCCTTCCTCCTTCCCCGCGGCTTCCTTTAAAAGCCGGAGCAAGCTTCCGAGGGGTTCACCGCCGCGCCCTAGAATTCCTTGCACCCCGCCGGCCGTTGCACTATCTCCGTGACTCCCCACACCTTGTAGAACGGTTCCCCTCACATCCCCCTCGCCGGCGAGGCCCCGGCCGCACGCAATTTCTCGCCGGACTTGGCCGGAGCCGCCCCTGTTCTACCGCCCTTCTTCTTTAAAAATTTCCTTCTATTATTTAATTATTCTGCATTGCAAATTCTCTAGAAATTCACAGAAAAATCAAAAATTAGCAAACCAAAATTTCTTAGAATCCTCATGAGAAGGACTAATTTTCTGTTAAAGCACTTTTTGGAAAAAGGCGGAATTTGCGGAATTTATTAGCACACTCTTTTCTATTTTTGAATTTTAATTTGAATTCTAGAGCAATTATAGGGCTAATCTTTGATCCACAAATACATCATGATATTACACACCTTTTGGAATTTTATGAGGATTTTAGGACCATGAAGTTGCATGTAACCCTCTTAAATTACCTCAATCTGCCTAGTTAATGTACCTTTTTCTAAAATAAATTGTAAAATTCATTCAAAAGATTAGACCCAAAAGCAAAGTTTTAGCTTTGGTGCTCAATAATGCCCACATAAAATTTTATAATTTTATTCTAAGGTTCACTATTGCTTTCTGATTTTATAAAATTCAATAACAGGAATTTGATGAATTTTTATAAAATATAGAGTATTCATCTAGGCCCCAACCAAAGCTCAAAATGCTTATTTCAGAGAGTGCTATCAACTAAAAATAATCTTGAGGAAGAATTAAAATTTTTATTTTAACCCTCGGTTAATAGTCGAAGACATTAAATATTCATTAACTCATCAGAAATGTTGAATTAACCTTAACTAAGGTTGATGTTGTGGAACATGCCAACTAAAAGTCACCTCATGACAATTTGAATAGATTTCCTTGAACCTCATTCACAGATTAAAAATTGAAATAAATCGACGGCGTCGAGTAATTAGGGTTAACCCTAATTCTAGGCATCGCCGATCAAAACCCTAGATCGCTAATGGCAAAAGCGATGACTCTTTTCATTAAACTTATCTTAATCATACTACATCATGTAGATTCTGAAGCGCCCGAGGTAGCTGCAGGTCCGAGTTCTTCGATTTCCACGGACGACGTCAACAACAACGCCGGAGAACCAGGCAAGCCTCGGTGCACAACCGATGTTTAAAATTTTCTTTTATAACTCAGTGTGTTTTGTTTGTGCATTAAGTGCTAGGAGTTGATTGAAACCATAGTTGCATTTGTTCCCCATAGGAAATCCTGACGGTAGCTGGTATAGATACCCTTAGTATGCTATGCTTAGCGGATAATTGCCGGTAGAAGTCGAGCAGAGTGGACGCTGCTCGCGAGTGGTAGGATATTGAATGAAACTATTTCATGAGATGTGCCACATGATTGTGAATAAGTAAGAAAGATAAAAGATTGAGGGTCAGACCAGGTACAAGTAGGTCGGCAACTGGTCTAGGACCAGGGTGACCGTAGTCTGGTCTGATCCGTGTGGCACAGCTGGGAGAGTATTGAATGTACTAATCGTATGCTGGGTGTTATGGGCCCCGGTAAACCTACGTAGTCTAGTGATTGCAACGTCGAACCTGCCATACGGTGTCTGACTAGGAGGAGATCTGGGGTGGGCAGCGTGGAAACTCCACAGAAACCGTCTGGGACATGTTGTCTGGTGGGATGCGGCGCTGCTAAGGCAGGCATAGGAGGGAATTGACGTTGCAGGAGCTGGTGTGAACGGTTGCTACGTGCGAGTCTGGCCACGCACGTGTCGTACGATTAGGTTAACCCTGCAGAGGTATAAAAATCGGTTCGAACCGCTGTCGCTCTCAGCTATGAGTTTACTTGAGCTCTCTGTCACATTTTAGTAAATAGGTTGAGATACAATGAGAATGAATTATGATTATTACTATTGCTATTGCTTCTTCTGTTATGTTTGATTAGTTCAGGGCGAACTAAATTTATATTCTAATCACTTAATCTGGTGCTAAAATTTGACCAAGAGTAGTACAGGCTTGCGAGTCTGTTTTTGCAGGTAAACCCACCCGAGCAGCCAGCATATCTAGGAGTCGGCTGTAGTCAGCCACGTTGACGGGTAAGTCTTGTTGAGCTTCTTAGAAGCTCACGCGTTAGCGATATGTGGTTTTCAGGCGCCGACATGCAGGACCAAGCTGGTAGCATCCATTTGGAGGAGTCTCACCCCGAGCTCGGGAACCTCCAGTGGGAGTTATGCGAGTCGCCGCAGTAAACATTGAAGTGGCTAGTAGCATGAGGCCCGTGGGCACGGTGCATGCTTTTGCTTAAGTCTGAGCGTCGGAGTCTGTAGTCGATGAAGTCTTCCGTTGTTATTTCCAAAACTTTAATTGCATACTCTAATTCACTGTAAGACTTAAGTTTCAAACTATGAACCAATGATGTATTAAGTTCTCTCTCCTTATAAATATGCTGTTTATTCCTGCCTGTGTTGTATCGTGTGTACGCTCGCTTCACCGAGCGTTGCCCAACAGGATCCTGGCTCAACGATCGATCGGATCCGTCTCGAGATGAGGTTTTCTGGGCAGGTCCGCGTCAGCTTTGGTATCAGAGCTGTATTGGGAAATGGTACAGCGTTTAAGGCATATTTCCAAAAACTACGTGCGAGTGAGGTACGAGCCCTATTAGTTTATAGGTTATCAGGTGGCAAGCTAACCTAGATCAGGAGCTAACTAAACCCAGTTTAGATTTACATTTCTGTTACGACGCACCTACGCTCAGGTAAGCAAGATAAGGTACGCCGCTCAACTGCGGTGAAAAGTCGAGAAATCCCTGTTGCGTCAGCAACAATAGCGTTCTATACCATGATGGTATGGAAGGAGGTATTATGTTCGCTGTAACATAGTACGCCCCCTTGCCGTTTAGGGAGAAAAGCGGACCTCTACCGTACGAGGTGTGGGTTACGGACCTGTTGCGAATGCAGACCTTCGCAACAGTGGAGTCTTGTGTCTTTGGCACACAAGAGATGAGTTTGTTCCTCACGACTTAGGTTTTGTGGAACACTCTCATACCTCTACTGCCTGAGGTAAAGTGCAGTCTGTCGCCGCGCAGGGAAGGTTGGACACGTGATCCCCGTACGTGACCTACTCGGGGCGACCCATATGGCAATGATATGGGTTGTTCTTTTTACCTTGGATATATTGAATTGCCTGTGATGTTATTGTCTGCAGGTACACTAACCGCGGTACCGTAAGAAACGTGTAGTAACGTCTAACTTGTGTGCGGATCTGCCGTCGCCTAAGCGTATATTCTTTTTATTTTGGTGAGGACGTATAGGTTGATGTAGGATTGCATTGCATACTAAAATTAGAAACCAAATAAAATCACCCAATAAAAAGGAAATCAATTGCTGGTTAACAAAAAAAGGCTAAATATAACGATTAACTTGTTGAATTTAAGTGATAACTGGAACATAACTTAACAGTTTAATAAGATCTGTAACTAAATAAATGTTGCCAAGGAGTCATTTCAAAATTTTGGATATTATTTATGTGTAATCATGTTAGGGTCAAACCCAAAGCCTTAAGAATCAAGAGAAAAACCAACCTTAAATGTTTTCAAACCATTTCACTTTAAGGGGAAAGGTTCACGTCAGCCTAGAAATTCTATCATATCTTAGTGATCTTTTCTAGACTGACCTTTGCTCGCTCGTCACAAAGATATGGGTGAATGCACTGTGAAGGAGTCGGGAAATCCTCTACCACTTGAATATTTTGCACCTATCAATCTTTATTGCCAAGTGAATCACTTTAACCAAACAGTGAAACCGTGTCCGGAAGCAAAGCCTTGTCACCTCCCACGAAGGTTATCAGTCTTGGCTTTCTCATTCAAACAACATGAGGTTGCATCCTAGTAAAAACTAAATTCTTCAATAACATCTCCTAAGGCCTGAGAAAACGTTCGGTTTTCAGGATTCCTTGTAGGCATGAAACTCTTGTATTTCAGAGCCATTCTTGTACACTTCAACAATCACCTTCGTATCCTTCTTGGGGTTGATGGTTTTTGTGGTCAATCCTCTTATATCATCTTACTATTCGACAAATCGAGTCTTCACACATCTCAATTTTTCCAAAACCTAGGAACGATAAAATCCTTCAGACTTATACTGAATCATCCGGGAGCAAGAGCTTCATCAATAATGGCTGTAGCACTTTCAAGGATAGCAGAGCCTCTCCTAGACCCCCGTCATAGAGTATACGTAGCACCAAATTCGACAAGCAAGTCCTAATAGAACTCTGTGTCAAAAATTGAGCCTTTTTGCAGTACTGTCCTCGATGAGAAGATTGTCTCCTTGACAGGTCAACTTAGATGGTAAAGCACCTTAGACTATCTGTGTGACTGTCGACGAGAAAAGGGGTCAATAGTGGAGCAGGAAGTGGTCCTAACTATGGAACAAACATGACCATTTGGTTAACATCAAAAACCTTTAGAGGGAATACTTGATGAAGTTAACAAACTATCATTACCTAGCTCCAAATTCACCTTTCCACATCCGATAACTTTAGAATCAGAAACTTTACCTACTAACCAATAAAATGTAAAGGAATGCAGGGAAATATTCATTACGGAATAGGAAAGTTATGTGTAACCGTTGCTTGATCAGAATAAATTTTGTGGTAGCCAAGTTAGCATTCACATGTAAACCCCCTAAACTGATGGAGTGAAGCTTTTCCTTTTGTTTGTTCCGAGGCCACATCATAGCTAAAATCAATTACTTCGGAACATCCTTCCAATCATTTGAAATCTTATCTCCTTTTAACAAGTGAGAGTCTCTATAAACTTTTAGCCATCATCCGCAAAACCACCCTTTTACATTTTCATAGACTCTGATGATTCGTTATCCCCTAACTCATCCTTACCGAGAGGTTTTGTTCTCAGAAGATCACAATTTTGCTTTTGAATGTGCCGGTTCGCCCGGGCGTTTCTCAAAGCCAAGGAGTGATATGATGAGGGCATCTCCCCTTAATCATGATGGAAAAATCCTAATCCTAACATTCTTCTGAACGGATGGCGTATTGATGAGGACATCACACCTATGGATACACACAATAATTCTCCCGCTGCTACAAATGAAGGTCCAATCACCAGAGCTCGCGCCCGTCAACTTAATATAGAGGTGAGCTCGTTCCTTAGCACTCCATTACGAATTCTTGAGGATAGATTACTACCTAATGATGTTATTATAATTAGGAATCATGGAGAGGTCAGAGGAACGATGGAAGACCAGGTTGGAGTCAGCGAAGGATGTCCAAGCCAAGTCGGAGGCCCAGCCCATGTCGACTTCGACTCTAATTCGGAGTCCAGGAGCAGTCTCCACTAAAATGAATGCCCAGCTCACATACGGACTCTGTTTTAGGCGATCTACCACTTCACGGAAAGAGGATGAGACCATCTTTCCAACGGGACTGGTCCCATGTCCAAATTCCTTCGGAGTCCACGGGAATCGCTAAAACAGTGAGCCATCTAGAATCTGTCAGGGTGCTGCGACACCGATTTTGGGCCGGATAGCCTTGTATCGAGTTAAGAGTCCATTAGGGTTTCGTCCATTAGGGTCGGGTTGCTTTCCACCCCCTTCATTAGGGTCGGGTTTTGCTTAGATTATTTCTGTATACACAGATTCGCCGTTTCATCGGTTTGTGAGACCCCAACTTGTGAGTTTAATCTATATCTGCAAATTTGGTTGCTTTCCACTTCGTTCTTGCTTGTGTTCTTCAATTCGCAGGCAAGGATTAGCCTTCTCGGCGAGGTCATCCGTGTTCGCGCGGGTGATAACCAGAGGAGACGTGGTGCTACGATTGTAGGGTTCGGGACGTGCCGTTCGGAAGTCGGATCGATTTGTGTCGTGACTCCGCCCAAATCGTTGATTATCAGAACCTGTAGGAAGATCGGGACCCCCGTCCCCATCAAGTGGTATCAAAGCTTCAGGTGTTCCCTCAGGTTCGTCTTTGTTTACCCTAATTCCTTGTTTCGTTTCATCCTATAGTCCATAAAAAAAGCCAAAAACAGAATCGTAGTTTTAGGTTACATCCTGTCCAAAACCGTATTTAGCCATTGCATATTTCAATTTCAGAGTCCGTAGTGTTGAGTTCGTGTCCTTAGTTACGTTTTGTTGCTGGTTTAGATCGTGTCTTGTTACGGTTTGTTTTGCTTCCGCCACCTTATGTGAAACCCTAGTCGTTATTTTTTTCCCCACCCTGATCCCACCCTGAATTTAGTTTGTTACATCACATCTGTTATTTATTTTGACTACCCACCATTAGTTTCCACCTTTTACACAGCTTCCGCCATCGAATTCCTTGTTTTTCCGCGACCCGATTCATTGTCTGCCGTAATGCGCATGCTGATTCGGACACCCTTCCATAAAACGGTCATAGCTTTTGCATACGAACTTGAAATCAGGTAAACTTTATATGCAAAATGATCGGCACAAAATTTCACATTTGATTTCACCCCGCTTTGCCGGGTTTGCCGTTTTTAAAATCCCGAAATTCACCCTGGAAGGTACACATATCGGAGGCCGAACGTTCTACCCCAACTTTCAGGCAGCTTCGGAAATTTCCATAGACCACATATTTGATCCAGTTGATCTGTAAATTTGTGTGGTTCCTATTTCTATGCTTTGCTTGCTAAAAAAAATATCAAAAAAATAAAAGGAAAAAATAAAAATATTTTGGTGTCGAAAATTTTAACTTTTTTCCAAAAATATCAAGTACTAGTAGAGAGAGTTCTATTGGTGAGAGCAAAAGCATTAGCGACGGAGCATAGAATTGGGTGACATATTATATTTAGCAAGTGCTTGGGCTGAATTGAGTTTCCTTTGGCTATTGATCTTTGTTACTGTTTTTCCTATACATCATCTTTGTCCACGTATCATAACTGTTATAAGACACATTTGACCAGCAATTAGGACCAATACTTTGGACACTTATTCAGTATTACTATATGTTTTTAATCTGTGTTCTACTCACATATATATTGGCCTTCCAAGCTCCACATAACCCTTCTGAACAGGCACAGATTCTTCACCCTGTAATCGCCGGATCACTTCTCCCAGGTATTTTGCTTTGTGTTCACTTAGATCTTTGCAAGAACTTGGTTTGAAACTTCCTGTTGCAGTCTGAGAGTACACAATCCTAACACAGTAGTTGGTAGGGATAACCTTTGTCTATTTTCTTCTATGTTTTGTTTTTCTTTCATCATGTCAGCAGGTGACGAATCGGCGAGCCCAACGGGCTTCAACGAGTGTGTCAGCCAAGACCAGATGAAGGGAGCAATTGACAAGGCGCTGGAGGGCATCGATGAGAAGATCACTGATGCTGTGACGAAGAACTTAAGCCCTATTCTTGACGGCCTTACCACTCAATTGGCCGCCATCGCTACGCGACTTGATGTGTTGGAGCGGCGTCCACCTGCCGGCAACCACAACGACGACGACGACGTCGACGACACTATCTATGATACCGATGGCAACATTGACGAGCGTGCAACTCAGGGAGCTCGCCTTCGACGTCGACTACGCCATAACCGTCACGGCATGGGAGGTAACAACAACAATCAACATGCTCGCCCTCATGATGATTCATTTGCTAAGGTTAAATTTTCTATACCGCCATTCTCTAGTTTATATCATGCTGAAAAATATCTTGATTGAGAGATGACGGTAGAGCAGAAATTTAGTTCCCATCTAGTTCCTCAACAACATAGGGTTCGATACTAGTGAGTTTAAGGACTTTGCTATTATTTGGTGGACTGGTTTAGCTGCTGTCGGACGTTTACCTGCCACTTGGGATACATTAAAAACAGCTATGCGTGATCGTATTGTTCCTCCTTCTTTTCAGTGAGATATGCGTCTCAAACTGCAGCGTTTAGAGCAAGGTAGTAATTCCGTCCAGGATTATTATGCTGAGCTACAGAAGGACATGATGCGTTGTGGGGTAGTTGAGGATAATGAGGATAAAATTTGTCGCTTTTACGGGGGATTGAGGCGTGAAATTTAGGATTTGTTAATTATAAAACCTTTAACAATGTCAACGAGTTGTTCCACACAGCTATGCTTGCAGAGAAGGAATTGCAGGGAAGACAGGAAGCAGCAAAGACAAGAACCAGTCGCCCCTTCACGCCTAGTACGTCTACATCTACGGGAGCAACACGTTCCTTGTCAAGCTTTCGTCCACCTCCTGTACCAGCCAGCAAGCGACCGTCCACCGCAGCAACGCCTCCCTCGTCACGCCCTGCGGATTTTTCTAAATCCTCTGTGCTGAGTCCAGTGAAGAATCAACCATCCACTACATCCACTGGTCGCACGACTGACATTCAGTGTCATCGCTGCCTTGGACTTGGGCACGTGCAGCGTGACTGCCCAAGCAAACGAGCCTACATTGCCACTGAAGATGGAGGTTATGCGAGCACCTCCGACATAGAAGATGACGATGATGATGATGATGTTGCTGCTGCTGCGGACGGTGCTGCGGACTCCTTAGTCCTCGGCAGCGCCGACACTACCTTCCGAGCCATCGTTGTCCAGCGGGTCTTCAGTACTCAGGTAGCTCAACCCGAACAGCTCCAACGCCATAACTTGTTTCAGATTGAGTTCGTGATCAAGAATAGGCGAGCACGAGTGATTATTGATGGGGGCAGCTGCAACAACTTGGTGAGCTTAGATCTGGTCAAGAAGCTTGGCTTGACAACACGACCACATCCACATCCATACCATATTCAGTGGTTGAATGACTCGGAAAAAGCTAAGATAACACAATCTTGTCGCGTTCCCTTCTTCCTTGGTGCTTATGTTGATTCTGTAAATTGTGATGTTGTTCCTATGCAAGCATGCTCTCTTTTATTGGGTCATCCTTGGGAACATGATAATGATGCTTTGCACCATGATCGTAGTAACAAATACACTTTTATGCATAAAGGGAAGAAAATTACTTTGTTACCTATGACACCTGCTGCAATCATTGAATCTGATAGGGAGAGGGCTGCTAATGCTAAACAACAATCTCATGCTAAACCTGAAATTCAGCAAGATATAACTTTGAAGGCTCCTATAATGCTTGCTACAAAAACTGACCTTGCTGAAATTTATGATGATACTGTTGTATGCTATGCTTTAGTGTGCAAGGATGTTTTATTTTCTATTGATAATTTGCCTTGCACATTGCCACCTGCGGTTACTAACCTTTTGCAGGAGTTTCGAGATGTTTTTCCTGATGAGATACCACCAGGACTGCCACCCATTCGTGGCATCGAGCATCAGATTGATCTGCTTCCTGGTGCGAGCTTGCAAAACCGTGCGGCGTACCGAACCAACCCTGAGGAGACTAAGGAAATTCAACGACAAGTCCAAGATCTTATGGATCGCGGGTACGTACGTGAGAGCCTTAGTCTTTGTGCTGTTCCTGTTCTTTTGGTTCCTAAGAAAAATGGTTCATGGCGTATGTGTGTAGATTGTAGAGCCATAAACAACATTACTATACGGTATCGTCATCCTATTCCTAGGCTAGACGACATGCTTGATGAGTTGTGTGGTGCTATAGTTTTCACTAAAATTGACTTGCATAGTGGTTACCACCAGATTAGAATGAAGCTCGGTGATGAATGGAAAACTGCATTTAAAACTAAATTTGGTTTGTATGAGTGGTTAGTCATGCCTTTTGGTTTAACTAATGTACCTAGCTCTTTTATGAGATTAATGCATGAAGTTTTACGTTCATTCATTGGTAAATTTGTGGTGGTTTACTTTGATGATATCTTGATTTATAGCAAGTCTATGGCTGAACATATGGATCATCTACGTGCTGTTTTCTATGCTTTACGTGATGCACGTTTGTTTGGTAACCTCGACAAGTACACCTTTTGCACCGATCGAGTCTCTTTTCTTGGCTATGTTGTGACTTCACAGGGCATTGAGGTTGATAAGGCTAAGGTGGAGGCGATTGACAGCTGGCCTACGCCTACAACGGTTTCGCACGTGCGGAGTTTTCTTGGCCTAGCGGGATTTTATCGCCGTTTTGTCAAGGAATTCAGCACCATCGCGACACCGCTGATTGAGTTGACAAAGAAGGGCGTTGTCTTCCATTGGGGGCCATCACAGGAAGAGTCCTTTTCTCTTTTGAAGGACAAGCTTACACACGCACCGTTGCTCCAACTTCCAGATTTTAGTAAGACTTTTGAGCTTGAATGTGATGCTAGTGGAATTGGGAATTGGTGGTGTCTTGCTGCAGGAAGGAAAACCTGTTGCATATTTTAGTGAGAAGTTAAATGGTCCTGCTCTTAATTATTCCACGTATGATAAAGAATTGTATGCTTTTGTTCGTTCTTTACAATCGTGGCAACATTATTTATGGCCTAAAGAATTTGTTATCCATTCTGATCATGAGTCACTTAAGCATATTTGTAGTCAAGCAAATCTGAATCGTAGACATGCTAAGTGGGTAGAATTTATTGAATCTTTTTCTTATGTCATCAAACACAAAAAGGGAAGGATAATGTTATTGCTGATGCTTTATCTAGACGATATACCATGCTTTCCCAGCTTGATTGTCGTATTTTTGGCCTTGAATCCATTAAACAACAATATGTTTTGGATGATGATTTTAAAGATGTGTTGCTGCATTGTAATGAGGGTCATTTATGGAACAAATATGTGTTGAATGATGGATTTCTGTTTAGAGCTAACCGCCTATGCATTCCAGTTGGATCCGTTCATCTTTTGTTGTTGCAGGAGGCGCATGGAGGCGGGTTGATGGGACATTTTGGTGCTAAGAAGACGGAGGATGTTTTGGCCACACACTTCTTTTGGCCAAAGATGAGACGAGACGTCGAGAGGTTTGTTGCTTGCTGCACTACTTGTCAAAAAGCTAAGTCTCGTTTGAATTCACTTGGTTTATAAATGCCTCTTCCTGTTCCTTCTATTCCTTGGGCGGATATTTCTATGGATTTTGTTTTAGGACTGCCTAGGACTAAGAGGGGGAGGGACAGTATTTTTGTTGTTGTGGATCGTTTTTCTAAGATGACACACTTTATTCCATGTCATAAAACTGATGATCCTATTCATATCGCTGACCTTCTTTTTCAAAGAGATAGTTCGTTTGTATGGTGTTCCTTCTACTATTGTTTCAGATCGTGATGCTAAGTTCTTGAGTCACTTTTGGTGCACTTTGTGGAATAAGCTGGGTACCAAGCTTCTATTTTCTACAACCTGTCACCCACAAACTGATGGCCAAACGGAGGTAGTGAACCGTACCTTATCCACCATGTTGCGAGCAATTCTGAAGAATAATTTGAAGATGTGGGAAGAATGTTTGCCCCATGTGGAGTTCGCTTACAATCGAGCGGAACACTCCACTACAAAGGTAAGTCCTTTTCAGGTAGTATATGGTTTCAACCCTCATGCTCCTATTGATATTTTACCTTTGCCTACTAGTGAGAGAGTAAATAATGATGCTCAAACTAAGGAAAACATTGAAAAAATGAATGAAAAATATAGGATTGCTCGTAGCAAAGATAGGAAGGAATTAAAACTTGAACCGGATGATTTTGTTCGGTTGCACTTGAGAAAAGATAGGTTTCCTGATTTGAGAAAGTCTAAATTGATGTCTCGAGCTGCTGGTCCTTTTAAAATTTTAGAGAAGATTAATGATAATGCATATAAGTTTGAGTTGCCACCCGAGTTCGGGGTTAGTCCCTCTTTTAACATTTCAGATTTGACGTTATACTTGGGAGAGGAGGATGATCTGGAGTTGAGGACAACTCCGCATCAAGAGGGGGATGATGATGAGGACATCACACCCATGAATACACACAATAATTCTCCCGCTGCTACAAATGAAGGTCCAATCACCAGAGCTCGCGTCCGTCAACTTAATATAGAGGTGAGCTCGTTCCTTAGCACTCCATTACGAATTCTTGAGGATAGATTACTACCTAATGATGTTATTATAATTAGGAATCATGGAGAGGTCAGAGGAACGATGGAAGTCCAGGTTGGAGTCAGCCAAGGACGTCCAAGCCAAGTCGGAGGCCCAGCCCACGTTGACTTCGAATCCAATTAGGAGTCCAGGAGCAGTCTCCGTTAAAATGGACGCCCAGGTTGTATACGGACTCCGTTTTAAGCGATCTACCACTTCAAGGAAAGAGGACGAGACCATCTTTCCAGCAGGACTGGTCCCATATCCAAATTCCTTCGGAGTCGACGGGAATCGCTAAAACAATGAGCCATCCGGAATCTATCAGGGTGCTGCGAGATCGATTTTGGGCCGGATGGCCTTGTATCGAGTTAGAGTGCATTAGGGTTTCGTCCAGGAGGACTTGCACGTCCCCAAGTCCTTTATATTCAGCTGTCACCCTCTCCATTAGGGTCGGGTTTTCTTAGATTATTCCTGTATACACAGATTCGCCGTTTCATCGGTTTGTGAGACCTCAACTTGTGAGTTTAATCTATATCTGCAAATTTGATTGCTTTCCACTTTGTTCTTGCTTGTGTTCTTCAATTTGCAGGCAAGGATTAGCCTTCTCGGCAAGGTCATCCGTGTTCGTGTGGGTGATAACCAGAGGAGACGTGGTGCTGCGATTGCAGGGTTCAGGACGTGTCGTTCGGAAGCCGGATCGATTTGTGTCGCGACTCCGCCCAAATCGTTGATTATCAGAACCTGTAGGAAGATCGGGACCCCCGTCCCCATCAGATCACCCCCTTCGGCCCCGGCAGCTTGAGCTTCATGTAGGTATAGTTGGGGATGGCCATGAACCGCGTGTAGCATGGTCACCCCAAAATGGCGTGGTGGGACGTGGAAGCCAACCACTACGAACGTGAGGGTCTCCGTTCGGAAGTTGGCTGGAGTCCCGAAAGTGACAGGCAAGTCGATTTGCCCGAGGGGAACAGCTTGTTTCCCGAGGGACAACGCCGTGGAAGGGCGCTCAGCTAGGTCGGATGAGCGACCGGTCGATGCCCATGGCGTCCAGTGTCTCCACATAGAGGATGTTGAGGCCGCTGCCTCCATCCATGAGCACCTTGGTGAAGCGCTTCTTAACGATGATGGGTGTGACACCCCAGGTGTCACTTAAAAGGTTATCGACGGATTTAAACCCTAGAAGTCAAATTTCACACACAAAAGCAAAATCAACACCGGTAGTAAGAAGGAATAATGTTTAAAATGCTCCAAAAAGATCACTACAAAAATTTGGTAGACAACGGAACACTATGACTAGGGTCGAAAAATTTCAAACAGTAGTGTCAAAATCCTGTTAACGGGGACCAGATCTAAACCCTAATTCGTGGCCGTCCAAATTTCCACCCTAGCCATATTCTTACATAACAATTAAGTACACTTCAAAATAGAATTTTGGGAATTTATTCAAAAGTTTTGGATAAGGTTTAAACCTCTTAAAAAATTCACACAATCTATAATCAACTTAGAAATTCAAGAATTTTTAGTGGCCAAATCATGACTTGAACCCTAAATGAAAAGTGCTCCAATTAAATTCCTGAGCTTGTACAAAAAGTTTCAAAAATTTTTGAGCTTGGAAAGTGTGCCATTTCATTGAATTGCTTTCCAGCTTTAAAAAAAAAATTTTGAACCGGCGGGGGCGGCACAGTGCCGCCGCCCGCCACAGGAGGCGCCCATGCCGCCCCGCTGTCCCGGCCAACACGGGCGAGCGCGGCGCACGTCTCAAATCCCCCCCCCCCTCGGCTTTCCCTCCCTCTCCTTCTCCCTTCTTCTCCCTCCTCCTCTCTCCATTTTCTCCTCCCCGCACGACACGCGCGCCGCTCGGGCACAGCGCCGCCCGAGCGGCCATGGCGGCCATGCCGGCCACGCCGCGCTGCTCCCACTGTCCTCCGTCCGCTCCAGAGCTCCTATAAATGGCGCACAATCCTCCTCCACCCCCCTTTCTCCCTTTTCCATCTCCCGCGCGCGCCAAGCTCCTCTCCTCCTCCTGCCCCACGGCCGCCGACGCCATTGCCGGCCGCCCCTCCCGGTGAACGCCACCTTTCGGCCATCCTCTACCCCAATTCCCTCACCAAATCCCTTCCTCCCTGCCCCGTGAAGCTCACAGCATTTTTCCCTCCTCCGAAATCGAGCCCCATCGCCAGAATTTTTGCTCACCGCCGCCGCCCCGAGACCCTCCACGGTGAGCACCCCCTTCCTGTGCTAAAGCTTGACCTTCGTCGTGTTGCCGAGGATCACGGTGTCGTGTAGATCGTGAAAAACCAAGGTATCACCGCCGGCGACCACCCCATCGCCGGCAATTGCTCGCCGGAGCTCGCCGGCGCAATCCCCTATTTTTCTTTTTTCTATTTATTATCTAGATTATTGCTCTGTTTTGTAAAATCCGTAGAAGTTCACAGAAAACTCCAAAAATGGCAAACCTAAATTCGTTAGAAACCTCATGAGGACTACTAATTTTATGTTAAATCACGTTTCAGAAAATGTCCAAAAATTTGCAGAATTAATTAGAACACTACTTTCTGTTTTTGAATTTTAATTTGAATTATACAGCAATGCTAGGTCTAATCTTTGATGCACAAATACACCATAGTATTACACACCCTCTGCAATTTTAGGAGGATTTTAGGACCACGAAATTGTATGTAACCCTATTGAATTATTTCAATCTGTCTAGTTAAAGGACTACTATCTAAAATGCATTGTAAAAGTCATCTAAAAGGGTTAGACCCGAAAGAAAAGTTCTAGATTTGGTTCTCAGGAATGCCCACATAACATTTCATAATTTTATTCTAAGGTTTATTAGTGCTTTCTGATTTTATAAAATTTAAAAATAGGAACTTTGATGAATTTTTATAAAATCTAGAAAATTCATCTAGGTCCCACCCAAAGCTCAAAATGCTTATTTCAGAAAGTGCTACCAACTAAAAATAATCTAAGGGAAGAATTAAAAGTTTCATCTTTAACCCTAGGTTAATAGTCGAAGTTGTTAAATAATTATTAACTCATGTAAAATGCCGAGTTAACCTTAACTAAGGTTGAAGTTGTGGAACATGCCAACTAAAAGTCACCTCATGAGAGTTGAATAGATTTCCTTGAACCTCATTCAACAGTTAAGAATTGAATTTAATCGACGGCGTCGAGAAATTAGGGTTAACCCTAATTCTAGGCGTCGCTGATCGAAACCCTAGGTTGCTATTGGTAAGAGCAATAAGTTTCTTTGCAATTGAACTTATCTTAATCATACTACATCATGTAGATTCTGAAACACACGAAGTAGCTGCAGATCCAGTTGCCTCGACCTCCGCAGAAGAAGTCTTCAACAGCTCCGGAGAACCAGGCAAGCCCCGGTGCACAACCGATGTTTAAAATTTTCCTTTATAACTATGTGTGTCCTGTTTGTGCATTAAGTGCTAGGAGTTGATTGAAACCATAGTTGCATTTGTTTCCCATAGGAAACCCTGACGGTAGCTGGTACAGATACCCTTAGTATGCTATGCTTAGCAGATAATTGCCGGTAGAAGTCGAGCAGAGTGGACGCTGCTCGCGAGTGGTAGGATATTGAATGAAACTATTTCATGAGATGTGCCACATGATTGTGAATAAGTAAGAAAGATAAAAGATTGAGGGTCAGACTGGGTACAAGTAGGTCGGCGACTGGTCCGGGACTAGGGTGACCGTAGTCTGGTCTGATCCGTGTGGCACAGCTGGACAAGTATTGAATGTACTAATCGTATGCTGAGTGTTATGGGCCCCGGTAAACCTACGTAGCCTAGTGAGTGCAACGTCGAACCTGCCCTACGGTGTCTGACTAGGAGGAGATCTGGGCTGGGCAGCGTGGGAACTCCATAGAAACCGTCTGGGACGTGTTGTCTGGTGGGACGTGGCGCTGCTAAGGCAGGCGTAGGAGGGAATTGACGTTGCAGGAGCTGGTGTGAACGGTTGCCACGTGCGAGTCTGGGACACGCACGTGTCGTACGATTAGGTCAACCCTGCAGAGGTATAAAATCGGTTCGAACCACTGTCGCTCTCAGCTATGAGTTTGCTTGAACTCTCTGTCACATTTTAGTAAATAGGTTGAGATACAATGAGAAGAAATCAGGATTATTACTATTGCTATTGTTGCTCTTGTTATGTTTTATTAGTCTCAGTGCTAACTAAATTTATATTCTAATTACTTAATCTGGTGCTAAAATTTGACAAGAGTAGTATAGGCTTGCGAGTCCTTTTTGCAAGTAAACCCACCCGAGTCAGCCATCATGTCTAGGAGTCGGCTGTAGTCAGCCACTTTGACGGGTAAATCTTGTTGAGCTTCTTAGAAACTCACACGTTAGCGATATATGGTTTTTCAGGCGCCGACATGCAGGACCAAGCCGGTAGCTTCCATTGGGAGGAGTCCGTCCCCGAGATCAGGAGCCTCCAGTGGGAGTTGTGCGAGTCGCCGCGGGAACATTGAAGTGGCTAGTAGCATGACGCCCTTGGGCACGACGCGTGCTTTTGCTTAAGTCCGAGTGTCGGAGTTTGTAATCGTTCAAGTTTTCCGCTGTTATTTTCAAAACTTTATTTGCGTACTCTGATTCACTGTAAGACTTAAGTTTCAAACTATGAACCAATGATGTATTAAGTTCTCTCTCCTTGTAAATCATTGTTGTTTATTCCTGCCTGTGTTGTATTGTGTGTACGCTCGCTTCGCCGAGCGTTGCCCAACAGGATCCTGGCTCAACGACTGACAGGATCCGTCCCAAGATGAGGTTTTCTGGGCGAGTCCGTGTCAGCTTTGGTATCAGAGCTGTGTTGGAAAATAATACAATGTTTAAGGCATATTTTCGGAAAATTACGTGCGAGTGAGGTACGAGCCCTATTAGTTAATAGGTTATCAGGTGGCAAGCTAACCTAGATCAGGAGCTAACTAAACCCAGTCTAGATTTACTTTTCTGTAACGACACACCTACGATAAGGTAAGCAAGGTAAGGTATGCCGCTCGACTGCGTTGAAAGGTCGAGAAATCCCTGTTGCATCCGCAACAGTAGCGTTCTATACCATGATGGTATGGAAGGAGGTATTATGTTCGCTGTAACATAGTACGCCCCCTTGCCGCTTAGGGAGAGAAGCGGACCTCTACCGTACGAGGTGTGGGTTATGGACCTGTTGCGAATGCAGACCTTCGCAACAGTGGAGTCTTGTGTCTTTGGCACGCAAGAGATGAGCTTGTTCCTCACGACTTCGGTTGTGCGGAACACTCTCATACCTCCGCTGCCTGAGGTAAAGTGCAGTCTGTCGCCGCGCAGGGAAGGTCGGACACGTGATCTCCGTACGTGGCCTACTGGGGGCGACCCATATGACAATGGTATGGGTTGTTGTTCTTACTTTTGAGATATATTTATATTGCACTGCCTGTGATGCCATTTTCTGCAGGTACGCTAACCCCGATACCGTAATGAAACGTGTAGTAACATCTAACTTGAGTGCGATTCTGCCACCGCCTAAGCGTATATCCTTTTTACTTTTGTGAGGACGTATAGGCCGATGTAGGATTGCATTGCATATTATAATTGGAAACCAAATAAAATCACCTAATAAAAAGGAAATCAATTGCTGGTTAACAGAGAAAGGCTGACTATAACGATTAACTTATTGAATTTAAGTGATAACTGGAACATAACTTAACAGTTTAATAAGATGTGTAACTAAATAAAGGGTGTCAAGAAGTCATTTCAAAATTGTGGATATTATTTATAATCATGTTAGGGTCAAACCCAAAGCGTTTAGAATCAAAAGAAAAACCAACCTTAATTGTTTCCAAACCATTTCATTTTAAGGGGAAAGATTCACCTCAACCTAGAAATTCTTTCATATCTTAGTGCTCTTTTCTAGACTGGCCCCCGTTCACTTGTCATGAGGATGTGAATGAGTGCAATATGGAGAAGTCGAGAAATCCTCTACCACTTGGATATTTTGCACCTATCAATCCTTATTGCCAAGTGAATCACTTTGACCAAACCGTGAGACCGTGTCTAGAAGCAAAGCCTTGTCACCTCCTATGAAGGTTATCAGTCTTGGTTTTCTCATTCAAACAACATGAGGTTGCATCCTAGTAAAAACTAAATTCTTCAATAACACCTCCTAAGGCCTGAGAAAATGTTCGGTTTTCAGGATTCCTTATAGGCGTGAAACTCTTGTGTTCCAGAGCCATTCCTGTACACTTTATCATTCACCTTGTCTCCTTCTTGGGATCCATAGTTTTGTGGTCAATCCTCTGATATCATCTAGCTATTCGACAAATCTGCGTCTTCACACATCTCAATTTTTCCCAAACCTAGAAACGATGAAATTCTTTAAACTTATACTAAAACCATCCAGGAGCAAAAGTTTCATCAATAATGGCTGTAGCACTTTTCGGAATAGCAGAGCCTCTCCTAGACCCCCGTCATAGAGTATACATGGCACCAAATTCAACAAGCGAGTCCTAATAGAACTCTGTGTCAAAAATTGAGCCTTTTTGCAATACTGTCCTCAATGAGAAGATTGTCTCCTTGACAGGTCAACTTATATGGTAAAGCATCTTGGACTATCTGTGTGACTGTCGTTGAGAAAAGGGGTCAATAGTGGAGCAGGAAGTGGACTTGACTATGGAACAAACATGGCCATTTGGTTAGCATCAAAAACCTTTAGAGGGAATATTTGACAAAGCTAACAAACTGTCATTACCTAGCTCCAAATTCACCTTTCCACGACCGATAACTTTAGAATCAGAAACTTTACCTACTAACCAATAAAATGTAAAAGAAGGCAGGGAAATATTCAATAAGGAATAGAAAAGTTACGTGTAACCCTTGCTTGATCAAGATAAATTTCGTGGTAGCCAAGTTAGCATTCGCATGTAAACCACCTAAACTGTCGAAGTGAAGCTTTTCCTTTTGTTTGTTCCGAAGCCACATCATAGCTAAAATCAATCACTTCGGAATATCCTTCCAATCACTTGAAATCTTATCTCCTTTGAACAAGCGAGAGTCCCTATAAATTTGTAGCCATCATCCGCAAAACCATCCTGTTACATTTTCATAGACTCTGATGATTCGTTATCCCCTAACTCATCCTTACCGAGAGGTTTTGTTCTCAGAAAATCACAATTTTGCTTTTGAATTGTGCCGGTTCGCCCAGGCGCTTCTCGAAGCCAAAGGAGTGATATGATGAGGGCATCTTCCTGTAATCGTGATGGGAAATCCTAATCCTAACATTCTTCTGAACGGATGGCGTATTATCCGGAGTACGTAACCGGGATGAGTAATGTTATGATTAGAAATTCCTTATCGTGACCAATAACTAGGTCCTTACAGAAGTAATCCAGCCCTATAGCCTATTCCTAGCCATGTTGTGCTTGACTTTTCTCATCTGTACTGCTAATAGTATCCTTGGTCCCGCCCACAGCTGATCTTATTTTAGTAGGCCAATATCTAGGCCACCATATTCGGGAGTCAAAATACAAGATGGAACGCTCTAACACCAGACCCGACCATATTGCGACCACACTCGAACAACCCCCCCCCCCCACCTACCATATCCCCACCATATATTGTCGTGAAGTTTTAAATGACCAGCACTAAGGCCATTGACTTCAACGCGCACAAATGGGACAATTACAAAAAAGACCATAGAGGAGCTAGATACTAAATCTGCTGGGCGCAAAGTCATATTTTGTCATCTCACTTCCATATCATGGTACCAAGCCATTTTGACCCGTTTAAATCATACAGCATGAATTCCAACCGAGATCGAGACTACCATATTCCTTCCTATCTGTATTGAACTTTTCACATATCTAAATATATTCCTCGTGATCTAGTTTTAAAACCATAACTTGATCTCTAGTTTTCTTCTCCTCCTCTCTGCTCATAAATCTCGGGGCGAGATTTCTTTAAGGGGGGAGGGCTATGACACCCCAGGTGTCACTTAAAAGGTTATCGACGGATTTAAACCCTAGAAGTCAAATTTCACACGCAAAAGCAAAATCAACACCGGTAGTAAGAAGGAATAATGTTTAAAATGCTCCAAAAAGATCACTACAAAAATTTGGTAGACAACGGAACACTATGACTAGGGTCGGAAAATTTCAAACAGCAGTGTCGAAATCCTGTTTCGTGGCCGTCCAAATTTCCACAAAAACCTAGCCATATTTTTACATAACAATTAAGTACACTTCAAAATAGAATTTTGGGAATTTATTCAAAATTTTTGGATAAGGTTTAAACCTCTTAAAAAATTCACACAAACTATAATCAACTTAGAAATTCAAGAATTTTTAGTGGCCAAATCATGACTTGAACCCTAAATGAAAAGTGCTCCAATTAAATTCCTGACCTTGTACAAAAAGTTTCAAAACTTTTTGAGCTCGGGAAGTGTGCCATTTCATTGAATTTCTTTCCAGCTTTAAAAAAAAATTTGAACCGATGGGGGCGGCACAGTGCCGCCGCCCGCCACAGGCGGCGCCCATGCCGCCCTGCTGTCCCGACCGACACGGGCGAGCCCGGCGCACGTCTCAAATCCCCCCCCGGCTTTCCCTCCCTCTCCTTCTCCCTTCTCTCTCCCTCCTCCTCTCTCTCCATTTTCTCCTCCCCGCACGACACGCGCGCCGCTCGGGCACAACGCCGCCCGAGCGGCCATGGCGGCCATGCCGGCCACGCTGCGCTGCTCCCACTGTCCTCCTCCCGCTCCAGAGCTCCTATAAATGGTGTGCAATCCTCCTCCACCCCCCTTTCTCCCTATTCCATCTCCCGCGCGCGCCAAGCTCCTCTCCTCCTCCTGCCCCACGGCCGCCGACGCCATTGCCGGCCGCCCCTCTCGATGAACGCCACCTTTCGGCCATCCTCTACCCCAATTCCCTCACCAAATTCCTTCCTCCCTGCCCCGTGAAGCTCACAACATTTTCTCCTCCTCCGAAATCGAGCCCCATTGCTGGAATTTTTGCTCATCGCCGCTGCCCCGAGACCCTCCACGGTGAGCACCCCCTTCCTGTGCTAAAGCTTGACCTTCGTCGTGTTGCCGAGGATCACGGTGTCGTGTA
Source organism: Oropetium thomaeum (assembly GCA_001182835.1). Taxonomy (NCBI): domain Eukaryota; kingdom Viridiplantae; phylum Streptophyta; class Magnoliopsida; order Poales; family Poaceae; genus Oropetium; species Oropetium thomaeum. The sequence continues at coordinate 2,021,662 of LFJQ01000009.1, read as the reverse complement.
GATCGTGAAAAACCAAGGTATCACCGCCGGCGACCACCCATCGCCGGCAATTGCTCGCCGGCGCAATCCCCTGTTTTTCTTTTTTCTATTTATTTTTCAGATTATTGCTCTGTTTTGTAAAATCCATAGAAATTCATAGAAAACTCCAAAAATGGCAAACCTAAATTTGTTAGAAACCTCATGAGGACTACTAACTACTTAATCTGGTGCTAAAATTTGACAAGAGTAGTATAGGCTTGCGAGTCCTTTTTACAAGTAAACCCACCCGAGTCAGCCATCATGTCTAGGAGTCGGCTGTAGTCAGCCACTTTGACGGGTAAGTCTTGTTGAGGTTCTTAGAAGCTCACGCGTTAGCGATATGTGGTGTTTCAGGCGCCGACATGCAGGACCAAGCCGGTAGCTTCCATTGGGAGGAGTCCGTCCCCGAGATCGGGAGCCTCCAGTGGGAGTTGTGCGAGTTGCCGCGGGAACATTGAAGTGGCTAGTAGCATGACGCCCTTGGGCACGGCGCGTGCTTTTGCTGAAGTCCGAGTGTCGGAGTTTTTAATCGTTCAAGTTTTTCACTGTTATTTTGAAAACTTTATTTGCGTTGTCGCAACCCCGTCCGATAAAACCGTACGGTTGCTCATCCAGGATCATTCGGGGTGCCACTTGGCGAAGCAAGCGACCATACAGTACAATAATTAAGAAGGACACGCAAAACATGATTTAAAGGGTACATGAATTCTTAATATTACAACATTGGTTCAGATAATTTAAGTGCGGAAACGTAGTTCGAAAACAAGCGAAAGTCAGCGGAAGCTACTAATTACAACTCGACGATACAATTAAGCACGCCAGCCCACGGGTGCTTAATCTTCATAGGTCGGAGAAGCGGGAACCCACTCGAAGGTCCACTCCGAGGGTGCCTCCCCTTCCCAACCATCAAAACCACACGAAGCAAGGTTAGAAGAATCACCTGCAAAAATATTAATCCACAAAGCCTGAGCAACTAATACTCAGCAAGACTTACCCGTCAACGTGGCCATCTAATGACCGACTCCTAGAATGCAGGGTATTGGTGGAGGTTGATCGGGTATTGCGAAAACAGCGCTAATATTTCCCTCCAATTTTAGCCAAATTAACCGTAGTCACTGTGAATTTACTAAATGTGTCGCTATTCTAAACAACCATGAATTCATTACAACAAAGCAGAGTAAAATTAGCCTCTTTCATCATAATCCTCTATTTTCATATCGTTGCGGTGGAAAGGAGCAAGCGCTACTCTTAACCACGAGGAGTGGCAATTATAATTGATTTACATCCTGCAGGAGAAACCCGAATGACACGACACGCGCACACTCAACTGAGTCACACGTGGCTATCTTTTGCAACATCGTGACAGTGTTGGCTCAGCATCCATCCCTCCAAGGACATGGTCCTCCAGGCGATGCCCTGCATCCCTGTACGGCCCCAAGCCTTTCCCACTAGCACAAGCCCAAGAAAACAAAAGCAAATGCATCCACCTTGCTGGTCCGTTCACCCAGAAAAAGGGATGGCCAATTGTCCAACAAAGCACGGTGAGCTACATCGGTTTCCTGGTCCCATATACCAGTATGCACTCGGTACACACCTCAAACTTGACCAATGCAACCGCACCCGGTAGAGTTCTCAAATTTTAACCACACTTAAGGTCAACCATATTTCTCGACTTTTTCTTCTTTGAATAAACACGAGTAGTCTCCATACTACTCGGATGCTACCGGATTCCTATCCTTAAGCATCGCATTCTATCGAGGGCTCTACCAAAACAATCCATAGGAAACCTACCAAGTCATGCAACTAGGTTTTCACGGCAATTTCCTCGAAACTTAATGCACAAACAATTCCTACATCCATAGTGATAAAAGGAAAACTTGTAAAACATAGGTGTGCACCGGGGCTTGCCTTGGGTTGCAGAATAGTCAGAGCTCTCAAACAATGAGTTAGTTCCTGTGGGTGCCTCTTCTGGATTCTCGTTCACCGGCGGAAGTCCCTGGTCGGTTCCTATATGATGAAAATGCAGTGAATTGTTTAATGAAAAGAGTCACAATGCTTTTATTAAATATTAACTAGAGTTTCATTGTTAGGAATTAGGGTTAGACCGACACTTCGCTTCGAGTATTAATCGTTTTAATAACTGCGACTATTTATCTAGGTTAAAAATGAAATTTTTATTTACCTCTCAAGATTATTTTTAATTGATGTTACTCTCTGAAATGTGAATTTTAAGCTTTGGTTGAGGCCTAGGTGAATTTCCTAGATTTTATAAAAATTCAACAAAGTTTCTGTTATTGGGTTTTATAAAATCAGAAACCATATGTGAACCTTGGAATAAAATTATGATATTTTATGGTGTTACTCAGGAGAACCAAGTCTACAACTTTGTTTTTGGGGCCTAATCCTTTTACTGACTTCTACAATGTATTTTTAGAAAATGGCATTTTAATAGGCAGATTGGGGTTTTGTGAAAGTATCATATACAACTTGTTGATCCTAAAATCCCCATAAAATCTCAGTGGGTGTGCTCTGCCATGAAGTACTTGTGGATCAAATTTCAGCCTTAGCACTGCACTAAATTTGAATTAAAATTCAAAAACAGCAAGGAGTATTTTAATTATTTCTGGAAATGTGTGGTCATTTCATAAAAAGTGTTTTAACAGAAATTTAGTTCTAGTCATGAGGTTTCTAAAAAGGTTTGGTTCGCTATTTTTGGAGTAGTATTGTATTTTCTATGAATTTTACAACTTTGTGAACTTTCCTGATGTTTGAATAATTTGGAAAGGAGCCGGGGCCCGCTTGCCAGTGGCACTGGACAGGGGGGCGGCGCTAGGGCAGCACCCGACGGCGCGCCAGCGGTGGTTCCCGCTGGAATTGGCACCGGCAGTGGACTCCATGGTGTCCCACGTGATCAGCACGGCGTGAGGAGTTCACTGAACCAAGGGGGGGAACGGCGGCTCACCGGAGTAGGGCCGGCGGCGGTGGCCCGGTAATGTCGATGGCGGCGACGGTGTTCCGGTGGCTCGGCAATCGGGGAGGTGCAACCGGGGACGGTGTGAGCAACAGTGGACGTCAGTGGAGCTGCCGCGCACGACGAAGGGGCGGGAATTTGACCGGAAGGGGGTCGTTGACGGTGAGGCGGCGGCTCGGCGGTGGTCCGGCGATGGCGCGGCGTTTTCGTCACCGCTGCTCCACCATTCACGACGTGGTCAATTGAAACGGGGAAAGGCCTTCGCGAGAGTCTCGCCGGCGGGAGGAATCGAAGAACGACTCACCGGCGACAAGGAATCGATGGTGGCGGCGATGGCGGGTCGTCGGTGGTAACAGAGGCGCGTCGGTGCTCCGGGAGGTAGAAGAAGAAGAATTAGAGGAGAAGAGCGGAGAAGAGGGCCGCGAAGGGAGATAGAGAATAGCATGGGGCGCTTGGAATGGGTTCGGTGCACGCGCGGTGATGATGGTCGCGGTGCACGCCAGTACGGCGGGGGTCTGCCGGATGGCGTGGCAGCGGCGCGCGCGGGAAGAATTAATGGCGCTCGACGCCTTACCGCGGGAGGGGATGGGTTGACTTGTCACTCGGGGGTACGGTGGCGGTATGGCGGCCGATGGGGCAGGCGGCGCCCGACGTGCGGCTCAGTGCCGTGCAGCCGGCCGGCGCCAAACAAGGAAGCGGAACAGAGAAAAGAAAACAGAGAGAAACAGAGAGAAGGAGAGAAAAGAGAGGAAGAGAGAAATAAATCAATTAGGGGATAGAATTTATTTCACCCAATGCTAAACTTTGAATTTGAATGATCACTTGTAAAAATTTGAACTCTTTCATTGACCATTCGGAATTTTGTCCATTATTCAATTTTCCTACATAATTAGGGTTTTGATTAAACAACTTCGGAGTTTGAACTATCGCTTTCAATAATTTGATTTCTAAATGCCCTAAAAACTTTGTGAAATGGTGGAATGGTTAGAAATAGAAAGAATTTAAATTTTGAAATTTGGATTGCTACTACATATATGAATTCCTTTATTAGTCGCTTGCCTTTTTCTTCTACTATTTAAATTTCCGACAAGTTAGGGTTTTGACTTGTACCGTTTCGGAATTTGAACCACGGTTTGAGCAACAATTAAACCCGATAACCCTAAGTCCCATTATTTAACTACTAAGCTTCTCGCCGATTAGGGTTTTGATAACTTAGTCACGGGGGTTCGGCCCTAATCGCACGTTAATCCTCTTCCGCCTTATGAACATGAATCACTACCGGGCTCTCTTAATTCACTTAACTAAAGTTAATAGAATTGCAATAATTTGACATGACCCGAAGTAGTAATAACCCATTTTAGTTTTGCGGATTTGCAGTCATCTATTTAACTCCCTCTACTTTATTAAATGACAATGAACAATTTTTAATTCTTTACTTTGACGCCATAAACGTGCTTATTTATCGGATTGATCGAGTTTAAATTTTCGAGGTGTCACATGCGTACTCTGATTCACTGTAAGACTTAAGTTTCAAACTATGAACCAATGATGTATTAAGTTCTCTCTCCTTGTAAATCATTGTTGTTTATTCCTGCCTGTGTTGTATCGTGTGTACGCTCACTTCGCCGAGCGTTGCCCAACAGGATCCTGGCTCAACGACTGACAGGATACATCCCGAGACGAGGTTTTCTGGGCGGGTCCGTGTCAATGGGGTCGACCCCTAGCGGGTATCGACCCGGCCGTGGGACATGGCCGGGATGGTCGGACCGATCTAACATGATTGGTGCCTCCGACCACCGGAGGAATGTTGGCGGGCAGGCTCGACCGCGAAGACTTCGCGGCGCTCGATCTTTGTGCGACGCTTGCTCCCGTGTGCCTCCAACCCGACAAAGATCATGAGGCACCCGTCAGTTTTCGGGAAACCGTCATTGCCATCGCTGGCGTCGTTGCTGTCGTTGGCGCCTCTAGGGGCCTGTCGGGGCTTACCTTTCGGCTTGCCCTTCGTGGCCTCCTGGGTCAGGAACCGCTTCATGAGCGAGCAGTCCCTGTAGAGGTGCTTCACGGGATACTCGTGGTTGGGGTACAGTCCGTTCCACTTCTTTTCGAAGTGGTCCGGCGTGTCCGCTGCTAGTGCCTTGGCACCCTTGCGGTTGGCGGCCGCAACCATCCGCTCGCCGACGAGTGTTGCCGGTTCTTTTTCTTCTTGTTGGGACGGTCAGAGGGGCCTTCGCCGGCGTCCTTGTCCCTCTTGCCCTTGGTCTCCTAGGGGCGTTTGAAGCTTGCACCCACCGGTTCCTCGCCAGAGACGTGGCTGGTCGCGATGTCCAGGAGATCCTTGGTCGTTCGTGGACTCTTGCGCTCCAGTTTATGAACCAGGGTGCGGCAAGTCGTCCCGGACAGGAACGCTCCAATGACGTCTGCGTCGCCTACATCCGGCAGTTCGTTGCATTGCCGGGAGAAGCGCCGAACGTACTCCCGGAGGGTCTCCCCTGGTTTCTGCCGGCAGTTCTTGTGGTCCTAGGGGTTGCCTGGACGAGCGTGGATCCCCTGGAAGTTTCCTATGAAAACTTCTTTCAAGTCGGACCAGCTTACAATCCGATCGGCGGGGAGGTGCTCGAGCCATGTCCTAGCCGAATCGGCTAGTAGAGCAAGTTGCGGATGACGAAATAATCACCATCCACGCCAGCAGCTCGGCTGGTGAGGTGGTAGTCCTCGAGCCAAAGGCTCAGGTTGGTTTCCCCCGCATATTTCAAGCCCGGGAAAACACCACACCCCGGATGTGAGAACTAAAGACCCACGGTCTCGGGGCATCCGAGCTCAGGCTCCTATCCTCATCTTCATCATGGCGTCCCCCTCGACGAGGGTAGCGGGGTAGGCCCGCCCTAGAGCCGCACTCCGGTTGGTGCGGGCGTGCCTCCAGGGTGCCGCGGGCGTAGCGGTTTACCCCTAAACGACCGCGGATGAAATGCCTTGTCCATCCCAGGAGGTGTTTGCTGGACGGACGCGTTCTGGGCGGGAGGCGCACGATTTCGCGTCTGCGAGCTCTCCGCCTACTGCGCTGCCGCGCACTCGAGCAAGGCCTCAACCTCGCGTTAAGCGCGTCGAGCTTTAGGCGTAGTGGCTCAAGGAGTCCTCGGAGCAATGCCGCCGCCGCAGCAAGGTTCTGGCTGGCCCGCGCAAAGCGCGGATCCGTCGTCGTCTTCGGCGATCCGTCAGCGCACGTCACGCGCCATGGAGCGAGCACGTGCACCGGCCTCGCATCGAGCAAGCTTGCGGTCAATCTCTGCTTGCTCTTGCTCCAATCGCCGTTTAGCCTCTTGGAGTTCTTCCCTCCGCGCATGTAACTGCTCGGGCAGTACGTCGTGGGACAGAGTTCCGGTTCCCGCCACCGTGGGGGTGGCGAGGCGATCGTTCTCCGTGTTGGGGAGGTCAAGTGCGCCATGAGACATTCGCAAGAGGGATTTTGTCTTTCTGGTAAGCTGCGGCCTTAGCCAACATGTCCGCTTCTTCATTCTCATTGCGCCGAATGACCCGAACCTCAAATCCAAGAAATTGCTTCTCCATGTCCCGAATGAGTTGGATGTAACGGGCAAGCTCTGGCTCTTTAGTTTGGAAGTCTTTGGTTATCTGCCCAGAAGCCAATTGAGAGTCACTCAGTACAACTAGCCGCTTCGCACCCAGATCACGGGCCTTTCGAAGGCCTAGCAGGATGCCTTCGTACTCAGCCCCATTGTTGGTTGTTTGAAACTGAAGAGACGCTGAGTACCGAAGATTCTGCCCACTAGGCGACGTGATAACCGCAGCGGAACCAGCACCAGAAGCTCCCCAAGCCCCATCGGTGAAGAGAAGCCAGGAGGTCTGCCGGAGGGATATCAGAATGCTCAGAAGTAGCCCATTCTGCCAGAAACTCTGCTATGACCCCGGACTTGAGGGCTTTCCGAGCGACGAAAGATATGTTGTATTGTGCTAGCTCTGCTGCCCATTTGATGACTCGACTTGGAGCGTTCTTGTTTTCGAGAATGTCACGAATGGGGTACGCCGAAGGGACTAGTATGGGTTGCTCATCGAAATAGCGCCGGAGCTTCCTGGCCGCCATTAGAACTACAAGCTGACACGACCCGTCCAGAAAACCTCGTCTCAGGACGGATCCGGTCAGTCGTTAAGCCAAGATCTTGTTGGGCAACGCTCGGCGAAGCGAGCGTACACACGATACAACACAGGCAAGGACAAACAGCAAAAATTTACAAGGAGAGAGAACTTAATACATTATTGGTTCATAAATTAAAGTTGGATATTACAATTGTCTCAGAGTACGCAACAGTTTTGAAAACGATAACAGTGGAAGACTAGAACTATTACAACTCCGACACTCGGACTTAAGCAAAAGCACGCGCCGTGCCCACGGGCGTCATGCTACTAGCCACTTCAACAGATCAACGCGGCGACTCGCACAACTCCCACTGGAGGTTCCCAAACTCGAGGGGAGGTTCCTCCCAATGGAAGCTACCTGCTGGTTCCTGCATGACGGCGCCTGAAAACCACAAAACGCTAACGCGTGAGCTTCTAAAAAGCTCAGCAAGACTTACCCGACAAATGGCTGGCTACAGCCGACTCCTAGACATGAAGGCTGACTCGGGAGGGTTTACTTGCAAAAGGACTCGCAAGCCTATACTACTCTTGTCAAGTTTTAGCACAAGTTAAGTGATTAGGAAAAATAAATTTAGTTAGCACTGAGCTAAACAACCAAGACAGAATCAACAATAGCAGTATTAATATTCATAATTCATTCTCCTGGTTCCTCAACCTATTTACTAAAATGTGGTGCGTTTCACGAGCATGCTCACTAACTGGGAGCGACAGCGGTTCGAAACGATTTTATACCCTGCAGGGGGAAACCTGACCGTACGACACGTGCGTGTCCCAGACTCGCACGTGGCAACCGTTCACACCAGCTCCTGCAACGTCAATTGCAGCCTACGCATGCCTTAGCAGCGCCGCGTCCCACCAGACAACGCGTCCCAGACGGTTTCTGTGGAGTTCCCACGCTGCCCACCCCAGATCTCCTCCTAGTCATACACCGTAGGGCAGGTTCGACGTTGCAATCACTAGGCTACGTAGGTTTACTGGGGCCCATAACACCCAGCATACGACCAGTACGTTCAACACTCGATCAGTCTCGGACCACACGGATCAGACAAGTCTACGGTCACCCTGGACCCAGTCCAGTCGCCGACCTACTTTGTATCCTGTCTGACCCTCAAACTTTTATCTTCTTACTGATTCACATTAGTGTGGCCCATCTCATGAAATAGTTTCAATCAGCAACCTATCCTTTCGCGAGCAGCGTCCACTCTGCTCGACTTCTACCGGCAACTACCTGCTACGCATAGCATACTAAGGGGGTTGCCTATATCAACTACCGTTAGGGTTTTTCCTATGGAACAAATGCAACTATGGTTTCAATCAACTCCTAATACTTAATGCACAAACAAGGACACACTTAGTTATAAAAGTAAAACTTTTAAAAGTCGGTTGTGCACCGGGGTTGCCTGGTTCTTCGGTGTTGATGTCGACTCCTTCGGCGGGGGTCGAAGAACTTGGATCCGCAGCTACTTCGTTAGTGTCAGAATCTACATGATGCAGTAGGGTTATGATAAGTTCAATGAAAATGAAACTTATTATTATTTTCGACAGTAATCTAGGATTTAGATTGGCGACGCCCAGAATTAGGGTTAACCCTAATTACTCGACGCCGTCAATTAAATTAAATTCTTAATCTGGAATGGTGTTTAAATAATCTATTTGACTCTCATGAGGTGACTTTTAGTTGACATGTTCATCAACTTCAGCTTTAGTTAAGTTAATACGACATTTTTCATCGGTTAATATTATTTAATTACTTCGGCTATTAAACTAGGGTTAAAATGAAGATTTTAATTCTTCCTCAAGATTATTTTTAGTGGGTAGTACTCCCTGGAATAAGCATTTTGGGCTTTGGGTGGGGCCTAGATGAATTTTCTGTATTTTATAAAAATTCATCAAAATTCCTGTTTTTAGATCTTGTAAAATCAGAAACCACTAGTAAACATTAGAATAAAATTATGAAACTTTATGTGAGCATTCCTGAGCACCAGATCTACAACTTTGCTTTTGGGGTCTAACCTTGAAAATGACTTTTACAATGTACTTTAGAAAATGCTATTTAAACTAGGCAGATTGAAGTGATTTAATAGGGTTAGATGTCATTTCGTGTTCCTAAAATCTTCATAAAATTCCAGAGGGTGTGTAGTACCAGGGTGTTCTTGTAGATCAAAGGTTAGCCCTAGCATTGCTCTAGAACTCAAGTTAAAATTCAAAAACATAAAGGTGTGTTTCTAATTAATTCTGCAAATGTTTGGCCATTTGTTAAAAAGTGTTTTAACAGAAAATTATTACTTTCCATGAGGGTTCTAAAAAATTTTGGTTTGGCATTTTTGGATCTTCCTGTGATTTTCTAGGGTTTTTAGAAGACAGAGCAATAATCTGGAAAATAAATAAGAAAAAGAAAAACAGTGCACAGTCTCCGACGAGCTCCGGCGGCCAATTCCCGACGATGGGGTGGTCGCCGGCCGTCGAACCTTGGCTTTTCATGCTCCTCACGACATGACGAAGCTCGGCAACATGGTATTCATCAAGGTTGGGCACGGCAGAGGGGGTCTCACCGTGGGGGTGCTTCGGTGGCGGCGGCGAAGTCAAAAATCCGACGAGGTGGCTCGCCGTCGGAGGGTTGGAGGGTTCTAGGAGCTTCACGAGGTGGAGAGGAGCTGATTTGGTGAAAGAATTAGATTGAAATTGATCGGGGGGTGGATTTCGTCGTGGAGGCGGCGGCAATGGCGCCGGCGGCCGTGGGGCAGGAAATTGGGGCTTCTCGCGCGGGGGGGGAGAGAAATTGGAGGAGGGGGGGAGATTGGGGAGGAGTTGCGCCATTTATAGGGGGCCGGGGTGTAGGGGAGAGCAGTAGGGGCAGTAGGGGCGGGGGTCGGTCATGGCAGTCGGGCGGCGCAGAGCAGGGGCGCGCGGCTCTGTTGTCGGGCAGAGAGAAAAAGAGAGAGAGGGAGGGGGAGGCGCGGGAGCTAGAGAGAGAGAGGAGTGGGGGTGAGTGAGGGGGCCGGCGCAATTTAATCGGCGACCTGCGCCACAGGCGGCTGGTGTCGGGCGGCGCAGCGCCCCTGTTGCCGGGCGGCTCGGCTCTGTTGTCGGGCGGGCGGTACTGTAGCCCGCCCGGCAACAGTTCTATTATTTTTTTTTTTTGCTGGAAACGATTCAAAGAATTGGCACTCTTACCGAGCTTGAAAAATTTTGAAAATTTTTGTACAAGCTCAGGAATTTATTTGGAACACTTTTCATTTAAGGTTCAAGTCATGATTTGGCCTCTAAAAATTCTTGAATTTCTAGGTTGATTATAGCTCCTGTGAATTTTTAAGAGGTCTAATTCTTTTCCAAAAATCCTGAATAATTTCCCAAAATTCTATTTTTGAAGTGTACTAAATTTTTATGTAAAAATATAGCTAGGGTTCTGTGGAAATTTTGATGGTCGATAGTTAGGGTTTGGATTTCTTTCGGTTAACGAGATTTCGATACTTTTAGTTGAGAATTCTCTGGACTTTGCCAACATGCTCTGTTGTTTGTCAAACTTTTCATAGTGTCTCTTTAAAGCATTTTAGACAATATTTCTTTCTATTTCTATGATTGAAACTGCTTTAAATTGTGTGAAATTAGGATTTAGGGTTTATAGTTTGTCGATTTTTCCCTGGTGACACCTGGGGTGTCACACAAACGCCAGTTTCTCTCCCAGAAGGTAGTTGCACTTAGCTCCAGATAGCACCTCCGAGACGTAGTAGATTGGCTGTTGGATGAGTTTTTCATCCATCTTGAGCTCGTGCACCAGAACGGCGCTAACTACGCATTGAGCAACAGCAATGTAAAGTATCAGAGGGACCTTCGGAGGTGGGGGATGCAGAGTGGTTATCTGGATGAGGTAGGCCTTGAGCTCCTCAAATGCATCCTGGTGTTGAGGAGTCCACATGAAGGGCTGGGACCCTCTGAGGATCTCGTAGAAGGGCAGGCTCCTTTCAGCTGACTTGGCGATGAATCGATTTAGAGCTGCCAGCCGCCCGGTCAATTTCTGCAAGTCTCTTATGGTCTTAGGAGGCTTCATATCGAGTATTGCCTGTATCTTGGTGGGGTTCGGGTCAATGCCATTCTTCGAGATCATGTAGCCCAGAAGCTTGCCGGAGCGTACTCCAAAGACACACTTAGAAGGATTCAACTTCATTCCGACCCTTCGGAGGCTCTCAAATGTCTCAGTGAGATCCGAGATGTGAGTAGCTTGCACTGTGCTCTTGGAGTATGCACGCATGGCCGGAAGGGGCGTTATCAGTTTCAGGCAACACCGTAACACAATGCAGTTTATTAATTCCAATGCTACAGTATTTACGGCCAAGGTTGCTCCAAAAGCTTCAACCCTGATGGCATAATTAGGAGGCTTATCATATCATAGGAAAAATAGGTATTCTTTCACATCAATGGGGGTATATATTAAGAAGAACACATGACACATTTCATCAGAACAAACCAGAAATGTAATCTGAAATTTGATTGGTTTTGAAATTGTACTGAAATATACTCTGATATTGTCTTGTCAACACATGACTCATGAGTACCATATCATGAAGATGTAGAAAAGACAGGCATTGAGCTCTGCAAGCTACCACCATGCCTAGCATGAAGAGTATAAGTTGTGATAAGAATCAAACATCCAAAGCCAAATCAGTTCAACATAAAGATAAATAGAATCCACTATACTTTCATTAAATATTCAGAGATTAATTCGAAGCACCTCTATTTCTGTATTCAGAGATCAATTCAGTGTGCACTTCAATACCCATAATATCTGCAGGCCTTTAATTTAAATCTCGACTGGTTTGATTGGAAATTCTAATCAAACATATAAAACAAAAGTGAGAAAATATCACTTTAGGATGGTGATTGTGATAGACACGTTGGATCGTCTAGGTGCGGATCTAGCCGGGTGTATGGGATTCGTTATGAATGTGATTGGATCTGCAGGTAGAGAGAGAGAACGGAGTGTGTGGAATACCTTCGGATCTCGGAGTCATCTCCATGGCGGCGGTGAAGATGACGGTGTGGACAACTGGCGTGGCGGTGAGGTCCGGCACGAATAGTGGCAACATCGGTGGCGCTTGCCGCCACTGCAGCGCTCCCCGTCGATCGGTCTAGGGTTTGGAGGCAGGGTGTTCTAGCGGTGGCGGCAAACCTCATGTCATGTACCCTGGCCCCCACCTCCCTCTTATATGGTGCTGCACGACGGGGGCCCACCAACCATGGTTTGGTTGGCGTCCCTTATCAGGACGCGATTCCGGTCCGAGTTGGCCTTTGGTCCTAACTCAGTGAGATCAATCTAACATTTTCTCCCCCTTGATCTCACTTTTTCATTTAAACTTGAAATATTTTCTCTTTGTCCATTCTATTATAGATTAGTACATCGAGCATGCCTTGTCATAATAGTTCGTTAACACCATTAGACTCAACAGCTACAATACACCTTTCTATTTTGAAATAGACATTCTATTGGGCCCTTTATTGTCTAGAAATCATCGGCCACCGCCGCCACCAACACCCCCACGGTGAGATCCCGCTCTCCCGGCCAAAAGCTTGATGAATATCATGTTGCCGAGCTTTGTCATGTCGTGTAGATCGTGAGAAGCCAAGGTTCGACGGCCGACGACCACCCCATCGTCGGGAATTGGTCGCCGGAGCTCGCCGGAGACAGTCCCCTGTTTTTCCTTTTTCCTATTTATTTTCCAGATTATTACTCTATCTTCTAAAAACCCTAGAAAATCACAGGAAGATCCAAAAATTCCAAACCAAACTTTCCTAGAACCCGCGTGAAAAGTACTAATTTTCTGTTAAAGAACTTTTTTAAAATTGACCAAGAATTTGCAGAATTAATCAGAAACACGCCTTTCTATTTTTGAATTTTAAATTGCATTATAGAGCAATGCTAGGGCTAACCTTTGATCCACAAGTACACCATGGTACTACACACCCTCTGGAATTTTATGAAGATTTTAGGAACACGAAATGACATCTAACCCTATTAAATAACTTCAATCTGCCTAGTTTAATACCATTTTCTAAAGTACATTGTAAAAGTCATCTATAAGGTTAGACCCAAAAGCAAAATTTTAGATCTGATGCTCAGGATTGCCCACATAAAATTTCATAATTTTATTCGAAGGTTTACTAGTGATTTCTGATTTTACAAGATCTAAAAACAGGAAATTTGATGAATTTTTATAAAATATAGAAAATTCATCTAGGCCCCAAGCAAAGCCCAAAATGCTTATTCCAGGGAGTACTACCAACTAAAAATAATCTTGAGGAAGAATTAAAATTTTCATTTTAACCCTAATTTAATAGCCGAAGGAATTAAATAATGTTTAACCGATGGAAAATGTCAATTTAACTTAACTAAAGTTGAAGTTGTTGAACATGCCAACTAAAAGTCACCTCATGAGAGTTTAATAGATTTCTTTAAACATCATTCACAGATTAAGAATTGAATTTAATCGACGGCGTCGAGTAATTAGGGTTAACCCTAATTCTGGGCGTCGCCAATCTAAACCCTAGGTTATTATTGATAATAACAATAAGTTTTTTTTCATTGAACTTATCATAATCCTACTGCATCATGTAGATTCTAACGCTCATGAAGTAGCTGCGGATCCAAGTTCCTCGACCCTCGCCGAAGAAGTCGACATCAACTTAGAGGAACCAGGCAAGCCCCGGTGCACAACCGAATTTTTAAAGTTTTACTTTTACACTAAGTGTGTCTTGTTTGTGCATTAGGTGCTAGGAGTTGATTGAAACCATAGTTACATTTGTTTCCCATAGAAAACCCTGACGGTAGCTTGTATCGCAACCCCGTCCGATAAAATCGTACGGTTGCTCATCCAGGATCATTCAGGGGGGCCGCTTGCCGAAACAAGTGACTTTACAGTACAATAATTAACAAGGACTCGCATAAATGACTTAGAGATACATTAATTCTGGTTATGTTACAACTGATTTCAAAAATTTTGGAAGTGCGGAAGCGTAGTTTTGATAACAAACACGTGGATTTCAGCGGAAGCAAAAATCTAACACTCATCGCCTCGATTAAACACCCCAGCCCGATGGTGTTTAATCTCCACGGGAGGGAGAAGCGGGGACCCACTCGAAGGTCCACTCCGAGGGCGTCTCCTCTTCCCAACCACTCTGGCTACAGTCAGCACTATTACCTGCAAAACAACAGTCAACAAACCGTGAGCGACTGACGCTCAGCAAGTCTTACCCGTCAATAGGCCTTCTAAGGCCGACTCCTAGTATGCAGGGAGTGTTTGTGGCAGCAGGGTAAGTATTTGCAAAAACAGCACTATTGGTAAATCCTATTTTCAGGTTTTAGCCAAGATTTTAAGAGTTCACTAGCAGTAGTAAAATGTGCTTTTAATACTAAACAAACATGGTTGCAATACAATTTATTGATATCCCAACAACATCGATTTTCCCACCATACAACCCACACTCTCGGCAAGATGTGACACAGTGGACAAGCGGGTACTCCTAACCGTGAGGGGCGGCGATTATAATCGATGTACATCCTGCAGAAGAAAACCCGAATAACACGACACGTGCGCACTCCACGAGTCGCACGTGGCCACCTTTCGCTGCATCGCGACCGTGTCGGCCCGACTGCCATCTCTCCAAGGACATGGTCCTCCAGGCAACGCCCTGCGTCCCTGTACGGCCCCAAGCCTTTCCCACTAACACATACCCAAGAAACAAAAATGCGAATTCATCCACCATAACGGTCCATTCACCCGGAAAAAGAGATGGCTGGTCGTCCAATCACTGCGCAATGAGCTACGTCGGTTTCCTGGGTCCCATATGCCAGTATGCATTCGGTACACAACTCAATACTTGCCCATGGGTGCCGACATTCAGTACCATTGTTAA
This sequence comes from Oropetium thomaeum, assembly GCA_001182835.1. NCBI lineage: Eukaryota > Viridiplantae > Streptophyta > Magnoliopsida > Poales > Poaceae > Oropetium > Oropetium thomaeum. The sequence continues at coordinate 2,006,616 of LFJQ01000009.1, read as the reverse complement.
CTTAATCATTTCAGCAATATTGACCAACAATTAATGTCATATTTTGTGCCCATTCTTTAAAGACTACACATGTGACAGTCACCCACCTCCCACAAGATTTTAGCTATCGAATGAGTAGTCTCCATACTACTCATGTGCTACCGATTCCTAATATTAGCAAGGCATGCTAGCGCTTAGCTGACGCTACTGGATTATCCCATAGGAACTCCTACTAAGGCTATGCAACTAGGTGTCAAACAACTCCTCAACGTAATGCACAAACAAGACCTGCAAGCATAGTGACAAAGTAAAACTTTAAATCTTAGGTGTGCACCGGGGCTTGCCTCGGTTCGGGGAGAAGTTAGCACAGTCGATGGCGGGGTCGGCAGCGGGGAAATCCTCCTCAGCCTCAGTGGCCGTCTGCAGCTCGGTTCCTATATGAAGATTCAAGGTAATCTTGTATTAACAGATGAGTGAAGTTGCATGAATTTCTCTCTAACAAACTTTAGTGTGATGCTTCGGTAGACGGGACTAGCTAGACTGGTCGGACGGCAAGGATTACCAGAGGGGCTGACGGTAAGAACGAACGACAACGGAGACCGGTCGCCAGAAAAAGAGATGCTGACGCGCCGCTACTTCTGCAATAATGCGGAAGAATAGGGCGGCGGTTAGAGGCGATAACGGCTGATGAGGGAACCGACGGCAGGGCATGGGTTACCGAGCTCACCTGAGCGCGAGAAAAACTTGCTCTGCTTTCGGCCCTGCGGAGCTCTTCGGCAGAGATGGCGGAAGGCAGAGGACACGAGAGCAGAGAGACGAGCGCGCAGAAAAGCAAATGAGTGCGCACGAGTGAAACGTTTGGTCTCTGGAAAATATCAGTCTCCGTTCCTTTTGTCTCTCCAGGACGACGCAAGTTGGCGCGGCGGCAGCGTACTGCAGCGCGTGGGCGCCGGGCGTGCGCGTCCCATCACGAAGACTTTCGGCGCGGTGGCAGCGCTGCTGTGTACGGCCAGGCGCTTTTACGGTTAGGAAGATGGCCGGCAGCATTAATGGCGCGGCCGCTCCGAACTCGGGTCCGACGAGTCTGTCCGACCTCGGGGTCGAGCGAGGCGGAGCGAAACGGCTTGTCCGACCTCGGGGTCGAGCGAGGCGGAGTGAAAAACAGCTTGTCCGACCTCGGGGTCGAGCAAGGTGGAGTGAAAATAGCTTGTCCGACCTCGGGTCGAGCGAGGCGGAGTGAAAACAGCTTGTCCGACCTCGGGTCGAGCGAGGCGGAGTGAAATGTCTGACCTCGGGGTCGAGCGAGGCGGAGCGAAAAGCGGCTTGCGTGCTGACGAAGGATCGGACGAGGCGGAAATATTGTCCGACCCCTGGGGTCGGGGTCGGGCGAATCGTAAAAATCATCCGACCTCTAGGTCGGAGGTCGGGCGAAACGTAAAAAGTCATCCGACCTCTGGGTCGGAGGTCGGGCGAATCGGACTCACAAAGACGGGGTCGGGAAGGCATGGAAAGGAACAGAGAAGCGGCACCTGGGTGGAGCAGGGACTCGGGCGGCGGCTTGCATGACCCGGGGAGAACAGAGGAAAACTGGGCGGCGCGACGGTGGAGAGCGGGGGTGGTTCCGGCGGCGCTAGCGAGAGTAGGCTCGGCAAGACGGCTACGGCGAGCAGCGACGGCGGCAAAGCAGCCGCACGGCAACAGCGCGACGCAGCAGGGCAAAGGCCGGTCGGGTCAATTCTGCATTGGCAGAGAGAAAAAGAGAAACAAGAAAGAAAACGAAGATTGGATTTCAAATTAGATTTTGAATTTAAGTTCTTTTGATTAGATCCTATGGTTTCATTACTTAGGGTTTTAAGATTTTTATTGAACACAATTAAGTCTTTATTGACAAAAGATTTAGCGAGAATTTAGTTCGGGATGTTACAGGGGCGACCCATATGGCAATGATATGGGTTGTTGTTATTTTTACCTTTGATATATATTTATATTGCACTGCCTGTGATGTCATTTTCTGCAGGTACGCTAACCACGATATCGTAAGAAAACGTGTAGTAACGGCTAACTTGAGTGCGATTCTGCCACCGCCTACGCGTATTCTTTTTTACTTTGTGAGGACGTATAGGCCGATGTAGGATTGCATTACATGAAGAAATGTTAAAATCCTTGAAACTTATACTAAAACCATCCAGGAGCAAAAATTCCATCAATAATGGCTGTAACACCAACAGAAATAAAGAAGTCAACCTGGATACCTTCCTCCCTTGGGATTGCGTGAAATCAACCGAGTTGGAGTAAAACCCTTGTACACCATTGAGCTTTTTTTTTCCAATACCTTCCTCGATGAGAAGATTGTCTCCTTGACAGATCAACTTAGATGGTAAAGCACCTTGGACAAACCGGCTGTCGCTAGTTAGCATCCTTAGTGACCGATTTGGATCATCTTTTCACACAGGGATGAAAAATATTTTACGTATCGGAAGATTTAGCATGCTTTGAACTATGTGTCAACATGTGGCTTCTGATTGATAAAATATTATTCATCTCTGTGATGCAGATGGACGACAACACGATCGAGCATGGGCTCGCGGAGATAGGCATCGAGGACTCCACCCCTACCTACGTCACCAAGAAATCAGGACGCAGAGGCTTTGTGGAGATTCTCGAACGGACCTTGCAGTCACTGGGATATGCAGAGACTCCTTGGTTTCAGATCCGGGAGTATCGGTAGTATGACCTACCACGCTGCTCAGCCACAGTTACACTGCCCACGCACCCTCAGCATACCAACGGAGAGATTTATACCACCACCACATTCGGTTCAGATAAGACGGAAGCCATCGAGTCAGCTGCTCATCAGGCCCTATTGAGGATTTACGAGCGACACCTTGAGGATCCGGCAGACAAACCAGCGGCGATGTTTCCGATACGGGACCAGGTCGACAGTACCTGGCACCGTAATGTCAAGAATGCTCAGAAGAGGACTTTCAGGGAAGAGATGGACCATGTCACTCCTTTGTTCACGTGGAGCCTAGCGCTACTCAACTTGCATGGAGACATTGTTCTCACAGCTCAGATGGATCGTCAGACCTTGCGACAGGCTCATGTAGAGATAGCTCAACTCAAGAAGAAGGTCCAGAACTTGGAGAGCAGAAACAATGCACTGCGTGCTCGCTGCAACGCGCGCGCTACACACATCTCTGAGTTGGAGGCGATCTCCGAGATTAAGACTGCCCAGATCCATGCTAGAGAGAATGATTGCAACATCATGTTGCAACACATTCACCAGCTGGAGATACCCAAGAATAACGCGGTTCAGATGGCGGAGAACCTCGCCCATGAGAACCATCATTTGCAGCATCAGTTAGCGGGACTTTTGGAGGCACAGCAGCCGCCTCCCGCTAACGATGATGCGCCTGAGTCAGAAGTATCGGATCCTGAAGCTTCAGACCCAGAGCCAGACGAGGAGTAGATCGGAGGTGGTTCCGAAGTGATAATTTAGCTAGATGCTTCGCTTAAGGAGTGCGTTGTCTTTGTCTTGGTGTTAGTATGTGTTCTCAAGAGTCTATCTTAGTAGCGTTGTAATCTTTTGGATGTAAGAGTGGTGGTTTGACAGTCTAAGGAGTTGGACAATGGATGTACTGTCATCTTTTGGGGAATGAATGAATTTTGTTTATAGAGATATCCGTGCCGTGCATATTGACGTACTTCTACTTATGTCGAGAAATGGACATGGGTTGAATTGCTCTAATAAGGATCCTTTTGCTTTTTCAGCATGGTGAACACTAGAGCAGGACGTCAGGAGGCGGAAAGCTCCAACCCGCCGCCCCTGCCAGCTGAGCCAACTTTGGCTGCAGCTATGGCAGCCATGCTTCAGAGCAGCCAGCAGACACAAGAGATGCTGCGGGCCATCCTAGAAAATAGTGGCGCAAACCGAGGCGCTCGGAACCGCGACCAGGACAGCACATATGCTGAATTCCTGGCCACTCATCCCCCGGAGTTCAGAGATGCCCGGGAACCAATGGAGGCAGACCACTGGCTTCATACAATTGAGGCCAAGTTTGGGTTACTCCGTTGCTCGGAGACCCAGAAGACGCTCTTCGCAGCACAGATGCTCCACGGACACGCTGGAGCTTGGTGGGCCAATTACTTGGCCACTCTCCCGGCCAACACCCAGGTGCCATGGGAACAGTTCCGGGAGGCGTTCCACGCTCACCACATTCCTGCAGGACTCATGCAGAGGAAGGCCAAGGAGTTCATGGCCTTAACACAAGGGAACCGCACGGTGCACGAGTATTCCCGTGTCTTCAACCAACTTGCTTTATATGCTCCGGAGCAGGTTGACACGGATGCTAAGCGGAAGCACCGCTTCATGGAAGGGCTGAACATCACACTCCAGGGTCGCTTGGCCCTGAACCAAGGCGGCTCATTCAACGAGCTCGTCAGCAACGCCCTCATCGCCAAGGAGTACCTCGAGAAGGAGCAGCGGGAAAAGAGGCGAGCCAGCGGTGAGCCATCAAATGCCCCGTCACCCAAGTACCATCTGGTGTACACTGCACCCGATGGTAGGAAGTACAAGGCAACCCCGCTGCAGGCGCCATTGTTCCTTCCGCCGCAGCAGCCGTACCGGCCCCCACAGAATCAGCAACAAGCCGGCTACCGCGCACCTCCACCGCCGCAGAGGAACCAGGGTGTCCGCCCACCTCAACAGGGCGCTTGCCCTGGACCAGGCACGCCTTGCTTCAAGTGCGGGCAGCCCAGACACTTCGCCCGTGAGTGCCCCTCCAACCAGCAGTCCGGAGGCAACCGGCAGTCCAGCCAAGGGCAAGGCCAGCAAAAGGGCCAGAAGAACTAGGACCGGTCGGGTAAACTACACCACAACCGAGGAAATTGCTGAGGGCGAACAAGTACTGGCGGGTACATTCTCGCTCTCTACCCACTCAGCTTTTGTTCTTTTCGATTCCGGTGCAAGCCACAATTTTATCAGTAAGAATTTTATCAAAGGCAAAAACCTAGCCACAGTTCCTCTAGAACCACCTTTCGTCATAAAATCGCCTGGGGGTACTATTTTGTCAAACCATGGCTTAAGTGAAGCTCCCCTAAATCTAGGAGGTCACATCTATCCTATTTCCTTCATCATCCTAGATGGGCAGGGTATAGATATTATCATCGGCATGAAATGGATGAAACACCATAATGCCATCCTCGATATTGCTAACCGTGTAGTCCACTTAACCTCTCCACTTCACGGTTCCATGTCCATAAACCTAGATCACCCTAAAGCCACCCTCAATCAAGTCTGCCATGTTGTCGGGAAAAGTCTGGACGAGATACCAGTGGTTAAGGAGTTTCCGGACGTATTTCCAGAAGATTTACCTGGTTTACCACCGGACAGAGATGTGGAATTCCAGATTGAGCTCTTGCCAGGCACAGCCCCGATCTCCCGCAGACCGTACAAGATGGCACCCAAAGAGCTAGCAGAGTTGAAGAAACAATTGCAGGAATTGTTGGACAAGGGCTTCATACGGCTCAGTACCTCGCCTTGGGGTTGTCCGGCATTGTTCGTGAAGAAGAAGGACCAATCCTTGAGACTATGCGTGGATTACTGTCTCTTGAATCCGGTAGCTATCAAGAACAAGTATCCCTTGCCACGCATAGACACTCTGTTTGATCAGTTGGCTGGAGCAAAAGTCTTCTCAAAAGTCGATCTTCGGTCTGGTTATCATCAGATCAAGATCCGTCCCAGTGACGTTCCGAAGACGGCTTTCTCCACCAGATACGGGCCGTATGAGTATTTGGTGATGTCGTTTGGACTCACAAACGCACCAGCGTACTTCATGTACCTCATGAACTCAGTATTCATGCCAGAGCTGGATAAGTTTGTAGTGGTGTTCATTGACGACATCCTAATATACTCCAAGTCAACCGACGAGCATGCAGAGCACCTTCGGACAGTTCTCCAAAGACTCAGAGATCATCAGCTCTATGCCAAGTTCAGCAAGTGCGAATTCTGGATTGAGCGTGTTCAGTTTCTGGGTCATGTTGTGTCCGCGGAAGGTATTTCTGTTGATCCGGGAAAGGTGCAAGATGTTGTTAATTGGAATGCACCCACAACAGTCCACAAGGTGCGAAGTTTCTTGGGATTAGCGGGATATTATCGCCGCTTCATTCCCAACTTCTCCAAGATTGCCAGGCCTATTACAGATCTACGCAAGAAGGATCAGAAGTTCAAGTGGACAGAAAAGTGCGAAGAAACCTTTCAGACTTTGAAGAAGCACTTGACCACAGCACCAGTACTCGCCCAACCGGATTTAAGTAAACCCTTCGACGTGTATTGTGATGCGTCGGGCACTGGACTTGGTTGTGTGTTAATGCAAGAAGGACGGGTAATTGCTTATGCTTCCAGGCAACTCCATAAGCATGAGTTGAATTACCCCACACACGACTTGGAATTGGCAACCGTAGTATTGGCTCTGAAGGTGTGGAGGCATTACTTATTGGGAAACTTGGTACACCTCTACACCGACCACAAGAGTCTCAAGTACATCTTCACCCAGAACGAGTTGAACATGAGGCAACGAAGATGGCTAGAATTAATCAAGGACTACGAGATAGAGATCCACTACCATCCGGACAAGGCTAATGTGGTTGCAGACGCGTTGAGCAGAAACGCCCATTGCCACTACTTGGATCAGGGAGTTGCAACCGAAGAACTAGAGCCAGCCATAAGGATTCTACCCCACGGAGCACTCTACAACCTCGCCTTAGTGCCAACACTTAGAGATGAGGTAGCCAAGGCCCAGAAGCTTGATAAGGGCATGGAGAAGATCAGATTAGAACTACAAGAAAAGAAGATGCAGTGCTTCCGTGAAGACGAAGAAGGAGTTTTGTGGTTCAAGAACAGACTGGTGGTGCCGAAGGATCACGAGCTCCGAAGGAAGATCATGGATGAAGCTCATTTATCCAAGTACTCGATTCACCCTAGCAGCAACAAGATGTATCAGGATCTGCGAAAGAAGTTTTGGTGGACAAGGATGAAGAGAGAAATCGCTCGGTATGTAGCGGAATGTGACACCTGCCGCAGAGTAAAGGCCGACCATCTGAAGGGCGCAGGGTTGTCGCAACCTTTGAGCATTCTGTCATGGAAATGGGAAGACATCAGCATGGACTTCATTGTTGGGCTACCCACCACCGCTCGACAGCATAACTCCATCTGGGTAATCGTGGATCGTCTGACAAAGTCCGCTCACTTCATACCTGTCAGTACCAACTATAGAATGAAGAAGTACGCAGAACTATACATTGACCGGATAGTCTGTTTACATGGAGTGCCCAAGACAATCATCTCCGACCGGGGTACCCAGTTCACCGGTCGATTTTGGAAACAACTCCACGAGTCACTAGGAACCAGGCTAATCCACAGCTCAGCCTACCACCCTCAGACTGATGGTCAGACGGAAAGAGTGAACCAAATACTTGAAGACATGCTCCGAGCTTGTGTTTTGGAGTGCGGAAAAGGGTGGGACACCTCTCAACTGGTCAGAAGCAGGCGAAAGAATCATATTGGGCCCAGAACTAGTGTAGCAGGCTGAAGAGAAGGTACGGGTTATAAGCCAATCTGAAGGCCGCCAAGTCAAGACAGAAAAGCTATGCAGATAAGAGGCGTAGACCCTTGACCTTTGAGGTAGGAGACTATGTCTACTTACGAGTCTCGCCAATGAAGGGAGTTCAACGGTTCGGGATCAGAGGCAAGTTAGCACCCCGATACATAGGTCCATATGGTATCACAGCCAAGTGCGGACCAGTGGCGTATCAAGTAGAACTGCCAGAAAGATTATCAGGAGTGCATAACGTCTTCCATGTCTCCCAATTGAAGAAGTGTCTAAAGGCACCAGTAGACCAAGTGGTTCAAGAAGTAGAAGAGTTGCAACCAGACCTAACCTATCCAGAGCGTCCAATCCGGATACTGGATGAGAAAGAACGAGTTACTAGGAGACGGACACTCAAATTTTACAAGGTTCTGTGGAGCAACCACACGGAAGACGAAGCCACATGGGAATCTGCAGAATTTCTTCAGTCACATTACCCCGAGCTACTCCCAAACCGCTAGGTACCTATGCCTATCCCAACCCTCTCCTTAAATCTCGGGACACGATTTCTTTTAGAGGGGAGGGCTGTGACACCCCAGGTGTCACCAGGGCAAAAATCGACAACTGTAAACCCTAATCCATAATTTCACTCACTTTAAAGCAGACTCAATTATGGAAATAAAAAGGAATATTGTTTAAAATGCTTTAAAGGGACACTATTAAAAAATTGACAAATAACAGAACACTATAGCAGAGTCCGGAAAAAATCTCAAACAACAATGTCGAAATCTCGTTAACAGTAAGAAACCCAAACCCTAACTCCTGACCATCAAAATTTCCACAGAACCCTAGCATATTTTTATATAAAAATTAAGTACACTTCAAAATGGAATTTTGGGAAATTATTCAAGATTTTTGGAAAGGATTTAGACCTCTTAAAAATTCACACAAGCTATAATCAACTTAGAAATTCAAGAATTTTTAGAGACCGAATCATGACTTGGACCTTAAATGAAAAGTGTTCCAAATAAATTCCTAAGCTTGTACAAAACTTCTCAAAAAGTTTTGAGCTCGGGAAGTGTGCCAATTCATTGAATTACCTTCCAGCTTGAACTAAAAAAAAAGAAAATTAAAACCGCTGTTGCCGGGCGGGCTACAGTGCCCCGCCCGCCCGACAACACGGCGCGGCAGGGGGCAGCTGCGCCGCCCGACACGGCCCCTGTGGCGTGTCGTTGCCTTCACTCCATTGCCGCCAACGCCATAGCCGCCCCTCACGGTGAAGTCCACCCCCGGCCAAGTCCTCAATCCGTTTCCTTCACCAAATCGCTTCCTCTCCACCCCGTGAAGCTCACAGAACCCCCCAACCCTCCAATTTCGAGCTCGGCCGCCGGAATTTCATCGGCCACCACCGCCACCAACACCCCCACGGTGAGATCCCGCTCTCCCGGCCAAAAGCTTGATGAATATCATGTTGTCGAGCTTTGTCATGTCGTGTAGATCGTGAAAAGCCAAGGTTCAACGGCCGACGACCACCCCATCGTCGGGAATTGGTCGCCGGAGCTCGCCGGAGACAGTCCCCTGTTTTTCCTTTTTCCTATTTATTTTCCAGATTATTGCTCTGTCTTCTAAAAACCCTAGAAAATCACAGGAAGATCCAACAATTCCAAACCAAAACTTGTTAGAACCCTCGTGAAAAGTACTAATTTTATGTTAAAGCACTTTTTAACAAATGACCAAGAATTTGCAGAATTAATTAGAAACACGCCTTTCTGTTTTTGAATTTTAAATTGCATTATAGAACAATGCTAGGGCTAACCTTTGATCCACAAGTCCACCATGGTACTACACACCCTCTGGAATTTTATAAAGATTTTAGGAACATGAAATGACATCTAACCCTATTAAATAACTTCAATCTTCCTAGTTTAATACTATTTTCTAAAGTACATTGTAAAAGTAATTTATAAGGTTAGACCCAAAAGCAGAGTTTTAGATCTGGTACTCAGGATTGCCGACATAAAATTTCATAATTTTATTCTGAGGTTTAATAGTGATTTCTGATTTTACAAGATTTAAAAACAGGAACTTTGATGAATTTTTATAAAATATAAAAAATTCATCTAGGCCCCAACCAAAGCCCAAAATGCTTATTCCAGGGAGTACTACCAACTAAAAATAATCTTGAAGAAGAATTAAAATTTTCATTTTAACCCTAATTTAATAGCCGAAGGAATTAAATAATGTTTAACCGATGGAAAATGTCAATTTAACTTAACTAAAGTTGAAGTTGTTGAACATGCCAACTAAAATTCACCTCATGAGAGTTTAATAGATTTCTTTAAACATCATTCACAGATTAAGAATTGAATTTAATCGACGGCGTCGAGTAATTAGGGTTAACCCTAATTCTGGGCGTCGCCAATCTAAACCCTAGGTTATTATTGATAATAACAATAAGTTTCTTTTTCATTGAACTTATCATAATCCTACTGCATCATGTAGATTCTAACACTCACGAAGTAGCTGCGGATCCAAGTTCCTCGACCCCCGCCGAAGAAGTCGACATCAACTCAGAGGAACCAGGCAAGCCCCGGTGCACAACCGAATTTTTAAAGTTTTACTTTTACACTAAGTGTGTCTTGTTTGTGCATTAGGTGCTAGGAGTTGATTGAAACCATAGTTATATTTGTTTCCCATAGGAAACCCTGACGGTAGCTTGTATAGATACCCTTATTATGCTATGCTTAGCAGATAGTTGCCGGTAGAAGTCGAGCAGAGTGGACGCTGCTCGCGAGTAATAGGATATCGAATGAAACTATTTCATGAGATGTGCCACACGATTGTCACTGAGTAAGAAAGATAAAAGATTGAGGGTCAGACTGGGTACCAGTAGGTCGGCGACTGGTCCGGGACCAGGGTGATCGTAGTCTGGTCTGATCCGTGTGGCACAGCTGGGCAAGTATTGAATGTAATAATCGTATGCTGGGTGTTATGGGCCCCGGTAAACCTACGTAGCCTAGTGACTGCAACGTCGAACCTGCCCTACGGTGTCTGACTAGGAGGAGATCTGGGGTGGGCAGCGTGGGAACTCCACAGGAACCGTCTGGGACGTGTTGTCTGGTGGGACGCGGCGCTGCTAAGGCAGGCGTAGGAGGAAATTGACGTTGCAGGAGCTGGTGTGAACGGTTGCCACGTGCGAGTCTGGGACACGCACGTGTCGTACGATTAGGTTAACCCTGCAGTGGTATAAAAATCGGTTCGAATCGCTGTCGCTCTCAGCTATGAGCTTACTTAGACTCTCTGTCACATTTTAGTAAATAGGTTGAAACACAATGAGAATGAATTATGATTATCACTAATGCTATTGATTACTTCTGTTATGTTTGCTTAGCTCAGTGCTAACTAAATTTATTTTCTAATCACTTAATCTGATGCTAAAATTTGACAAGAGTAGTATAGGCTTGCGAGTCCTTTTGCAAGTAAACCCACCCGAGTCGGCCAGCATGTCTAGGAGTCGACTGTAGTCAGCCACTTTTGTCGGGTAAGTCTTGCTGAGCTTCTTAGAAGCTCACGCGTTAGCGTTTTGTGGTTGTTCAGGCGCCGTCATGCAGGAACCAGCAGGTAGCTTCCATTGGGAGGAACCGCTCCCCGAGTTCGGGAACCTCAAGTGGGAGTTGTGCGAGTCGCCGCAGTGATTTGTTGAAGTGGCTAGTAGCATGACGCCCGTGGGCACGGCGCGTGCTTTTGCTTAAGTCCGAGTGTCGGAGTTGTAATCGTTCTAGTCTTCCGCTGTTATCGTTTTCAAAACTTTTGCGTACTCTGAAACAATGTAATATTCAACTTCAAAGTTATGAACCAATGATGTATTAAGTTCTCTCTTCTTGTAAATTATTGCTGTTTATCCCTACCTGTGTTGTATCGTGTGTACGCTCGCTTCGCCGAGCGTTGCCCAACAGGATCCTGGCTTAACGACTGAACGGATCCGTCCCGAGACGAGGTTCTTTGGGCGGGTTCGTGTCAGGACTATTGCCAAAACATCCCGGATAGATGAACTGCGTCAAGGTAGGTTGTTTCTTGTGCACTCATTTAGCTTTCAACGGCTCATGTATATGGAACCATATTAATTTGATCGATCACACTGAGGTTCCACATACTATTATCCTTGACTATATGAACAGGCCCCGATATGCTCGCATACATACTTTAATTCTTTAGAGTCGCTTTTAAACATGTCTTTGCGACAACTTTAATACCCCTTTATTCTATCTTGGTGAAATTCAATTCATAAAATGAATGATACTTCACCGAGATAACTTATATTGAGAACTTGAGAATAAGAACTTATTCTTCTCCTATGGTAGATAAACGTCACTACAACAGAGCAGAATATCATCCACACATAGGATTAGGGAAATGAATTTCCCATTATCAGTTGTCCTCTTTCATCCTCCACGAAACCAAACTTGTTGTTTGTTCAACTTTAAATACTATTTCCTAGAGCATTACTCTAATCAATAAAGGCATCCCATACAATCTTTTATTTTCCACAACAAAACCGTTGGGTTGTGCTATGTAAATATTCTTATATAAATCCCCATTGAGGAATGCCGTATTTACATCTATTGATGTAACTCCATACCATAAAGTGTCATTTATGCTATTCTGAATCTAAAAGAATCCTTGCACGAGAGTGAAAGAAATATCTCACATTGCAACATATTTCTTTTAACATGAGCCATGCTTTATATCTTTACACATTCCCTTTGGAGTAACATTTATGTCTTGTAGACCCATTGACAGCCTACTGTCTTGGCTCCTCTAGGAAATTCTTCTAAGTCCCAAAACGTTGTTGGTACTTGTTACCTCATTCTTTGAATGAGTATTCTCATGGCTTCTTCAAATGAGGTGGGATTACCCTCCATTTGAATTTCTATGTCAATATATTTTTCGCTAATAAAGACTTAGCTATTGACACTTTTTTCTACTTGAGGCTGTTGTTGCACTTCCTGATGCGCTACAACTGACTTCACAGGATATGAAGGACATGTTCCTTATTCATTCGTTGTCATGTACAGAAGAGCTAACAATAGGTGCTGTCACTTCAATGTCTTGCACTGTTGGTGCAGAAATAACATGTATGGAGACCTTTTGCTCTTGAATCATTGGAGTAGGCACACAGTCCTACTTCTCTTCAAGGCTAGGATTTTCTACATACCATGCTCCCCAGACTCTCCTATCTTTTGTAAAGATAGTGCATTTTGGGTTTACTCACATGATGCTTTAAGCATGCTCCCCCGAACTCTCCTATCTTTGACAAAGATAGTATATTTTGGGTTTATTCACATGATGCTTAAAACATCATACATTCCTTTCAAAACTATGAAAGTCCATAAATTTAGCTATTTCTCTATATAGGGGTATAATAATAGTAATCATTGAGCTCCCCCTCACGATGACATCTATTTTTATAGATCAATTCTTGCTAATGAGGATATGCATAAAAAAATTTGTTTCTTAATTTTCACGGGAATATGTTCTCCTCATTTCACTTCTACAAACAACCTTGTTGTTCGTATATAACTGCCCTTTTTTTATTCTCATAATTAGAATGATCCATTGTAAAAGTCTTTGGATCAAACATACTTCTTGTTTAACACATTTTAATAGCGAAAGAATTAATCGTTCTGTTCCCCCCCCCCTCGAAATGTGGCTCTAGATGGTAGCGCCATAATTTCGAAGTTACAACATTAATTTTCTTTCGCTTAATAGTGTTCATGGATGAGGAGGCTTTCTCATTCTCAGCGCTCATAAGTCATAACATTTTCAGAAAGAGAGAATACATAAAACTTGTCTTGTCAGAAGGCAAGACTCACATATTTAGCATAAAGCTGAGACTGATATTATTCTGATATTATCCATTATAAAATGGCAATTACATCTACCATCATATAAATATGAGAGTATAAGATAAACTCATTATTCTACACAAAAGGTACACATATAGAATGCTTATAAGCTTAAGTATAAAGCCATCATATATCTCTAAATCAAACTTTCTAATGGCTTCAACTTGAGCTTCAAGTCCTTTTGTATTCTGATAGATCCTCCCTCCCTTTGTGGAGTTTCTCCTCCTCTTGCACACACATTGAAATGAGTTTCTCTATGTCACATTCTGTCTGTAGGTTGTAATTAACAACAGCAGTTTCATACTCTTCAGGCAATGAAGCACAAATCAATTGAACTAAGGTCTCATCCTTGAGCCCTAAACCCATTGACTTGAGCTTTAATGCCATGTTGCTCATGCTCAATATGTGCTCTTTGATGCCTTCATCAGTGTACTTACCGATCAGCCCCTTCATAAGGGTGTTTGCATCATTCCTCAAAACTGTATCCTGAAACAATATCAGACATACAATGTTCAATTATATTAGTTCCATATCACCGTCGGATAGAAATAAGCTAATTCATAGCAACATTGCTATAATCAACTTTGGTCAGAAAATAGCAGTGCCATAATCATAACATCCTTCACATTGATTTCTACATCACCGTTGGGCAAAAGTAGAATTAATGTTAAATCTTATGAGTGAAAACCTCATAGCAACCCTTCCTCAAAAGATAAACCATATCATTTGAGTGTAATGAATCAAATCATAATGTTGCTATCATCAACGTTGGTCAGAAAATAACAATATTATAATTACCTTAATTTAAAACTGACTACTTCTCCAATTAAATTTTTCTGTTGATTCCAATTTAATTAGAGAATATAAACTTAATCATAGCAGCGGAGACATATGAAAATGTGACTTTTCCATTGAACAACATTCTGGATTTTATAACTAACTCTTCAAATTAAATTCTTCCGTTGGTTTGATTTTAATAAGAAGATAATAAACATAGCAGCAGAAACACATGATAAATTATTACTATTATTATTATTTTATTTGGAGCATTAGATTTTTTTTCCTATTCTCTGAAATATTATCCCGTTGGTTCAAATTTTAACAAAGATTTTAAACTAAATCCATCCAAATAAGGACTGAATCAGCTTCAGAAAATAATAACACAATTTATTTTACTGTGCATTTGAGCCCGGACTGCGTTTGCGTGTGCGGCCCTCCTGGCGCCAAGAGCCCAGTGGTGCAGCCCGCCAAGCTCAGTGGCCGGTAGCCCACGTGCTCACGCACGGCCCGCTTGCGCTACAATAGCCCAGCGGCTGGCACGGCCCATAGGCACGCGTGCCCGGCGGCGCATGCGCCTCGCTCACAGCCCATTGCGGCCCGTCATGCTCACGCGCTCAACGGCCGGCGCTGGCAAAACGGCACGGCCTGTTTACACGCGCACATGAGGCCCAGCAAGGGTGTGTTCGGCCTGGTAAAAGCCGCCGGCCCAGCAAGGCAGCCCGTGATGCACACCGGCTGATCTCATCCGTTCATCGAGATGGACGGCTCCCCGGCAATGTCGGCCGAACAAAATGGGCTCGGCCGCACTTCCCCTCCAACCCTAGCTCATTTCTCCTCCCTCTTTCATCCAGGAGCGACGGCGGTCGGAGGGGTTCGAGCGGCGACGCCGCCGCGAGTCTTCTAGCCCGCGCGCATGCTCGCCGTCTTCTTGCCTCCCCTTTCTTCTTTCTCTGTCGCCCGACGGCAAGCAGCAGCGGCGCCGCCGCGGGCCCTCTCGCCGGCGCGCGCGCTCGCTCGAGACAGAGCGCGCCGCCGTCGATGGTTCTCGCGACGGTGCCCCGCGGGAGGCGCACGCGGCCTCGGCGTGAATGCCGGCCGGCGGCGATTTCTTCCCGCTCGGCGGCGGTGGATTCTTCCCACACGCGCGTCGAAGCGACGGCGGTGTTCAAGGCGAGGACCCCGGTGAGCATACGTAAAGTCTCAGCCGTAAAGCATACGTAAGGGTACTTGACTATGTCAGGGAAGCTATACGGCGGTGTACTCGACAATACATCTGGGCCACGCGGGAGCATACGTACTGCGTGAGATAGACGTGATCCGGCAGAAGTGGGCCCACGCAAGATTCAGCGCAACCGTATAGGCAGAAACGTGCATGCATTTGTTTTTTTACCGCTGCAGACTGCGTTCAATCGACGCAAGCTCTGAGAGGCTTCGGTTTTCTTCCGCGTTAGGGGTAGACATATTGATGAAGGAGAGTTAAGAGATGTGGACCACCGAGAACGTGCGTTGGGACTATGGCATATGTTTCTTTTGGATCGAACGGCAGGGAGGACAACTCCGCGCGGGACGCGCGCGCAGCTCGCCGGGCGGATTAAGGTCGCGCGAACTATCAGTATATTTAGCAGTAGAGATAATACATGTCCGAATCTAAGGATATGAGTAGTGACGGACAAAAATGTTGATATCTACGCATTCAGGATATCCGATCGTCAGATCAATTTTTAGTCCACTTCCTAATCCTTTATAAAAAAATCATTTTTTATAGAAATATTTAGGATATTACATTCTCCCCTCAAATTCACCCTCAAATTCTTAGCGATATGTAGTAATCTTGTAAAAATGATGATTCGAACAAAAAACACATGATTAGTCACCAGATAGAATGATACTAGATCCAATTTATAAATCTATGTGTCGTAGCACAATGAGAGGTGTTGAGACAAATCCGAATAATAAAAAACGAGAGGTCCTGCCGTCTGGGAAAGGACCGACTGGTGGTGTCAAAGAAAAAGGAATGACTGTTTGGAGCAAAGGAGCCAGACCACAATGTCCTGATTCCCACCAAAGAAAATATAGTACAACATTTTAATAATATGGTATCTGTCATAAAAAAATAAAATATAATGTATTGTATTATTTTTGTAAACTTTAATATTTTGCAATTGAATCCATTGGCCAAGACGTGAAGGCCACAAATAAAGACCACTGCAGCCGAATCAGTATTCAAATTTTGCAATGTTGTGTATACTACTTATAAGGGTAATTATTTTCATGTTCTTTTAATATAAATAAATATTATGTCATCTGTAATATGTAAAAGTGTAAAGGGTCATGCTTAATTTGTTTATATCCAAAATATATGAAAATATTTATACATGCAAGTAGGGTACATAGTATTTTAAAATTTAAGTACTGATTCAACTATATTGGTCGGCTGTCATGTCCTGGCTATTGATAGGTTCACGACAATGGCACAAAATATTAAGGTTCACACAAAAGATGACGTATATTATATTTTTCTTTTTTACCATGATAGATAACATATTATGCGACTTTGAAGTGGCATACAATAATTTGGCCCTTCTTTTTATGCAAGAGTAAAGGATTGTTTGGCAGGGCTTATTCTGCAACTTATCTTTTTATGTTAGATACTACCTCCGCTTTTTATTGTTAATGCTTTTTAGTATAAATTTGTATTAAAAAGTATCAACAATTAAAAAACGGATGTAGTAAGTTATAAGTCCCGTCACCAAAACATCAAAGTGCTTATAAGCATAATCGTCTAAAACTATTTTCATATTTATACTAGGAAACCAAGCCAAAAAATATAGAAGGTGCAATCAGAATTAATGTATCCCATTACGGCTTTGTTTGGTTGAATTACTGTAACGGATTTTGATTGCAATACACCGTTTGGCTCAAAAAAAAAATAGCGTTATCAAATCAAACTGTCACTATACTAGACCTGCTGCTTCTCATAAGTCATAACACACTTTCCAGACCTATTGCTACTGCTTCGTTAATAACACATAAACATCATTACACCTCAATATGACAAAGTAAAGAAAAATAAATGGATTGGAGTATAAAGTAAAGTAGAGAATATTGAGACAATAATTGTAAAAGTGACTTTGGTCTGGAGTATATAGCTAACATCTGTCAATTTTGTGGCAACACAAAAAAATATTGCAGGCATCACGCGCCACAATACAAATCACCCGTGAAGTATCAAAGTTTCAGAACACAAGAACAGAAAACAATGCTGAAGATCAATCAACTATTCTTCATCGAAAACTATTCCCAGCGAAGCAAAAACTATTCTTCGTCAACCAAGTCTCTCCTGTAGCTCCGTCCTTTGGGATTCATCTATCAAAAAGAAAAGTTAGGTAGCCAATATCAGAAATCTCTTGTAGCCCCTTCCTTTTGGATTCATCTTTTAAAAAGAAAAGTTAGGTAGCCAATATCAGGAATCTCCTGTAGCCCCTTCCTTTTGGATTCATCTATCAAAAGCACAACGAAAGTGATTGGTGAAGCTCTAACAGAGAACAACAAAGCTACCATTGACTAAGGAACTTATTGCATGAGCATTCCTTAACACTATTCCTTTCCTGAATGGTACTGCCTGAGCATTCTTAGGGAGTAGTTGAATAAAGATAAGCTTAAGTATTGTATGTCCTTAAATTTCATAGATTTACTTATAAGTAATAGACTTTATTTGCATAGCTAAATCACAGTTAGCTATTAATAATTGAGTGCGAATACTAAGTCAATCTAACATACCCCTTTTATGTCAATGAATTTCACAGAAACGAGTTCTATACATTAGTCAACCTGACTAAAACCACAAACAAAATCTGCATTTTTGCCTAGTCAGAGGGAAAATTCAATTGCTTCCTAGTTGCCACATCATGTACTAATCAAAGATGTAGGAATAGAAATGCAGCTATCAGACTGACAAAAAAATAGGTAGAGTAGAAGTACACAACTATTGGAAGAACACATCTATGACTGCCTACACCAACATCGATTCGGTTATTACAGTCCAAGGTTCACTTGTTTAAAAAAAAAAACAGAGAAATTGGTCGCTGCAACTGTTAAAGGAAAACATTGGCAAGAAGCTCCTTGCAGTGTGCTTGCAACATCGATCAGCCATATAAGCAGATTAAGCCAAAATAGTGGAAACTAATGTACCACTAATACTACAAATAGCTGCAATAGACCAAGGAAGTTACCATTCAACACAAAATAAAAGGCACAAAGGCAACCGAACTTATTTTGAGAACACTTAGGAAGTGAGAAAAAAGATATACAGGCAACAGAAACTACAAAATCTAACCTGAGATCATGTGATGAACTATCTTGGTAGCCTGATCCAGCTTGTCTCCCCCTCTCTTTCATCTGTTTTTCATCTGCCACAAACAGAACATGTAGGGAACGAGGAAAAGTTACATAATAGTGTGTGGCAAAAGGCAGTTTGACCTATGTACAATAGCCAATATGTACATTAGATTAATTAAACAATAAGAATCTAATCCAAAATACAGTTTAACCTGCTGTCCCTGCAAATTAATTAAACAATACTACATAGTGTTTAATCTTCCAAGGACAATTAGGACATGAGAAAGAGTGTTTAATCTCAATTACCATGGAGCATGTTCACAACATATTCTCTCCTAAGCGGTTCTGGAAGGGCAAACATCATACACATCTGATCTGGCAGCTTTGGAAAGACACTAGCTACTTGGATAAGTTCAGCACCAGTAAACTCTATTTTTCTGAGCTGACTCACAACATTCTCCCTTAGCTTTTGTTCAGGGTCCTCAATGATTATCTTCTCTTGGGCAGCAGCCTCACAAGCCATAGCTTGTGCCATCTTGTCCATTGACTTGGTCACTCCCTTGAGATCCTAACTCACCTTACTAAACATATCAAGCAATGGTTCATTTGATACACTTTCCCTTAGGTTTCCAATCCTTCTTATGCTTCTTAGAGGTTGACGATGTGGAATCAAATAATCGTCTAGGTGTCTCTCTAGATGCCCTCTCTTCTTCCTCTTGATCATTGCCAAATCCAGCAGCTAACTCTTGTTCCAAGTTATTCATAGCATCACTCATATCTTCTGCCCCTTCACATGTAGCCAAATCTTTTGAATATAAAGTTGACGGTGTATCATAGTATGGGAATGGAACTCCATACAAGCCTTTAGCATTAGGGTGGCTCTGTGGCACATATAAAGATCAATCAAACATCCTAAGATTAGCATTTTGCTGGTAGAGAAGTAGTTTACAAATCCCTCTTAACTAAAAAGGACGCTAAACCTCGCCAAATCCATTGGATTCTCATACTCCAAGAGAATTTGATCTAGAAATAAAAGATAAGAAAGGAATAGAGAATTCTATAGCAGATCTGTAAGGGTCTGACCTCCAAGATTAGGAGAGCTTTTGAGGCTATGGGGAAGGCTAAGGAGTTTAATGCTAGACCTTAGTCAGCCTTCTCCGTCGTAATTTAGGAATTAGACGCTTAGTTTATTTTCAGAATTCGTCATTTAGGTTTATTTCCTTCATTATTCATCTTGTAGCACCTGTAATTTTATTTTAAACTTATGACTCACCGGCAATCATACCGGTAGAGTTCCATTTTGCTTCCACTTGTGTTTTTCTTTGTTTGCTTCGATTAGAAGGTAGCACCGTTGCACATAACAAGTGTGGGGGAGCCCTCCATATGTACACGATTACGTTGCTTCACGAGACCTCCCACGGACGAGATGACCGATGCACTGCACCACACGACTACACTTCACTGCACTCGGTTTGCCTCATCCTCGCGCTCTCTAAATTTCAGCACAAATAAATAAAAACAAAAACAATTAAAAAGGATATACTTCTTGCTCACTCTCAATTAATTAGGATGATTGGCTTACATAAATTTTATTCCTTTCATATATACCAATGCTTATGACTATATACTATAGGACAGCATGTTAATTAGGTTGTTGATTTATGTGATATAGTATGATGACATGACCTCTATTCTCTATATGCTTAGCTAGCTTGGGATGTTATTTTTTAAAAAATTCATAAGGCTTGCTTTATTCCTCAGTGATATAAATTCCACCAGAGCCATATGATAATTATCCACAATAAACTATATATTCATATGCTGCTTGCTTTCACATTGAGTTTTGTCAAATTGTTGTGACCCTTTGTTAGGACTTTATTATACTTTCATGGTCATGTCCACTTGCATCCCACAAATATGCTAAACTCCTACACTGGGAGGTAGCAATTCCATTTTCCCATCAATCCACCAAATAATACTCCTCACATTTTCATTTGTATCCCTCCATGCTATAAAAAAAGGAGACATGGCTGTATTCAAAAAAAAAAAGAAAGAGAGAGAAAAAGAAGATCTCTCCATGCTTGGAAAAAAAATTTGAGACAGCCATGACTTCTAAATATTTCAAAAAAAGGAGAGGATAGTGAATAGGAGTTTCATTCCACTTCCACTTCCATTCCATCACACGTGCACCACCTGACCATGATTGTGTAATTTACTTTCTGACTTTGGATCCGGTCTTTGACTAAGCAATATATCTGTTGCAATTATGCCTTCTATTTCCCTACCAAGCTCCACCAAAATACCCATCATGAGAAAAGTAGGAATAGAGGCAATAACCTTGCCATGGTGAGGATCTATACACATACATATATTGAGCGATTGAGAGAATCACTTGAGGAATATTTGCTTGTTTAATCTTTTTGAAAATACTTCCAATTCCCAAGTCTTGCTTAGCTTAGAGATAGTATGGTTTGTCAATACTGTTCCATTTTTCTACTGCTCAAATTAGTATAATAAGTCTGGGTATAAGTGTTGTGATTGGAATAACCTTTGTGTTTGCTTCATATCACTTAGTTAATAACGCTTAGTTTTTCCTCTTTACTCGGGACGAGTGAAGGACTAAGTGTGGGGGAGTTTGTTGATGGTCCTTAAGTGTCATATTTTACTGTCAAATCTCTGCATAAGTAATAAAAAAGTATACTAAAATTAAGAATAGGTTTATAGTAACCAAGTTCCACAAGTTTTGGTGAATATTTGTATGCAGATGATTTACCCATAATTATTGAGAGAAAAAGATAAGAAAAGTATTATCTAATAAGGTATAAAAGGATCCATGGGCTATTCAACGTACAAAATTTACCCAAATACCAAAGCCCACCATGGAGAAGGGATTGAAACCCACTCAGGAGAAGCTCAGAAGAAGCCAGGCCCGAGTGGGGCCCACCACAAGTCGGCCGACTAGAGGGTTGCTCGACCTGCCAGTGGGGCCAATCAGGCCCCACTTTGGCAGAAACCTTCCAACTGACATACCAAAGACGGTGCTGACCGGGCTCGGGAGTTACCGACTCCAGGTGGCGGGAAAAGAGAGAAAGAAGGACGGGAGGAAACTCACCCCCCAAGTGCCTCCAACTATAAATAGGACCCATCTCCTCACTCTCTAGGCATCAACTGTTCACTCCACTTTCACATTTGTGCTGTTGCATTAGAGGCCTAGGCTCTTAGGCTCTAGTCCTTAGAGTTCTAGAAAGGAAGAGAGCAAGGCGGATGTTCTCCAAGGAAACGCTGGCCTGTCGGTGCTCTCTTGGCATAGGATCCTCCACTAAGTCGAGTCGGAGTGGTGGCCTATCATCACTCTGCTTCGCACTTGTACCTCGATGGATGCTTTATTTAATCAAATAAGTATTGGTGCACACTTTATGAGTATATTGTCTTAGTCTGGTAAGTAGTATTTATTCTTCGCTTGCTAGTTCATCATATACTACTTAGTATACGCTTTAACTTAATTATGGGCTAGATCCGTGCGCAAGGTTAAAGTATTAATAATCTGTGTAGACGTGGTGTCGAGATAGAATATTGCCTGTGAGTGGTGTGTATCCCACGGAGCTAGAGGTAGGCGGCTTGAAGTGACAGCCTTGTCCGTCCTTTGTAATCCTCTACGTCCGGATACATAAGTAGCCTTTATAGTTACCGGAGTCTTTTCCCTGGATTGGGAGTAAGCTGGAGGCCGAACTAAGCGAGGATAGAATAAACCTTTTTTCTTAGATTAGGATTTATCTCTTAAGTTGCCTCTCTATACTTTGCTCACTTTTTAGTGAGGTTGTTCCCTAAACTTGATTAGTAGTTAGCCCACACATGTTCCCTATGAAAATTGCGATACCTTGGAATAGTCTAGGGTAAAGTGCTATAGCGGTACTCCGTGCGCTTGCGGATTTATCCGTGATCGTAAAAAATACCAACACGGGTGGCCCACACCCGACCCAGATCTATCTAATTAAATCTTTATCCTTTAAATATTGTTATTTATTAGTATAGAGATAAATAAATGTTAATACTAAAAATAAAAGGTTAATATTCTATTAATCAAAGTATAAGACGTATTTGTATTAATTATTTCATACATTTATTTTAAAATATTGTTTCGTACACATTATGTCAAAACCTGACGGGCACCCAAACCGGACCCGAACCCAACGGGTGCTAGTGTCATTTTTCACCTATGGGTGCGAGCGCGGGTGTCGTTTTTTACTGGAACCCGACCCAAACCTGGCCCGTTGCCATCCATATTCTCTGGTATAGGCTCTGGGGTCTTAAGCAGCAAATGTTGCAACTTTAGAACAACTAAAAGACATAAGTTGAACTATCTATTAACTGTCTCACCACTTCGGAGGAAAAAAATTCCCGATTGTTCGATTCTTCAAATAATGACATAGTGTATAGAAGAACCGAGCTGCTTTCTCCTCTAGAGTCATATTCCGTGTGCGCTTCAGTTCACCCACATCTCTAAGCATCTCACACAAAATAAAAAAAGTTCTCCTATCCATACGAAGCTCACTAATACATTTTCTATCACCTTCTCCAATGACTTTGTTTAAATTCTCAATTTTGATCTCCCTATTTCTCAACCTCCTTTCTAATTTCAAGAACTTCCTTCTATACGCTAATGCTATTAGTAACCATATTTATAGTAGTACATGAGAAGCATAGAAGTCAAGATATTCCTAAGGGCCATATTCCTTCTTCGAGTTCTTACGACTAATGGACGGCTGAGCCATAATGATCTACAAAATATGCAAAAAGAAAACAGCAAAAAGAACTCTCAAACAAAATAGTGATAACTGAATTCTCAAACAAACAAAAAAATGCAAGCAGGATACAACACATAATGATATATACACAACAAAAAATTTATATGCAAGCATCAGTTTAACTGAATCAAAAGCTAACACAATATCTATCCCTTTTTCTAAAACAAGAATAAATTCAGTAAGTGCAAGAAGCCAATACTTATCTTGTACGGTGCTATGTGGGCATGATAAGTTGTTATTCTCTGTAATCCTACACAAGACGTGTTTCTAATATGTCCATATGCAAAGAATTGTTTGCAGGCTATTGGGGATTTGATGTCTTAAGGCTGCAAAGATGGTGAAGGAGGCTGCAAAGAAGGCACAGAACACACATAACACATACCATACAACACAATCTAGAAGAGGCTAGGGTTTAACTGACCAAGCAGACAAGGAATCAGACAGTCAAACTGCAGATCTTCTCATTTTTTCCCCTTTTCCCCTGTCCCTCTTCTTTCTTTCCTCCTTTGTGCGAATCTTGCATCACAAATTCATGGAAAACTGATTAATAAAGGAGGGTGTTTTGGTCCAAAAATTTTGGACAGAACCGATGCAAGATTTAAATGCAAAAAACTCTAATAATAGTAAAAAGAACACTCGCAACTAGGACATGTAGTAAATAAAATTCCACTAGACATATTAAGCACCATCTTTTTTTTAGAACTATGAAGGACACATCAGTAACTGACTTTACAATACAAGTGTTAAATGTTCAACCTAGCAAGCCCTTGTTATACAGTTAGTGACCAAAAGAAACTTGACCAAACAGGTCAAATTAAACACTAGGAGCACACGACTGAAAAACTAGCTTAAATCACCTAACGATGCATATTATACCAATTCAATATCGTCAACCTAGCAAACTAATAACAATCTGACTAAAAAAAATACAAGCATGACACCAATGGAGCTGCAGATCTGCATAGGCCAAGAGGCTATTACCTTACCAAGCAGACAAGGACTGTCATGTGGGGATTAAGCTACAGCAGGCGCGGCAAGAGACCAGCGGAGAAGACGGCGTAGTATACCTAGGCTACTGCATCGTATCAGTTTTGGAATCTAATTAGAATCTATATCAGTTTGTTATGATTTTGAGTCCGACTCTGTTTGGACCTTGGCACCTATGAGTATATAAGTAGGGGAGATCAAGGCCAACAGGGGCATCGATTGTAATCAGAGTTTAGCCATCGTAATCCTGCCTCGGCGGTGCGGGGTGTTTGGGAGCTGCTGCGACGGCTCCTCCGCGCCGACGAGGTCCAGGGCCACGCCCGGCTACCTCTTTCAAATATAGTCTTCATCGTTCGGTGTCAACTAATTCCTATCAATCTCCGTCCCGTGACAATCTGGTATCAGGTGTCCAGGACTCGTCCGCGATGAGCTCAAGCGGTAACACGGGTGAGGGGACCGAGAAGGAGACGGCGAACATGGTCTCCGATCTGGCAAAGCGGGTGAGCACCATCGAGAACATTGTGTGACCGCTGCAACCCCTGGCGGATAGGGTGGAAGATCTCGCAAAGTTGCTTGCTGACCAAACCCAACAACAGGTCGTGCTCAATCTCGCCCTGACTCGCATTGAGCAGGCGCTACCTAAGCCATCGACAGAAGGGTCGTCAAACGGATTTGGGCAGCGGCGGGAGACTGACGATGCTGATCACAATGACGTGCCACACGACCATCACAAAGTTGGTGTTTCCCACGTATGACGGAGTCGGCGATTGTCACATCCCAAAAGTTCAATCTTTTATCCTTTGTTAATGAGCTCACTGATTCAATCTTTTGGTTTTAACCTTTTCCTGTTTTGAATTTGGGTCAGGGTTTCGAGTTTTCGTCGTTTTCGCAAAACCCTAATCGACTTTCAAAAAGCCTTTTGTTTTCTTAATAAAACTACCCCAATGTTTTTGCATAACAATTAACTATACATTAAAATAGAATTTTGGAGATTTTATGAAAATTTTTGGTAAAGGTTTAAACCCCTTTAAAATTCCAACAAGTTTGAACCTAATTGAAAATTCCCAGATCTTTAGAAGCTGATTCAGTGAACCTTCCTTTAATAAAAGTTGTTCCAAATAAATCATTTAGCTTGCACAAAAAGTTTCAAAAATTTTTAAGCCCGAGAGCTAGGGTTTTATTTTATCTCAAGAGGAAGGTTAATTGAATTAATTGAATTTGAAAACAGTCTTACCGTGAACAGTGCCGGCCGCCCACAGCCGCCATTGCCGTCGCTGCAGCCCGGGCAGCGCCGGCCGATTTCGCGCGCCTTTACTCCGAAGCTGTCCTGCGGATCTTGGCAAAGATCTTCCCCTCCTTCACTGCTCCATTCCTCCTCCCTCTCCCATCTTTCTCCTCTGGCACACGGCAAGGCGCAGACACCATCGCCCACGGCAGAAGCCACTGCCTCCCGCGCCCAATTGCCGGCCACTGCTCCCTTCTCCAATCCGGTGCGCCACTGCTCTCTCTCCCTCCCTTGGCTCCTCCTCCTCGAGTACAAAACCGAAGCTCAAGCTCCCCCTTCTTCTTTCTTCGTTCCTCCTCTGTCCCTGTCAGTGCGCCGCCACCGCCATTGCCGCCCGAGCCACCCCCACCGTCGACAGCTCGCCTCGGCCACTCCCAAGCCACGCCACCGTGCCAAGCAAGCTCCCCTCGACCCACTGAAACTCTCCGAACACCAAGAGCCCCTGCCGTGCCCTATTTTCACAGGAACGCCGCCGCCCCTGTTCCTCGGCCGACAACACGCCGGCGGCCACCTCTTTCCAAATTTCGTCACCACGGTAGCTCCATTCTTCGATTCCTTTCACCGGCTTATTCCTCTCACCATGGTACACCAATTTAACCAGTTAATGGCCGCAGCTCATCGCCGGTGAGGAAGTTCCTCCCGCGCCACCGTCGGTCTTCACTGGAATTGCCGCCATTGCCATCGTCGACCGCCACCTTGCACCTTTCCCCGTGGGCCTAATCCTTTGCAAACCAGTACTTTGAATCAAGGTGATGCTCCTCGACCTTTCAACCCCCCTCCTAGCCCCCTCCTCCGGCGAGATTCCACCGGAGCACCGCCACTGACTAATTCCCCTGTTTCTGTGTTACTGTTCCATTCATTTTCTATTTTCCTTTTATTTAGCCAGAAGTTGCATAATGTGTAGAAAATCATGGAAAAGTCTAAAAATGCCAAACCTAATTTTATTTGAATCCCTGAATAATGAATTAATTTTCTGTTAAAGCACTTTTTCAAACATGTCCCTGGAATTTCTTTAATAATTCAGTGTATTATTTCTGTTGTTGATTTTTAATTGAAGTTCCAGAATGTTTCTAGGGTTGATTTTTGTACCATAATTTTATCTTGGCATGATGCATCTCCTGCATTTTTACCAGAATTTTTCATGAACATTTGTGCATGCATGTCATTGTTAATATCTACAAAACCCTAGATTATTTACCTTTGTCTAAAGTGCATTAGGCAAGTCACCCAAAAGCCCAAGACCTTTAACAAAAACTTTAGCTTAGATGCTCAGTAGTAGATATATAAAGTTTCATGATTTTTGCATAAGTTTTAATACATGTTTCTGATTTTATAAGTTTGGAAAACAGAGCCTTGTTAGATTTTTAGTAAATTCATAGAAGCTCAAATTGACCCCAAACCAGAGCCAAAAGTCTTAGTTTAGAGCCTACTTTCAACTAAAAATGGTCTCATGCCTGTAACTTAACTTTGAATTTCACCGGAAAAGTCGTTACGACTTTTACGTGCCTGTTACGGTATTCCCGATGTCGGAAACGGGCAACGACCATCGGAGGGCTCGTGTTCCTGTTAACGCGAGTCAAAACCACTCAAACTTAGTCTCATAGTAACCCAAGCCACTTAGTAAAGCCAGTACATGTGATGTGTTTTGGGATTTTTCCCGAAAACGACATTCGTGTGCCACCCGATATCGGAACCGGAACCCGGGAACCGGGAAACCCGTAACCGGAATCGGTAAAACTGTTTAGGTCATAACTTGAGCTGTAGAACTCCGAATGCCTTCGTTCTTTTTGCATTGTGTTCGTAGACTCAGTAGCTACCTCTCTGCATCATATCGCATCATTTGGGCATCATGGCATCATGGCATGCATCTCATACCGTCGCGTTTTTACTTTATAGCTTACGAACCGCCAGAGAGTGACGCGGGTGCTGCTACGGGAGAAGCACCAGAGGTTGACCAAGCTGCTGAGGAAGTCAACACCGCTGCTGTTGAAGGCAAGCACCTCATATTGCTACCCTAAGTAATTTACTTAATGATTAATATGAATGCTTACGTATAGGAATGCATAAAGTCGGGCTTAGTAGTAACATTGGGAAAACCTATTATTGTTGCATGTACCCCTCCTTGGTATTGAATATGTCGCCTTGTCAATCTGGGTAGAGTGTCTTTGTTCGAGTCACGAAATGCTTAGCCATGCTTAGATAACACGGTAGAAGTCGAGTGGTAAGTCCCACTCGCACGTTAGGAACCACCTTGATTACTTATGGACTTGTGGCGAGTTCATATGTTGGTAAAAGTTGAAAAGTGTTAAAAGCTGAAATCTGGACGATGGGATAGGAGTGCAGCAAGACATGGAGGTCTTGTGTGCCGTAGGCCCCGTCTGGGTTGACCTAGGACCCGGCCGTGTTATTCTTGGCCTGAGCACTTTCCGTTCATACCACATGTCCGATATAATGGTAAGACAAGCTGAGTATCTCACTGCGTACCAACGTTTGGCCGATGACTGCACGGTGTGTGGAACGAGGGAGTCATGGGTGCCTGCGAGGCCGTGACACTCGACGAGGGACTCACGTGTGCCTGCGAGGCCGTGGTACTCGGCACCGTGTGGATTTTCCAACCGTGTGGGCACGAGTGTGAAAAAGGTTGACATGAGTATCCCCTTGTGTAACTTTAGCGGGTTACATGAGCCGTATGGTCCTCAGTCGTGTGGGTACAGTTGGACTCCCCTGCAGGGTGTAAAATCGGTTCGAATCCGCCGCGGTCTCGGTTATGATCAAGCTCAGTGTCCTTTGGATAATATCGTAGAGTTGTCACATAACATGATGGGAACTGGGATGTTGTTGATGAAATTGGGATATGGTTATTGGTATCCATGGTTTGGATGGAACATGGATGATGGCATATACATGGTTTATGGTTACATGGTACTTAGGGATTGAGTTTTTAGTAGTTGTTCATGCCCGCAGAGTCTTTTACTTTATGCTTATTCACATATGCTTAGTTTCTGCTTTAAGCAATCGAGTCCGTTCCTATACCTTATTTACCTTGCTACAGCCTCATTGCATTATCCTTGGAGTCGGGAACTAATTCCCATAACAGGGTAAGACTTGCGAGTACCTTCGTACTCAACGTTTGTTGTTTAAGTTTTTGCAGGTGAGGATGAGTTGGTCTTCGGCTACTTTGTCCCCGCCAATGCCGGCGAGGGCGAGGCGTAGTCAAGACGTTCGAGTGACCGTGATTTGCGATGTTCGTGGGCTGGGCATCGCAATCCTTTGCTGTTTTCTCATTGCAACCGCTGCGACTATCGTCTTCCTTAGAATTGCTTCCGCTCTTTGATTTGTTAGTTTCAAGACTTATGATGAACCTTGGTATGTAAGAATATTTTAAATTAATGTTATTAATTAATGTGACCTATGTGATGTATCACCTGTGACGTTGCCGACGTGCTTAGATCTTGGGCATTGCTTGAGAAGCATGTCGGGGGACTGCCGGGTTTATATTCTCTTTTATCGGGTTGAGTTCTCGCATACCATGCGTGGGCCGCGAGTCAACTTGGTAAACTTGAATATAAATTGGTCGGGTCTCTCACAGCGATCCTCTGCCATGGCTGAACCACTGTGAGCACTTTTTCCGCGTAAGGTGTACGCCCGAACAGAAGAAGGTTGACTACGCTTCGTTCCATCTGCTGGACGACGTGCAAATTTGGTACCACCACCTGGAGCTCAACGGCATTGCACCGTCGTGGTGGGATTTTGTTCAGCTGATCAACACGTGCTTTGGACCTATTTTCACCGACAGCCCACTCAGCGAGATTGAGTTGCTCAGACGCGAGGGCTCCGTGCATGACTTCTCCTCCCGATTCATGGCCTTGGCATGCCAGGACACGTCCCTGACAGAGTCACAGCAGATTCAATTGTTTACAGTCGGCCTAGGGGATCCCCTTTGTAGGGACGTCACCCTCATGCGTCCGGCAACATTGAGTGATGCAATTATGTACGCACGGGCGTACGAACAGCGCTTAACACCGCTGTCACCTGTAGAAAGCTCAGCAAACCTGTCAGTGGCGTGTTCCACGTATCGGTCATCATCTTCTTCATCATCATCGGCCGCTAGCTCACCTCCAGCAACTATCAGCCGATCGGACACGGTCTCATCACGGAAAAGATTCACATCATCAGAGATTGCAGATCGCCGGAGGCAGGGAATGTGCTTTCACTGCAACGAGAAGTACATGCAGGCACAAAAGTACATTTGCAAACGCCTGTTCGTCATCGAGCTCAGTGATGATTACGAGCAGGTCTAGGATGATGTGTTGGGTGAGCCTACTATATCCCTCGCGGCGCTCAGGGCATCCAACCGCGCGCTGGGAAAACCATGAAGGTGATAGCATTGGCGGCGAGACGTTAACGGCACTGCTCGACTCTCGCTCCACACACAACTTCATTGATACCAAAGCAGCACAACGTGCAGGAGTCATGCTGCGCGAAGACGGTGGCATGCACATAGCCGTGGCAACTGGTGATCGAGTGGTCTGTGCCGGGCCTTGTGACGAGCTGAGGATCGGCATCGGCAATGAAGACTTCAGCATCGCGTGCTATAGTCTATCATTGGGTACGTACGACATGGTGATCGGAGTCATGTGGCTTGAGTCATTGGGGCCGATCGTGTGGGATTTCGGGCGGCGCATCATGGGGTTCGTCCAGAACGGGCGGCGCGTCTGGTGGACAGCAGAGGACTCACCGGACGTTATACTCTTGGTGGCTGCACGGACAACAAATTTCATGGAGGATTTTTTGGCGTCCTTTCAGCAGTTGTTCGAGGTACCATCTGGTCTGCCACCCGAACGCAACAGAAGCCACCAAGTTCATCTAACGTCTGGCACGACGGCGGTCGCCGTGCACCCATACTGTTATGCACATGCTCAGAAGGAGGAACTAGAACGCCAATGTGCAGAGATGCTCAATCAAGGAGTCATTCGCCGCAGCTTGTCGGCTTTCTCAGCCCTGGTGTTATTAGTACGCAAGCAAGACGGCTCATGGCGGTTCTGCATGGACTACTGGGCTCTTAATGACAAGACTATCAAAGACAAGTTTCAATCCCCATGGTTGTGGAACTCCTGGACGAGCTCCACGGTGCCACGTGCTTCACCAAGCTCGATCTCCACTCAGGGTGTCATAAGGTTTGGATGCATCCCGATGACATAGAGAAGACGACGTTTCGAACGCACGAGGGATTATTTGAATTCCTGGTCATGCCGTTTGGATTGATGAATGCCCTGACAACCTTCCAAGCTCTAATGAATGAGGTCCTCCGACCGTTCCTCCGTCGGTTTGTCCTTGTTTTCTTTGATGATATCTTAATTTTTAGCAAATCTTGGTCTGAGCACTTATTGCACGTACGCCAAGTCTTTACTGCATTACAGGCTAACCATTTGTTCGTCAAACGCTCCTAGTGTTCTTTTGGTGAGCGTTTCGTGGCATACCTGGGGCATGTCATCTCCGCTGAAGGTGTTGCCATGGATGCGCAAAAGGTGGAGGCAGTGCTGGCCTGGCCGGTACCTAAGACGGTGTGAGCGTTCCTCAGCCTCGCCGGTACTATCGCCATTTCATCCAGAACTACGGCGCCGTGGCAGAACCATTGACCAAGCTACTCCAAAAAGAGGGTTTCAGATGGTCATCGGAGGCGGAAGTAGCCTTCAGAGCACTCCAGCAAGCTCTGACAACAGCTCCGGTCCTTCAGTTGCCGGCCTTCGACGAGGTGTTCGTGGTGGAGTGTGACGATCAGGATCCGGTTTTGGCGCGGTCCTGCATCAAGGCCATGGACCCATCGCGTTCTCCAAGTAAGCAAATTGCGCCACAACATGCCAAACTTGCCGCCTATGAACATGAGCTCATTGGGCTGGTGCAAGCAGTTCGTCATTGCGCGCCTATCTCTGGGGCCGGCCGTTCCTGTTGAAAATGGACCACTACAGTCTCAAATTCCTGCTGGATCAACGCCTGTCAATGATCCCCAAACACCAATGGGCGAGCAAACTGCTAGGCTTCGATTTCAAGGTGGAGTATAAACTAGGCGCAACGAACATCGTGGCTGACAGTCTGTCTCGTCACGACACAGAAGAAACAGCAGATCTCATGGCGTTGTCCATGCCAATGTTCCAAATGTTCGACGACTTGCGTCTTGAAGGTACAAGGGATCCAGCATTGGTGGCTTTGCGAGCAGAGATCGCAGCCGATCGCGCGGCGATAAGTGGGCATAGTGGACGGCATTGTTACTTATGGTGGCGGCGTTTACATACCACTGTCTTCGACGCTTCTGCTGCAGGTCCTCTCAGTGGCCCATGACAGTGGCCATGAGGGCGTCCAAAGAACACTACACTGACTTAGGGTGGATTTTCATGTGCCCAAGGCTAAGCGTATCGTACAAGACTATGTTCGAGCATGTGTCACTTGTCAACGCAATAAGAGTGAACACTTACAACCTGCAGGACTACTTCAACCCCTGAAGGTGCCATCAGCGGTATGGTCGGACGTCGCAATGGATTTCGTCAAAGGTTTTCCTCGCGTCAATGGCAAGTCGGTGATATTGACAGTTGTGGATCGCTTCTCCAAGTATGCCCACTTCATCCCGCTGGGTCACCCCTACACAGCCACGACGGTTGTGCGTGCCTTCTTCAGGGAAATCGTGCGACTCCACGGCATTCCAAGCTCCATTGTCAGTGACAGGGACCCTGTTTTCACGAGCAATTTCTGGCGCGAGTTTTTTCACTCGCTGGTGTCAAGCTTAACCTCTCCTTGGCGTTTCATCCCCAATCCGACGGACACTCAGAGGTGGCGAACAAAGTAATAACAATATATCTCCGTTGCGTGGTGGGAGACAGACCGCGTCAATGGCTCCATTGGCTGCCATGGGCTGAGTTCTGCTGCAACTCAGCGTTCCAAGCCTCACTTTGCACCTCACCGTTCCGCGTTGTCTATGGCTGGGATCCTCCCTCGATCCGTACGTGTGACACCCCAGATGTCACTACAGAATCCAGCGGCAAAAATCGTAAACCCTAATAGTCAAATCATGCACTTTGAAGCAAATCGACACCGAAGGTAATAAGAAATGTTGTTTTAAATACTCGAAAGAACCACTACGAAAGTTTTGGCAAATAACAGAACACTTTTAGTAGAGTCGGGAGATTTTAACTACAAGTATCAAAATCCTTCTTTAACAGGAAGGAATTCAAACCCCAACTCAAAATCCATCAAAAGTACTATGTAACCATAGCAATCTTTTCACATGAAAATTAAGTTCACTTCAAATGGAATTTTGGAGATTTATTCAGAATTTTTGGAAAAGAGTTAAACCCCTTAAAAATTCAAACAAACTTGAAGGTAAGTGGAAATTCATGAATTTTTAGAAGCCGAATCAGAACTACATCCTTTAACAAAAGTTGTTCCAAATAGTTGCACCGAGCACCCACAAAAAGTTTCAAAATTTTTCGAGCTCATAAAGCATGAAATTCTTTTGCATTTCTGAATGGATTTTGAAATTAATTCAAAAATAAAAAAAGGGGGGTTGGGGGGGGGGGGGCGCGGGGGTGCGGGGCTGAGCGCGCCGCGCCGCCCACCAACAGCGGCGCAGCTGCGCCACTTCCCCGCCTGCCGCGCCTGCACCATGGCCGGAGCCGTCTCCTCCGTGCGAGAATCCCGCGGAGATCTTTCCCTTCTCTCTCTCCCCACCCCATTACTCCCCCCACTGCGGCACGGCACACTGCCCCACCGCCCCAATCCTTGGCCACTGCTCGCCGTCTCTCTCTTCCTCTCTCCCTCTGCTTTTCCATCGACGACGTGCTCCCGACAAGAATCCCACGACAAACCTTCTCTCTCCCTCTCCCACGACGCACTGAAGCCCCCACTGCCACACCCCCTTCCTTTTTCTTTTCCCCGTGCGCGCGCCAAATGGCCACGATTGCCGCCCCTGCCGCGCTCGCATGGAGAGCACGCCACAGGGTGACCGAGCACGTCACCATGCCATTTTAGCTCCCCATCCTTCCCTCCAACTCCCCCCACGAGCGCTCCCTCCCTAGTCCACTCTAGCACCGGGAACATCCTTTCTTCCTTCTCCGACCGAGAGCGCCGCCGCCGGCAATAGAGCTTCAATTGCATTGCCACGGTACCACCATTTCTAGATTCTTCTCTCCGGCTACTCCCTCTAATCCATGTGCCTTCCCTTGACATGTCCTCATCCAAAGAGTGTCACCGGAGAGGAAGCTCGCCGCGTGCCACTGTCGGATTCCCGGACCGCCACCGTGACTTCACAGCCGAGCCCCCACCTCCGGTCATCCTCGAAGACTTTAGCCCCCTCCGCTAGGTTTGTGATGGTTCGGTGAAGCTCTCTCTATTTCCTTCTGCGCCGTGAACCCCTCCCTCCCGCTGTGCCGTTCGTTGGAGTTCGACCCCTGCTGCCGGGCTCAGCTCTCCTGTTCTGTTCCCCCCCCCCCCTTCTTCTTATTAAATTCGATTTTCCAGTACTTAGCAGGTTTTGTAAAATGTCTAGTAAATCAAGGAAAAATCTAAAAATAGTAAACCAAATTTTGTTGGAATCCTTGTACAAAGAAGTACCTACCGGTAGAAGTCGAGCAGAGTGGACGCTGCTCGCGACTGCTAGGGTTGATTGAAACTATCACATGAAACATGACACATGGTTATGAATGAATAAGGAAAGATAAAAGATTGAGGGTCAGACAGGGTACAAATAGGTCGGCGACTGGTCCGGGACCAGGGTGACCGTAGTCTTGTCTGATCCGTGTGACACAATTGAGCAAGTATTGAATATACTGATCATATGCTGGGTATAATGGGGCCCAGTAAACCTACATAGCCTAGTGATTGCAAAGTCGAACCTGCCCTACGGTGTCTGATTCTGAGGAGATCTGGGGTGGGCAGTCGTGGGAACTCCACAGAAACCATCCGGAACGTGTGTTCTGGTGGGATGCGGCGCTGGTAAGGCAAGCGTAGGAGGGAATTGACTTTGATTCACTGCAGTAAAACCTTGAAGTGGCTAGTAGCATGATGCCACTGGGCAAGGGTCATGCCTTCGCTTAGACTGAGAGTCCGAGTCTGTACCTCGTCAAGTCTTTCGCTGTAATCGTGTTTTTCAAAACTCTGTTTTGTACTCTGGTATTGTTGTAAGACTTAACTTTTCAACTTAGGAAACAATGATGTATTAAATTCTCTTATCTTGTAAAAGATTGCTGTTTGTCCTGCCTGTGTCGTACCATGTGTATGCTCGCTTCGACGAGCATTGCCCAACAGGATCCTGGCGAGATGCGGGATCCGTCCTGGACTGAGTTTTCTAGGGCGGGTCCGCGTCAGCTTGGTATCATGGCCGTGTTGGGAAATGGTACGACATTTAAAGGCATATTTTTGAAAATTATGTGCGAGTGAGGTACGAGCCCTATTAGGTAATAGGTTATCAGGTGGCAAGCTAACCTAGTGCAGGAGCTAACTAAACCCAGTTTAGATTTACATTCTTGTAACGATGCACCTACGCTCAGGTAAGCGAGGTAAGGTACGCCGCTCGACTACGGTAAAAGGTCAGGAAACCCCTGTTGTATCAGCAACAGTAGCGTTCTGCGCCATGATGGTACAGAAGAGGTATTATGTTCGTTGTAACATAGTACACCCCCTTACCGTTTAGGGAGAAAAGCGGACCTCTACCATACGAGGTGTGGGCTACGGACCTGTTGCGAATGCAGACCTTCGCAACACTGGTGTCTTGTGCCTTGGTGCACAAGAGATGAGTTTGTTCCTCACGACTTAGGTTTTGCGGAACTCTCTCATACCACCGCTGCCTGAGGTGAAGTGCAGTCTGTCGCCGCGCAGTGAAGGTCGGACACGTGATCCCCGTACGTGGCCTACACGGGGCGACCCATAGGGCAATGATATGGGTTGTTGACTTTACTTTGGATATGTTTATATTGCAACTGCCTGTGATGTCATTTTCTACAGGTACGCTAACCTTGTTATCGTAAGAAATGTGTAGCAACATCTAACTTGAGTGCGACCTGTCACCACCTAAACATATATTCTGTTTAT
The DNA here is from genome assembly GCA_001182835.1 of Oropetium thomaeum. NCBI lineage: Eukaryota > Viridiplantae > Streptophyta > Magnoliopsida > Poales > Poaceae > Oropetium > Oropetium thomaeum. The sequence continues at coordinate 1,970,870 of LFJQ01000009.1, read as the reverse complement.
TTTTGTAAGGACGTATAGGTCGAGGCAGGATTGCATTGCATAATGAAATTGTAAAACCAATAAAGTTACTGAATTTTAGTTATCAAATCCTGAAACGTTAAAATCCATCAAACTGATACTCCATCAGACCTTACAATCGCTGGGCTATGCAGAGACTCCTTAGTTTCAGATTCGAGAGTTTAGGCAGTATGACCTACCGCATATTTCTGAGTTGAGGGCAGTCTCTGAGATCAAGACTGCTCAGATCCATGCTCGAAAAAATGATTGCAACATCATGCTGCAACACAGCTAGAGATACTCCAGAGTGAGGCCATGCAGATGGCTGAGAACCTTGTTCATGAGAACCATCATCTGCAGCATCAGATTGAGGGACTCTTAGAGGCCCAGCAGCCGCCTCCCGCGAACGATGATGCCCCTGAGTCGGAAGTATCGGATCCCGATGCTTCGGACCCAGAACCCGAGGATGAGTAGATCAGAGACGATTTCACAAAATTGAGTTATCTAGATGTTCGCTCAAGGTGTGCGTTGTGCTTGCCATGGTGTAATGTTGTGTTCTCGTGGGTCTACCGTAGTAGTGGTGTAACCTTGTTGATGTAAGAATGGCTGGTTTGACAGTCTAGGAAGTTTATGGGACTAATGTACTGTCATCATTTTTGGAATGAATGAAACTTGGTTTTACGAGTTATCCGTGTCATGCATTATGACATTATTTTGCAAGGTCAAGATATAATCATGGAATGAACTGCATTAATGGGAACCCTTTTCGCTTTTCAGCATGGTGAACACTAGAGGTGGACGTCAAGACGTTGAAAGCTCCAACCCGCCACCCCCGCCAGCTGAGCCAACCTTGGCCGCAGCTATGGCGGCCATGCTACAAAGCAGCCAACAAACTCACGAAATGCTACGGGCAATACTGGACAATGCTGGCACAAATCGAGGCGCCAGGAACCAAAACCCAGGACAACACTTATGCTGACTTCCTGGCAACGCATGCCCCGGAATTCAAAGATGCCTGGGAACCAATGGAAGCGGATCACTGGCTTCGCACGATCAAGGCCAAATTTGGGCTGCTCCATTGCCCGGAGCACCAGAAGACCCTCTTCGGTGCCTAGATGCTTCAGGGGCATGCCGGTGCTTGGTGGGCTAACTACCTTGCCACCCTTCCGCCAAACACCCCAGTGCCATGTACGCAGTTCCGGGAAGCGTTCCGCGCCCATCATATCCCTGCGGGACTGATGCAGAGGAAGGCCAAGGAGTTCATGGCCTTAACCCAAGGCAACTGCTCGGTGCATGACTACTCCCGCGTGTCCAACCAACTTGCTCTATATGCTCCAGAGCAGGTTGACACGGATGCGAAACGGAAACACCGTTTCATGGAAGGGCTGAACATCCCACTCCAGGGTCGCCTGGCCCTGAACCAAGGGGGCTCATTCAATGAGTTCGTGAGCAACACTCTCATCACTGAAAAATACCTGGAGAAAGAGCAACAGGAGAAGAGGCGAGTCAGCGGTGGGCCATCAAATGCGCCACCATCGAAGTACCGTTTGGTGTACACCGCACCAGATGGTAGGAGGTATAGAGCAACATCACCACAGGCTCCACCGTTTCGTCCTCCGCAGCAGCCTTACCGGCCCCCACAGAGTCAACCACAGTCTGGTTATCGTGCACCTCCACCACCGCAGAGGACCCAGGGTGTCCGCGCACCTCAGCAGGGCGCCCGTCCTGGACCAGGAGCCCCGTGCTTCACATGCAGGCAACCAAGACATTTCGCTCGCGAGTGTCCCTCGAACTAGCAGACCGGAGGCAACCGGCAGGCGAGCCAAGGGCAGGGCCAACAGAGGAGCCAGAAGAACCCCAGGACCGGTCGGTTAACTACACCACGACCGAAGAAATAGCTGAAGGAGAGCCTGTGCTGGCAGGTACGTTCTCGCTCTCTGGTCATTCAACATTCGTTCTCTTTGATTAAAGTGCCTCACATAATTTCATCGGTAAGAACTTTGTTAAGGGTCAAAGCTTAGTTACTGTCCCCCTAGAACCACCCTTCATCATCAAATCACCCGGGGGAACTATCTTGTCAAACTATGGCTTAAGGGAGACACCTATCCTACCTCATTCATAGTCCTAGACGAGCAGGGTATCGATATTATCATTGGCATGAGATGGATGAAACACCAAAATGCTCTCCTGGATATAGCCAACCGTGTAGTCCGCCTAACCTCACCACTGCACGGGTCGGTTTTCTTAAACCTAGACCACCCTAGATCTGCCCCCAAACAAATCTGTCATGTTGTCGGAAAAAGTCTAAATGAGATACCAGTGGTCATAGAATTCCCAGATGTGTTTCCAGAAGATCTACCTGGCTTACCCCCGGGCAGGGATGTTGAATTCCAGATTAACCTACAGCCAGGCACAGCTCCAATCTCCCACAGACCATACAAGATGGCACCAAAAGAACTAGCCGAGTTGAAGATACAGTTGAAAGAATTGCTGGACAAGAGCTTTATATGGCCCAGTTCCTCGCCTTGGGGTTGTCCGGCTCTGTTTGTAAAGAAGAAGGATCAATCCTTGAGACTATGCGTGGATTACCGCCCCTTGAACGCGGTCACCATCAAGAACAAGTATCCACTGCCACGCATAGATACTATGTTTGATCAGCTGGCTGGAGCAAAGGTCTTTTCTAAAGTCGATCTTAGATCTGGCTATTATCAGATCAAGATTCGTCCCATCGATGTTCCAAAGACGACCTTCTCCGCCAGATAGGGGCTGTATGAGTACTTGGTGATATCATTTGGACTCACTAATGCACCAGCGTACTTCATGTACCCTATGAACTCAGTTTTCATGCCGGAGCTGGATAAATTTATAGTGGTGTTCATTGATGATATCCTAGTTGTGACACCCCAGGTGTCACCAGGGCAAAAGTCGACAACTATAAACCCTAATTCATAATTTCACTCACCTTAAAGCAAATTCAATCATGGAACTAAAAAGAAATATTGTCTGAAATGCTTTAACGAGACACTACGAAAAGTTTGACAAACAACAGAGCATTTTAGCAAAGTCCGGAGAATTCTTAACTAAAAGTGTCGAAATCTCGTTAACAGAAAGAATTCAAACCCTAACTCTTGACCATCAAAACTTCCACAGAACCCTAGCTATATTTTTACATAACAATTAAGTACACTCTAAAATAGAATTTTGGGAAATTATTCAAGATTTTTGGAAAGGAATTAGACCCCCTAAAAATTTATAGAAGCTATAATCAACCTAGAAATTCAAGAATTTTTAGAGGCCAAATCATGACTTGAACCTTAAATGAAAAGTGTTCCAAATAAATTCCTGAGCTTGTACAAAAATTCTCAAAACTTTTCGAGCTCGGAAAGTGTGCCGATTCTTTGAATTGTCTTCCAGCATTAAAAAAAATATATGTATATAACTGTTGCCGGGCGGGCTACAGTGCCGCCCGCGCGACAACAGAGCGCGCTGCACCGCCCGGCCGACACGGCGCACGTCGCCTTCAAGTGCCGGCCGGCTCCCCTACTCCTCACTCCTCCTCACTCCTCCCTCACTTCACTCTCTCTCTAGCTCCCGCGCCCCCTCTCTCTCCCTCTTCTCTGCCCGAGCACGCCGTCGCCCTCCTCACTGTGCGCCGCCCGACAACCGAGCCGCCCGCGCTGCCGCCCAGCCACGCCCCTGCCCTCGCTCCCCATTCCCCTACCGAGGACCTCCCCTCTTTAAATGGCGCGCCATCCTCCTCCATTCCCCCCCTCTGCCATTCCTTTCCTCTCCCGCGCGCGCAGCCCTCCTCTCATCTTCCTCCCTGCTCGGTGCGCCACCGCCATTGCCGCCACCGCCGCTCGCTCGCCGACAGGTCACTCCGGCGAGTTTCAAGCCGCACCACCGTGCCCCCTAGACTCCCCTCCACCCCCAGGTGCTCTCCGAACACCAAGCCAGCCGGCGGTGCCCTAGCTTCGCCGGAACGCCGCCGTCATCCTCTCGGCCGAAGTACCTCGCCGCCGATCGTCTCTCCTCAAAATTCGTCATCACGGTACAATGGTTCTTCAATTCAAATCGCCGGCTACTTCCTCTAGTTATTGCGCACGCCTTTGACTTGAATCCGGCCACAGGTGACCGTCGACGGAGAAGAACGCCGTGCGCCACCCCGTCGGCCGCCATTGTCGCCACCTCGACCTCCACGTCGCCAGCCCTGTTCCACTCTTCATAGCCTCCATCCTCCACAAATCGGTGCAGTGAGTTGAGGTGAAGCTCCACGACGCCTTGGCTCTTGCCCTAGCCCCCTTCTCCGGCGAGGAGCTCACCGGAGCACCGCCTCTGCCGTGTGCTCTGTTTTGCCAGTTACTGTTGCATTGATTTACTAATTTTCCTTTAATTAGCCAGAGATTGTTAGGATTGTAGAAAATCATGGAAAAATCCAAAAATGCCAAACCAAAATTTGTTAGAACCCTCGTGGAAAGCACTAATTTTCTGCCAGAACACTTTTTAACAAATGACCAAACATTTGCAGAATTAATTAGAAACACTCCTTCCTGTTTTTGAATTCTAAATTACATTATAGAGCAATTCTAGGGCTAACCTTTGATCTACAAGTACACCATGGTACTACACACCCTCTGGAATTTTATGAAGATTTTAGGAACATGAAATGGCATCTAACCCTATTAAATAACTTCAATCTGCCTAGTTTAAATAGCATTTTCTAAAGTGCATTGTAAAGGTCATTTGCAAGGTTAGACCCAAAAAGCAAAGTTGTAGATCTGGTGCTCAGGAATGCTCACATAAAGTTTCATAATTTTATTCTAATGTTTACTAGTTCTTTGTGATTTTACAATATCTAAAAACAGGAATTTGATGAATTTTTATAAAATACAGAAAATTCATCTAGGCCCCACCCAAAGCCCAAAATGCTTATTCCAGAGAGTACTACCCATTAAAAATAATCTTGAGGAAGAATTAAAATCTTCATTTTTAACCCTAGTTTAATAGCCGAAGTAATTAAATAATATTAACCGATGAAAAATGTTGTATTAACTTAACTAAAGCTGAAGTTGATGAACATGTCAACTAAAGTCACCTCATAGAAGTTTAATAGACTTCTTTAAACATCATTCACAGAGTAAGAATTTAATTTAATCAACGGCGTCGAGTAATTAGGGTTAACCCTAATTCTGGGCGTCGTTAATCTAAACCCGAGGTCACTATTGATAATAATAATAAGTTTCATTTTCATTAAACTTATCATAACCCTACTGCATCATGTAGATTCTGACGCTAACGAAGTAGCTGCGGATCCAAGTTCTTCGACCCCCGCCGAAGAAGTCTGCAACAACACCGAAGAACCAGGCAAGCCCCGGTGCACAACCGAATTTTAAAGTTTTTCCTTTACACTAAGTGTGTCTTGTTTGTGCATTAGGTGCTAGGAATTGATTGAAACCATAGTTGCATTGTTTCCCATAGGAAACCCTGACGGTAGCTTGTTTGGATACCCCTAGTATGCTATGCTTAGCAGATAGTTGCCGGTAGAAGTCGAGCAGAGTGGACGCTGCTCGCGAGTAGTAGGATTTTGAATGAAACTATTTCATGAGATGTGCCACACAATTGTCAATGAGTAAGAAAGATAAAAGATTGAGGGTCAGACTGGGTACCAGTAGGTCGGCGACTGGTCCGGGACCAGGGTGACCGTAGTCTGGTCTGATCCGTGTGGCACAGCTGGGCAAGTATTGAATGTACTAATCGTATGCTGGGTGTTATGGGCCCCGGTAAACCTACGTAGCCTAGTGATTGCAACGTCGAACCTGCCCTACGGTGTCTGACTAGGAGGAGATCTGGGGTGGGCAGCGTGGGAACTCCACAGAAACCGTCTGGGACGTGTTGTCTGGTGGGACACGGCACTGCTAAGGCAAGCGTAGGAGGGAATTGACGTTGCAGGAGCTGGTGTGAATGGTTGCCACGTGCGAGTCTGGGACACGCACGTGTCGTACGATTAGGTTAACCCTGCAGTGGTATAAAAATCGATTCGAATCGCTGTCGCTCTCAGCTATGAGCTTACTTGAACTCTCTGTCACATTCTAGTAAAATAGGTTGAAACACCATGAGGATGAATTATGAACATTAATATTGTTATGGTTGATTCTGTTATGTTTGTTTAGCTCAGTGCTAACTAAATTTATTTTCTAATCACTTAATCTGAAGCTAAAACTTGACAAGAGTAGCATAGGCTGGCGAGTCCTTTTTTGTAAGTAAACCCTCCCGAGTCAGCCTTCATGTCTAGGAGTCGGCTGTAGTCAGCCACTTTTGTCGGGTAAGTCTTGCTGAGCTTCTTAGAAGCTCACGCGTTAGCGTTTTGTGGTTTTCAGGCGACGTCATGCAGGAACCAGCGGGTAACTTCCATTGGGAGGAGCCTCCCCTCGAGTTTGGGAACCTCCAGTGGGAGTTGTGCGAGTCGCCGCATTGATTTGTTGAAGTGGCTAGTAGCATGACGCCCGTGGGCACGGCGCGTGTTTTTGCTTAAGTCCGAGTGTCGGAGTTGTACTAGTTCTAGTCTTCCGCTGTTTATCGTTTTCAAAACTGTTGCGTACTCTAAAAGAATATAATATTCAACTTATAAGTTATGAACCAATGATGTATTAAGTGCTCTCTTCTTGTAAATTATTGCTGTTTATTCCTGCCTGTGTTGTATCGTGTGTACGCTCGCTTCGCCGAGCGTTGCCCAACAAGATCTTGGCTTAACGACTGAACGGCTCCGTCCCGAGACGAGGGTTTCAGGGCGGGGTCGTGTCACTAGTGTACTCTAAGACTGCCGAGGAACATGCTGAACATCTCCGGATAGTCCTGCAGAGACTAAGGGATCATCAACTCTATGCAAACTCAGCAAGTGTGTGACACCCCAGGTGTCACTTAAACAGTCATCGACAAAACGAAAACCCTAAAAAGGACTTTTTACACTTTTGAGTAAAACTAGCACTTGAGATAGTGATCAATGTACCTAAAACACTTCCATTAACCTATACAAAAAAAAATTAGTAAATTAATTTTTGAGCGCTTTTCACCAAACAGGAACCCTCAATCCGCGGTACATGGTCATTTCCTATTCACACACCAACCCAAAACCCTAATCGGTAATTTCACTCACTTTAAAAGCAGATTCAATCAGGGAAATAAAAAGAAATATTGTTTAAAATGCTTTAAAAGAACACTATGAAAATTTTGATAAACAACAGAGCACTTTAGCAAAGTCCGGAGAAATCTCAACTAACAGTGTCGAAATCTCATTAACAGAAAGAAATCCAAACCCTAACTCTTGACCATCAAAATTTCCACAGAACCCTAGCTATATTTTTACATAACAATTAAGTACACTTCAAAATAGAATTTTGGGAAATTATTCAAGATTTTTGGAAAAGATTTAGACCTCTTAAAATTCACAGAAGCTATAATCAACCTAGAAATTCAAGAATTTTTAGAGACCAAATCATGACTTGAACCTTAAATGAAAAGTGTTCCAAATAAATTCTTGAGCTTGTACAAAACTTTTCAAAATTTTTCGAGCTCGTGAAGAGTGTCAATTCATTAAATTCCTTCCAGTCTTAATGAAAAAGAAAAAAAAAATAGAAAACTGTTGCCGGGCGGGCTACAGTGCCCGCCCGCCCGACAACAGGGCGCGCGGCAGGGCAGCTGCGCCCGCCCGACACGGGCCCCTGCAGCACGTCGCCGCTTCGTGCCACGCCGGCTCTCTACTCCCCCTACCTCCTCACTCTCTCACTCCTCTCTCTCTCTAGCTCCCTCCCTTTCTCTCTCGTATCTCTGCTCCGCCGCCCTGTGCGCCGCCCGACAACAGGATGTGCGCCGCCCGACCGCCGTGCAACACCGGCCACTCCTCTACTCCCCGGCCCTCCTTTAAATTGGCGCGCAATCCTCTCCTCCTCCCCCTCTTCCATTTCTTTCCCACGCGCGCCAGCTCCCTCCATTGCTCTCGGCCGCCGCCGCCATTGCCGAGCACCCCTCTCGGTGAACACCGCCATTCGGTCGTCCTCCGGTCAAATTTCCTCGACCAATCACACTCTTCCGCTCCCGTGAAGCCCAGAGCACTCCCCAATTCTCGGAATCAAGCTCCCATCGCCGCAATTTGATCGGTGCACCGCCGCCTCACTACTGCCGCCACCGGGTCCCCGTCGACAGCACGCTACGGTGAGCAACCTTCACCATTCTCCTCTTGCCGCTCTTCCCCGTGCCGCCTAGTTGCTGTAGGAGCGAGCTAAGCCCTTGCCGTGCCGTGTCGCGCCGCCACGAGGTCGCCAGAGCATGCTCCCGAGGGCATCGCCGCCGCGCCCTAGGTTGCACCGCACCTCGCCGGCCGTGGTACTATCTCCGGGACGCCCCACGCCTTGTAAAACAATTTCCCTCTCTTCACCCTCGCCGGCGAGGCCCCGGCCGGCCGGAATTGCTCGCCGGAGACCCGCCGGACTCGGCCGAGCCTCCCCTGTTTCTCTGCCGTTACTGTTCCATTGAAGTTCATTTCTTCTATTTACTGTCCTGTCTTGTAAAATCGCTAACAAATCACGAAAAAAATCCAAAAATGTCAAACCAAAATTTGTTAGAACCCTCGTGAAAAGTACTAATTTTCTGTTAAAGCACTTTTTAACAAATGACCAAGCATTTTCAGAATTAATTAGAAACACACCTTTCTGTTTTTGAATTTTAATTTGAGTTCTAGAGCAATTCTAGGGCTAACCTTTGATCTACAAGTACACCATGGTACTACACACCCTCTGGAATTTTATGAAGATTTAAGGAGCACGAAATGGCATCTAACCCTATTAAATAACCTCAATCTGCCTAGTTTAAATACTATTTTCTAAAATGCATTGTAAAAGTCATTACAAGGTTAGACCCAAAAGCAAAGTTTTAGATCTGGTGCTCCGAAATGCTCACAAAAAGTTTCATGATTTTATTCTAACGTTTACTAGTGATTTCTGATTTTACAAGATCTAAAAACAGGAACTTTGATGAATTTTTATAAAATATAAAAAATTCATCTAGGCCCCACCCAAAGCCCAAAATGCTTACTCCAGAGAGTAATACCCACTAAAAATAATCTTGAGGAAGAATTAAAATCTTTATTTTAACCCTAGTTTAATAGCCGAAGTAATTAAATAATATTAACCGATGAAAAGTGTCGCATTAACTTAACTAGAGTTGAAGTTGATGAACATGCCAACTAAAAGTCACCTCATGGGAGTTTAATAGACTTCTTTAAACATCATTCACAGATTAAGAATTTAATTTAATCGACGGCGTCGAGTAATTATGGTTAACCCTAATTCTGGGCGTCGCCAATCTAAACCCTAGGTTAGTATTGATAATAACCATACGTTTTTTTTTCATTAAACTTATCATAATCCTACTGCATCATGTAGATTCTGACGCTCACGAAGTAGCTACGGATCCAAGTTCCTCGACCCCCGCTGAAGAAGTCAACGTCAGCTCAGAGGAACCAGGCAAGCCCCGGTGCACAACCGAATTTTAAAGTTTTACTTTTACAACTCAGTGTGTTTTGTTTGTGCATTAGGTGCTAGGAGTTGATTGAAACCATAGTTGCATTGTTTCCCATAGGAAACCCTGACGGTAGCTTGTTTGATACCCCTAGTATGCTATGCTTAGCGGATAGTTGCCGGTAGAAGTCGAGCAGAGTGGACGCTGCTCGCGAGTAGTAGGGTATTGAATGAAACTATTTCATGAGATGTGCCACACGATTGTCAATGAGTAAGAAAGATAAAAGATTGAGGGTCAGACTGGGTACCAGTAGGTCGGCGACTGGTCCGGGACCAGGGTGACCGTAGTCTGGTCTGATCCGTGTGGCACAGCTGGACAAGTATTGAATGTACTAATCGTATGCTGGGTGTTATGGGCCCCGGTAAACCTACGTAGCCTAGTGATTGCAACGTCGAACCTGCCCTACGGTGTCTGACTAGGAGGAGATCTGGGGTGGGTAGCGTGGGAACTCCACCGAAACCGTCTGGGACGTGTTGTCTGGCGGGACGCGGCGCTGCTAAGGCAGGCGTATGAGGGAATTGACGTTGTAGGAGCTGGTGTGAACGGTTGCCACGTGCGAGTCTGGGACACGCACGTGTCGTACGATTAGGTTAACCCTGCAGAGGTATAAAAATTAGTTCGAATCGCTGTCGCTCTCAGCTATGAGCTTACTTGGACTCTCTGTCACATTTTAGTAAATAGGTTGAGACACCATGAGAATGAGTTATGAAGATTAATATTGATATTGTTGATTCTATTATGTTTGCTTAGTTCAGTGCTAACTAAATTTATCTTCTAACCACTTAATCTGATGCTAAAAATTGACAAGAATAGTATAGGCTTGCGAGTCCTTTTGCAAGTAAACCTACCCGAGTCGGCCAGCATGTCTAGGAGTCGGCTGTAGTCAGCCACTTTTGTCGGGTAAGTCTTGCTGAGCTTCTTAGAAGCTCACGCGTTAGCGTTTTGTGGTTTTCAGGCGCCGTCATGCAGGAACCAGCAGGTAGCTTCCATTGGGAGGAGCCTCCCCTCGAGTTTGGGAACCTCCAGTGGGAGTTGTGCGAGTCGCCGCAATGAATGTTGAAGTGGCTAGTAGCATGACGCCCGTGGGCACGGCGCGTGCTTTTGCTTAAGTCTGAGTGTCGGAGCTGCAATAGTTCTAGTCTTCCGCTGTTTATCATTTTCAAAACTGTTGCGCACTCTGAAACAATGTAATATTCAACTTCTAAATTATGAACCAATGATGTATTAAGTTCTCTCTTCTTGTAAATTATTGCTGTTTATTCCTGCCTGTGTTGTATCGTGTGTACGCTCGCTTCGCCGAGCGTTGCCCAACAAGATCTTGGCTTAACGACTGACCAGATCCGTCCTGAGACGAGGTTTTCTGGGCGGGTCGTGTCAAAGTGTTAATTTTGGATTGAGCGTGTCCAATTTTTGGGTCACGTGGTGTCCGCTGAAGGCATTTCTGTGGACCCGGGGAAGCTGCAAGATGTTGTTGATTGGAAAGCACCCATATCAATCCACAAGATACGTAGCTTCTTGGGATTAGCTGGATATTTTCGTTGCTTCATTCCAGGTTCTCCAAGATTGCTAAACCTATCACAGAGTTGCTCAAGAAGGATCAGAAGTTCAAATGGACAGAGAAGTGTGAAGAGGCTTTCCAGACTCTGAAGAAGCACTTAACCTCAGCCCCAGTACTCGCCCAACCGGACTTGAGCGAGCCTTTCGGTGTATATTGTGATGCGTCAGGAATCGGGCTTGGTTGCGTGTTAATGCAAAAAGGTCGAGTAATTGCTTATGTTTCCAAGCAACTCCGTAAGCACGAGCTAAATTACCCAACACACGATTTGGAGTTGGCAGTCGTGGTATTAGCTCTGAAAGTATGGAGGCATTACTTACTGGAAAATCTAGTACACCTCTACACCGACCACAAGAGCCTCAAGTACATTTTCACTCAGAATGAGTTGAACATGAGGCAACGAAGATGGCTAGAGTTAATCAAGGATTATGAACTAGAGATTCACTACCATCCAGGCAAGGTCAATGTAGTTGCAGATGCATTGAGTAGAAACGCCCACTGCCACTACTTAGATCAAGGGATTACCACCGAAGAACCAGAGCCAACCTAAGAATTCTACCCCATGGATCCCTCTACAATCTAGCCTTAGTTCCAACACTTAGAGACGAGGTAGCCAAGGCTCAACAGCTTGACAAGGGCATGGAAAAGATCAGACTAGGGTTAAAAGAAAAGAAGATATAGTGCTTTCGGAAAGACGAAGACGGAGTTCTGTGGTTGAAGAATAGATTGGTAGTGCCAAAACATCACGAGCTCCGAAGGAAGATCATGGATGAAGCTCACTTGTCCAAATACTCCATTCATCTTGGCAGCAACAAGATGTACAGGACTTGCGGAAGAAGTTTTGGTGGACAAGGATGAAGAGAGAAATTGCTCGGTACATAGCAGAGTGTGACACCTGCCGGAGAGTGAAGTCAGATCATCTGAAAGGCGTAGGATTGTTGCAACCTTTAAGTATTCCGTCCTGGAAATGGAAAGATATCAGCATGGACTTTATTGTTGGGCTACCCAGAACCTCTCGACAGCATAACTCCATTTGGGTAGTCGTGGATCGTCTGACAAAATCCGCTCATTTCATACCTGTCAGTACCAATATAGGATGAAAAAGTATGAGGAATTATACATTGAGCGAATAGTGTGTCTACATGGAGTGCCCAAGATCATAATCTCAGACCGAGGTACCCAGTTCATAGGACACTTTTGGAAGCAACTCCACGAATCGCTAGGGACTAGACTAATCCATAGCTCTGCCTACCAACCGCAGACCGATGGCCAAACAGAAAGAGTAAACCAAATACTTGAAGACATGCTCCAAGCTTGCATTCTGGAGCACGAAAAAAGCTGGGTTACCTATCTGTCATTGGCAGAATTCAGTACAACAACAGTTACCAAGAAAGTATCAAGATGTCACCTTTTGAGGCACTCTATGGCCGTAGTTGCAGAACACCGCTCAACTAGTCGGAAGCAGGCGAAAGAGTCATACTTGGACCTAATCTAGTGCAGCAGGCCGAGGAAAAAGTATGGGTCATTCAAGCTAATCTGAAACCGCTAAGTCTAGACAGAAGATCTACGTGGATAGAAGGCGTAGACCACTAAGTTTCAAGATAGGAGACTACGTCTACCTACGAGTCTCGTCAACAAAGGGAGTTCAGCGATTTGGGGTCAGAGGCAAGTTAGCACCCCGATACATCGGTCCGTATCCTATCACAGCTAAGTGCGGACGAGTGGCATACCGGGTAGAACTATCAGAAGGGTTATCGGGGGTACACAATGTTTTTCATGTCTCCCAACTGAAGAAGTGTTCAAAGGCACCCGTAGATCAAGTGATTCTAGAGGTAGAATAATTGCAACCAGACCTAACATACCCAGAACGTCCAATTCAGATACTGGATGAGAAGGAACGGGTTACCAGGAAGCGAACGCTCAAGTTCTACAAGGTCCTGTGGAGTAATCACTCGGAAGATGAAGCCACGTGGGAGTCTGCAGAGTTCCTTCGATCACACTACCCCGAGTTACTCCCAGCCTCATAGGTACCCATGCCAACCCTAACCCTCTCCGTAAATCTCGGGACGCGATTTCTTGTAGGGGGGAGGGCTGTGACACCCCAGATGTCACTACAAAATCCAGCGGCAAAAATCATAAACCCTAATAGTCAAATCATGCACTTTGAAGCAAATCGACACTGGAAGTAATAAGAAATGTTGTTTGAAATACTCCAAAGAACCACTACGAAAGTTTTGGCAAATAACAGAACACTTTTAGTAGAGTCAGGAGATTTTAACTACCATATCAAAATTCTTCTTTAACAGGAAGGAATTCAAACCCCAACTCAAAATCCATCAAAAGTCATATGTAACCCTAGCAATATTTTTACGACAATTAAGTTCACTTCAAAATGGAATGTTGGAGATTTATTCAGAATTTTTGGAAAAGATTGAAACCCCTGAAAAATTCAAACAAACTTGAAGTTAAGTGGAAATTCATGAAATTTTAGAAGCCAAATCAGAACTACATCCTTTAATAAAAGTTGTTCCAAATAGTGCATTGAGCACCCACAAAAAGTTTAAAAATTGTTCGAGCTCAGGAAGTACGAAATTCTTTTGCATTTATCAATGGATTTTAAAATTAATTCAAAAATAAAAAAAAGGGGGTTAGGGGGCGGGGCTGAGCGCGCCGCGCCGCCCACCAACAGCGGCTCAGCTGCACCACTTCCCCGCCGGCCACGCCTGCACCATGGCCGAGCCGTCTCCTCCGTGCGAGAATCCCGCGAAGATCTTTCCCTTCTCTCTCTCCCCACCCCATTAGTCCCCCCACTGCGGCACGACACACCGTCCCACCGCCCCAATCCTTGGCCGCCGCTTGCCGTCTCTCTCTTCTGCCCTCTCTCCCTCTGCTTTTCCGTCGACGACGTGCTCTCGACAAGAATCCCACGACAAACCTTCTCTCTCCCTCTCCCACGACGCACTGAAGCCCCCATGCCACACCCCCCTCCTTTTTTTTTCCCCCGTGCGCGCGCCGAATGGCCACCATTGCCGCCCCTGTCGCGCTTGCATGGAGAGCACGCCATGGACGGCGACCGAGCACGCCACCGTGCCCTTTTAGCTCCCCATCCTTCCCTCCAACTGTCACATCCTAAAAGTTTCAAGCTTTTGTACTTTTGAATATGAGCTCACTAGCTTTGAATTTGTTTTTGACCGTTTTCTACTTTGAGTCGTGGGTCAGGATTTTGAAATTTTGTCGACTTCGGATAACCCTAGGTCTGGTGTTGAGAAGCCTTCTGTTTTCTTAATGGCACTACCCCAATGTTTTTACATAAAAATTAACTACACATTAAAATAGAATTTTGGAAATTTTATCAAAATTTTTGGTAAAGATTTAAACCCTTTTAAAATTCCTACATTTTGAACAAAGTTTAAAATTCACAGACTTTTAGGAGCTGAATCAGGGCATCTTTCTAAAAAAAAGTTGTTTCAAATAATTCACTTAGCTCACACAAAAAGTTTCAAAAATGTTTCAACTCAGGAGCTAGGGCTTTCAATTGACTCAAGTGGAGGGAATTGAAAAATAAAAAAAAAATTGGAAATTGAAAACCTCATTACCGTGAACAGTGGCGCGCAGCCACTGCTCACCGCCAGGCGGCTGACCGCCGGCCGGCTCTCCCCACGTCGCCTTTACTCCCTCCTCCGTGGCATTGAATTGTGGCTAGAAATTTCCTCCCCCTTCCTCTCTCCTCCCTCCCTCTCTCTTCCCTCTACGCCATCAATTCCCCCTGTTGCCGCACGACACAGTCACGACAGGAGCCGCCTCCCACATCCTCCTGCCGGCCGCCGCCCCCTGTGCCCTCGATTCACGGTGCCCCTTCTCCCTCTCCCTTCCTCACTCCTCCTTGAGAATAAAGCCGAGCCCCCTCCTTCCTTTTCCCCTTCCCTGCTCTTTTCCCCCGCGTGCCAACCCTGCTCTCTCTGTTTTCAGCCGCCGCCATAGCCGCCGCCCGCCACCACCACGGTGCCGGCGAGCTCCAGCCCTTCCCCAGCCCCTCCCCCTTGCCGGCTGGACTCTCCTCCTCCTCCTGTTGCTCTCCAACCACCAAGAGCCCCAGCCATACTGCCGTTTGCCCGGAACGCCGCCGCCCCTGTTTTCGGCCGAACACCTCACCGGCGGCCACAATTCTTCGACCGTCGTCGCGGTACCATGATTCTCCAATTCCTTTCACCGGCTACTTGCTCTAGTACTTGCGCACCCAATTGACATGAACTTGGTCGCAGCTTGTCACCGTTGACGAAGAACGCCACAAGCCACCGTCTCGGCCGCCATTAACGCCGCCTTAAGCTCACCGTCGCCGACCACTGTGCCGCCTTCCCCCGTGGCCATCATCCTCCACAAATCAGTGCATTGACTCACGGTGATGCTCCACGACACTTCAATTTCCCCTCCAACCCATGTTCCCCTGTTCTGTTGCACTGTTTCACTCATTTTTCCATTTTCCAATTAATTAGCCAAAACTGGTAAAATGTGTAGAGCATCATGGAGCAATCTAAAAATTCCAAACCTAATTTTATTTGAATCCTTGAACAATGAACTAATTTACTGTTAAAGAACTTTTTCAAAAATGTCCCTGGATTTTCCTCAATTAATAGATGAATTATATCTGTTTTTGAATTTTATTTGAAGTTCCAGAAGGTTTCTAGACATGAATTTTGAAACATAATTGTATCTTGGCATGATGCATCTCCTGCATTTTTACCAGAATTTTTCATGAACATTTGTGCATGTATGTCATTGTTAATATCCCCAAAAACCTAGATTATTTGCCTTTATCTAAAGTACATTAGGAAAGTCACCCAAAAGCCCAAGACCTTTAACAAAAACTTTATTAGATGCTCAATAGTATACCTATAAAGTTTCATGATTTTTGCATAAGTTTTAGTACATGTTTCTGAATTTACAAGTTTGAAAAACAGAACATTGTTTGATTTTTAATAAATTCATAGGAGCTCAACTTGACCCCAACCCAGAGCCAAAAGTCTTAAGTTTAGAGCCTGCTTTAAACTGAAAATGGTCCCATGCCTGTAACTTAACTTTAAATTTCACTGGAAAAGTCGTTACGACTTTTACGGCATCGTTATGGTATTCCCGATGTCGTAAACGGGCAACGACCATCGGAGAGCTCGTGTTCCTATTAACGCGAGTCAAAACCACTCAAACTTAGTCTCGTAGTAACCCAAGTCACTTAGTAAAGCCAGTACATGTGATATGTTTTGGGATTTTTCCCGGAAACGACATCCGTGTGCCACCCGATATCGGAACGGGGAAACCCGTAACCGGAATCGGCAAAACTGTTTTGGCCATAACTTGAGCTGTAGAACTCCGATTGACTTCGTTCTTTTTGCATTGTGTTCGTAGACTCAGCAGCTATCTCTCTGCATCATATCACATTATTTATGCATCATGGCATCATGGCATACATCTTATCGACGTGTTTTTACTTTATATCTTACGAACCGCCAGAGAGTGACATGGGAGCTGCTACGGGAGAAGCACTAGAGGTTGATCCAGCTGCTGAGGAAGACAACACCACCGTTGTTGAAGGCAAGCACCTCATATTGCTACCCTAATTAATTTACTTAATGATTAAATGAATGCTTACGTCTAGGGTTTGCATTAAGTCGGGCATAGTGATAAAGTCGGGAACGCCTATTATTGTTGCATGTATCCCTCCTTGATATTGCTTACGTCACCTTGTCAAACTGGGTAGAGTGTCATTGTTTTGAGTCGCGAAATGCTTAGCCATGCTTAGATAACACAGTAGAAGTCGAGTGGTAAGTCCCACTCGCACGTATAGGAACCACCTTGATTACTTATGGACTTGTGGCGAGTTCATATGAGGGTAAAAGTTGGAAAGTGTTAAAAACTAAAAGCTGGACGGTGGAATAGGAGTGCAGCAAGACATGGAGGTCTTGCGTGCCGTAGGCCCCGTCTGGATTGACCTAGGACCCGGCCGTGTTATTCTTGGCCTGAGCACTTTCCGTTCATACCACATGTCGAATATAATGGTAAGACAAGCTGAGTATCTCACTGCGTACCAACGTTTGGCCGATGACTGCACGGTGTGTGGAACGAGGGGTTCATGGGTGCCTGCGAGGCCGTGATACTCGACGAGGGACTCACGTGAGCCTGCGAGGCCGTGGTACTCGGCACCGTGTGGATTTTCCAACCGTGTGGGCACGAGTGTGAAAAAGGTTGACATGAGTACCCTCTTGTGTAACTTTAGCGGGTTACATGAGCCGTATGGTCCTCAGTTGTGTGGGTACAGTTGGACTCCCCTGTAGGATGTAAAATCGGTTCGAATCCGCTGCAATCTCGGTTATGATCAAGCTCAGTGTCCTTTTGGATAATATCGTACAGTTGTCACACAACATGTTGGGAATTGAAATATGGTTATCGATATCCATTGTTCGGATGGAACATGGAAGATGGTATTATACATGGTTATGGTTACATGGTACTTAGGGATTGGGTTTAATAGAAGTTCATGCCCACAAGAGTTCCTTTTACTTTATGCTTATTCACATATGCTTAGTTTCTACTTTAAGCAATTGAGTCCATTCCTAAACCTTATACCTTGCTACAGCCTCATTGCATTATCCTTGGAGTCGGGAGCTAATTCCCACCACAGGGTAAGACTTGCGAGTACCTTCGTACTCAACGTTTGTTGTTTAAGTTTTTGCAGGTGAGGATGAGTTGGTCTTCGGCTACTTTGTCCCCGCCGATGCCGGCGAGGGCAAGGCGTAGTCAAGACTTTCGAGTGACCGTGATTTGCGATGTTCGTGGGCTGGGCATCGCAATCCTTTGATGTTTCCTTGCTGCTACCGCTGTGACTATCGTATTCCTTAGAATTGCTTCGCTCCTTAATTTGTTAGTTTCAAGACTTCTAATGAACCTCAGCATGTAAGGATATTTTAAATTAATGTTATTAAATTAATGTGACCTATGTGATGTATCACCTGTGACGTTGCCGACGTGCTTGGATCATGGGCGTTGCTTGAGAAGCATGTCGGGGGACTGCCAGGTTTATATTCTCTTTTATCTGGTTGAGTTCTCACATACCATACGTGGGCCGCGAGTCAACTTGGTAAACTTGAATGTAAATTGGTCGGATCTCTCGCACCAACTCCCCCCACGAGCGCTCCCTCCCTAGTCCGCTCTAGCACCGGGAACACCCTTTCTTCCTCCTCCGACCGAGAGCGCCGCCGCCGGCAATAGAGCTTCGATTTCATCGCCACGGTACCACCATTTCTCGATTCTTCTCTCCGGCTACTCCCTCTAGTCCGTGAGCATTCCCTTGACATGCCCTCGTCCGAAGAGTGTCGCCGAAGAGGAAGCTCGCCGCGCGCCACCCTCAGATTCCCGGACCGCCACCGTGACTTCACCGCCGAGCCCCCATCTCCGGTCATCCTCGAAGACTTTATCCCCCTCCGCTAGGTTTGTGACGGTACGGTGAAGCTCTCACCATTGCCTTCTGCGCCGTGAACACCTCCCTCCCGCTGCGCCGTTCGCCGGAGTTCGGCCCCTGCCGCCGGGGTCACCTCCCCTGTTCTGTCCCCCCCCCCCCCCCTTTCTTCTTATTAAATTCGATTTTCCATTACTTAGCCGGTTTTGTAAAATGCCTAGTAAATCGAAGAAATCTAAAAATAGTAAATCAAGTTTTGTTGGAATCCTTGTACAAAGAATTAATTTACTGCTGAAACACTTTTTCAAAAACGTTCATGGAACTTCCGCAATAAATACATTACTCATTTCTCTTTTTGAATTTCAACTGGAGTTACAGAACATTGCTAGGGCTGTAATTTGAACCAAAACTGTCTAATGATGTTGCGCAGCCCGTAATTTTCTCAGGATTTAATCTCGACAAATTCTATGCATGTCATTAAAAATACTCTAAACTGCCAATTTAATTGTCATTTTCTAAAATGCATTATGAAAGCCATCCAAAAATCAAACCCTAAAGCAAAACTTTAGATTTGGTGCTCACTGGTGTCTACTTCAAATTCCATTATTTTACTCTAGGGTTTAGTATTTATTTCTGATTTTATAAATTTAGATAACAGAAAATTTGCTGAATTTTTATAAAATCTAGAAAATTCAACTTGACCTCAACCAAACTCCAAAATTCATATTCCAGAGAGCACTATCAACTAAAAATAAACTCATGATATAATCTGAAGTTTCATTTTAGCCCCTAGTTTGAATAACAGCAGATTTTACTAAATTTTTATAAAATCTAGGAAATTCAGTTTGACCTCAACCAAATTTTAAAATTCCTATTTCAGAGAAAATTTCCAACTAAAAATGATCCCCTGGAAAAGTAAGAAGTTTCACATAGACCACACTCATAAGGTAAAATCTTTAATAAAATGACGATGTCGAGGAATTAGGGTTAACCCTAACCTCTAAGTGTTATCTTTGATGAAAACATCGTGTTATCTTTTGATTCGACTCATCATATTCGTGTTGCATCATGTAGACATCAAAGAGAATGCCGTAGCTGACAATCTAGAGTCCTCAATCTCCGCCGAAGCAGTCGACACCAACCCCGGCGAACCAGGCAAGCCCCGATGCACAACCTAGTTTTAACATTTCTCTTTTATGACTATGTGTCATGATTATGCATTAGATTCCTAGGATTTGATTGAAACCCTAGTTGCATCCGTTTTTCACAGGAAACCCTGACGATACTTGGTATAGGTAACCATTAGTAGTATGCTATGCTTAACTGTACCTACCGGTAGAAGTCGAGCAGAGTGGACACTGCTTACGACTGCTAGGGTTGATTGAAACTACCACATGAAACATGACACATGGTTATGAATGAAAAAGGAAACATAAAAGATTGAGGGTTAGACAGGGTACAAATAGGTCGGTGACTGGTCCGGGACCAGGGTGACAGTAGTCTTGTCTGATCCGTGTGGCACAGTTGGGCAAGTATTGAATGTACTGATCATATGCTGGGTATAATAGGGCCCAGTAAACCTACGTAGCCTAGTGATTGCAAAGTCGAACCTGCTCTACGGTGTCTGATTCGGAGGAGATCTGGGGTAGGCAGTCGTGGGAACTCCATAGAAACCGTCCAGGACGTGTATTCTGGTGGGATACGGCGCTGTTAAGGCATGCATAGGAGGGAATTGACTTTGCAGGACCTAGTATGAACGGTTGCCACGTGCGGTCCGAGACGCGCACGTGTCGTATGATTAGGTTAACCCTGCAGAAGTATAAAAATTGGTTCGAATCGCTGTCGCTCTCAGCTATGAGTTTGCTTGAACTCTTTGTCACATACAATAAGAGGATGAGTTCTAAGGGTGATGACTGACGTTTGCTGATTATTATCTTTTGTTCCATTATGATTGCCTAGAACAGTGCAAACTAAATTTATCATTCTAAAACACTTAACCTGAGCTAAAACTTGAACAAGAATAGTTCAGGTAATGCGGGTCCTTTCTGCAAGGTAAACCCACCTTGAGTCAGCCAGCATGTCTAGGTGTCGGCTCTAGCTAGCCAATTTGACGGGTCAGTCTTGTTGAGCTTCTTAGAAGCTCACGTTTTGCGAATATGTGGTTTTCAGGCGCCGACGTGTATACCCAGGATGATAGCCAGTGGGAAGAGCCGCTGTCAAAGTTCAGGAACCTTCAATGGGAACGCTTTGATTCGCCGCAGTAAAACCTTGAAGTGGCTAGTAGCATGATGCCACTGGACAAGGGTCATGCTTTCGCTTAGACTGAGAGTCGGAGTCTGTACCTCGTGAAGTCTTCCGCTATAATCGTGTTTTTCAAAACTCTATTTCGTACTCTGGTATTGTTGTAAGACTTAAATTTTTAACTTAGGAAACAATGATGTATTAAATTCTCTTATCTTGTAAAAGATTGCTTTTTATCCTACCTGTGTTGTACCATGTGTATGCTCGCTTCGACGAGCATTACCCAACAGGATCCTGGCGAGATGCAGGATCCGTCCCAGACTGAGTTTTCTGGGGCGGGTCCGCGTCAGTACGTATACACCAGGCAAAGCACTTCGGCCAGCCGTTCATCAGCAACTCTCTGACAGAGATGAATTTCTGGTAGAAATCAGGGATCGGTTGGAACAAGCTCAGCAACACTACAAGGCCGCCTACGATCGCAAGCACAGAGAGGTGGAGTTTGTGGTAGGACAGTGGGTCTAGGCTACGTACATAGGCCAATGGCTTCATTGGAGGACGTGGTAAACTTGGCCCAAAGTTCTATGGTCCTTTCCGCATTCTGGAACGCGTGGGCGACGTTGCATATCGGCTCGAGTTACCGGCAGGCATGTGAGAGACCCGACCAATTTACATTCAAGTTTACCAAGTTGACACACGGCCCACGTATGGTATGCAAGAACTCAACCCGATAAAAGAGAATATAAACCCGGCAGTCCCCCGACATGCTTCTCAAGCAACGCCTAAGATCCAAGCACGTCGGCAACGTCACAAGTGATAGATCACATAGGTCACATTAATTAATAACATTAATTAAAAATATTCTTACATACCAAGGTTCATCATAAGTCTTGAAACTAACAAATTAAAGAGCGGAAGTGATTCTAAGGAAGACGATAGTCGCAGCGGTTGCAGCAAGAAAGCAGCAAAGGATTGCGATGCCCAGCCCACGAACATCGCAAATCACGGTCACTCGAATGTCTTGACTACGCCTCACCCTCGCCGGCATCGGCGGGGACAAAGTAGCCGAAGACCAACTCATCCTCACCTGCACAAAAACTTAAGCAACAAACGTTGAGTACGAAGGTACTCGCAGTCTTACCCTGTTGTGGGAATTATTTCCCGACTCCAAGGATAATGCAATGAGACTGTAGCAAGGTAAATAAGGTATAGGAATGGACTCGATTGCTTAAAGCAGAAACTAAGCATATGTGGATAAGCATAAAGTAAAAAGACTCTGCGGGCATGAACAACTACTATAAACCCAATCCCTAAGTACCATGTAACCATAAACCATGTACATACCATCATCCATGTTCCATCCGAACCATGGATACCAACAACCATATTCCAATTCCATCAACAATATCCCAATTCCCATCATGTTATTTGACAACTCACGATATTATCCAAAGGACAATGAGCTTGATCATAACCGAGATCGCGGCAGATTCGAACCGATTTTACACCCTGCAGGGGAGTCCAACTGTACCCACACGACTGAGGACCATACGGCTCATGCAACCCGCTAAAGTTACATAAGGGGGTACTCATGTCAACCTTTTTCACACTCGTGCCCACACGGTTGGAAAATCCACACGGTGCCGAGTACCACGGCCTCGCAGGCACACGTGAGTCCCTCGTCGAGTATCACGGCCTCGCAGGCACCCATGAATCCCTCGTTCCACACACCGTGCAGTCATCGGCCAAACGTTGGTACGCAGTGAGATACTCAGCTTGTCTTACCATTATATCGGACATGTGGTATGAACGGAAAGTGCTCAGGCCAAGAATAACACGGCCGGTTCCTAGGTCAACCCAGACGGGGCCTATGACACACAAGACCTCCATGTCTTGCTGCACTCCTATCCCACCGTCCGGATTTCAGTTTTTAACACTTTCCAACTTTTACCAACATATGAACTTGCCACAAGCTCATAAGTAACCAGGGTAAATCCTATACGTGCGAGTGGGACTTACCACTCGACTTCTACCGTGTTATCTAAGCATGGCTAAGCATTTCGTGACTCGAACAAAGACACTCTACCCAGGTTGACAAGGCGACATATTCAGTACCAAAGAGGGGTACATGCAACAATAATAGGTTTTCCCAATGTTACTACTAAGCCCGACTTTAATGCAGTCCTATACGTAAGCATTCATATTAATCATTAAGTAAATTACTTAGGGTAGCAATATGAGGTGCTTGCCTTCAACAGCAGCGGTGTTGTCTTCCTCGGCAGCTGGATCACCCTCTGGTGCTTCTCCCGTAGCAGCACCCGCGTCACTCTCTGGCGGCTCGTAAGCTATAAAGTAAAAAACACGTCGATAAGATGTATGCCATGATGCCATGATGCACAAATAATGCGATATGATGCAAAGAGGTAGCTACTGAGTCTATGAACACAATGCAAAAAGAACAAAGTCAATCGGGGTTCTACAGCCCAAGTTATAGCCAAAACAGTTTTACCGATTCTGGTTACGGGTTTCCCGGTTCCCGGGTTCCGATATCGGGTGGCACACGGATGTCGTTTTCGGGAAAAATCCCAAAACACATCTCATGTACTGGCTTTACTAAGTGACTTGGGTTACTACGAGACTAAGTTTGAGTGGTTTTGACTCACGTTAATAGGAACATGAGCTCTCCAACTGTCGTTGCCCGTTTACGGTGCCGTAACGGTGCCGTAAAAGTCGTAACGACTTTTCTGGTAAAAATCAAAGTTAAGTTACAGGCATGGGACCATTTTTAGTTTAAAATAGGCTCTAAACTAAGACTTTTTGCTCTGGTTTGGGGTCAAGTTGAGCTTCTATGAATTTACTAAAAATCTAACAATGCTCTGTTTTTCAAACTTATTAAATCAGAAACATGTACTAAAACCTATGGACAAATCATGAAACTTTATAGATCTACTACTGAGCATCTAATATAAAGTTTTTGTTAAAGGTCTTGGGCTTTTGGGTGACTTTTCTAATGCACTTTTAGATAAAGGCAACTAAACTAGGTTTTTAGAGATATTATCAATGACATGCATGCACAAATGTTCATGAAAAATTCTGGTAAAAATGTAGGAAGTGCATCATGCCAAGATACAATTATGGTACAAAAATAAACCCTAGAAACCTTCTGGAACTTCAAATAAAAGTCAACAACAGAAATATTTCATTGAATTATTAAAGAAATTCCAGGGACAATTTTGAAAAAGTGCTTTAACAGAAAATTAATATATTGCTCAAGGATTCAAATAAAATTATTTTTGGAATATTTAGATTTTTCCATGATTTTCTACACGCTTTAAAACTTCTGGCTAATTAATTGGAAATGGAAAATGAATGGAACAGTAACACAGAAACAGGGGAATAGGCAGTGGCGGTGTTCTGGTGGGAATCTCGCCGGAGAAGAAGGTTAGGAAGGGGGATTGAGCAATCATGGAGCATCACCGTGAGTCAAGGAACCGATTTGAAGCAGATGAAGGCCGCGGGGAAGGCAGCAGGGTGGTTGGCGACGGTGAGCTCCGGTGGCGGCTCTAGTGAAGACCGACGGTGGCGCGGGAGAAACTTCCTCACCCGCGATGATCTGCAGCCGATAGCTTATCAAATTGGTGCACCATGGTGAGAGGATAAAGCTGGTGAAAGGAATTGAAGAATCGAGCTACCGTGGCGACGAATTTTGGAAAGAGGTGGCCGCCGGCGTTGTCCTTCGGCCGAGGAGACGACAGAGATGTTCCGGTGAAAATAGGGCACAACCGGCGAGCTCGGTGGTTGGAGAGCAACAGGGGGTCGAGGGAAGCTTGCTTGGCACGGTGGTGTGGCTTGGGGAGTGCTGAGGTGAGCCGTCGACGTGCGAGTGGCTCGAGCGGCAATGGCGGTGGCGCACTGGCAGGGAGGGAGGCAGGGGAAGAAGAAAGCAAGGGACGGGAGGTGCTTGCTGCCTTTATACCCGAAGGAGATGAGCCAAAGGAGGAAGAGAGCAGTGGCCCACCGTTGATTGGTGAGGGGAGCGGTGCCCGACGATTGGCGCTAGGGGCGGTCGGCTCTGCCGAAGATGGCGTGTGGCAGAGAGGAAAGCAGGGCGCGTCGGAGGAAGGGAGGAAGGGAGGAAGGGGGCAGAGATAGGAGAGGAAGATCTTTGCCAAGATCTGCGGGATTGCTTCGGAGTAATGGTGCGTGAAATCGGCCGGCGCTGCCCGGGCTGCCAGCCACGGCGGTTGGTCGGCCGTGGCGGCGTACTGTTCACCGTAAGGCTGTTTTCAAAATTGATTTTTCAATTAATCTAATTTCCTTTACTTGAGTTGATAGAAAACCCTAGCTCCCGAGTTCAAAAATTTTTGAAACTTTTTGTGTGTACTAAAGAAATTATTTGGAACAACTTTGATTAAAAGAAGGTGCCCTGATTCAGCTTCTAAAGATCTGTGAATTTTCAACTTGGTTCAAACTTGTTGGAATTTTAAAAGGGTTTAAAACTTTACCAAACATTTTGATAAAATCTCCAAAATTCTATTTTGATGTGTAGTTAATTATTATGTAAAAACATTGGGGTAGTTTTATTAATAAAACAAAAGACCTCTTGAAAGCACGACTAGGGTTTCTGAAAATGACGAAACTCAAAAACCCTGACCCAAAATCAAACGGAAAAGGTCAAAATCAAATTCAAATCTAGTGAGCTCAAATTCAAAAGGACAAAGGTTGAACTTTTTGGGATGTGACAAACCACCCCCCCTTAAAATAATCTCGTCCCGAGATTATAGGTTAAGTAGGGTGGCGAAAGGAATATCAATGATAAGGAATGCTAAGAAGCGAATGTGAAGAGAACAACGAGGGGACTTACGGCTCTGTGAAAAGCTCCGGGTAGTCCTCCCACATTTTTTCCTCACGTTCCCATGTTACTTCTTCTTCGGTGTGTCTACTCCAATGTACTTTCACCATCGGGATTGCACGATTGCGCAATTTGCGTTCCGAACGCGCAAGGATGCGTAGAGGATACTCCACATAAGAGAGGTCGGGCCGGACTTCGACATGCTCCATGGAGATAGCCTCGGTTGGAACACGGAGACACTTCTTCAATTGCGAGATGTGGAATACATTGTAGACGTTAGCAAGAGAGGATGGCAACTCTAGCTCATATGCCACGTTACCACGTCTTGCAAAGATTTTGAAGGGACCAATGTAGCGTGGCGCTAACTTCCCTTTCACTTGGAATCTTTTTGTGCCCCGGAGTGGTGAAACTTTGAGGTAAACATAATCTCCAACCTTGAAGAAAAGTTCTACCCGACGATGATCGGCGTAGCTCTTTTGGCGAGATTGAGCAACTCGGAGATGTTCCTGAATTTGGCGCACTTGGGCTTCAGCATCATGAACCAAATCAGGACCGAAGAAAGGTCGTTCCCTGGATTCAGACCAATTCAACGGGGTTCTACAACTTCTCCCATAGGGTGCTTCGAATGGGGACATTTGGAGGCTAGCTTGGTAGCTATTGTTGTTAGAGAACTCAGCAAAAGGTAAGCAAAGTTCCCATCTTTTGCCGTAAGTTAGCACACAAGCTCTCAACATGTCCTCAAGGATTTGATTGACGCGTTCGGTTTGTCCTCCTGTTTGCGGGTGGTAAGCCGAACTATGAATAAGCTTGGTGTCCAATGCTTGATGAAGACTTTTCCAAAACTGAGAGACGAACTGGGTGCCTCGGTCTGAAATTATCGCCTTTGGAACACCATGAAGACACACGATGCGAGTGAGGTACAACTCGGCATACTCCTTGAAAGAATATGTGGTCTTGACTGGAAGGAAATGTGCAGATTTTGTTAACCGGTCAACGATTACCCAGATGGAATCGTAACCACCCGAAGTTCTAGGCAGACCAACAATAAAATCCATGCCAATATCCTCCCATTTCCATGATGGAATAGGCAATGATTGCAGCGTGCCTGCGGGTTTTAAGTGGATAGCTTTCACCCGCTGACATACGTCACATTTGGAGACGTATTGAGCAATTTCCCGCTTCATGCGAGTCCACCAGAATTTGGTCTTTAAGTCTTGGTACATCTTTGTGCTCCCGGGGTGTATGGATAGCAAGGAGTCATGAGCTTCATTGAGAACTTTCATCTTCAATGCATCGACTTTTGGCACCACAAGGCGTTTTCCAAACCATAACACGCCTTGCTCATCGAGAGAAAACCATCTGGCTTTACCCGATTTTATTTTCTCCCGGGTACGAGCCATGCTTTTGTCATTTTTCTGGGCTTCCTTGATCTGATCCAAAAGTGTGGATTTTATTTCAAGGTTGGCAAGGAAACCTTCTTCCACCATTTATAGACCAAGCTTCCAAAAATCCTCACATAGGGAGCGATTTCGGGTCTTCCCGATTAGGCAATTGCAACGGCTTTTGCGACTCAACGCGTCAGCCACAACATTAGCCTTGCCTGGGTGATAATGCACCTCTAGCTTGTAGTCCTTCATCAACTCAAGCCATCTTCTTTGCCTCATATTCAAATCCGCTTGGGTGAATATGTACTTGAGGCTCTTGTGATCAGTATAGATATTGCAAGTCTTGCCAAGGAGATAGTGTCGCCATATTTTTAGCGCATGAACAACGGCGGCAAGCTCGAGATCATGAGTAGGATAATTCTCCTCATGCGACCTCAATTGGCGAGAAGCATAAGCAATGACTCTCCCGTCTTGCATAAGCACACATCCGAGTCCAACACGAGAAGCGTCGCAATAGACGTCAAAGCTCTTGTGGATGTCGGGTTGCGCAAGAACGGGCGCTGTGGTAAGCAATGTCTTCAATGCCTGGAAAGCTTGCTCGCAATGGGAGGACCAAAGGAATTTCTCTCCTTTGCACAGCAACCTAGTCATTGGCTTGGCAATCTTGGAGAAATCCTTGATAAACTGACGGTAGTAACCCGCAAGTCCAAGGAAACTGCGGATTTCCTTCACATTGGCTGGTGGAGACCAATCAAGCACTTCTTGCATCTTGGTGGGATCCACGGCAACACCATTTTCAGAAATGACGTGCCCAAGGAAAGCCACTTCATCCAGCCAAAATTCGCACTTGCTGAATTTGGCATAAAGACGGTGTTCACGAAGCTTCCCGAGTACAATTCGGAGGTGAACAGCATGATCTACTTCCGTCTTGGAGAACACAAGGATGTCATCAATGAAGTTCACCACACATACATCGAGTTCCTCCATGAAAATAGAGTTCATCAAGTACATGAAGTAGGCAGGGGCATTTGTGAGATCAAAGGACATGACAAGGTACTCGTACAAGCTGTAACGAGTAGAAAAGGCGGTTTTCGGAATGTCCTCTTCTCTGATCTTTATTTGATGGTAGCCCAGCCTCAGATCAATCTTGGAGAAACA
Source organism: Oropetium thomaeum (assembly GCA_001182835.1). Taxonomy (NCBI): domain Eukaryota; kingdom Viridiplantae; phylum Streptophyta; class Magnoliopsida; order Poales; family Poaceae; genus Oropetium; species Oropetium thomaeum. Next base: position 1,942,665 of record LFJQ01000009.1, on the reverse strand, counting down.
ATGAGCGCCAGAAAGCTGATCGAAAAGGATATCGATCCGCGGAAGTGGATATTTGTTTTTGATGGTAACGGCGTTCAAGGGACGATAATCGACACACATGCGCAATGTGCCGTCTTTCTTCTTCACAAAGATAGCGGGACAACCCCAAGGAGAAGAACTTGGACGAATAAAGCCCTTGTCGAGGAGATCTTTCAACTGTTTCTTCATTTCAGCCAACTCCTCAGAAGACATTGGATACGGCCGTTTCGAAATCGGAGCCGTTCCAGGTTCGAGTTCGATGGCAAACTCAACAGCCCGATCGGGCGGCATACCCGGTAAATCATCGGGGAAAACATCCGAATATTCGCACACAACAGGGATGGAGGAAAGCTCAGAGCTGGTCGCATCTTTCAAATGGTACAACCCAGAACTATCACCCTCGAGGTGTAGCGAAAAACGATCGCCGGTTGGGCCTTTCAGAGAAACAACTCTGGAAGCCACGTGGATGACGGCATCATGAGAAATCATCCAATTCATCCCAAGAATAATATCCAACCCTTGAAGATCTAGGAGTAAGAGATTGGCTTGCAGAGTAACACCGCTGATTGGAGTCAACGATGTCGGAACCATGGAATCTACGTGGATTTTTTCCCACGGGGATTCTATGATATAAGGTGTACGGGTAGGGAATATCTTAAGATTATATTGGATAGCGTACTCTCGCCTAATAAAGGAATGAGATGCACCAGAATCAAAAAGAACTTTGGTAGGACGAGAGTCGACGGATAACGTACCAATGAGTACGTCGGCACCTTCAGGCACATCAGCGGCGGTCGTGTAGTTAACACGGCCACGCCTGGGAACTTGGGGCTTGTTGCCTGGTTGTGGTGGAGCAGCGACAGGTGGGCGCGGTGGTTGGTCTGGAGCAGCAGCCCCCGCTCCACGCCTTGGGTATGGACAGCCACGGGACAGATGATCGCGCTGGCCGCAATTGAAGCACGGACCAACAGCTTGATTTCCAGCCTGACCCGTAGGTGGCCTGGGAGCTTGTCCAGCAGCAGGAGGAGCACGACGGACCATCCACATGGGCTGTGGTGGAGCTGAGCCCGTGCGAGGACGCTGTGGGTTCCCATTCTGTGGCGGTGGGGCAGCACGCTTGCGGTTCTTGGCTGCAAGCTTGTTCATCTTGTCCTCGGCAACTATGGCACGATCCACGAGCTGTTTAAAGCTGCCGACCTCTGAAATGATGATAGACAACTTGTCCTGCATCTCCTCAGAAAGGCCATTGTAAAAATAGCCCCTCTTGCTCGCGTCGGTTGCCACTTCTGTGCGAGCGTACTGTGCAAGGTAGTTGAATTGGTGCACATACTCCATCACCGATCGATTGCCTTGCCTGAGAGTAAGGAACTCCAGCCTCTTGATTTCCATCACACTATCCGGGATATGAAAGGCACGGAAGGCGGTACGGAACTCTTGCCACGTGTAACGGTGGTTGTCGGGCTGAGTGGCACGGTAGGTGTCCCACCATGCACCGGCTTCGTTCTGAAGCTGATGGGCAGCAAAAAGGACCTTCTGATGCTCTCCGCACCGGAGTAAATCGAGCTTCTGCTCAATCGTACGGAGCCAGTGGTCGACGTCGAGGGGGTCCTTGGCCCGAGTGAAGACAGGCGGCTCGATGCGGCGAAAGTCGGAAGTCATCCTCACGAGCAGCGCTACGCTCCGCACCACGCTGATTGATGCCCTCAGCAATGATACGGAGATACTCGGAGTGCTCTCGCCAATTGTGCTCGATTTGCATGAGCACTTCAGCCATGGTAGGGGCTGGTGGTGGCGGTGGTGGTGTGGTCTGGCGTCCTTGGCCTTCAGCAGCTCCGGAGGTTTCACCGGCCTCACGAGTGCGGCTTCGGATATTCATCCTGTCGCCAAAATCACGGTTAGCGACCGGAAGAAGGGATATCAAGGCGATACATCATATGACAGCAAGGACGTGTCATAATCAGGAATGTATTTTTTTGCTGGAACACTATCGGTGATACGAAGGCAACGATTGATGCTACGAGATGACAGACAGGGTGTATTATACACCGATGTTCAGATTTGATGAGCTCACTAAACTCGAACACGAAACTCAAAACAACGGCAAAAGTTTTGAAAGTTAAACAAGTCGTTTCAAATGTGAAACAAACTTGTTCCTTTTGTTGTTAAAAACCAGTCAACAAAAGATGACCAAAACCCAACTAGCAATTTTCAACTCAAAACCAAGCAAGGAGATGATCGACGCATGCAATGATATGCAAACATGCTCCGTACTAATGATTCTCACACGGATGCATAAAACACTCTCCCCAAGCACAACAACACTACTGAAAATAAACACACAACGTCAACATGGGCGATTTTGAAGAGAAAGGGAGGGGTTTAGATAAAACACGCGCCCTATCACAAATGGGTGGCTGCCAAGACCCGCTAAACTATTCTAACGACCCATCTATCAAGGAGGGCAGCAATGCAGGGTGCATTCCTAGTTCTAAAAACCAAAACAAGTTAAGAAAGGTGAGGGCCTAAAACAGCAACTGCTAATACAACTTTTAGTTGAATTTAGTGATTTTAAGACACAACTATCCACCCTGTGTTGCTAAGCAAAATTTTAGGGTGTATTTTGTGAACCTTAGCTCTGACACCAGCGCTTGTGAGAGACCCGACCAATTTACATTCAAGTTTACCAAGTTGACTCACGGCCCACGTATGATATGCGAGAACTCAACCCGATAAAAGAGAATATAAACCCGGCAGTCCCCCGACATGCTTCTCAAGTAACGCCCAAGATCCAAGCACGTCGGCAATGTCACAGGTGATACATCACATAGGTCACATTAATTAATAACATTAATTAAAAATATTCTTACATATCAAGGTTCATCATAAGTCTTGAAACTAACAAATTAAAGAGCGGAAGCGATTCTAAGGAAGACGATAGTCGCAGCGGTTGCAGCAAGAAAGCAGCAAAGGATTGCGATGCCCAGCCCACGAACATCGCAAATCACGGTCACTCGAATGTCTTGACTACGCCTCGCCCTCGCCAGCATCGGCGGGGACAAAGTAGCCGAAGACCAACTCATCCTCACTTGTAAAAAAACTTAAGCAACAAACGTTGAGTACGAAGGTACTCGCAAGTCTTACTCTGTTGTGGGAATTATTTCCCGACTCCAAGGATAATGCAATGAGACTGTAGCAAGGTAAATAAGGTATAGGAATGGACTCGATTGCTTAAAGCAGAAACTAAGCATATGTGAATAAGCATAAAGTAAAAAGATTCTGCAGGCATGAACAACTACTATAAACCCAATCCCTAAGTACCATGTAACCATAAACCATATACATACCATCATCCATGTTCCATCCGAACCATGGATACCAACAACCATATTCCAATTCCATCAACAATATCCCAATTCCCATCATGTTATTTGACAACTCTACGATATTATCCAAAGGACAATAAGCTTGACCATAACCGAGATCGCGGCAGATTCGAATCGATTTTACATCCTGCAGGGGAGTCCAACTGCACCCACACGACTGAGGACCATACGGCTCATGCAACCCGCTAAAGTTACATAAGGGGGTACTCATGTCAACCTTTTTCACACACGTGCCCACACGGTTGGAAAATCCACACGGTGCCGAGTACCACGGCCTCGCAGGCACACGTGAGTCCCTCGTCGAGTATCACGGCCTCGCAGGCACCCATGAATCCCTCGTTCCACACACCGTGCAGTCATCGGCCAAACGTTGGTACCCAGTGAGATACTCAGCTTGTCTTACCATTATATCGGACATGTGGTATGAACGGAAAGTGCTCAGGCCAAGAATAACACAGCCGGTTCCAGGTCAACCCAGACGAGGCCTACGGCACACAAGACCTCCACGTCTTGCTGCACTCCTATCCCACCGTCCGGATTTTAGTTTTTAACACTTTCCAACTTTTACCAACATATGAACTTGCCACAAGCTCATAAGTAACCAGGGTAAATCCTATACGTGCGAGTGGGACTTACCACTCGACTTCTACCGTGTTATCTAAGCATGGCTAAGCATTTCGTGACTCGAACAAAGACACTCTACCCAGGTTGACAAGGCGATGTATTCAATACCAAGGAGGGGTACATGCAACAATAATAGGTTTTCCCAATGTTACTACTAAGCCCGACTCTAATGCAGTCCTATACGTAAGCATTCATATTAATCATTAAGTAAATTACTTAGGGTAGCAATATGAGGTGCTTGCCTTCAACAGCAGCGGTGTTGTCTTTCTCAGCAGCTGGATCACCCTCTGGTGCTTCTCCCGTAGCAGCACCCGCGTCACTCTCTGGCGGCTCGTAAGCTATAAAGTAAAAACGCGTCGATAAGATGTATGCCATGATGCCATGATGCACAAATAATGTGATATGATGCAAAGAGGTAGCTACTGAGTCTATGAACACAATGCAAAAAGAACGAAGTCAATCGGGGTTCTACAGCCCAAGTTATAGCCAAAACAGTTTTACCGATTCTGGTTACGGGTTTCCCGGTTCCCGGGTTCCGATATCGGGTGGCACACGGATGTCGTTTTGGGGAAAAATCCCAAAACACATCTCATGTACTGGCTTTACTAAGTGGCTTGGGTTACTACAAGACTAAGTTTGAGTGGTTTTGACTCGCGTTAACAGGAACACGTGCTCTCCAACTGTCGTTGCCCATTTACGACATCGGGGAATACCGTAACGGTGCCGTAAAAGTCGTAACGACTTTTCCGGGAAAAATCAAAGTTAAGTTACAGGCATGGGACCATTTTTTGTTTAAAGTAGGCTCTAAACTAAGACTTTTGGCTCTAGTTTGCGGTCATGTTGAGCTTCTATGAATTTACTAAAAATCTAACAAGGCTCTATTTTTCAAAATTATTAAATCAGAAACATGTACTAAAACCTATGGAAAAATCATGAAACTTTATAGATCTACTACTGAGCATCTAATATAAATTTTTGTTAAAGGTCTTGGGCTTTTGGGTGACTTTTCTAATGCACTTTTAGATAAAGGCAACTAAACTAGGTTTTTAGAGATATTATCAATGACATGCATGCACAAATGTTCATGAAAAATTCTGGTAAAAATGTAGGAAGTGCATCATGCCATGATACAATTATGGTACAAAAATAAACCCTAGATACCTTCTGGAACTTCAAATAAAAATCAACAATAGAAATATTTCATTGAATTATTAAAGAAATTCCAGGGACATTTTTGAAAAAGTGCTTTAACAGAAAATTAATTAATTGTTCAAGGATACAAATAAAATTATTTTTGGAATTTTTAGATTTTTTTATGATTTTCTACATGCTTTACAACTTCTGGCTAATTAATAGGAAAATGGAAAATGAATGGAACAGTAACACAGAAATAGGGGAATAGGCAGTGGCCGTGCTCCGGTGGGAATCTCGCCGGAGAAGAAGGTTAGGAAGGGGGATTGAGCAATCATGAAGCATCACCGTGAGTCAAGGAACCGATTTGAAGAAGATGAAGGCCGCGGGGAAGGCAGCAGGGTGGTTGGCGACGGTGAGCTCCGGTGGCGGCTCTAGTGAAGACCGACGGTGGCGCGGGAGAAACTTCCTCACCGGCGATGATCTGCGGCCGATAGCTTATCAAATTGGTGCGCCATGGTGAGAGGATAAAACCGGTGAAAGGAATTGAAGAATCGAGCTACCGTGGCGACGAATTTTGGAAAGAGGTGGCCGCCGGCGTTGTCCTTCGGCCGAGGAGACGACAGAGATGTTCCAGCGAAAATAGGGCACGGCCGGCGAGCTCGGTGGTTGGAGAGCAACAGGGGGTCGAGGGAAGCTTGCTTGGCACGGTGGTGTGGCTTGGGGAGTGCTGAGGTGAGCCGTCGACGTGCGAGTGGCTTGGGCGGCATTGGCGGTGGCGCACTGGTAGGGAGGGAGGCAAGGGAAGAAGAAAGCAAGGGAGGGGAGGTGCTTGCTGCCTTTATACCCGAAGGAGATGAGCCAAAGGAGGAAGAGAGCAGTGGCGCACCATTGATTGGTGAGGGGAGCGGTGCTCGACGATTGGCGCTAGGGGCGGTCGGCTCTGCCGAAGATGGCGTGTGGCAGAGAGGAAAGCAGGGCGCGTCGGAGGAAGGGAGGAAGGGAGGAAGGGGGCAGAGATAGGAGAGGAAGATCTTTGCCAAGATCTGCGGGATTGCTTCGGAGTAATGGCGCGTGAAATCGGCCGGCGCTGCCCGGGCTGCCAGCCACGGCGGTTGGTCGGCCGTGGCAGCGTACTGTTCACCGTAAGGCTGTTTTCAAAATTGATTTTTCAATTAATCTAATTTCCTTTACTTGAGTCGATAGAAAACCCTAGCTCCCGAGTTCAAAAATTTTTGAAACTTTTTTTGTGTACTAAAGAAATTATTTGGAACAACTTTGATTAAAGGAAGGTGCCCTGATTCAGCTTCTAAAGATCTGTGAATTTTCAACTTGGTTCAAAATTGTTGGAATTTTAAAAGGGTTTAAAACTTTACCAAACATTTTAATAAAATCTCCAAAATTCTATTTTGATGTGTAGTTAATTATTATGTAAAAACATTGGGGTAGTTTTATTAAGAAAACAAAAGACCTCTTGAAAGCACGACTAGGGTTTCTGAAAACGACGAAACTCAAAAACCCTGACCCAAAATCAAACGGAAAAGGTCAAAATCAAATTCAAATCTAGTGAGCTCAAATTCAAAAGGACAAAAGGTTGAACTTTTTGGGATGTGACAAGGCACCAAGCTACACGATGTCTTCCATGTCGGCCTGTTGAAGAAGATCAACGGCAGCGACCCTGCATCACCTGGAACACTGCCGCCTATTTGCCATGGACGAGCATGTTTAACGCTGGAGCGCGTCCTGAAAAGCAGTTTGGCCACAGGCCGACATGAACTGTTGGTCCTTTCGGCTGGCCAATTAGCTGCAGGCGCAACTTGGGTGGACTTGGACGAGTTTAGGAACCTGTATCCCTCGTTCCAGCACGAGGACGAGCTGATTGTCCAGGGGGGAGAGAGATGTCATGTGGGGATTAAGCTACAGCAGGCGCGGCAAGAGACCAGTGGAGCGTAGTATACCAGGCCTACTACATCGTATCAGTTTTGGAGTCTAATTAGAATCTATTTCAGTTTGTTATGATTTTGAGTCCGACTCTGTTTGGACCTTGGCACCTACGAGTATATAAGTAGGGGAGATCAAGGCCAACGAGGGCATCGATTGTAATCAGAGCTTAGCCATCGCAATCCTGCCTCAACGGTGCGGGATGTTTGGGAGCTGCTGCGACGGCTCCTCCGCGCCGAGAAGGTCCAGGGCCACGCCCCACTACCTCTTTCAAATATAGTCTTCATCGTTCGGGTGTCAACTAATTCCTATCAATCTCCGTCTCGTGACAAGGAATGATTTTTTATGCTGATCATCGCACTGCTGCTCCGCATCGTTCTTTCAGTCCCTCTTCTTCCTCTGGTCGTCCTTGAATCTTGCATCACAAATTTGTCAAAAATTGATTATTAGATGAGGGGATTTGACTCTCTGAGAGGGAGAGCTGGAGGAGAAGGAGAGAGAGAGAGAGAGAGATTGGGCCTGAAGATGAGAGAAGGGAGGGGAGGGGAAGGGAGGGGAGAATAAGGGCCGACGAGGAGGAGGGGAGGGGAGAAGAAGGGCCGGCGAGGGGGAGGGTAGGGGAGAAGAAGGGCCGACGAGGGGGAGGTGTGGCGGCGCTCACCGTGGCTGGTGGTTCAGGGAGAATCGGGCCGCAGGTGGCGTCGGACAGGCGTGCGACGTCAGGAGGGCGGGGCGGACAGTGTCGGGTGCGCAGGGGGCTTTAGGAGGCCGGGCGGCGGCGGGAGGGCGGGGTAGGGGGCGTCGCGGAGAGGCGATTGGAAGAGAGGGAGCCCGATCTGAATCCGGTGGGTAGGGAGGGTTTGGGAAGTGAACATCACCAGGTTTGAATAAGGGGTACCTAATTATGGTGGAAGCTGAAACAAACAGATGAAAGAGTATCCTATTACGCGCCATAATTAGAATACGATACAAACCATGAAACAAACACCTCCTTGATAGTATAAGCTGAAATAAGTCAGATTAGCTATTTTATTATATAATATAAGAGTTTTGTTATGGTGCTTGAAAGGTACCTCTCAGTACCTTTTCTTTTGATTTAATCCTAACCATTGATATTAAAAAAAATTGGTACCGGGCTAGCCATTTTAGTACCAGTTCACAACTTTAAGTACCTTTTAGTACGTATTTTCATATTCGTAACCGTTAGATCTGATCAAATGAATGGTTGTTGTTAATTCCAAGCACCATAACAAACCTCATAATATAAAGGTAAAGCTATTTTCAAAGATAAATCAAAGCCGTGCCAAACAAAGCCCAAATGTATATAGTATTTTGTTCCTTCTTAGTTGTTAGAACCTTTTTTTTCTAATATACTATGGAACAAATTTTCTATGTCCGGAAGTAGCGTTTTAATCATTGGTTTTTGAAACTCTGTTTGACAACTCATAGGTCATCATCCCCAGTTTCAATGAAGGCTTCCTGAAGCCTTGTAGGCCATGGGTTGTATACCTAGAGTCCTATTCCTTCAGCGAACTTAATGGGCCACGATTCATTCCATTAATTGCAACCTGTAGGGAACTGCTGGACCAATATATGACTAGACCCTCTCCATTTGGAATGTCCTTAAAACTTTAGCATCAATTTTTATCATTGGCCTTATTAAAAAATATGGTAAATATCTTACATTTGTTATAATTTGTTTTTCACTATACATGATTTATAAATTTATATGTTCAAACTATTTTTTAAATAAAATGAATGGTCAAATATGATGAGCAGAAGTCAGTGGCGTCAATTATTACGAATGGAGGGAGTACATGTTATCCTAAAAAAAAGTTCAGTATCCATTTATATATGTTCTTCACATCACAATTTTTTTCTCTTTTACTCTATGAATTGGTTCTTCACATAGAAATTCATGTGCAAATCAAACACATGATTTTGTAACAAGGCTGAACATTTTTTTTCAGAGTCATTTAGTGGGGGGAGGGGGGGGGGGGGGGGGGGAGGCTTATCCTGCGCCAACTTCCTGGAAATTGTCTCCTTTGATTCTGCTCGTAACCATTCAAATGATATTCTTATGTCTGTTGGTCAAAAACTGGATATAATGTTATACATCTACTTCAAATTCTTTTGATCAAGGACCCTCTGAAAATTGGAAGTCCATGTGGGCAAAGGAATTTCTTTTGACTTTCAGATCTTGAGCCTTGTACGTAGAAAATGTCAACCATTACATTTCTTTTTTGACGAGAGAACCATTATAAATTGAAGTCAACCCAACATAAAGTTTGAAGTTTCCTAAGTACATTATGTGTGTCACTTTTACTTAGATGTGCTTTTGTTTCAACAATCATCACATATACTCGATTATCGAGTACTATGTACCCCTAGAGGTGCATTTTTAAAAAAAAATTAGGAAACGCCAATAATATCTGAAGAATAAATTACTGGCAACTAATAGAAATTAATTCTCCCTGTCTGGAGTTTAATTAAAATAGAAACAACTCGTACCACAACTTGACATTTGATGATATGATCATCAGGGAAAGCGAAACTAGATCTACCCTATACAAAGAAAAACATTATAATATTTTTAACGAATGAGCTTGTAGTGCAATACAATAGCTTTCATAAAACAAATAGCTCGATTTGTAAAGCAAAGTCATTATTAGAAGGGACAATTCCAAAAACCACCTCATATGTTACTTTAAGTTTGAGATACCCATCCATAAATTATTTTGTTGTAGATAACCAACCGACCGTTACATTTTGTTGCAGAAACCACCCCAGTTCACAAATACTTAATTGATTCATATGTTTTCATGTATAAAAGGCAAAGTTACAAGTTTAACAATAATGTTAAATTGTATAAACTTAAAAAATGTGAAATTATACATACATGTTTGGTCAAAAGAACATTATCCAAATATGAAAAATATATTTGAATCTAGAACTTTTTAAGGCATGGTTTAAACAACTCTAATTGGCATTATTTTTTGAAAAAAAATAATTAAGATTATTATACTATTATTTTAATATTTTTTGATAAGATACCATCATCTACTCTAAATCTACGAAAATAGGCTAAATTAATTAAGCGTGTGTTCATTGGGGTAGTTTTTTCAACAGAATATTATAGGTGGGTAGTTATTTGCAACAAAGACTGATGGATAGAAATCTCAAACTTGAAGTGACTTATGGGGTGTTTTTTGCAATTATCCCTAATTAGAATGACAACTCCTGTTCATTTTTGAGCTAAACTTATTACCCTAATGATAATATTTAAGGAAAGGAAGGAGTACGTATTGCTGCAATACACACCATCAATATATGATACGATGAGTCACAAAATCGCTTGGTACGTATCAACTTCCTCAGGAAATGGTACACAATTCTCATTCATTAAATATATGTCGACTTTCTGAAGAGAACAATTCTATGGACGTTTGACTGGGACATGAGCAGTGAACGCAGCCGCCCACGCTGCGACTCTGAAAGCGTTTTCCTGGAGAAACCTACGTGATGAAATTATTGGTTCTGAGGGAGGGGGAGGGAGGGGGGGGGGGGGGGGGGGGGGGCGCAGCTTTGGCTACGCTGACTGCAACTGATTTGGACCGGCTCAGATAATTATAATGGAGTGTCCAACTGTCACGGAGAAAAGTAGGAGAGGCGGCGCCCCTGTCACCGTCTCTGCAATTGTACTATACTTCGGGGAACCTTCGATTCGCCGAGGCGTTCTCGTCTATGATCGAGGAGATCTTTCGACACATTTGTTAAGGTGGATATGTTAATTTAATTACGTGACCTTGCAGATCATTAGCTTACTGGGGGAACACGCACCTGACGAGTCGTTTTCATTAAAGCAGGTGCTTCAACAAACACCAGCTGGTACTTGAGAAACTTTTCCCCCTGGTCTGATGCCAAAAAAAAAAGGTCATGTAAATAAAGACAGCTTCTATTACTATGTTCGATGCAGTGGCCTCACTATAGGAAATTGTCGTGGATTGAGAATAATCACACCATGGTTATGTATTGTGTGCAGTCAGTGACAAGAAGTGCTCTCATCCAGGTACGAGATTGCCCCAAAGATGTACAGCTAACCAATTACCATGCATATATGGCTCCAGTGTTATCTGCTTACCTCCAACATTGGTGAGGAAAATATCTTTTGTTGGGCCTGTGAGTGTGCGCGCACGCATTTCAGCCCGACACACATAAATAGGTACGAGTTGTGCATCCACATCCAGGAAAAGAATATTTTTAAAGCGCTGTTGGCTGCAATCCAAATGTCCCCAAACCAAAAATTAAGTATATAAATGACAAAGTACATACCAACAATATAAATAAATTACATTTTCATGTAGAATTCTATACAAGAATTCTCTATTCTTATAATGTAAGATGTTCAAAAAGGGTTTGTTGAATCGTGATAAAAAAAATGAAACCACCATATGTGCATCGTAGTTTCTTACTTTCATCACTTGCAATACGTGTGACCTTGACCTATATATCTGTTGCATGATTTTGTAGTTTGCCCTATAGAATTTACAAGCCTCGAAAATGACAATTTTGGGGTTGTTGGTGTGCCCCTTTTAGAGATTAATTGGAAATAGTTATACAATTATTTTTTGGGCAAACCTTACACACAGGGGTTCAAGGAAGTAGCAAACATTTTTTTTCCTTTCTATTGTAAACAACTAGCTCGTTTCTACTCCGATAAATCGTCACGAATTTTTGTTTTAGTAGCGTTTACTAGTCTTGGATTTTCCTCTATACTATATGTTAGAAAATATTTCCTATTATCTCCACAACAAGTACTATATAATAGTTCCTTTTTTCATAACTAATCAAATTGTTCATAACACTCTTTTGATTATATATCTGTTTTCACTAGTTTATGTGTATTTAAACATTCTTTGGTTAAATTTTGTTTATTTTTTTACTTTTGTAACCACTTACTCCACATGCCACTAATCCCCCCTCCCCCCAATAAAAATAATTGCAACAAATATTTTTTGACTAAATTGAACAGAAAACCGATATCTACAAAGCATGTTGAACAAAAATGGATATCCACATGTCATGTTCTGGTTGTGGTATAACTAAAAAATAAAATAATTAATAAATATGGATGCTAATATAACAAATTTAATAAAGAATCTAATAATTTTCGAGAGCACATTTGTTTGAAGTCTTTAAAGTTTTTACATTACTACATGATGTTCATTTCAACTAAGGTAATATAATTCAACTATTTCCTAATAGTTTTCTATCCATGTACATTATTGTTTGCACTTCTGGAATTCCTTAATTTTCTATTTTTCATCCAAATTTAATTCATATTTATATTTATAAGGTGAAATTAGTTACTCATGAGTATATTACGGGTTTTACACTATAGAAATCAAACCATCAATATTGCAGTCTAGAAGCGTAATAAACATGTCATTTGATGTTTCAAATTCACATAAAATTTTTTGCTTTAATCTTTTAGGTGAATTTACTAACTTTTCTTATGTGTAGTATATGAACTATTATGTAAGTAATATAATAATAAAAAAGGGTTCAAAATTTTAATGTTTTCAATTTACATGATTTCTTGCAATTCATTCGATCAACTCCAAAACTTCCCTTTTAGAAAGCCACACGTGATGGCTGCAAATTGCAATGTGTTTTGTAGTGTCCTTTTTTTTGTTGGAGTGTTTCATAGCTTGCAACAATACAAGGAACTTTTGCTCCACGCAGCCAAATGCTACTAAGATGGAGATATTCTCAAAGGGGGTACATAAATGAAATAAATGGTCATCTATAAAAATAATTATAATAATCAATAGTGTTAGAGAAACTTTTGATTTTTGTAGGTCCGTTTTCCTATACTTTAATTTTTATTTTCGATGGAAAAAAATGTTCGTGAAATTTCTAAAAACTTGTAGCTTGATCAAAGTCTTCAGTGTAGATCCATTCATATTATACGGACTACTGTACTAAAAATTAGTCGTTATATATATAGGATTATTAACATGGGCACGTCGCATGCGGCCCACGAAGGGCGGAGGCAGCATCCAATACAGTACCGGGGAGATTGCTGACGCTATCAATATTTGTCGTATCCAGCCGCCCTACGTCAGCCCTCTCCTAGGTCCCGACAACTCCCAATCTTTCCCGTTAAAGCGACAGCCATCGCTATGCCCCACACGTCAGAACCTGCTCCAGGCCCTCCCCCAACCGTCCAGGTCCGTAGAAAATTCGTCATATCCAAATCCCTCCGCTTTGCGTCTATATAAACAGCGCCACAGTGGACACACGCCGACGCATATCGCCTCGCTGCAAACAATAATAAAGTCAACCACCATTTCAAGCGCAGCGCAGATGGAGCTGCAGCATCACCACGGCGGATATTTCCTGTACAGCAGCAGCAGCGACTACACGGCCGGCGGCGCCGCGACGTCGTCATCTTCGTCGTCCTCCTCCGACTGCTACCAGCTGCCGTTCAGCAGCATCACTGGCGGCTGCGACGAGGTGCCCGTGCCCACGTCGGCCGCGCCGGCCCCGGCAGCAGCATCTGGCCGGCGCGAGCGAGCGCCATCACTGACGAGCAGCAGCAACAAGGAGGCGTGCTTCATCGGGGTGCGGCGGCGCCCGTGGGGCCGGTTCGCAGCGGAGATCCGGGACTCCACGCGGAACGGCGAGCGGGTGTGGCTCGGCACCTTCGACACCGCCGAGGCCGCCGCGATGGCCTACGACCAGGCGGCGCTGTCCGCGCGGGGCCCCGCCGCGGCGCTCAACTTCCCCGTCGAGCGCGTCCGCGAGTCGCTCCGCGCGCTCGCGCTTGGCGGCGCGGCGGCGGCGGCGGCAGGAGGAGGAGGCGGCTCGCCAGTGCTCGAGCTCAAGTCACGGCACTCCAAGAGGAAGCGGCGGAAGAAGTCCGAGATAGCTGCGGCGGCCGCGGCCGCGGCAGCAAGCAGCGCCGTTCAGCTCGGCAGGAGCAGCAAGACCCTCATTAAGGGCAACAAGAGCGCCGCCGCCGAGCAGAAGCGGTTCGTGGTGGAGCTGGAGGACCTCGGCGCCGAGTACCTCGAGGAGCTTCTCAGGATCTCCGAAGAATATGGTGCAAGATGATTGATGACTGAGGTGAGGCCCTGTGGAATTCCATCGTCCTCAGACCGCAGTAGCTATATACCTTTTTGAGATTGAGATCAATGCAATGCCGAAAAAGCCTCCCCTCTTTGGAAAGTACGGTGCTTACGGTTACGGTGGTGTCTGTTTTTTGGGTGTGTTGGGATTTACATCAAATTTGAATTGAATCCCAAAACTTTCAGAAAGAAAACAGGCCCTTTATCCGTAAGAAACTGCAAGTTCATCCAAACATGTATCATATATTTGCTGCTATGTACATATATAGGCGTACGTCGGCAACTACATATAAATATACATCAACAGCTAAGATGTGATACAACAAGAAGACAACATACAAGTGAGCAATTTGCTGACCTTTCTCCAGTTCAAGGTGTGCAGTGAACTGCTGGGGCTTGGTCCCCGTACAAGCCATCCTAGATACAAGTGAGCATTTTGCTGACCTTTCTCCAACTCTCAAGGTGTGCACTGAACTGCGCTATACTTGGCTTGGTCCCCGTACATGCCATCCTAGATACATGCCCCTTAGCTTTAGCATGTGGGTACACAATAATCCCTGGATCTATGGCCTTTTGGTTTGAAAATAATTCCTCGATCTGTACTTATATTAGCAAACGTTGTACCTCCTAAACTCTTTTAAGAGCACTTGTCAATATAAAATATGGTTTTACAGTGCCGTCATTGGAATTTTGTGCGTTGTCTTTGTCCCTTCTTTCAGATGCCAACAATAAATATCAATCAATTGTCTTTTGGGACCCTCTGCGGTACCAGGTTTCATTTTCAATTTTGTTGGCAGCAGCCTTTGGTTTTTTGGCTTCAGAATATGACATACTGCTTCTCAAAACATTTGCAACATTCATAATCATGGTGTCCTTAATAAGACATGAAACCCAGCTTTATTGATGCTTTACAGATTGAATGAACAAAAGTAACAGTAAAGAAGAGTCTGATTTGGATGAAATAGATTAATGTACATCTATGATGTATAAAATAGTGAAACAAGTACATCGTACTAGCTTGTGTAAATCATAACATGATAAGAGGAGAGATGCTGATTACAGGGCTGAACTGAAAAATATGGTTACCAATCTACATCATTTTCCAATTGTATTAATTTGTTTTGGTACTCAGTTCAAATGTCAAACTATGGAAGGAAAATGTTTTTAGATACTAAAAAACACCCATAATTTAAGGTTCATGGCTGCCACTTTTCATCAACTTACTTATATATGTATGATTAACTTAAACAAACTTAAGGTAAAAATACTTTGAGCTTCAGTTATTCGAGGCTTTAAATTACAGCTCAATCAAATGTATCTATTTGCATATGTTGACACTGGCTTAATCGAATTTGAAAAGTGTGTTTTCCCAAGATACGTGTAAGAGATGGTATATGTTTCTGGTTAGATTTGTACCAGGTGATCTATGGTTTTAATGAATGCACTTTAGCAACAAACTGCGGAATGATGATGCACTGATACACAGTGCTATTATTTGTTGCTCGTACTCTATCAATTACAATTTGGATAAGCTTCCATATAATTGGATGTTTGAAAATTGGATGCCATGCCATGGCATGGTGTCTCCCATAGTCACGCCAGTAAAAACAATGTAATGGAAGTTACTAAGGGTAAGTACTTAGTGGCCCGTTTGTTCTTGTTGTGGCTGAATCTTCTTGATATGTCCCAGAACTGAGACAAGCTGTGAAGAGTCCTTCAAATCCTGGAGCCTCTCTTCAAAACGTGTCCCAAGTCCGAATTTCATGACTCTAAAGGAGACTGTAAGTTCATTCAAAGTTAAAACAGTATCACAAAGGCTTGCATATTAATCTTGAATGTAAAGAAAAGCAGTTAACACCATCAAACCAGCAAGGGACATCCAATAATTATAACAGGCAATTAGCTAGGCTAATGGAGGATTTTATTTTAGGAAAAATTGGCTGAAAGACACTACATTATGCATGTATTTTACTATTAAACACTATTTGTTTCAAAAGTAACTACACCACGCTGAGAATTAATGACATATGGCTCTAGGACACTATAACACACGAGAATGATTTTTGTAAATATTTTTATCATAATGCACAAAATACATATTGACTTAAAATTTTTCATGAAGATTCAATGCTATTATATTCTTTAACTATGTGATTTCATATAAAAAAGATCCAAATTGTTTGTATGAATTTTAACATAAAGTATATTTGTTTCTTAGATGAAACAAGCCTAATATATATAATTGATACTTTTTTTTTGTAAAAAATCACATAGATAAAAGGTGTAGGTTTGAATCTTTATACAAAAATTGAAGTCATTATGTATCTTCTGAATTGAGATTAAAATGTTCGCAAGAACACTTCTCGCATGTTTTAGTGTCATAGGGACAATATCACCTGGTTCTTAGTGTTTTGCGGCTAACTTCAAAATGAAGGGTTGTGTCTAATAGCAAATACACATACGAACAATATCCTCTAGCATTTTTTTCCTCATTTTATTACTCTGTTCCACGAGGCCCGCATTATTTATTTGTTTTGAACTTGTAATTAAATGAAACTACATCTCCTATGCTTTGTTTGATTTTACTGTTTCATATCATTTAATTATATATCATGTTTAATTGGTTGGTTATAGGATGATGAAACTCTTCTGCCTCTGACGCTGGTTTAGTTGTCACTACTACAGAAAGGCTTATTAGTGACGGGGTTTTCAGGCCATTAGTGACGCAAAATGGTACCGTCACTAAAAAAACGTCACTAATGCGACCCCTTTAGTGACGGGTTTCACACCGTCACTAATATCTTTAGTGTGACGCGTATAAACACCCGTCACTAGTTACTTTTGTGACGGGTCTATAAATCCCCGTCAGTGATAACTATACTGACGTGCATTCAAGACGCGTCACTGTTTGTTACTGCGACGGGTTTCTAAACAGGGTCACTAATACATATAGTGACGTGTGTTTAAGTAGGGTCACAGTTAGTTCCTGTAACGGGTTTCTAAACTGGATCACTAACATATATAGTGACGTGTGTGCAATCCGCGTCACTAATTCAAGGTCACTAAACCTAGCAAGTGCAATTCAGAATCTTAACCAGAGAACATTATATATATAGCACATTGTGTAACACAGTAATCCAATTCATGCACAAATTCAATTCAGAATCTCAATTCAACTCATGTGCAAATTCAATTCAGAATCCTAATACAGCTGCATAGTTTCAATAAACCTATCCAACTAAACAGCTCCATGAACCTCAAGCGCAAATTCAATTCAGAATCTTAATCCAGCTGCTTAGTTTACAAAAACCTATCCAACTAATTAGCTCCATAAACCAACCTGGTACAATTCCATAAAGACCTATCCACTAATTTCAGCATATCTACTTTAGCATTTTGATGGCTCCTTCCCGCATCCCACTGCACCCACGTTTCTGCATAGTCAATCAAATGGGTCAGAGTGAGCATGGTACCAGGAGTACAACCACAAGAGTACAAGATTTCAGAAATTTACATATTCAAAGAAAGACAAGGCAAGTGCTAACCAATAGGTCCCATTGTGACAGTGAAACTCGCCTTTCTCGGATATAACCTCTGACATTAGAAACATGGCTATCCTTTCTCTCAGATTGAAGAGCACGCTTGGATCAAGCGGCACAGTAGGCACACTGAACTGCTGCTTAATATGTACAAACTTTAGCATGTTATATAGTTCTTGCTGCTGTTACTGCTCAGGGCAGATTGAAAAATTAAATTTAGTAAGAAAATCTATATAAGTGTTCTGCTGCTAGCACATATGGTTCTCTACCTAATGATAGCAGCAAGCAAGAGTGATAATTAGTTTGGAAAAAGTAGTCCCATAGAAGAAAGACAAGCATAAAAAATATGTTCTGGTGGATTGAAAAATTAATTTTAGTAAGACAATCTACATAGTTGTTCTGCTGCTAGCACATATAGTTCTCTATCTAAAGATAGCAGCAAGCAATAAGTAGACAAGCTAATAGCACATTTATTAGATCCGTTGAGCAATTCGTAAAAATTAGAAAGCAAAGAACAAACCTTAGGGTTCTTTAAACTTGATATTGCAGAGATGGCATTTAACATATGATAGAAAGCGTAGAATCCGCAAGCGTGGCCAGGGGGTTGCTGGTGGCACTGCAGCCAGGTGCATAATAGATAAGTTGATAGGCAAGTAGGGAGAATTACTAGTTCTTCAAAAGAAGGAATTTGAAGAAAGTTTACCGGGAACTTGAGCATGTGTTGTAGCTCAGATTTACCCTTCTTTCTTCTTGGATCATTCTGAATGAAATTAGAAAATGCCCTACATTGATGCAGATTAGAAAAAAAAATATTCAGAACTACAAAAAATAAAGGCATTGAGAATTAGTGTCAAGATAGGGATACTCACTCATCAATAACATCAGTCAAAATGGAATGATTGTAATCTCTCCCGTATATAGAGTCTAAGTACCAAACTGTGCGCCATTTCATGCTGATTATGACCGCAATCCAGTGGCCACCAGTGTTGCATGAAAACATCACAAACTCTTTTTGGGCAAAGTTTGACAAAGATAATGCTTTCTCCACATAGGACCTAGCAAGGGAAGAACCGTCCATGTTATTAAATACAAAACAAAACGTAGTGATATCAAATCCTGGGTTCTAACCTGGGTGCTCAAAGAGTATCAAAAAACATTGCCAAACAGATCAGTAGATTAGTTCTAACCTGGGTGCTCTCGGTTGCCCAATGCTTTGCTTAGTGGATCTTCAACCCCATCTCCATTGCAAGAAGTCTCTTCACTATATTCTTTAATCTTGTCAGATACTTCTTTAGTCTCCTGACTCTTGAAAGTGATCTCGCCAGCACCATTCAGTTTACCTCTTGCTCGCAACCAATTTTGGGATCGTCCAGGATACTGCAGCCAGGGATTATCCAGCCCTTCATCAGCTAACCTTGCGTCTTCAGCTTGCCATTTCGGGATTTTTCCATCATACCCTGCTGTTCCCAACCTGTGGGGATGCTTGTTCCTCTCACGAAGTTGCTTAAACTTTTCACTTTTCTGTTTGAATATTTCTGTGGTCTTCATCTCCACAAAAGCTTCCCAATCTTCTTTTCTCAAAGACTTGAATCTGGCGAACGGTGAACGGTCCTTCAATATGTACTCATTGACAAGCTTGCTCTTGTAGTTTCTCCAGGATTTAGCAATTGCCTTCATAACCCTCTTCATTGCTCTTTCCTTAATGTCCTCACTGAACTCAAGGTATGGAGCAACCCAGTCATTGAATAAGGCTAACTTGGCATCTCTATCCAAATCTGCAAATTTGGGAAGTACTAAGGACACCTTTTGCCTAGCAATTAAGCCTGCTAGTTTCCTTAGTCTTCTTTTCTCATTTACACCAGTAGGCATCCCATCATCACCTATTGTTGTGACAACAAGTGTGCCGGTTGGCCATTGTGTCTCAGATCTTGCCCTTCGAGTCAGACTCCCAGTTTGTGATTGTGGGTCAAGTGACCCACTGGACTCAGAGCCATCTTGCTCTTCAAATGAGCCAGTCGATTGATCCGAAGACATCTGAAATAAGACATTATAAGCAGATAAAAAGTACACTTTCAAGTACACTTTCAATCACTGCACCTAATATCACTACACCAGAAAATATCACTGCACAAAATTTAGCAAGAGAACAAGCACACAATTTAGCAAGCAAAATTTTGCGCTTAATAGCAAGTTTAACAAGCACCAGCAGAAAATATCACTGCACAAAATTTAACAAGCAAAAGCACAATTTATACCTACTAAACTAGCTAGGTTACCTACCAGTAAGTAATTAAAGAGATAAGAGCCAGGTCCCTGCTACAACAAACAACGAAACTAGTGGGTATGAACTTGGGGTGGAAGAAGCATTCACAGATAAAGGAATCAGAACGGGGAGGACGAGAAGATACCTGGATCCGAAGGCGGAGAGAGGGCGGATCGAGGCCGGAGGCGGAGCCGGAGGCGGGGTCGAGGCAGAGGCAGAAGCATTCACAGATAAAGGAATCAGAACGGGGAGGACGAGGAGATACCTGCATCCTGAAGGCGGAGAGAGGGCGGATCGAGGCCGGAGGCGGAGCCGGAGGCGGGGTCGAGGCAGAGGCAGAAGCATTCACATATAAAGGAATCAGAACGGGGAGGACGAGGAGATACCTGGATCCGAAGGCGGAGAGAGGGCGGATCGAGGCCGGAGGCGGAGCCGGAGGCGGGGTCGAGGCAGAGGCAGAACCCTGACGAGGCAGAGGCAGAACTGAAAGTGGCCTAGAGGGAGACGAAGGGGTATTTATACCCGAAGTCCCCCAAGGGAGCCGTTGCTGACTGGGTCGAGGGTCACCGGACTGTCCGGTGACGGACAGGACCCTCCGATGAGAAGGCCACCGGACAGGGTCGAGAATCCCTTTTTTAAAGGCCACCGGAAACTCCGGTCCGAGACCGGACCGTCCGATGAGCACCTCTCTGGACTGAAATAAACTGAGCAGAGATTTGAGCATTTTTGCGACACTTACACTTGATTTTGCATCCCTCTTGATAGTACTACACTCCTATAAAGAAAAGAACCAAAACACAAGACTAGATAAACCTTTCAAGTATCATCTTTTTGTTCTTTTCTCCTTTTCTGAAAGTTAGGGGCCTCTTGAGATGATCATATTATTTTTCTCCTTTTTGTGATACTTTTTCTGCACATCATCTTGTAGAGATCATTAGCTCTTTAATTTTGTTGTCATTTTTCACCAAAACCCACTTAGGGCCTAGATGCACTTTCAAGAACCCTAACGTGGAAGGCGGAGGCGGGGTCGAGGCAGAGGCGGGGTCGAGGCAGAGGCGGGGGTGTTACCTTCTACTGCTGGACTGGGCACCGGGCAGAATACAACTCTGCTGGGTGTTACCTTCTTCAGGCAAGGCCCCTATATTGTTCTTCGGAATAGGTACGCCAAAAAGAAGAGCAAGGGTTGGGGCAAGATCCACCTGATGAAACAAGATAACAGGTCAAACTTGTGTCCTGGTCATAAGAATATGCAAATCTTGTTAGCAGCACAAAATCCAGGATGCAAGAGAAGGTGAACAGAAGCTATAACTAATAGAACCTGTAAATCACAAATAAATTATAGACTTAACTTACCTTCTTCAGGCTGTAAACCTTCTTCAGGCGGGGGTGTTACCTTCTTCAGGCTGTAAACCTAGATTTTACAATGGGGCTGTAAACCTTCTTTATGAGCTGAAAATCTTCTTTACAATGGAGCTGAAAACTTCAAAGCCAATAATGGAACTCATCATTTCTTTTTGCATCTCGCAGCACGAACTCTTTCTTTATGGTCTGTTCGAAGATAAGGAGCTTTCTCGCTAAGCAAGACCTTGGGCATGATTGAAGTGGAAAATGGGGGACTTCATCAAACTGATTATACTCATCCTCCTCCACAACATTTTCAACTCCAGCAACCCGCCTTTTTCCTGGAAGTACCACATGACGCTTCTTATTGCAAGTGTCAGCCACATAGAAAACTTGTGATACATCTTTTGCAAGTACAAAAGGCTCCTCCTTGTACCCATGGTGATTAAGGTTAACAGTGATGAACCCATACTTATCCTTCTGTACACCAGTGGTGCCTTGTACCCACTGACACTTAAACAGGGGAACCTTGAACGTCCCATAGTTGAGCTCCCAAATTTCCTCAATTTGACCATAGTATGAGGTCTTCTCCTTCATATCATTGTCATATGCATCGATACGAACACCACTGTTTTGGTTCGTGCTTTTCTTGTCTTGGGCAATTGTGTAGTATGTGTAACCATTAATCTCATATCCTTGGTATGTCATGATGGTGAAGATAGGCCCTGATGCAAGCTTACGAAGCATGTCATTCTCATTTGATCTCGACTTACTAATTTGATCTCTGAACCAAATATTGAATTTCCTCATGTGTTCTCGCGCTAACCATGATTCACTTCGTTGAGGATTTTCTTGATGAAGCAACTTTCTGTGTTGTTCAATGTAATTGGATACTTCTGACATGTGTTGAAGCACGAGGAAATGAGCTTGTTCATAAGCCTTAAGATCAGGAGTTATTGCCTTTTCACCGAGCGTTCCTTTACCCGTCAACCTCCCCTTGTGGGGAGAGTTTGGTACACCGATAGGCTGTTCTGGGTCAATGTAATTGATGCACCACTCAACTACTTCCTCAGTTGAGTAAGCTTGCACAATACAACCCTCAGGGGAAGATTGGTTCCTCACATATGACTTGAGAACTGCTAGATATCTCTCATATGGATACATCTGATGTAGAAAAACAGGCCCAAGATACAAGATCTCTTTTACAAGATGTGCTGTGAGATGGATCATAATATCGAAAAAAGATGGTGGGAAATACATTTCAAAAAGGCACAAAGTCTCGAAAAGGTTCTTCTCTAGATCATCAAGTGTTGTAGGATCGATGACTTTCTGAGCAATGGCGTTGAAGAAAAAGCACAAACTCATGATAGCCTCACGCACTTTAATGGGAAGAATGCTCCTAATCCCAACCGCAAGCAATGCAGTTAATATAATATGGCAATTATGAGACTTCATCTTACCAACCCATTTGAGATCCTTCAAAGAGAAGAGTCTCCCGAAGTTGGCCGAGTAACCAGATGGAACCTTGACACCTCTGAAAAACTCACATAGTTCCCTTTTTTCTTTCTTTGACAGTGTGATGGAGGATGTGGGTAGGTCTTTATCATCACCCTTGAGACAAAGCTCAGGCCTCAAGCCCATTTCCTTCAAATCTTTGCGTGCATTTAGATGATCCTTGGTCTTTCCCTTCATGTCCAGTAAGGTACCAAGAAGACTATCACAAACATTTTTTTCGACGTGCATGACATCAATGCAGTGTCGAACATCTAAGGACTCCCAATATGGTAGCTCCCAGAGTATCGACTTCTTCTTCCACAACTCATCCTCACTTTTAGAAGAACGTTTCCTCTTTCCAAGGAAAGAACCAAATTTTTTGACCTCATTATGTATGTCTTCTCCAGTAAAGTGCCTCGGAGCTGACCCTTTCTCCTCTGTGCCATCAAACTGACCCTTCATTGACCGATATGCATGAGATTTTGATAAGAATCGCCTATGCCTCATATATACCGTCTTCTTAGAGTTACGGAGCCACACACTCTGAGTGTCATTGAAGCACTCTGGACAACCTTTTCCTCCTTTACTCTGCCCCGACACGGCATACAAAGCTGGGAGGTCCTGTATCGTGCACAACAACATAGCATGTAGCCTAAAATATTCTCGCTTGAATTGATCCCAGACCTCAACGCCGTTAGACCATAATCCTTTAAGATCATCCACCAACGGTCTAAGATATACATCAATGTTGACCCCAGGCTGCTTCGGACCAGAAATTAGCACCGTCAACATAATGTACTTTCGCTTGTTACAAAGCCAAGGTGGTAGGTTGTACATGGTCAACACGACAGGCCATGTGCTGTGGGCACTACTCATGTCACCAAAGGGATTCATCCCATCCGTACTTAGTGCAAACCTAATGTTTCTCACTTCCATGGCAAAGTTTTTGTATTTTGAATCAATGTTTCGCCATTGAGCTGAATCTGCAGGATGCCGGATTTTTCCATCATTCTTACGTCCTTCCTTGTGCCAACGAAGGAATTGAGCCTCCTTGCCGTTTGCAAACAAACGCTTCAAACGGGGAACAATGGGAAAATACCAAACAACCTTCCTTGGAGGTCCATTCCTTTTACGGGCTACCCCCTCATCACCTCCATCGTTCCTAGGCTTGTATCGAGAGGTTCCACAATAAGGACAGTGGGTCAGCTCCGCATACTCACCACGGAAGAGCATGCAATCCTCCTTGCATGCATGTATCTTTTCAACTTCCAATCCCAAAGGACATATTATCTTCTTGGCAGCATAAGTGTTTCGGGGTAACTCACTGTCCTTTGGAAGAAGCAAGACCTTCAAAAGAAGTAGCAATGCATTGAAGCTCTTATCAGACCAATGATGTGCCGCCTTCAACTGGAGAAGTTTAAGCACAGAATAGAGCCGTGTGCACTGCTTGTCACAACCAGAATATAGAGGCTTCTTAGAATCTCGCACCAAGTCTTGGAACTTTGCAAACTCTCGATTATTATACCCATCATTCCCCTCTGCATCAAGCACCATTTGGTCCATATTATCAACAAGGTTTGTGTAGTCATCACTCATAGATAGAATATCATCATCAGTGAGCTGATGATCTTCCATATTGCCGCCAGAGGGCCCTTTATCCTTGCTGCCATCCATGTCTTCCTGGTCCATTTCGTGTGGATTGACACCTTCTTCGCCGTGCTGATTCCAAATTTGATAGTTCTTTTTGAATCCACGCATGATCAAATGAGCATGAAGGTGCATTGAATGCGGAAACTTCTTGATATTCTTGCAATCATAACATGGACAAAACATTGCTGTTTTCTTTGTATTCTTCATGTCCTCTTCCGCTGCAGCGATGAAAACCGAGATACCCTTGAGATAATCAACACAAGTGCGGTTCTCAAGATACATCCAGCTCCGTTCCGCCATCTGTAATTTACAAGTAATAGAGTTATGACTGATCATGTTGATTTTACATCAGGAATGATTGGGTGAGGCCACAAACCAGTATAGCAGGACAAAGTTTCAATCAATAAATAATCAAGTTATGTGTATGTCTTGTATAAAAATATAACACATATTTGTTATGAAAACTAGTACGAGAGAAAAAATGTTCCAAATACTTTTTATAGATCAAGGACAGCTACTGCTTACCTTGCGTGTGAAGGATCCAGCAGCAGCGCCGGCCGGCGGTTGACTTTGTGGGGGTCGACGGCCAAATAGCGCCGACGCTGAAATTAAAGGAGGAGGAGGGGCTAGCGGCCCTCGGCGGCGTCGCTGGTTCGTTAGGGAGGACGAGGGGATGGCGGCCCTCGGCGGCGCGTCGTCGCTGGTTCGGCAGGGGAGGACGAGAGGATCTGGTGGCCCTGCGGCGCTGCTGGTTCAGTAGGGGATCGTAGACGAGGAGGGGCCGGCGGGCGCAGCGGCTAGGACGGCAAGCCAAGGAGAGCGGAAGGACGCGGAGAGGGGCGAACGGAAGGATGGATGGAGAGCGGCAGATGGGGAAGGACGGGAACAGACTCCAGCTCGCTCGTCTTGGTAGGACTAGTGGCTCATACAATATCAGTGACGGCGTACAATTTCGTCACTATTGCAATCGTCTCTATTGCCATAGTCCTGGTATTACTGACGTCGGAATTAGTGACGTTTGTAATTTTTACGTCACTAGTTAGCGTTGGAATTAGTGACGTTTGTAATTTTTACGTCACTAGTTAGCGTTGGAATTAGTGACGTGTCTAAGTAACACGTCGCTAATAATAATACGCCGTCTCTAAAAGTAAATCCTATTAGTGACGGATTTGTATTAATTCGTCTCTATTGCCATCGTCGTCGTATTATTGACGGGTTTCTCGCTTCTGTGTCACTATTAGCGCTGAGATTAGTGACGTGTTTTAAGTCGGTGTCACTAGTAACTCAACAGTGACGTAGTTATTAGTGACGTGTGCTTGGTTTGTGTCACCAGCAAATTAATAGTGACGTGTTTTTATATCACATCACTAATGATGGTGTCACTAATGTCCCTTTTTGTGGTAGTGTGTATTTCAAGTCTAGCTAGGTAATAGTCCACTTAAATCAAGCAGAAAAAATTAAATAAGGGTACAATCTTATTCCCCTAACTAATTTACCCTAGTATCGTCAAAACTTTGGTCCAATTTACCTCAAATGGCTCGAGGACCGTAGAAGAGAGAGAAATGAAAAAAAATCTAATTAGCCACTAACCTACCGATAAATCTTTAGGAAAATGTTTGAAATACCATTATTATTTACCTTCTACAACCTATCGACCAAAATATTTTAAATCAAAACCTTCCTCCCTTAAAAGAGCAATTTTTGGTAGGTAGCAAAAGAGGCCCTTCATTTTTTTATCGTCGAGGACTGACTTATCAGAGGAGCAAGAAAGGGGCTCCATTGATCCTCTGCAGGGACAGCTGGTGGTCCGACCGTACCTACAAATCAAGCCTTATGGACTGGTGACCAAGCTGGCCTGTGAGAGACTCGTCCAATTTACATTTAAGTTTACTAAATTGACTCACTGTCCATGTATGGTATACGAGTACTCAACCCGATAAAAAAGAATGTAAATCCGACGGTCCCCCGACATGCTTCTCAAGCAATGCCCAAGATCCAAGCATGTCGGTATAACAACGATTGATACATCACATAGGTCACAATAATTCAATCACATTAGTTTTAAAGTAATCTTACAAATCGAAGGTTCAACATATAAGTTCTGAAATTTAAAATGCGAAAGCGATTCTAAGAAAAAGAGCGGTCGCAGCGGTCGCAATGATAAAACAGCAAAGGATTGAGATGCCCAGCCCAGGAACATCGGAAATCACGATCACACGAACGTCCGGACTACTCCTCGCCCTCGCCGGCATCGGCGGGGACAAAGTAGCCGAGCACCAACTCATCCTCACCTGCAAGAACTTAAGCAACAAACGTTGAGTACGAACGTACTCGCAAGACTTACCCTGTTGTGGGAATGATTTCCCCACTCTAAGGATAATGCAATATGGCAGTAGCAAGGTAAGGCATGGAGATTGACTCGATTGCTTAAAGCTGAAACTAAGCATATGTAAAAAAGCATAAAGTAAAAGACTCTGCGGGCATAAACACCTACTAAAATCCATGACTATAAGTACCATGTAACCATAAACTACATATACCATCAACCATATTCCATTTCCCATCATGTTATGTGTCAACTCTGCGATATTATCCAAACGACACTGAGCTTGATCATAACCAAAACGCGGCGGATTCGAACCTATTATACACCCTGCAGGGGAGTCCAACTGTACCCACATGACTGAGGACCATAGGGCTCGTGCAACCCGCTAAAGTCACACAAGGGGGTACTCATGTCAATCTCTTTCACACTCGTGCCCACACGGTTGGAAAATCTACACGGTGTTGAGTACCACGGCCTTGCAGGCACACGTGAGTCCCTCGTCGAGTATCATGGCCTCGCAGGCACACGTGTGTCCCTCGTTCCATGCATCGTGCAGTCATCGGTCAAACGTTGGTACGCAGTGAGATACTTAGCTTGTCTTACCATTATATTCGACATGTGGTATGAACGAAAAGTGCTCAGACCAAGAATAACATGGCCGGGTCCTAGGTCAACCCAGACGGGACCTACGGCACACAAGACCTCCACGTCTTGCTGCACTCCTATTCCACCGTCCGGATTTCAGTTTTAATACTTTCCAATTTTTATCAACATATGAACTTGCCACAAGCTCATAAGTAACCAGGGTAAATCCTATACATGCGAGTGGGACTTATCACTCGACTTCTACCGTTGATCTAAGCATGGCTAAGCATTTCGTGACTTGAACAATGACACAGTACCCAGTTGACAAGGTGAAGTAATCAATATTAAGGAGGGGTAACATGCAACAATAATAGGATTTTCTAACATTACCACTATGCCCGACTTAATGCAATCCTATACGTAAGCATATTTATTAACTGTAAATATTTACTTAGGATAGGAATATGAGGTGCTTGCCTTTCAGTAGCAGCGGTGGTGTCCTCCTCAGTGACCTGGTCAGCTTCTGGTGCTCCTCCCTTAGCAGCACCCGTGTCAATCTCCAACGGATCGTACTCTATAAAGCAAAACGCGTCGGTATAAGAAGTATGCCATGATGCCATGATGCAACAAATAATACAATATGGTGCAGAAAGGTAGCTACTAAGACTACGAACACAATGCAAAAAGTAACACGTCAAACGGAGGCTTACAACTTAAGTTATGCTGAAAACAGTTTTACCGATTCAGAAAACTTGTTCCCGGTTCCTGGGTTCTAGTTCCGATATCGGGTAGCACACGGAAATCGTTTCCGAGAACAATCTCAAACATGTTTGCAAAGGCTTCACTAGGTGGCTAGGGGTTACTACGACAATAGATTTGAAAGGTTTTTGTTCGCGTTACCAGGAACTCGAGCCCACCGACTATCGTTGCCCGTTTACGACATCGATAAACATCATAAAAATCGTAACGACTTTCCGATGAAAAATTCAAACTACGGGCAGCGGACCATTTTTAGTTCAAAGTAGCCTCCAAAGCAAGATGTTTGGCATTGGTTTGGGGTCAAGTTGAGCTTCCAAAATTTTATTAAAAATCTAACAAGTTTCTATTATTTAAAATTATAAAATCAGAAACAAATACTAAAACTTATGGTAAAATCATGAAACTTGATGGAGGTACCAGTTGAGCATCTAAACTAAAGTTTGAATTAAGGGTTTGGGTTTTTGGATGAGTTATATAATGTATTTCAGAAAATGACAATTTAAATTGACAGTTTGGAGTATTGTCAATGACATGCATAAAACTTTGTTGCTTTAAAATTCTGGTAAAATTGCAGGAGGTGCACAATGTTATGATACACCTATGGTTCAAATACCAACCCTAGCACCCTTCTGGAACTCCAATTAAAATTTAAAAACAGAAAGGATTACACTATTTATTGAGGAAGTTCCAAGAACCTTTTTGAAAAAGTGTTTCAGCAGTAAATTAGTAAATTTTACAAGGATTAAAATATAATTTGGTTTACCATTTTTAGATTTTTCCTTGATTTACTACACATTTTAAAAAATGGCTAATTAATAGGAAAATTAATTAAATTCGAAGAAAAACAGATCTCAGACCAGGGGAGGCGGGGGAAGAACTCCGGCGACCTCGACGGTCGTGGGATTTGGCAAGGGAAGGGTGGATGTCTAGGAGGTTCACCATGGCACGTAGGAGCGGTTTGTGGGTGATGAAGACCATGGGAATGGGCGGAAGATGGTCGGCGACGGCGAGCTCTTCGGCGGCGTCAATGGCGACCGACGGTAGCGCGACGAAATCGTCATCGCCGGTGATGCTCTGTGGCCACGATCTTGTCAAAAAGGTGCACAAGAGTAAGGAGAACTCGCTAGCAAGAGGAATCGAGGCAAGGGAGTACAGGGACGACGAATTTGAAGTTCCAAGGCCGGCGGTGGCGCTCTCGGCCGGAGGAAGAAAACGGGGCGTTCTGGGCGATAGAGTGCACGACCGGAAGTCTTGGAGGTCCGGAAGCTGCGCGAGGACACGAGGGAGCTTTTAGACAAGGTTGGAGGATTGGAAATCCACTAGAGAGGGGTGCTCACCATGTGACCTTGGCGGAGGCAATGGCGGGCGGCGCGCTCGGGTGGAGAAAGGAAGAAGAAAAGAAGGAGGAGAGCAGCGGCTGGTTTGCAGCGGCTGCTGCTTTATTTCCCGCGCGGAAGTGAGCCAAGAGGGAGAGAGAAAGGAAGGGAGCAGCACAACACGCTGCCGATTGGAGACGGCGGGCGGTGGCGTGCCCGTCGGTGGCGTGCGCCAGAGGAGAAAGGCAGAGGCGCGTGGGAGAGAGAGGAAGGAAGAGAGAGGAGGGAGGAGGAGGGATTCGCGAGATTCTCTCATAGACTTCAAGGCACGGTAGGAAAAAGCGCGCGATGACTGGTGCCTGCCACGGCTGGCCGCCCACTGCGGCGGTTGGCCGCCGTGGGCGGTGGCTGATCGGATTAGATTTTCTTTCTTTTTTTTAAATAATTCCAAATTCCCATCTTACTTCAAATGAAAACCATAACTCTCGGGCTTGGAAAATTTTGAAAATTTTTGTGGGCACTAAGAAAATTATTTGGAACAACTTTGTTTAAGAAAGGTGTCCTGATTCTGCTTCTAAAACTTTGGGAATTTCCAGTAAAAATTTAGGTTTGATTGAATTTTTAACGGGTTAAAATCTGTTCCACAAAATCCGATAAAATCTTCAAAATTCTATTTTAATATGCAGTTAATTAATATGTAAAAATATTGGGGTGCTTTCATTACCAAAACAGAAGATTTTATGAAAGCATTATAAAAGATTACCTGTAATTGAACCAATTCGTTATCCGGAACCAAAACTCCCAATAACAGGAAAAATGTAAAAAAAAAAAAATCAAACCAGTAAGCTCATTTTCATCACTCAAATTTTGGGACGTGCCATGCCCCTACAAATCAATCCTTTGGGGTCGGTTGGCAAGCAAGCCGCCTCTAGAAATGATCTAGGAGCCGCCTCTACTGTTGGATCAGTAGGGGTGGTTAATCTGTTGGGACCCGACAGACAAAATGTAGGGAGCCGCCGCTACTAAAAAAGGTGTCGTTGCTACAAAGCATTTCTGTAGTAGTGAGTGTGCACACCATCCCATTACGAGTACCTGTTTTTAATCTAAACTTTCATTGGAACTTGTTTATAGGGTTTGTTCATTTATCTTATTTTCTCAAACTACATTTTATATATTTCTTAAGAGAATAGCTTCCGGTAGTTAACCGAGAATTCACCTAAATTGGAACTAGAATTTACGGGGATAAATACGGATTTGCTTTATACCGACGGCTTTAAAAGAGTTCTGACGATGGCAGCGGTAGTGGAAATTGTAGAGGTTAGTGTGGCGGCAGGTTGGAGCTGTGTCGTCGAGGGAAGGGGGGGGGGGGGGGGGGGGGCGAGAGGGTATCGAAATTCACCAACGTCGGCGAGGCAAAGGGGGCAGGGGCGGCAGGGATCCGGCCTCACTGGCACCGGCGAGGCCAAGGGAGGGGGAGGAAGAATTGGTGGCAAAAAAGAATGGGGAAGGCGGAGGAGAAGAACGACGGTTGAATTTTTTATATATTATTCACAAAGGTGACTGAGACGGATATGAAATCTTAATCACCGATGGGGAAGACAGACCCGAAAAATGATGCCTCCTCTTCACCCACTCTAGGGGCTTAGGGTGGAGAAAAGTGGAGGAAGCAGAGGACTAAGGTATTGTTTGTGCAAAAAAAATTCTAGATGTTCAAACAAACACACAAACAAATGTAGTAAAACCTATCTTCTGAAGGACTGAAAAAAATCAGTTTTGGGAAAAATATATTAAAATATTTTCTTATTTCTTAAATGAACTAAAAATTCCTCACAAAAACAAAAGAAACTAATAGCTGAAAAACTCAATCGTAACTGCTTTATGTCTTTGGATGTGCAAACGTAGCTACAAATATAATACGAAAACTAAAGTGAAATCTAACGTCAAAAAACAAATCATGAGCTTTTGAAAGACTGAAAAAAATCCAACCTAAACAAACAGATCGTAAGATTGCACAAGAGCCCAACTGCCCGAAAACGAGAGGGAAGGGGAGTTTAGTGTTGTACGGACGTGACTTCACCTTCCTCATCTCGCCTTCTCTCCCCTTCCTCACTCGACAATGCCACCTTGCGCTGGTCGAACAGCTGCGCTCTTCAAACCTCCTCTATTCCACCATGGAGACACTGGACGCACCCATCCCCATAACAACCCTGAAGCACTAAGCCGTCGGCACTAATCTGCCTCGCCATCGTGCCGCACCGTCCGCATTCTCCCGGCTCCGCCACCGCCACGCCGTCGCGCTCATCGTCGGCACTAATCTACCTCCCGCGCCCCACCGTCGCGACACACCGCCCGCCGCACGCCACCCTTATAAGACCATCGACTAAATCCAGTCGATAGATTGAATCAATTCGAGTGTAAACTGGGATTTCCATAAACTTATACAAACATCTCAATCTTTTAGACTAGACTAAATAAATCAGAACAAGTTGTGGCAAGTTGGAATCAACCGCAGTGGAGCACTGCCATGCAGCCATGTCCGAAAATATCTTCCTCTGCCACAGGTTAGCCCCTCGTCCGGCTCGAGCCGATCCTTGCTCTCGCATTGCAGGCGGCATGGCTCTTGAGTTCTACTACTGCCAAAACCCAGGATCAGGATCCTCTACATTAGCACCTATTGATAGTTACCAATGCAGAGGCGGCATTAGCTCATATCTAAGCCCCTCAACTTTATTCTATCATATTCAACGTTCTTGTGACTCCCAACTCGATGAGAGGAAAAATGCTCCGATAGGCAAGCAGACCATGGCAAGGTGGCCTTGACAGAGCCCGGCGCCTAGCGTCCCTATCACAGTGGGCGGCAGTGCAGACTCCCGTCGAGCAGAGGCGGCGAGCCGGTGACCCTGACGAGCCCTGTCTCACGCACTCGAACGACAACGACTCGACGAGCCCTATCAGTACATGCACTTATATGGCCCGCCGTGAGTGGAGTCCGGCGAACTGTGTAGCCACGACAAGCGGTAGTCCGGGCGCCTCCCAAGTCGCAAGGTCCTCCAATGTCGCATACTGAGGACGAGTTCGCCACTTCTTTCAAGTCGCATCGAGTTCATCAATTAGTATACAGTTGTTTTTGCTGAGAAATCGACCTGCACCAATCCAATTTTGTCCCGTCGAGCAGTGAGGTGCTGCCTCCGCCTCGATGTCCTGGCATGCTACAGGCTCCACGAGCAGCTCCAGTCCATCGAGAAGGACGAAGCGACGCCGGCGAGGCACTGGGCAGCGGCCGCACCCGCCCAACGGCAATGGTTAGTCCTGTACCTCTATGGCTCTATGATTCATGTCCAAAGGAGAAGTCAATTTATGAAGGACAAATTATGATTCTGTGGATCAAATTAGACTGAGGAATCAAGTCACGAATGGACGATGGAGGATTCCAATTGCCTCCACGATTTTGAGTCGCCAAATTTATGAATGCGGGTTGGGATGAGATCACCAGCTAGGCGACCAGATCCATTGTGCAACTGCTCCATCCCATCCCTTTCAAAATCCAAACCAAACAATGATGGAGGGGGAAACAATGGCACAAGAGGCCTTCGGCAAGCTCGTGCTTGGCCATTCCGGCAGCCTTTCGAGAGAGCGAGAGGAGGCATGGCCGGCGGCTTCTGTGGAACCAAAGTGTAGAAGCACATGAACCAAAGGCAAGCAATCAGAGCCGTTGTCTTGAATATGGACGTTTTAGATGTGTGCTAATGACAAAGAGGCACTCTCTATATTGGTAACTGCCGATAGCTTTAATGCAGACGATCCCGATCGGAAAAAAATTACGTGCGTACCGGACTCAAAGGCACTCCTGTGCGAACCGGCGCTGGATGTCCGCCGCGTGGTTGATTTGAGGATCCGACGTCAGAGACACTACGGCTCCCGAATGTGGTCGCACAGCGGCTCCAAGACGACAGACGCGCAGCTCCACGGCTCGTTTCAAGCCACTCTGCTCGGTTCGTGCTCCTTCTCCCCATCTGCACGCTCGCCGCCGTCTCCCCAAGTGCCGCCGCTAGCGCTTTCCTACCCGGCGCCACACCGCTGCCGCTTCCTCAACCTGGACCGACGCTCCCTCTCCCCATCTGCACGCTCGCCGTCGTCTCCCCAAGCGCCACCGCGGCCTCTCCCCCAACCTGGCGCCGCCGCCACTTCCCCTGCCCGGCGCCACCACCTCCGCTTCCTCAACGTGGCGGCACGGTCGCCTCTTCCCCAACCTGGCGCCACCGCCGACGAGTCCCCAACCTAGCGCTGCTGCTGGATGTGGATTCCCCATCTTCTATTGCCGCTGCTGGCTGTCGTACACATCATAAATGGTACTATTGTTGCTCTTGTGTTACTAACTCAAAAAAAGCAAACAAATGCATGAATGTTTTCTTGAAAGTGTGCAAATTGTTTGGTTTTATTTGTCTTACCTAGTTTGTCTTCTAATTTTGTAGGATGTTCTCTGGATGGATTAATTTGTCTTAGAGGGTATGCTCAGACTAGAGCAGGCGATGTTCACTTGGTAATCTGTTTAAGATGCTTCTCGTGTAGTGCCCTGCGCCCTGAGGTCCAGACTGGCAAGGAGAGGCTTTTGAAGGACCAAAGTCATCCTTCTGATGTAGATTTCGGGTTATAACTCTTAGTGTTTTTTGCTCTGTGAGCTCCAACTTTCTTTTGATTGTTGTGTCAGAAAACTTCATATTTTGTGCCATCAATGTATCAGAATGTATAAAGTGTTTGTGTACTAAAGTTTTGTTGCTATGAAATTAATATGAAAGTCATTCTATATAATTGAGATGTTTTTCTAGCTAATTCAAAATTCTTTGGTTGATCTATACTCTTCAAAGTCAGATTTTACCGAAACAAAAAATACATGAGAAAATGTAAATAGCAGCAGTACCTAATGGATGAATGAATGTCAGGTTCTGGAAAGGTTATTTTCTGATATCTGTTTGGTTCCTTCTTCAAATAAAATTCAAAGTAATAGAGTTCATCATATAAAATTCATGGATACAGAAAAGAAACTTGTAGCGAAAGACTAAAATCGTATATATTTGGTTCAAAAGCTTGTAACAAAAAAAGAGTACAATCATATGCTCTCTTTATTCGCTGCTGCATCAAAGTCTAATTTCCTATTAGCAGAGCTGGCATCTTGATCAATTCCAAGTAGAAGACTTGTGTATCCTTCTTGTATGACTTGAGCATCCATAACAGAAGAATTCATCATATTGAAGTGAGGCATTGTGGCATTAGTATAACCCTTTTGGAATAATCGAACTGCCATGGTTGAAGATTGGAGGGACATCATTTACAAAGTCTGGCATGGTGGTATTAGCATCAATCATATCAGCATCTCTTTTTTCTGTTGTGTTATCTAAATGGTCTCCTGTAAGTACTGACATGAGTTAAGTTAAATTAAATTAAAAATAGACATAATAGAATGAAAAATTACTAGAATCAGTACCTTTCTTTCTAGAACTATATGTCTTTTTCTTCCCTTTCCTCTTTTCAAGAGAGATGGTTCCTCGTTTTGTCTTTGAGCCTTTTACCACAGGAGGAACTTTAAACGATATTTTACCTGTTAATGTATTTGCAGTACAATCAACCATAACTGGAGGAACCTCATTGGATTGTTCTTGCACCTTGCTTATAGAATTGTCTGCTTCCAAATCCAACTGATCTATGGCTTTCTCTAAATCATCAAGAAGTTCTTTCCACGACGAGCACTTCAATGCAACAGAGGTTGCTTTTCGTGAGATACGTGCAGCTTGGGTTGTCAAAGTTTCCTTCTCAGTCCCTTGTTTCTCAATATAAAATTCTCTTTTTGCATATTTTGTCCATCTGTTCAATATGTATTGTGATGGCAAAATGAAAACACCATTCATATTGAACACTTTCAGCGCATGAGTGCATAAGATACCTGACATATATATATGTATACCATTATTCATCATTTATACATAATAATCTATGTTACAATAATTCAAGTTCTGTACACTTACCTATAGATTCAAACATTCTGCAAGAGCATGTAACTGTCATATTTTCAGCATTGAATATAACCGTTGCTCCATGATCAGATTGCATGTGTGTAACCATATATGTAAAGATTGACCCCTCAGTTTTTAACTGTGTACCGATGAATAATAGTTGCTTCTGGAATTGTTCCTCAAACTCTAAGTACATCCTCTTTGTATATGATTCAGAAGCTACCTTCAACATAGGTACACTTTTGATGTATTTTCCCGGGTTCTTTCGCCGTGATTCATAATCTGCATTAACCTCATTTGCACGAAGACTACTAGAAACCTTCTCACATTCAACAAGGAGCTCAGAAAGACCAAGTTTCCTACGAAATCTTTTCTTGAAGACATTATTCATACCTTCACTTCTTTGAGTTGAGGTCATATCAGCTGTAAAAGAGTCCCGGTACACAATAGCCCATTTTTTCCTCAAATCATATAGGTTCTTCATCCATTCATTATCCTCAAGGTCATAGTCCCGCAACAGATCATTCCACTTCCTGTTAAAGTCAGATTCTGATCTATCTTCATGGACACAACTCTTAAAAGCGGGTAAAAACTTCTCCGGATGCTTTTGAATTACATGCCCAAGGTGCTTAACAGCATTGAGATAAATATGCCATATACAAAGGCGATGACTTGTGTTTGGGAACACATAAGCAATTGCACCTGCCATGGCTGCATCTTGATCTGTGAAAATTGTGCTTGGGTGTTTACCAGACATTGCCTCCAAAAAGGTATCAAAGACCCAAACAAATGATGGAATAGATTCATCACAGAGCAATGCAGCCCCAAAAATTATTGTTTGCTTGTGATGGTTGGTTCCAAGAATTGGAGCAAAAGGCATTTCAAACTTATTAGTCTGAAATGTCATGTCAAATGATACAGCATCACCAAAGCATGCATAATCCATGATTGATTGACCGTCAGCCCAAAAAAAATTAACTATACGACCAGTTTGCTTATCTATGTCAACTGCATAGAAAAATGTGGGATCCTCAATCTGTTTTTTCTTCAAGTAATTGCATAGTGTTTGTGCATCATTGGCTTCTAAGTACTTCACCCGGTCACGACCAATCTCATTATTGCAATCCATTTTGGTGTACGGGATTTTATCGGCTCCTCCGTAGAACTGCTTCATGAACTCAAACACCTGGGCAGGTTTCATCCCAGCTTCTCGTATCTGACCAATTAGTTGTTTGTCCGCTTCTGTGACACGTCGTTGGGATCTTAGATTTTTCTTCTTGTTTGGACTAGCAAGGTAATGATTGTGCTCAGTTATAAGTTTTTTGACAGTCCAAATCCCCTCCCTACTAACATTGAACTGAATACGAGCTTTGCAGTCAGTCCTTGTTGTGTCGTTTGAGGGCTCAGATGCATTGCTATGTCCTTCATTGCTGCATATTATATATTTATGATATATAGTACGGTCGGATCGACGCTTGGTCGTACTCTTTCTAATGCTGATACCCACTTTGCCGGCATAGGCATTGTACATCTCATAAGCATCTTCCTCAGATGCGAAAATCGCTCCAATTTCAGGAACGATGGAAGTTTCAGCTACCTGTTGCACAAAGAACCAAAAATCAAATATATATAACCATGAAGCCAAAATATAAGAATTTTAGTTTGTCTAATATGCGATCAACATTTCTCCCACCTGACTTGGTGTTTCTGTGATGTCCTCGGATGTGAAAGCCGCTCCAATTTCAGGAACGATGGAAGTTTCAGCTACCTATTGCATAAAGGACCAAAATCAAATACATATAACCATGAAGCCAAAATATAAGAATTTTAGTTTGTCTAATATGCGATCAACATCTCTCACACCTGACTTGGTGTTTCTGCGATGGCTTCAGGCAATTTAGCGGGCAAAGTAGTGACCGTCGTGGACGCGGACATTGAAATTGCATTGCTATTATCCTATACAAAAATATATACTTAATTATTTTGTTCGAACAATATATAGCACACAGGTTAAATAACATCATTTGTCATCTGTACCTGCGATGAATCACGATCTACTGCTACATCATCCTTGTTTGCAGCAAGAACAGAGGCACCACCGTAGATTTGATCGGCCTCCGGATCGGCTGCTTGGCTGACATCGCCATACGATGAGACCATGGAGGCCACATCTAGATTATGCTCCATATTCCGGCCACCCTTCTGCGTACTGTAACCTAGAACGGCGACGGCGACGGCGATCCAATCAAGCGATGTTTCCAAGTCGAACAGGAGTCGTCCATCGGAGAACAACTCTATCAGGCGGCGGCGCTGGAAATCGAGCCTGCGAGGGAGATTAGGAGGCGGTGGCGTGGACAACTGCCTCCGACTCGTACGTGTACAGAGGACTCGGGAGCCGAGCGGAGAATACGAGTCGTTGGAGTGCGGACTGCAGAGCCAAATTGCATCTGACGAGCCGAGCCGTCCAACTGGGAGCCGAAGTGCGTCCGCGTCCGTGCATCTGGGAGCTGCCGTGCGCTGGGCGTCGGATGCTCCACGAGTCCACCCGGCAAGGATCCAAGGCAGGTTCGCACCAGGGAGGTTGTGCGGCCCTCCCGCACCCAATTTTTTTCCCGGCGATCCCAAAACCCAACGTGTCTACCTGCTCCCCCTGACGATCTCAATGGCCTAACTACGTAGTACTCAGCTGTGTCAGTCAGTCCCACCTTAGACCGGGCTCCGGGCCCGCCAGCGTTTCGGCCCGTTTAGAATTGAGATAATGCATGACGCGCACGCGCGAGCACGTGCCGTCATTCCCCTTGACCGGCCTCCTCGTCGTAGGCCCATCCAATCCAAATCCAATGCATCGATCTCTTCGGCTGCCGGCCGGCTAGCGTTGCGTGTGCCTCATATATACCAGAAGCAAAGCAAAGCAAAGCGACGGTGGCTCTGCTCGTTGTTGAGAGCACACGAACGTGCAACGATCTCGCGTACTCCCTCTGCTTTTTAACTGAGATTTTCTCCTCAGGAGATGACTGAGATTTTACATATCTCCGTCATATTTTTAGAACAATCAAAGTCAATATGTGGAATATTTATTTATACTGCTGAAATAATGTGTAATTGAAGATAGAACATTTAATACTATAGGTCGAATAATTTTCAGATTTTTTTTATTAAAATGTTTCATTGTTCCAGACAAAGAACTAAATGTTCCGGCTTCATTTATAAATTGTTCCAATTTTACAAACATAATGTTCCACGCGTTGATAATAATTATTTCGAAAATATAACTGAGAGATGTACAAAATCTTAGTCACCGGAGAAAGAGACATCCTTTTTAAATATAATCACAGTTGACTTTGTCAATAACTTCAATTATTCGTCTTATTTAAAAAATTTATTCAAATATATCAAATAAAAAAATTAGATTTTAAAAATCTTTAATAATAAATTAAATCATAACAAAATATATAATTTTTTTCATACTTTTTTAAATAAAATGAATAATTAAAGTTGACGATCAACTATGACTGTATTTAAAAAACGGAAGGAGCACCTTAGTGCCGACTTTTGCCAGTGCGGCATCATCAATGGTTCACCTGGCGGCATAGCGGCGGTGCGGGACGGATGCAGTGCGATCATGGCAGAGATCGAGATTCCCGTGGTGCATAAATCTTGTGGTGCATAAATCTTGATGATGCTGCACCGGTAATGAGTGGGGTAGCTCCCGGCTGCGACATCGTCGTCGACGGTGTCTAGGCCTTGAAACGGGTGCTAATATTAATTTCTTTGATCCTAGGTAAAATTGTTCACTGTATTTTAGGTTTTCTTGCATGGTTGGAATGTATGGCCTATTTTAGGTTACCTCAAAACATTGTGGACCGTTTATTTTTTCTTTAATCTTCATGTATTATCTCTCCTAGGAGGTAATATTTCTAATTAAATATTAGTTAGTTATGATTTAGTGGTGGAGAGCGGGTTAGTTATTCATTCAAGATTTTTATCGTGCATGTCTTTTTTAGGCAACCAATTAATTCTTTCCATCAGTTGAGATACGGAAAATTGCATGGCAACCGCCTCGTGCATGCTTTTTTTTATGCATTCTGAGGATATTGCTTTTTATATGTCTCAAATTTGTATGAAAAGAAAACTGACGAACAAAAAAGTTTTGAGAAGAATTAGGCTAGAGAAAAACGAAAAAAAATAAGCCAACAAAAATTTTGAACCATAATACTTATTCAACAATGTTATGATACTCCTTCACAAAAAAATCTTATGATACTGCCAAACAAGCCGTTAGGGAGAGGGTGAGATTTTCTTTTCTTTTAGTTCTTCAATTTCTATTAAATCTATAATTTTAGGGAGTGCATAGAGGAGATGAGGATCCGTTAGGGAGAGGGGGTGGGAGTTTTATTTTTTTAGAGTTTTTTATTTTTTATTAAATCAACTTCTTTCATAATGTACCTTTTTTTGTGATATGAATATAGGACAGACGTTGACACTTATAAATGCGTACAAGTAATCATCCCTATGAATACAGACACACACATCCTACCCCTATAAGGACCAACGAACGACTAAGCCGGCTATTCTTAAGATTCCACGAAGTCACCACAGACGTCTTGCTGTCAACGGAAACGTTGCCTATCATTGAATGAATAATTAGTCGTAAATGCAACAGCTATGTCAAATTTAGAATTTGGGATGGTTTGGTTTCACCACAAAGAGGCTAACCATCTGAGCTAAACTCAGTCTGCTTCCATAATATAACTTAACAGGATGCTCGTACAAACATATTCAAAGATGTTGTCTGACGAACATAGATCCCATATTATTAGTATATACGATTACACTTACAATTTTACAGCATCGCACGAGGTTATCAACTTTTTCTAAAAAAAAAGGGCCTCCACTGATTTTCTATCAAATCAAATTACAAACAAAATAAATTGCAGGCATAGCCCCGTTTTCATCGCTATGCGCTACTGTGATATCTGTCAATCCTTACTTTCTGGAATAACGTGGTAGCAGCCCTTGTAAAGTTGCATAATCAGTATGCGCAATGCACTTCAGTGTGTCATGCAAAAACTAGACGTCAAAATGCTTGATAAACGATAAAGACCGCAATGTTTGATTGGATCAGCTGTCACAAGGCTTGTACGGGCACAACAGGCCATTGGAATTAGCCCCATGTAAAAGCCCATTTCCGCAGAATTCAAAGCTGCGGATGATTGTTAGTCCCCATCGCATTAAGGTGATGCCTGGTAAAAGGTTTCAACTCACAGATCCTTTCACAACTTAAACCTCACAGATTCATGGTAAAAAATAAATAAAACGTTAGCCATATCCCAAACCCTACAGCTAGTTCATTTTCCTAACCACATTCCGTTTCAAAGGAAGGTCTAACCAGTGCCCAAGTATATTTGTATAAAGGTTTTTTAACTGAAGAACACTTTCAATTGTGGCACCACCCACACGACATTCCTCGATCGTGTATTAGCTCTGCCATCGACGCCGCTCAATTGTGACATTGACCACAGCATTTAGAAATTTTCAATAACAATGATAGGTGTTGTTGGATTTAGAGATTTTGGGAATGGAGGATGGAGGTAGATGATGGGTAAGAATTCACGGTGTCCATTACAATAGCCTGAGGGGCTATTTATAGGTTAAAGTCATTACACTTTTTATCTTATTACGGCTATACCTTTATCTTTTCTACTTTTAGCTAGGGTATTTAGTAACTTAATAATTTCTGGTACAAGTACAACTAGACCTCCGTATTTCATGTGTCATCAGCTTTCTTTCCTGGTTCTTTGCTTTCTTCGGAACAAGCACCAACCAGGGCCGAAGAACTCTTCGTTCCTGGGAGTTCTTGTCTTCTGCACAGTTTGAGGCACATGGGCTCCAGGCTCATCGCATTCTTTCGATCGTAGGCCTAGCTGGGTTTCGAATCATCATCTTTCGGGGAGGGGCCTTAGATGGGCCTTGGACCCAACAACAGCCCCTCATGGGTGAGATCCGCCTTCGAAAGGACCGAAACCATGACCAAAGCCCCTCCCCCTCCCCGCCTTTCGGTTCTTCGGAAGGCCTGCGAACAAAGTGAAACTAAGAAAAATCGGATAATTGACTTAGTAAACTTTGGAACATTAGATTTTTCCAACACTACTTCTGGTTCCGAGGCCACGCCAACGCCGATGTAAGTGCCGACAATGCGATGAAGCAGCGCGCACGTAGCACCGTTCCTGAGGAAATCAAGCGGCGTGCAGCTTTCGAGGAAGCCACGTGTCACGCCCGCTGAGCGACACCGGGGCCAGGCCGCTGAGTGCAAACTGGTGTGGGGCCTATAAAAGAGGGCGAGGGGAGCGGTGCGTCTCATTCTCATTTCCTCCTCATAACCGAGCATCTCTTCTCGATATCCTCTCCTCCCTGTTGTAATCATGCTTTTCCGACACCCTTCAAACAAGTCCGGTGCTAGGGCTAAGCACCGTGTGCTGAGCGAGGGTGGCTGGAGAGACACCTCGCCTTTGTACCTCCTAAGGGAGTGACGCAGCCGAAGGCCCGTGGAGA
This sequence comes from Oropetium thomaeum, assembly GCA_001182835.1. Lineage (NCBI taxonomy): Eukaryota > Viridiplantae > Streptophyta > Magnoliopsida > Poales > Poaceae > Oropetium > Oropetium thomaeum. The sequence goes on along the minus strand of LFJQ01000009.1, from coordinate 1,900,602 downwards.
TCGCACTGTCTTGTTTCTCTGTCAGGATGCCTTGCTCGTCCTTCGTTGGCAAGGTGCTGTAGCTCTATGAACTGGAGATCCAACAGAGAACCATCAATGCCACAGTGAGGCTGAGCATAATGGAGTGGGCTTTTCAGATGGAGGGGGTCATACCGGATGTCGAGGTTTTTGTGGCGATGCACCGGACCACGTACCGCAAGCACGATAGTCCCTTGTGGGAAGGGTACATGATGCCCTATGCGACTGTGAGCTTCGTGCCAATTGACGAAAGCAAGCTTCCCGCTAAGGCATATCGCTACTAGGGACTGGGATGGACTTTAGGTTGGTTCTATTATCGAGTGGGAGAAGGAAGCCCACTCCGCTCCACCTGTTCCGAAATTCTTCACTGGCCCTGTCCTTCGATCAAGCTGAACAAACAATCGAAGCTTCGGATGAAGGCGCTAGAGGATGCCTCACGAAGACTTACGATGCAGGATCTTTGTGATGAGTTTCTGACCGCCAGTATCAGTCCCCTGCTCAAGATTCGTGCCGCTAGTTCCTCCTTGAGTGACCCGACGGTCGAAGAAAGCTAGTGCTGCAACCAGAGAAATTTCCAGGTGAGTTCTAAACATAACGTGCCGTTGTTCTAAACAGCTTTTTTGCACTAAGACCCGTTCATTCCGTGCTCATGAGAGTTATCTGCAGACTTGTACCTGGAAGAAATCGAAGCACGCGTCGAGCACTATCTCGAAAAGTTTCAGGACATGGAGGTGCGCCACCAAGATCACGCCCTGCGCGGGCCGCTCCAAAATCGGGTTCTGGTCCTGAAGGGCCCATAGCTGCAGCTTTTGGAACACAAGCTACCTTAGAAGGAGGAGGCTGAGCAGAAGGGAAAGGGAAAGATGGCAGTGGGGGAGGCTTTGGGATCGATGACGTGGGGAGGCTGCCGCAGCGGCGGCCTTATCTCACAAGCAAGCACGACTAGTAAAGAAGGCTGTTGCAAAAGCCATAACCGCGCTGTAGGAGCGAGACTCAGCGGGCTCTTCGAGCTCCTCGAGCATTGATTCTGATGCCGAAAAGGACTCCATCACTAAGAGGACGGACCCGGGCGGTTTCATTGCGCCGGCGGACACCTTCGAAAGGCGCGGGGCGCCAGAGGTGACGGAGGAGATGGGTTTCATAGTTGGGGATGCCGACTTTGGCTTTGAAGAAGGTGCGAACCTTAAACCTTCGGCACCAAAACAGCAAAGTACAACTATATCTTGACGCAGTCCATTTGCAGAACTAGTTCTAAGGGATGAGCCTTCGGCTGAGGCCCTGCCTTCGGAAGAAGGAGTTCAGAGGAGCGGAGGCTATGAGGGCGGCGGCGGTGCGGCCGAAAGTCAAAGTTTCGGGAGCCCGAGGACCTACGGTCGCGGCAAGAGTTTGTACAGTTACCTACCTCCGGGTCATCACCCGGAGATGTGGCGGCCGGTCTCTGAAAGGAGGACTTCTTAGCCCGTGAAGACGCGCATCGCTCTCTTGGTCTGGCTGGACGACTCTTAGTCATGGTCAGGGTTGAAGGGGTGCTTAGCGAATTGAGCCCTGCTGAGACATCCGAAGCACTCTCTGGGATGGCGATACAGATATATCAAATGGCTTGGTGCTTTTACCTCATATCGGAGTGCTTCGCACCGTCATCTTGTGTAAGGCTGCTAAGGAGTTTTTCTTGCATCAACTGACAAAGTGCTATGCTGGCTCGACATATAACCTCTTCGGTGAGCAAGATCGACGTGGGACTTCAGAACCGGCTACACGCTTTGGAAGTCGATGCGAAGAAGTCTTCAGAGTTATGCCGCCAGGCCGAACTACGAGTTCTGGAGCTGGAGCATCTCACCAGGATCCTGTTGGGCAATGCTCAGCGAAGCGAGCATAAACATGGTACAACACAGGCAGAAAAAAAAGCAGCAATCAATTATAGGGAAAGAGAATTTGATACACCATGGTTCCATAAATTGTAATTAAGTCTTACATCAGAGTACGAAAGAGTTTTTGAAATCATAGACAAACAGCGGAAGACTTAGATGAGTACAGACTCCGACTCTCACGATAAAGCAAAACTCTTAGACATGGTCAGGGTCGAAGGGGTGCTCAGCGATTTGAGCCCTGCTGAGACATCCGAAGCACTCTCTGGGATGGCGATACAGGTATATCAAATGGCTTGGTGCTTTTACCTCATATCGGAGTGCTTTGCACCGTCATCTTGTGTAAGGCTGCTAAGGAGTTTTTCTTGCATCAACTGACAAAGTGCTATGCTGGCTCGACATATAACCTCTTCGGTGAGCAAGATCGACGTGGGAGTTCAAAACCGGCTACGCGCTTTGGAAGTCGATGCGAAGAAGTCTTCAGAGTTATGCTGCCAGGCCGAACTACGGGTTCTGGAGCTGGAGTAGGCGCTGGCTCCGTTGCAGGAGGAGAAAGAAAACTTGACAAAGGAGTTGACCGACATATCCATCGAGCGCGATGCTTTTCGCGAGGCTCTGAAGGCCGCTTAAGGGTGGTTGGCTATAGTCGAGGAGATTGCCGAATGACGCGGACCCGCCCCAGAGAACTCGGTAAGGGACGAATCTCGCATCTCGCCAGTATCCTGTTGGGCAATGCTCGGCGAAGCGAGCATAAACATGGTACAACACAGGCAGAAAAATAGCAGCAATCAATTACAAGGAAAGGGAATTTGATACATCATGGTTCCATAAATTGTAATTAAGTCTTACATCAGAGTACGAAAGAGTTTTTGAAATCACAGACAAACAACGGAAGACTTAGATGAGTACAGACTCCTACTCTCACGATAAAGCAAAAGATGAGCCGTGCCCAGGGGCATCATGTTACTAGGCACTTTAAGATTCACTGCGACGAACCACAACGCTCCCACTAGAGGTTCCCGAACTTTGGAAGCTGCTCTTCCCACTGGCTATCATCGTGAGCGTACACGTCGGCGCCTGAAAACCACGTATTCACAAAGCGTGAGCTTCTAAGAAGCTCAACAAGACTAACCCGTCAAATTTGGCTAGCTACAGCCGACACCTAGATGTGACACCCCAGGTGTCACCAGGGCAAAAATCGACAACTGTAAACCCTAATCCATAATTTCACTCACTTAAAAGCAGATTCAACCTTGAAAATAAAAAGAAATATTGTTTAAAATGCTTTAAAGGAACACTATGAAAAGTTTGACAAACAACAGAACACCATAGCAAAGTCCGGGAAAATCTTAACTAACAGTGTCGAAATCTCATTAACAGGAAGAAATCCAAACCCTAACTCTTGGCTACCAAAATTTCCATAGAACCCTGGCCATATTTTTGCATAACAATTACGTACACTTCAAAATAGAATTTTAGGAATTTATTCAGAATTTTTTGGATAAGGTTTAAACCTCTTAACAATTCACACAAACTATAATCAACTTAGCAATTCAAGAATTTTTAGAGACCGAATCATGACTTGAACCCTAAATGAAAAGTGCTCCAAATAAATTCCTGAGCTTGCACAAAAATTTTCAGAAATTATTGAGCTCGAGAAGTGTGCCATTTAATTGAATTGCATTCGGACTTTGACAAAAAAAAGAAAGAAAAAGAAGCGTTGCCGGGCGGGCTATAGTGCCCGTCGGGCGGCAGGACACCGCCCCGCCCTACCCGGCCTCTGTGGCGCACGTCGCCTTCATTCCTTTGCCGGCGCCCGTCTCCCCCTCTGCTTCTCTCTCTCTCTCCCGCCCGCCTTTTTCCTCTGCCAAGCCGCCCGAGCGCCGTCCGGGGGCATGGCCGGCCATGCCGCCATGCCGCCCCCCCTCTGCCTTTCCCTACTCCCCTACCCCGCCTCCTTTAAAAACCGGTGCGCCTCCTCCCCACTTCCCCCCCCCCCTTTCTTCCATCCTCCCCGCGCATGCAGTCCTCCTCCCTTCCCCTGCCCCGGCCGGCCGCCGACGCCATAGCCACCCGCAACCGCCCCTCTAGGTGAACTCCACCCCCGACCAATCCTCCGTTCCAATTCCCTTGACAAAACACTCTCTCTCACTCCCGTGTAGCTCACCGCAACTTTCCCTCTCCGGAATCAAGCTCCGTTCATCGGGATTTTGACCTCGCCGCCACCACCGAGACCCTCCACGGTGAGCACCGCTTTCCCGGCCAAAATCTCCATGAACGTCGTGTTGCCGGGCTTTGCTGTGTCGAGTGGACCATGAAAAGTCAAGGTCTCACTGCTGGCGATGGGGTGGTCGCCGGCAATTGCTCGCCGGAGCTCGCCGGCGCAAATCCCCTATTTTTCTTTTTCCTTTTTATTTTCTAGATTATTGCTCTATTTTGTCAAATCCTTAGAAATTCATAGCAAAATCTAAAAATGGCAAATCTAAATTTGTTAGAAACCTCATGAGGATTACTAATTTTCTGTTAAAGCACTTTTTAGAAAATGTCCAAAAATGTTCAGAATTAATTAGAACACTACTTCTGTTTTTGAATTTTAATTTGAATTCTATAGCAATGCTAGGTCTAATATTTGATGCACAATTACACCATGATATTACACACCTTCGGGAATTTTATGAGGATTTTAGGACCAAGAAGTTGCATGTAACCCTTATAAATCACTTCAATCTGCCTAGTTAAAATACTATTTTCTAAAGTACATTGTAAAATTCATTCAAAAGGTTAGACCCAAAATAAAATGTTTAGATTTGGTGCTCATGAAAGCCCACATAAAATTTCATAATTTTATTCTAAGGTTTACTAGTGCTTTCTGATTTTACAAGATTTAAAAACAGGAACTTTGATGAATTTTTATAAAATATAGAAAATTCATCTAGGCCCCAACCAAAGCTCAAAAGTCGTTTTTCAGGGAGTGCTATCAACTAAAAATAATCTTGGGGAATAATTAGAAGTTTTATTTTTAACCCTAGGTTAATAGTCGAAGTTGTTAAATAATTATTAACTCATGTAAAATGTCAAGTTAACCTTAACTAAGGTTGAGGTTGTGGAATATGCCAACTAAAAGTCACCTCATGAGAGTTGAATAGATTTCCTTGAACCTCATTCAATTGTTAAGAATTGAATTTAATCGACGGCGTCGAGTAATTAGGGTTAACCCTAATTCTAGGCGTCACCGATCGAAACCCTAGGTCGCTATTGGTAAAAGCAATAAGTTTCTTTGCAATTGAACTTATCTTAATCATACTGCATCATGTAGATTCTGAAACGCACGAAGTAGCTACAGATCCAGTTGCCTCGACCTCCGCAGAAGAAGTCTTCAACAGCTCCGGAGAACCAGGCAAGCCCCGGTGCACAACCGTTGTTTAAAGTTTTTCCTTTTATAACTCAGTGTGTCTTGTTTGTGCATTAAGTTCTAGGAGTTGATTGAAACCATAGTTGCATTTGTTTCCCATAGGGAACCCTATCGGTAGCTGCTATAGATACCCCTTAGTATGCTATGCTTAGCAGGTATTGCCGGTAGAAGTCGAGCAGAGTGGACGCTGCTCGTGAAAGGTAGGTTGTTGGATGAAACTATCATTTGATACATTATGACACCTGATGATGAGTTAATTAAGGAAAGATAAAAGTTGGAGGGTCAGACAGGATACCAATTAGGTCGGCGACTGGACCGGGTCCAGGGTGACCGTAGACTTGTCCGATCCGTGTGGTCCGAGACTGATCGAGTGTTGAATGTACTGGTCGTATGCTGGGTGCTATGGGCCCCGGTAAACCTATGTAGCCTAGTGATTGCAACGTCGAACCTGCCCTACGGTGTCTGACTAGGAGGAGATCTAGGTTACGCAGCGTGGGAACTCCATAGAAACCGTCTGGGACGTGTTGTCTGGTGGGATGCAGCCCTGTTAAGGCATGCGTAGGCTGGACTTGACGTTGCAGGAGCTGGTGTGAACGGTTGCCGCGTGCGAGTCTGGGACACGCACGTGTCGTACGATTGGGTTTCCCTCTGCAGGGTATAAAATCGTTTCGAACCGCTGTCGCTCCCAGTTAGTGAGCATGCTCGTGAAACGCACCACATTTTAGTAAATAAGTTGAGATACAATGAGAAGAAATCATGATTATTACTATTGCTATTGTTGCTCTTGTTATGTTTGATTAGTCTCAGTGCTAACTAAATTTATATTCTAATCACTTAATCTGGTAAAATTTGACAAGAGTAGTTAGGCTTGCGAGTCCTTTTTGCAAGTAAACCCACCCGAGTCAGCCAACATGTCTAGGAGTCGGCTGTAGTCAGCCACGTTGACGGGTAAGTCTTGTTGAGCTTCTTAGAAGCTCACGCGTTAGCGATATGTGGTTTTTCAGGCGCCGACATGCAGGACCAAGCCGGTAGCTTCCATTGGGAGGAGTCTCACCCCGAGATCGGGAACCTCCAGTGGGAGTTGTGCGAGTCACCGCAGTGAACATTGAAGTGGCTAGTAGCGTGACGCCCGTGGTCATGGTGCATGCTTTTGCTTAAGTCTGAGCGTCGGAGTCTGTAATCGATGAAGTCTTCCGCTGTTATTTTCAAAACTTTATTTGTGTACTCTGATTCACTGTAAGACTTAAGTTTCAAACTATGAACCAATGATGTATTAAGCTCTCTCTCTCCTTGTAAATCATTGCTGTTTATTCCTGCCTATGTTGTATCGTCTGTACGCTCGGTTCGCCGAGCGTTGCCCAACAGGATCCTGGCTCAACGACTGACCGGATCCGCCCCGAGATGAGGTTTTCTGGGTGGGTCCGCGTCACTAGACATGCTGGCTGACTTAGGGTAGGTTCACCTTTGCAAAAGGACTCACGTTATCTAAACTATTCTTGATCAAGTTTAAGCTCAGGTTAAGTGATTAGAACTATAACTTTAGTTTGCACTAATCTAATCAATTGTAAATAGAACAACAGATAAAATCATCATGATTAGAACTATAACTTTAGTTTGCACTAATCTAATCAATTGTAAATAGAACAACAGATAAAATCATCATATCTTAATCATCAACCTCATAGCTCATCATCTTAATTAGGATGTGGTGCGTTTCACAAGCAAACTCACAAACTGGGAGCGAGAGCGGTTCCAAACGATTTTACACCTACAGGTTCAAACCTAATCATACGACACGTGAGCGTCCTAGACCGTACGTGGCAATCGTTCACACCAGGTCCTGCAAAGTCAATTCCCTCCTACGCCTGCCTTAGCAGCGCCGCATCCCACCAGAACACACGTCTCCGACGGTTTCTGTGGAGTTCCCACGACTACCCACCCCAGATCGCCTCTGAATCAGACACCGTAAGGCAGGTTCGACTTTGTAATCAATAGGCTACGTAGATCTACTAGGCTCATATACCCAGCATATGATTAGTACTTCAATGCTTGATCAGGCTCGAACCACACGGATTAGACAAGACTACGGTCACCCTGGTCCCGGACCAGTCGCCGACCTACTTGTACTCTGTCTGACCGTCCAACTTTTATCTTCCTTAACCGTCCATAGTCATGTGTCATAATTTGTCATGTGCAAGTTTCAACTAAAAACCCTAGCAGTCGCGAGCAGCGTCCACTCTGCTCGACTTCTACCGGTAAGTATCGCTAAGCAGATGCAACTAGGGTTTCACCTATACCAAGTACCGATAGGGTTTCTTCTGAAAAACAGATGCAACTAGGGTTTCAATCAACTCCTAGAAACCTAATGCACAATCACGACACATAGTTATAAAAGGAAAAAGTTGAAAAGCTTGCCTGGTTCTCCGGGGTTGGCGTTGACGACTCCGGGTCGACAGCTACTTCTCTCGCTTCGGAGTCTACATGATGCGACATGGATAATATGAGTGATGATTGAATAGTGTAATATGATGTTTCCATCATAGATTACAACTTCGAGGTTTTAGGGTTAACCCTAACATTTTGACTTCGGCATTTTTATTAAAGTATTTATTCCTATGGAGTGTGGACCAAGGGTTTAAAACTTCACATTTTTACCAGGAGAATATTTTTAGTTGATAGTGCTCTCTGAAATAGGGATTTCAAAATTTGGTTATGATCCAACTGAATTTCCTAGATTTTATAAAAAATTCAGTAAAATCTGCTGTTATTCAAACTAGGGATTAAAGTGAAACTTCAGATTCTACCATGAGTTTAAATACTAAATCTTAGTGTAAAATCATGGAACTTGATGTAGACACTAGTAAGCACCTAATATGATGTTTTGATTAAGGGTTTGGAGTTTTGGATGACTTCCATAATGTATTTTAGAAAATGACAAATTAAATTGGCAGTTTAGAGTATTTTTAACGAGATGCATATAACTTTTTGGTTGTAAGACCCTAAGAACATTTCAGGAGATACATACTGTCATGTTGCAATCATAGTTCAAGTTTCGGACCTAGCACTTCTCTGGAACTTCAACTAAAATTCAAAAACAGAAATGAGTAATGTATTTATTGTGGAAGTTCTTTGAACGTTTTTGAAAAAGTATTTCAGCAGTAAATTAGTGCTTTGTACAAGGATTCCAACAAAATTTGGTTTACTATTTTTAGATTTTCCCTCGATTTACTAAGCATTTTACAAATTGGGCTAAACAATAGGAAAACGAATTTTTCAAAAAAAAGAGGGCGGAACAGGGGAGCAGCAGCAGCCGGGTGGCGGGGACCGAGCTCCGGCGAGCGGCGCTGAGGGAGGGAGGGGTTTACGGCACCGAGGATAGTGGAGAGAGCTTCACCGATTCGTCATGAACCTAGTGGAGGGGGCTAACGTCCTCGGGGAAGACCGGAGGTGGGGGCTCGGCGGTGAAGTCACGGCGGTGGTCCGGTGATCCGACGGTGGCGCATGGCGAGCTCCCTCTCCGGCGACACTCTTCAGACGAGGACATGCCAAGGGGAGGCACACGGATTAGAGGGAGTAGCCGGAGAGAAGAATCGAAACGAGGGGATACCACGACGACGAATTCGAAGCTCTATTGCCGGCGGCGGTGCTCCCGGCCGGAGTGGCGTTTCGGCGAATTGGTGGCGACACAAGGAATTTCCTTTTGCAGTGAGCGTGGAGGAGCTCGGGGGAGTACGAAGGGCAAGGTGGTGCAGCTCGGTTGGCTTTCTATTGCGCTGTCCACGGAAGGGTGGGGGTGGCTTTAATGGCGGGCGTGGTGATTGGCGCGTGCGGCGGCTTGCCGTGCTTGGGAGGAGAAGGAGGGTGGGGGGTGTGAGAGAGAGACCGGGGAAGGAATAGGTTTTGTCGTGAGGCTATCGTCGGGAGCGCAGCACTGATGGAGGAGCGGAGAGAGAGAGAAGGAGGAGGTGGCAGCGCCCGTCGGCAGTTGGAGAGGAGCGCGATGGCGTGCGCGCGGGGGTGAGGCAGAGGCGCAGCCAGTGGGGAAGAGAGAGAGAGAGAGAGAGAGAGAGAGAGAGAGAGAGAGAGAAGATTTTGGCCGGGATTATCGCGCTGAGGAGACGGCACGACGGGAAAGCCGTGCCGGCCGGTGCCTGCCGCGCTGCCAACCGTTGCGGCGGTTGGCCGCCGGGGCGGCGGCCCAGCAATCTGTGTTTCTTTTTTTTTTATTTTTGAATTAATTTCAAAATTCATTCCTAAATGCAAATGAATATCATATTTCCTGAGCTTGAACAATTTTGAACCTTTTTGTGGGTGCTTAGTGCATTATTTGGAACAACTTTTGTTAAAGGATGCAGTTCTGATTCGGCTTCTAAAAATTCATGAATTTCCACTTAACTTCAAGTTCGTTTGAATTTTTAAGAGGTTTAAATCTTTTCCAAAACTTCTGAATAAATCTCCAAAATTCCATTTTGAAGTGAACTCAATTGTCATGTAAAAATATTGCTAGGGTTACACAGGATTTTTGATGGATTTTGAGTTGGGGTTTGAATTCCTTCCTGTTAAAGAAGGATTTTGATACTGGTAGTTATAATCTCCCGACTTTACTAAAAGTGTTCGGTTATTTGCTAAAACTTTCGTAGTGGTTCTTTGGAGTGTTTCAAACAACATTTCTTATTACTTCTAGTGTCGATTTGCTTCAAAGTGCATGATTTAGGGTTTACGATTTTGTCGATGGATTCTGTAGTGATACCTGGGGTGTCACACCGAAGGACTTGAACAGTTGATGGGGGACGTAGACCATCTCCTTGGCATGCTTGCAGTGAATGTGGTGGCCCCGCAGCTTGATGCGTTGAAGCATTCTTGACGGTCGTTAAGTACCAAATATACCGTCAACATTTCTCTAAAGGCCACTTAAGAACCAAATACACTCCAAGCTTGAGTGCGATGCTTCTCGCGAGGCTCTGACGGCCGCTTAAGGGTGGTTGACTATAGTCGAGGAGATTGCCGAAGGACTTGAACAGTTCATGGGGGACGTAGACCATCTCCTTGGCATGCTTGGAGTGCATATGGTGGCCCCGCAGTTTGATGCGTCGAAGCATTGTTGACGGTTGTTAAGTACCAAATATATCGTCAATATTTCTTGACGCGGACCCACCCAGAAAACCTCGTCTCGGGACGGATCCTGTCAGTCGTTGAGCCAGGATCCTGTTGGGCAACGCTCGATGAAGCGAGCGTACACAAGATACGACACAGGCAGGAATAAACAGCAATAATTTTACAAGGAGAGAGAACTTAATACAACATTAATTCATAGATTTGAAGTTGGATCTTACATTGATTCAGAGTACACAAAAGTTTTGAAACAAAAACAGCGGAAGACTTGAACATTACAAACTCCGACACTCGGACTTCAGCAAAAGCACGCGCCGTGCCCACGGGCGTCGTGCTACTGGTCACTTCAAAGTTCACTGCAGCGACTCGCACAACTCCCACTGGAGGTTCCTGATCTCGGGGAGAGGCTCCTCCCAATGGAAGCTACTGGCTTGGTCCTGCATGACAGCACCTGAAAAACCACATATCGCTAACGCGTGAGCTTCTAAGAAGCTCAACAAAACTTACCCGTCAACATGGCTGACTACAGCCGACTCCTAGACATGCTGGTTGACGCGGGTGGGTTTACTTACAAAAGGACTCGCAAGCCTATACTACTCTTGTCAAATTTTAGCACCAGATTAAGTGATTAGAATATAAATTTAATTAGCACTGAGACTAATCAAACATAACAAGAGCAACAATAGCAATAGTAATAATCATGATTTCTCCTTATTATGTCTCAACCTATTTACTACAATGTGACAGAGAGTTCAAGTAAGCTCATAGCTGAGAGCGACAGTGATTCGAACCAATTTTTATACCTCTGCAGGGTTAACCTAACCGTACGACACGTGCGTGTCCCAGACTCGCACGTGGCAACCGTTCACACCAGCTCCTGCAACGTCAATTCCAGCCTATGCATGCCTTAGCAACGCCGCATCCCACCAGACAACACGTCCCAGATGGTTTCTGTGGAGTTCCCACGCTGCCCGCCCCAGATCTCCTCCTAATCAGACACCGTAGGGCAGGTTTGACGTTGCAATCACTAGGCTACGTAGGTTTATTGGGGCCCATATCACCCAGCATACGATCAGTACATTCAATACTTGCCTAGCTGTGCCACACGGATCAGACCAGACTACGGTCACCCTGGTCCCGGACCAGTCGCCGACCTACTTGTACCCAGTCTGACCCTCAATCTTTCATCTTTCTTATTTATTCACAAACATGTGGCACATCTCATGTAATGGTTTCATTCAATATCTCCTACCACTCGCGAGCAGCGTCCCCTCTGCTCGACTTCTACCGGTAATTATCTGCTAAGCATAGCATACTACGGGTGTCTATACCAGCTACCATTAGGGTTTCCTATGAGAAACAATGCAACTATGGTTTTAATCATGACACGACCCCGCCCAGAAAACCTCGTCTCGGGACGGATCCGGTCAGTCGTTAAGCCAAGATCTTGTTGGGCAACGCTCGGCGAAGCGAGCGTACACACGATACAACACAGGCAGGAATAAACAGCAATAATTTACAAGAGGAGAGCACTTAATACATCATTGGTTCATAAATTTAAAGTTAAATATTACATTGTTTTCAGAGTACGCAGAAGTTTTGAAAACGATAACAGCGGAAGACTAGAACTATTACACTCCGACACTCGGACTTAAGCAAAAGCACGCGCCGTGCCCACGGGCGTCATGCTACTAGCCACTTCAACATTCATTGCGGCGACTCGCACAACTCCCACTGGAGGTTCCCAAACTCGAGGGGAGACTCCTCCCAATGGAAGCTACCTGCTGGTTCCTGCATGACGGCGCCTGAAAACCACAAAACGCTAATGCGTGAGCTTCTAAGAAGCTCAGCAAGACTTACCCGATAAATGGCTGGCTACAGCCGACTCCTAGACATGAAGGCTGACTCGGAAGGGTTTACTTGCAAAAGGACTCGCAAGCCTATACTACTCTTGTCAAGTTTTAGCACCAGATTAAGTGATTAGAAAGTAAATTTAGTTAGCACTGAACTAAACAAACATAACAGAATCATCAATAGCAGTATTATTATTCATAAATCATTCTCATGGTGTCTCAACCTATTTACTAAAATGTGGTGCGTTTCACGAGCATGCCCACTAACTGGGGGCGACAGCGGTTCGAAACGATTTTATACCCTCCAGGGGGAAACCTGACCGTACGACACGTGCGTGTCCCAGACTCGCACGTGGCAACCGTTCACACCAGCTCCTGCAACGTCAATTCTCTCCTACGTCTGCCTTAGCAGCGCCGCGTCCCACCAGACAACGCGTCCCAGACGGTTTCTGTGGAGTTCCCACGCTGCCCACCCCAGATCTCCTCCTAGTCAGACACCGTAGGGCAGGTTCGACGTTGCAATCGCTAGGCTACATAGGTTTACTGGGGCCCATAACACCCAGCATACGACCAGTACGTTCAACACTCGATCAGTCTCGGACCACACGGATCAGACAAGTCTACGGTCACCCTGGACCCAGTCCAGTCGCCGACCTACTTTGTATCCTGTCTGACCCTCAAACTTTTATCTTCTTACTGATTCACATTAGTGTGGCCCATCTCATGAAATAGTTTCGATCAACAACCTATCCTTTCGCGAGCAGCGTCCACTCTGCTCGACTTCTACCGGCAAGTACCTACTAAGCATAGCACACTAAGGGGGTGTCTATACCAACTACCGTTAGGGTTTTCCTATGGAAACAAATGCAACTATGGTTGCAATCAACTCCTAGTACTTAATGCACAAGCAAGACACACTTAGATGTAAAAGTAAAACTTGCAAATTCGGTTGTGCACCGGGGCTTGCCTGGTTCTTCGGTGTTGTTGCAGACTTCTTCGGCGGGGGTCGAAGAACTTGGATCCGCAGCTACTTCGTTAGCGTCAGAATCTACATGATGCAGTAGGGTTATGATAAGTTTAATGAAAATGAAACTTATTATTATTATCAATAGTGACCTCGGGTTTATATTAGCGACGCCCAGAATTAGGGTTAACCCTAATTACTCGACGCCGTTGATTAAATTAAATTCTTACTCTGTGAATGATGTTTAAAGAAGTCTATTAAACTTCTATGAGGTGACTTTTAGTTGACATGTTCATCAACTTCAGCTTTAGTTAAGTTAATACGACATTTTTCATCGGTTAATATTATTTAATTACTTCGGCTATTAAACTAGGGTTAAAAATGAAGATTTTAATTCTTCCTCAAGATTATTGTTAATGGGTAGTAATCTCCGGAATAAGCATTTTGGGCTTTGGGTGGGGCCTAGATGAATTTTCTGTATTTTATAAAAATTCATCAAAGTTCCTGTTTTTAGATCTTGTAAAATCACAAAGAACTAGTGAACATTAGAATAAAATTATGAAACTTTATGTGAGCATTCCTGAGCACCTTGTCTACAACTTTTCTTTTGGGGTCTAACCTTGCAAATGACTTTTACAATGTACTTTAGAAAATGCTATTTAAACTAGGCAGATTGAAGTTATTTAATAGGGTTAGATGCCATTTCATGTTCCTAAAATCTTCATAAAATTCCAGAGGGTGTGTAGTACCATGGTGTACTTGTAGATCAAAGGTTAGCCCTAGAATTGCTCCATAATACCATTTAAAATTCAAAAACAGAAAGAAGTGTTTCTAATTAATTCGGCTAATGTTTGGCCATCTGTTGAAAAGTGTTTTAACAGAAAATTAGTACTTTTCATGAGGGTTCTAACAAATTTTTGTTTGGCATTTTTGGATCTTCCTGTGATTTTCTAGGGTTTTTAGAAGACAGAGTAATAATCTGGAAAATAAATAGGAAAAAGGAAAAACAGTGCACAGTCTCCGACGAGCTCCAGCGGCCAATTCCCGACGATGGGGTGGTCGCCGGCCGTCGAACCTTGGCTTTTCATGATCCACACGACATGACGAAGCTCAGCAATATGGTATTTATCAAGGTTGGGCACGGCAGAGGGGGTCTCACCGTGGGGGTGCTTCGGTGGTGGCAGCGAAGTCAAAATTCCGACGAGGTGGCTCGCCGTTGGAGGGTTGGAGGCTTCTGTGAGCTTCACGAGGTGGAGAACAGTTGATTCGGTGAGTGAATTTGATTGAAATTGAGTCGGGGCGGTGTTTCACCTTGAGGGGCGGCGGCAATGGAGTGTGGCGGCCGGTCGGGGCAGAGAGGTGAGCTCGCGCGCGGGGGAGAAGAATTGGAGAGGGAGGGGAAGAATTGGGGAGCTCGCGCGCAATTTATAGGAGGCCGGAGGGTAGGGAAGAGCAGGGGACAGGGGGGGGTCGGCATGGCGGGCGGCGGCGCAGAGCAGGGGTGGCGCAGCTCGGGGGCGCGGGCAGAGAGAAAAAGAGAGAGGAGGGAGGGGGCTAGAGAGATAGAGAGGAGTGAGAGGGAGTGAGGAGGTAGGGGAGCCGGCGGAATTGAAGGCGACGTGCGGGAGCGGCGGCTGCGCTCGCGCGCCCTGTTGTCGGGCGGCGCGGCGCGCTCTGTTGTCGGGCGGGCGGGTACTGTAGCCCGCCCGGCAACAGTTATATTATTTTTTTTTCTTTTTCTTTAATGCTGGAAGGGATCTAATGAATGGGCACTTCTCCCGAGCTCGAAATATTTTGAAAATTTTTGTACAAGCTCAGGAATTTATTTGGGACACTTTTCATTTAAGGTTCAAGTCATGATTTGGCCTCTAAAAATTCTTGAATTTCTAAGTTGATTATAGCTTCTGTGAATTTTTAAGAGGTCTAATTCTTTTCCAAAAATCTTGAATAATCTCCCAAAATTCTATTTTGAAGTGTACTTAATTGTGATGTAAAAATATGGCTAGGGTTCTGTGGGAATTTTGATAGTCAAGAGTTAGGGTTTGGGTTTCTTTCTGTTAACGAGATTTCGACACTTTTAGTTGAAATCTCTCCGGACTTTGCTACATGCTCTGTTGTTTGTCAAACTTCTCATAGTGTCTCTTTAAAGCATGTTAAACAATATTTCTTTTTATTTCCATGATTGAATCTGCTCTAAAGTGAGTGAAATTATGGATTAGAGTTTTACTATTGTCGACTTTTTGCCCTGGTGACACCTAGGGTGTCACAGCCCTCCCCCCTAAAAGAAATCGCGTCCCGAGATTTAAGGAGGGGGTTGGGATAGGTATAGGTACCTATGGTTTTGGGAGTAGCTCGGGGTAGTGTGACTGAAGAAATTCTGCAGATTCCCACGTGGCTTCGTCTTCCGTGTGGTTGCTCCACAGAACCTTGTAAAACTTGAGTGTCCGTCTTCTTGTAACTCGTTCTTTTTCATCCAGTATCCGGATTGGACGCTCTGGGTAGGTTAGGTCTGGTTGCAACTCTTCTACTTCTTGAACCACTTGGTCTACTAGTGCCTTCAGACATTTCTTCAATTGGGAGACATGGAATACGTTATGCACTCCTGATAATCTCTCTGGCAGCTCCACTTGATATGCCACTGGTCCGCACTTGGCTGTGATAGGATATGGACCTATGTACCGGGGTGCTAACTTGCCTCTGATCCCGAACCGTTGAACTCCTTTCATTGGCGAGACTCGTAGGTAGACGTAGTCTCCTACCTCAAAGGTCAATGGTCTACGCCTCTTATCTGCATAGCTCTTCTGTCTTGATTTGGCGGCCTTCAAATTAGCTTGTATAATCCGTACTTTCTCTTTAGCCTGCTGCACTAGGTCTGGTCCCAATACAACTCTTTCGCCTGCTTCTGACCAATTGAGTGGGGTTCTGCAATTACGGCCGTAAAGCGCTTCAAAAGGGGACATCTGGATGCTGGCTTGATAGCTGTTATTGTATGAGAACTCCGCCAATGATAGATAGGTGTCCCATCCTTTTCCGTACTCCAAAACACAAGCTCGAAGCATGTCTTCAAGTATTTGGTTCACTCTTTCCATTTGACCATCAGTCTGAGGGTGGTAGGCTGAGCTGTGGATTAGCTTGGTTCCTAGTGACTCGTGGAGTTGTTTCCAAAATCGACCGGTGAATTGGGTGCCTCGGTCGGAGATGATCGTCTTGGGCACTCCATGCAGACGGACTATCCAGTCAATGTACAGCTATGCATACTTCTTCATGGTGTATCTGGTTGAGACAGGAATGAAATGGGCTGTCTTTGTTAAACGATCTACTATAACCCAAATTGAATCCAACTTTTGAGCTGTCACGGGTAGTCCAACAATGAAGTCCATACTTATGTCCTCCCATTTCCATGACGGAATGCTCAAAGGTTGCGACAACCCTGCGCCTTTCAGATGGTCGGCCTTTACTCTGTGGCAGGTGTCACATTCCGCTACATACCGAGCGATTTCTCTTTTCATCCTTGTCCACCAAAACTTCTTTCGCAGGTCCTGGTACATCTTGTTGCTGCCAGGGTGAATCGAATACTTGGATAAATGAGCTTCATCCAAGATCTTCCTTCGGAGCTCGTGATCCTTTGGCACTACCAGTCTGTTCTTGAACCACAAAACTCCTTCTTCGTCCTCACGAAAACACTGCATCTTCTTCTCTTGCAGCCCTAATCTGATCTTCTCCATGCCCTTATCAAGCTTCTGGGCCTTGGCTACTTCGTCTTTAAGTGTTGGCACTAAGGCTAGGTTGTAGAGTGCTCCGTGGGGTAGAATCCTTACGGCTGGCTCTAGTTCTTCGGTTGCAACTCCCTGATCCAAGTAGTGGCAATGGGCATTTCTGCTCAACGCGTCTGCCACCACATTAGCCTTGCCCGGATGGTAGTGGATCTCTATCTCGTAGTCCTTGATTAATTCTAGCCATCTTCGTTGCCTCATGTTCAACTCGTTTTGGGTGAAGATGTATTTGAGACTCTTGTGGTCGGTGTAGAGGTGTACCAAGTTTCCCAATAAGTAATGCCTCCACACCTTCAAAGCCAGTACCACGGCTGCTAATTCCAAGTCGTGTGTGGGGTAATTCAACTCATGCTTACGGAGTTGCCTGGAAGCATAAGCAATTACCCGTCCTTCTTGCATCAACACACAACCAAGTCCAGTACCCGACGCATCACAATACACATCGAAGGGTTTACTTAAATCCGGTTGCGCGAGTACTGGTGCTGTGGTCAAGTGCTTCTTTAAAGTCTGAAAGGCTTCTTCGCACTTTTCTGTCCACTTGAACTTCTGATCCTTCTTGAGTAGATCTGTAATAGGCCTGGCAATCTTGGAGAAGTTGAGAATGAAGCGACGGTAGTATCCCGCTAATCCCAAGAAACTCCGCACCTTGTGGACTGTTGTGGGTGCTTTCCAATTAACAACATCTTGCACCTTTCCCGGATCAACAGAAATACCTTCCGCGGACACAACATGACCCAGAAACTGAACACGCTCAATCCAAAACTCGCACTTGCTGAACTTGGCATAGAGCTTATGATCTCTGAGTCTTTGGAGAACTGTCCGAAGGTGCTCTGCATGCTCATCGGCTGACTTGGAGTATATTAGGATGTCGTCAATGAACACCACTACAAACTTATCCAGCTCTGGCATGAAGACTGAGTTCATGAGGTACATGAAGTAAGCTGGTGCGTTTGTGAGTCCAAACGACATCACCAAATACTCATACAGCCCGTATCTGGTGGAGAAGGCCATCTTCGGAATGTCACTGGGACGGATCTTGATCTGATGATAACCAGACCGAAGATCAACTTTCGAGAAGACCTTTGCTCCTGCCAATTGATCAAATAGAGTGTCTATGCGTGGCAAAGGATACTTGTTCTTAATAGTTACCGTATTCAAGGGGCGGTAATCCACGCATAGCCTCAAGGACTGGTCCTTCTTCTTCACGAATAATGCTGGACAACCCCAAGGCGAGGTACTGGGCCGTATAAAGCCCTTGTCCAACAACTCTTGCAGCTGTTTCTTCAACTCTGCTAGCTCCTTGGGTGCCTTCTTGTACGGTCTGCGGGAAATCGGGGCTGTGCCTGGCAAGAGCTCAATCTGAAATTCCAAATCTCTGTCTGGCGGTAAACCAGGTAAGTCCTCTGGGAATACGTCCGGAAACTCCTTAACCACTGGTATCTCGTCCAGACTTTTCCCGACAACATGGCAGACTTGATTGAGGGTGGCTTTGGGGTGATCTAGGTTTATGGACATGGAACCGTGAAGTGGAGAGGTCAAGTGGACTACACGGTTAGTAATATCAAGGATGGCATTATGGTGTTTCATCCATTTCATGCCGATGATAATATCGATACCCTGCCCATCTAGGATGATGAAGGAAATAGGATAGATGTGACCTCCTAGATTTAGGGGAGCTTCACTCAAGCCATGGTTGGATAATATGTTGCCCCCAGGCGATTTTACTACGAAAGGTGGTTCTAGGAGAACTGTGGCTAGGTTTTTGCCTTTGACCAAATTTTTACTGATAAAGTTGTGGCTTGCACCGGAATCGAAAAGAACAAAAGCTGAGTGGGTAGAGAGCGAAAACGTACCCGCCAGTACTTGTTCGCCCTCAGCAATTTCCTCGGTCGTGGTGTAGTTTACCCGATCGGTCCTGGTGTTCTTCGGACCCTTCTGCTGGCCCTGTCCTTGGTTTGTTTGCCGGTTGCCTCCGGACTGCTGGTTGGAGGGGCACTCGCGGGCGAAGTGTCCGGGCTGCCCGCAATTGAAGCAAGGCGTGCCTGGTCCAGGGCGGGCGCCCTGTTGAGGTGGGCGGACACCTTGGTTCCTCTGCGGCGGGGGAGGTGCGCGGTAGCCGGTGTGTTGCTGATTCTGTGGGGGCCGGTATGGCTGCTGCGGCGGACGGAGTGACGGCGCCTGCGGCGGGGTGGCCTTGTACCTCCTACCATCGGGTGCCGTGTACACCAGACGGTACTTGGGTGGCGGGGCATTTGATGGTCCACCGCTGGCTCGCCTCTTTTCCCGCTGCTCCTTCTCGAGGTACTCCTCGGCGATGAGGGCGTTGCTGACGAGCTCATTGAATGAGCCGCCTTGGTTCAGGGCCAAGCGACCCTGGAGTGTGATGTTCAGCCCTTCCATGAAGCGGTGCTTCTGCTTAGCATCCGTGTCAACCTGCTCCGGAGCATATAAAGCAAGTTGGTTGAAGACACGGGAATACTCGTGCACCGAGCGGTTCCCTTGGGTTAAGGTCATGAACTCCTTGGCCTTCCTTTGCATGAGTCCCGCGGGGATGTGGTGTGCGTGGAACGCCTCCCGGAACTGTGCCCATGGCACCTGAGTGTTGGCCGGGAGAGTGGCCAAGTAATTGGCCCACCAAGCTCCGGCGTGTCCATGGAGCATCTGGGCCGCGAAGAGCGTCTTCTGAGTCTCCGAGCAACGGAGCAGCCCAAATTTGGCCTCGATTGTACGAAGCCAGTGGTCTGCCTCCATTGGTTCCCGGGCATCTCTGAACTCCGGGGGATGAGTGGCCAGGAATTCAGCATATGTGCTGTCCTGGTCGCGGTTCCGAGCGCCTCGATTCGTGCCGCTACTCTCTAGGATAGCTCGCAGCATCTCTTGCGTTTGCTGGCTGCTCTGAATCAGGGCCGCCATAGCTGTGGCCAAGGTTGGCTCAGCTGGCGGGGGCGGCGGGTTGGAGCTTTTCGCCTCCTGACGTCCTGCTCTGGTGTTCACCATGCTGAAAAGTAAAAGGACCCTTATTAGAGCAATTCAACCCATGTCCATTTCTCATCATAAGTACGAGCACATCAGAATGCACGGCACGGATATTTCAATGAAAACAAGCTCCATTCATTCCCCAAAAGATGACAGTACATCCATCGTTCAACTCCTTAGACTGTCAAACCACCATTCTTACATCCAAAAGGTTACACGCCACTAAGATAGACTCCTGAGAACACATACCAACATCCTGACAAAGACAACACACTCCTAAGCGAACCATCTAACTAAACACCACTCCGGAACCACCTCCAATCTACTCCTCATTTGGCTCTGGGTCTGAAGCCTCGGGATCCGATACTTCTGACTCAAGCGCATCGTCGTTAGCGGGAGGCGGCTGCTGTGCCTCCAAAAGCCCCGCTAACTGATGCTGCAAATGGTGGCTCTCATGGGCGAGGTCCTCCGCCATCTGAACTGCGTTATCCCTGAGCATTTCCAGCTGGTGAATGTGTTGCAACATGATGTTGCAATCATTCTCTCTAGCATGGATTTGGGCAGTCTTAATCTCGGAGACCGCCTCTAACTCAGAGATACGTGTAGCGCGCGCGTCGCAGCGAGCACGCAGTGCATTGTTTCTGCTCTCCAAGTCCTGGACCTTCTTCTTGAGTTGAGCCATCTCTACATGAGCTTGTCGCAAGGCCTGGCGATCCATCTGAGCCGCGAGAACAATATCTTCATGCAAGTTGAGTAGCGCTAGGCTCCACGTGAACAAGGGAATGACATGGTCCATCTCTCCCCTCAAAGTCCTCTTCTGAGCATTCTTAACATTGCGATGCCAGGTGCGGGCGACCTGGTCCCGTATCGGGAACAACGCTGCTGGTTTGTCTGCCAGGTCCTCGAGGTGTCGCTCACAAATCCTCAATAAAGCTTGATGAGCGGCTGACTCGATGGCCTCCGTCCTATCTGAACCGAATGTGGTGGTGGTATAAATCTCTCCGTTGGCATGCTGAGGGTGTGTGGGTAGTGTAACCGTGGCCGAGCAGCGCGGTAGGTCATACTGCCGATATTCCCGGAACTGAAACCAAGGAGTCTCTGTATAACCCAGCGACTGCAAGGTCTGCTCGAGTATCTCCACAAATCCTCTGCGTCCGGACTTCTTGGTGATGTAGGTAGGGGTGGAGTCCTCAATGCCTATCTCCGCGATCCCATGCTCGATCGTGTTAGCATCCATCTGCATCACAGAGATGAATAATATTTTATCAATCAGAAGCCACATGTTGACACATAGTTCAAAACATGCTAAATCTTCCGATACGTAAAATATTTTTCATCCCTGCGTAAAAAGGTGATCCAAATCGATCACTAAGGATGCTAACTAGCGACAGCCGGTTCGTCCAAGGTGCTTTACCATCTAAGTTAACCTGTCAAGGAGACAATCTTCTCATCGAGGAAGGTTCTGGGGAGGCTCAATGATATACAAGGGTTTTGCTCCAACTCGGTTGATTTCACGCAACCACTAAGGGAGGAAGGTATCCAGGTTGACCCTTTTTAACTTCTGTTGGTGTTATAGCCATTATTGATGGAATTTTTACTCCTGGATGGTTTTAGTATAAGTTTGAAGGATTTTTAACATTTCTTCATGCAATGCAATCCTACATCGGCCTATACGTCCTCACAAAGTAAAAAGAATACGCATAGGCGGTGGCAGAATCGCACTCAAGTTAGCCGTTACTACACGTTTCTTACGATATCGTGGTTAGCGTACTTGCAGAAAATGCCATCACAGACAGTGCAATATAATATATATCAAAAGTAAAAACAACAACCCATATCATTGCCATATGGGTCGCCCCGAGTAGGTCACGTACGGGGATCACGTGTCCGACCTTCCCTGCGCGGCGACAGACTGCACTTTACCTCAGGCAGCGGAGGTATGAGAGTGTTCCGCAAAACCGAAGTCGTGAGGAACAAACTCATCTCTTGTGTGCCAAAGACACAAGACTCCACTGTTGCGAAGGTCTGCATTCGCAACAGGTCCGTAACCCACACCTCGTACGGTAGAGGGCCGCTTCTCTCCCTAAACGGCAAGGGGGCGTACTATGTTACAGCGAACATAATACCTCCTTCCATACCATCATGGTATAGAACGCTACTGTTGCGGACGCAACAGGGATTTCTCGACCTTTCACCGCAGTCGAGCGGCGTACCTTACCTTGCTTACCTGAGCGTAGGTGCGTCGTTACAGAAAAGTAAATCTAAACTGGGTTTTGTTAGCTCCTATACTAGGTTAGCTTGCCACCTGATAACCTATTAACTAATAGGGCGCGTACCTCACTCGCACGAAAATTTTTGAAAATATGCCTTAAACGTTGTATCGTTTCCCAACCTGGCTCTGATACCAAAGCTGACACGACCCCGCCCAGAAAACCTCGTCTCGGGACGGATCCGGTCAGTCGTTAAGCCAAGATCTTGTTGGGCAACGCTCGGCGAAGCGAGCGTACACACGATACAACACAGGCAGGAATAAACAGCAATAATTTACAAGAGGAGAGCACTTAATACATCATTGGTTCATAAATTTAAAGTTAAATATTACATTGTTTTCAGAGTACGCAGAAGTTTTGAAAACGATAACAGCGGAAGACTAGAACTATTACACTCCGACACTCGGACTTAAGCAAAAGCACGCGCCGTGCCCACGGGCGTCATGCTACTAGCCACTTCAACATTCATTGCGGCGACTCGCACAACTCCCACTGGAGGTTCCCAAACTCGAGGGGAGACTCCTCCCAATGGAAGCTACCTGCTGGTTCCTGCATGACGGCGCCTGAAAACCACAAAACGCTAACGCGTGAGCTTCTAAGAAGCTCAGCAAGACTTACCCGACAAATGGCTGGCTACAGCCGACTCCTAGACATGAAGGCTGACTCGGGAGGGTTTACTTGCAAAAGGACTCGCAAGCCTATACTACTCTTGTCAAGTTTTAGCACCAGATTAAGTGATTAGAAAGTAAATTTAGTTAGCACTGAACTAAACAAACATAACAGAATCATCAATAGCAGTATTATTATTCATAAATCATTCTCATGGTGTCTCAACCTATTTACTAAAATGTGGTGCGTTTCACGAGCATGCCCACTAACTGGGGGCGACAGCGGTTCGAAACGATTTTATACCCTGCAGGGGGAAACCTGACCGTACGACACGTGCGTGTCCCAGACTCGCACGTGGCAACCATTCACACCAGCTCCTGCAACGTCAATTCCCTCCTACGCCTGCCTTAGCAGCGCCGCGTCCCACCAGACAGCGCGTCGCAGACGGTTTCTGTGGAGTTCCCACGCTGCCCACCCCAGATCTCCTCCTAGTCAGACACCGTAGGGCAGGTTCGACGTTGCAATCGCTAGGCTACATAGGTTTACTGGGGCCCATAACACCCAGCATACGACCAGTACGTTCAACACTCGATCAGTCTCGGACCACACGGATCAGACAAGTCTACGGTCACCCTGGACCCAGTCCAGTCGCCGACCTACTTTGTATCCTGTCTGACCCTCAAACTTTTATCTTCTTACTGATTCACATTAGTGTGGCCCATCTCATGAAATAGTTTCGATCAACAACCTATCCTTTCGCGAGCAGCGTCCACTCTGCTCGACTTCTACCGGCAAGTACCTACTAAGCATAGCACACTAAGGGGGTGTCTATACCAACTACCGTTAGGGTTTTCCTATGGAAACAAATGCAACTATGGTTTCAATCAACTCCTAGTACTTAATGCACAAGCAAGACACACTTAGATGTAAAAGTAAAACTTGCAAATTCGGTTGTGCACCGGGGCTTGCCTGGTTCTTCGGTGTTGTTGCAGACTTCTTCGGCGGGGGTCGAAGAACTTGGATCCGCAGCTACTTCGTTAGCGTCAGAATCTACATGATACAGTAGGGTTATGATAAGTTTAATGAAAATGAAACTTATTATTATTATCAATAGTGACCTCGGGTTTAGATTAGCGACGCCCAGAATTAGGGTTAACCCTAATTACTCGACGCCGTTGATTAAATTAAATTCTTACTCTGTGAATGATGTTTAAAGAAGTCTATTAAACTTCTATGAGGTGACTTTTAGTTGACATGTTCATCAACTTCAGCTTTAGTTAAGTTAATACGACATTTTTCATCGGTTAATATTATTTAATTACTTCGGCTATTAAACTAGGGTTAAAAATGAAGATTTTAATTCTTCCTCAAGATTATTCGTAATGGGTAGTAATCTCTGGAATAAGCATTTTGGGCTTTGGGTGGGGCCTAGATGAATTTTCTGTATTTTATAAAAATTCATCAAATTTCCTATTTTTAGATCTTGTAAAATCACAAAGAACTAGTAAACATTAGAATAAAATTATGAAACTTTATGTGAGCATTCCTGAGCACCAGATCTACAACGTTTCTTTTGGGGTCTAACCTTGCAAATGACTTTTACAATGTACTTTAGAAAATGCTATTTAAACTAGGCAGATTGAAGTTATTTAATAGGGTTAGATGCCATTTCGTGTTCCTAAAATCTTCATAAAATTCCAGAGGGTGTGTAGTACCATGGTGTACTTGTAGATCAAAGGTTAGCCCTAGCATTGCTCCATAATGCCATTTAAAATTCAAAAACAGAAAGAAGTGTTTCTAATTAATTCTGCTAATGTTTGGCCATCTGTTGAAAAGTGTTTTAACAGAAAATTAGTACTTTTCATGAGGGTTCTAACAAATTTTGATTTGGCATTTTTGGATCTTCCTGTGATTTTCTAGGGTTTTTAGAAGACAGAGTAATAATCTGGAAAATAAATAGGAAAAAGGAAAAACAATGCACAGTCTCCGACGAGCTCCGGCGGCCAATTCCCGACGATGGGGTGGCCGCCGGCCATCGAACCTTGGCTTTTCATGATCCACACGACATGACGAAGCTCGGCAATATGGTATTTATCAAGGTTGGGCACGGCAGAGGGGGTCTCACCGTGGGGGTGCTTCGGTGGTGGCGGCGAAGTCAAAATTCCGACGAGGTGGCTCGCCGTTGGAGGGTTGGAGGCTTCTGTGAGCTTCACGAGGTGGAGAAGAGTTGATTCGGTGAGTCAATTTGATTGAAATTGAGTCGGGGCGGTGTTTCACCTTGAGGGGCGGCGGCAATGGAGTGTGGCGGCCGGTCGGGGCAGAGAGGTGAGCTCGCGCGCGGGGGAGAAGAATTGGAGAGGGAGGGGAAGAATTGGGGAGCTCGCGCGCAATTTATAGGAGGCAGGAGGGTAGGGAGAGCAGGGGACAGGGGGGGGGGTCGGCATGGCGGGCGGCGGCGCAGAGCAGGGGCGGCGCAGCTCGGGGGCGCGGGCAGAGAGAAAAAGAGAGAGGAGGGAGGGGGCTAGAGAGATAGAGAGGAGTGAGAGGGAGTGAGGAGGTAGGGGAGCCGGCGCAATTGAAGGCGACGTGCGGGAGCGGCGGCTACGCTCACGCGCCCTGTTGTCGGGCGGCGCGGCGCGCTCTGTTGTCGGGCGGACGGGTACTGTAGCCCGCCCGGCAACAGTTATATTATTTTTTTTTCTTTTTCTTTAATGCTGGAAGGGATCTAATGAATGGGCACTTCTCCCGAGCTCGAAATATTTTGAAAATTTTTGTACAAGCTCAGGAATTTATTTGGGACACTTTTCATTTAAGGTTCAAGTCATGATTTGGCCTCTAAAAATTATTGAATTTCTAAGTTGATTATAGCTTCTGGAATTTTTAAGAGGTCTAATTCTTTTCCAAAAATCTTGAATAATCTCCCAAAATTCTATTTTGAAGTGTACTTAATTGTGATGTAAAAATATGGCTAGGGTTCTATGGGAATTTTGATGGTCAAGAGTTAGGGTTTGGGTTTCTTTCTGTTAACGAGATTTCGACACTTTTAGTTGAAATCTCTCCGGACTTTGCTACATGCTCTGTTGTTTGTCAAACTTCTCATAGTGTCTCTTTAAAGCATGTTAAACAATATTTCTTTTTATTTCCATGATTGAATCTGCTCTAAAGTGAGTGAAATTATGGATTAGAGTTTTACTGTTGTCGACTTTTTGCCCTGGTGACACCTGGGGTGTCACAAATCAACTCCTAGCACTCAATACACAAACAAGACACACTTAGTTATAAAAGCAAAATTTAAACAACGGTTGTGCACCAGGGCTTGCCTGGTTCTTCGGAGCTGTCGAAGGCTTCTTCTGCGGAGGTCGAGGCAACTGGATCTGCAGCTACTTCGTGCGCTTCAGAGTCTACATGATGTAGTAGGATTATGATAAGTTCAATGAAAAAGGTTCATAGTGCCTTTGCTAATGATTAACTAGGATTTCGACGTTTAGGGATTAGGGTTAACCCTAATTCCTCGACGCCGTCGATTTAATTTAATGCTTAACCTGTGAATGATGTTCAAGAAATTTATTCAAACTATCATGAGGTGACTTTTAGTTGGCATGTTTAACAACTTCAACTTTAGTTAAGGTTAATCCGATATTTTACATGAATTAATAATTATTTAACAACTTCGACTATTAACCTAGGGTTAAAAATGAAACTTTTAATTATTCCTCAAGATTATTTTTAGTTGATAGCACTCACTGAAATAAGCCTTTTGAGCTTTGGTTGGGGCCCAGATGAAGTTTCTATATTTTATAAAAATTCATCAAAGTTCCTGTTTTTAGATATTATAAAATCAGAAATCACTATTAAACCTTAGAATAAAATCATGAAATTTTATGTGGGCATTCACGAGCATCAAAGCTAGAACTTTGCTTTTGGGTCTAATCCTTTTAATGACCTTTACAATGCATTTTAGAAAATTGTATTTTAACTAGGCAGATTGAAGTATTTTAAAAGGTTTAGATGCCATTTTTTGGTCCTAAAATCTTCATAAAATTCCAGAGGGTCTGTAGTACCATGGTGCATTTTTGGATCAAATATTAGCCCTAGAATTGTTCTATAATTCAAATTAAAATTCAAAAACATAAAGGAGTTTTCTAATTAATTCTGCAAGTTTTTGGTCATTTGATAAAAAGTGCTTTAACAGAAAATTAGTAACTTTCATGAGGTTTCTAAAAAATTTATGTTTGCCATTTTTCGATTTTTCTTCGAATTTTTACAGATTTTACAATACAGAGCAATAATCTGGAAAATAAAAAGAAAAAGAAAAACAGGGGAGGTTTTCTCCGACGAGTTCCGGCGGCCGTTTCCCGGCGATGGGGTGGTCGCCTGCCGTTGAACCTTGGCTTTCCACGATCCATTCGACACGACAAAGCTCGGCAACACGATGAAGGTCAAGCTTTTGCACAGGAAGGGGGTGCTCACCGTGGAGGGTCTCGGTGGCGGCGGCGAAGTCAAAATTCCGACGAACGGAGCTCAAATCCGGAGGGTTGTGGAGTTCGCTGAGCTTCACGGGAGTGAGAGGGGGCGATTTGTCGAGGAAGAAGGATTGGAGGACGGCCGGGAGGGGGTTTTCACCGAGGAGGCGGTGGGCTCGGCTATGGCGGGCGGCGGCCGGGGCAGGGGAATAGAGCTTTGCGCGTTGGGGAAGGAGGAAATGGAGAGGGAGGGGGGAGTTGGGGAGGAGGCGCACCGATTTTTAAAGGGGGCCGGGGTAGGGGAGTGGAGAAAGCAGGGGGGGCACCGTCGGGCGGCTCGGCGGCGCACAGGGCGGCGTGCGGGCGGCGGGGAAATGAAGAGAGAGCGAGAGAGAGAGCTAGAGAGAGAGAGGGAGGGGGGCGTCGGGCATTGAAGGTGGCACGCCCCGTATGTGAGCCGTGTCGGGCGGGAGGCCATGCCCTGCCACTCGCCGCTTTGTCGGGCGGGCGGCGGGGCACTATAGCCCGCCCGGCAAAACGTATATATATTTTTTTAATTCTTTTGCTAAATCAAAGTTTGCGACCCTAATTCAAATGAAATGTATGCTTCCCAAGCTCAAAAATTTTTGAAAAGTTTTGTGTAGGCTCAAGAATTTATGTGGAGCACTTTTCATTTAAGGTTCAAGTCATGATCGACTTCTAAAAATTCTTGAATTTCCAAAATGATTATAGGTTGTGTGAATTTTTGAGAGGTCTGAATCTTGTCCAAAAATTCTGAATAAATTCCCAAAATTATATTTTGAAGGGTACTTAATTGTTATGTAGAAATATGGCTAGGGTTCTGTGGAAATTTTGGTAGCCAAGAGTTAGGGTTTGGATTTCTTCCTATTAATAGGATTTCGATACTGTTAGTTGAGATTTTCCCGGACTTTGCTATTGTGTTCTTTGTTTTGTCAAACTTTTCATAGTGTTCCTTTAAAGCATTTTAAACAATATTTTTTTTATTTTCAAGGTTGAATCTGCTTTTAAGCGAGTGAAATTATGGATTAGGGTTTACAGTTGTCGATTTTTGCCCTGGTGACACCTGGGGTGTCACAGCCCTCCCCCCCTAAAAGAAATCGCGTCCCGAGATTTAAGAAGAGGGTTAGGATAGGTATACGTACCTAGGGGTTTGGGAGTAGCTCGGGGTAGTGTGACTGAAGAAATTCTGCAGATTCCCACGTGGCTTCGTCTTCCGTGTGGTTGCTCCACAGAACCTTGTAAAATTTGAGTGTCCGTCTTCTAGTAAATCGTTCCTTTTCATCCAGTATCCGGATTGGACGCTCGGGGTAGGTTAGGTCTGGTTGCAATTCTTCTACTTCTTGAATCACTTGGTCTACGGATGCCTTCAGACATTTCTTCAACTGGGAGACATGGAAGACGTTATGTACTCCGGATAATCTTTCTGGCAGTTCCACTTGATATGCCACTGGTCCGCACTTGGCTGTGATAGGATATGGACCTATGTATCGGGGTGCTAACTTGCTTCTGATCCCGAACCGTTGAACTCCCTTCTGATGAGGACATCGCACCCATGGATACACACAATCATTCTTCCGCTACTGATATTGAAGGTCCAATTACTAGAGCTCGTGCACGACAATTGAATCAACAGGTGAGCTTGTTCTTAATTACGAGTTTATATGCTACTATAGAGAATAGATTGCTACCTAATGATTATATTGTGATTAGGAACCATGGAGAGGACAGAGGAGGGCCTGGAGAACAGCTAGGAGTCGGCCAAGGACGTGCAAACCAAGTCAGAGGCCCAACCCACGTCGACGTCGAGTCCAACTCGGAGTCCAGGAGCAGCCTGCATTAAAACGGACGCCCAGGTCGCATACGACCTCCGTTTTTGACGAACTACATATGGATGGAAAGAGGACGAGACCACCTTTCCAATGGGACCGGTCCCATGTCCAAATTCCTTCGGAGTCAACAGGAATAGTCGAAACAATGGACAGTCCAGAATCTGTCAGGGTGCTGCGACACCGTTTTTGGGCCGGATCGGCTTTGTATCGTGTTGAGCCCAATAGGGGCGCGTCCAGTAGGGATGTCGACGTCCCTCTGCCTTTATTTACAGCCGCCACCCCATGTTTAGGGTTTGGGTTTTGCTTAGATAATTTCTGTCAAGAACAGAGTCGCCGTACAACGGTTTGTGAGACCCCAACTTCGTGAGATTCAATTCAGATTTGCAATTTGGTTGTTTTCTCTCTCGTTCTTGCTTGTGTTTTCGATTCGCAGGCAGGGATAGCCTTCTCGGCGAGGTCACTCGTGTTCATCGCGAGTGATAACCATAGAGGACGTGGTGCTGCGATTGCGGGGTTCGGAACGTGCCGTTCGGAAGCCGGATCGATTTGTGTCGCGACCTCGCCCAAGTCGTAGTTATCAGAACCTGTAGGAAGATCGGGATCCCCGTTCCCACCAAGTGGTAATCAGAGCTTCAGGTGTTCCCTCAGGTTCGCCTTTGTTTTTACTAGATTTGTTTTGTCGATCATCCTAGAGTCCATAAAAAGCCAAAAAAAAATTATAGTTGTAGATTACATCCTGTCCAAGACCGTGTTTAGCCTTTGCATATTTCAATTCAGAGTCCGTAGTGTTGAATTCGTGTCCTTAGTCGTGTTTTGTTGCTGGTTTAGATCGTGTTTTATTTCGGTTTGTCTTGCTTCCGCCATCCTTGTTGAAAAAAAAAAAAAATAGTCAAAAAAAATCCCACCCGTCCCACCCTTGATTTCATCCTTGTTGCGTGCTCTGTTTAATCTTCCGCATCATAGTCGATCACCCAGCATCATCATCCCTTGCTGCATACCAGGGAAGTTTGTGACCCTGTGTCTTTCCGTGATCGGTGTTGGGAGGATAGGGTATGCCCTCACCACCACCGACCTATCTGCCGAAGTGTGCCTTGTGCAAACCCTGACTTGAGATACCTTCAGTAAAACGGGCATAACTTTTCGCTCGGTACTCTGTTTGAGCTGAAATTTTTACAGTAGATTCGTGACAAGTTTTGGACCACATCCCAAACCGACGGAGTCGGTTTGGCGTTGTCAAAAAAATTAAAAAAAATCAGGAAGAAAAAGAAAAAAATCGTTTAAGTTGTTTGAGGGTTTTTCAAGAACGTTCCTGAATTTCCCTAGACCACACTACACCTCTGTTTCAGGTGAAATTTTGTGTGCTTCTATCCTTTGTGCTTCTTGTTCAGTGGTAAACAATTCAAAAAAAGATAAGATTGTTCAGTGCTCCTTTGTGCTTCTGTCCTTTGACTATTGATCTTTGTTGCTGTTTTCCTACATCATATCTTTGTCCACGTACCATAACTGTATAGGACACCTCTGACCGGCAACTAGGACCAATACTTTGGACACTTATTCAGTATTACTATCTGTTTTTGATTTATGTTCCACTGACAAATCATATTGCCTTCCAAGCTCCACATAATCTTCTGAACAGGCACTGCTTCTTGACCCTCGTAATCGCCGGATCACTTCTTCCAGGTATCTTTGCCTTGTGTTCGACACTTGTAAGAACTTGGTTTGAAACTTCCTTTTGCTGTCAAGGAGTGCCCCCACCTTAACATAACCTAGTAGTTGATAGGGATAACCTTTACTGTTTCCTTCTTTGTTTTTTTTGTTTCTCTCATCATGGCAGGTTCCCAACATTCGTCCGGTTCTAAAGAGCCTAAGAGTCCCGCAGACGTTAATGAGTGCGTCAGTCAAGGTCAAATGCAGGAGGCAATGAACAAGGCGCTTGAGAAGATCGATGAGAAGATCGCCGAGGCTGTGAGGACGAACATCACGCAGCTGAACATCGCCCCAGCTCTGCAGGACCTCACCACTCAGTTGGCTGCGATTTCTACACGACTAGGTGCCTTGGAGGGGCGTGCACCTGCCGGCAACAACAACGACGACGATGACGACGTTGTCTTTGATGCCGATGGCAACATTGATGAGCGTGCAACTCGGGATGCACGACTTCGACGGCGTCTTCGCCATAATCGTCGAGGTATGGGAGGACACAACAACAACAACTACGACCAGCATCGTCCTCATGATGATCCGTTTGCTAAGGTAAAATTTTCCATACCTTCCTTTGCTGGTTTATATGATGCTGAAACATACCTTGATTGGGAGATGACGGTCGAGCAAAAATTTAGTTCCCACCTTGTTCCTGAGCAACATAGAGTTCGACAAGCTACTAGTGAGTTTAAGGACTTTGCTATTATTTGGTGGACTGGTCTAGCTGCTGTAGGACAACTACCTGACACTTGGGATGAATTGAAAACAGCTATGCGCGATCGTTTTGTTCCTCCTTCTTTTCAGCGAGACATGCGTCTCAAATTGCAGCGCTTAGATCAAGGTAGCAATTCGGTACAGGATTACTATGCTGAGTTGCAAAAAGGCATGATGCGTTGTGGGGTAGTTGAGGACATGGAGGATAAAGTGGCTCGTTTCTATGGGGGGTTGAGGCGTGATATTCAGGATATTGTTGATTATAAACGCTTTAACACTGTCAACGAGTTGTTCCATGTTGCTATGCTTGCAGAAAAAGAATTGCAGGGACGACAGGAACCGACAAGGGCACGAAGTGGCCGTCCCATGCAACACAGTACGACGACAAATACGGGAGCGCCACGTACTTCTTCAAGCTATCGTGTACCTCCTCCACCAGCAAGCAAGCGATCCTCCACTGCGGCACTACCTCCTTCGACACGCCCTGCAGATTCTTCTAAATCTTCCGTGCAGGGTCCAGTGAAGAGTTCTGCTTCCACTACATCCACGGGCCGCACGACTGAGATTCAGTGCCATCGATGCCTTGGACTTGGGCATATGCAGCGCGACTGCCCAAGCAAACGAGCGTACATCGCCACTGATGATGGAGGCTATGTGAGCACATCCGACGTTGAAGACAATGAGGAGGATGACGCTCCATCTCCGGACGACAGCGTTGTCCTTGCCAACCACGACGCCTCCGTGTACCACTCCATCGTTGTTCAGCGCGTCCTCAATGCGCAGGTGAGTGAACCTGATCAGATTCAACGCCATAACTTGTTTCAGATTGAGTTCGTGATCAAGAATAGGCGAGCACGTGTGATCATTGACGGGGGCAGCTGCAACAACTTGGTGAGTTCAGATTTGGTCAAGAAGCTAGGCTTGACCACTCGTCCACATCCACATCCATACCATATTCAATGGTTGAATGATTCGGGGAAAGCTAAGGTAACACAGTCTTGTCGAGTCCCTTTCTCCCTTGGTACTTATAGTGATTCTGTGGATTGTGATGTTGTTCCTATGCAAGCATGCTCTCTTTTATTGGGTCGTCCTTGGGAACATGATAATGATGCTTTGCACCATGGTCGTAGTAACAAGTATACTTTTATGCACAAAGGAAAGAAAATTACTTTGTTACCTATGACGCCTACTGAAATTATTGAATCTGATAGGGAGAGGGCTGCTACGGCTAAACAACCACCTCATGTTAAATCTGAAATTCAGCAAGAAATAACTTTAAAAGCTCCTGTCATGCTTGCTACAAAATCTGACCTTGCTGAAATTTATGATGGTACTACTATATGCTATGCTTTGTTGTGTAAGGATGCTTTGTTTTCAATGGATGATTTGCCTTGCACATTGCCACCTGCGGTTACTAACCTTTTGCAGGAGTTTCGAGATGTTTTCCCTGCTGAGCTACCTCCAGGCCTTCCACCCATTCGAGGGATTGAGCACCAGATTGACCTGATTCCTGGTGCAAGCTTGCCCAACCATGCGGCGTACAGAACCAACCCCGAGGAGACTAAGGAAATTCAGCGCCAAGTCCAAGACCTTTTGGACCGCGGGTACGTACGTGAGAGCCTTAGTCCTTGTGCTGTTCCTGTGCTTTTGGTTCCTAAGAAAGATGGTTCATGGCGCATGTGTGTAGATTGTAGAGCCATCAACAATATTACTATTCGGTATCGTCACCCTATTCCTAGGCTAGACGACATGCTTGATGAGTTGTGTGGTGCTATAATTTTCACAAAAATTGACTTGCGTAGTGGTTACCACCAAATTAGAATGAAACTTGGTGATGAATGGAAAACTGCTTTTAAAACTAAGTTCGGTTTGTATGAGTGGTTAGTCATGCCTTTTGGTTTAACTAATGCACCTAGTACTTTCATGAGATTGATGAACGAAGTTTTACGTCCATTCATTGGTAAATTTGTGGTGGTTTACTTTGATGATATCTTGATTTATAGCAAGTCTATGGCTGAGCATATGGATCATTTGCGTGCTGTTTTTATTGCATTACGTGATGCACGTTTGTTTGGTAACCTCGACAAGTGCACCTTTTGCACAGATCGAGTATCTTTTCTTGGCTATGTTGTGACTCCACAGGGCATTGAAGTTGATAAGGCTAAGGTGGAGGCGATTCAGAGCTGGCCTACACCCACAACGGTGACACAAGTGCGGAGTTTTCTTGGCTTAGCGGGATTTTATCGCCGTTTTGTCAAGGAATTCAGTACTATTGCTGCACCGTTGATCGAGTTGACAAAGAAGGCCGTTGCTTTCCATTGGGGGCCAACACAAGAGGAGTCCTTCACACTTTTGAAGGACAAGCTTACACACGCACCGTTGCTCCAACTTCCAGATTTTGGTAAGACTTTTGAGCTCGAATGTGATGCTAGTGGAATTGGAATTGGTGGTGTTTTGATGCAAGAAGGTAAACCTGTTGCCTACTTTAGTGAGAAATTAAATGGCCCTGCTCTTAATTACTCCACGTATGATAAAGAATTGTATGCTCTTTTTCGTTCTTTAGAATCGTGGCAACATTATTTATGGCCTAAAGAATTTGTCATTCATTCTGATCATGAGTCACTTAAGCATCTTCGTAGTCAAACAAATTTGAATCGTAGACATGCTAAGTGGGTTGAATTTATTGAATCTTTCTCTTATGTCATCAAACACAAAAAGGGGAAGGATAATGTTATTGCTGATGCTTTGTCTAGGCGCTACACCTTGCTGTCCCAACTTGATTGTCGCATTTTTGGCCTCGAATCCATTAAAGAACAATATGCTTTAGATGCTGATTTTAAAGATGTTTTGTTGCATTGTCGTGAGGGCCGTGCATGGAATAAATATGTGTTGAAAGATGGGTTTTTGTTTAGAGCTAACCGCCTATGCATTCCAGTTGGAGCCATTCGTCTTTTGTTGTTGCAGGAGGCGCATGGAGGCGGTTTGATGGGACACTTTGGAGCGAAGAAGACGGAGGATGTTTTGGCCACGCATTTCTTTTGGCCAAAATTGAGACGAGACGTCGAGCGCTTTGTGGCTCGCTGCACGACATGTCAAAAAGCTAAGTCTCGTTTGAATCCACATGGTTTATACATGCCTCTTCCTGTTCCTTCGATTCCTTGGGCAGATATTTCTATGGACTTTGTTTTAGGACTGCCTAGGACTAAGAGGGGGAGGGATAGCGTTTTTGTTGTTGTGGATCGCTTTTCTAAGATGGCACACTTTATACCATGTCATAAAACCGATGATGCTTCTCATATTGCTGACCTCTTTTTCAAAGAGATAGTTCGTTTGCATGGTATGCCTTCTACTATTGTTTCAGATCGTGATGCGAAGTTCTTGAGTCACTTTTGGCGCACTTTGTGGAACAAGTTGGGTACCAAACTCCTATTTTCTACAACTTGTCACCCACAAACAGATGGCCAAACGGAGGTGGTGAATCGTACCTTGTCCACAATGTTGAGAGCTGTTTTGAAGAACAATTTGAAGATGTGGGAGGAGTGTTTGCCGCATGTTGAGTTCGCCTACAATCGAGCGGAACACTCTACTACCAAGGTAAGTCCCTTCCAGGTAGTGTATGGTTTCAACCCTCGTGCTCCAATTGATATTTTGCCTTTGCCTACTAGTGAGAGAGTTAATAATGATGCTAAGGAGCGTGCTGATTTTATTCTAAAGTTACATGCTCAAACTAAAGAAAACATTGAAAAAATGAATGAAAAATATAGGATTGCTGGTAGCAAAGGTAGAAAAGAACTAAAACTTGAACCAGGCGATTTTGTTTGGTTGCATTTGAGAAAAGATAGATTTCCTGAATTGAGAAAGTCTAAATTGATGCAACGAGCTGCTGGTCCTTTTAAGATTTTAGAGAAGATAAATGATAATGCATATGTGCTTGAGTTGCCTCCCGAGTTCGGGGTTAGTCCCTCCTTTAACATTTCAGATTTACGGCCATACTTGGGAGAAGAAGATGAGCTTGAGTTGGGGACAACTCCGCTTCAAGAGGGGGAGGATGATGAGGACATCGCACCCATGGATACACACAATCATTCTTCCGCTACTGATATTGAAGGTCCAATTACTAGAGCTCGTGCACGACAATTGAATCAACAGGTGAGCTTGTTCTTAATTACGAGTTTATATGCTACTATAGAGAATAGATTGCTACCTAATGATTATATTGTGATTAGGAACCATGGAGAGGACAGAGGAGGGCCTGGAGAACAGCTAGGAGTCGGCCAAGGACGTGCAAACCAAGTCAGAGGCCCAACCCACGTCGACGTCGAGTCCAACTCGGAGTCCAGGAGCAGCCTGCATTAAAACGGACGCCCAGGTCGCATACGACCTCCGTTTTTGACGAACTACATATGGATGGAAAGAGGACGAGACCACCTTTCCAATGGGACCGGTCCCATGTCCAAATTCCTTCGGAGTCAACAGGAATAGTCGAAACAATGGACAGTCCAGAATCTGTCAGGGTGCTGCGACACCGTTTTTGGGCCGGATCGGCTTTGTATCGTGTTGAGCCCAATAGGGGCGCGTCCAGTAGGGATGTCGACGTCCCTCTGCCTTTATTTACAGCCGCCACCCCATGTTTAGGGTTCGGGTTTTGCTTAGATAATTTCTGTCAAGAACAGAGTCGCCGTACAACGGTTTGTGAGACCCCAACTTCGTGAGATTCAATTCAGATTTGCAATTTGGTTGTTTTCTCTCTCGTTCTTGCTTGTGTTTTCGATTCGCAGGCAGGGATAGCCTTCTCGGCGAGGTCACTCGTGTTCATCGCGAGTGATAACCATAGAGGACGTGGTGCTGCGATTGCGGGGTTCGGAACGTGCCGTTCGGAAGCCGGATCGATTTGTGTCGCGACCTCGCCCAAGTCGTAGTTATCAGAACCTGTAGGAAGATCGGGATCCCCGTTCCCACCACCTTCATTGGCGAGACTCGTAGGTAGACGTAATCTCCTACCTCGAAGGTCAATGGTCTATGCTTTTTATCTGCATAGCTCTTCTGTCTTGACTCGGCGGCCTTCAGATTGGCTTGTATAACCCGTACCTTCTCTTCAGCCTGCTGTACTAGGTCTGGGCCCAATATGATTCTTTTGCCTGCTTCTGACCAGTTGAGTGGGATTCTGCAACTACGGCCGTAAAGTGCTTCAAAAGGGGACATCTGGATGCTGGCTTGATAGCTGTTATTATATGAGAACTCCGCCAATGACAGATAAGTGTCCCATCCTTTTCCGTACTCCAAAACACAAGCTCGGTGCATGTCTTCAGGTATTTGGTTCACTCTTTCCGTCTGACCGTCAGTCTGAGGGTGGTAGGCTGAGCTGTGTATTAGCCTGGTTCCTAGTGACTCGTGGAGTTGCTTCCAAAATCGACCGGTGAACTGGGTACCTCGGTCGGAGATGATTGTCTTGGGCACTCCATGTAGGCAGACTATCCGGTCAATATATAGTTCTACGTACTTTTTCATTCTATAATGGTACTGACATGTATGAAATGAGCGGACTTTGTTAGGCGATCCACGATTACCCAAATGGAGTTATGCTGTCGAGCGGTGGTGGGTAGCCCAACAATGAAGTCCATGCTGATGTCTTCCCATTTCCATGACGGGACGCTCAAAGGTTGTGACAACCCTGCACCCTTCAGGTGGTCGGCCTTTACTCTGCAGCAGGTGTCACATTCCGCTACATATCGAGCGATTTCTCTTTTCATCCTTGTCCACCAAAACTTCTTTCGGAGGTCCTGATACATCTTGTTACTGCCAGGATGAATTGAGTACTTGGATAAGTGTGCCTCATCCATGATTTTCCTTCGGAGCTCGTGATCCTTCGGCACCACCAGTCTGTTCTTGAACCACAGAACTCCTTCTTCGTCTTCTCGGAAGCACTGCATCTTCTTCTCTTGCAGTCCTAATCTGATCTTCTCCATGCCCTTATCAAGCTTCTGGGCCTTGGCTACCTTATCTCTAAGTGTTGGCACTAAGGCTAGGTTGTAGAGGGCTCCGTGAGGCAGAATTCTTATGGTTGGTTCTAGTTCTTCGGTTGCAACTCCTTGATCCAAGTAGTGGCAATGGACATTTCTGCTCAACGCGTCTGCAACCACATTGGCCTTGCCTGGATGATAGTGGATCTCTATCTCGTAATCCTTGATTAACTCTAGCCACCTTCGTTGCCTCATGTTCAACTCATTCTGGGTGAAAATGTACTTGAGACTTTTGTGGTCGGTATAGAGGGGTACTAGATTTCCCAACAAGTAATGCCTCCACACCTTCAGAGCTAATACCACGGCTGCCAATTCCTAGTCGTGTGTGGGGTAATTCAACTCATGCTTACGGAGTTGTCTGGAAGCATAAGCAATTACCCGTCCTTCTTGCATTAACACGCAACCAAGTCCAGTGTCCGACGCATCACAATACACGTCGAAGGGCTTGCTCAAATCCGGTTGGGCGAGAACTGTGCTGTGGTCAAGTGCTTCTTCAAAGTTTGAAAGGCTTCTTCGCACTTTTCTGTCCACTTGAACTTCTGATCCTTCTTGAATAGATCTGTGACACCCCAGGTGTCACCAGGGCAAAAGTCGACAACTATAAACCCTAATTCATAATTTCACTCACTTTAAAGCAGTTTCAATCGTAGAAATGAAAAGGAACATTGTTTAAAATGCTTTAAGGAGACACTAGGAAAAATTTGACAAACAACAGAGCATTTTAGCAAAGTCCGGGAGAAATCTCAACTAACAGTGTCGAAATCTCGTTAACAGAAAGGAATTCAAAACCTAACTCTTGACCATCAAAACTTTTACAGAACCCTAGCTATATTTTTACATAACAATTAAGCACACTTCAAAATAGAATTTTGGGAAATTATTCAAGATTTTTGGAAAAGATTTAGACCTCTTAGAAATTCACAGAAGCTATAATAAACCTAGAAATTTAAGAATTTTTAGAGGCCAAATCATGACTTGAACCTTAAAAGAAAAGTGTTCCAAATAAATTCCTGAGCTTGTGCAAAAATTCTCAAAAATTTTTGAGCTCGGCAAGGGTGCCGATTCATTGAATTACCTTCCAGCCTTAATGAAAAAGAAAAAAAAAATATAACAACTGTTGCCGGGCGGGCTACAGTGCCCGCCCGCCCGACAACCGGGGCGCGTAGCCGCCCGGGCGCGCAGCCGCCCGGCCACGCCCGTCCGACACGGCTGCATGCCCCCCCCACATCGCAATTACTCGGCCCTCTCTCTCTCTCCCGCGCTCCCCTTTTCTCCCTCCCTCTCTCTTCTCTGCTCCGCCGCCCGAGCCGCCCGACGCCGCCTCACTGCCGCCATGACGCCCCCCTACTCCCCTACTTCCCTACCCGTTTTCCTCCTATAAATGGCGCGGGCTCCTCCCCAATTTCCCCCCTCCTCCATTTCTTCTCCCCCCCTCGCGAGAATCCCCCCAATTCTCTGCCCCCGGCCGCCGCCAATGCCATTGCCGCCCCCCACGGTGAAACGCTGCCTCCGAACCATTTCAATCAAATTCCTTCACCAATTCACTCCCCCTCCACCCCGTGAAGCTCACAGAACCGTCCAATCCTCCGAAGTCGAGCCATATCGCCGGAATTTCATCGATCACCGCCGCCCCGAGGCACCCCCACGGTGAGACCCCCTCTGCCGTGCCCAACCTTGATGAATACCATGTTGCTGAGCTTTGTCATGTCATGTGGATCATGAAAAGCCAAGGTTCGACGGCCGGCGACCACCCCATCGTCGGGAATTGGCCGCCGGAGCTCGTCGGAGACTGTGCCCTGTTTTTCCTTTTTCTAATTATTTTCCAGATTATTGCTCTGTCTTCTAAAAACCCTAGAAAATCACAGGAAGATCCAAAAATGCCAAACCAAAATTTGTTAGAACCCTCGTGAAAAGTACTAATTTTCTGTTAAAGCACTTTTTAACAAATGACCAAAAATTTGAATTAATTAGAAACACTGCTTTCTGTTTTTGAATTTTAAATTGAGTTCTAGAGCAAGGCTAGGGCTAACCTTTGATTCACAAATGCACCATAGTACTACACACCCTCTGGAAATTTATGAAGATTTTAGGAACACGAAATGGCATCTAACCCTATTAAATAACTTCAATCTGCCTAGTTTAAATACCATTTTCTAAAGTGCATTGTAAAAGTCATTTACAAGGTTAGACCCAAAAGCAAAGTTTTAGATCTGGTGCTCAGAAATTCTCACAAAAAGTTTCAGAATTTTATTCTAACGTTTACTAGTGCTTTCTGACTTTACAATGTTTAAAAACAGGAAATTTGATGAATTTTTATAAAATATAGAAAATTCATCTAGGCCCCACCCAAAGCCCAAAATGCTTATTCCAGGGAGTACTACCAACTAAAAATAATCTTATGGAAGAATTAAAATCTTCATTTTAACCCTAGTTTAATAGCCGAAGTAATTAAATAATATTAACCGATGAAAAGTGTCGCATTAACTTAACTAAAGTTGAAGTTGATGAACATGCCAACTAAAAGTCACCTCATGGGAGTTTGATAGACTTCTTTAAACATCATTCACAGATTAATAATTGAATTTAATCGACGACGTCGAGTAATTAGGGTTAACCCTAATTCTGGGCGTCGCCAACCTAAACCCTAGGTTGTTATTGATAATAATAATAAGTTTCTATTTCATTGAACTTATCATAATACTACTGCATCATGTAGATTCTAACGCTCACGAAGTAGCTGCGGATCCAAGTTCCTCGACCCCCGCCGAAGAAGTCAACATCAGCTCAGAGGAACCAGGCAAGCCCCGGTGCACAACCGAATTTTCAAGTTTTACTTTTACATCTAAGTGTGTCTTGTTTGTGCATTAAGTACTAGGAGTTGATTGAAACCATAGTTGCATTGTTTCCATAGGAAAACCCTAGCGGTAGTTGGTATAGACACCCCTTTAGTCTGCTATGCTTAGTAGGTATTGCCGGTAGAAGTCGAGGAGAGTGGACGCTGCTCATGAAAGGATAGGTTGTTGATTGAAACTATTTCATGAGATGGGCCACACGAATGTGAATTAGTAAGAAAGATAAAAGTTTGAGGGCCAGACAGGATACAAAGTAGGTCGGCGACTGGACTGGGTCCAGGGTGACCGTAGACTTGTCTGATCCGTGTGGTCCGAGACTGATCGAGTGTTGAACGTACTGGTCGTATGCTGGGTGTTATGGCCCCAGTAAACCTATGTAGCCTAGTGATTGCAACGTCGAACCTGCCCTACGGTGTCTGACTAGGAGGAGATCTGGGGTGGGCAGCGTGGGAACTCCACAGAAACCGTCTGGGACGTGTTGTCTGGTGGGACGCGGCGCTGCTAAGGCAGGCGTAGGAGGGAATTGACGTTGCAGGAGCTGGTGTGAACGGTTGCCACGTGCGAGTCTGGGACACGCACGTGTCGTACGGTCAGGTTTCCCCCTGCAGGGTATAAAATCGTTTCGAACCGCTGTCGCTCTCAGTTAGTGAGCATGCTCGTGAAACGCACCACATTTTAGTAAATAGGTTGAAACACAGTGAGAAGGAATTATGATTATTAATATTGCTATTGTTGATTCTGTTATGTTTGCTTAGCAGTGCTAACTAAATTTATTTTTCTAATCACTTAATCTGATGCTAAAACTTGACAAGAGTAGCATAGGCTTGCGAGTCCTCTTTGCAAGTAAACCCTCCCAGGTCAGCCTTCATGTCTAGGAGTCGACTGTAGCCAGCCATTTGTCGGGTAAGTCTTGCTGAGCTTCTTAGAAGCTCACGCGTTAGCGTTTTGTGGTTTTCAGGCGCCGTCATGCAGGAACCAGCAGGTAGCTTTCATTGGAAGGAGCCTCCCCTCGAGTTTGGGAACCTCCAGTGGGAGTTGTGCGAGTCGCCGCAGTGAATGTTGAAGTGGCTAGTAGCATGACGCTGGGCACGGCGCGTGCTTTTGCTTAAGTCCGAGTGTCGGAGTTGTAATAGTTCTAGTCTTCCGCTGTTATCGTTTTTCGAAACTTCTGCGTACTCTGAAACAATGTAATATTTAACTTTAAATTTATGAACCAATGATGTATTAAGTTCTCTCTTCTTGTAAAGTATTGCTGTTTATCCCTGTCTGTGTTGTATTGTGTGTACGCTCGCTTCGCCGAGCATTGCCCAACAAGATCTTGGCTTAACGACTGACCGGATTCGTCCCGAGACGAGGTTTCTGGGCGGGTCGTGTCAAGATCTGTAATAGGCCTGGCAATCTTGGAAAAGTTGGGAATGAAGCGACGATAATATCCTGCTAATCCCAAGAAACTTCGCACCTTGTGGACTGTTGTGGGTGCTTTCCAATTAACAACATCTTGCACCTTTCTTGCGTCAACAGAAATACCTTCCGCGGAGACAACATGACCCAGAAACTGAACACGCTCAATCCAGAATTCGCACTTGCTAAACTTGACATAGAGCTGATGATCTCTGAGTCTTTGGAGAACTGTCCGAAGGTGCTCTGCATGCTCATCGGTTGACTTGGAGTATATTAGGATGTCGTCAATGAACACCACTACAAACTTATCTAGCTCTGGCATGAATACTGAGTTCATGAGGTACATGAAGTACGCTGGTGCGTTTGTGAGTCCAAACGACATCACCAAATACTCATATAGCCCGTATCTGGTGGAGAAGGCCGTCTTCGGAACGTCACTGGGGCGGATCTTGATCTGATGATAACCAGACCGAAGATCGACTTTTGAGAAGACCTTTGCTCCAGCCAATTGATCAAATAGAGTGTCTATGCGTGGCAAGGGATACTTGTTCTTGATAGTTACCGCATTCAAGGGGCGGTAATCCACGCATAGCCTCAAGGACTGGTCCTTCTTCTTTACAAACAGTGCCGAACAACCCCAAGGCGAGGTACTGGGCCGTATAAAGCCCTTGTCCAACAAACTCCTACAACTGTTTCTTCAATTCTGCTAACTCCTTGGGTGCCATCTTGTATGGCCTGCAGGAGATCGGGGCTGTGCCGGGCAACAGCTCAATCTGGAATTCCACATCTCTGTCCGGTGGTAAACCAGGTAAATCTTCTGGGAATACGTCTGGAAACTCCTTAACCACTGGTATCTCGTTCAGACTTTTCCCGACAACATGGTAGACTTGTTTGAGGGTAGCTTTAGGGTGATCTAGGTTTATGGATATGGAACCGTGAAGTGGAGAGGTTAAGTGGACTACACGGTTAGAAATATCAAGGATGGCATTATGGTGTTTCATCCATTTCATGCCGATGATAATATCGATAACCTGCCCATCTAGAATTATGAAGGAGGTACGATAGATGCAGCCTCCTAGATTTAGGGGTGCTCCCTTTAAACCATAATTCGATAATATGTTGCCTCCAGGCGATTTTATGATGAAGGGTGGCTCTAAGGGGATTGTGGCTAGACTTTTACCCTTGACAAAATTCTTACTGATAAAATTATGGCTTGCACCGGAATCGAATAGAACAAAAGCTGAGTGGGTAGAGAGCGAGAACGTACCCGCCAGTACTTGTTCGCCCTCAGCAATTTCTTCGGTCGTGGTGTAATTTACCCGACCGGTCCTGGTGTTCTTCTGGCCCTTTTGCTGGCCCTGCCCCTGGTTTGATTGCCGATTGCCTCCGGACTGCTGGTTGGAGGGGCACTCGCGGGTGAAGTGTCCCGGCTGCCCGCAGTTGAAGCAAGGCGTGCCTGGTCCAGGACGGGTGCCCTGTTGAGGTGGGCGGACACCCTGGTTCCTCTGCGGCGGGGGAGGTGCGCGGTAGCCGACCTGCTGTTGATTCTGTGGGGGCCGGTATGGCTGCTGCGGCGGACGGAATGTCGGAGCCTCCGGCAGGGTGGCCTTGTACTTCCTACCATCGGGTGCAGTGTACACCAGACGGTACTTGGGTGGCGGGGCATTTGATGGCCCACCGCTGGCTCGCCTTTTCTCCCGTTGCTCCTTTTCAAGGTATTCTTCGGCGATGAGGGCGTTGCTAACTAACTCGTTAAATGAGCCACCTTGATTCAGGGCCAAGCGACCCTGGAGTGTGATGGTCAACCCTTCCATGAAGCGGTGCTTCCGCTTTGCATCCGTGTCAACCTGCTCTGGAGCATATAGAGCAAGTTGGTTGAACACACGGGAATACTCGTGCACCGTGCGGTTTCCTTGTGTCAAGGCCATGAACTCCTTGGCCTTCCTCTGCATGAGTCCCGTGGGGATGTGGTGAGCGTGGAACGCCTCCCGGAACTGTGCCCATGGCACCTGGGTGTTGGCCGGGAGAGTGGCCAAGTAATTGGCCCACCAAGCTCCAGCGTGTCCGTGGAGCATCTGTGCTGCGAAGAGCGTTTTCTGAATTTCTGAACAATGGAGCAGCCCAAACTTGGCCTCGATTGTACGAAGCCAGCGGTCTGCCTCCATTGGTTCCCGGGCATCTCTGAACTTCGGGGGATGAGTGGCCAGAAACTCAGTATATGTGCTGTCCTGGTCGCGGTTCCGAGCGCCTCGATTCGTGCCACTATTCTCCAGGATGGCCCGCAGCATCTCTTGCGTTTGCTGGCTGCTTTGAAGCAGGACCGCTATAGCTGTGGCCAAGGTTGGCTCAGCTGGCGGGGGCGGCGGGTTGGAGCTTTCCGCCTCCTGACGTTCTGCTCTGGTGTTCACCATGCTGAAAAGCAAAAAGGTTCCTTATTATTAGAACAGTTCAACCCATGTCCATTTCTCAACATAAGTAAAAGTACGTCAAAATGCACGGCACAGATATCTTAATAAAACAAACTTCATTCATTCCCCAAAATATGACAGTACATCCGTCGTTCAACTCCTTAGACTGTCAAACCACCACTCTTA
Source organism: Oropetium thomaeum (assembly GCA_001182835.1). Classification (NCBI taxonomy): domain Eukaryota; kingdom Viridiplantae; phylum Streptophyta; class Magnoliopsida; order Poales; family Poaceae; genus Oropetium; species Oropetium thomaeum. The sequence continues at coordinate 1,856,155 of LFJQ01000009.1, read as the reverse complement.
CATCCCAAAGATTACAATGCCCCTAAGTTAGACCCCTGAGAACACACACTAACACCATGACAAGGACAACACACTCCTTAAGCGAATCATCTAGTTAAACTAGCGTTGCGAAACCACCTCCGATCTACTCCTCGTCTGGCTCTGGATCTGAAGCTTCGAGATCCGATACCTCTGACTCAGGCGCATCATCGTTAGCGGGAGGGGGCTGCTGTGCCTCTAAAAGTCCCGCTAACTGATGCTGCAAATGATGGTTCTCATGGGCGAGATCCTCAGCCATCTGAACCGCGTTATCCCTGAGTATCTCCAGCTGGTGAATGTGTTGCAACATGAGGTTGCAATCATTATCTCTAGCATGGATCTGGGCAGTCTTAATCTCAGAGACCGCCTCCAACTCAGAGATGCGCGTAGCGCGCGCGTTGCAGCGAGCACGCAGTGCATTGTTCCTGCTCTCCAAGTCCTGAATCTTCTCCTTGTGTTGGGCTATCTCTACATGAGCCTGTCGCAAGGCCTGACGGTCCATCTGAGCTGTGAGAACAGTGTCCTCATGCAAGTTGAGCAGCGCTAGGCTCAACGTGAACAAGGGAGTGACGTGGTCCATCTCTCCCCTGAGAGTCCTGATCTGAGCATTATTGACATTGCGGTGCCAGGTACTGTCGACCTGGTCCCGTATTGGGAACATCGCTGCTGGTTTGTCTGCCAGGTCCTCAAGGTGTCGCTCGCAAAGCCTCAATAGAGCCTGATGAGCGGCCGACTCGATGGCTTCAGTCTTATCCGAACCAAATGTGGTGCTGGTACAAATCTCTCCATTGGCATGTCGTGGGTGCGTGGGTAATGTAACTGTGGCCGAGCAGCGCGGTAGGTCATACTGCCGATACTCTCGGATCTGAAACCAAGGAGTCTCTGCATAACCCAGTGACTGCAAGGTCTGCCTGAGTATCTCCACGAATCCTCTGCGTCCCGACTTCTTGGTGACATAGGTAGGGGTGGAATCCTCAACACCTATCTCCGCGAGCCCATGCTCGATCGTATTGGCATCCATATGCAACAGAAAGATGAATAATATTTTATCAATCAGAAGCCACATGTTGACACATAGTTCAAAGCATGTTAAATCTTCCGATACGTAAAATATTTTCATCCCTGCATAAAAGGTGATCCAAGTTGGTCACTAAGGTTGTTAATCTAGCAACAACCGATTAACTTGAGGTGCTTTACCATCTAAGTTGACCTGTCAAGGAGACAATCTTCTCATCGAGGAAGGTGTTGAAAAAGGCTCAATGGTATGCAAGGGTTTTACTCCAACTCGGTTGATGCCACGTAATCTCTAAGGGAGGAAGGTATCCAGGTTGACTTCTTAATTTCTGTTGGTGTTACAGCCATTAATGATGGAATTTTTGCTCCTGGATGGTTTTAGTATAAGTTTGAAGGATTTTAACATTTCTTCATGCAATGCAATCCTACATCGGCCTATACGTCCTCACAAAGTAAAAAGAATACACGTAGGCGGTGGCAGAATCGCACTCAAGTTAGCCATTACTACACGTTTCTTACGATATCGTGGTTAGCGTACCTGCAGAAAATGGCATCACAGGCAGTTCAATATAAATATATATCAAAAGTAAAAACAACAACCCATATCATTGCCATATGGGTCGCCCCGAGTAGGTCACGTACGGGGATCACGTGTCCGACCTTCCCTGCGCGGCGACAGACTGCACTTTACCTCAGGCAGCGGAGGTATGAGAGTGTTCCGCAAAACCGAAGTCGTGAGAAACAAACTCATCTCTTGTGTGCCAAAGACACAAGACTCCACTGTTGCGAAGGTCTGCATTCGCAACAAGTCCGTAACCCACACCTCGTACGGTAGAGGTCCGCTTCTCTCCCTAAACGGCAAGGGGGCGTACTATGTTACAGCGAATATAATACCTCCTTCCATACCACCATGGTATAGAACGCTACTGTTGCGGATGCAACAGGGATTTTCCGACCTTTCACCGTAGTTGAGCGGCGTACCTTACCTTGCTTACACTTAGCGTAGGTGCGTCGTTACAGAAAAGTAAATCTAGACTGGGTTTAGTTAGCTCCTGATCTAGGTTAGCTCGCCACCTGATAACCTATTAACTAATAGGGCTCGTACCTCACTCGCACGTAATTTTCGAAAATATGCCTTAAACGCTGTACCGTTTCCCAACACAGCTCTGATACGAAAGCTGACGCGGACCCGCCCAGAAAACCTCGTCTCGGGACGGATCTTGTCAGTCGTTGAGTTGAGCCAGGATCCTGTTGGGCAACGCTCGGCGAAGCGAGCGTACACACGATACAACACAGGCAGGAATAAACAGCAATAATTTTACAAGGAGAGAGAACTTAATACAACATTAATTCATAGATTTGAAGTTGGATCTTACATTGATTCAGAGTACGCAAAAGTTTTGAAATAAAAACAGCGGAAGACTTGAACGATTTCAAGCTCCGACACTCGGACTTAAGCAAAAGCACGCGCCGTGCCCACGGGCGTCGTGCTACTGGCCACTTCAAAGTTCACTGTGCGACTCGCACAACTCCCACTGGAGGTTTCCGATCTCGCGGAGAGGCTCCTCCCAATGGAAGCTACCGGCTTGGTCCTACATGACGGCACCTGAAAAACCACATATCGCTAACGCGTGAGCTTCTAAGAAGCTCAACAAGACTTACCCGTCAACGTGGCTGACTACAGCCAACTCCTAGACATGCTGGCTGACGCGGGTGGGTGTACTTGCAAAAGGACTCGCAAGCCTATACTACTCTTGTCAAATTTTAGCACCAGATTAAGTGATTAGAATATAAATTTAGTTAGCACTGAGACTAATCAAACATAACAAGAGCAACAATAGCAATAGTAATAATCACGATTTCTCCTCATTGTGTCTCAACCTATTTACTACAATGTGACAGAGAGTTCAAGTAAGCTCATAGCTGAGAGCGACAGCGATTCGAACCAATTTTTATACCTCTGCAGGGTTAACCTAATCGTACGACACGTGCGTGTCCCAGACTCGCACGTGGCAACCGTTCACACCAGCTCCTGCAACGTCAATTCCAGCCTACGCATGCCTTAGCAACGCCGCATCCCACCAGACAACACGTCCCAGACGGTTTCTGTGGAGTTCCCACGCTGCCCGCCCCAGATCTCCTCCTAATCAGACACCGTAGGGCAGGTTTGACGTTGTAATCACTAGGCCATGTAGGTTTATTGGGGCCCATATCACCCAGCATACGATCAGTACATTCAATACTTGCCCAGCTGTGCCACACGGATCAGACCAGACTACGGTCACCCTGGTCCCGGACCAGTCGCCGACCTATTTATACCCAGTCTTACCCTCAATCTTTCATCTTTCTTACTTATTCACAAACATGTGGCACATCTCATGTAATGGTTTCATTCAATATCTCCTACCACTCGCGAGCAGCGTCCCCTCTGCTCGACTTCTACCGGTAATTATCTGCTAAGCATAGCATACTACGGGTGTCTATACCAGGTACAGTTAGGGTTTCCTATGAGAAACAATGCAACTATGGTCTCAATCAACTCCTAGCACTTAATGCACAAACAAGACACACTTAGTTATAAAAGCAAAATTTGAACAACGGTTGTGCACCGGGGCTTGCCGGGTTCTCCGGAGCTGTCGAAGGCTTCTTCTGCAGAGGTCGAGGCAACTGGAGCTGCAGCTACTTCGTGCGCTTCAGAGTCTACATGATGCAGTAGGATTATGATAAGTTCAATGAAAAAGGTTCATAGTGCCTTTGCTAATGATTAACTAGGATTTCGACGTTTAGGGATTAGGGTTAACCCTAATTCCTCGATGCCGTCGATTTAATTTAATGCTTAACCTGTGAATGATGTTCAAGAAATTTATTCAAACTATCATGAGGTGAATTTTAGTTGGCATGTTTAACAACTTCAACTTTAGTTAAGGTTAATCCGATATTTTACATGAATTAATAATTATTTAACAAATTCGACTATTAACCTAGGGTTAAAAATGAAACTTTTAATTATTCCTCAAGATTATTTTTAGTTGATAGCACTCACTGAAATAAGCCTTTTGAGCTTTGGTTGCGGCTCAGATGAATTTTCTATATTTTATAAAAATTCATCAAAGTTCCTGTTTTTAGATCTTATAAAATCAGAAAGCACTAGTAAACCTTAGAATAAAATCATGAAATTTTATGTGGGCATTCATGAGCATCAAAGCTAGAACTTTGCTTTTGGGTCTAATCCTTTTAATGACCTTTACAATGCATTTTGCACAGGAACCTTGGCTTTCCACGATCCATTCGACACGACGAAGCTCGGCAACACGATGAAGGTCAAGCTTTTGCACAGGAAGGGGGTGCTCATCGTGGAGGGTCTCGGTGGCGGCGGCGAAGTCGAGATTCTGATGAACGGAGCTCAAATCCGGAGGGTTGTGGAGTTCGGTGAGCTTCACGAGAGTGAGAGGGGGCGATTTGTCGAGGAAGAAGGATTGGAGGACGGGCGGGAGGGGGTTTTCACCGAGGAGGCGGCGGGATCGGCTATGGCGGGCGGCGGCCGGGGCAGGGGAATAGAGCTTTGGGCGTTGGGGAAGGAGGAAATGGAGAGGGAGGGGGGAGTTGGGGAGGAGGCGCATCGATTTTTAAAGGGTGCCGGGGTAGGGGAGTGGGAAAGCAGGGTGGGGACACAGTCGGGCAGCTCGGCGGCACACAGGGCGGCGTGCAGGAGGTGCAGCTCGGGGACGCGCGTGGGGCGGCGGGGAAATGAAGAGAGAGCGAGAGAGAGCTAGAGAGAGAGAGAGAGGGAGGGGGGCGTCGGGCATTGAAGGCGGCGCGCCCCGGATGTGAGCCGTGTCGGGCGGGAGGCCATGCCCTGCCGCTCGCCGCTTTGTCGGGCGGGCGGCGGGGCACTGTAGCCCGCCCGGCAAAACATATATATTTTTTTTAATTCTTTTGCTAAATCAAAGTTTGAGACATTAATTCAAATGAAATGTATGCTTCCCGAGCTCAAAACTTTTTGAAAATTTTTGTGTAGGATCAGGAATTTATTTGGAGCACTTTTCATTTAAGGTTCAAGTCATGATTCGACTTCTAGAAAGTCTTGAATTTCCAAGATGATTATAGCTTGTGTGAATTTTTGAGAGGTCTAAATCTTGTCCAAAAATTCTGAATAAATTCCCAAAATTATATTTTGAAGGGTACTTAATTTTTATGTAAAAATATGACTAGAGTTCTGTGGAAATTTTGGTAGCCAAGAGTTAGGGTTTGGATTTCTTCCTATCAACAGGATCTCGATACTGTTAGTTGAGATTTTCCCGGACTTTGCTATAGTGTTCTGTGGTTTGTCAAACTTTTCATAGTGTTCCTTTAAAGCATTTTAAACAATATTTCTTTGTATTTTCAAGGTTGAATCTGCTTTTAAGAGAGTGAAATTATGGATTAGGGTTTACAGTTGTCGATTTTTGCCCTGGTGACACCTGGGGTGTCACATTTCTCTAAAAATGAATAAGGACATGCATTTCATATATTCATGTTAGTTTAAAATTAATAAAGTTTCACATTACTTGGAAAGTTTGTGCATGCAGGTATATATCACTAGAATTGAGGCATAATCCGCTCTGTATCAAGAAAACACACTTCAGGCCAATTATAGACTGCCACGGAGGCAACCCATGGATCGCTGAGGTGGAGAAGACACAACTCCGACCAACCACAGGGTGCCACGGAGGCAGCACACGATTCATACACCCACCAGACACGCCGAAAGTACCAGAAAACCAAAGCCAACAGTGTACCCACGCTCTGGGCCCACCAGGCAGTTACCCTGCCAAAGTGGGATCCAAGTGGGCCCCATAGTGGATCGGGCGACCTAGGGGGTCGGCCGACTTGTGGGTTAGCCCACTCGGCCCCTGCTTTGGCCAGGTGGCAGTTACCACCTCTCCAAGGTTGGTTCTGGAGTTGGTGGCGGGTATTTCGCGCGGGAAGCGATCTAGAAGGGGGGAGGAAGCTCACTTCCTCAAGTCTTCTCCAGCTATAAATAGGACCCCTCTGCCTCACTTCCGAGACACACAAGAAGAGTTTTCCCACCTGCAAACATACTCTCATTTTAGTAGTAGTGGTGTTAGGATTAGTCTAAGAGCTCTTCTAGCTCCTAAGTAGTCTCTCCATAGGAATAGGTATAGGTCTAGTACTCATTTTCTTATTTCCTTTTGTAAGACTTTATGATTTATCAATGCAATACATTTCTATGCATTATTATTCATATGGTTTCAGTGATAATTATTATCCTTATCCTTGCCATGTGAATATACTTAGGATTTATGCTAGTGTATTTAGTTAGTATACTAGTATACTAGCCATAGTCTTAGGTATAGATGTCTATGTAGTTATGTATATATGTATATGCTTAGTATAGTTGATCATTGCATTGGTATTGGTTCCACCGTACTCACTAGAGTATGCTCTAGTTGAAGGGCCAATGTCTCTCGGGCGGGTAGAGTAATATTTAGGCATGTAAGCGTGGTGCTTAGAGTACTAAATATCCTTTGATGTTGTACGACCCACGGAGCTAGGGGTAGGCGGCTTAAAGTGACAGCCTTGTCCGTCCAGTATAATCCCCCATGTCCGGTCGTAGGGTTAGAGGTGTATAATTGTTGTAGTCTTTTTCGTGGATTGGGAGTAAACCGGTGCCCCGATATGTCCCTGCTTTGATCTCTTGCTAACATAGAACATATATGTGTACAAGTATATATAAATGTATAGGAATATAATGAGTCCCTAGATTAGTCGTATATTAGTTCTACTCCACTACTATAATTACTTGTAGGTCCTCTTCTTCGTGTCACACTACCTACATCTATCTTGCATTTACCCCTACAAGAGTATATGATATCTTAGTATGAGTGAATTAGTACCATTCCTCATAAGCATTATTCTTGTTAAGCATCCTCCCTGTAGAAAATAAATACGATACCCGAGACTACTCCCAGGTGAAATGCTACAACGTTAGAATACCGATGTTAATATTTCTGGCGCCTTTGCTTTGGATTGTCTTTGGACAAAACTTAGTAATGACGTAAGAAATACCAACAAGCGTTTCTGGCGCCGTTGCGAGGGAGTGATGTTTTAACAAGAATTTCATCAAGATTTATGTGCACTATGATATTCATGCTTAGTATTTTTACTCAAGCAGGTTCATCCTTGTCTGTTTTCTCTTTGTGTGAAAACAGGGTAGTGAATGACTGGTTTCGACTTGCCTGAAAACTTCATTGAAGATCCTGAGACGTTTTTACGCAAAGCTCGATCTCGCTTGACACCACCTCGGATCTCATCCTTTGCAAGTTCGTCGACTAGCCAAGCACCACTTAAGGAAGTCATGGCCCAGAAGCCACTCCGTTGCTACTCCGCTCCCTCCGCTAACCACGTGCCCGTTGGGCCCAAGGTTAACATGGGTGACGGAAGCTTCGAGCTCAAGACAGGTTTCATTACCATGGTGCAGGCCAGCCCATTTTGTGGGAAGGCCAACGAGGACGCCAATGCTCACCTTCAATAGTTCCTCGAGATCTACAGTACCTTCACCGTTAGAGGAGTGGGGCCAGAAGCCGTTAGGCTTCGATCGTTCCCGTTCTCCCTTCCTGGAAGAGTGAAATAGTGGTTCTACGCCAACAAAGGAGCTGCGGATACTTGGGAGAAGTGCTCCAATGCGTTCCTCGCCAAGTTCTATTCGATGGGCAAAACCAACACCCTTCGTGGTAGAATCTCAAGCTTTCAGCAGACATCGGATGTGTCCATCTCCGAAGCGTGGGATCACTTCCAAGAGTATCTCTTGGCTTGCTCTCACCACGACATGGATGATTGGTTCATCATCCAGAACTTCTTTCACAGGCTAACACCAATAGCCTGTGATCATATCAATGCTGCTGTGGGAGGTGCTTTCTACTCGCTCTTCGTCCCTCAAGCGACGGCCCTGATCGAGAAGATGGCAGCCAACCAGAGTTGGAGCGAAGATCGTCTCCAACCCATGAAGCGGGGCATGCACACCGTTAAGGAAACGGACATGCTCGCCGCTAAGCTGGATTTCCTCATGAAGCGCCTTGGAGACAAGTCGGAGCTCCATGGTACACTCCAAGCGCTTGATTCACGCATGACCTGCGAAGTCTGTGGGAATATGGGGCACTCGGGGAATAACTAGCCGGAGACCCAAGAGGACGTATGTTGGATGAACAACAACTACTCCAACGGATACCGTCCTCGAGGAGGCCAACAATGGGAATGACGTCCCAAGGAGGTAACAACTTTTATGGCAATTCAAATAAGTGCCTCTTAAAGAGTTAGTCATAGGGCAGACTAAAATTAATGAAAATTTTACTAAAAAGCTAGCTGCCAATGACAAAACCATAGAAAGCCTTAATGTTAAGTTAGATGGCTTATCTTCTTCTCTCAGGAGTCAGCTTAGTTTTAACAAAATGTTAGAAACTCAACTAGCTCAATTAGCCGCTTCTTTGCCTGCTATGGATTTTGGGAAGATACCGGGGTAACCCGATGCTTCCTTAGAAAATGTTAGTGCGGTGACCACTCATGGTGGTATGACCACTCGAGATCCGCTATATCCTAACCATGCAGCTAAGCCAGCCCAAAAGAAGGAAGACAAGCCCACATGAGTTCTTTGACAGAAACCTCATGCCCTTCCCAAGTTGTAACAGGAAGCCATCTGCGGATGTGCAGTTTTGATCACTTTGTTGAGGCCGTACAAAAGCTCCATATCAGTATTCCCTTGTTAGAGGCGATGTAGGCTCCAACCTACGCTCGCTACCTCAAGGATATATTAAGCAACAAGCGACCGCTGCCCACCATAGAAGTTGTTAAACTAACAGAACAGTGTAGCACAGCTATACTCAACCGGCTTCCTGAGGAGAAGAAAGATCCTGGATGTTGTTGATGGTCGTTAAGTACCAAATATACCGTCAACATTTCTCTAAAAATGAATAAGGACATACATTTCATATATGCATGTTAGTTTAAAATTAATAAAGTTCCACATGTACTTGAAAAGTTTGTGCATGCAGATGATTGTCACAGAAATTAAGGCATAATCCACTCTGTGGCAAGAAAACACACTTCAGGCCAATCATAGCATGCCACGGAGGCACCCCGCGGATCGCTAAGGTGGAGAAAATACAGCTCCAACCAACCACAGGATGCCACAGGGGCAGCACACGGATTCATGGACCCACCAGACGCGCCAAAAGTATCAGAAAACCGAAGCCAACCATGTACACACGCTCAGGGCCCACCAGGCAGTCACCCTGCCAAAGTGGGACCTGAGTGGGCTCCATAGGGGGTCAGGCGACCCATGGGTCGGCCGACCTGTGGGTTAGCCCACTCGGCCCCGCTTCGGCCAGGTGGCAGTTACCGCTTCTCCAAGGTCGGTTGTGAAGGCGGTGGCGGGTATTTCACGCGGGAAATTGTCCAAAAGGGGGGAGGAAGCTCACTTCCTCAAGTCTTCTCCAACTATAAATAGGACCCCTCTCCCTCACTTCCAAGACACATAAGAAGAGTTTCTCACATGCAATACACTCTCATTTGAGTAGTTGTGGAGTTACGATTAGTCTAAGAGCTCTTCTAGCTCTCTAGGAGTCTCTCCATATGAATAGGTATGAGTCTAGTACTCTTTTGCTTATTTCCTTTTGTAAGACATTATTATATATCAATGCAATAGATTTCTATGCATTATTATGCATATGGTGAGTGGTAATATTTATCCCTATACTTACTATGTGAATATACTTAGGATTTATGCTAGTGTATTTAGCTAGTATAGTAGTTTACTAGCCATAGTCTTAAGTATAGATATATATGTAGTTATGTATATATGTATATGCTTAGTATAGTTGATCATTGCTTTGGCATTGGTTCCACTGTACTCATTAGAGTATGCTCTAGTCGAAGGGCCAACGTCTGCCGGACGGGTAGAGTAATATTTAGGCATGTAAGCGTGGTCCTTAGAGTACTAAATATCCTTGGATGCCGTGTGACCCATGGAGCTAGGGGTAGGCGGCTTGAAGTGACAGCCTAGTCCGTCCCTTGTAATCCCCCACGTTCGGTCATAGGGTGTTGACGGTCCTTAAGTGCCATATTTGACCATCAAATCTTTGCATAAATAATAAAAGAATACCCTAAAATTAGGAATAGGTTTATACTAATCAGGTTCCACAAGTTTTGGTGAATATTTGTATGCAGGTGATTTACCCAGAATTATTGAGAGAAAAATTATGCAATGAGGTATAAAAGGATTCATGGGCTATTCAATGTACAAAATTTGTCAAAATACCAAAGCCCACCACCAAGAAGGGATTGAAACCCACTAAAGAGAAGCCTTGATGAAGCCACAGGTTTGACATGGGGGTCGCCCAACCTGCTAGTGGGGCCACTCAGGCCCCACTTTGGCAGGAAGCTTCCAACCGACGTACAAAAGGCGGTGCTGAACGGGCTAGGGAGTTACCGACTCTAGGTGGCGAGAAAAGAGAGAAAGAAGGAGGGGAGGAAACTCACCCCCCAAGTCACCTCTACCTATAAATAAGACCCCTCTCCTCACTCTCTAGACATCAACTCTTCACTCTACTTTTACATTTGTGCTACTGCATTAGAGGCTTGGGCTCAAGTCCTTAGAGTTCTAGAGAGGAAGAGAGCGCGGCGGAGGTTCTCCAAGGGAAGCACCACTTGGTGGTGCTCTCTTGGCATAGGATCCTCCACTAAGTCGAGTCGAAGTGGTGGCCTGTCATCACTTTGCTTCGTACTTGTACCTCGACAAATACTTTATTTAATCAAGTAAGTATTCGTGCACACTTTATGAGTATATTGTCTTAGTCTAGTAAGTAGTGTTTATTCTTCGCTTGCTAGTTTACCGTATACTATTAGTATATGCTTTAACTTAATTACGGGCTAGATCCCTACGCAAGGTAAAAGTGGTAATAGTCTGTGTAGACATGGTGTCTAGATGGAATATTACCTGTGAGTGGTATGTATCCCACGGAGCTAGAGGTAGTCAAACAACTCCTGAAAACCTAATGCACATACACGACACACAGTGATAAAAGAAAAACTTTATAAAGAGGTTGTGCACCGGGGCTTGCCTTGATCCACTGCTTCGGCGGCGAGAACTTCTTCGGGTAACACGGGCTCTAGGTCAGCGACTACCTTGTTCACCTCAGCGTCTACATGATGCAAAGCAATAATATGTGTTATTATTAGATAAGGTAATATGGTGTTTTCATCATAGATCCCAAAGAGTTTCTTAACAATTTTCACTTACTGCAGTTTTCTAAAGTAACTTATTAACCTATCGACCATGGGCTAAAATGAAGTTTCAGACCCTGGCAGGAGATTATTTTTAGTTGATAGTGCTCTCTGAAATATGAATTTTGGAGTTGAGTTGAGGTTGAACTGAAGTCTCCGGATTTTATAAAAATTCATACCAATTTCTATTAATTAAACTTATAAATTCAAGAAAAGGCACTAAAATGCATAATAAAATCATGAAACTAAATAGATGCACTGCGACGAGAGGCGGCAGAGGGAGCTCAATGCCGGTGATGCGTGCGGAGGAGGAGAGAGGTTGGGGGTCGATTGAGTGGTCGAGAAGCATCACCGTGCTACGTAGAGTCGATTGGACGGTGATGAAGATCACGGGAATGGCCGGAGACAAGGATTCACCGGCGAGCTCTTCACGACGGCAGAGGCGGTCGAACGACGGCTAGAGAAATCTGTCGGCTCCGGTGAGTTTCTGCGAACAAGAATCAGTCACGGAGCTGCGCAAGGGTGAGAGCAACATGCTGGAGCAACAAGAAGGGCAGTACCCTACGGAGTTGGCCGGAATGGATGAAAAACACGGCGGCGGGCCGCTCCAGCGGGAGGTGGAAGATGATGCCGTTCCCGGTGATAGAGTGCACCACAGGAGGAGTCCTTTCCGTGGGAGTTGCAGTGGAGAGAGAGAAGCTTATATGGCAAGGTGGAGCGTTCGGGCGCACGCCGTGACGTGCTGTCCGCGTGGGGGGGGGGGGGGGTTGTGGGGCGGCAATGGCGGCGAATGGTACGCACGCAGGTCAATGGAGAAGGTGGTGGCAGGGGTGTGCCAGGGCAGTCGCGTGGAGCAGGGAAAAGAATCTGGTGCGTAGCTTTTGTCGCTTGCCCGTCGTCCTCTTCGCTCGCAGAGAGAGAGTAAGAGAGAGAGGGGCGTCAGCGAGGGCGCCGCGGTGGCGTGTGCGTCGGGAGAAGAGCGAGAGCGGGAGAGGGACAAAGTGGAGGGAAAGAGCAGGATTCCCGCGCTGATGGGATGGAACGGGACGGGAAAAAGGGGGGTGCCGGTGTCTGCCGCGACGGTGCGGCAGGCGCGCCGCGCCGGATTTTCTTTCTCTTTTTTTTTGTTTGCAATAATTCAAAAACTCCTCTAGATTCAAACAGAAATTGCACTTCCCGAGTTTAGAAAATTTTGAAAAGTTTTGTGGGCACTCAGGACATTAATTGGAACAACTTTTGTTTTTGGAAGAAGTCCTAATTCGGCTTCTAAAAATTTATGGATTTGCACTTTAAAACAACTTTGTTTGAATTTTTAAGGGGTTTAAATTTTTTCTAAAAATTCTGGTCAAATCTCAAAATTTTGTTTTGGAGTGAACTTAATTGCCATATAAAAACATTAGTGGTCTTATATTGAGATTTGATGGTTTTACCAAAGTTCGATGGAATTAATACCTCTTACTTCCTATTAGGGCTCAGACCTCACTCGCGCGAAATTTTTGAAAATATGCCTTTGAATTGTCGTACAAATCCCAACCATGGCTCTGGTACCAGCTGTGACAGACACGCCCCAGAAACCGGGATGGACCATCTCACCAGGACCCATTTGGGCGATGCTCGGCGAAGCGAGCATATACATGGTACAACAGAATCATTTATAGGATGACAGAATTAATACAACGTGGTTCCATAATTAAGATTAAGTCTTACAAACCTTAGAGTGTGAATAAAAGAGTTTCTAGCGGAAGCATAAGACATGATACAGACTCCGACTCTCATAGAAAAGCAAAAACATGTGCCTTGCCCATTGGCACTATGCTACTAGCCACCCAAGGTTCACTGCGGCGAATCACAGCGCTCCCACTGGAATCTCTCGAACTCCTGGCGCGGCTCTTCCAACTGGTAGGTACCATCGCAGGTACAAGCGTTGGTGCCTGAAAACCACGTATTCGCAAAGCGTGAGCTTCAAAAAAAACTCAGCAAGTCTGACCCCTCAAAGTGGCTATCTACAGCCGACATCTAGACATGCAGGCTGACTCAAGGTAGGGTTTCTTGCAGAAAGGACTCGCGCTACTAGCCCCTAGTCTAGTCAAGTTTGAGCTCAAGTTGAGTGATTAGAAAAACTTAACTTTAGTTTGCACTAGCCTGAACAATCATAGAGAGAAAACAATAGATACAATAATCATCATCATAATCCATTCATCGTCGTAGTGTGACACCCCGGTGTCACTGCAGAATCCAGCGACAGGTCTTTAAATCCTAACCGTTAAATCACGCACTTCGAAGCAAGATTGACACTTGAAGTAATAAGAAATGTTGTTTGAAACACCCCAAAGAACCACTACAAGAATTCTGACAATAAACAGAACACTTTTGTTAAAGTCAGAAGATTTTAACTAGCAGTATCAAAATCCTTCCTTAATAGGAAAAATTTAAACCCCAAGTTGAAGTGCAACAAAAAAAAAATCCTATGTAACCCTAGCAATCTTCTTACATGACAATTAAGTTCACTTCAAAACAGAATTTTGGAGATTTATTCAGAATTTTTGGAAATGATTTAGGCTCCTTAAAAATTCAAACAAACTGGAATTTAGTTGGAAATTCAAGAAATTTTAGAGACCAAATCAGGACTTGGCCCTTAACTAGATGTTCTTCCAAATAACTCACTGAGCACACACAAAAATTTTCAAAATTTTAAAGGTTCGTGAAGTGTGGGTTTCAATTGATTGTAGCTCAGGGTTTTGTAATAAAAAAAAAAACAAAATGTATCGTCCCGCCGCCACGGCGGCGCAGCAGGAAGGGCGCCGGCCGGTGCCCCTTTTGGAGCCAAGCTTTCAAATCGACAAGATTCGGCCAAATCTTTCTCCTCTCTCTCTTCCTTCCTCCTTCCCTCCCTCACTGGCCGCGCCGGCTTTACTCTTCCCCCGGGCGCACGCCACCGCCGCTACCGGCCACTCCCCGCCGAGCACCGCCGATCCCCCCTCCTTTCTCTCTCTCCGCGACTCTTTAAGGCGCCCGGCTCCCCATTTCTCTCCCCCACTCCCCTTTTCCTCCTCCACGGCGTGAGTTACCTTCTTCTTCCTCCGTCCTTCACCCGGAATGCTGCCGCCGCCATTGCCGCCGCAAGAGCTCACGGTGAGCACCCCTCTCCGGTCATTTTTCCCCGCTGCTAACCTTGTCCAACACGATTGTCCGGCCCTCGTGCAGCTCAGGAGGTCCTAGTTCCTCGGAAGTTCGCTCAGGTCGTCGGCAACAAGTGCTTGCCGAGGCTCGCCGTCGACCTCCATGGCGAGAGCCACCTTCCGGTGAGAAATCGACACCGTTGAGTTAATGCCAAGCATTCCCAGGGCGCGTAGGGGGTGTAGCCAAAGTCTCGGCCACCGCCTTGCGCGATCACGCCGCCACGGGCTCGCCGGAGCCCGGCCGGACGCCGCCTCCCCTGTTTTCGCCCCCCCACCCCCCCCCCCCCCCCCGCCTTTTCTTTTTAAATTTCAATTATTTGGTCTATATTGTAAAGTGTCTAATAAATCAAGGAAAAACCAAAAATTCCAAACCAAAATTTGTTAGAATCCTTGTAAAAAGAACTAATTTGCTGCTGAAACACTTTTTCAAAAACGTTCATGGAATTTCCTAAATAATTAGATCAACCTTTTCTGTTTTTAAATTTTAGTTGAGGTTCCAGAGAAGTACTAGGGTTGAAACTTGAACCATGAGTGCAACATGACAGTGTGCTTCTCCTGAAATTTTCTTAGAATTTTACAGCCACAAAGTTAATGCATCTCATTAAAAATACTCTAAACTGCCAATGCAATTTTTCATTTTCTAGACCACATTATGAAAGTCATCAAAAAATCAAAACCCTGAAGCAAAACTTTAGATTTGGTGCTCACAGGTGTTTACTTCAAATTTCACGGTTTTATTCTAGGGTTTAGTATTTATTTCTGATGTTATATTTTTTAAATAACAAAAACATTGCTCAATTTTTTTATAAAATCTAGAAAATCCAACTTGACCTCAACCAAACTCCAAAATTCATATTCTAGAGAGCACTATCAACTAAAAATGAACTCATGATATAATTTGAGTTTTATTTTAGCCCCTAGTTTGAATAACAATAGCTTTTACTAAATTTTTATAAAATCGAGGAAATTCAGTTTGACCTCAATTAAATTTTAAAATTCCTATTTCAGAAAACATTGCCAACTAAAAATCATCCCCTGTAAAAGTAAGAAGTTTCACTTTAGGCCGCACATAAGGTAAGAGCTTTAATAAAAAGACGAAGTCGAGAATTTAGGGTTAACCCTAACCTCTAAGTGTCAATGATGAAAACACTATAGTATTCTTGGATGAAAACATCGTGTTATCTTTTGATTCGACTCATCGTATTCGTGTTGCATCATGTAGACATCCAAGAGAATGCCGTAGCTGGCAATCTAGAGTCCTCAATCTCCGCCGAAGCAGTCGACACCAGCCCCGGTGAACCAGGCAAGCCCTGGTGCACAACCAAGTTTTTCAAGTTTTTCCTTCTAACTTTCTGTCGTGATTGTGCATTAGGTTTCTAGGAGTTGATTGAAACCCTAGTTGCATCTGTTTCCACAGGAATACCCTATCGGTAGTTGGTATAGGTGATCATTATAGTGTGATATGCTTAGCGCTCCTTACCGGTAGAAGTCGAGTAGAGAGGACGCTGCTCGCGATTGGTAGGGTTTGATTGAAACTCTCGCATGGAATTATATGACACCTGGTTATGGATAGTTAAGAAAAGATAAAACCCGTGGGACAGACCGGGTACAAAGTAGGTCAGCAACTAGACTAGGTCCAGGGCGACCGTAGTCTTGTCTGATCCGTGTGGTCCGAGTCTGATCGAGCTTTGAATGTACTAATCGTATGCTTAGTATAATGGGGCCCAGTAATCCTACGTAGCCTAGTGATTGCAAAGTCGAACCTGCTCTACGGTGTCTGATTTAGAGGCGATCTGGGGTGGGCAGCATGGGAACTCCACAGAAACCGTCCGGGACGTGTGTTCTGGTGGGATGCGGCGCTGCTAAGGCAGGCGTAGGAGGGAATTGACTTTGCAGGATCTGGTGTGAACGGTTGCCACATGTGGTCTGGGACGCGCACGTGTCGTATGATTAGGTTTTTCCCCTGCAAGGTATGAAAATCGTTTCGAACCGCTGTCGCTCTCAGTTTGTTAGTTCGCTTGTGAAATGCACCACATTATAATCAAAAAGTTGAGATACAATGATGAGGATGAAGTTATGATGATTATTATTGTATATTACTTCTGTTATGATTGATTAGATCAGTGCCAACTAAAGTTACCATTCTAATCACTTAACCTGAGCTAAAACTTGACCAAGAATGGTTCAGCTAATGCGGGTCCTTTTTGCATGGTAAACCCACCCTGAGTCAGCCAGCATGTCTAGGTGTCCGCTGTAGCCAGCCGACGGGTCAGTCTTGTTGGGCTTCTTAGAAGCTCACGCTTTGCGAATACGTAGTTTTCAGGCGCCAACGTGCATACCCAGGATGAGAGCACCCCATGGGAAGAATCTCATCCAGAGTTCGGGAACCTCCAGTGGGAGTGTTGCGAATCGCCACAGTGAATCTTGAAGTGGCTAGTAGCATGATGCCATTGGGCACGATTCATGCTTTTGCTTTACCATGAGAGTCGGAGTCCGTACTCGTCTTAGTCTTCCGCTGTTTGTTTGTGATTTCGAAAACTCTTTCATATTCTGATATTGTTGTAAGACTTAAATTTTAAATTATGCTTATGAAACAATGATGTATTAAATTCCCTCATCTTGTAAAAGATTGCTGTTTATCCAGCCTGTGTTATACCATGTGTATGCTCAATTTGCCGAGCATTGCCCAACAGGATCCTGGCGAGATGCGGGATCCGTCCCGGACTGAGTTTTCTGGGCGGGTCCATAGCTTGGTATCAGAGCCGTATTTGATAGAGCTGGAGTGCCCGATCTTTCGGTGAGGAAGATAAATTTGATTTGGTTGAAGTAGACCCTCACGATCCGACTACGACGAACAAGCCCGAGGCGCCAATGCAATCGCTGAATCAACTCCCGATGGTTACCAACCTTGCTGGTGCAAGATCAGCCTGATCACGAAGATCGTTTCCTGCGCGGAATCAAAGAACGAGCAAGAAAGAGAGGCAAGCAATCTGATGTATTACTTGAAGGTGGAGTTCTGGATACACGTGGCAGCGTTGTAATATGTGCGATGGCTGTAGCTAAAGCTAACAATTAAACAAAACTCGAAGACTAACAGGGGCGCAGCCTCGGACTAAATACACAAGAAAGGGGGCGCAACCCTAAGGTGGGGGTGCGGTCAAGGAGGGCGCGCGTCCCTAGGTGGGGGCCCCTAGGGGGCGCGACAAGGGCTGAACACACGTGCGGCTCTAGCTGGTCTGATCGCCTGTCGATGCTTCTGGGCCTTGGTTCCGTAGCAGCGTGACATAGTTGAGTTCTTGAGCACGGGCCCCAGTCATTGGGCCTTGATATGGCGCCACAGCGGAAGTCGAAGTAGAGTCCGACTCGGTCATGGCATCAGGCGCAGCCTGAGGAAGTGGAGGCGCAGGTGCTGCTGTTGGAGAGTCGATGTCCTCATCATCCTCCCCTTCTTGAGCTGAAGTCATCCTCGACGGCAGCTCCTCATCCTCGCCCGCATACGGTTTCAAATCTGCAACGTTAAAAGTAGTGGAAACACCAAACTCTGTAGGCAGGTCAAGAACATAAGCATTATCATTGATTTTAGTTAACACTTTAAATGGACCAGCAGCACGAGGCATTAATTTAAAGCGGCGCAAAGCAGGAAACCTATGTTTACGCAAGTGCAACCAAACCAAATCACCAGGCTCAAAAGTAACATGCTTGCGCCCTTTACTACCAGCAATTTGATATCTAGCATTAGCAGCAGCAATGTTTTGTTGTGTGACCTCATGCAAATGTTTCATGTGATCAATATGAGCAAGCGCATCAACATGGGGATCATCCTCAGTATCCATCGAAAACAAGTCAATAGGCACCCGAGGAACATAACCATAAACAACGTCAAAAGGACACATCTTAGTGGAAGCATGTGTAGCACGGTTATAAGCAAATTGAACATGAGGTAAACAACCTTCCCAAAGCCTCAAATTTTTATCCAAAACAGCTCTAAGCATGGTAAACAAAGTACGAATCATGACCTCAGTTTGCCCATCAGTTTGAGGATGACAAGTGGTGCTAAAAAGTAACTTAGTGTCACATCCCAAAAGTTTAATCTTTTGTCCTTTTGATTTGAGCTCACTAATTCAATCATTTGACTTCAACCTTTTTCCTATTTTGATTTTGGGTCAGGGTTTCGAGTTTTCGTCTTTTCGCAAAACCCTAATCGACTTTCAAGAAGCCTTTTGTTTTCTTAATAAAACTACCCCAATGTTTTTGCATAACAATTAACTATACGTTAAAATAGAATTTTGGAGATTTTATGAAAATTTTTGGTAAAGGTTTAAGCCCTTTTAAAATTCCAACAAATTTGAACCTAATTGAAAATTCACAGATCTTTAGAAGCTGATTCAGTGAACCTTCCTTTAATAAAAGTTGTTCCAAATAATTCATTTAACACACACAAAAAGTTTCAAAAAATTTTGAGCTCGGGAGCTAGGGTTTTCTATTATATCAAGAGGGAGGGCAATTGAATTAATTGAAATCGACAATACACTTACCGTGAACAGTACCCGCCCGACACCCTTGCCGCCCGCAGCCAACCGCCGGCCGACCGCCCGGCCAATCCCCCGCACGGCGCCTTCACTCCTCATCAGTGAATCTTGCTAAAAGATTTCCCCGTTTCCATCTCCCCCTTCCTCTCTCCCTCTCTCTGGCGCGCCTTCATTTCCCTCTCTGCTGCACGGCACCGCCCGGCAGAGCCACCGCATTCAGGCGCCAATTGCCGGCCACCGCTCCCCTCACCAATCCGCGTGCACCCCGGCTCTCTCTCTCTCCCTTGGCTCCTCCTCCTCGAGGACAAAGCCCCAAGCGCTTGCTCCCTTCCTTCCTTTCTTCCTCCACCGCCCCTGTCAGTGCGCCGCTACACCATTGCCGCCCGAGGCACCCCCACCGTCGACAGCTCGCCCCGGCTACTCCCAAAACACGCCACCGTGCCAAGAAAGCTTCCCTCGACTCACTGAAGCTCTCCAACCGCTAGCCCCCACCGATTGTGCCCTAATCTCACCAGAACACCGCCGCCTGTTCCTCGGCCGACAACAGCGCCGGCGGCCACTTCTTTTCAAATTCCGTCACCGAGGTAGCTCAACTTTTCGATTCCTTCAGCCAGCGTGTTCCTCTCACCATGGTACACCAGTTTTATAAGCCATTGATCGCAGCTCATCACCAGTGAGGAAGTTACTCCCACGCCACCCGTCGGCCGCCATTGACAGAGCTTCTGGTCTCACGTCGACCACCACCCTGCCGCCTTCCCCGTGGCCCTAATCTTCATCAAATCAGTTCCTTGAATCAAGGTGATGCTCCACGATTGCTCAATCCCCCTTCCAACCTTCTTCTCCGGCGAATTTCCCATCGGAGCCACCGCCTCAGCCGTTCCCCTGTTTCTGAGCACTGTTCCATTGAATTTCCTTTTTTCCTTTTAATTAACCAGAAGTTGCATAGTGTGTAGAAAATCTTGGAGAAGTCTAAAAATGCCAAACCTAATTTTAATTGAATCCTTGAATTATGAGTTAATTTTCTGTTAAAGCACTTTTTCAAAATTGTCCCTGGAATTTCTTTAATAATTCAGTGTATTATTTCTGTTGTTGATTTTTAATTGAAGTTCCAGAAGGTTTCTAGGGTTGATTTTTGTACCATAATTTTATCTTGGCATGATGCATCTCCTGTATTTTTATCAGAATTTTTCATGAACATTGTGCATGCATGTCATTGATAATATCCCCAAAACCCTAGAATAGTTACCTCTGTCTAAAGTACATTAGGAAATTCGCCCAACAGCCCAAGACCTTTAACAAGAAATTTAGTTTAGATTCTCAGTAGTAGCTCTGTAAAGTTTCATGATTTTTTCATAAGTTTTAATACATGTTTCTGATTTTATAAGTTTGGAAATCAGAGCCTTGTTAGATTTTTAGTAAATTCATAGAAGCTCAACTTGACCCCAGACCAGAGCCAAAAGTCTTAGTTTAGATCCTAATTTAAACTAAAAATGGTCCCATGCCTGTATCCTAACTTTGAATTTCACCGGAAAAGTCGTTACGACTTTTACGGCACCGTTACGGTATTCCCGATGTCGTAAACAGGCCACGACAGTCGGAGGGCTCGTGTTCCTGTTAACGCGAGTCAAAACCACTCAAACTTAGTCTCATAGTAACCCAAGCCACTTAGAAAACCAGTACATGTGATGTGTTTTGGGATTTTTCCCGAAAACGACATTCGTGTGCCACCCGATATCGGAACCGGAACCGGGAAACCCGTAACCGGAATCGGTAAAACTGTTTAGGTCATAACTTGAGCTGTAGAACTCTGATTGACTTTGTTCTTTTTGCATTGTGTTCGTAGACTCAGTAGCTATCTCTCTGCACCATATCGCATCTTTTGTGCATCATGGCATCATGGCATGCATCTCATATCGACGCGTTTTTACTTTATAGCTTACGAACAGCCAGAGAGTGACGCGGGTGCTGCTACGGGAGAAGCACCAGAGGTTGACCAAGCTGCTGAGGAAGTCAACACCGCTGCTGTTGAAGGCAAGCACCTCATATTGCTACCCTAAGTAATTTACTTAATGATTAATATGAATGCTTACGTATAGGAATGCATAAAGTCGGGCTTAGTAGTAACATTGGGAAAACCTATTATTGTTGCATGTACCCCTCCTTGGTATTGAATAGGTCACCTTGTCAACCTGGGTAGAGTGTCTTTGTTCGAGTCACGAAATGCTTAGCCATGCTTAGATAACACGGTAGAAGTCGAGTGGTAAGTCCCACTCGCACGTATAGGAACCACCTTGTTTACTTATGGACTTGTGGCGAGTTCATATGTTGGTAAAAGTTGAAAAGTGTTAAAAGCTGAAATCTGGACGGTGGGATAGGAGTGCAGCAAGACATGGAGGTCTTGTGTGCCGTAGGCCCTGTCTGGGTTGACCTAGGAACCGGCCGTGTTATTCTTGGCCTGAGCACTTTCCGTTCATACCACATGTCCGATATAATGGTAAGACAAGCTGAGTATCTCACTGCGTACCAACGTTTGGCCGATGACTGCACGGTGTGTGGAACGAGGGAGTCATGGGTGCCTGCGAGGCCGTGACACTCGACGAGGGACTCACGTGTGCCTGCGAGGCCGTGGTACTCGGCACCGTGTGGATTTTCCAACCGTGTGGGCACGAGTGTGAAAAAGGTTGACATGAGTACTGTCGCAACCCCGTCCGATAAAATCGTACGGTTGCTCATCCAGGATCATTTGGGAGGGCCACTCGCCGAAACAAGTGACTTTACAGTACAATAATTAACAAGGACTCGCATAAATGACTTAAAGATACTTTAATTCTGGTTATATTACAACTGATTTCAGAAGTTTAAGAAATGCGGAAACGTAATTTTGATAACAAACACGTGGATTTCAGCGGAAGCAAAAATCTAACACTCGACGCCTTGATTAAACACCCCAGCCCGATGGTGTTTAATCTCCACGGTAGGGAGAAGCGGGGACCCACTCGAAGGTCCACTCCGAGGGCGTCTCCTCTTCCCAACCACCCTGGCTACAGTCAGCACTATTACCTGCAAAACAGCAAAGCAACAAACCGTGAGCGACTGACGCTCAGCAAGACTTACCCGTCAATAGGCCTTCTAAGGCCGACTCCTAAAATGTTGGAATATTGGTGGCAGCTGGTAGGTATTTGCAAAAGACAGCACTACTAATGGTTTTTCAGTATTTTAGCCAAGTTATCAGAATAGCTAATGTAATTTTTACTAAGTGTGGCAGCAACTAAGCAAACAAGTGCAATAGAACAGTTCTAATATTTATTCTCAAATCTCCGATCACAACTCCTGCTATCACATTTTTATAGTGTCGCCACGGCAGAAAGGAGCAAGTGGTACTCAATACCGCGAGGGACGGCAATTATAATTGATTTTTACATCCTGCAGGAGAAACCCGAATAACACGACACGTGCGCACTCCACGAGTCACACGCGGCCACCTTTCACTGCATCGCGACAGAGTTGGTCCAACATCCATCTCTCCAAGGACATGGTCCTCCAGGCAACGTCCTGCGTTCCTGTACGGCCCCAAGCCTTTCCCACTAACACATGCCCAAGAAAAAAAAAAACAGAAATGCGAATTCATCCACCCTACTGGTCCGTTCACCCGGAAAAAGAGATGGCCAATTGTCCAAAACACTGCGCAATGAGCTACGTCGGTTTCCTGGGTCCCATATGCCAGTATGTATTCGGTACATAACTCAAACTTGACCAATGCAACCGCACCCGACACGGTGCTCAAATTTTATTCATACAATATTGGGTCCTGATTTCCTCAAACACTCCCATAAATAATCCCCTGAGTAGTCTCCATACCACTCAAATCCCTTCGTTGCCCTATTAGTAAGCATAGCACTAACGTACTGGCTCTAACAGAACAACCCGTAGGAGATCCTACAAGTCATGCAACTAAGTTTCCACACAAGCCTCGAAACTTAATGCACAACAAAATCCTACATACACAGTGAGAAAGTAAAAGTTTAAACATGGGTATGCACCGGGGCTTGCCTCGGTTCGGGGAGAAGTTAGCACAGTCGAAGGCGGGGTCGGCAGCAGGGAAATCCTCCTCAGCTTCGGTGGCCGTCTGCAGCTCGGTTCCTATATGAAGATGCAAGGTAATATTGTATTAACAGAGAGTGAAGATGCATGAATTTCTCTCTAACAAACTTTACTGTGTTGCTTCGGTAGAGGGGACTAGCTAGACTGGTCGGACGGCAAAGATTACCAGAGGGTTGTCAGTGGAAAAGAACAGCAACAGAGACCGGTCGTCGGAAAGAGATGTCGACGCGCCGCTACTGCTGAAATACTGCGGAAGAATGGGGCGGCGGTTAGAGACGATAACGACGGACGATGGAACCGTCGGCAGGGCAAAGCTTACCGAGCGCACCTGAGCACGAGAGAAGCTGGCTCTGCTTCGGCCCTGCGGGGCTCTTCGGCTGTAATGGCGGAAGGGAGTGGAGACGAGAGCAGAGAGACGAGCGCGCAGAGGAGCAAAGGAGCTCGCCGAGTGAAGTGTTTCGTCTCAGGGAAAAGTATCAGCCTCCGTTCCTTTTGTCTCTCCAGGACGACGCAAGTTGGCGCGGCGGCAGTGTACTGCAGCGCATGGGCGCCGGGCGTGCGCGTCCCATCACGAAGACTTTCGGCGCGGTGGCAGCACTGCTGTGTACGGCCAGGCGCTTTTATGGTTGGAAAGATGGCCGGCAGCATTAATGGCGTGGCCGCTTCGAGCTCGGTCCGACGAGTTTGTCCGACCTCGGGGTCGAGCGAGGCGGAGCGAACGGCTTGTCCGACCTCAGGGTCGAGCGAAGCGGAGAGTGATGACGGGTCGGGCGAGACGAAAAAAATAATGTCCGACCGCTGGGGGTCGGAGTCGGGCGAATCGTGAAAATCATCCGACCTCTGGGTCGGAGGTCGGGCGAAGCGTAAAAGTCATCCGACCTCTGGGTCGGAGGTCGGGCGAAACGGGAAAACCATCCGACCTCTGGGTCGGAGGTCGGGCGAATCGGATTCCCAAACGACGGGGTCGGGAAGACATGGAAAAGAACAGAGGAGCGGCACCCGGAGGAGCAGGGACTCGGGCGGCGGCTTGAAATTGGGAGAACAGAGGAGACCGGACGGCGCTCGTTCCTGCTCGGAGCGGAGCAAGGCCGGCGGTACACGGGCGAAAGCAATGAGAAGCGGAGAGACAGTTAAGATTGGATTTCAAATTAAATTTTGAATTT
This sequence comes from Oropetium thomaeum, assembly GCA_001182835.1. Classification (NCBI taxonomy): domain Eukaryota; kingdom Viridiplantae; phylum Streptophyta; class Magnoliopsida; order Poales; family Poaceae; genus Oropetium; species Oropetium thomaeum. Next base: position 1,831,873 of record LFJQ01000009.1, on the reverse strand, counting down.
AAGTTCTGTTGATTAGATCCTTTGATGTCATTAACTTTGGGTTTTGAGATTTTTATAGAACACAATTAAGTCTTTATTGACAAAGGATTTAGCGAGAATTTAGTTCGGGATGTTACAGCCCTTCCCCCTTAAGAAAATCTCGTCCCGAGATTTCGAGAGAACGTTACAAGGGGGGGAAACCGATGACTACTTCACGACCGATGCCATGAATTCCGGGAACTGTGAATGAAGAAATTCTTCACTTTCCCAGGTAGCCTCATCTTCCGAATGATTTGTCCACTGCACCTTGAAGAAAGTTTTGGTTCTCCGGCGAGTTACGCGATCCTTCCGATCAAGTATCTTCATCGGTATCTCCGGATATGTGAGGTCTTCTTGGATTACTTCAACATCCGGGATGACCACTTGTTCAGGCAGCTTCAAACACTTCCGGAGCTGAGACACATGGAAGATGTTGTGAATTCCCGACATATGAGAGGGCAGCTCCAATCGATATGCTACTGGACCACATCGCTCGATGATTTTGAAAGGTCCAATGAACCTTGGAGCTAACTTGCCCTTAATGCCAAAGCGTTGGACACCTTTTGTTGGTGACACACGAAGATAGACGTGATCACCCACTTCAAAAGTTAACGGTCGACGCCTTTTGTCGGCATAACTTTTCTGCCGGGACTTTGCAGCTCGCAAATTTTCTTGAATAGCCTTCACTTTCTCTTCGGCTTGAGTCACTAAATCTGGTCCAAAGACTACTCTTTCTCCTGCCTCAGACCAGTTTAAAGGCGTGCGACATGGCTGACCATACAACGCCTCGAACGGAGACATCTTGATGCTCTCTTGATAGCTATTGTTGTACGAAAATTCAGCCAAAGGTAAGCACTCTTCCCAATTCTTCCCATGGGTCAGCACCGATGCACGGAGCATATCTTCCAGTACTTGATTTACACGCTCTGTTTGACCATCGGTTTGCGGGTGATAAGCTGAACCATGAATTAACTTAGTACCAAGTGCTTCATGAAATTGTTCCCAGAAACGGCTCACAAACTGGGTACCCCGATCAGAAATGATGGTCTTTGGAACACCATGGAGGCACATGATACGAGAGATATAAAGCTCCGCGTACTTCCTCGCATTATAATGGGTGTTCACCGGGATGAAATGAGCAGATTTGGTGAGTCGATCCACTATGACCCAAATAGAATCGTGCTTCTGGGCAGTGAGGGGAAGACCGACGATGAAGTCCATACTAATGTCCTCCCATTTCCATGATGGCACACTGAGAGGCTGCAACGGACCAGCACTCTTCAGATGATCTGCTTTGACCTGGCGACATGTGTTGCACTCCGCGACATATCGGGCGACTTCGCGCTTCATTCGAGTCCACCAAAATTTCCTTCGCAGGTCTTGGTACATCTTATTGCTACCTGGATGGATAGCGTACTTGGAGAGGTGAGCCTCATCCATGATTTTCTTCCGTAGCTCAAAATTTTTCGGTACAACGAGGCGGTTGTTGAACCATAGAACACCTTCCTCGTCAAGGCGGAAGCATTTCATTTTGTTACTGCCTATTTGAGCGCGGATATTTTCCATGCCCTTATCAACCTTTTGTGCAGTCACAATTTCCTCACGGAGGGTAGGAATAAGAGCCAAGTTGTATAAAGCTTCGTGGGGAATGACACGAAGGCTTGGTTCATCCGGGTTGCAACATGGGACAATGGAATTTGCTTGAGAAATGATAAGATTGCAGCAAGCTTTGCGACTTAGGGCATCAGCCACGACATTCGCCTTGCCTGGATGGTAATGGATTTCCAATTCATAGTCTTTGATCAATTCCATCCACCTTCTTTGCCTCATATTCAGATCATCTTGAGAAAAAATATACTTCAAGCTTTTGTGATCCGTGTACAAGTGTACGAGATTCCCAAGAAGATAATGCCTCCAGATTTTTAAGGCAAACACAACTGCGGCGAGTTCCAAATCATGAGTGGGGTAATTCAACTCATGACGTCGCAGCTGCCTTGATCCATAGGCAATGACGCGACCGTCTTGCATCAATACACACCCCAGGCCCGTGCCAGAAGCGTCACAGTAAACATCAAACGGCTTGGTGATGTCCGGTTGAGCCAAAACTGGAGCGGTGGTTAAGTGTTTCTTGAGAGTTCGAAAAGCCTCATCACAAGAATCACTCCAATAGAAGGTGACCCCTTTGTGAAGCAGTTCCGTCATGGGCTTGGAGATCTTTGAAAAATTCGGGACGAACCGTCGATAGTATCCAGCAAGCCCAAGGAAACTGCGAACATCTTTGACGCACTTTGGGGGCTTCCAATCAAGCACATCTTTCACCTTGCTTGGGTCAACAGAGATACCTTCGGCGGAAATCACATGACCAAGGAACTGTACTTCTTTCAACCAAAAGTCACATTTGCTGAATTTGGCGTACAGCTTATGTTCCCTCAGCCTCTGGAGAACAATGCGAAGATGTTTCGCATGCTCTTCCTCCGACTTGGAATAAATAAGGATGTCGTCGATGAAGACCACGACGAATTTGTCCAACTCGGGCATGAAAACGGAATTCATTAGATACATGAAGTGGGCTGGAGCATTGGTCAAACCGAAGGACATGACAAGGTACTCATAGAGACCATACCTTGTGGAAAAGGCAGTCTTTGGAATGTCCTCGGGACGGATCTTTATCTGATGATACCCCGAGCGAAGATCGACTTTGGAAAAGACCTTGGCGCCCACAAGCTGATCGAACAGGATGTCTATGCGGGGCAAAGGATATTTGTTCTTGACAGTGACCGCATTCAATGGCCGGTAATCAACACAAAGCCTCAGGGTCTCATCCTTCTTCTTCACAAATATGGCGGGACAGCCCCATGGAGATGAACTAGGCCGAATAAATCCCTTGTCCAGTAGCTCCTTTAACTGGATTTTCAATTCTGCCAACTCATTTGGAGCCATCCTATACGGCCTTCGGGAGATAGGAGCTGTACCGGGTTGAAGTTCAATCTTGAACTCAACATCACGATCGGGTGGCAGTCCCGGTAAGTCATCCGGAAATACATCGGGAAACTCACACACCACTGGAATATCCTCCAACTTTTTGCCAGAAACTTGATGAAGGCTAGGTGACTCGGGAGTGGGTGGTGCAACAGGAAAGGATATGGAGCCGTGTATAGGGGAGGTTAATTGAATCTCTCGAGAGGAAATATGCAACACGGCATTATGGTACACCATCCAACCCATGCCTAAGATTATGTCTATGCCATGGTGGTCAAGAACGATGAATTGGGGTTTAAATATTTTTCCGCCCAGATTTAGTGGTGCTTGGTGGACTTTTAAAGTGGTAGATATTTTTCCGACAGGTGAGGTAATAATGTAGGGGGTCTTAGTGATAGCGGTGAGAAGACCACACCTTTGGACACACGCCCTACTAATGAAATTATGGGTGGCACCCGAATCAAATAAAACAAAAACAGGCTGCTTTCGAATAGCAAACATACCCGCAAGGACTTGTTCACCTTCTTGAACTTCCTCAGCTACAGTGTGATTGACACGGCCCTGAGTAGGTGCGCCCCCGACAGGCTGGGGACGGGAATTGTTGTTGCTGCGGGGGTCGCTCTGCTGGACATGGCCTGGCTGACGGGGAGGTTGCCGGCAATCCTTGGCGAAATGCCCAGGACGACCGCAGTTGTAACACGGCCTCGGCCCCGTGTTGCTGTACGGCTGCGGCGGGTGAGAAGTTGAAGCCGACTGTCTGGAATTTCCGGCTTGAGAACCCGCTTGCTGGCCTTGACGCGCTACGGACCGCTGCTGGAATGACGGGCGAAAATTTCCACCCGGTAGTACCGGAGCCTTGTACCTCTGGCCCGTAGGAGACGTAATGGCTAGACGATACCTCTGGGGCTGCTGATTCCCAGGGGGACCTCCAGCTGGCTGCTTGCGCTTCTTCTCTTCTTGATGGGCGCGAATGGCATCCTCTTGGACAATGGCAGCGCTCACCAATGCATTGAAATTGGCGCTGTTGTGGAGGGCTAGGCGATCACGTAACTTGGAGTTTAGGCCCTTCATGAAACAGCTCCTTTTCTTGGCGTCCGTGTCCACGTGGTGCCCAGCGTACTGCGCCAGGTAGTTAAACTTGCGCGAGTACTCGTGGACACTCATGTGGCCTTGGCGCAGCTCTTCAAATTCTCTCGCCTTGCGCTGTATGAGGCCCTCAGGAATATGATGTGCTCTGAAAGCGTCCCGGAACTCTGCCCATTGCACTTGGTGTCCATCGGGAAGAGAGGCAGTGTAATTAAACCACCACGCTCTCGCCGGTCCGCGGAGTTGCTGAGCCGCGAAGAGAGTCTTCTGATGCTCGGTGCAGTGAAGGAGCTCAAACTTCGATTCGATGGTGCGCAGCCAATTATCGGCGTCCAATGGGTCAGCTGCATCCGCGAAGGTTGGCGGATGAACGGCCGAGAAATCCCCATAGGAGCTCTCTGGCGGGGGTGCCTGTGCACGCTGACGACCACCCTGCCGATTCTGCTCGATCAGAACCTGCATGAGCTGCTGTTGGGTGGCCATGAATTGTTCCCACATCCTTGGAGGTGGGGGCGGCGGTGGAGGAAGATTAGAGCCACTAGCCTGGTCCTGTCCGCTTGATCCGCGAGTACGTCCTGCCATCTGTGTAAGAAAGTTGAACAATTAGCCCTCATTTCCAAAATGATAGGCGCAAGTCTTACACTACAACTCATTTCTCGACCAAATGAGGAATAATGTGCAAGACCTAAAATGGAAAGAACCAATCGATGATGGGATTTCCTGAACAACAACAGATTTCTGTCCTGCTATGGCAACAGGGAGGAAAACACATTTCTCCTGAAGTGGGGGGTTGGAAACACAAGATTTCCCAACTACAAAGTCGTAGATATTTTTCACACCTTTCCAAATTGTGCCCATTCACATTTTTAGAACAACAGGCGTGAACTACAAGCTTCGGAAAATGACTCATTGCTGAAATCCCGGATTGGTTGATTTCAGTTCAGAGAGGTGTTCACCGGAAGGTCCGATCCCACATCGGAATGTCCGGTGACCAAAAAGAGAATTCCAGAGGGAGTGTCTTCGGACTGTCCGGTCCTGCACCGGATGGTCCGATGTCCTTTTCTCCCAGAACAGAGGGGCACCTTCCCCCTTAAGAGGAGTCTGGAGAATGAATTTAGGAGATGAACCCCTACGGATTCTATAGGATTCTGGAGTGAGGAACAGGCTGAATACAGGGGGATGAAATTTTTAGGTCCTTCTTTCCTTAATTATCTTTTTCTGGGTTAATTCACAGGTTCTTATCAGATTTGAAAGAATGCCACGTCCTATTCGTCCTCACCAAAAGAAAACCCTAATACGTCATCCTCGGTGGCACTACTCGTTCCCTCGAACAACAAAACGTTTTCTACACGGTCTAACGATAGTCAGTGTACCTGCAGAAAAACACATCACAGAACAGGTATGCAATATGGCCATGATAGTCACGACTCATGGCAACCGGCGGCAACCAGTAACGCCTTGCCGTTAGCGGCCATGAAAAGCATCTCAGGCAAGATGGGTGAACCAGCAACGCGAACACCAAGCGACCGTGAATATTATCCCACGGCAGGACTCCGTACCTTCGTTGTAGTTCGATGGTGCGTTGTTGCAAAAATTGTAACACGTACCTTCGCGTAGTTCGTTGGTGCGTCGTTACATAATCATAAAGTTACAGGAAGGTAAAATGCATGAATGCACAGTTAGCTTGCCACCTTCCTAACTCTAATCTCCACTATGGGCTGTGCTACACCGTACCTCACCGTAGCGCAATTTTTTTGAAAACATGCCTCGTTAATTAGAGTACTAACCCCCAAATGGCTCTGATACCAGCTGTCGCAACCCCGTCCGATAAAATCGTACGGTTGCTCATCCAGGATCATTTGGGAGGGCCACTCGCCGAAACAAGTGACTTTACAGTACAATAATTAACAAGGACTCGCATAAATGACTTAAAGATACTTTAATTCTGGTTATATTACAACTGATTTCAGAAGTTTAAGAAGTGCGGAAACGTAATTTTGATAACAAACACGTGGATTTCAGCGGAAGCAAAAATCTAACACTCGACGCCTTGATTAAACACCCCAGCCCGATGGTGTTTAATCTCCACGGTAGGGAGAAGCGGGGACCCACTCGAAGGTCCACTCCGAGGGCGTCTCCTCTTCCCAACCACCCTGGCTACAGTCAGCACTATTACCTGCAAAACAGCAAAGCAACAAACCGTGAGCGACTGACGCTCAGCAAGACTTACCCGTCAATAGGCCTTCTAAGGCCGACTCCTAAAATGTTGGAATATTGGTGGCAGCTGGTAGGTATTTGCAAAAGACAGCACTACTAATGGTTTTTCAGTATTTTAGCCAAGTTATCAGAATAGCTAATGTAATTTTTACTAAGTGTGGCAGCAACTAAGCAAACAAGTGCAATAGAACAGTTCTAATATTTATTCTCAAATCTCCGATCACAACTCCTGCTATCACATTTTTATAGTGTCGCCACGGCAGAAAGGAGCAAGTAGTACTCAATACCGCGAGGGACGGCAATTATAATTGATTTTTACATCCTGCAGGAGAAACCCGAATAACACGACACGTGCGCACTCCACGAGTCACACGCGGCCACCTTTCACTGCATCGCGACAGAGTTGGTCCAACATCCATCTCTCCAAGGACATGGTCCTCCAGGCAACGTCCTGCGTTCCTGTACGGCCCCAAGCCTTTCCCACTAACACATGCCCAAGAAAAAAAAAACAGAAATGCGAATTCATCCACCCTACTGGTCCGTTCACCCGGAAAAAGAGATGGCCAATTGTCCAAAACACTGCGCAATGAGCTACGTCGGTTTCCTGGGTCCCATATGCCAGTATGTATTCGGTACACAACTCAAACTTGACCAATGCAACCGCACCCGACAGGGTGCTCAAATTTTATTCATACAATATTGGGTCCTGATTTCCTCAAACACTCCCATAAATAATCCCCTGAGTAGTCTCCATACCACTCAAATCCCTTCGTTGCCCTATTAGTAAGCATAGCACTAACGTACTGGCTCTAACAGAACAACCCGTAGGAGATCCTACAAGTCATGCAACTAAGTTTCCACACAAGCCTCGAAACTTAATGCACAACAAAATCCTACATACACAGTGAGAAAGTAAAAGTTTAAACATGGGTATGCACCGGGGCTTGCCTCGGTTCGGGGAGAAGTTAGCACAGTCGAAGGCGGGGTCGGCAGCAGGGAAATCCTCCTCAGCTTCGGTGGCCGTCTGCAGCTCGGTTCCTATATGAAGATGCAAGGTAATATTGTATTAACAGAGAGTGAAGATGCATGAATTTCTCTCTAACAAACTTTACTGTGTTGCTTCGGTAGAGGGGACTAGCTAGACTGGTCGGACGGCAAAGATTACCAGAGGGTTGTCAGTGGAAAAGAACAGCAACAGAGACCGGTCGTCGGAAAGAGATGTCGACGCGCCGCTACTGCTGAAATACTGCGGAAGAATGGGGCGGTGGTTAGAGACGATAACGACGGACGATGGAACCGTCGGCAGGGCAAAGCTTACCGAGCGCACCTGAGCACGAGAGAAGCTGGCTCTGCTTCGGCCCTGCGGGGCTCTTCGGCTGTAATGGCGGAAGGGAGTGGAGACGAGAGCAGAGAGACGAGCGCGCAGAGGAGCAAAGGAGCTCGCCGAGTGAAGTGTTTCGTCTCAGGGAAAAGTATCAGCCTCCGTTCCTTTTGTCTCTCCAGGACGACGCAAGTTGGCGCGGCGGCAGTGTACTGCAGCGCATGGGCGCCGGGCGTGCGCGTCCCATCACGAAGACTTTCGGCGCGGTGGCAGCACTGCTGTGTACGGCCAGGCGCTTTTATGGTTGGAAAGATGGCCGGCAGCATTAATGGCGTGGCCGCTTCGAGCTCGGTCCGACGAGTTTGTCCGACCTCGGGGTCGAGCGAGGCGGAGCGAACGGCTTGTCCGACCTCAGGGTCGAGCGAAGCGGAGAGTGATGACGGGTCGGGCGAGACGAAAAAAATAATGTCCGACCGCTGGGGGTCGGAGTCGGGCGAATCGTGAAAATCATCCGACCTCTGGGTCGGAGGTCGGGCGAAGCGTAAAAGTCATCCGACCTCTGGGTCGGAGGTCGGGCGAAACGGGAAAACCATCCGACCTCTGGGTCGGAGGTCGGGCGAATCGGATTCCCAAACGACGGGGTCGGGAAGACATGGAAAAGAACAGAGGAGCGGCACCCGGAGGAGCAGGGACTCGGGCGGCGGCTTGAAATTGGGAGAACAGAGGAGACCGGACGGCGCTCGTTCCTGCTCGGAGCGGAGCAAGGCCGGCGGTACACGGGCGAAAGCAATGAGAAGCGGAGAGACAGTAAAGATTGGATTTCAAATTAAATTTTGAATTTAAGTTCTGTTGATTAGATCCTTTGATGTCATTAACTTTGGGTTTTGAGATTTTTATAGAACACAATTAAGTCTTTATTGACAAAGGATTTAGCGAGAATTTAGTTCGGGATGTTACAAGTACCCCCTTGTGCAACTTTAGCGGGTTGCATGAGCCGTATGGTCCTCAGTCGTGTGGGTACAGTTGGACTCCCCTGCAGGGTGTAAAATCGGTTCGAATCCGCCGCGGTCTCGGTTATGATCAAGCTCAGTGTCCTTTGGATAATATCGTAGAGTTGTCACATAACATGATGGGAATTGGGATATTGTTGATGAAATTGGAATATGGTTGTTGGTATCCATGGTTCGGATGGAACATGGATGATGGCATATACATGGTTTATGGTTACATGGTACTTGGGGATTGGGTTTATTAGAAGTTCATGCCCGCAGAGTCTTTTACTTTATGCTTATTCATATATGCTTAGTTTCTGCTTTAAGCAATCGAGTCCATTCCTATACCTTATTTACCTTGCTACAGCCTCATTGCATTATCCTTGGAGTCGGGAACTAATTCCCACAACAGGGTAAGACTTACGAGTACCTTCGTACTCAACGTTTGTTGTTTAAGTTTTTGCAGGTGAGGATGAGTTGGTCTTCGGCTACTTTGTCCCCGCCGATGCCGGCGAGGGCGAGGCGTAGTCAAGACGTTCGAGTGACCGTGATTTGCGATGTTCGTGGGCTGGGCATCGCAATCCTTTGCTGTTTTCTCATTGCAACCGCTGCGACTATCGTCTTTCTTAGAATCGCTTCCGCTCTTTGATTTTTTTTTTTAGTTTCAAGACTTATGATGAACCTTGGTATGTAAGAATATTTTAAATTAATGTTATTAATTAATGTGACCTATGTGATGTATCACCTGTGACGTCGCCGACGTGCTTGGATCTTGGGCATTGCTTGAGAAGCATGTCGGGGGACTGCCGGGTTTATATTCTCTTTTATCGGGTTGAGTTCTCGCACACCATGCGTGGGCCGCGAGTCAACTTGGTAAACTTGAATATAAATTGGTCGGGTCTCTCACACGCGCTGGTATCAGAGCTAAGGTTCACAAATACACCCTAAAATTTTGCTTAGCAACACGGGGTGGGTAGTTGTTGTCTTAAAATCACTAAATTCAACTAAAAGTTGTAGTAGTAGTGCTGTTTTAGGGCCCTCACCTTTCTTAACTTGTTTTAGTTTTGAGAACTAGGAATGCACCCCTGCATGCTGCCTTCCTTGATAGATGGGTCGTTAGAATAGTTTAGCGGGTCTTGGCAGCCACCCATTTGTGTTAGGGCGCGTGTTTTATCTAAACCCCTCCCTTTCTATTCAATATCGCCCATGTTAACGTTGTGTGTTTATTTTCAGTAGTGTTGTTGTGCTTGGGGAGAGTGTTTTATGCATCCGTGTGAGAATCGTTAGTACGGAGCATGTTTGCATATCATTGCATGCATCGATCATGTCCTTGCTTGGTTTTGAGTTGTAAATTGCTAGTTGGGTTTTGATCGTCTTTTGATTGACTGGTTTTTAACAGCAAAAGGAACAAGTTTGTTTCACCTTTGAAAAGACTTGTTCAACTTTCAAAACCTTTGCCGTTGTTTTGAGTTTCGTGTTCAGGATTAGTGAGCTCGTCCAATCTGAACATCGGTGTATGTTGGTCGGTACACCATGTCTGTCATCTCGTAGCAACAATTGCTGCCTTCGTATCACCGATAGTGTTCCAGCAAAACATACATTCCTGATTATGACACGTCCTTGTTGTCATAAAATGCATCGCCTTGTTATCCATCGACTCTCGTCCTACCAAAGTTCTTTTTGATTCTGGTGCATCACATTCCTTTATTAGGCGAGAGTATGCCACACAATATAACTTAAAGATATTCCCTACCCGTACACCTTATCTCTTAGAATCCCCCGGAGCCAAAATCCACGTAGACTCCATGGTTTCGACATCGTTGACCCCAGTCAGCGGTGTTACCTTTCAAGCCAATCTCTTACTCCTAGACCTTCAGGGGTTAGATATTATTCTTGGGATGAATTGGATGATTTCCCACGATGCCGTCATCCACGTGGCTTCCAGAGTTGTTTCTCTGAAAGGCCCAACCGGCGATCATTTTTCGCTACACCTCGAAGGTGATAATTCCGGGTTGTACCATTTGAAAGGTGCGACTAGTTCTGAGCTTTCCTCTATCCCTGTTGTGTGCGAATATCCGGATGTTTTCCCTGATGATTTGCCGGGTATGCCGCCCGACTGGGCTGTTGAGTTTGCCATCGAACTCGAACCAGGAACGGCTCCTATTTCAAAACGGCCGTATCCAATGTCTTCTGAGGAGTTAGCTGAAATGAAGAAGCAGTTGAAAGATCTCCTCAACAAGGGTTTTATTCGTCCAAGTTCTTCTCCATGGGGTTGTCCCGCTATCTTTGTGAAGAAGAAAGACGGCACATTGCGCATGTGTGTCGATTATCGTCCCTTGAACGCCGTTACCATCAAAAACAAATATCCACTTCCGCGGATCGATATCCTTTTCGATCAGCTTTCTAGCGCTCGTTGCTTCTCCAAAATTGATTTAAGGCTGGGCTACCATCAAATAAAGATCAGAGAAGAGGACATTCCAAAAACTGCCTTTTCTACTCGTTACGGTTTGTACGAGTACCTTGTCATGTCCTTTGGTCTCACAAATGCCCCTGCCTACTTCATGTACTTGATGAACTCTATTTTCATGGAGGAACTCGATGTATGTGTGGTGATCTTCATCGATGATATTCTTGTTTTCTCCAAGACGGAAGCAGATCATGCTGTTCACCTCCGAATTGCACTCGGGAAGCTTCGTGAACACCGTCTCTATGCCAAATTCAGCAAGTGCGAATTTTGGCTACGCGAAGTGGCTTTTCTTGGGCACGTCATTTCTGAAAATGGTGTTGCCGTAGATCCCACCAAGGTGCAAGAAGTGCTTGATTGGTCTCCACCAACCAATGTGAAGGAAATCCGCAGTTTCCTTGGACTTGCGGGTTACTACCGTCGGTTTATCAAGGATTTCTCCAAGATTGCCAAGCCAATGACCAGGTTGCTGTGCAAAGGAGAAAAATTTCTTTGGTCCGCCCATTGCGAGCAAGCTTTCCAGACATTGAAGACATTACTTACTACAGCGCCCGTTCTTGCGCAACCCAACATCCACAAGAGCTTTGACGTCTTTTGTGACGCTTCTCGTGTTGGACTCGGATGTGTGCTTATGCAAGACGGGAGAGTCATTGCGTATGCTTCTCGCCAATTGAGGTCACATGAGGAGAGTTATCCTACTCATGATCTTGAGCTTGCCGCCGTTGTTCATGCTTTGAAAATCTGGCGACACTATCTCCTTGGCAAGACTTGCAATATCTATACCGATCACAAGAGCCTCAAATACATATTCACCCAGGCTGATTTGAATATGAGGCAAAGAAGATGGCTTGAGTTGATCAAGGACTACAAGCTAGGGGTGCATTATCACCCAGGCAAGGCTAACGTCGTGGCTGACGCGTTGAGTCGCAAAAGCCGTTGCAACTGCCTAATTGGGAAGACCCAAAATCGCTCCCTATGTGAGGATTTTCGGAAGCTTGGTCTACAAATGGTGGAAGAAGGTTTCCTTGCCAACCTTGAAATAAAATCCACACTTTTGGATCAGATCAAGGAAGCCCAGAAAAATGACAAAGGAATGGCTCGTATCCGGGAGAAAATAAAATCGGGTAAAGCCAGATGTTTTTCTCTCGATGAGCAAGGCGTGTTATGGTTTGGAAAACGCCTTGTGGTGCCAAAAGTCGATGAGCTGAAGATGAAAGTTCTCAATGAAGCTCATGACTCCTTGCTATCCATACACCCAGGAAGCACAAAGATGTACCAAGACTTAAAGACCAAATTCTGGTGGACTCGCATGAAGCGGGAAATTGCTCAATACGTCTCCAAATGTGACGTATGTCAGTGGGTGAAGGCTATCCACTTAAAACCCGCGGGCACACTGCAACCATTGCCTATTCCATCATGGAAATGGGAGGATATTGGCATGGATTTCATTGTTGGTTTGCCTAGAACTTCAGGTGGTTACGATTCCATCTGGGTAATCGTTGACCGCTTGACAAAGTCTGCACATTTCCTACCAGTCAAGACCACCTATTCTTTCAAGGAATATGCAGAGTTGTACCTCACTCGCATTGTGTGTCTTCATGGTGTTCCAAAGACAATTATTTCAGACCGAGGCACCCAGTTCGTCTCTCGGTTTTGGAAGAGTCTTCATCAAGCATTGGACACCAAGCTTATTCATAGTTCGGCTTACCACCCGCAAACGGGAGGACAAACCGAACGGGTCAATCAAATCCTTGAGGACATGTTGAGAGCTTGTGTGCTAACCTATGGCAAGAGATGGGAGCTCTGCTTACCTTTCGCGGAGTTCTCTTACAACAATAGCTACCAAGCTAGCCTCCAAATGTCCCCATTTGAAGCACTCTATGGAAGAAGTTGTAGAACCCCGTTGAACTGGTCTGAATCCGGGGAACGACCTTTCTTTGGTCCTGATTTGGTTCGCGATGCTGAAGCCCAAGTGCGCCAAATTCAGGAACATCTTCGAGTTGCTCAATCTCGCCAAAAGAGCTACGCCGATCGTCGTCGGGTAGAACTTTTCTTCAAAGTTGGAGATTATGTTTACCTTAAAGTTTCACCACTCCGAGGCACGAAAAGATTCCAGGTGAAAGGGAAGTTAGCCCCACGCTACATTGGCCCCTTCAAAATCCTTGCAAGACGTGGTAACGTGGCTTATGAGCTAGAGTTGCCATCCTCTCTTGGTAACGTTTACAACGTCTTTCACATCTCGCAATTGAAGAAGTGTCTCCGTGTTCCGGCCGAGGCTATCCCCATGGAGCATGTCGAAGTCCAACCCGACCTCTCTTATGCAGAGTATCCTCTACGCATCCTTGCGCGTTCGGAACGCAAATTGCGCAATCGTGTGATTCCGATGGTGAAAGTGCATTGGAGCAGACACACCGAAGAAGAAGCAACATGGGAACGTGAGGATAAAATGCGGGAGGACTACCCGGAGCTTTTCACAGAGCCGTAAGTCCCCTCGTGGTTTTCTTCACATTCGCTTCTTAGCATTCCTTATCATTGATAATCCTTTCGCCACCCTACTTAACCTTTAATCTCGGGACGAGATTCTTTTAAGGGGGGGTGGTCTGTCACATCCCAAAAGTTCAATCTTTTGTCCTTTTGATTTGAGCTCACTAATTCAATCATTTGACTTCAACCTTTTTCCTATTTTGATTTTGGGTCAGGGTTTCGAGTTTTCATCTTTTCGCAAAACCCTAATCGACTTTCAAGAAGCCTTTTGTTTTCTTAATAAAACTACCCCAATGTTTTTGCATAACAATTAACTATACGTTAAAATAGAATTTTGGAGATTTTATGAAAATTTTTGGTAAAGGTTTAAGCCCTTTTAAAATTCCAACAAATTTGAACCTAATTGAAAATTCACAGATCTTTAGAAGCTGATTCAGTGAACCTTCCTTTAATAAAAGTTGTTCCAAATAATTCATTTAACACACACAAAAAGTTTCAAAAAATTTTGAGCTCGGGAGCTAGGGTTTTCTATTATATCAAGAGGGAGGGCAATTGAATTAATTGAAATCGACAATACACTTACCGTGAACAGTACCCACCCGACACCCTTGCCGCCCGCAGCCAACCGCCGGCCGACCGCCCGGCCAATCCCCCGCACGGCGCCTTCACTCCTCATCAGTGAATCTTGCTAAAAGATTTCCCCGTTTCCATCTCCCCCTTCCTCTCTCCCTCTCTCTGGCGCGCCTTCATTTCCCTCTCTGCTGCACGGCACCGCCCGGCAGAGCCACCGCATTCAGGCGCCAATTGCCGGCCACCGCTCCCCTCACCAATCCGCGTGCACCCCGGCTCTCTCTCTCTCCCTTGGCTCCTCCTCCTCGAGTACAAAGCCCCAAGCGCTTGCTCCCTTCCTTCCTTTCTTCCTCCACCGCCCCTGTCAGTGCGCCGCTACACCATTGCCGCCCGAGGCACCCCCACCGTCGACAGCTCGCCCCGGCTACTCCCAAAACACGCCACCGTGCCAAGAAAGCTTCCCTCGACTCACTGAAGCTCTCCAACCGCTAGCCCCCACCGATTGTGCCCTAATCTCACCAGAACACCGCCGCCTGTTCCTCGGCCGACAACAGCGCCGGCGGCCACTTCTTTTCAAATTCCGTCACCGAGGTAGCTCAACTTTTCGATTCCTTCAGCCAGCGTGTTCCTCTCACCATGGTACACCAGTTTTATAAGCCATTGATCGCAGCTCATCACCAGTGAGGAAGTTACTCCCACGCCACCCGTCGGCCGCCATTGACAGAGCTTCTGGTCTCACGTCGACCACCACCCTGCCGCCTTCCCCGTGGCCCTAATCTTCATCAAATCAGTTCCTTGAATCAAGGTGATGCTCCACGATTGCTCAATCCCCCTTCCAACCTTCTTCTCCAGCGAATTTCCCATCGGAGCCACCGCCTCAGCCGTTCCCCTGTTTCTGAGCACTGTTCCATTGAATTTCCTTTTTTCCTTTTAATTAACCAGAAGTTGCATAGTGTGTAGAAAATCTTGGAGAAGTCTAAAAATGCCAAACCTAATTTTAGTTGAATCCTTGAATTATGAGTTAATTTTCTGTTAAAGCACTTTTTCAAAATTGTCCCTGGAATTTCTTTAATAATTCAGTGTATTATTTCTGTTGTTGATTTTTAATTGAAGTTCCAGAAGGTTTCTAGGGTTGATTTTTGTACCATAATTTTATCTTGGCATGATGCATCTCCTGTATTTTTATCAGAATTTTTCATGAACATTGTGCATGCATGTCATTGATAATATCCCCAAAACCCTAGAATAGTTACCTCTGTCTAAAGTACATTAGGAAAGTCGCCCAACAGCCCAAGACCTTTAACAAGAAATTTAGTTTAGATTCTCAGTAGTAGCTCTGTAAAGTTTCATGATTTTTTCATAAGTTTTAATACATGTTTCTGATTTTATAAGTTTGGAACTCAGAGCCTTGTTAGATTTTTAGTAAATTCATAGAAGCTCAACTTGACCCCAGACCAGAGCCAAAAGTCTTAGTTTAGATCCTAATTTAAACTAAAAATGGTCCCATGCCTATATCCTAACTTTGAATTTCACCGGAAAAGTCGTTACGACTTTTACGGCACCGTTACGGTATTCCCGATGTCGTAAACAGGCCACGACAGTCGGAGGGCTCGTGTTCCTGTTAACGCGAGTCAAAACCACTCAAACTTAGTCTCATAGTAACCCAAGCCACTTAGAAAGCCAGTACATGTGATGTGTTTTGGGATTTTTCCCGAAAACGACATTCGTGTGCCACCCGATATCGGAACCGGAACCGGGAAACCCGTAACCGGAATCGGTAAAACTGTTTAGGTCATAACTTGAGCTGTAGAACTCCGATTGACTTTGTTCTTTTTGCATTGTGTTCGTAGACTCAGTAGCTATCTCTCTGCACCATATCGCATCTTTTGTGCATCATGGCATCATGGCATGCATCTCATATCGACGCGTTTTTACTTTATAGCTTACGAACAGCCAGAGAGTGACGCGGGTGCTGCTACGGGAGAAGCACCAGAGGTTGACCAAGCTGCTGAGGAAGTCAACACCGCTGCTGTTGAAGGCAAGCACCTCATATTGCTACCCTAAGTAATTTACTTAATGATTAATATGAATGCTTACGTATAGGAATGCATAAAGTCGGGCTTAGTAGTAACATTGGGAAAACCTATTATTGTTGCATGTACCCCTCCTTGGTATTGAATAGGTCACCTTGTCAACCTGGGTAGAGTGTCTTTGTTCGAGTCACGAAATGCTTAGCCATGCTTAGATAACACGGTAGAAGTCGAGTGGTAAGTCCCACTCGCACGTATAGGAACCACCTTGTTTACTTATGGACTTGTGGCGAGTTCATATGTTGGTAAAAGTTGAAAAGTGTTAAAAGCTGAAATCTGGACGGTGGGATAGGAGTGCAGCAAGACATGGAGGTCTTGTGTGCCGTAGGCCCTGTCTGGGTTGACCTAGGAACCGGCCGTGTTATTCTTGGCCTGAGCACTTTCCGTTCATACCACATGTCCGATATAATGGTAAGACAAGCTGAGTATCTCACTGCGTACCAACGTTTGGCCGATGACTGCACGGTGTGTGGAACGAGGGAGTCATGGGTGCCTGCGAGGCCGTGACACTCGACGAGGGACTCACGTGTGCCTGCGAGGCCGTGGTACTCGGCACCGTGTGGATTTTCCAACCGTGTGGGCACGAGTGTGAAAAAGGTTGACATGAGTACCCCCTTGTGCAACTTTAGCGGGTTGCATGAGCCGTATGGTCCTCAGTCGTGTGGGTACAGTTGGACTCCCCTGCAGGGTGTAAAATCGGTTCGAATCCGCCGCGGTCTCGGTTATGATCAAGCTCAGTGTCCTTTGGATAATATCGTAGAGTTGTCACATAACATGATGGGAATTGGGATATTGTTGATGAAATTGGAATATGGTTGTTGGTATCCATGGTTCGGATGGAACATGGATGATGGCATATACATGGTTTATGGTTACATGGTACTTGGGGATTGGGTTTATTAGAAGTTCATGCCCGCAGAGTCTTTTACTTTATGCTTATTCATATATGCTTAGTTTCTGCTTTAAGCAATCGAGTCCATTCCTATACCTTATTTACCTTGCTACAGCCTCATTGCATTATCCTTGGAGTCGGGAACTAATTCCCACAACAGGGTAAGACTTGCGAGCACCTTCGTACTCAACGTTTGTTGTTTAAGTTTTTGCAGGTGAGGATGAGTTGGTCTTCGGCTACTTTGTCCCCGCCGATGCCGGCGAGGGCGAGGCGTAGTCAAGACGTTCGAGTGACCGTGATTTGCGATGTTCGTGGGCTGGGCATCGCAATCCTTTGCTGTTTTCTCATTGCAACCGCTGCGACTATCGTCTTTCTTAGAATCGCTTCCGCTCTTTGATTTTTTTTTTTAGTTTCAAGACTTATGATGAACCTTGGTATGTAAGAATATTTTAAATTAATGTTATTAATTAATGTGACCTATGTGATGTATCACCTGTGACGTCGCCGACGTGCTTGGATCTTGGGCATTGCTTGAGAAGCATGTCGGGGGACTGCCGGGTTTATATCCTCTTTTATCGGGTTGAGTTCTCGCACACCATGCGTGGGCCGCGAGTCAACTTGGTAAACTTGAATATAAATTGGTCGGGTCTCTCACACTTAGTACCTAGTTTATCCCAAAAACAACATCAAAAATGACTAAGAAACTTAGCATCACGATCAGAGTCAATTGTTTTAGAAATTTCATGCAAGCGAACAATCTCCCTAAAGAATAAATCAGCAATCATGGATGCATCATCAGTTTTGTGATAGGGTATAGAATAAGCCATTTTAGAGAACCTATCAACAACGACAAATATGCTGTCCGTCCCCTTCTTAGTGTGAGGCAATCCCAAAATAAAATCCATCGAAATATCATGCCAAGGAGCAGAAGGAACAGGGAGAGGCATATACAAACCATGGTTACCCAAACGAGACTTAGCTTTTTGGCACGTAGGGCAATGAGCAACGAAGCGCTCGACGTCACGACGCATCCGAGGCCAGTAGAAGTGGTCGGTCAGCACTTCTTGTGTTTTGAAAACACCGAAGTGACCCATGAGGCCCCCTCCATGAGCTTCCTGCAACAATAAGAAACGAACCGAACCAGCTGGAATGCACGGCTTGTTAGCACGAAACAGGAACCCATCCTGTATATGAAACTTGTCCCATGGTTTACCATCCTTACAATGTGAATTAATATCATGAAAATCAGCATCATTCACATATTGATCTTTCAAAGTTTGCAAACCAATTAAAATCTAATTGGGACAGCATGGTATAGCGACGAGACAAAGCATCAGCAATGATATTTTCCTTCCCGTTCTTGTGTTTAATGATGTAGGAAATGGACTCAATAAATTTTACCCATTTAGCATGTCTACGGTTCAGATTAGTTTGGGTATGAATGTGTTTCAAAGCCTCATGATCAGAATGAATAATAAATTCGCGAGGCCACAAGTAATGCTGCCATGTTTGCAAAGTGCGAAGCATATAACTTCTTATCATAAGTTGAATATTTCAGGGCAGCGCCGCTCAATTTCTCACTAAAGTAAGCAACAGGTTTACGGTCTTGTAGCAAAACAGCACCTAAACCTATACCACTAGCATCACATTCTAATTCAAACACTTTATTGAAATCAGGCAATTGTAAAAGAGGAGCATGAGTTAACCTGTCCTTCAAAGCGTTGAATGCATCTTCCTGTGGTGCGCCCTAAGCAAAGGAAACACCTTTTCTTTGTGAGCTCATGCAACGGGGCAGCAATGGAGCTGAAATCACGCACGAACCTTCGGTAGAATCCGGCGAGGCCAAGGAAACTCCGAACTTGCGTGACCGTCGTCGGTGTAGGCCAGCTCTGAATGGCCTCCACCTTACTGCTATCCACCTCAATTCCCTGTGAAGTAACAACATAGCCAAGAAAAGAGACGCGCTGCGTGCAAAAGGTGCATTTTTTCAAGTTACCGAACAAGCGAGCAGCACGCAAAGCATCAAAAATAGCACGCATATGTTCTAAATGCTCATCTATAGACTTGCTGTAAATAAGAATATTATCAAAGTAAACAATAACAAACAGTCCTATGAATGGCCTAAGTCCTTCATTCATTAAGCGCATGAAAGTGCTGGGAGCATTAGACAAACCAAACGGCATAACCAACCATTCATATAGGCCAAATTTGGTTTTAAAAGTAGTTTTCCATTCATCCCCCAATTTCATCCTAATCTGATGGTACCCGCTACACAAATCAACCTTAGAAAAAAGAACAGCGCCACTAAGCTCATCAAGCATATCATCAAGGCGTGGTATGGGATATCGATAACAGATTGTGATGTTATTAATAGTACGACAATCGACACACATACGCCATGAACCATCTTTCTTAGGAACAAGTAAAACAGGAACCGAGCAAGGACTGAGTGACTCGCGGATGTAGCCCTTGTCCAGTACTGCTTGCACCTGGCGCTGGATATCCGTCGTCTCATCGGGATTAGTGCGGTACGGGG
The DNA here is from genome assembly GCA_001182835.1 of Oropetium thomaeum. Classification (NCBI taxonomy): domain Eukaryota; kingdom Viridiplantae; phylum Streptophyta; class Magnoliopsida; order Poales; family Poaceae; genus Oropetium; species Oropetium thomaeum. The sequence continues at coordinate 1,812,224 of LFJQ01000009.1, read as the reverse complement.
CGCGATTTGGAAGCTGGGCGCCGGGGATGAGATCGATCTGATGTTCGATGCCACGGATAGGAGGAAGACCCGGTGGCAAGTCCTTGGGAAATACATCGGCATAGTCCTACAAAAGGTTAGCAACAGCAGGGGGAATATCCAAGAACGGTGCCTCATGAAGTGAAACAAGCATGTTGGAGCAAACAAATGCATAGCAAGGCAAATTATCATCACGCAGCTCAGCAAAATCAGCACGTGTAGTAAGCAAACAGGGGTATGTAACTTGATTTCAGATCTAGCGGGGGCGGCTGGAGGTGATTTGTGATACTTTGCTGTCTTGGACGCCCGAGCCATGTCATCTTTGGAATTTGTTCCGTGGTCATGGGATGAATGATTATTTTTTGACCCTTAAACATGAGTGAATAATGATTTGAACGATCATGATGTGCACTATCAGTATCATATTGCCAAGATCGACCAAGCAACAAAGAGCATGCTTCCATAGGGACAACATCACAATCAGCATAATCAGAATAGGCGCCCAGAGAAAAGGGAATACGTACCGAGCGCGTTACCTTTATTTTGCCACCATCATTGAGCCATTGGATGTGGTACGGGTGTGGATGTTGGCGAGTGGGTAAAGATAATTGCTCTATCAGCGCCGTACTCCCCAAATTGTTGCAGCTGCCATTGTCGATGACGATCCGGATCGCCCGTTCCTGTACCACGCCCTTAGTGTGAAAAATCGTGTGTCACTGATTGTGCTCGGCCGTGGCAACCTGTGTACTGAGGACATGCTGCACAACTAGACTCTCATACCTATCGGTGGCGCTGGAATCAACGTGAACCTCCGTATGATCTGCATGGTTAGTGGAAAGCATAGCATGTCTAGTCTCCTCAGTATCAGTAGCTGAAGAGCACTCACCATTGTCATGGATCAGCAAGGTACGCTTGTTGGGGCAGTGCACCGCCGCCATTACCGCCAGTGCCGCTCGCTCATCGCCGACGCGTTTCGGCCATCCCCAAACCTCGCCACCGTCCCTGGGAAGACTACCCTCCATCCCCTGAAGCTCTCCGACCACCAAGCCCGTTGGCGGTGCCCTGGTTTCACCGGAACGCCACCGCCTTCCCCTCGGACGAAGACACCGCCGCCGGCCACCAATTCTCAAAATCCCCCACCACGGTAAAATGTTTCTTCGATTCCTTTCACAGGATAGCTCATCTCACTTTTGCGCATCGTTTTGACATGGTTCCAACCACAGCACACCGTCATCAACGAAGAACACCGTGCGCCATTGGCAAGGCGGAACTCACGGTGAGCTCCACCTTTGGGTCCTTCCCCACCCTTTTCTTTTCGCCTAACATCTGAACTTCCAAAGCTTTCTCAAATTAGAGCTTATGTCAGATGTGCGTCATGGCAAGCAGAACGCTTATGTTCTGATTTTGCCTAACATCTGAACTTCCAAAGCTTTCTCAAATTAGAGCTTATGTCAGATGTGCGTCATGGCAAGCAGAACGCTTATGTTCTGATTTCGCCTAACATCTGAACTTCCAAAGCTTTCTCAAATTAGAGCTTATGTCAGATGTGCGTCATGGCAAGCAGAACGCTTATGTTCTGATTTCACCTAACATCTGAACTTCCAAAACTTTCTCAAATTAGAGCTTATGTCAGAAGTGCGTCATGGCAAGCAGAACTGTAACATCCCGAACTAAATTCTCGCTAAATCTATTGTCAATAAAGACTTAATTGTGTTCAATAAAAATCTCAAAAACCGAAGTAAATGAAGTCATAGGACCTAACCAAAAGCTTAAATTCAAAAATCTACCTTGAAATCCAATCTTCATTTTCTTTTCTGCTTCTTTTTTTTCCTCTCTGCCGATGCAGAATTGACCCGGCCGGCCTTTGCCCTGCTGCCGAGCGGCTGCTTGCCGCCGTCGCTGCTCGCTGTAGCCGGCTTGCCCGAGCCTACTCTCGCTAGCGCCGCCGGAACCCCCGCTCTCCACCGTCGCGCCGCCCGGCTCCCTCTGTTCTCCCAACCGCGAGCCGCCGCCCGAGTCCCTGCTCCACCCCGGGCGCCGCTTCCCTGTTCCTTTCCATGCCTTCCCGACCCCGACCTTGTGGGTCCGGTTCGCCGACCTCCGACCCAGAGGTCGGAGGAATTTTCCGGTTCGCCGACCTCCGACCCAGAGGTCGGAGGAATTTTTCGATTCGCCCGACCTCCGACCCAGAGGTCGGAGGAATTTTCCGGTTCGCCCGACCCCGACCCCAGTGGTCTGACATTATTTCCGTCTCGTCCGATCCTTCATCAGCACGCTCCGCCTCGCTCGACCCCGAGGTCGGACAAGCCGTTTCGCTCCGCCTCGCTCGACCCCGAGGTCGGATAGACTCGTCGGACCCGAGTTCGGAGCGGCCGCGCCATTAATGCTGCCGGCCATCTTCCCAACCGTAAAAGCGCCTGGCCGTACACAGCAGTGCCGCCTCCGTGCTGAAAGTCTTCGTGATGGGACGCGCACGCCTGGCGCCCATGCGCTGCAGTACGCTGCCGCCGTGCCAACTTGCGCCGTGTCCTGGAGAGACAAGAGGAACGGAGACTGATAAATTCCAGAGACGAAACGTTTCACTCGTGCACATTCTTTTGCTCTTCCTGCACGCTCGTTTCTCTGCTCTCGTCTCCCCTGCCTTCCGCCATTACCGTCGAAGAGCTCCGCAGGGCCGATAATAGAGCAAGTTTCTCTCGTGCTCAGGTGAGCTCGGTAACGCATGCCCTGCCGACGGTTCCATCATCCGCCGTTATCGTCTCTAACCGCTGCCCCATTCTTCCGCATTATTGCAGAAGTAGCGGCGCGTCAACATCTCTTTTCCGGCGACTGGTCTCCGTTGTCGTTCGTTCTTACCGTCAGCCCTCTGGTAATCTTTGCCGTCCGACCAGTCTAGCTAAATCCTGTTTACCGAAACAACACACTAAATTTGTTAAAAAGAAATTCATGCACCTTCACTTCTCTGTTAATACAAGTTACCACCACCAGCATTAAATCCCGGTGTAAACTAAGTTACCTTGCATCTTCACATAGGAACCGAGCTGCAGACGGCCACCGAGGCTGAGGAGGATTTCCCCGCTGCCGACCCCGCCATCGACTGTGCTAACTTCTCCCCGAATCGAGGCAAGCCCCGGTGCATACCTATGTTTAAAGTTTTACTTTCTCACTGTGTATGTAGGTTTTGTGGTGCATTAAGTTTTGAGGCTTGTGTGAAAACTTAGTTGCATGACTTGTAGGATCTCCTACGGGTTGTTCTGTTAGAGCCAGTACGTTAGTGCTATGCCTACTAATAGGGCAACGAAGGGATTTGAGTGGTATGGAGACTACTCAGGGGATTATTTATAGAAGTAATTGAGAAAGTCAGGACCCAACATTGTGTGAATAAAATTTGAGCACGGTGTCGGGTGCGGTTGCATTGGTCAAGTTTGAGTTGTGTACCGAATACATACTGGCATATGGGACCCAGGAAACCGATGTAGCTCATTGCGCGGTGTTTGGACAATTGGCCGTCTCTTTTCCGGGTGAACGGACCAGTATGGTGGATGAATTCGCATTTCTGTTTTTCTTGGGCATGTGCTAGTGGGAAAGGCTTGGGGCCGTACAGGAACGCAGGACGTTGCCTGGAGGACCATGTCCTTGGAGAGATGGATGTTGGACCAACTCTGTCGCGATGCAGTGAAAGGTGGCCACGTGTGACTCGTGGAGTGCGCACGTGTCGTGTTATTCGGGTTTCTCCTGCAGGATGTAAAATCAATTATAATTGCCGTCCCTCGCGTTATTGAGTACCACTTGCTCCTTTCTGCCGTGGCGACACTATAAAATGTGATAGCAGGAATTGTGATCGGAGGTTTGAGAATAAATTTCAGACTGTTGTATTGCACTTGCTTGTTTAGTTGCTGTCACACTTAGTAGAATTACATTAGCAATTTTGATAACTTGGCTAAAATACTGAAAAACCATTAGTAGTGCTGTCTTTTGCAAATACCTACCAGCTGCCACCAATATTCCAGCATTTTAGGAGTCGGCCTTAGAAGGCCTATTGACGGGTAAGTCTTGCTGAGCGTCAGTCGCTCACGGTTTGTTGATTGTTGTTTTGCAGGTATTAGTGCTGACTGTAGCCAGGGTGGTTGGGAAGAGGAGACGCCCTCGGAGTGGACCTTCGAGTGGGTCCCCGCTTCTCCCTCCCGTGGAGATTAAACACCATCGGGCTGGGGTGTTTGATCGAGGCGCCGAGTGTTAGATTTTTGCTTCCGCTGAAATCCACGTGTTTGTTATCAAAACTACGTTACCGCACTTCTAAAACTTCTGAAATCAGTTGTAATATAACCAGCATTAATGTATCTTTAAATCATTTATGCGAGTCCTTGTTAATTATTGTGCTGTAAAGTCACTTGTTTCGGCAAGCGGCCCTCCCAAATGATCCTGGATGAGCAACCGTACGATTTTATCGGATGGGGTTGTGACAAGAACGCTTATGTTCTGATTACGCCTAACATCTAAACTTTCAAAGCTTTCTCAAATTAGAGCTTATGTCAGATGTGCGTCATGGCAAGCAGAACACTTATGTTCTGATTTTGCCTAACATCTGACTTTACAAAGCTATTCGCAAACTGGGATGTCCGTCAGATGTGCGTTAGGCTCAGCAGAACCCCAAGTGTTTTTTTTTGCTCGACATCTCGAGATTTCAAAACATCTAGAACGGAGACTTCTGTCCGACGAGTGTTGTGGTACTCAGAACTCAATGTTCTGATTTTGCGTAGCATCTGGCGTTCCCGAACTCATCTGGAGTTGGAGTCTGTCAGATGTATGTCACGACACCCAGGACTTAAATAACGTCTAGAATTCTAGTGCTCATCCGGAGATGGAGCTTTTGTCAGATGTGTGTCTCAACAAACACTCCTCCTGTAAATTGTCTCCAGAACTTAACCTCAATAATACCCCTTCCTACCTATGAATAACCTCCTAACAGAATCTGATAGATTTCATAATAGGCCATGGTTGTTAAGCAAATAACCAACTTGTGTAACAGCCGAAGTCAAAATAAATGATAGTTGAAACCACCTTATCAAAAGTAACCCCTTGATTACTCTTTAGCAGAACCACCATATTTTTCCTTATTTAAAATAACAACTCATGTTCATATTGCATCATGTAGACATCAAAGAGAACGTTGTAGCTGGCAACCCCGGTTCCTCGATCTCCGTCGAAGAAGTCAACGTCAGCTCAGAAGAACCAGGCAAGCCCCGGTGCATAACCGATGTTTAAAATTTTCCTTTTATAACTAAGTGTGTCTTGTTTGTTCATTAAGTGCTAGGAGTTGATTGAAACCATAGTTGCATTTGTTTTCATAGGAAACCCTAACGGTACTTGGTAGACATACCCCATTAGTATGCTATGCTTAGGAGGTATTGCCGGTAGAAGTCGAGCAGAGTGGACGCTGCTCGCGAAAGGTAGGTTGTTGGATGAAACTGTCATTTGAAACATGATGACACATGATGATGAGTTTAAGTAAGGAAAGATAAAAATTTGAGGATCTGATAGGATACAAAGTAGGTCGGCGACTGGACCGGGTCTAGGGTGACCGTAGACTTGTCTGATCCGTGTGGTCCGAGACTGATTGAGTGTTGAATGTACTGGTCGTATGCTGGGTGTTATGGGCCCCAGTAAACCTATGTAGCCTAGTGATTGCAACGTCGAACCTGCCCTACGGTGTCTGACTAGGAGGAGATCTGGGGTGGGCAGCGTGGGAACTCCACAGAAACCGTCTGGGACGTGTTGTCTGGTGGGATGCGGCGCTGCTGAGGCATGCGTAGGCTGGACTTGGCGTTGCATGAGCTGGTGTGAACGGTTGCCACGTGCGAGTCTGGGACACGCACGTGTCGTACGATTGGGTTTCCCCCTGCAGGGTACAAAATCGTTTCGAACCGCTGTCGCTCCCTGTTAGTGAGCATGCTCGTGAAACACACTACATTCTAGTAAGTAGGTTGAGACACAATGAGAATGAATTTTGATGAATACTATTGTTATTGTTGCTTCTATTATGCTTGATTAGTCTACTGCTAATTAAAGTTACATTCTAATCACTTAACCTGTGCTAAAATTTGACCAAGAGTAGTACAGGCCTGCGAGTTCTTTTTGCATGTAAACCCACCCCCATCAGCCTTCATGTCTAGGAGTCGGTTGTAGTCAGCCAATTTTTTTGTCGGGTCAGTCTTTCTGAGCTTCTTAGAAGCTCACGCGTTATTGTTATGTGGTTTTTCAGGCGCCGACATGCAGGACCAAGTCAGTAGCTTCTTTTGGGAGGAGTCTCCCCTCGGGATCGGGAACCTCCAGTGCGAGTTGTGCAAGTCACCGCAGTGAACATTGAAGTGGCTAGTAGCATGACGCCCGTGGGCACGGTGCATGCTTTTGCTTAAGTCTGAGCGTCGGAGTCTGTAATCGATGAAGTCTTTCGCTGTTATTTTCAAAACTTTATTTGCGTACTCTGATTCACTGTAAGACTTTAGTTTCAAACTATGAACCAATGATATATTAAGCTCTCTCTCTCCTTGTAAACCATTGCTGATTATTCCTGCCTGTGTTGTATCGTGTGTACGCCCGCTTCGTCGAGCGTTGCCCAACAGGATCCTGGCTCAAAGACTGACTGGATCCGTCCCGAGACGAGGTTTTTCTGGGCGGGTCCACGTGAGCCTTCGACGTGCGCGTGCACGTCCTGCAGTGTAGCGTCCGTCTTAGCGTCGTCTCCTACCATTGTTAGTGCAAACACGAAACAGCAACGGAGAGGACACTACGATAGCAGGTGTATTGACACGACCCGCCTAGAAAACCTCGTCTCAGGACGGATCCGGTCAGTCGTTAGGCCAAGATCTTGTTGGGCAACGCTCGACGAAGCGAGCGTACACACGATACAACACAGGCAGGGGTAAACAGCAATAATTTACAAGAAGAGAGAACTTAATACATCATTGGTTCATAAGTTTAAAGTTGAATATTACATTGTTTCAGAGTACGCAGAAGTTTGAAAACGAAATACAGCGGAAGACTAGAACTATTACAACTCCGACACTCGGACTTAAGCAAAAGCACGCGCCATGCCCACGGGCGTCATGCTACTAGCCACTTCAACAGATCAACGCGGCGACTCGCACAACTCCCACTGGAGGTTCCCAAACTCGAGGGGAGGCTCCTCCCAATGGAAGCTACCTGCTGGTTCCTGCATGACGGCGCCTGAAAAAAAACCACAAAACGCTAACGCGTGAGCTTCTAAGAAGCTCAGCAAGACTTACCCGACAAATGGCTGACTACAGCCGACTCCTAGACATGAAGGCTGACTCGGGAGGGTTTACTTGCAAAAGGACTCGCAAGCCTAAACTACTCTTGTCAAGTTTTAGCATCAAATTGAGTGATTAGAAAATAAATTTAGTTAGCACTGAACTAAACAACCCAGACAGAATCAACAGTAGCATTATTAATATCCATAATTCATTCTCATGGTTCCTCAACCTATTTACTAAAATGTGACAGAGAGTTCAAGTAAGCTCATAGCTGAGAGCGACAGCGATTCGAATCGATTTTTATACCACTGCAGGGTTAACCTAATCGTACGACACGTGCGCGTCCCAGACTGGCACGTGGCAACCGTTCACTCCAGCTCCTGCAACGTCAATTCCCTCCTACGCCTGCCTTAGCAGCGCTGCGTCCCACCAGACAACACGTCCCAGACGGTTTCTGTGGAGTTCCCACGCTGCCCACCCCAGATCTCCTCCTAGTCAGACACCGTAGGGCAGGTTCGACGTTGCAATCACTAGGCTACGTAGGTTTACCGGGGCCCATAACACCCAGCATACTATTAGTACATTCAATACTTGCCCAACTGTGCCACACGGATCAGACCAGACTACGGTCACCCTGGTCCCGGACCAGTCGCCGACCTACTGGTACCCAGTCTGACCCTCAATCTTTTATCTTTCTTAATCATTGACAATCGTGTGGCACATCTCATGAAATAGTTTCATTCATTATCCTATTACTCGCGAGCAGCGTCCACTCTGCTCGACTTCTACCGGCAACTATCTGCTAAGCATAGCACACTAGGGGTATCTATACAAGCTAGCGTTAGGGTTTCCTATGGGAAACAAATGCAACTATAGTTTCAATCAACTCCTAGCACCTAATGCACAAACAAGACACACTTAGTGTAAAAGTAAAACTTTTAAAAGTTGGTTGTGCACCGGGGCTTGCCTGGCTCTTCGGTGTTGATGTCGACTTCTTCGGCGGGGGTCGAAGAACTTGGATCCGCAGCTACCTCGTTAGCGTCAGAATCTATATGATGCAGTAGGGTTATGATAAGTTTAATGAAAATGAAACTTATTGTTATTATCAATACTAACCTAGGGTTTAGATTGGCGACGCCCAGAATTAGGGTTAATCCTAATTACTCGACGCCGTTGATTAAATTAAATGCCTAATCTGTGAACGATGTTTTAAGAAGTCTATTAAATTCCCATGAGGTGACTTTTTATTGGCATGTTCATCAACTTCAACCTTAATTAAGTTAATGCGACATTTTTCATCGGTTAATATTATTTAATTACTTCGGGTATTAAACTAGGGTTAAAAATGAAGATTTTAATTCTTCCTCAAGATTATTTTTAGTGGGTACTACTCCCTGGAATAAGCATTTTGGGCTTTGGGTGGGGCCTAGATGAATTTACTGTATTTTATAAAAATTCATCAAAGTTCCTGTTTGTAGATCTTGTAAAATCAGAAACCACTAGTAAACATTAGAATAAAATTATGAAACTTTATGTGAGCATTCCTGAGCACCAGATCTACAACTTTTCTTTTGGGGCCTAACCTTGCAAATGACTTTTACAATGTACTTTAGAAAATGCTATTTAAACTAGGCAGATTGAGGTTATTTAATAGGGTTAGATGCCAATTCGTATTCCTAAAATCTTCATAAATTTCCAGAGTGTGTGTAGCACTATGGTGTACTTGTAGATCAAGGGTTAGCCCTAGCATTGCTCTATAATGCAATTTAAAATTCATAAACAGAAAGCAGTGTTTCTAATTAATTCTACAAATGTTTGGTCATTTGTTAAAAAGTGTTTTAACAGAAAATTAGTACTTTTCATGAGGGTTCTAAAAAATTTTGGTTTGGCATTTTTGGATTTTTCTGTGATTTGTTACGAATTTTACAAGGCAGGACAGCAAAATAGAAGAAAGGAATTTCAATGTAACAGTAGCGGCAGAGGAACAGGGGAGGCCCGGCCGAGTCCGGCGGGTCTCCGGCGAGCAATTCCGGCCGGCCGGGGCCTCGCCGGCAAGGGGGAAGAGAGGAGAAATGTTCTACGAGGCAGGGGGAGTCCCGGAGCTAGTTCCACGGCCGGCGAGATGCGGTGTAACCTAGGGCGCGGCGGCGATGCCCTCGGGAGCATGCTCCGGCGACCTCGCGGCGGCGCGACACGGCACGGCAAGGGCTTAGCTTGCTCCTACAGCAACTAGGTGGCACGGGGAAGAGCGGCAAGAGGAGATTGGTGAAGGTTTCTCACCGTAGCGTGCTGTCGACGGTGACCCGGTGGCGGCAGTAGTGAGGCGGCGGTGTACCGATCAAATTGCGGCGATGGGAGCTCGATTTCGAGAATTGGGGAGTGCTCTGGGCTTCACGGGATGGAGAGGGGGCGATTGGGTGAGGGAAATTTGATTGAAATGGAGCGGTGGTGGGTTTTCACCGAGAAGGGCGGCGGCTCTGTTATGGCGGCGGCGGTCGGGGCAGTGGAAGGCGATCTCGCGCGCGTGGGGAGGAGAAGAAGAAAAAGGGGGGTGAAATGGAGAGGATTGCGCGCCAATTTAAAGGAGGGCCGAGGTAGGGAGAGTAGGGAGTAGGGGAGCAGCAGGGGGGGTCAGCATGGCGGGCACCGTCGGGTGGTCGGGCGGCGCGGCAGAGGAAGAAGACGGCGGCGAGTCAAAAGAGATAGGGAGAGCTAGAGAGAGCGAGAGAGTGAGAGAGTGAGGAGGTAGAGGGGGGTCAGCCGGCAAGGAATTGAAGGCGACGTGGGAGTGGAGGCCGGTGTCGGGCGGGCGGCTGGGCGGCGCAGCACGCTGTTGTCGGGCGGGCAGTTACTGTAGCCCGCCCGGCAACAGTTGGATTATATTTTTTTTTCTTTTCTTTTTCATTAATGCTGGAAGACAATTAAATGAATTGGCACACTTCCCGAGCTCGAAAAATTTTGAAAAGTTTTGTACAAGCTCAGGAATTTATTTGGAACACTTTTCATTTAAGGTTCAAGTCATGATTTGGCCTCTAAAAATTCTTGAATTTCTAGGTTGATTATAGCTTCTGTGAATTTTTAAGAGCTCTAAAGCTTTTCCAAAAATCTTGAATAATTTCCCAAAATTTTATTTTTAAGGGTACTTAATTGTTATGTAAAAATATGGCTAGGGTTCTGTGGGAATTTTGATGGTCAAGAGTTAGGGTTTGGATTTCTTTCTGTTAACGAGATTTCGACACTTTTAGTTGAAACCTCTCCGGACTTTGCTACATGCTCTGTTGTTTGTCAAACTTCTCCTAGTGTCTCCTTAAAGCATTTTAGATAATATTTCTTTTTATTTCTATGATTGAAACTGCTTTAAATTGAGTGAAATTAGGATTTAGGGTTTATAGTTCGTCGATTTTTCCCTGGTGACACCTGGGGTGTCACAGTCCTCCCCCCTAAAAGAAATCGCGTCCCGAGATTTAAGGAGAGGGTTAGGATAGGCATAGGTACCTAAGGTTTTGGGAGTAGCTCGGGGTAGTTTGACTGAAGAAATTCCGCAGATTCCCACGTGGCCTCGTCTTCTGTGTGGTTGCTCCACAGAACCTTGTAAACTTGAGTGTCCGTCTTCTTGTAACTAGTTCTTTCTCATCCAGTATCCGGATTGGACGCTTTGGGTAGGTCAAGTCTGGTTGCAACTCTTCTACTTCTTGAACCACTGGGTCTACTGGTGTCTTCAGACATTTCTTCAATTGGGAGACATGGAATACGTTGTGCATTCCCGATAATCTTTCTGGCAGTTCCACTTGATACGCCACTGGTCCGCACTTGGCTGTGATAGGGTATGGACCTATGTACCGGGGTGCTAACTTGCCTTTGATCCCGAACCGTTGAACTCCCTTCGTTGGCGAGACTCGTAGGTAGACGTAGTCTCCTACCTCAAGGGTCAATGGTCTACGCCTTCTATCTGCATAGCTTTTCTGTCTTGACTTGGCGGCCTTCAGGTTTGCTTGTATAACCCGTACTTTTTCTTCAGCCTGCTGCACTAGGTCTGAGCCTAATATGATCCTTTCGCCTGCCTCTGACCAGTTGAGTGGGGTTCTACAACTACGGCCGTATAGTGCTTCGAAGGGGGACATTTGGATGCTGGCTTGGTAACTGTTGTTGTACGAGAACTCTGCCAGTGATAGATAGGTGTCCCATCCTTTTCCGTACTCCAAAACACAAGCTCGGAGCATGTCTTCAAGTATTTGGTTTACTCTTTCCGTCTGACCATCAGTCTGAGGGTGGTAGGCTGAGCTATGGATGAGCCTGGTTCCTAGTGACTCGTGGAGTTGTTTCCAAAATCGACCGGTGAACTGGGTACCCCGGTCGGAGATGATTGTCTTGGGCACTCCATGTAAACAGACTATCCGGTCAATGTATAGTTCTGCGTACTTCTTCATTCTATAGTTGGTACTGACAGGTATGAAATGAGCGGACTTTGTCAAGCGATCTACTATAACCCAAATTGAATCCAACTTTTGAGCTGTCATGGGCAGTCCAACAATGAAGTCCATACTTATGTCTTCCCACTTCCATGACGGAACGCTTAACGGTTGCGACAACCCTGCGCCTTTCAGATGGTCGGCCTTTATTCTGCGGCAGGTGTCACACTCCGCTACATACCGAGCGATTTCTCTCTTCATCCTTGTCCACCCAAACTTCTTTCGCAGATCCTGATACATCTTGTTACTGCCAGGGTGAATTGAGTACTTGGATAAATGAGCTTCATCCATAATTTTCTTTCGGAGCTCGTGATCCTTTGGCACTACCAGTCTGTTCTTGAACCACAAAACTCCTTCTTCATCTTCACGGAAGCACTGCATCTTCTTTTCTTGTAGTCCCAATCTGATCTTCTCCATGCCCTTATCAAGTTTCTGGGCCTTGGCTACCTCATCTCTAAGTGTTGGCACTAAGGCGAGGTTGTAGAGTGCTCCGTGGGGTAGAATCCTTACGGCTGGCTCTAGTTCTTCGGTTGCAACTTCCTGATCCAAGTAGTGGCAATGGGCGTTTCTGCTCAACGCGTCTGCCACCACATTAGCCTTGCCCGGATGGTAGTGGATCTCTATCTCGTAGTCCTTGATTAATTCTAGCCATCTTCGTTGCCTCATGTTCAACTCGTTCTGGGTGAAGATGTACTTGAGACTCTTGTGGTCGGTGTAGAGGTGTACCAAGTTTCCCAACAAGTAATGCCTCCACACCTTCAAAGCCAATACCACGGCTGCTAATTCCAAGTCGTGTGTGGGGTAATTTACCTCATGCTTGCGGAGCTGTCTGGAAGCATAAGCAATTACCCGTCCTTCTTGCATCAACACACAACCAAGTCCAGTGCCCGACGCATCACAATACACGTCGAAGGGCTTGCTCAAATCCGGTTGGGCGAGTACTGGTGCTGTGGTCAAGTGCTTCTTCAAGGTCTGAAAGGCTTCTTCGCACTTTTCTGTCCATTTGAACTTCTGATCCTTCTTGAGTAGGTTTGTGATAGGCCTGCCAATCTTGGAGAAGTTGGGAATGAAGCGACGGTAGTATCCCGCTAATCCTAAGAAACTTCACACCTTGTGGACTGTTGTGGGTGCTTTCCAATTAACAACATCTTGCACCTTTCCCGGATCAACAGAAATACCCTCTGCGGACACAACATGACCCAGAAACTGAACACGCTCAATCCAAAACTCGCACTTGCTGAACTTGGCATAGAGCTTATGATCTCTGAGTCTTTGGAGAACTGTCCGAAGGTGCTCTGCATGCTCACCGGTTGACTTGGAGTATATTAGGATGTCGTCAATGAACACCACTACAAACTTATCCAGCTCTGGCATGAATACTGAATTCATGAGGTACATGAAGTACGCTGGTGCGTTTGTGAGTCCAAATGACATCACCAAATACTCATACAGCCCGTATCTGGTGGAGAAGGCCGTCTTCGAAACATCACTGGGACGGATCTTGATCTGACGATATCCAGACCAAAGATCAACTTTGGAGAAAACCTTTGCTCCAGCCAACTGATCAAATAGAGTGTCTATGCGTGGCAAAGGATACTTGTTCTTGATAGTTACCGCATTCAAGGGACGGTAATCTACGCATAGCCTCAACGACTGGTCCTTCTTCTTCACGAACAATGCTGGACAACCCCAAGGCGAGGTACTGGGCCGTATAAAGCCCTTGTCCAACAACTCCTGTAACTATTTCTTCAACTCTGCCAGCTCCTTGGGTGCCATCTTGTACGGTCTGCGGGAAATCGGGGCTGTGCCTGGCAATAGCTCGATCTGAAATTCCACATCTCTGTCCGGTGGTAAACCAGGTAAGTCCTCTGGGAATACGTCCGGAAAATCCTTAACCACTGGTATCTCGTCCAGACTTTTCCCGACAACATTGCAGACTTGTTTGAGGGTGGCTTTGCGGTGATCTAGGTTTATGGGCATGGAACCGTGAAGTGGAGAGGTTAAGTGGACTACACGGTTAGCGATGTCAAGGATGGCATTATGGTGTTTCATCCATTTTCATGCCGATGATAATATCGATACCCTGCCCATCTAAGATGATGAAGGAAATAGGATAGATGTGACCTCCCAGATTGAGGGGAGCTTCACTTAAGCCATGATTTGATAATATGTTGCCTCCAGGCGATTTTATGACGAAAGGTGGTTCTAAGAGAACTGTGGTTAGGTTTTTGCCTTTGATAAAATTCCTACTGATAAAATTATGGCTTGCACCGGAATCGAAAAGGACAAAAGCTGAGTGGGTAGAGAGCGAAAACGTACCCGCCAGTACTTGTTCGCCCTCAGCAATTTCCTCGGTCGTGGTGTAGTTTACCCGACCGGTCCTCGTGTTCTTCTGGCCCTTTTGCTGGCCCTGTCCTTGGTTCGACTGCCGGCTGCCTCCGGACTGCTGGTTGGAGGGGCACTCGCGGGCGAAGTGTCCGGGCTGCCCACAGTTGAAGCAAGGCGTGCCTGGTCCAGGGCGGGCGCCCTGTTGAGGTGGGCGGACACCTGGGTTCCTCTGCGGCGGGGGAGGTGCGCGGTAGCCGGCTTGTTGCTGATTCTGTGGGGGCCGGTACGGCTGCTGTGGCGGACGAAACGACGGCGCCTGCGGCGGGGTTGCCTTGTACCTCCTACCATCGGGTGCAGTGTACACCAGACGGTACTTGGGTGGCGGGGCATTTGACGGCCCACCGCTGGCTCGTCTCTTTTCCCGCTGCTCCTTCTCAAGATATTCTTCAGCGATGAGAGCGTTGCTGACGAGCTCGTTGAATGAGCCGCCTTGGTTTAGGGCCAAGCGACCCTGGAGTGTGATGTTCAGCCCTTCCATGAAGCGGTGCTTCCGCTTAGCATCCGTGTCAACCTGCTCCGGAGCATACAGAGCAAGTTGGTTGAAGACACGGGAATACTCGTGCACCGAGCGGTTCCCTTGGGTTAAGGCCATGAACTCCTTGGCCTTCCTCTGCATGAGTCCCGCGGGGATGTGGTGAGCGCGGAACGCCTCCCGGAACTGTTCCCATGGCACCTGGGTGTTGGCCGGGAGAGTGGCCAAATAGTTGGCCCACCAGGCTCCAGCGTGACCGTGGAGCATCTGGGCCGCGAAGAGCGTCTTTTGAGTCTCCGAACAACGGAGTAGCCCAAACTTGGCCTCGATTGTACGAAGCCAATGGTCTGCCTCCATTGGTTCCCGAGCATCCCTGAACTCCGGGGGATGAGTGGCCAGGAACTCCGCATATGTGCTGTCCTGGTCGCGGTTCCGAGCGCCTCGGTTTGCGCCACTATTCTCCAGGATGGCCCGCAACATCTCCTGAGTCTGCTGGCTGCTCTGAATCAAGGCCGCCATAGCTGTGGCCAAGGTTGGCTCAGCTGGCGGGGGCGGCGGGTTGGAGCTTTCCGCCTCCTGACGTCCTGCTCTGGTGTTCACCATACTGAAAAAGTAAAACGGATCCTTATTAGAGCAATTCAACCCATGTCCATTTCTCAATATAAGTACGAGCACATCAAAATGCACGGCACGGATATCTCATTAAAAACAAACTTCCTTCATTTCCCCAAAAGATGACAGTACATCCATTGTTCAACCCCTTAGACTGTCAAACCACCACTTTTACATCCAAAGGATTACACGCCACTAAGATAAACTTCTAAGAACACATACTAACTCCAAGACAAGGACAACGCACTCCCTAAGCGAAGCATCTAGCTAAACTGTCACTTCGGAGCCACCTCCAATCTACTCCTCATCTGGCTCTGGGTCTGAAGCTTCAGGATCCGATACTTCTGACTCAGGCGCATCATCGTTAGCGGGAGGCGGCTGCTGTGCCTCCAAAAGTCCCGCTAACTGATGCTGCAAATGGTGGTTCTCATGGGCGAGGTTCTCCGCCATCTGAACCGCGTTATCCCTGAGCATCTCCAGCTGGTGAATGTGTTGCAACATGATGTTGCAATCATTCTCTCTAGCATGGATTTGGGCAGTCTTAATCTCTGAGACCACCTCTAACTCAGAGATACGTGTAGCGCGCGCGTCGCAGCGAGCACGCAGTGCATTGTTTCTGCTCTCCAAGTCCTGGACCTTCTTCTTGAGTTGAGCTACCTCTACATGAGCCTGTCGCAAGGCCTGTCGATCCATCTGGGCTACGAGAACAGTGTCCTCATGCAAGTTGAGTAGCGCTAGGCTCCATGTGAACAAGGGAGTGATATGGTCCATCTCTCCCCTAAAAGTCCTCTTCTGAGCATTCTTAACATTGCGGTGCCAGGTGCGGTCGACCTGGTCCCGTATCGGAAACAACGCTGCTGGTTTGTCTGCCAAGTCTTCGAGGTGTCGCTCGCAAATCCGCAATAGAGCATGATGCGCGGCTGACTCAATGGCTTCCGTCTTATCTGAACCGAAGGTGGTGGTGGTATAAACCTCTCCGTTGGCATGCTGAGGGTGCGTGGGTAATGTCACGGTGGCCGAGCAGCGCGGTAAGTCATACTGCCGATACTCCCGGAACTGAAACCAAAGAGTCTCTGTATATCCCAATGACTGTAGGGTCTGCTCGAGTATCTCCACAAATCCTCGGCGTCCTGACTTCTTGGTGACGTAGGTAGGGGTGGAGTCCTCAATGCCTATCTCCGCGATCCCATGCTCGATCGTGTTGGCGTCCATCTGCATCACAGAGATGAATAATATTTTACCAATCAGAAGCCACATGTTGACACATAGTTCAAGACATGCTAAATCTTCCGATACATAAAATATTTTTTTCATCCCTGCGTAAAAGGTGATCCAAATCTGTCACTAAGGATGCCAACTGGCGACAGCCTATTTGCCCAAGGTGCTTTACCATCTAAGTTGACCTGTCAAGGAGACAATCTTCTCATCGAGGAAGGTTCTGGGAAGGCTCAATGATATGCAAGGGTTTTGCTCCAACTCGGTCGATTTCACGCAACCACTAAGGGAGGAAGATGTCCAAGTTGACTTCTTAATTTCTGTTGGTGTTACAGCCATTATTGATGGAATTTTTGCTCCTGGATGGTTTTAGTATAAGTTTGAAGGATTTTAACATTTCTTTATGCAATGCAATCCTACATCGGCCTATACGTCCTCGCAAAGTAAAAAGAATACGCATAGGCGGTGGCAGAATCGCACTCAAGTTAGACGTTACTACACGTTTCTTATGATATCGTGGTTAGCGTACCTGCAGAAAATGATATCACAGGCAGTGCAATATAATATATATCAAAAGTAAATACAACAACCCATATCATTGCCATATGGGTCGCCCCGAGTAGGTCACGTACGGGGATCACGTGTCCGACCTTCCCTGCGCGGCGACAGACTGCACTTTACCTCAGGCAGCGGAGGTATGAGAGTGTTCCGCAAAACCGAAGTCGTGAGGAACAAACTCATCTCTTGTGTGTCAAAGACACAAGACTCCACTGTTGCGAAGGTCTGCATTCGCAACAGGTCCGTAACCCACACCTCGTACGGTAGAGGGCCGCTTCTCTCCCTAAACGGCAAGGGGGCGTACTATGTTACAGCGAACATAATACCTCCTTCCATACCATCATGGTATAGAACGCTACTGCTGCTGACGCAACAGGGATTTCTCGACCTTTCACCGCAGTCGAGCGGCGTACCTTACCTTGCTTACCTGAGCGTAGGTGCGTCGTTACAGAAAAGTAAATCTAAACTGGGTTTAGTTAGCCCCTACACTAGGTTAGCTTGCCACCTGATAACCTATTAACTAATAGGGCGCGTACCTCACTCGCACGAAAATTTTTGAAAATATGCCTTAAACGTTGTATCGTTTCCCAACACGGCTCTGATACCAAAGCTGACACGACCCACCCAGAAAACCTCGTCTCAAGATGGATCCGGTCAGTCGTTAGGCCAAGATCTTGTTGGGCAACGCTCGACGAAGCGAGCGTACACACGATACAACACAGGCAGGGGTAAACAACAATAATTTACAAGAAGAGAGAACTTAATACATCATTGGTTCATAAGTTTAAAGTTGAATATTACATTGTTTCAGAGTACGCAGAAGTTTGAAAACGAAATACAGCGGAAGACTAGAACTATTACAACTCCGACACTCGGACTTAAGCAAAAGCACGCGCCGTGCCCACGGGCGTCATGCTACTAGCCACTTCAACAGATCAACGCGGCGACTCGCACAACTCCCACTGGAGGTTCCCAAACTCAAGGGGAGGCTCCTCCCAATGGAAGCTACCTGCTGGTTCCTACATGACGGCGCCTGAAAAAAAACCACAAAACGCTAACGCGTGAGCTTCTAAGAAGCTCAGCAAGACTTACCCGACAAATGGCTGACTACAGCCGACTCCTAGACATGAAGGCTGACTCGGGAGGGTTTACTTGCAAAAGGACTCGCAAGCCTAAACTACTCTTGTCAAGTTTTAGCATCAAATTGAGTGATTAGAAAATAAATTTAGTTAGCACTGAACTAAACAACCCAGACAGAATCAACAGTAGCATTATTAATATCCATAATTCATTCTCATGGTTCCTCAACCTATTTACTAAAATGTGACAGAGAGTTCAAGTAAGCTCATAGCTGAGAGCGACAGCGATTCGAATCGATTTTTATACCACTGCAGGGTTAACCTAATCGTACGACACGTGCGCGTCCCAGACTGGCACGTGGCAACCGTTCACTCCAGCTCCTGCAACGTCAATTCCCTCCTACGCCTGCCTTAGCAGCGCTGCGTCCCACCAGACAACACGTCCCAGACGGTTTCTGTGGAGTTCCCACGCTGCCCACCCCAGATCTCCTCCTAGTCAGACACCGTAGGGCAGGTTCGACGTTGCAATCACTAGGCTACGTAGGTTTACCGGGGCCCATAACACCCAGCATACTATTAGTACATTCAATACTTGCCCAACTGTGCCACACGGATCAGACCAGACTACGGTCACCCTGGTCCCGGACCAGTCGCCGACCTACTAGTACCCAGTCTGACCCTCAATCTTTTATCTTTCTTAATCATTGACAATCGTGTGGCACATCTCATGAAATAGTTTCATTCATTATCCTATTACTCGCGAGCAGCGTCCACTCTGCTCGACTTCTACCGGCAACTATCTGCTAAGCATAGCACACTAGGGGTATCTATACAAGCTAGCGTTAGGGTTTCCTATGGGAAACAAATGCAACTATAGTTTCAATCAACTCCTAGCACCTAATGCACAAACAAGACACACTTAGTGTAAAAGTAAAACTTTTAAAAGTTGGTTGTGCACCGGGGCTTGCCTGGCTCTTCGGTGTTGATGTCGACTTCTTCGGCGGGGGTCGAAGAACTTGGATCCGCAGCTACCTCGTTAGCGTCAGAATCTATATGATGCAGTAGGGTTATGATAAGTTTAATGAAAATGAAACTTATTGTTATTATCAATACTAACCTAGGGTTTAGATTGGCGACGCCCAGAATTAGGGTTAATCCTAATTACTCGACGCCGTTGATTAAATTAAATGCCTAATCTGTGAACGATGTTTTAAGAAGTCTATTAAATTCCCATGAGGTGACTTTTTATTGGCATGTTCATCAACTTCAACCTTAATTAAGTTAATGCGACATTTTTCATCGGTTAATATTATTTAATTACTTCGGGTATTAAACTAGGGTTAAAAATGAAGATTTTAATTCTTCCTCAAGATTATTTTTAGTGGGTACTACTCCCTGGAATAAGCATTTTGGGCTTTGGGTGGGGCCTAGATGAATTTTCTGTATTTTATAAAAATTCATCAAAGTTCCTGTTTGTAGATCTTGTAAAATCAGAAACCACTAGTAAACATTAGAATAAAATTATGAAACTTTATGTGAGCATTCCTGAGCACCAGATCTACAACTTTTCTTTTGGGGCCTAACCTTGCAAATGACTTTTACAATGTACTTTAGAAAATGCTATTTAAACTAGGCAGATTGAGGTTATTTAATAGGGTTAGATGCCAATTCGTATTCCTAAAATCTTCATAAATTTCCAGAGTGTGTGTAGCACTATGGTGTACTTGTAGATCAAGGGTTAGCCCTAGCATTGCTCTATAATGCAATTTAAAATTCATAAACAGAAAGCAGTGTTTCTAATTAATTCTACAAATGTTTGGTCATTTGTTAAAAAGTGTTTTAACAGAAAATTAGTACTTTTCATGAGGGTTCTAAAAAATTTTGGTTTGGCATTTTTGGATTTTTCTGTGATTTGTTACGAATTTTACAAGGCAGGACAGCAAAATAGAAGAAAGGAATTTCAATGTAACAGTAGCGGCAGAGGAACAGGGGAGGCCCGGCCGAGTCCGGCGGGTCTCCGGCGAGCAATTCCGGCCGGCCGGGGCCTCGCCGGCAAGGGGGAAGAGAGGAGAAATGTTCTACGAGGCAGGGGGAGTCCCGGAGCTAGTTCCACGGCCGGCGAGATGCGGTGTAACCTAGGGCGCGGCGGCGATGCCCTCGGGAGCATGCTCCGGCGACCTCGCGGCGGCGCGACACGGCACGGCAAGGGCTTAGCTTGCTCCTACAGCAACTAGGTGGCACGGGGAAGAGCGGCAAGAGGAGATTGGTGAAGGTTTCTCACCGTAGCGTGCTGTCGACGGTGACCCGGTGGCGGCAGTAGTGAGGCGGCGGTGTACCGATCAAATTGCGGCGATGGGAGCTCGATTTCGAGAATTGGGGAGTGCTCTGGGCTTCACGGGATGGAGAGGGGGCGATTGGGTGAGGGAAATTTGATTGAAATGGAGCGGTGGTGGGTTTTCACCGAGAAGGGCGGCGGCTCTGTTATGGCGGCGGCGGCCGGGGCAGTGGAAGGCGATCTCGCGCGCGTGGGGAGGAGAAGAAGAAAAAGGGGGGTGAAATGGAGAGGATTGCGCGCCAATTTAAAGGAGGGCCGAGGTAGGGAGAGTAGGGAGTAGGGGAGCAGCAGGGGGGGTCAGCATGGCGGGCACCGTCGGGTGGTCGGGCGGCGCGGCAGAGGAAGAAGACGGCGGCGAGTCAAAAGAGATAGGGAGAGCTAGAGAGAGCGAGAGAGTGAGAGAGTGAGGAGGTAGAGGGGGGTCAGCCGGCAAGGAATTGAAGGCGACGTGGGAGTGGAGGCCGGTGTCGGGCGGGCGGTTAGTGTAGCCCGCCCGGCAACAGTTGGATTATATATATTTTTTTCTTTTCTTTTTCATTAATGCTGGAAGACAATTAAATGAATTGGCACACTTCCCAAGCTCGAAAAATTTTGAAAATTTTTGTACAAGCTCAGGAATTTATTTGGAACACTTTTCATTTAAGGTTCAAGTCATGATTTGGCCTCTAAAAATTCTTGAATTTCTAGGTTGATTATAGCTTCTGTGAATTTTTAAGACGTCTAAAGCTTTTCCAAAAATCTTGAATAATTTCCCAAAATTTTATTTTTAAGGGTACTTAATTGTTATGTAAAAATATGGCTAGGGTTCTGTGGGAATTTTGATGGTCAAGAGTTAGGGTTTGGATTTTTTTCTGTTAACGAGATTTCGACACTTTTAGTTGAAACCTCTTCGGACTTTGCTACATGCTCTGTTGTTTGTCAAACTTCTCCTAGTGTCTCCTTAAAGCATTTTAGATAATATTTCTTTTTATTTCTATGACTGAAACTGCTTTAAATTGAGTGAAATTAGGATTTAGGGTTTATAGTTCGTCGATTTTTCCGTGGTGACACCTGGGGTGTCACATGTATGATGGGAGGTAAGTCGCTCAAAATAACCCTGTTATCAAATTCTTACCCGTTCTTACCAAGCACACAGGGGTGAGCTGCAACTAACAGGTAGAACCGGTGAAAGATTGGAGGAGCAATCGTCTGGAGAAACAAAACCTGCTCGTAGTAGAAATATGTGTAGTTCTGGGTAGGCTGCACTCAAGACAAGGATTAGCACGATCAAACAATAATTGAAAAGTTGAATAATAGTGCTAACACGTATGGACGCTGCTGGAAACAGGTGCGAGAAAGAGCTAGGGTTGGTTGTAGGAGAAGGTCCGGTGGAAAACAACCCGCGGCTGAGCGCCCAAAAACTCATTATATGAACAAAGAAAAGCAAATGAACAAGTCACCACATGCACTTTTTCCGGAGATGCCAGGGGTACAAAGGTAATTAAAAGAGTAAGGTCGAACTTATCAATAAGCCGATGCTGCAGAACACGGACAGACTCACCAGTCCAACGAGGACACACGGCGAACCAGATCGGTTGGGATTGTCCCAACAAAACCGATTACGAGAAACAAACCTCTGCTGTTCGTTTTTTTTTGTGGCACACTTGTGTGCTCTTTTCTCTCTTTTTCTCTTTTTTTTTTGTTTGATTGGACTGTCACGAAAACAAAACAGAGACGGAGACGAGTGGAGTTCGGCGGCGTGACTGGCCGGGATTTGGCACGGCAGGCGCGGCCGATCTGGACTCCGCGCGGCAAGGTGTGCTGCCGTGAGCTAACGGGACTCGGCATGGCAGATGTGGTGCACACGGTGCAGCAGGAAGCGAGAGCGTAACCGGGTAGGACTTGGTGGAGGCGCGCGCGGCGGAACCACAAAGCAGGGGCGTAACCGAGTTGGGTTCTGGCGTGGCGCTGAAGCAACAGCTCGTAACCGAGCTGGACTCGCGCGCGGCGCTGAGATAGCAGATCGTAACCGAGCAGGACTCGTGCGCGGCGCAGAGGGAGCAGATCTAGGCACGTACGGCAGGGGGGCAGTGTTAGGGTTTGTGGCGGCTAGAACAGATGGATAAAAACACAAGTAATCCAGCAACAACGAAACGCGCAGGCACACAAATTCAACAATGCAAATTACTGATCGAAAGTGCAAGGCGCAAGGGGGTGCTGGGATAACAGATCTAACCTGAAAAGTTTTTGTTTTTGGTTTTTGTGGACTATAGGATGAACGAAAAACACACGAAAAACTCATCGAGAAACACTGGAATCTGATACCACTTGATAGAGCTGGAGTGCCCGATCTTTCGGTGAGGAAGATAAATTTGATTTGGTGGAAGAATAGACCCTCACGATCCGACTATGACAAGCAAGCCCGAGGCGCCAATGCAATCGCTGAACCAACTCCCGATGGTTACCAACCTTGCTGGTGCAAAATAAGCCTGATCACGAAGATTATTTCGTGCTCGCAATCGAAGAACGAGCAAGAAAGAGAGGCAAGCAATCTTATGTTTTACTTAAAGGTGAAGTTCTTGACGCGACCCCGCCTAGAGAACCTCGTCTCGGGACGGACCCGATCAGTCGTTGAGCCAGGATCCTGTTGGGCAACGCTCGGGGATGCGAGCGTATACACGATACAACACAGGCAGGAATAAACAGCAATAATTTTATAAGGAGAGAGAATTTAATACAATATTAATTCATAAATTTGAAGTTGGATCTTACATTGGTTCAGAGTACGCAAAATTTTTGAAACAAAAACAACGGAAGACTAGAACGATTACAAACTCCGACACTCGGACTTAAGCAAAAGCACGCGCCGTGCCCACGGGCGTCATGCTACTAGCCACTTCAAAGTTCACTGCGGCGACTCACACAGCTCCCACTGAAGGTTCCCGATCTCGGAGAGAGGCTCCTCCCAATGGAAGCTACCTGCTGGGTCCTGCATGCCGGCACCTGAAAACCACATATCACTAACGCGTGAGCTTCTAAGAAGCTCAACAAGACTTACCCGTCAACGTGGTCGACTACAGCCGACTCCTAGGCATGCTGGCTGACTCGGGTGGGTTTACTTACAAAAGGACTCGCAAGCCTATACTACTCTTGTCAAATTTTAGCACAGGTTAAATGATTAGAAAAATAAATTTAGTTAGCACTGAGCTAAGCAAACATAACAGAAGCAACAATAGCGATAGTAATAAGCATGATTTATTCTCATTGTATCTCAACCTATTTACTAAAATATGGTGCGTTTCACGAGCATGCTCACTAACTGGGAGCGACAGCGGTTCGAAATGATTTTATACCCTGCAGGGGGAAACCTGATCGTACGACACGTGCGTGTCCCAGACTCGCACGTGGCAACCGTTCACACCAGCTCCTGCAACGTCAATTCCCTCCTACGCCTGCTTTAGCAGCGCCGCATCCCACCAGACAACACGTCCCAGACGGTTTCTGTGGAGTTCCCACGCTGCCCACCCCAGATCTCCTCCTAGTCAGACACCGTAGGGCAGGTTCGACGTTGCAATCACTAGGTTACATAGGTTTACTAGGGCCCATATCACCCAGCATACGACCAGTACATTCAACACTCGATCAGTCTCGGACCACACAGATCAGACAAGTCTACGGTCACCTTGGACCCGGTCCAGTCGCCGACCTACTTTGTATCCTGTCTGACCCTCAAACTTTTATCTTTTCTTAATTAACTCATCATCATGTGTCATCATGTTTCAAGTGATAGTTTCATCCAACAACCTACCTTTCGCGAGCAGCGTCCACTCTGCTCGACTTCTACCGGCAATACCTGCTAAGCATAGCATACTAAAGGAGGTATCTCTACCAACTACCGTTAGGGTTTCCTATGGAAACAAATGCAACTATGGTTTCAATCAACTCCTAGCACTTAATGCACAAACAAGACACACTGAGTTATAAAAGCAAAACTTTAAATAATCGGTTGTGCACCGGGACTTGCCTGGTTCTCCGGCGTTGTTGTTGACCTGTTCAGTTGAAATCGAAGGACCCGGATCTGCAGCTATCTCGTGCGCTTCAGAATCTACATGATGCAGTATGATTATGATAAGTTTAATAAAAGAGTCATTTCTTTTATCATTAGCGATTTAGGGTTCTGAGCGGCGATGCCTAGACTTAGAGTTAACCCTAATTACTCGACGCCGTCGACTTATTTTAATACTTAACCTGTGACTGATGTTCAAGAAATCTATTCAAACTACCATGAGGTGACTTTTAGTTGCTATGTTCAACCACTTCAACTTTAGTTAATGTTAATTCGGCATTTTTCATCTGTTAAACACTATTTAATTTCTTCGACTATTAAACTAGGGTTAAAATGAAAATTTTAATTCTTCCTCAAGATTGTTTTTAGTTAATAGCACTTTCTGAAATAAGCATTTTGAGCTTTGGTTGGGGCCTAGATGAATTTTCTAGATTTTACAAAAATTCATCAAATTTCCTGTTTTTAAATCTTATAAAATCAGAAAGCACTAGTAAACCTTAGAATAAAATTATGAAATTTTATGTAGGAATTCATGAGCACCAAAGCTACAACTTTGCTTTTGGGTCTAATCCTTTCAAATGACTTTTACAATGCATTTTAGAAAATAGTATTTTAACTAGGCAGATAGAAGTAATTCAATAGGGTTAGATACAATTCCTTGGTCCTAAAATCCTGCTAAAATTCCAGAGCGTGTGTAATACCATGGTGCATTAGTGGATCAAAGATCAGCCTAGCATTGCTCTAGAATTCAAGTTAAAAATTCAAAAACAGAAAGGAGTGTTTCTAATTAATTCTGCAAATATTTGGTTATTTGCTAAAATGTGCTTTAACAGAAAATTAGTCCTTTTCACGAGGGTTCTAACAATTTTTTTTTGATATTTTTGGATTTTTTTGTGATTTGTTAAGAATTTTACAAGACAGGACAGAAAATAGGAGAATGAAATTTAATAGAAGGAGTGGCGGCAGAGAACAGGGGCGGCTCCGGCCGAGTCCGGCGAGGACTCTGGCGAGAAATTGCGGGCGGCCGGGGCCTCGCCAGCGATGGGGGAGGGAGGGAAATCGCTCTACATGACATGGGGAGCCACGGAGGCAGCACGAAGGCCGGCGAGATACAGTGGGGCATGGCGCGGGACGGGCGGTGCCCCCGGGAGAGCTCCAGCGGGCTCGCGGCAGCGCGGCAATGCATGGCAATGGCTCGGGCTTGCTTCTATAGCAACTAGGCAGGATGGGGAAGAGCGGCAAGAGGATAATGGTGAAGGTTTCTCACCGTGCCGTGCCGTCGACGGGAGCCCGGTTGCGGCAATGGTGGGGCGGCGGTGCACCGAGCAAAATTCCGGCAACCGAGGCTCAAATCCGAAGGTTGGAGAGTGCGGTGAGCTTCATGGGAGGGAGAGAGAGCGATTTATCAAGAAAAAGGAAATGGAGGATGGCCGGGAGGGGGTGTCCACCGAGGAGGCACCTTCGGCTATGGCGGGCGGCGACCGGAGTAGGGAGAGGAAAAGGATTTGGCGCTGTGTCGCGGGGGAGGGAGGAAGGAGAAAATTGGAGGAGGAGCGCGCCATTTATAGGAGTCTTGGGGCGGGAAAAGTAGGGGAGCAGGGGGGGGAATGGCGGCATGGCCGGCCATGCCTCCGATCGGCTCGGGCGGCACGGCAGTGACAGAGAAGAGAGAGAGAGAGAGAGAGAGAGAGAGAGAGAGAGAAAGGCGCGGGAGTGCTTTGAAGACGACGACGTGCAAGGTAGCGGCCGGGGAAAGCCGTGTCGGACGGGCGGGGTGTCCTGCCGCCCGCCGCTCGGTGGAGCGGGCGGCGGGCACTGTAGCCCGCCCGGCAAATGCCACCTTTCACTTTTTTGTTTTAATCCTTTTACTCATTCAAGTCAGAAACCCTAATTCAAATGAAAATACATGCTTCCCGAGTTCAAAAATTTTTAAACATTTTTGTGTGGGCACAAAAATTTATTGGGAGCATTTTTCATTTAGGGTTCAAGTCATGATTCGGCTTCTAAAAATTCTTGAATTTCCAAGATGATTTCTTCTTAGGTGAATTTTTAAGAGGTCTAAATCTTTTCTAAAAATCTTGAATAATTTCCCAAAATTCTATTTTGAAGTGCACTTAATTGTTATGTAAAAATATGGCTAGGGTTTTGTGGAAATTTGGATAGTCTCGAGTTAGGGTTTGGATTTTGTCCCTGTTAACGAGGTTTCGACACTGTTAGTTGAGATTTCTCCGAACATAGGTATAGTGTTCTGTTGTTGATCAAAGTTTGCGTAGTGTTCCTTTGGAGTATTTTAAACATTATTTCTTTTTATTTCCAAGGTTGATTCTGCTTTTAAGTGAGTGAATTACTGATTAAGGTTTTGAATTGGAGTGTGAATTCTTACCCGGTAGGAAATGACTAGGTACTGTGGGACTGAGGGCCCCTATTTGGTGAAAGTGTTCAAAAATCAATTTACCAAAATTTTTGTGTAGGTTAATGGAAGTGTTTTAAGCAACATTGTTCACTTGCTCTCGTGCTAGTTTTGCTCAAAAGTGCAAGTTAGGGTTTTCGTTTTGTCGATGACTTTTTAAGTGACACCTGGGGTGTCACAGTTCTGAATACACGTGGCAGCGCTGTAATGCGTGTGACGGCTGTAGCTAAAGCTAACAATTAAACAAAACTCGAAGACTAACAGGGGCGCAGCCCCGGACTAACTACACAAGAGAGGGGGCGCAACCCTAAGGTGGGGGTGTGGCCAAGGATGGCGCACGTCCCTAGGTGGGGGCCCACATGGCGCGCGCGACACAAGGGCTGAACACACGTGCGGCTCTAGCTGGTCTGATCGCCTGTCGATGCTTCTGGGCCTTGGTTCCATAGCAGCGTGACATAGTTGAGTTCCCGAGCATGGGCCCGAGTCATTGGGCCTTGATATGGCACCACAGCTGAAGTCGAAGTAGAGTCTGACTCGGTCATGGCATCAGGTACAGCCCGAGGAAGTGGAGGCTCAGGTGCTGCTGTTGGAGAGTCGATGTCCTCATCAGTATTGAGAATTGGTACGACATTTAATGGCATATTTTCAAAAAATTACGTGCGAGTGAGGTACGAGCCCTAATAACAGTAAGTAGTATCAGGTGGCAAAGCTAACCTAGTGTAGGAGCTAACTAAATCCAGTTTAGATTTATATTTCTGTAACGACGCACCTACGCTCAGGTAAGCAAGGTAGGGTACGCCGCTCGACTGCGGTGAAAGGTCGAGAAATCCCTGTTGCGTCAGCAGCAGTAGCGTTCTATACCATGATGGTATAGAAGGGGGTATTATGTTCGTTGTAACATAGTACACCCCCTTGCCATTTAGGGAGAAAAGCAGACCTCTACCGTACGAGGTGTGGGTTATGGACCTGTTGTGAATGCAGACCTTCGCAACAGTGGTGTCTTGTGCCGTTGGTGCACAAGAGATGAGTTTGTTCCTCACAACTTAGGTGTTGCGAAACACTCTCATACCTTCGCAGTTTGTCGCCGCGCAGTGAAGGTCAGACATGTGATCCCCGTACGTGGCCTACTCGGGCGACCCATATGACAATGATATGAGTTGTGTCTTTACTTTTGATATATATTATATTATAACTGCCTCTGATGTTATCTTCCGCAGGTACGCTAACTTCGGTATCGTAAGAAACGTGTAGCAACGTCTAACTTAGAGTGCGATCTGCCACCGCCTAAGCGTATATTCTTTTTACTTTTGTGAGGACGTATAGGCCGAGGCAGGCGTGACACCCCGATGTCACTGCAGAATCCAGCGACAGATCTTAAACCCTAACAGTTAAATCACGCACGTTGAAGCAAAATCGACACTTGAAGTAATAAGAAATGTTGTTTGAAGCACTCCAAAGAACCACTATAAGAATTTTTGGCAATAAACAGAACACTTTTATTAAAGTTAGGAGATTTTAACTAGCAATATCAAAATCCTTCTTTAACAGGGAAAAATTTAAACCCCACTTCAAAATCTAACTAAAATCCTATGTAACCCTAGCAATATTTTTACATGACAATTAATTTTACTTCAAAATAGAATTTTGGAGATTTTATCACAATTTTTAGGAAATATTTAGATCCCTTAAAAATTCAAACACCCTTGTTGTTTGTTGGAAATTCAAAAAATTTTAGAAACTGAATCAGGACTTGAACCTTAAATAAAAGTTCTTTCAAATAAATCACTGAACACACACAAAAATGTCAACAATTTTTCAAGTTCGGAAGTATGAATTTCAATCGCATTTTGAATGGCATTTTGAATTAATTGCAAAAAAAATCAAAATTTAATCAACGGCCGGTGCGCTGCGCCGCTGGCCGGCGTTCCTTTTCGCGCCGAGCCGTCACTTCCCCGCCGGAAATCCTGCGCCTGCCATCAACGAGGCCACGCAAGATCTTCTCCTCTCCTTCCCTCTTTCTCCCTCCTTCTCGCACTCGCCCGGGCACTGCCACCTCCCGTGCGGCACGCCACCGCTGCTCTCCGCCATTCACCCCCGAGCTTCACCACTTCCCTCTCCTTCTCTCTCTCCGCGGCACATTAAGACTCTCCCGAACCTCCCCACTTCTCCCCACTCTCCTTCCTTCTTCCTTCCGCAGCGCCCGTGCCCTTTTTCTCCCTTCCCTGCCGAGAGCCGTCGGCCATTGCTGCCCGTGAGCTAAGCACGGTGAGCCCCTTCTTCCGATTGTTCTCTCCGTGTTTAACCTTGTCCAACGTGTTCATCTTGACCTGATGCAGCTTCCGGTCCATCAAGCCCCTCCCCGGTCCACCCGTTCGACGGGAACGCGAAGCCGCCGCCGTCCGCCGCGATGCTCTCCGTTGCCGACGACTTTCCAGTAAGCTTCGGTCCTCGTTGTGGTGTGGCCGGCCCTCTCGATGATGCATAGAAGCTCTAGGACCAAACCCCAAGCGAGTTGGTGCTCCGCCGTGCCGCCGCGAACTCGCGGGAGGTCTCTCGAGACTGCCGCACGTCGCGCGCTGTGTTCCGCCGTGCTCCGCCGGTAGCCGTCGCGTTTCCAGGGGCTCCCTCGCCGCGCACAAGCTTGGGGCCCTCCCCTCTGCTGTGACACCCCAGGTGTCACCAGGGAAAAGTCGACAAACTATAAACCCTAAATCCTAATTTCACTCACTTTAAAGCAGTTTCAATCATAGAAATAAAAAGGAACATTGTTTAAAATGCTTTAAGGAGACACTAAGAAAAATTTGACAAAACAGCAGAGCTTTTAGCAAAGTCCGGAGAAATTTCAACTAAAAGTGTCGAAATCTCGTTAACAGGAAGAAACCCAAACCCTAACTCTTGACTATCAAAATTTCCACAGAACCCTAGCCATATTTTTACATAACAATTAAGTACATTTCAAAATAGAATTTTGGGAAATTATTCAAGATTTTTGGAAAAGAATTAGACCTCTTAAAAATTCACACAAGCTATAATCAACTTAGAAATTCAAGAATTTTTAGAGGCCAAATCATGACCTGAACCTTAAAAGAAAAGTGTTCCAAATAAATTCCTGAGCATGCATAAAAATTTTCAAAAATTTTTGAGCTCGGGAAGTGTGCCAATTCATTAAATTGCAGCTGGGCTAATTGAATAAAAAAAAAATCAAACCGCTGTTGCCGGGCGGGCTACAGTGCCCCGCCCGCCCGACAACGCGGCGCGGCAGGGCACGGCTGCACCGCCGACAGCAGCATACCCCCCCCCCCACGTCGCTTTGACTCGCCGACCTCCATCACTCCTACCCTCACTTCACTCTCTCTCACTTCTCTCTCTCTCTAGCCTCTTCCTCCCTCTCTCTTTTTCTCTGCGTCGCCCGAGCCACCCGACAACAGAGCCCGAGCCGCCATTGCCGCCCCTGCTACTCCCCCTGCTCCCTACTTCCCCTACCCCGTTTCCCCCTATAAATGGCGTGAACTCCTCCCCAATTTCACTCCTCCTCCATTTCCTCCCCCCCCCCCCCCGCGCGAGAAGCCCCCAATTTTCCTGCCCCACGGCCGCCGGCGCCATTACCGCCGCCTCCTCGGTGAAAACCCACCACCACTCAATTTCAATCTAATTCGCTCACCAAATCAACTCTTCCCCACCTCGTGAAGCTCCCAGAACCCTCCAATCCTCCGAAGGCGAGCAACGTCGTCGGAATTTGGACTTCGCCGCCGCCACCGCCGCCCCCCACGGTGAGACCCCCTCTGCCGTGCCCAACCTTGATGAACACCTTGTTGCCGAGCTTCGTCATGTCGTGTGAATCATGAAAAGCCAAGGTTCGACGGCCGACGACCACCCCGTCGTCGGGAATTGGTCGCCGGGCTCACCAGAGAACCTCCCCTGTTTTTCTTTTTCCTAATTATTTTCCAGATTATTGCTCTACCTTCTAAAAACCCTAGAAAATCACAGAAAAATCCAAAAATGCCAAACCAAAACTTTTTAGAACCCTCGTGAAAGAACTAATTTTCTGTTAAAACACTTGTTAAAAAATCACCAAACATTTGCAGAATTAATTAGAAACACTCCTTTCTGTTTTTGAATTTTAAATTGCATTATAGAGCAATTCTAGGGCTAAAATTTGATCTACAAGTATCCCATGGTACTACACATCCTCTGGAATTTTATGAAGATTTTAGGAACAAGAAATGGCATCTAACCCTATTAAATAACTTCAATCTGCCTAGTTTAAATAGCATTTTCTAAAGTACATTGTAAAAGTCATTTGCAAGGTTAGACTCCAAAATCAAAGTTGTAGATCTGGTGCTCAGGATTACCCACATAAAATTTCATAATTTTATTCTAATGTTTGCTAATGCTTTCTGATTTTACAAGAATTAAAAACAGGAATTTTGATGAATTTTTATAAAATATAGAGAATTCATCTAGGCCCCAACCAAAGCCCAAAATGCTTATTCCAGAGAGTACTACCCACTAAAAATAATCTTGAGGAATAATTAAAATCTTCATTTTAACCCTAGTTTAATAGCCGAAGTAATTAAATAATATTAACCGATGAAAGGTGTCGCATTAACTTAACTAGAGTTGAAATTGATGAACATGCCAACTAAAAGTCACCTCATGGGAGTTTAATAGACTTCTTTAAACATCATTCACAGAATAATTATTGAATTTAATCGACGACGTCGAGTAATTAGGGTTAACCCTAATTCTGGGCGTCGCCAATCTAAACCCTAGGTCGTTATTGATAATAACAATAAGTTTTATTTTCATTAAACTTATCACAATCCTACTGCATCATGTAGATTCTGACGCTAACGAGGTAGCTGCCGATCCAAGTTCTTCGACCCCCACCGAAGAAGTCGACATCAACACCGAAGAACCAGGCAAGCCCCGGTGCACAACCGAATTTAAAAGTTTTACTTTTACAACTCAGTGTGTCTTGTTTGTGCATTAGGTGCTAGGAGTTGATTGAAACCATAGTTGCATTATTTCCCATAGGAAACCCTGACGGTAGCTTGTATAGACACCCCTAGTATGCTATGCTTAGCAGATAGTTGCCGGTAGAAGTCGAGCAGAGTGGACGCTGCTCGCGAAAGGATAGTTTGTTGATTGAAACTATTTTATGAGATGGGCCACACGAATGTGAATCAGTAAGAAAGATAAAAGTTTGAGGGTCAGGCAGGATACAAAGTAGGTCGGCGACTGGACTGGGTCCAGGGTGACCGTAGACTTGTCTGAACCATGTGGTCCGAGACTGATCGAGTGTTGAACGTACTGGTCGTATGCTGGGTGTTATGGGCCCCAGTAAACCTAATTAGCCTAGTGATTGCAACGTCGAACCTGCCCTACGGTGTCTGACTAGGAGGAGATCTGGGGCGGGCAGCGTGGGAACTCCACAGAAACCGTCTGGGACGTGTTGTCTGGTGGGACACGGCGCTGCTAAGGCAGGCGTAGGAGGGAATTGACGTTGCAGGAGCTGGTGTGAACGGTTGCCACGTGCGAGTCTGGGACACGCACGTGTCGTACGGTCAGGTTTCCCCCTGCAGGGTATAAAATCGTTTGGAACCGCTGTCGCTCCCAGTTAGTGAGCATGCTCGTGAAACGCACCACATTTTAGTAAATAGGTTGAGACACCATGAGAATGAATTATGAATATTAATATTGCTATTGTTGATTCTGTTATGTTTGCTTAGTTCAGTGCTAACTAAATTTATTTTCTAATCACTTAATCTGATGCTAAAACTTGACAAGAGTAGTATAGGCTTGCGAGTCCTTTTGCAAGTAAACCCTCCTGAGTCAGCCTTCATGTCTAGGAGTCAGCTGTAGTCAGCCACTTTTGTCGGGTAAGTCTTGTTGAGCTTCTTAGAAGCTCACGCGTTAGCGTTTTGTGGTTTTCAGGGGCCGTCATGCAGGATCCAGCTGGTAACTTCCATTGGGAGGAGCCTCCCCTCGAGTTTGGGAACCTCCAGTGGGAGTTGTGCGAGTCGCCGCAATGAATGTTGAAGTGGCTAGTAGCATGACGCCCGTGGGCACGGCGTGTGCTTTTGCTTAAGTCCGAGTGTCGGAGTTGTAATAGTTCTAGTCTTCCGCTGTTTATCGTTTTCAAAACTGTTGCGTACTGTGAAACATTGTAATATTCAACCTCTAAGTTAAGAATCAATGATGTATTAAGTGCTCTCTCTCCTTGTAAACTATTGCTGTTTATTCCTGCCTGTGTTGTATCGTGTGTACGCTCGCTTCGCCGAGCGTTGCCCAACAAGATCTTGGCTTAACGACTGACCGGATCCGTCCTGAGACGAGGTTTTCTGGGCGGGGTCGTGTCATCTGCCCTTCCCCGCCACCGGCGAGCCCTCTCCCGCCGCCAATTGCCCGCCGGAGCACCACCGGCGGCCTCCCCTGTTTTGCCTTTTCCTTCATTTAATTTTTGATTTTCCTACTATTTAGTCAATCTTGTAAAATGTCTAGTAAATCGAGGAAACATCTAAAAATGGTAAACCCAATTTTGTTAGAATCCCTGTAAAATAAACTAATTTTCTGCTGAAACACTTTTTCAAAAACGTTCATGGAACTTCCTAAATAATTAGGTGAACCTTCTTATTTTTGAATTTTAACTAGAGTTCTAGAACAGTGCTAGGGCTGAAATTTGAACCAAAACTATCTCATGGTGGTGTGCAGCCCCTGTAATTTTCTCAGGATTTAATATCAACAAATTGTATGCATGTAATTAAAAATACCCCAAACTGCCAATTTAATTTGTCATTTTCTAAAATACAGTAGGAAATTCATCCAAAAATCACAACCCTCAAGAAAAACTATAGATTTGGTGCTCACTGGTGTCTACATCAAATTCCATGAATTTACTCTAGGGTTTAGTATTTATTTCTGATTTTATAAATTTAAATAATAGAAATTTACTGAATTTTTATAAAATCTAGAAAATTTAACTTGACCTCAACCAAATTTTAAAATTCCTATTTTAGATAACATTTCCAACTAAAAATCATCCCCAAGAAGACTAAGAAGTTTCACTTAGACCACACTCATAAGGTAAAATATTTAATTAAATGACGAAGTCGAGGAATTAGGGTTAACCCTAACCTCTAAGTATCGATGATAAAAACACTATAGTGTTCTTTGATGAAGACATCGTGTTATGTTTTGATTTGACTCATCGTATTCGTGTTGCATCATGTAGACATCAAAGAGAACGCCGTAGTTGACAATCCAGAGTCCTCAATCCCCGCCGAAGTCGTCACCACCAGCGAAGCAGGAGATCAAGGCAAGCTCCTGCACAACCCGCTTTGAAGTTTTTCCTTTTATAACTATGAGTCGTGATTGTGCATTAGGTTTCTAAGAGTTGATTGAAACCCTAGTTGCATCTGTTTTCACAGAAAACCCTGACGGTACTTGGTATAGGAAACCATTAGCAGTATGCTATGCTTAGTGATACTTACCGGTACAAGTTGAGCAGAGTGGACGCTGCTCGCGAATGGTAGGGTTTGTTTGAAACTACCTCATGAACATGACACATGGTTATGGATAGAATCTAGAGGGTCAGACAGGGTACAAGTAGGTCGGCGACTGGACTGGGTCCAGGGTGACCGTAGTCTTGTCTGATCCGTGTGACACGGTTGCTCAAGTATTGAATGTACTGATCATATGCTGAAAATATGGGGCCCATTAAACCTACGTAGCCTAGTGATTGCAAAGTCGAACCTGCCCTACGGTATCTGGTTTGAAGGCGATCTGGGGTGGACAGTTGTGGGAACTCTACAGAAACCGTCTGGGACGTGTGTTCTGGTGGGATGCGGCACTGCTAAGGCAGGCGTCAGAGGGAATTGACTTTGTAGGATCTGGTGTGAACGGTTGCCACGTGCGGTCTGGGACGCGCACGTGTCGTAAGATTAGGTTTTCCCTGCAGGGTATAAAAATCATTTCGAACCGCTGTTGCTCTCAGTCGATGAGTTTACTTGATCTCTCTGTCACATACATAAAGATGATGAGCTATGAGGATGATGTTAAGTTATGGTGATGATTTTATCTGTTGTTCTATTTATGATTGATTAGATCAGTGCAAACTAAAGTTTCTATTCTAATCACCTAACCTGAGCTAAAACCTGACCAAGAATAGTTCAGGTAATTCGAGTCCTTCTGCAATGGTGAACCCACCCTAAGTCAGCCAGCATGTCTAGATGTCGGCTGTAGTCAGTCAAATTGACGGGTCAGTCTTGTTGAGCTTCTTAGAAGCTCACGCTTTGCGAATACTTGGTTTTCAGGCGCCGACGCGTATGTTCACGATGATAGCCAGTGGGAAGAGCCGCTTCCAGAGTTCGAGAACCTCCAGTGGGAGCGTTGTGGTTCGCCGCAGTAAATCTTGAAGTGGCTATTAGCATGATGCCCCTGGGCACAGCTCATGCTTTTGCTTTATCATGAGAGTCGGAGTCTGTACCTCGTCAAGTCTTTCCCTGTAACCGTGTTTGCAAAACTCTATTTCGTACTCTGATATTGTTGTAGACTTAAATTTTAACTTATGAAATAATGATGTATTAAGTTCTCTTATCCTGTAAAGGATTTCTGTTTATCCTGCTTGTGTTGTATTATGTGTATGCTCGCTTCGCCGAGCATTGCCCAACATAATCCTGGCGAGATGCGGGATCCGTCCCAGACTGAGTTTTCTAGAACGGGTCCGCGTCAGCAGGATTGCATTGCATAATGAAATTGTAAAACCAATAAAGTTACTAGATTCTAGTTATCAAATCCTGAAACATAAAATCCTTCAAACTTATACTAAAGCCATCCAGGAGCAGAAATTCCACCAATAATGGTTGTAACAAATTCAGAAAATAAAAAGCTAAGCTGGATACCTTCCTCCCTTAGAAATTACGTGGCACCAACCGAGTCCTGTTGTAAACCATTGTGATTGAGCCTTTTTATAGTACTTTCCTCAATGGGAAGATTGTCTCCTTGACAGATCAACTTAGATGGTAAAGCACCTCGGGTAAATTGGTTATCGCTAGACTAGCAATGTCTGTATCAATCTTGGATCACCCTTTTACACAGGGATGATAATATTTTACGTATCGGAAGGTTTTGCATCCCTTGAACTATGTGTCAACATGTGGCTCCTAATTAATAAAATATTATTCATCTCTGTGATGTAGATGGCTGATAACATGATCAAGCAGGGAACCGCGGAGTTCAGTGTTGAGGACTCCACCCCTACCCGCGTCACCAAGGAATCGGGACGCAGGGGATTTGTGGAGATACTCCGTCAGACCTTATAGTCGCTGGACTATGCAGAGACTCCTTGGTTTCGGATCCGGGAGTTTAGGCAGTATGACCTACCGCACTGTTCAGCCACGGTTACGCTGCCCACTCACCCTCGACAAGCCAATGGAGAGACTTGGACCCTCACCACTTTTGGTTCGGACAAAACTGAGGCAATCGAGTTAGCAGCTCACCAGGCTCTGT
Source organism: Oropetium thomaeum (assembly GCA_001182835.1). Lineage (NCBI taxonomy): Eukaryota > Viridiplantae > Streptophyta > Magnoliopsida > Poales > Poaceae > Oropetium > Oropetium thomaeum. Next base: position 1,775,839 of record LFJQ01000009.1, on the reverse strand, counting down.
TGAGGATTTGCGAGAGACACATAGGGGACCTGGCAGATCAGCCAACGACAATGGTCCCCATACGGGACCAGGTCGACAGTACCTGACGCCGCAATATCAAGAAGGCCCAGGTCAAGACCCTCAAAGGGGACAAAGACCATGTGACTCCGTTGTTCACGCTGAGCTTGACAATGCTCAACTTCCATGAGGACACCGTTCTCACTGCTCAGTTGGACCGCCAGGCTCTGGGACTGGCTCATGAGGAGATAGCCCAACTCCAAGAGAGGATTAAGAGTTTGGAGAGCAGAAACAATGGACTGCGTGCTCGTTGCGACGCTCGAGCTACACGCATTTCTGAGTTGGAGGCAGTCTCTAAGATCAAGACTGCTCAGATACATGCTCGGGAGAATGATTGCAACATCATGCTGCAATACATTCACCAGCTAGAGATACTCCGGAGTGAGGCTGTGCAGATTGCTGAGAACCTCGTTCATGAGAACCATCATCTGCAGCATCAGATCGAGGGACTATTAGAGGCCCAGCAGCCGCCTCCCGCAAACGATGATGCACCAGAGTCAGAAGTGTCGGACCCCGATGCATCAGACCCCGAGCCCGACGACGAGTAGCTTGGAGATGATCTCGCAGTTTAAGCTCATTCTTAATTGTTAGCTTAAGGAGTGCGTTGTACCCGTTGTAGGTTCAGCTTTGTGTTGTCTCGTAAAGTGGCGATAGTTGCAGTGTAACCATGTTGATGTAAGGATGGATTGTTTGACAGTATAGGAGGTCATGGGACGAATGTACTGTCATTATTTTGGGAAGGAATGAAGTTTGATTTTTATGAGCTATCCGTGACATGTGTTATGAGATTATTTTGCATATGTCGAAATATAATCATGGAAGGAACTGCACTAATAAGGACCTTGTCGCTTTTTCAGCATGGTGAACACAAGAGCTGGACGGCAGGGTGCGGAAAGCTCCAACCCGCCACGCCCGCCAGCTGAGCCAACCTTGGCCGCGGCTATGGGGGCCATGCTACAAAGTAGCCAACAGACCCACGAAATGCTGCGGGCCATACTAGAGAATGCTGGCCCAAATCGAGGCGTCAGGAACCAAAACCAGGATAGCACCTATGTTGACTTCCTGGCGACGCATCCCTGGAATTCAAAGATGCCCGGGAACCGATGGAAGCGGATCACTGGCTTCGCACGATCGAGGCCAAATTTGGGTTGCTCCCTTGCATGGAGCACCAGAAGACCCTCTTCGCCGCCCAGATGCTTCAGGGGCATGCCGGTGCTTGGTGGGCTAACTACCTTGCCACCCTCCCGCCAAACACCCCGGTACTATGGATGCAGTTCCGGGAAGCGTTCCGCGCCCATCACATCCCCGCAGGACTGATGCCAAGGAATGTCAAGGAGTTTATAGCCTTAACCCAAGGCAACTGCCCAGTGCATGACTGCTCCCGCGTGTTCAACCAACTTGCTCTATATGTTCCAGAGCAGGTTGACACGGATGCGAAACGGAAACACCGTTTCATGGAAGGGCTGAACATTCCACTCCAGGGTCGCCTGGCCCTGAATCAAGGGGGCTCATTGACACGGACCCGCCCCATTTCGGGACGGAATCCAGCGTCCTTGAGCCAAGATCCTGTTGGGCAACGCTCGACGAAGCGAGCGTACACGCGATACAACACAGGCAGGAATAAAGAGCAATAATTTACAAGGGGAGAGAAACTAATACATCATTAATTCATACTTGAAACTTAGGTCTTACAGTGAATCAGAGTACGCAAATGAAGTTTTTGAAACATAACAGCGGAAGACTCGATCGTTTACAGACTCCAACACTCAGACTTAAGCAAAAGCATGCACCGTGCCCACGGGCGTCATGCTACTGGCCACTTTAATGTTCACTGCAGCGACTCGCACAGTTCCCACTGGAGGTTACCAACCGCGGGGTGAGACTCCTCCCAATGGATGCTATAAATCTGGTTCTTCATGCCGGCGCCTGAAAACCACATATCACAAAAGCGTGAGCCTCTAAGAAGCTCAACAAGGCTGACCCGTCAAATTGGCTGACTACAGCCGACACCTAGAGATGCTAGCTGACTCAGGGAGGGTTTACTTGCAAAATGGACTCGCAATACCTGAACTACTCTTGGTCAAATTTTAGCTCAGGTTAAGTGCTTAGAATGTAACTTTAGTTAGCACCAAACTAATCAAGCATAACAACAGAAGTATACAGTAATAGTAATCATCATCAATGTCTCTCAACTTCTTTATTATGATGTGGCATGTTTCACAAGCATGCTCACAAACTGGGAGCGACAGCGGTTCGAAACGATTTTTATACCCTGCAGGAGGAAACCTAATCATACGACACGTGCGCGTCCCAGACCCGCACGTAGCAACCGTTCACACCAGATCCTGCAAAGTCAATTCCCTCCTACGTCTGCCTTAGCAGCGCCGCATCCCACCAGACAACATGTCCCAGACGGTTTCTGTGGAGTTCCCACCCTGCCCACCCTAGATCGCCTCCGAATCAGACACCGTAGGGCAGGTTCGACTTTGCAATCACTAGGCTATGTAGGTTTACTGGGCCCCATAATTCCCAGCATATGATTAGTACATTCAAGGCTCGATCAGACTCGGACCACACGGATCAGAAAAGACTACGGTCACCCTGGTCCCGGACCAGTCGCCGACCTACTTGTACCCTGTCTCACCCTCAAAATTTTATCTTTCCTTAATCATCCGTAAAAGAGTGTCATGTACTTCATGTGAGAGAGTTTCAGTCTAGATCCTACCGTCGCGAGCAGCGTCCACTCTGCTCGACTTCTACCGGTAATAACTTGCCACGCATAGCAACTAATTGGTCATCTACACCAGCTACCGGTAGGGTTTCCCAAAGAGACAAATGCAACTAAGGTTTCAATCAACTCCTAACAACTTAATGCATAAACATGACACACTTTGTTATAAAAGAAAAATTTAAATCTTGGTGGTGCACCGGGGCTTGTCTGGTTCTCCGGCGTTGTTGAAGACTTCTTTTGCGGAGGTCGAGGCAACTAGATCTGCAGCTACTTCGCGCGCTTCAGAATCTACGTGATGCAGTATGATTAAGATAAGTTCAATGAAAGAGTCTTAATGCTTTAGCAAAAGTAAGTCAGGGTTTCAAACGGCGATGTTGAGGAATTAGGATTAGCCCTAACTCTTCGACTTCGTCATTTTCATTAAGTGTTGATTTTTATGATTTGTGGTTAAAATCAAACTTCTCATTTTCTTTCCAGGAGATGACTTTTAGTTGGCATGTCCTCAAATTAAGAATTTCAACTTTGCTTAATGTTAAATCAACATTTCCCTTGGTTAATAACTATTTAATAACTATGGCTATTAATTTAGGGTTAAAAATGGAACTTTTAATTATACCACACTACTATTTTTAGTTGATTGCACTCTTTGAAATATGCATTTTGAACTTTGGTTGAGGCCTAGATGAATTTTCTAGGTTTTAACAAAATTCATCAAAATTTCTGTTATTAAATCTTATATAATTAGAAATCAATAGTAAACCTTAGAATAAAATTATGAAATTTTATGTAGTCACTCCTAAGCACCAACGCTAAAAATTTTCTTTTGGGTCTAACCTTTTGGATGACTTTTACAATGTATTTTGGAAAATTACAATTTAACTAGGCAGATTGGAGTATTTAAAGGGTTCTATGCAATTTCTTGGTCCTAAAGTCCCCATAAAATTCTAGAAGGTGTATATTGTCATGATGTACTTGCAGTTCAAATCTTAGCCCTAGCACTGCTCTAGAGTTTAAAGTAAAATTACAAAACATAAGAGGGTATTCTAATTATTTATAAAAATTTTTGGTTGTTTTTGAAAAAGTGCTTTAACAGAAAATTAGTTCCTTCCTAAAGGATTCAAATAAAATTAGGTTTAGAATTTTTAGATTTCTCCATGATTTGTTACATGCTTATCAATCTCTGGCTAATTAAAGGAAATTGGTGAAATTAATAGAACAGTGGCAGAAACAGGGGCGGTGTCGCAACGCCGTCTGATAAAATCGTACGGTTGCTCATCCAGGATCACTTTGGGGTGTCACTTGATGAAGCAAGGAACCATACAGTACAATAATTAAGAAGGACACGCAAAACATGATTTAAAGGGGTACGTAAATTCTTAATATTACATCATTGGTTCAAATCATTTAAGTGTGGAAGCGTAGTTCGAAACTGAACGGTTGACAGCGGAAGCTAATAATTACAACTCGACGATACAATTAAGCACGCCAGCCCGCGGGTGCTTAATCTTGATGGGTCGGAGAAGCGGGAACCCGCTCAAAGGTCTACTCCGAGGGTGCTTCCCCTTCCCAACCACCACAACCAAACGAAGCAAAGTTAGAAGCATCACCTGGAAAACATTAGTCCACAAAGCCGGAGCAACTAATACTCAGCAAGACTTACCCGTCAACGTGGCCATCTAATGACCGACTCCTAGAATGCAAGGAGTATTGGTGGAAGTTGATCGGGTATTATGAAAACAGCGGTAATAGTCTATTTCCAATTTTAGCCAAGTTAACAGGAGTCGCTATGAATTTACTAAGTGTGCCGCTATTGCTAAACAATCAAGAGTTCCACATAACCAATCAGGGTGAAAACAACCACTTTCATCATAAATCCACTATTTACATATCGTTGCGGCGGAAAGGAGCAAGTGTCACTCTTAACCATGAGAAACGGCAATTATAATTGATTTACATCCTGTAGGAGAAACCCGAATGACACGACACGTGCACACTCGAATGAGTCGCACGTGGCTACCTTTCACAACATCGTGACAGAGTTGGCCCAACATCCATCCCTCCAAGGACATGGTCCTCCAGGCGATGCCCTGCATCCCTGTACGGCCCCAAGCCTTTCCCAATAGCACAAGCCCAAGAAAACAAAAGCGAATTCATCCACCTTGCCGGTCCATTCACCTAGAAAAACGGATGGCCAATTGTCCAACAAAGCATGGTGAGCTACGTCGGTTTCCTGGTCCCATTTACCAGTATGCACTCGGTACACAACTCAAACTTGACCAATGCAACCGTACCCGATAAGGTTCTCAAATTTTAATCACATTTAAGACCAAACATATTCCTCGACTTTTCCTTCTTTGATTAAACACGAGTAGTCTCCACACTACTCGTATTCTACCGGTAGTCCTATCCTTTAAGCATAGCATTCAATTGATGGCTCTACCAACATAACCCATAGGAAAACCTACCAAGTCATGCAACTAGGTGTTCATGGCAATTTCCTCGAAACTTAATGCACAAGCAACCCTACACACATAGTGGTAAACAGAAAATTTGTAAAACATAGGTGTGCATCGGGGCTTGCCTTGATCTGTAGAAAAGTCAGCACACTCAAGCGAGAAGTTAGTTCCTGCGGGTGCCTCCTCCGGATTCTCGTTCGTCGTCGAAAATTCCGAGTCGGTTCCTATATGATAAAAATGCAGTAAGATTGTGATAACTTAAATGAAAAGAGTCACAATGGCTTTATTAAAGGTTAACTATGGTTTTGACATTAGGAATCAGGATTAGATCGACACTTTTCTTTGAGTATTAATTATTTAATAACTACGGCTATTAATCCTAGGGTTAAAAATGAAACTTTTAATTATACCACAAGATCATCTATAATTGGTGGTACTCTCTGAAATATGGATTTTGAACTTTGGTTGAGGCCTAGATGAATTTTCTAGATTTTGCAAAAATTCATCAAAGTTTCTGTCATTAGATCTTAGAAAATCAGAACTATAAGTAAACCTTGGAATCTCTACTCTCTACTACTATTATTTCGTAACTACCGTCCATGCACCTTTGGCGAGCGGAATAAGCCGTCGCACGTCCACTCTGCCAGCCGCTGTCGAAGAGTTCTGGCACAGATCTGGCTATTCTAGTACTCCAGAAGTAAAGCAAAAGCAGAACAAGGGGTTCTGCATGCCATGATATACTTCTGGCACGGTTCCGGCTGTTCTGGTACTCCAGAAGTAAAGCAAAAGCAGAACAAGGGGTTCTGCATGCCATGATATACTTCTGTCACAATTCCAGCTGTTCTGGTACTACAGAAGTAAAGCAAAAGTAGAACAAGGGGTTCTGCATGCCATGATATACTTCTGGCACAGTTCCAACACCAGAAGATTTCTGGAACTCCAGAAGTAAAGCAAAATCAGAACAAGGGGTCTAATCTTTTTGATGACTTCTACAATGCACTTCAGAAAATGGTATTTTACTAGGCAGATTGGAGTAGTATTCTATTTTTGGCGAATTTTACAAGTTCTAGGCATTCTCTAGAAATTGAATAAATGGAGCGGGAACTGGGCCCGTTTGTCAGCGACAGTAAACAGGGGAGCGGCGCTAGGGCAGCATCCCGATGGCGCTCGTCGGCGGTTCTCGTCGGAGAGGCGCCAGCGGCGGTCGCCGTGATGTCCAGCGGGCTCAGCGTGCCACGGGGAATGACCTCGACCAAGAAGGGGCGGTGGGGCTCACCGGAGCTACGTCGGCGATGGAGGACCGCTTTGGGTGATGGCGGCGGCGGTGTCCCGAGAACTTGGTGGTCGGGGAGGATCAATGGCGGGCACCGTGAGCTGCAGCAGAGGCCGGTGGTGCCACCGGGCATGGCAAGGTGGCGGGAAATCGGCCGGAAGGGGGTTGTCGACGGCGAGGTGGTGGCGCGGGCGAGCTCCGGCAATGGCGCGGCGATTCCGTCGTCCCTGCTCCACTAAAGTCGCCGCGTGTGACACCCCAGGTGTCACCAGGGCAAAAATCGACAACTGTAGACCCTAATCGATAATTTCACTCGCTTAAAAGCAGATTCAACCTTGAAAATAAAAAGAAATATTGTTTTAAAATGCTTTAAAGGAACGCTATGAAAAGTTTGACAAACAACAGAACACTATAGCAAAGTCCGGGAAAATCTCAACTAACAGTGTCGAAATCTCATTAACAGGAAAAATCTAAACCCTAACTTATGGGTATTCCAATTTCCACAAAACCTGACACGAGCCGCCCAGAAAACCTCGTCTTGGGACGGATCCGTTCAGTCGCTGAGCCAAGATCCTATTGGGCAACGCATCGGCGAAGCGAGCGTACACACGATACAATACAGGCAGGGATAAACAGCAATAAATTACAAGAAGAGAGAACTTAATACATTATTGGTTCATAAATTTGAAGTTGAATATTACATTGTTTCAGAGTACGCAAAAGTTTTGAAAACGATAACAGCGGAAGACTGGAATGATTACAACTCCGACACTCGGACTTAAGCAAAAGCACGCGCCGTGCCCACGGGCGTCATGCTACTAGCCACTTCAACAATTCACTGCGGCGACTCGCACAACTCCCACTAGAGGTTCCCAATCTCGGGAAGAGGCTCCTCCCAATGGAAGCTACCTTCTTGGTCCTGCATGACGGCGCCTGAAAACCACAAAACGCTAACGCATGAGCTTCTAAGAAGCTCAGCAAGACTTACCAGTCAACGTGGCTGACTACAGCCGACTCCTAGACATGCTGGCTGATGCGGGTGGGTTTACTTGCAAAAGGACTCACAAGCCTATACTACTCTTGTCAAATTTTAGCACAGGTTAAGTGATTAGAAAAAAATAAACTTAATTAGCACTGAGCTAAGCAAGCATAACAGAAGTAACAACAGCAATAGTAATATTCATAATTCAATCTCATTGTATCTCAACCTATTTACTAAAATGTGGTGCGTTTCACGAGCATGCTCACTAACTGGGAGCGACAGCGGTTCGAAACGATTTCATACCCTACAGGGGAAAACCTGACCGTACGACATGTGCGTGTCCCAGACTCGCACGTGGCAACCGTTCACACCAGCTCCTGCAACGTCAATTCCCTCCTACGCCTGCCTTAGCAGCGCCGCATCCCACCAGACAACACGTCCCAGACGGTTTCTGTGGAGTTCCTACACTGCCCACCCTAGATCTCCTCCTAGTCAGACACCGTAGGGCAGGTTCGACGTTGCAATCACTAGGCTACATAGGTTTACTGGGGCCCATAACACCCAGCATACGACCAGTACATTCAACACTCGATCAGTCTCGGACCACACGGATCAGACAAGTATACGGTCACCTTGGACCCGGTCCAGTCGCCGACCTACTTTGTATCCTGTCTGACCCTCAAACTTTTATCTTTCTTACTTATTCACATTCCTGTGGCCCATCTCATGGAGTAGTTTCATTCAACAACCTATCCTGTCGCGAGCAGCGTCCACTCTGCTCGACTTCTACCGGCAATACCTACTAAGCATAGCAGACTAAGGGGTATCTGTACCAGCTACCGATAGGGTTTCCTATGGAAAACAAATGCAGCTATGGTTTCAATCAACTCCTAGCACTTAATGCACAAACAAGACACACTTAGTTATAAAAGAAAAATTTTGAACAACGGTTGTGCACCGGGGCTTGCCTGGTTCCTCTGAGCTGACGTTGACTTCTTCGGCGGGGGTCGAGGAACTCGGATCTGCAGCTACCTCGTGAGCGTCAGAATCTACATGATGCAGTAGGATTATGATAAGTTCAATGAAAAAGAAATTTATTGTTATTATCAATAGTAATCTAGGGTTTAGATTAGCGACGCCCAGAATTAGGGTTAACCCTAATTACTCGACGCCGTCGATTAAATTAAATTCTTAATCTGTGAATGATGTTTAAAGAAATCTATTCAACTCTCATGAGGTGACTTTTAGTTGGCATGTTTAACAACTTCAACTTTAGTTAAGTTAATTCGACACTTTTCATCGGTTAAACATTATTTAATTCCTTCGCCGATTAAACTAGGGTTAAAATGAAAATTTTAATTCTTCCTCAAGATTATTTTTAGTTTGTAGTACTCCCTGGAATAAGCATTTTGGGCTTTGGGTGGGGCCTAGATGAATTTTCTATATTTTATAAAAATTCATCAAATTCCTGTTTTTAAATCTTATAAAATCAGAAAGCACTAGTAAACCTCACAATAAAATTATTAAATTTTATGTGAGCAATCCTGAGCACCAGATCTAAAACTTTGCTTTTGGGTCTAACCTTATAAATGAATTTTACAATATACTTTAGAAAATGGTATTTTAACTAGGCAGATTGAAGTATTTTAAAAGGGTTAGATACTATTTTGTGGTCCTAAAATCTTCATAAAATTCCAGAGGGTTGTAGTACCATGGTGTACTTGTGGATCAAAGGTTAGCCCTAGAATTGCTTTATAATGCAATTGAAAATTCAAAAATAGAAAGGAGTGTTTCTAATTAATTCTGCAAATTTTTGGTCATTTGCTAAAAAGTGCTTTGACAGAAAATTGGTCCCTTTCATCAGGGTTCTAAAACATTTTAGTTTGGAATTTTTGGATCTTCCTGTGAATTTCTAGGGATTTTAGAAGACAGAGCAATAATCTAGAAAATAAAAAGAAAAAGAAAAACAGGGGAGGTTGCGCCGGCGAGCTCCGGCGAGCCATTGCCGGCGGTGGGGTGGTCGCCGACGGTCGAACCTCGGCTTTCCACGATCCCCTCGACACGATGAAGCTTGGCAACATGCTATTTATCAAGGTTTTGGCCGGGAAAGGGGTGCTCACCGCGGGGGTGTCTCAGGGCGGCGGCGGTGAGCAAAATTCCGACGAGGTGGCTCGATTTCAGAGGAGTGGAAGGTGCTGTGAGCTTCACGGGGCGGGAAGGAAGTGATTTGGTGAGGGAATTGGATTGGGGAACGGCCGGGAGTGAGTTTTCACCGTGGAGGTGGTTTCGGCGGCTATGGCGGGCGGCGGCCGGGGCAGAGGAGAGGGTGCTTGCGCGGGGCAAGAAGAAATGGAGAGGGAGGGGGGAGCTGGGGAGGGAGCGCACCCATTTAAAGGAGAAACGGGGTAGGGGAGTAGGGGAGCTGAGAGGGGCGTGGCCGGCGCAGTGGGGCGGCGGCACATGGCTGTCGGGCGGCGCGGCTCGGGCAGAGAAGAGAGAGAGGGAGGGAGAGAGGACGAGAGCGAGAGCGAGCTAGAGAGAGGAGAGGGAGTGCGGAGGGTAGGAGGCGCGTCGGTCAAGGCTTGAAGCCGACGACGTGCCCACAGGGAGCCGTGTCGGGCGGGGGCAGCGGTGCCCTGCCGCACCGCTGTTTTGTCGGGCGGGCGGCGGGCACTGTAGCCCGCCTGGCAACAGCGGTTTTATTATTAATTTTTTTAATTATTTTAGCTGGAATGCAATTCGATTAAAAGACACACTTCCCGAGCTCAAACATTTTTGAAAATTTTTGTGCATGCTCAGGAATTTATTTGGAATACTTTTCATTTAAGGTTCAAGTCATGATTTGGCCTCTAAAAATTCTTGAATTTCTAGGTTGATTTGGCCTCCCTTTAAGGCATTTTAAACAATATTCCTTTTTATTTCCAAGATTGAATCTGCTTTAAAGTGAGTGAAATTGTGGATTAGGGTTTACAACTGTCGACTTTGCCCTGGTGACACCTGGGGTGTCACAAAACCCTAGCCATATTTTTACATAACAATTAAGTAGACTTCAAAATATAATTTTGGGAATTTATTCAGAATTTTTGGACAATATTTAGAGCTCTCAAAAATTCACACAAGCTATAATAATCATGGAAATTCAAGAATTTTTAGAGGCCAAATCATGACTTGAACCCTAAATGAAAAGTTCTCCAAATAAAATCCTGAGCCTGTACAAAAACTCTCAAAAATTTTTGACCTCACGAAGTGTGCCATTTAATTAAATTACATTCGGGGCCGCCCGCCCGACCGAGCGACGGGCGGCAGGACACCGCCCCGCCCGACACGGGCTCTGTGGCGCATGTCGCATTTCACTCCTTGCCGGCGCCCGCATTTCCTCCCTCCCTCACTCTCTCCCTCACTCTCTCCCTCGCTCTTTCCCCCACGCCGCGCGCCGCCCAAGGCGCCATGCGCTGCCGCCGAGCCGCCCGACCGCGCCCCCCCTGCTTTCCCCCTATTTCCCTACGTCGACCTCCTTTAAAATGGCGTGCACTCCCCTCTTCTTGCCCCCCCTTCCTCTTTTCCGCAACAACCCACTCCAATTTTCCTCTCTCCTAGCCGGCCGCCGCGCGCCATTGTTGGCCGAAACTCCCCCTCACGGTGCACTCCACTTCCCGGCCTTCCTCCACCCAAATCACCATGCCTAATTCCTTCCTTCCATCCCTGTGCAGCTTACAGCGCTCCCCGCCCTCCGGAATCAAGCTCCGTTCACCGGAATTTTGACCTCGCCGCCGCCACCGAGACCCTCCACGGTGAGCACCACTTTTCCGGCCAAAACCTCGATGAACGTCGTGTTGCCGGGCTCTGCCGTGTCAAGTGGACCATGAAAAGTCAAGGTCTCACCGCCGGCGATGGGGTGGTCGCCGGCAATTGCTCGCCGGAGCTCGCCAGCGCAAATCCCCTATTTTTCTTTTTCCTTTTTATTTTCCAGATTATTTCTCTATTTTATAAAATCCATAGAAATTCATAGAAAAATACAAATATGGCAAACCTAAATTTGTTAGAAACCTAATGATGACTACTAATTTCTTGTTAAAGCACTTTCAAGAAAATGTCCAAAAATTTGCAGAATTAATTAGAACCCTACATTCTATTTTTGAATTTTAGTTTGCATTCTAGAGCGATGCTAGGGCTAATATTTGACGCAAAATTACACCATGATATTACACACCTTCTGGAATTTTATGAGGATTTTAGGACCAAGAAGTTGCATGTAACCCTTTTAAATTACTTCAATCTACCTAGTTAAAATACTATTTTCTAAAGTACATTGTAAAAGTCACTCAAAAGGTTAGACCCAAAAGCAAACTTTTAGATTTGGTGCTCATGAATGCCCACGCAAAATTTCCTAATTTTATTCTAAGGTTTACTAGTGCTTTCTGATTTTATAATATTTAAAAACAGGAACTTTGATGAATTTTTATAAAATATAGAAAATTCATCTAGGCCCCAACCAAAGCTCAAAAGGCTTTGTTCAGGACGTGCTATCAACTAAAAATAATCTTGGAGAAGAATTAAAAGTTTCATTTTTAACCCTAGGTTAATAGTCGAAGTGGTTAAATAATTATTAACTCACGTAAAATGTCGAGTTAACCTTAACTAAGGTTGAAGTTGTGGAACATGCCAACTAAAAGTCACCTCATAAGAGTTGAATAGATTTCTTTGAACCTCATTCAACAGTTAAGAATTGAATTTAATCGACGGCGTTGAGTAATTAGGGTTAACCCTAATTCTAGGCGTCGTCGATCAAAACCCTAGATTGCTATTGGTAAAAGCAATAAGTTTCTTTGCAATTTAACTTATCTTAATCATACTGCATTATGTAGATTCTGAAATGCACGAAGTAGCTGCAGATCCAGTTGCCTCGACCTCCGCAGAAGAAGTCTTCAACAGCTCCTGATGAGGACATAACACCCATGGATACACACAATAATTCTCCCGCTGCTACAAATGAAGGTCCAATCACCAGAGCTCGTGCCCGTCAACTTAATATAGAGGTCAGCTTGTTCCTTAGCACTCCATTACGAATTCTTGAGGATAGATTACTACCTAATGATGTTATTATGATTAGGAATCATGGAGAGGTCAGAGGAACAATGGAAGACTAGGTTGGAGTCAGCCAAGGACGTCCAAGCCAAGTCAGAGGCCCAGCCCACGTCAACTTCGAATCCAATTTGGAGTCCAGGAGCAGTCTCCACTAAAATGGACGCCCAGGTTGCATACGGACTCCGTTTTAGGCGATCTACCACTTCACGGAAAGAGGATGAGACCATCTTTCCAACGGAACCACTCCCATGTCCAAATTCCTTTGGAGTGGACAGGAATCGCCAAAACAGTGAGCCGTCCAGAATCTGTCAGGGTGCTGCGACACCGATTTTGGGCAGGATGGCCTTGTATCGAGTTAGAGTCCATTAGGGTTTCGTCTAGGGGGACTTGCACGTTTCCAAGTCCTTCATATTCAGCCGGCACCCCCTCCATTAGGGTTGGGTTTTGCTTAGATTATTTCTGTATACACAGATTCGCCGTTTCATCGATTTGTGAGACCCCAACTTGTGAGTTTAATCTATATCTGCAAATTTGGTTGCTTTCCACTTCGTTCTTGCTTGTGTTCTTCGATTCGCAGGCAAGGATTAGTCTTTTCGGCGAGGTCATCCATGTTCGCGCGGGTGATAACCAGAGAAGACGTGGTGCTGCGATTGCAGGGTTCAGGACGTGCCGTTCGGAAGCCGGATCGATTTGTGTCGCGACTCCGCCCAAATCATTGATTATTAGAACCTGTAGGAAGATCGGGACCCCTGTCCCCATCAAGTGATTATCAGAGCTTCAGGTGTTCTCTCAGGTTCGCCTTTGTTTACCCTAATTCCTTGTTTCGTTTCATCCTATAGTCCAAAAAAAAAAGCCAAAAACAGAATCGTAGTTTTAGGTTACATCCTATCCAAAATCGTATTTAGCCATTGCATATTTCAATTTTAGAGTCCGTAGTGTTGAGTTCGTGTCCTTAGTTACGTTTTGTTGCTGGTTTAGATCGTGTCTTGTCACGGTTTGTTTTGCTTCCGCCATCTTGTGTGAAACCCTAGCCGTCAATTTTTTTTTTCCCACCTTGATCCCACCCTGAATTTAGTTTGTTACATCACATCTGTTATTTATTTCGACCATCCACCATTAGTTTCCACCTTTTACACAGCTTCCGCCATCGAATTCCTTATTTTCCCACGACCCGATTTATTGTCTGCCATAATACGCATGCTGATTCGGACACGCTTCCATAAAACGGCCATAACTTTTGCATACGAACTCGAAATCAGGCAAACTTTATATGCAAAATGATCGGCACGAAATTTCGCATTTGATTTCACCCTGCTTTGCCGGGTTTGCTGCTTTTAGAATCCCGAAATTCACCCCGGACGGTACACATATCGGAGGCCGAACATTCTGCCCCAACTTTCAGGCAGCTTCGAAAATTTTCATAGACCACATATTTGATCCAGTTGATCTGCAAATTTGTGTGGTTTCTATTTCTCTGCTCTGCTTGCTAAAAAAAATATCAAAAAATAAAATAAAAAATAAAAATATTTTGGTGTCAAAAATTTCAAGTTGTTGCCAAAAATATCAAGTACTAGTAGAGAGAGTTCTATTAGTGACAGCAAAAGCATTAGCGACGGAGCATAGAATTAGGTGACATACTATATTTGGCAAGTGCTTGGGCTGAATTGAGTTTACTTTTCCTATTGATCTTTGCTGCGGTCTTTCCTATACATCATCTTTGTCCACGTATCATAACTGTTATATGACACATTTGACCAGCAATTAGGACCAATACTTTGGACACTTATTCAGTATTACTATCTGTTTTTGATCTGTGTTCCACTCACATATATATTGGCCTTCCAAGCTCCATATAACCCTTCTGAACAGGCATAGATTCTCGCCGGATCACTTCTTCCAGGTACCTTGCTTTGTGTTCACTTAGATCTTTGCAAGAACTTGGTTTGAAACTCCCTGTTGCAGTCTGAGAGTACCACAATCCTAACACAGTAGTTGGTAGGGATAACTTTTGTCTATTTCTTCTGTTTTTTGTTTTTCTTTTATCATGTCAGCAGGTGACGAATCGGCGAGCCCAACGGGCTTCAACGAGTGTGTCAGCCAAGACCAGATGAAGGGAGCAATTGACAAGGCGCTGGAGGGCATCGATGAGAAGATCACTGATGCTGTGAGGAAGAACTTAGGCCCTGTTCTTGACGGCCTTACCACTCAATTGGCCGCCATCGCTACGCGACTTGATGTGTTGGAGTGGCGTCCACCTGCCGGCAACCACAACGACGACGTCGACGACACTATCTATGATACCGATGGCAACATTGACGAGCGTGCAACTCAGGGCGCTCGCCTTCGACGTTGACTATGCCGTAACCGTCACGGCATGGGAGGTAACAACAACAATCAACATGCTCGCCCTCATGATGATCCATTTGCTAAGGTTAAATTTTCCATACCGCTATTCTCTGGTTTATATGATGCTGAAAAATATCTTGATTGGGAGATGACGGTAGAGCAGAAATTTAGTTCCCATCTAGTTTCTGAACAACATAGGGTTCGACAAGCTACTAGTGAGTTTAAGGACTTTGCTATTATTTGGTGGACTGGTTTAGCTGCTGTCGGACGTTTACCTGCCACTTGGGATGCTTTAAAAACAGCTATACGTGATCGTTTTGTTCCTCCTTCTTTTCAGTGAGATATGGGTCTCAAACTGCAGCGTTTAGAGCAAAGTAGTAATTCCGTCCAGGATTATTATGCTGAGCTACAGAAGGGCATGATGCATTGTGGGGTAGTTGAGGATAATGAGGATAAAATTTGTCGTTTTTATGGGGGATTGAGGCGTGAAATTCAGGATTTGTTGATTATAAAACCTTTAACAATGTCAATGGGTTGTTCCACATAGCTATGCTTGCAGAGAAGAAATTGCAGGGAAGACAGGAAGCAGCAAAGACAAGAACGAGTCGCTCCTTTACGCCTAGTACGTCTACATCTACGGGAGCAACACGGTCCTCGTCAAGCTTTCGTCCATCTCCTGTACCAGCCAGCAAGCGACCGTCCACCACAGCAACGCCTCCCTCATCACGTCCTGCAGATTTTTCTAAATCCTCTGTGCAGGGTCCAGTGAAGAATCAACCATCCACTACATCCACTAGTCGCACGACTGACATTCAGTGTCATCGCTGCCTTGGACTTGGGCACGTGCAGCGTGACTGCCCAAGCAAACTAGCCTACATTGCCACTGAAGATGGAGGTTATGCGAGCACCTCCGACATAGAAGATGACGATGATGATGATGATGTTGCTGCTGTTGCGAATGGTGCTGCGGACTCCTTAGTCCTCAGCAGCGCCGATACTACCTTCCGAGCCATCGTTGTCCAGCGGGTCCTCAGTACTCAAGTAACTCAACCCGACCAGCTCCATCGCCATAATTTGTTTCAGATTGAGTTCGTGATCAAGAATAGGCGAGCACGGGTGATTATTGATGGGGGCAGCTGCAACAACTTGGTGAGCTCAGATCTGGTCAAGAAGCTTGGCTTGACAACACGACCACATCCACATCATACCATATTCAGTGGTTGAATGACTCGAGAAAAGCTAAGGTAAGACAATCTTGTCGCGTTCCTTTTTCCCTTGGTGCTTATGTTGATTCTGTAAATTGTGATGTTGTTCCTATGCAAGCATGCTCTCTTTTATTGGGTTGTCCTTGGGAACATGATAATGATGCTTTGCACCATGGTCGTAGTAACAAATATACTTTTATGCATAAAAGGAAGAAAATTACTTTGTTACCTATGACACCTGCTGCAATCATTGAATCTGATAGGGAGAGGGCTACTAATGCTAAATAACAATCTCATGCTAAATCTGAAATTCAGCAAGATATACCTTTGAAAGCTCCTGTAATGCTTGCTACAAAAACTGACCTTGCTGAAATTTATGATGGTACTGTTGTATGCTATGCTTTAGTGTGCAAGGATGCTTTATTTTCTATTAATAATTTGCCTTGCACATTGCCACCTGCGGTTACTAACCTTTTGCAGGAGTTTCGAGATATTTTTCCTGATGAGATACCGCCAGGACTACCACCCATTCGTGGGATTGAGCATCAGATTGATCTGATTCCTGGTGCGAGCTTGCCAAACCGTGCGGCGTACCGAACCAACCCTGAGGAGACTAAGGAAATTCAACGACAAGTCCAAGATCTTTTGGACCGCGGGTACGTACATGAGAGTCTTAGTCCTTGTGCTGTTCCTGTTCTTTTGGTTCCTAAGAAAGATGGTTCATGGCGTATGTGTGTAGATTGTAGAGCCATAAACAACATTACTATACGGTATCGTCATCCTATTCCTAGGCTAGACGACATGCTTGATGAGTTGTGTGGTGCTATAGTTTTCACTAAAATTGACTTGCGTAGTGGTCACCACTAGATTAGAATGAAGCTCGGTGATGAATGGAAAACTGCATTTAAAACTAAGTTTGGTTTGTATGAGTGGTTAGTCATGCCTTTTGGTTTAACTAATGCACCTAGCACTTTCATGAGATTAATGCATGAAGTTTTACGATCATTCATTGGTAAATTTGTGGTGGTTTACTTTGATGATATCTTGATTTATAGCAAGTCTATGGCTGAACATATGGATCATCTACGTGTTGTTTTCTATGCTTTACGTGATGCACGTTTGTTTGGTAACCTCGACAAGTGCACCTTTTGCACCGATCGAGTCTCTTTTCTTGGCTATGTTGTGACTTCACAGGGCATTGAGGTTGATAATGCTAAGGTGGAGGCGATTGACAGCTGGCCTACGCCCACGACAGTTTCGCACGTGCGGAGTTTTCTTGGCCTAGCGGGATTTTATCGCCGTTTTGTCAAGGAATTCAGCACCATCGCGACACCGCTGATTGAGTTGACAAAGAAGGGCGTTGTCTTCCATTGGGGGGCCATCATAGGAAGAGTCCTTTTCTCTTTTGAAGGACAAGCTTACACACGCACCGTTGCCAACTTCCAGATTTTGGTAAGACTTTTGAGCTTGAATGTGATGCTAGTGGAATTGGAATTGGTGGTGTCTTGATGCAGGAAGGAAAACCTGTTGCATATTTTAGTGAGAAGTTAAATGGTCCTGCTCTTAATTATTCCACGTATGATAAAGAATTGTATGCTCTTGTTCGTTCTTCACAATCATGGCAACATTATTTATGGCCTAAAGAATTTGTTATCCATTTTGATCATGAGTCACTTAAGCATATTCGTAGTCAAACAAATCTGAATCATAGACATGCTAAGTGGGTAGAATTTATTAAATCTTTTCCTTATGTCATCAAACACAAAAAAGGAAAGGATAATGTTATTGCTGATGCTTTATCTAGACGATATACCATGCTGTCCCAGCTTGATTGTCATATTTTTGGCCTTGAATCCATTAAACAACAATATGTTTTGGATGATGATTTTAAAGATGTGTTGCTGCATTGTAACGAGGGCCATTCATGGAACAAATATGTGTTGAATGATGGGTTTCTGTTTAGAGCTAACCGCCTATGCATTCCTGTTGGATCCGTTCGTCTTTTATTGTTGCAGGAGGCGCATGGAGGCGGGTTAATGGGACATTTTGGTGCTAAGAAGACGGAGGATGTTTTGGCCACACACTTCTTTTGGCCAAAGATGAGACGAGATGTCGAGAGGTTTGTTGCTCGCTGCACTACTTGTTAAAAAGCTAAGTCTCGTTTGAATTCACATGGTTTATACATGCCTCTTCCTGTTCCTTCTATTCCTTGGGCGGATATTTCTATGGATTTTGTTTTAGGACAGCCTAGGACTAAGAGGGGGAGGGACAGTGTTTTTGTTGTTGTGGATCGTTTTTCTAAGATGGCACACTTCATTCCATGTCATAAAACCAATGATGCTATTCATATTGCTGACCTCTTTTTTAAAGAGATAGTTCGTTTGCATGGTGTTCCTTTTACTATTGTTTTAGATCGTGATACTAAGTTCTTGAGTCACTTTTGGCACACTTTGTGGAATAAGCTGGGTACCAAGCTTCTGTTTTCTACAACCTGTCACCCACAAACTGATGGCCAAACGGAGGTAGTGAACCGCACCTTATCCACCATGTTGCGAGCAATTCTGAAGAATCATTTGAAGATGTGAGAAGAATGTTTGCCCCATGTAGAGTTCGCTTACAATCAAGCGGAACACTCCACCACAAAGGTAAATCCTTTTCAGGTAGTATATGGTTTCAACCCTCATGCTCCTATTGATATTTTACCTTTGCCTACTAGTGAGAGAGTAAATAATGATGCTCAGGAGCGTGCTGATTTTCTTGTTAAGTTGCATGCTCAAACTAAGGAAAACATTAAAAAAATAAATAAAAAATATAGGATTGCTGGTAGCAAAGGTAAGAAAGAATTAAAACTTGAACCGGGTGATTTTGTTTGGTTGCACTTGAGAAAAGATAGGTTCCCTGATTTGAGAAAGTCTAAATTGATGCCTCGAGCTGCTGGTCCTTTTAAAATTTTAGAGAAAATTAATGATAATGCATATAAGCTTGAGTTGCCACCCGAGTTCGGGGTTAGTCCCTCTTTTAACATTTCAGATTTGACGCCATACTTGGGAGAGGAGGATGATCTGGAGTTGAGGACAACTCCGTATCAAGAGGGGGAGGATGGTGAGGACATCACACCCATGGATACACACAATAATTCTCCCGCTGCTACAAATGAAGGTCCAATCACCAGAGCTCGCGCCCGTCAACTTAATATAGAGGTCAGCTCGTTCCTTAGCACTCCATTATGAATTCTTGAGGATAGATTACTACCTAATGATGTTATTATGATTAGGAATCATGGAGAGGTCAGAGGAACAATGGAAGACCAGGTTGGAGTCAGCCAAGGACGTCCAAGCCAAGTCAGAGGCCCAGCCCACGTCGACTTCGAATCCAATTCGGAGTCCAGGAGCAGTCTCCACTAAAACGGACGCCCAGGTTGCATACGGACTCTGTTTTAGGGGATCTACCACTTCACGGAAACAGGACGAGACCATCTTTCCAACGGAACCAGTCCCATATCCAAATTCCTTCGGAGTCGACAGGAATCACCAAAACAGTGAGCCGTCCAGAATCTGTCAGGGTGCTGCGACACCGATTTTGGGCCGGATGGCCTTGGATCGAGTTAGAGTCCATTAGGGTTTCGTCTAGGGGGACTTGCACATTTCCAAGTCCTTTATATTCAGTTGTCACCGTCTCCATTAGGGTTGGGTTTTGCTTAGATTATTTCTGTATACACCGATTCGCTGTTTCATCGGTTTGTGAGACCCCAACTTGTGAGTTTAATCTATATCTGCAAATTTGGTTGCTTTCCACTTCGTTCTTGCTTGTGTTCTTCGATTCGCAGGCAGGATTAGCCTTCTCGGCGAGGTCATCCGTGTTCGCGCAGGTGATAACCAGAGGAGACGTGGTGCTGCAATTACAGAGTTCGGGACGTGCCGTTCGGAAGCCGGATCGATTTGTGTCGCGACTCCACCCAAATCATTGATTATCAGAACCTGTAGGAAGATCGGGACCCTCGTCCCCATCAGTTCCGGAGAACCAGGCAAGCCCCGGTGCACAACCGTTGTTTAAAAATTTCCTTTATAACTAAGTGTATCTTGTTTGTGCATTAAGTGCTAGGAGTTGATTGAAACCATAGTTGCATTTGTTTTCCCATAGGAAACCCTGATGGTAGCTGGTATAGATACCCTTTGTATGCTATGCTTAGCAGATATTTGCCGGTAGAAGTCGAGCAGAGTGGACGCTGCTCGCGAGTGGTAGGATATTGAATGAAACTATTTTATGAGATGTGCCACACGATTGGGAATAAGTAAGAAAGATAAAAGGTTGAGGGTCTGTAACATCCCGAACTAAATTCTCGCTAAATCTCTTGTCAATAAAGACTTAATGGTGTTCTATAAAAATCTCAAAACCCTAAGTAATGAAATCATAGGATCTAATCAACAGAACTTAAATTCAAAATTCAATTTGAAATCCAATCTTTATTGTCTTTTTGCTTCTCACTTCTTTCGCTCGTGTACCGCCGGCCTTGCTCCGCTCCGAGCAGGAACGAGCGCCGTCCGGTCTCCTCTGTTCTCCCCACTGCAAGCCGCCGCCCAAGTCCCTGCTCCCCCGGGTGCCGCTCCTCTGTTCTTTTCCATGTCTTCCCGACCCCGTCGTTTGGGAATCCGATTCGCCCGACCTCCGACCCAGAGGTCGGATGACTTTTGCGTTTCGCCCGACCTCCGACCCAGAGGTCGGAGAAATTTTCCGATTCGCCCGACCCCGACCCCAGTGGTCGGACGCTCATTTCGTCTCGGCCGATCTTTCGTCAGCACGCTCCGCCTCGCTCGACCCCGAGGTCGGACAAGCCGTTCGCTCCGCCTCGCTCGACCCCGAGGTCGGACAAACCGTTCGTCCGCCTCGCTCGACCCCGAGGTCGGACCAGCCACTTTTCGCTCCGCCTCGCTCGACCCCGAGGTCGGACATTCCGCTCCGCCTCGCTCGACCCCGAGGTCGGACAACTCGTCGGACCGGGCTCGAAGCGGCTACGCCATTAATGCTGCCGGCCATCTCCCCAACCGTAAAAGCGCCTGGCCGTACACAGCAGTGCTGCCACCGCGCTGAAAGTCTTCGTGATGGGACGCGCACGCCCGGCGCCCATGCGCTGCAGTACGCTGCCGCCGCGCCAACTTGCGTCGTCCTGGAGAGACAAAAGGAACGGAGGCTGATATTTTCCAGAGACGAAACACTTCGCTCGGCGTGCTCCTTTGCTCTTCTGCGCGCTCGTCTCTCTGCTCTCGTCTCCACTCCTTTCCGCCTTTACCGCCGAAGAGCTCCGCAGGGCCCGAAGCAGAGCAAGCTTCTCTCGTGCTCAGGTGCGCTCGGTAAGCCTTGCCCTGCCGACGGTTCCATCGTCCGTCGCTATCGTCTCTAACCGCCGCCCCATTCTTCCGCAGTATTTCAGCAGTAGCGGCGCGTCGGCATCTCTTTTCCGACGACCGGTCTCCGTTGCTGTTCTTTTCCACCGACAGCCCTCTGGTAATCTTTGCCGTCCGACCAGTCTAGCTAGTCCCGTCTACCGAAACAACACGCTAAATTTGTTAGAAAGAAATTCATGCACCTTCACTTCTCTGTTATATAAGTTCCCATCACCAGTATTGAATCACTGAGTAAACTAAGTTACCTTGCATCTTCATATAGGAACCGAGCTGCAGACGGCCACCGAAGCTGAGGAGGATTTCCCCGCTGCCGACCCCGCCATCGACTGTGCTAACTTCTCCCCGAACCGAGGCAAGCCCCGGTGCACACCTAAGATTTAAAGTTTTACTTTGTCACTATCCTTGTAGGTCTGTTTGTGCATTACGTTGAGGAGTTGTTTGACACCTAGTTGCATAGCCTTAGTAGGAGTTCCTATGGGATAACTCAGTAGCGTCAGCTAAGCGCTAGCATGCCTTGCTAATATTAGGAATCGGTAGCATATGAGTAGTATGGAGACTACTCATTCGATAGCTAAAATTCTTGTGGGAGGGGTGACTGTCACATGTGTAGTCTTTAAGGAATGGGCACAAATTATGACATTAACTGTTAGCCAATATTGCTGAATGGATTAAGTTAACAATGGTACTGAATGTCGGCACCCATGGGCAAGTATTGAGTTGTGTACCGAATGCATACTGGCATATGGGACCCAGGAAACCGACGTAGCTCATTGCGCAGTGATTGGACGACCAGCCATCTCTTTTTCCGGGTGAACGGACCAGTAGGGTGGATGAATTCGCATTTCTGTTTTTCTTGGGTATGTGTTAGTGGGAAAGGCTTGGGGCCGTACAGGGACGCAGGGCGTTGCCTGGAGGACCATGTCCTTGGAGAGATGGCAGTCGGACCGACACTGTCGCGATGCAGTGAAAGGTGGCCACGTGCGACTCGTAGAGTGTGCACGTGTCGTGTTATTCGGGTTTCTCCTGCAGGATGTACATCGATTATAATCGCCGCCCCTCACGGTTAAGAGTACCCGCTTGTCCACTGTGTCACATCTTGCCGAGAATGTGGGTTGTATGGTGGGAAGAAAACCGATGTATTGGGATCTCAATAAATTGTATTGCAACCATGTTTGTTTAGTATTAAGAGCACATTTTACTACTGCTAGTGAACTCTTAAAATCTTGGCTAAAACCTGAAAATAGGATTTACCATTAGTGCTGTTTTTGCAAATACTTACCCTGCTGCCACAATACTCCCTGCATACTAGGAGTCGGCCTTAGAAGGTCTATTGACGGGTAAGTCTTGCTGAGCGTCAGTCGCTCACGGTTTGTTGATTGCTGTTTTGCAGGTAATAGTGCTGACTGTAGCCAGGGTGGTTGGGAAGAGGAGACGCCCTCGGAGTGGACCTTCGAGTGGGTCCCCGCTTCTCCCTCCCGTGGAGATTAAACACCATCGGGCTGGGGTGTTTGATCGAGGCGCCGAGTGTTAGATTTTTGCTTCCGCTGAAATCCACGTGTTTGTTATCAAAACTACGTTTCCGCACTTCCAAAACTTCTGAAAATCAGTTGAAATTTAACCAGAATTAATGTATCTTCAAGTCATTTATGCGAGTCCTTGTTAATTATAGTACTGTAAAGTCACTTGTTTCGGCAAGCGGCCCCCCCGAATGATCCTGGATGAGCAACCGTTCGATTTTATCGGACGGGGTTGCGACAGGGTCAGACCGGGTACAAGTAGATCGGCGACTGGTCCGGGACCAGGGTGACCGTAGTCTGGTCTGATCCGTGTGGCACAGCTGGACAAGTATTAAATGTACTAATCGTATGCTGGGTGTTTATGGGCCCCGGTAAACCTACGTAGCCTAGTGATTGCAACGTCGAACCTGCCCTACGGTATCTGACTAGGAGGAGATCTGGGGTGGGCGGCGTGGAAACTCCATAGAAACTGTCTGGGACGTGTTGTCTAGTGGGATTCGGCGCTGCTAAGGCAGGCGTAGGAGGGAATTGACGTTGCAGAAGCTGGTGTGAACGGTTGCCACGTGCGAGTCTGGGACACGCACGTGTCGTACGATTCGGTTAACCCTGCAGAGGTATAAAATCTGGTTCGAATCGCTGTCCCTCTCAGCTATGAGCTTACTTGAACTCTCTGTCATACTCTAGTAAATAGGTTGAGACACAATGAGAATGAATTGTAATTACTACTATTGTTATTGTTGCTTCCTTTATGCTTGATTAGTCTAGTGCTAATTAAAGTTACATTCTAATCACTTAACCTATGCTAAAATTTGATCAAGAGTAGTACAGGCTTGCGAGTCCATTTTTGGCAAGTAAACCCACCCGAGTCAGCCAGCATGTCTAGGAGTCGGTTGTAGTCAGCCACGTTGAAAGGTAAGTCTTGTTGAGCTTCTTCGAAGCTCACGCGTTAGCGATATGTGGTTTTTAAGGCGCCGACATGCAGGACCAAGCAGGTAGCTTTCATTGGGAGGAGTCTCACCCTGAGGTCGGGAATCTTCAGTGGGAGTTGTGCGAGTTGCCGCATTGAACATTGAAGTGGCTAGTAGCATGGGCACGATGCATGCTTTTGCTTAAGTCTGAGCGTCGGAGTGTGACACCCCAGGTGTCACCAGGGCCAAATCGACAACTAAAACCCTAATCGACAAGATTTCACACTTAAAAGTAAGATCAACAATGAGAGTAAGTGCGATGTAGTTCAAAATACCCCGAAAGGAGCTCTACGAAAAATTTTGATAATCCACAGAACACAATTACTAGGTTCAGAAGGTTTCCACCCACGGTGTCGAAAACTTTATTCTTCGGGAAGAATTTAAACCCTAACGAGTGGCCTATCAAATTTCCCACAACACCCTAGCTGTATTTTGCATAACAATTAAGTTCACCTCAAAATGGAATTTTAGAAATTTATTCAAGATTTTTAGATAAGATTTAAACCCTTTTAAAATTCACACAAACTAAAGTGGACTCAAAAATTTAAGAAATTTTGGGAGCTGATTCAGAACTCGAACCTTAAATAAAAAGTGTTCCAAATAAATCCCTGAGCATGCACAAAAAGTTTCAAAATTTTCTGAGCTGGGGAAGTAAGGTTTTCAATTGAATCAAGGAAGGGCTTGAAGGAAATTCAAAAAAAATCAAATTGACAATAACCTTACCGGCTACAGTACTGCCGCCCGACGCGACCAACCGCCGAGCGGCAGGACGCGCCACTCCCGCCGGCCGGCGCTTCCTTCGGCGCCGAGGCGATCCCGCCAAGATCCTCTCCATTACTCCTCCTCCTTCTCCCTCCCTCTCTCTCTCTCTTCCTTTCTCTCCTCCCCGCGCCAACAGCGTCAGAGCTTTGCTCTGCTCCTGCCGCACCGCCCGCCCGAGCCAATACTCGCCGTCCTCCTCACGCTCGCACGCCACCTCCACTCCTGAGTCTCCCTAAGTCTCGTGTACGCGTCCATTTGAACGCAAGCCAGAGTCAAACTCTCCACTGCCTCATCCTCTTTGTTCCCTTCTTCTTCCTCTGGACGACGCGCTCCGCCATTGCCGCCGCCCTCCACCTCCACGTCGACAGGCCACTCCGGCGAGATTCAAACCGCACCACCGTGCCCCCTAGACTCCCCTCCACCCCCAGGTGCTCTCAGACCACCAAGCCAGCCGGCGGTGCCCTAGCTTCGCCGGAACGCCGCCGCCATCCTCTCGGCCGAAGTACCTCGCCGCCGATCGCCTCTCCTCAAAATTCGTCATCTCGGTACAATGGTTCTTCAATTCAAATCACCGGCTACTTCCTCTGGTTATTGCGCATCCCTTTGACTTGAATCCGGCCACAGGTGACCGTCGACGGAGAAGAACGTCGTGCGCCACCCCGTCGGCCGCCATTGTCGCCACCTCGACCTCCACGTCGCCAGCACCATTCCACCCTTCACCGCAGTCTCCATCCTCCACAAACCAGTGTAGTGAGTCGAGGTGAAGCTCCACGACATCTTAGTTCTTGCCCTAACCCTCTTCTCCGGCGAGGAGCTCACCGGAGCAGCCGCTCTGCCGTGTGCTCTGTTCTGCCGTACTGTTCCATTGAATTTCTGATTTTTCTTTTAATTAACCAGAGATTGTTAGGCATGTAACAAATCATGGAAAAATCCAAAAATGCCAAACCAAAATTTGTTAGAACCCTTGTGAAAATTACTAATTTTCTGTTAAAACACTTTTTAACAAATGACCAAAAATTTGCAGAATTAATTAGAAACACTCCTTCCTGTTTTTGAATTTTAAATTTGCATTACAGAGCAATACTAGGTCTAACCTTTGATCTACAAGTACAACATGGCCACACACACCTCCTGGAATTTTATGAAGATTTTTGGAACATGTGATAATATGTAACCCTATTGAATAACTGCAATCTGCCTAGTTAAAATACTAGTTTCTAAAATACATTGCAAAAGTCCTATTCAGTGATGAAACCCTAAATAAAAGTTGTAGATGTGAGGCTCATGAGTGACCACATAAAATATTTTAGACTGAATCAAACGTTTACTAGGTCATTTTGATTTTACAAGATTGGAAAACAGGAACTTCGATGAATTTTTATAAAATCTAGAAAAATCATCTTGGCCCCACCCAAAGCTCAAAATGCTTAATTCAAAGAGTTCTATCAACTAAAAATAATCTTGAGGTTGAATTAAAACTTTCATCCCAACCCTAATTTTAGGCGTCGAGTAATTGGGGTTAACCCTAATTCTGGGCGTCGCCAAAACGGAACCCTAAATTACTATCGATAAAAGCAACAAGCCTTTTCAATTAAACTTATCCTAATCATACTGCATCATGTAGATTCCGAAGCACGTGAGGTAGCTGCAGAGCCCGACTCCTCCGCTCCAGCAGAAGAGATCAACCAAGAAGCTGAAGAGCCAGGCAAGCCCCGGTGCACCACCTGTGTTTGAAATTTTCTTTTTACAACTCAGTGGGTCATGTCATGTTTGTGCATTAAGTTGTTAGGAGTTGATTGCAACCTTAGATGCATTGTTCCCATAGGAAACCCTACCGGTAGTTGGTATAGACGACCAAATAGTTGCTATGCTTAGCAAGTTATTACCGGTAGAAGTCGAGCAGAGTGGACGCTGCTCGCGAAAGGTAGGATCTTGGATGAAACTACCACTTGATACATTATGACACCTGATGATGAGATAATTAAAGAAGGATAAAAGTTTGAGGGTCAGACAGGATACCAATTAGGTCGGCGACTGGACCGGGTCCAGGGTGACCGTAGACTTGTCTGATCCGTGTGGTCCGAGACTGATCGAGTGTTGAACGTACTGGTCGTATGCTGGGTGTAATGGGCCCCAGTAAACCTATGTAGCCTAGTGATTGCAACGTCGAACCTGCCCTACGGTGTCTGACTAGGAGGAGATCTGGGGTGGGCAGCGTGGGAACTCCACAGAAACCGTCTGGGACGTGTTGTCTGGTGGGATGCGGCGCTGCTAAGGCAGACGTAGGAGGGAATTGACGTTGCAGGAGCTGGTGTGAACGGTTGCCACGTGCGAGTCCGGGACATGCACGTGTCGTACGATTAGGTTTCCCCCTGCAGGGTATAAAAATCGTTTCGAACCGCTGTCGCTCCCAGTTGGTGAGCATGCTCGTGAAACGCACCACATTTCTGTAATAAGATGAGATGCAATGAGTTTGACATTGTGATGATTACTACTTACTTGTCACTTTTATTATGCTTGATTAGGTCAGTGCTAATTAAAGTTATATTTTAACTACTCAACTTGTGCTAAAATTTATCAAGAGTAGTACAGGTTGCGGGTTCGTTTGGCAAATAAACCCACCCCCAACAGCCTTCATGTCTAGAAGTCGGCTGTAGTCAGCCTTTTGTCGGGTCAGTCTTGTTGAGCTTCTTAGAAGCTCACGCGTTAGCGATATGTGGTTTTCAGGAACCGACGCGCAGAACCAGGACGATAGCTTCCGCTGGGAGGAGTCTCACTCCGAGGTTGGGAACCTCCAGTGGGAACTGTGCGAGTCGCCGCAGTGATTGAAGCGGCTAGTAGCACGACGCCCCTGGGCAGGGTGCGTGCTTTTGCTTAATTTATGAGTGTCGGAGTCTGTATCCAATCGAGTCTTCCGCTGCTACGATTTTCAAACTTTATTGTGCGCTCTGAATTTCTTGTAAGACTTAAGCTACAATCCAGGAACTAATGTTGTATTAATTTCTTCCTCCTTAAATTATTGCTGTTTATCCCTTGCCCGTGTTGTATCGTGTGTACGCTCGCTTCGCCGAGCGTTGCCCAACAGGATCCTGGCTTAACAACAGACCGGATCCGTCCCGAGACGTGGTTTTCTGGGCGGGTCCGCGTCACGGAGTCTCTAATGGATGAAGTCTTCCGCTGTCCTTTTTCAAAAACTTCATTTACGTACTCTGATTCACTGTAAGAATTAAGTTTCAAACTATGAATCAATGATGTATTAAGTTCTCTCTCCTTGTAAATCATTGCTGTTTATTACTCCCTATGTTGTATCGGGTGTACGCTCGCTTCGCCGAGCGTTGCCCAACAGGATCCTGGTTTAACGACTGACCGGATCCGTCCCGAGACGAGGTTTTCTGGGCGGGTCGTATTACCACGGTCAATTGAAATGGGAAACAGACCTCGTGAGGGTCTCACCGGCAGAAGGAATCGAAGAAAGACCCACCTGCGACGAGGAATTGACGGGAGGCGGCGATGGCGGCTCGTCGGTGGCGATGGTATCGCATTGGTGCTCAGGGAGGAAAGGAGTAAGAGAAATGGAGTGGAAAACGGAGAGAGGGAGCCGCGAGGGGAGAAATAGGGGGGGCGGGAGGCGCACGGGGGTGGACTTGGCGTGCGCGTGCTCCCGGTGATGATGGTGGCCGGACGACGCCGTACCAGGAGTGGGCGGACTTGGTGTCATTTATTTACTCTCCTCTAATTCTATTAAATAGATGAAATTTTCTAACTCTTTATTTTAACACCATGGACTGGTTTATTAATTTGATTTAGTTCGTTTATTGCAGGGTGTCACAGGCGGCATGGCAGGGGCGGCTCTCCGGTGGGATTCTCGCTGGAGAAGAAAGCTAGGGCAAGAAAGGAGTAGTCGTGGAGCATCCCCGTGATTCAAGGAGCTCGTTTGTCGACGAAGATGGCCACGGGGAAGGGGAAAACAGGGTCGGCGACGATGGTAATGGCGGCAATTCCGATGAGGACCGACGGCGGCGCAAGGCGTTCATCCTCACCGGTGGTCACCTCTGGCCGAACTCATGTCAATTGGGTGCGCAAGGACCAGAGCAAGTAGCCGGTGAAAGGAACTGGAAAAACATCGCACCACGATGACGAATTTTGGAGAAGGGTGGCCGCCGGTGAGGTTCTCTGCGGAAGAGGTGGACGTTGGCGTTCTGGGGAGACTAGGTCACGGCCGGGGCTCTTGGTGGTTGGAGAGCTTCAGGAGATGGAGAGGAGCCTGGGCGGCACGGTGGCGAGGCTGGGGAGCTGTCGGAGCTGGCTGGTGTCATGGAGGTGGCGGGCGGCGACTATGGCGGCGACGCACTGAGCAGGGAGGAAGGAAGCAGTGTGGGCACGGTGGAGGAAGAAGGAAGGGAGGGGGAGGAGAAGCTTGCACACGCTTTTAAGGAGCCGTGGAGTGGAGAAACAGGGGCGGCATGGTCGGCACGGGCTCGGGTGGCGGCGTGCCCGTGCGGCACGCGACGTGCGGCAGGGGAGGAGTAATAACTCGCCGCGGGGAAGGAGAAATGAGGAGGAGAGAGAGAGAGGAGAAGGGAGAGAGGAGCAATTGAAGGGGTATGGCCGCCCTGCCGCTCGCCGCTCGGTCGGGCGGGCGGCGGGGCACTGTAGCTCCACTGCTCCTTCTTTTTAAATTTCTATTTTTTTTTTGCTATTGTTCAAACCTTGACTCCTTAATTCAATGAAAGACACGCTTCCCAAGTTCCAAAATTTTTGAAACTTTTTGTGTAGGCTCAATGGTTTATCTGGAGCACTTTTCATTTAGGATTCAAGTCCTGATTTGGCTTCTAAAAATTCTGAAATTTCCAAGATGTTTCTTGTTTGTGTGAATTTTAAAGAGGTCTAAATCTTTCCCAAAAATTCCGAATAAATCCCCAAAATTCTATTTTGAAGTGTACTTAGTTGTTATGCAAAAAGATGACTAGGGCTTTATGAAAATTTCGACAGTCATGAGTTAGGCTTTGAATTTTCTTCATGTTAACGAGATTTCGACACTGTTATTTGAAATTTTCCGAGCCTAGCTATAGTGTTCTATTGTTTGTCAAAATTCTTGTAGTGTTCCTTTAAAGCATTTCAAACAACATTTCTTTTTTACTTCCAGTATTGATTTTGCTTTTAAGTGTGTAATTTGCCGATTAGGATTTTAGTTTGTCGATTTAAGCCCTAGTGACACCTAGGGGTGTCACACTCATTCAATGAGTTCGTGAGCAACGCTCTCTTCACCGAAGACTACCTAGAGAAAGAGCAATGGGAAAAGAAGCGGGTCAGCAGTGGGCCATCAAATGCACCACCACCTAAGTACCGCTTGGTGTACATCGCACCAGATGGTAGGAGGTATAGAGCAACACCGCCGAAGGGTCCAACGTTCCGTCCTCCACAACAGCCATACCGGCCCCCGCAGAGTCAGCCACAGGCTGGCTACCATGCACCACCACCGCAGAGGACCCAGGGTGTCCGCCCACCTCAGCAGGGCGCCCGTCCTGGACCAGGAACCCCGTGTTTCACATGCGGGTGACGCGGACCCGCCCGAAAAACCTCATTTTGGGATGGATCCTGCCGTCATTGAGCCAGGATCCTGTGGGACAACGCTCGGCGAAGCGAGCGTACACACGATACAACACAGGCAGGAATAAACAGCAGTAATTTTACAAGGAGACAGAATTTAATACAATGTTAATTCATAAATTTGAAGTTAGGTCTTACATTGATTCAGAGTACGCAAATAAAGTTTTTAAAATATAATAGTGGAAGACTCGATCGTTTACAGACTCCGACACTCAGACTTAAGCAAAAGCATGCACCGTGCCCAAGGGCGCCATGCTATTGGCCACTTTAATGTTCACTGCGGCGACTCGCACAGTTCCCACTGGAGGTTCCCAACCTTGGGGTGAAACTCCTCCCAATGGATGCTATCGTCTTGGTTCTGTATGTCGGCCCCTGAAAACCACATATCGCTAAAGCGTGAGCTTCTAAGAAGCTCAACAAGGCTTACCCGTCAACGTGACTGACTACAGCCGACTCCTAGACATGCTAGCTGACTAGGGTGGGTTTACTTGCAAAAAGGACTCGCAGGCCTGTACTACTCTTGGTCAAATTTTAGACAGGTTAAGTGATTAGAATATAACTTTAGTTAGCACTGAACTAGTCAAGCATAACAACAGAAGTATATAGCAATAATAATCATCATGATTCAACCTTATTGTATCTCAACTTCTTTATTAAGATGTGGTGCGTTTCACGAGCATGCTCACCAACTGGGAGCGACAGCGGTTCGAAACAATTTTTGTACCCTACAGGGGGAAACCTAATCGTACGACACGTGCGTGTCCCAGACTCGCACGTGGCAACCGTTCACACCAGCTCCTGCAACGTCAATTCCCTCCTACGCCTGTCTTAACAGCGCCGCATCCCACCAGACAACACGTCCCAGATGGTTTCTGTGGAGTTCCCACGCTGTCCGCCCCAGATCGCCTCCGATTCAGACACCGTAGGGC
This sequence comes from Oropetium thomaeum, assembly GCA_001182835.1. Taxonomy (NCBI): domain Eukaryota; kingdom Viridiplantae; phylum Streptophyta; class Magnoliopsida; order Poales; family Poaceae; genus Oropetium; species Oropetium thomaeum. The sequence continues at coordinate 1,744,516 of LFJQ01000009.1, read as the reverse complement.
AGGTTCGACGTTGCAATCACTAGGCTACGTAGGTTTACTGGGCCCCATAGTACCCAGCATACGACCAATACATTCAAGGCTCGATCAGACTCGAACCACACGGATCAGACAGGACTACGGTCACCATGGACCCAGTCCAGTCACCGACCTACTTGGTACCCTGCCTGACCCTCAAACTTTTATCTTTTCCTTAATCAACTGATCATCATGTGTCGTAATGTCTCAAGTGATAGTTTCAACCATTAACCTACCATTCTGAGCAGCATCCACTTTGCTCGACTTCTACCGGCAAATATCTGCTAAGCATAGCATACTAAGGGTATCTATACCAGCTACCGTTAGGGTTTCCTATGGAAACAAATGTAACTATGGTTTCAATCAAGTCGTAGCACCTAATGCACAAACAAGACACACTTAGTCATAAAATAAAAATTTAAAACTCGGTTGTGCACCGGGGCTTGTCTGGTTCTCCGGAGCTGTTGATGTTGATTTCTTCTACGGAGGTCGAGGAACCAGGCTCTACAGCTACTTTGTGCGCTTCGGAATCTACATGATGCATTATGATTGTGATGAGTTAAATGAAAATAGTCATAATGCTTTTATTAAAGATTAATCTAGGGTTTCGATGTTTAGAAATTAGGGTTAAAATGAAGCTATAAATTAAATCATGAGTTTATTTTCAGTTAATAGCACTCTCTGAAATATGAATTTTGAAATTTGGTTGAGGCCTAGATGAATTTTCTAGATTTATAAAAATTCAATAAATTTCCTATTATTAAAATTTGTAAAATCAAAAATAAATATTAAACCTTAGAATAAAATTATGAAATTTTATGTAGTCACTCACGAGCAGAGAAGCTAAAGTTTTGTTTTTGGGTTCAACTTTTTGGAGGACTTTTATAATTTATTTTAGAAAATGGTAATTTAGCTAGGCAAATTGGAGTATTTTTAAAGGGTTGTGTGCAACTTTTGGTCCTAAAATCCCCATAAAATTCCAGAAGGTGTCAACTGTTATGCTGTACTTGTGGATAAAGTTTCAGGCCTAGCACTGCTCTGGAATTAAAATTAAGTTCAAAAATAGAAAAGAGTATTATAATTATTTCTGGAAATCCCTGGTCGTTTTTGAAAAAGTATTTTAACAGACAATTAGTCCTTCTCATGAGGATTCTACCAAATTTGGATTTGCTATTTTTGGATTTTTTTGTGAATTGTTAGGGATTTTACAAGGCCACACAGTAAATAGGAAAAATCAAAATTAGGGCAAAACAGGGGAGTGGATTCCGGCGAGCTGCGGCGGCCGTTTCCCGGCGGAAGAGTGGTCCTACACCTTCTACGCGACAAGGCGAGTCTCAGCAACACGACGAAGGCTAGGTTCCACTACCGGAGAGGAGGGCTCATTGGAGAGGGGCGACGATGTGATTTCCCGGCGATTGGAGCTCAATTCCGGAGAAAGGAGAACGTCGTGAGCTGCACAAGGAGAAGAGGAGGAAACTAGATGAAGAGGGAAAGGCGGAGGAAGACCTGAGGGTGGAGTTCACCGTGAGCTCCACTTCCCGTTCGGCGGCAATGGCACCTGTAGCCGAGCAAGGAGAGAAAGGAATTTCGCGCGGCGCTGCGAAGGAAAGAGGAGGGGGGGCGGGGAAGGAGAGGAAATGCACGCACTTTTAAAGAGCTTCAGTGCGGGGAGGGGGACAGCTCGGTCAAGGCCGGACGGTAGCTCGGGCGGCGGTACTGTGCCTGTCATGGTGGCAGTGGAGAGGAACGGCGCCCGAGGGAGAAAGGAAGCGAGAGGGAGAGAGGAAAGGAGAGGGAGGGGAAGTGCGCGGGCAATTGAAGGCGACGTGTGCCAAAGCCGGGCCGGCCGGGCGGCATGGCTGCCCTGCCGCTCGCCATTCGGTCAGGCGGGCGGCGGGGCGCTGTAGCTCTACTGCTCCTCTCTTTTTAAATTTCTATTCTTTGCTATTGTTCAAATCTTGACTCCTTAATTCAATTGAAAGACACTCTTCCCGAGTTCCAAACATTTTTCAAATTTTTGTGTAGGCTCAGTGATTTATTTGGAGCACTTGTCATTTAAGGTTCAAGCCCTGATTTGGCTTCTAAAAATTTTTTAATTTCCATGATGATTCTTGTTTGTGTGAATTTTAAAGAGGTCTAAATATCTTGAATAAATTCCCAAAATTCTATTATCAAGTGAACTTAATTGTTATGTAAAAATATAGCTAGGGTTTTGTGGAAATTTGGATAGTCATGAGTTAGGGTTTAGATTTATCCCTTGTTAATAGGATTTTTGACACTGCTATTTGAAATTTTCCGATCGTATTCGTTGTGTTCTGTTGTTTGCCAAAATTTTCGTAGTGTTCCTTGAAAGTATTTCAAACAACATTTCTTTTTATTTCTAGTGTCAATTTTGCTTTTAAGTGTGTAAATTGCCGATTAGGCTTTAAAGTGGTCGATTTAGTACCTGGTGACACCTGGGGTGTCACAGTCCTCTCCCCTAAAAGAAATCGCATCCTGAGATTTAAGGAGAGGGTTAGGATAGGCATCGGTACCTAGGGGGCTGGAAGTAGCTCGGGGTAGTGGGATCGAAGAAACTCTGTAGACTCCCATGTGGCCTCGTCTTCTGTGTGGTTGCTCCACAGAACCTTGTAAAACTTGAGTGTCCGTCTCCTAGTAACCCGTTCTTTTTCATCCAGTATCTGGATTGGACGCTCCGGGTATGTTAAGTTCGGTTGCAGTTCTTCCACTTCTTGAATCACATGGAAGACGTCATGCACTCCCGATAATCTTTCTGGCAGCTCTACTCGATATGCCACTGGTCCGCACTTGGCCGTGATAGGATACAGACCTATGTATCTGGGTGCCAACGTGCCTCTGAGCCCGAACCGTTGAACTCCCTTCATGGGCGAGACTCGTAGGTAGACGTAGTCTCCTATCTCGAAAGCTAATGGTCTACGCCTTCTATCTGCATAGCTCTTTTGTCTTGACTTGGCGGCCTTTAGGTTTGCTTGTATGACCCGTACTTTCTCTTCGGCCTGCTGCACTTTCGCCTGCTTTTGATCAGTTGAGTGGCGTTCTGCAACTACGGCCGTAAAGTGCCTCAAAAGGGGACATCTTGATGCTGGCTTGGTAGCTATTGTTGTACGAGAACTCCGCCAATGACAGATAAGTCTCCCATCCTTTTCCATGCTCCAAAATACAAGCTCGGAGCATGTCTTCAAGTATTTGGTTCACTCTTTCAGTCTGACCATCTGTCTGGGGGTGGTAGGCTGAGCTATGGATTAGCCTGGTTCCTAGTAATTCGTGGAGTTGTTTCCAAAATCGACCGATAAACTGGGCACCTCGGTCGGAGATAATTGTCTTGGGCACTCCATGCAGACAGACTATCCGGTCAATATACAGTTGTGCATACTTCTTCATGGTGTATCTGGTTGACACCGGAATGAAGTGGGCCGTCTTTGTCAAACGGTCTACTATGACCCAAATTGAATCCAACTTCTGAGCCGTCAAGGGTAGTCCAACAATGAAATCCATGCTTATGTCTTCCTATTTCCATGACGGAACGCTCAAAGGTTGCGACAACCCTACACCTTTCAGATGGTCGGTCTTTACTCTCCGGCAGGTGTCACATTCCGCTACGTACCGAGTGATCTCTCTTTTCATCTTTGTCCACCAAAACTTCTTTCACAGATCTTGGTACATCTTGTTACTGCCAGGGTGAATAGAGTACTTGGATAAGTGAGCCTCATCCATGATCTTCCTTTAGAGTTGGTTATCCTTCGGCACTACCAGTCTGTTCTTGAACCATAGAACTCCGTCTTCGTCTTTCCGGAAGCACTGCATCTTCTTTTCTTGCAGCCCTAATCTGATCTTTCCCATGCCCACCTTATCAATCTTCTGGGCCTTGGCTACCTCTTCTCTAACTGTTGACACTAAGGCTAGATTGTAGAGTGCTCCGTGAGGTAGAATTCTTACGGTTGGCTCTGGTTCTTCGGTTGCAACCCCTTGATCCAAGTAGTGACAGTCCGCAACCACATTAGCCTTGCCCGGATGATAGTGGATCTCTATTTCATAATCCTTGATTAACTCTAGTCATCTTCGTTGCCTCATGTTCAACTCATTCTGCGTGAAGATGTACTTAAGACTCTTGTGGTCGGTGTAGAGGTGTACTAGGTTTCCTAACAAGTAATGCCTCCACACCTTCAGAGTCAATACCACGGCTGCCAATTCCAAGTCATGTGTGGGGTAATTTAGCTCATGCTTACGGAGTTTCCTTGAAGCATAAGCAATCACTCGGCCTCCTTGCATTAACACACAACCAAGTCCAATGCCTGACGCATCACAGTATACGTCAAAGGGCTTGCTCAAATCCGGTTGGGCGAGTACCGGTGCTGTGGTCAAGTGCTTCTTCAAAGTTTGAAAGGCTTCTTCGCACTTTTCTGTCAACTTGAACTTCTGATCCTTCTTGAGCAGCTCTGTGATAGGCTTCGAAATCTTGGAAAAGTTGGGGATGAAACGACGATAATATCCCACTAATCCCAAGAAACTTCGCACCTTGTGGACTGTTGTGGGTGCTTTCCAATCAACAACATCTTGCACCTTTCCTGGATCCACAGAAATACCTTCCGCGGACATTACTTGACCCAGAAACTGAACACGCTCAATCCAGAATTCGCACTTGCTGAATTTGGCATAGAGCTGAGGATCTTTGAGTCTCTGTAGAACTATCCGAAGGTGCTCAGCATGCTCATTGACCATCTTGGAGTACACTAGGATGTCGTGAATGAACACCACTACAAACTTATCCAGTTCTGGCATGAAGACTGAATTCATGAGGTACATGAAGTACGCTAGTTCGTTAGTGAGTCCAAACGACATCACCAAGTACTCATACAGCTCGTATCTGGTGGAGAAAGCGGTCTTCGGAACGTTAATGGGACGTATCTTGATCTGATGATAGCCAGACTGAAGATCGACTTTAGAGAAAACCTTGGCTCCAGCCAACTGATCAAATAGAGTATCTATGTGTGGCAGTGGATACTTGTTCTTTATAGTGACCGCGTTCAAGGGGCGGTAATCCACGCATAGTAGGATTGGTCCTTCTTGTTTACAAACAGTGCCGGACAGCCCCAAGACGAGGAACTGGGCCGTATAAATCCCTTGTCCAGTAACTCTTTCAACTGTTTCTTCAATTCTGCTAGCTCTTTGGGTGCCATCTTGTACGGTCTGTGGGAGCTCAGGGCTGTTCCTGGCTGCAGTTCAATCTGGAATTCCACATCTCTGTCCGGTGGTAAGCCAGGTAAATCCTCTGGGAATACAACTGAGAATTCCTTAACCACTGGTATCTCGTCCAAGCCTTTCCCGACAACATGATAGACTTGTTTGAGGGCAGATCTGGGGTGATCTAGGTTTATAGATATGGAACCGTGAAGTGGAGAGGTTAAGTGGACTACACGGTTAGCAATATCATGGATGGCATTATGGTGTTTCATCCATTTCATGCCGATGATAATATCGATACCCTGCCCATCTAGGGTTATGAAGGAGGTAGGATAGATGTGGCCTCCTAGATTTAGTGGTGCCTCCCTTAAGCCATAGTTTGACAATATGTTGCCCCCAGACGATTTTATGATGAAAGGTGGTTCTAGGGGAACTGGGACTAGGCTTTTTCCCTTGACAAAATTTTTACTGCTAAAATTATGGGTTGCATCGGAATTGAATAGAACAATTGCTGAGTGGGTAGAGAGCGAGAACGTACCCGCCAACACTTGCTCTCCTTCAGCAATTTCTTCGGTCGTGGTGTAGTTTACTCGACCGGTTCTGGTGTTCTTCTGGCCCCTTCGCTGGCCTTGCCCCTGGTTGGATTGCCGGTTGCCTCCGGTCTGTTGGTTTGAGGGGCACTCGCGGGCGAAGTGTCCAGGCTGCCCGCAGGTGAAGCAAGGTGTGCCTGGTGTAGGACGGGCGCCCTATTGAGGTGGGCGGACACCCTAATTCCTCTGTGGTAGGGGAGGTGCGCGGTAGCCAGCCTGTCGTTGATTCTGTGGGGGCCGGTAGGGCTTCTACGGCGGACGAAATGACGGAGCCTGCGGCGGGGTAGCCCTGTACTTCCTACCATCGGGTGCAGTGTACACCAAACGGTACTTGGGTGGCGGGGCATTCGATGGCCCACTGCTGGCTCGCCTCTTCTCCTGCTGCTCTTTTTCGAGGTACTCTTCGATGATAAGGGTGTTGCTTACAAACTCATTGAATGAGCTGCCTTGATTCAGGGCCAAGCGACCCTGGAGTGTAAGGTTCAACCCTTCCATGAAGCGGTGTTTTTGCTTCGCATCCGTGTCCACTTGCTCTGGGGCATATAGAGCAAGCTAGTTGAACACGCGGGAATATTCGTGCACCGTGCGGTTTCCTTGTGTTAAGGCCATAAACTCCTTGGCCTTTCTTTTCATGAGTCTCGCAGGGATGTGATGAGCGCGGAACGCCTCCCGGAACTGCATCTATGGCTTTGGGCTGCGAAGAGTGTCTTTTGAGTCTCCGAACAACGGAGTAGCCCAAACGTGGCCTCGATTGTACGAAGCCAGTGGTCCGCTTCCATTGATTCCCGTGCATCTCTGAACTCCGGAGGATGCGTGGCTAGGAAATTGGCATATGTGCTATCTTGGTTGTAGTTCCTGGTGCCATGATTCGGGCCACCATTCTCCAAAATGGCCCGCAGCATCTCTTGCGTTTGCTGACTGCTTCGAAGCATGGCTGCCATAGCAGCGGCCAAAGTTGGTTCCGCTGGCGGAGGTGGCGGGTTGGAGCTTTCTGCTGCCTCCTGACGTCCTGCTCTAGTGCTCACCATGCTGAAAAAGCGAAAAGGGGTTCGTATTAGAACAGTTCGTTCCATGACCACAACACGACATATGCGAAAGTATGTCAAAATGCACGACACGGATAACTCATAAAATCAAACTTCATTCATTCCCCAAAAGATGACAGTACATTAGTTTGTCAACTCTCTAGGCTGTCAAACCACCACTCTTACATCCAAAAGATTACAACGCCACTAAGATAGACTCATGAGAACACACGCTAACACCATGACAAGCACAATGCACTCCTTAAGCGAACCCTCTAGCTAAACTTGGCGTTGTGAAACCATCTCTGATCTACTCCTCCTCGGGCTCTGGGTTCGAAGTATCGGGATCTGATACCTCCGACTCAGACGCATCATCATTAGCGGGAGGCGGCTGCTGTGCCTCTAGGAGTCCCGCTATCTGATGCTGCAAATGATGGTTCTCATGGGCGAGGTCCTGAGCCATCTGAATTGCATTCCCTCTGAGTATCTCCAACCGGTGAATGTGTTGCAACATGATGTTGCAATCATTCTTCCTAGCATGGATCTAGGCAGTCTTAATCTCAGAGACCGCCTCCAACTCAGAGATGCGTGTAGCGCGGGCGTCGCAGCGAGCATGCAGTCCATTGTTCCTGCTCTCTAAGTTCTTGACCTTCTCCTGGAGTTGGGCTAGCTCCTCATGAGCCCATCCCAAAGCCTGACGGTCAATCCGAGCTGCGAGAACAGTATCCTCATGCAAATTGAGCATCGCCAAGCTCAACGTGAACAATGGAGTGACGCGGTCTTTTCATCCCTTGAGGGTCCTGACTTGGGCATTCTTGACATTGCGGCGCCAAGTACTGTCGACCTGGTCCCGTATCGGGAACATTGCCGCTGGCTTGTCTGCCAAGTCCTCTATGTGCCTCTCGCATAGCCTCAATAGAGCCTGATGCGCGGCTGACTCGATTGCCTCAGTATGGTCCGAGTCAAAAGTAGTGAGGGTCCAAGTCTCTCCATTGGCTAGTCGAGGGTGCGTGGGTAGCGAGATCCTGGCCGAGCAGTGCGGCAGGTTATACTGCGTGAACTCCCTGATCTGAAAACAAGGAGCTTTCGTGTAACCTAGCGACTGCAAGGTCTGATGGAGGATCTCCAAAATCCCCTGCATCCCGACTCCCTGGTGATGCGGGTAGGGGTGGAGTCCTCAATGCCGAACTCTGCGGGTCCCTGCTCGGTCATGTTGTTGGCCATCTGCATCATAGAGATGAACAATATTTTATCAATCAGAAGCCACATGTTGACACATAGTTCAAGGCATGCTAAATCTTCCGAGATATAAAATATGCTCATCCCTGCGTAAAAGGGTGATCCAAGTTTGTCACTAAGGTTGCTAATCGAGCGACAACCGATTTACCCGAGGTGCTTTACCATTTAAGTTGACCTGTCAAGGAGACAATCCTCCAATCGAGGAAAGTACTGTAAAAGGCTCAATGGTTTACCAGGGTTGTACCAAGACTCGGTTGATGTCATGTAATCTCTAAGGGAGGAATGTATCCAGGTTGACTTTTTATTTTCTGATGGTGTTACAGCCATTATTGATGGAATATTTGCTCCTGGATGACCCGCCCAGAAAACCTCGTCTCGGGACAGAACTGGTCAGTCGTTGAGCCAAGATCCTGTTGGGCAACGCTCGGTGAAGCGAGCGTACACACGATACAACACAGGCAGGGATAAACAGCAATAATTTACAAGAAGAGAGAACTTAATACATCATTGGTTCATAAATTTGAAGTTGAATCTTACATTGTTTCAGAGTACGCAAAACTTTTGAAAACGATAACAGCGGAAGACTGGAACGATTACAACTCCAACACTCGGACTTAAGCAAAAGCACGCGCCGTGCCCACGGGCGTCATGCTACTAGCCACTTCAACAATTCACTGCGGCGACTCGCACAACTCCCACTGGAGGTTCCCGAACTCGGGGAGAGGTTCCTCCCAATGGAAGCAACCTGGTGGGTCCTGCATGACGGCGCCAGAAAACCACAAAACGCTAACGCGTGAGCTTCTAAGAAGCTCAACAAGACTTACCCATCAACGTGGCTGACTACAGCCGACTCCTAGACATGCTGGCTGACTCGGATGGGTTTACTTGCAAAAGGACTCGCAAGCCTATACTACTCTTATCAAATTTTAGCACAGGTTAGGTGATTAGAAAAATAAATTTAGTTAGCACTGAGCTAAGCAAACATAACAGAAGTAACAATAGCATCAGTAATGATCATAATTCATTCTCATTGTGTCTTAACCTATTTACTAAAATGTGAGAGAGAGTTCAAGTAAGCTCATAGCTGAGAGCGACAGCGATTCGAACCGATTTTTATACCTCTGTAGGGTTAACCTAATCGTACGACACGTGCGTGTCCCAGACTTGCACGTGGCAACCGTTCGCACCAGCTCCTGCAACGTCAATTCCCTCCTACGCCTGCCTTAGCAGCGCCGCGTCCCACCAGACAACACGTCCCAGACGGTTTCTGTGGAGTTCCCACGCTGCCCACCCCAGATCTCCTCCTAGTCAGACACCGTAGGGTAGGTTTGACGTTGCAATCACTAGGCTACGTAGGTTTAACGGGGCCCATAACACCCAGCATACGATTAGTACATTCAATACTTGCCCAGCTGTGCCACACGGACCAGACTACGGTCACCCTGGTCCCGGACCAGTCGCCGACCTACTGGTACCCAGTCTGACCCTCAATCGTTTATCTTTCTTACTCATTGACAATCGTGTGGCACATCTCATGAAATAGTTTCATTCAATATCCTACTACTATCTGCTCGACTTCTACCGGCAACTATCTGCTAAGCATAGCATGCTAAGGGTATCTATACAAGCTACCGTCAGGGTTTCCTATGAAAAACAAATGCAACTATGGTTTCAATCAACTTCTAGCACTTAATGCACAAACAAGACACACTGAGTTGTAAAAGCAAAATTTTAAACAGCGGTTGTGCACCGAGGCTTGCCTGGTTCTTCTGAGCTGACGATGACCTCTTCGGCGGGGGTCGAGGAACTCGGATCTGCAGCTACCTCGTGAGCGTCAGAATCTACATGATGTAGTAGGATTATGATAAGTTCAATGAAAAAGGAACTTATTGTCATTATAAATAGTAAGTCTAGGGTTTAGATTGGCGACGCCTAGAATTAGGGTTAACCCTAATTACTCGACGCCGTCGATTAAATTCAATTCTTAATCTGTGAATGATGTTTAAAGAAATTTATTCAACTCACATGAGGTGACTTTTAGTTAGCATGTTCAACAACTTCAACTCTAGTTAAGTTAATTCGACACTTTTCATCGGTTAACATTATTTAATTCCTCCGGCTATTAAACTAGTGTTAAAATAAAGATTTTAATTCTTCCTTAAGATTATTTTTAGTTGGTAGTACTCCCTGGAGTAAGCATTTTGGGCTTTGGGTGGGGCCTAGATGAATTTTCTATATTTTATAAAAATTTAACAAAGTTCCTGTTTTTAAAAATTATAAAATCAGAAAGCACTAGTAACCTCAGAATAAAATTATGAAATTTTATGTGGGTATTCCTGAGCACCAGATATAAAACTTGGCTTTTGGGTCTAACCTTATATATGACTTTTACAATGTACTTTAGAAAATGGTATTTTAACTAGGCAGATTAAAGTATTTTAAAAGGGTTAGATGCCATTTCATGTTCCTAAAATCTTCATAAAATTCCAGAGGATGTGTAGTACCATGGTGTACTTGTGGATCAAAGGTTAGCCCTAGCATTGCTCTATAATGCAATTTAACATTCAAAAAAAGAAAGGAGTGTTTCTAATTAAGTCTGCAACTGTTTGGTCATTTGTTAAAAAGTGCTTTAACAGAAAATTAGTCCCTTTCACCAGGGTTCTAACAAATTTTAGCTTGGCATTTTTGGATCTTCCTGTGAATTTCTAGGGATTTTAGAAGACAGAGCAATGATCTGGAAAATAAAAAGAAAAAGAAAAATAGGGGACTGTCTCCGGCGAGCTCCGGCGACCAATTCCCGACGATGGGGTGGTCGCCGGCCGTCGAACCTTGGCTTTCTATGATCTACTAGACACGGCAAAGCTCGGCAACATGATATTTATCAAGCTTTTGGCCGGGAAGGTGGTGCTCACCGTGGGGGTGTCTCGGGGCGGCGGCGGTGAGCAAAATTCCGACGAGGTGGCTCGATTTCGGAGGAGTGGAGGGTGCTGTGAGCTTCACGGGGCGGGAAGGAAGTGATTTGGTGAGGGAATTTGATTGGGGGACGGTCAGGAGGGGGTTTTCACCGTGGAGGCGGTTTCGGCGGCTATGGCGGTCGGCGGCCGGGGCAATGGAGGAAAGCTTGCGCGCGGGGGAGAAGAAATGGAGGGGGAGGGGGGAGCTGGGGAGGGAGCGCACCCATTTAAAGCAAGAACGGGGTAGGGGAGTAGGGGAGCCGAGAGGGGCGTGGCGCAGTGGGGCGGCGGCGCATGGCTGTCGGGCGGCGCGGCTCGGGCAGAGAAGAGAGAGAGGGAGGGAGAGAGCTAGAGAGAGAGCGATGGAGTGAGGAGGGTAGGAGGGACGCCGGCCAAAACTTGAATTCGACGACGTGCTCATAAGAGCCGTGTCGGTCGGGCGGCGCACGCCCTGCCTGCTCACCGCTTTGTCGGGCGGGCGGGGCACTGTAGCCCGCCCGGCAAAGCAAGTTTTTATTTATTTATTTTTTTAAAGCCTGGCAGCAATTCAGTTAAAATGCATATTTACTGAGCTCGAAAATTTTTGAGAATTTTTGTACTATCTCAGGAGTTTATTTGGAACACTTTTCATTTAAGGTTCAAGTCATGATTTGGTCTCTAAAAATTCTTGAATTTCTAAGTTGATTATAGCTTGTGTGAATTTTTAACAGGTCTAAATCCTTTCCAAAAATCTTGAATAATTTCCCAAAATTCTATTTTGAAGTCTAGTTAATTGTTATGTTAAAATATGGCTAGGGTTCTGTGAAAATTGTGATGATCAAGAGTTAGGGTTTGGGTTTCTTCCTGTTAACGAGATTTCGACACTGCTGATTTAGATTTTTCCCGGACTCTGCTATAGTGTTCTGTTGTTTGTCAAACTTTTCATAGTGTCTCTTTAAAGCATTTTAAACAATGTTCCTTTTTATTTCTAAGATGGAATCCGCTTTAAAGTGAGTGAAATTATGGATTAGGGTTTACAGTCGTCGATTTTTGCCCTGGTGACACCTGGGTGTCACAGTTTTAGTATAAGTTTGAAGGATTTTTAACATTTCTTCATGCAATGCAATCCTGCCTCGGCCTATACGTCCTTAGAAGGTAAAAAGAATATACGCTTAGGCGATGGCAGATTCGCACTCAAGTTAGACGTTACTACACGTTTCTTATGATACAGCGGTTAGTGTACCTACAGAAAATGACATCACAGGCATTGTAATATGATATATATCCTAAGTAAAAACAACAACTCATATCATTGCCATATGGGTCGCCCCGAGTAGGTCACGTACGGGGATCACGTGTCCGAGCTTCACTGCGCGGCGACAGACTGCACTTTACCTCAGGCAGCGGAGGTATGAGAGTGTTCCGCAAAACCTAAGTTGTGAGGAACAAACTCATCTCTTGTGTGCCAAAGACACAAGACACCATTGTTGCGAAGGTCTGCATTCGCAACAGGTCTGTAACCCACACCTCATATGGTAGAGGTTCGCTTTTATCCCTAAACGGCAAGGGGGTGTACTGTGTTACAACGAACATAGTACCTCCTTCCATACCATCATGATATAGAACGCTACTGTTGCGGATGCAACAGGGATTTCTTGACTTTTTATCGTAGTCGAGCGGCGTACCTTACATCTACCTGAGCATAGGTGCGTCGTTACAGAAATATAAATCTAAACTGGGTTTAGTTAGCTCCTGCACTAGGTTAACTTTGCCACCTGATAACCTTTCACCTAATAGGGCTCGTACCTCAATCGCACGTAGTTTTTGAAAATATGCCTTAAACTTTGTACCGTTTCCCAACACAGCTCTGATACCAAGCTGACGCGGACCCGCCCGGAAAACCTCATTTCGGGACGGATCCTACCGTCGTTGAGCCAGGATCCTATTGGGCAACACTTGGTGAAGTGAGCGAACACATGATACAACACAGGCAGGAATAAACAGCAGTAATTTTACAAGGAGAGAGAATTTAATACAACATTAATTCATAAATTTGAAGTTAGGTCTTACATTGATTCAGAGTATGCAAATAAAGTTTTAAAAACATAACAGCGAAAGACTCGATCGTTTACAGACTCCGACACTCAGACTTAAGCGAAAGAATGCACTGTGCCCAAGGGCGTCATGCTACTGGCCACTTCAATGTTCACTGCGGCGACTCGCACAGTTCCCACTGGAGGTTCCCAACCTCGGGGTGAAACTCCTCGCAATGGATGCTATCGTCTTGGTTCTGCATGTCGGCGCCTAAAAACCACATATCGCTAAAGCGTGAGCTTCTAAGAAGCTCAACAAGGCTTACCCTTCAACGTGGCTGACTACAGCTGACTCCTAGACATGCTGGCTGACTAGGGTGGGTTTACTTGCAAAAAGGACTCGTAAGCCTGTACTATTCTTGATCAAATTTTAGCACAGGTTAAGTGATTAGAATATAACTTTAGTTAACACTGAACTAGTCAAGCCTAACAACTGAAGTATATAGCAATAATAATCATCATGTTTCAACCTTACTGTATCTCAACTTCTTTATTAAGATGTGGTGCGTGACGCGGACCCGCCCAGAATACCTCGTCTCGGGACGGATCCTATCAGTCGTGGAGCCAGGATCCTGTTGGGCAACGCTTGGCGAAGCGAGCGTACACACTATACAACACAGGCAGGGATAAACAGCAATGATTTACAAGAAGAGAGAACTTAATACATCATTGGTTCATAGTTTGAAACTTAAGTCTTACAGTGAATCAGAGTACGCAATTAATGTTTTGGAAATAACAGCGGAAGACTTTATCGATTACAAACTCCGACGCTCAGACTTAAGCAAAAGCATGCACCGTGCCCACGGGCGTCATGCTACTAGCCACTTCAATGTTCACTGCGGCGAGTCGCACAACTCCCACTGGAGGTTCCCGATCTCGGGGTGAGACTCCTCCCAATGGATGCTACCAACTTGGTCCTGCATGTCGACGCCTGAAAACCACATATCGCTAACGCGTGAGCTTGTGATTTGGAGTACTTTTCATTTAGGGTTCAAGTTGTGATTTGGCTTCTAAAAATTCTTAAATTTCTAAGTTGATTATAGCTTGTGTGAATTTTTAAGAGGTCTAAATCTTATCCAAAATTCTGAACAAATTCCCAAACTTCTATTTTTAAGTGTACTAAATTTTTATGTAAAAATATGGCTAGGGTTTTGTGAAAGTTTGGATAGTCTCGAGTTAAAGTTTGGATTTTCTCCCTGTTAACGAGGTTTTGACACTGTTAGTTGAGATTTTTCCGAATCTAGCTATAGTGTTCTGTTGTTTGTAAAAATTCTCATAGTGCTCCTTTAGAGCATTTCAAACAACATTTCTTTTCACTTCTACTGTCGATTTTGCTTTTAAGTGTGTAATTTATCGATTAGGGTTTCGAATTGGAGCGTGAATTCTTACCCGGTAGGAAATGACTATGTACCGTGGATTGAGGGCTCCTATTTGGTGAAAGTGTTCAAAAATTAATTTACCAAAACTTTTGAGTAGGTTAATGGAAGCATTTTTAAGCAACACTGCTCATTAGTTCACGTGCTAATTTTGCTCAAAAGTGCAAAAAATTTCTTTTTAGGGTTTACGATTTGCCGGTGACTTTTTAAGTGACACCTGGGGTGTCACAGTGCGTTTCACAAGCATGCTCACCAACTGGGAGCGACAGCGGTTCGAAACGATTTTTATACCCTGTAGGGGGAAACCGAATCGTACAACACGTGCGTGTCCCAGACTCGCACGTGGCAACCGTTAACACCAGCTCCTACAACGTCAATTCCCTCCTACGCCTGCCTTAGCAGCGCCGCATCCCACCAGACAACACATCCTAGACGGTTTCTGTGGAGTTCCTACGCTGCCTGCCCCAGATCGCCTCCGATTCAGACACCGTAGGGCAGGTTCGACATTGCAATCACTAGGCTACGTAGGTTTACTGGACCCCATAATACCCAGCATACGACCAGTAGATTCAAGGCTCGATCAGACTCGGACCACACGGATTAGACAGGACTACGGTTACCCTGGACCCAGTCCAGTCACCAAACTACTTGGTACCCTACCTAACCCTCAAACTTTTATCTTTTCCTTAATCAACTCACCACCATGTGTCATAATGTCTCAAGTGATAGTTTCAACCATTACCCTACCATTCGCAATTAGTGTCCACTCTGCTCAGCTTCTACCGGCAAATATTTGCTAAACATAGCATACTAAGGGTATCTGTACCAGCTACCGTTACGGTTTCCTATGGAAACAAATGTAACTATGGTTTCAATCAACTCCTAGCACTTAATGCACAAACAAGACACACTTAGTCATAAAATAAAAATTTAAAACTCGGTTGTGCACCGGGGCTTACCTGGTTCTCCGGAGCTGTTGACGTTGATTTCTTCTGCGGAGGTCGAGGAACCGGGCTCTGCAGCTACTTCGTGCGCTTCGGAATCTACATGACGCATTATGATTGTGATGAGTTAAACGAAAATAGTCATAATGCTTTTATTAAAGATTAGTCTAGGGTTTCAATGTTTAGAAATTAGTGTTAAAATAAAATTTTCAATTAAATCATGAGTTTATTTTCAATAAATATCACTCTCTGAAATATAAATTTTAAAATTTGGTTGAGGCCTAGATGAATTTTCTAGATTTTATAAAAATTCAATAAAGTTCCTATTATTAAAATTTGTAAAATCAAAATAAATATTAAACCTTAGAATAAAATTATGAAATTTTATGTAGTCACTCATGAGCATCAAAGCTAAATTTTAGTTTAGGGTTCAACTTTTTGGAGGACTTTTATAATGTATTTTAGAAAATGGTAATTTAGCTAGGCAGATTGGAGTATTGTTTTAAAGGGTTGTATGCAACTTTATGGTGCTAAAATCCCCATAAAATTCCAAAAGGTGTCCACTCTCATGCTGTACTTGTGGATAATGTTTTTAGCCCTAGCACTGCTCTGGAATAAAAAATAAAATTTAAAAACAAAAAAGAGTATTCTAATTATTTCCGCAAATACCTAGTTGTTTCTTGAAAAAGTGCTTTAACAGAAACTTAGTCCTTCTCATGAGGATCCTAACAAATTTTGGTTTGCTATATTTGGATTTTTGTGTGAATTGTTAGGGATTTTACAAGGAAGGACAGTAAATAGGAAAAATCAAAATTAGGGCAAAACAGGGGAGCGGATTCCGGCGAGCTCCGGCGGCTGTTTCCCGGTGGAAGAGTGGTCGCTGGCGCTCAACCCTTGGCCCTACACCTTCTACGCGACACGGTGAGTCTCGGCAACACAACGAAGGCTAGGTTCCACTACCGGAGAGGAGGGCTCACCGGAGAGGGGCGACGGTGGCGGCGGCGATGTGATTTTCCCGACGATTGGAGCTCAATTCCAGAGAAAGGAGATCGTCATGAGCTGCACAAGGAGAAGAGGAGGAAATTAGATGAAGAGGGAAAGGCGGAGGAAGATGGGAGGGTGGAGCTCACTGTTTAGCTCCCCTTCGGCGGCAATGGCGCCGGTGGCCGAGCAAGGAGAGAAAGGAATTTCGCGCGGCGCTGTGGAGGAAAGAGGAGGGGGGGGGGGGGGGAGGAGAGGAAATGCGCGCACTTTTAAAGAGCTTCAGAGCTGGGAGGGGGACAGCTCGGTTAAGGTCGGACGGTAGCTCGGGCGGCGGTACTACGGCATGGCGGCAGTGGAGAGGAGCGGCGCCCGAGGGAGAAAGGAAGGGAGAGGGAGAGAGGAAAGGAGAGGGAGGGGAAGTGCGCGGGCAATTGAAGGCTACGTGCGCCCAAGCCAGGCCGGTCGGGCGGCATGGCTGCCCTGCCGCTCGCCGTTCGGTCGGGCGGGCGGCGGGGCGCTGTAGCTCTACTGCTCCTCTCTTTTTAAATTTCTATTCTTTGCTATTATTCAAATCTTGACTCCTTAATTCAATTGAAAGATATGCTTCCCGAGTTCCAAACTTTTTAAAAATTTTTGTGTAGGCTTAGTGATTTATTTGGAGGACTTTTCATTTAAGGTTCATGTCCTGACTTGGCTTCTAAAAATTCTTGAATTTCCAAGATGATTCTTGTTTGTGTGAATTTTAAAGAGGTCTAAATCTTTTCCAAAAATTTTGAATAAATTCCCAAAATTCTTGAAGTGAACTTAATTGTTATGTAAAAATATGGCTAGGGTTTTGTGGAAATTTGGATAGTCATGATTAGGGTTTGGATTTATCCCCTGTTAACAGGATTTTCGACACTGCTATTTGAAATTTTCTGATCCTATTCGTAGTGTTCTGTTGTTTGCTGATGCGGACCCGCCCAGAATACCTCGTCTCGGGGCGGATCCGGTCAGTCGTTGAGCCAGGATCCTGTTGGGCAACGCTCGGCAAAGCGAGCGTACACACGATACAACACAGGCAGGAATAAACAGCAATGATTTACAAGGAGAGAGAACTTAATACTTCATTGGTTCATAGTTTGAAACTTAAGTCTTACAATGAATCAGAGTACGCAATTAAAGTTTGAAAATAACAGCGGAAGACTTCATCGATTAAAGACTCCGACGCTCAGACTTAAGCAAAAGCATGCACCGTGCCCACGGGCCTCATGCTACTAGCCACTTCAATGTTCACTGCGGCGACTCGCACAACTCCCACTGGAGGTTCCTGATCTCGGGGTGAGACTCCTCCCAATGGGTGCTACCAGCTTGGTCCTACATGTCGGCGCCCGAAAACCACATATCGCTAATGCGTGAGCTTCTGACTTACCCGTCAACGTGGCTGACTACAGCCGACTCCTAGACATGCTGGCTGACTCGGGTGGGTTTACTTGCAAAAACAGACTCGCCAGCCTGTACTACTCTTGGTCAATTTTAGCACAGGTTAAGTGATTAGAATGTAACTTTAATTAGCACTAGACTAATCAAGCATAATAGAAGCAATAATAACAATATTAGTCATCATAATTCATTCTTATTGTGTCTCAACCTATTTACTAGAATGTGGTGCATTTCACGAGCATGCTCACTAACTGGGAGCGACAGCGGTTCGAAACGATTTTATACCCTGCAGGAGAAAACCTAATCGTACGACACGTGCGTGTCCCAGACTCGCGCGTGGCAACCGTTCACACCAGCTCCTGCAACGTCAATTCCCTCCATCCCACCAGACAACACGTCCCAGACGGTTTCTGTAGAGTTCCCACGCTGCCCGCCCCAGATCTCCTCCTAGTCAGACACCGTAGGGCAGGTTCGACGTTGCAATCACTGGGCTACGTAGGCTTACTGGGGCCCATAACACCCAGCATACGACCAGTACATTTAACACTCGATCAGTCTCGGACCACACGGATCAGACAAGTCTACGGTCACCCTAGACCCGGTCCAGTCGCCAACCTACTTGGTATCCTGTCTGACCCTCAAACTTTTATCTTTCCTTAATTAACTCATCATCATGTGTTATAATGTTTCAAATGATAGTTTCATCCAACAACCTACCTTTTGCGAGCAGCGTCCACTCTACTCGACTTCTACCAACAATACCTACTAAGCATAGCATACTAAGGGGTATCTATACCAGCTACCGATAGGGTTTCCTATGGAAACAAATGCAGCTATGGTTTCAATTAACTCCTATCACCTAATGCACGAACAAGACACACTGAGTTATAAAGGAAAATTTAAAACTCGGTTGTGCACCGGGGCTTGCCTGGTTCTCCGGCGGTGATGACCTCTTCTGCGGAAATCGAAGAATCCGGATCTGCAGCTACCTCGTGAGCGTCAGAATCTACATGATGCAGTATGATTATGATAAGTTCAATGAAAAAGGGTCATAATGCCTTTGTTAAAGATTAACTAAGGATTCTGACAATGCATAAGCAGGTAAAGAGTACATATGTTGAGCTACTAAGGGTTTAGGGATTAGGGTTAACCCTAATTCCTCGACGCCGTCGATTTATTCAATTCTTAACCTTTGAATGAGGTTCAAGGAAATCTATTCAAATTCTCATGAGGTGAATTTTAGTTGACATGTTCAACCACTTCAACCTTAGTTATGGTTAATTCAACATTTTTTCATGAGTTAATGATTATTTAACGTCTTCGACTATTAACCTAGTGTTAAAATGAAACTTTTAATTCTTCCTCAAGACTATTTTTAGTTAATAGCACTTTCCGAATTAAGCATTTTGAGCTTTGGTTGGGGTCTAGATGAATTTATCTATATTTTATAAAAAATTCCTTGAAGGTCCTGTTATTGAATTTTATAAAATCAGAAAGCAATAGTAAACCTTAGAATAAAATTATGAAATTTTATGTGGTCACTCATGAGCATCAAATCTAAAATTTTTCTTTTGGGTCTAATCTTTTGAATGATTTTTACAATGTATTTTAGAAAAAGGTACTTTAACTAGGCAGATTGAAGTAATTTAATAGGGTTACATGCAACTTCATGGTTCTAAAATCATCCTAAAATTCCAGAAGGTGTGTAATATCATGATGTATTTGTGGATCAAAGATCAGCCCTAAACTGCTCAAGAATTCAATTTAAAATTCGAGAACAGAAAAGAGTGTTCTAATTAATTCTGCAAATTTTTGGCCTTTCTCTAAAAAGTGCTTTAACAAAAAATTAGTTCATTGTTCAAGTATTCAAATAAAATTAGGTTCGGAATTTTTAGATTTTTCCATGATTTGTTACATGCTTAACAATCTCTGGATGATTAAAGAAAATTAGAGAAATTAATGGAACAGTGGCACAGAACAGGGGCGGCACGGCATGGTGGTGCTCTAGTGAGATTCTCATCGGAGAAACGAAGCTAGGGCAAGAAAGGAGTAGTCATGGAGCTTCACCTCGAGTCAATGCACTGATTTGAGGAGGATGGAGGCCACGGGGAAGAGGGGAACAAGGCCAGCGACGTGGAGCTCAAGGCGGCGTCAATGGCGGCCGAGGTGGCGACGCGAGGCGTTCTTCGTCCACAACGATGAACTACGGCCACAAACTTGTCATTGGGTGCGCAAGGACTAGGAGAAATAGTCAGAGAAAGGAATTGAAGAATCTTTGTACCGTGGCGAGGAATTTCAAGAAATCGTGGCCACCGGCGTGGTTCTCGGCCGAGAAGAAAGGAGGCGGCGTTCCGGCGAAGCTAGGGCACGGCTGGGGCCCTTGGTGGTTGGAGAGCTTCAGTAGGGCGAAAGAAGGTTGGGCGGCACGGTGGCGAGGCTCGGGGATGGCCGAAACGCGTTGGCGACGAGCGAGCGGCACTGGCGGCGACGGCTGCGGTGGCGAGCCGAGAAGAAAAGAGGACTTTGCGCAGGTGCTGTGGAGGAAGGAGGAAGGGGAGAAGAGGAGAAAGGGGTGCGCCGATTTTTAAAAGAGCCGTGGGGTAGGGAAGTAGGGGGAGAAGAGGAGGGGTGCAACATGGTAATGGCCGGGCGGCTCGGCGGCGGCGTGGCTCGGGCGGCGCGCAGCAGAGGAGAAAAAGAGAGAGAGAGAGAAAGAGAGAGAGAGAGGGCGCGGGAGAGGGAGGAGTGAAGGCGACGTGCGCCGGCTGATGCCGTGTCGGGCGGGCGGCTCGGGAAAGCCGAGGTGGTATGGTCCTACCGCCCGCCGCTCGGTCGGGCGGGCAGCGGGCACTGTAGCCCGTCCGACAACAGTCACTCTTCAACAATTCATTAAAGCTAGAACGCAACTCAATGAAATGACACAGTTCCCAAGCTCAAAAATTTTTGGAAATTTTTGTGCAAGTTCAAGAATTTATTTGGAGCATTTTTCATTTAGGTTTCAAGTCATGATTTGGCTTCTAAAAATTCTTGAATTTCCAAGGTGATTTCTGCTTGGATGAATTTTGAAGAGGTCTAAATCCTTTCCAAAAATTTTGAATAAATTCCATAAATTCTATTTTTAAGTGGACTTAATTGTTATGCAAAAAATATGTCTAGGGTTTTGTGGAAATTTGGATAGCCATGAATTAGGGTTTGGATTTAATTCCTGTTAACAGGATTTCGACACTGGTAGTTGAATTTTTCCGACTTTAGCTATAGTGTTTTGTTGTGTGCTAAAGTTTTCATAGTGATTCCTTAGAGTATTTTAAACATCATTTCATTTTACTTCCAGTGTCGATTTTGTTTCTAAGGGTGTCAATTTGCAAATTAGGGTTTTTAGTGTCGATTGATCGCCTGGTGACACTAGGGTGTCACAGCTGCCAAAATTTTCGTAGTGGTCCTTTTAAGTATTTCAAACAACATTTCTTTTTACTTCCGGTTACTTCCGGTGTTGATTTTGCTTTTATGTGTGTAAATTGCCGATTAGGGTTTAAAGTGGTCGATTTAGTACCTAGTGACATCTAGGGTGTCACAGCGGGCAACTGGGACATTTCGCTCGCGAGTGTCCCTCGAACCAGTGGACCGGAGGCAACCAGCAGGCCAACCAAGGGTAGGCCAATAGAGAAGCCAGAAGAATCCCAGGACCGGTCGGGTGAACTACGCCACGACGAAGAGATAGCCGAAGGAGAGCCTGTGCTGGCGGGTACATTCTCGCTCTCTGGTCATTCAGCATTCATTCTCTTTGATTCCGGTGCCTCACATAATTTCATCAGTAAAAACTTTGTTAAGGGTAAAAACTTAGTTACTATCCCCCTGAAACCACCACCAAATCTAGGAGGTCACACCTATCCTACCTCATTCATAATCCTAGACGGGTAGGGCATCAATATTATCATTGGTATGAAATGGATGAAACACCAAAATGCCCTCCTAGATATGCTAACCGTGTAGTCTGCCTAACGTACCTACTTCATGGATCTGTTTCCATAAACCTAGACCATCCTGTATCTGCCCCCAAACAAATCTGCCATGTTGTCGGAAAAAGTCTGGATAAGATACCAGTGGTTAGAGAATCCCAGATGTGTTCTAGATCTACCTGGCTTACCCCCGGACAGGGATGTTGAATTCTAGATTGACCTACAGCCAGGCATCGCCCAATCTCCCGCGGACCATACAAGATGGCACCAAAAGAACTAGCCGAGTTGAAGATACAGTTGAAAGAATTGCTGGACAAGGGTTTCATACGGCCCAGTTCCTCACCTTGGAGTTGTCCGGCTCTGTTTGTAAAGAAGAAGGATCAATCCTTGAGACTATGCGTGGATTACCGCCCCTTGAACGCGGTCACCATCAAGAACAAGTATCCACTATCACGCATAGATACTCTGTTTGATCAGCACTGGAGCAAAGGTCTTTTCTTAAGTCGATCTTAGATCTGGCTATCATCAGATCAAGATTCGTCCCATCGATGTCCCAAAGACGGCCTTCTTCACCAGATATGGGCTGTATGAGTACTTGGTGATGTCGTTTGGACTCACTAATGCGCCAGCATACTTCATGTATCTTATGAACTCAATTTTCATACCGGAACTGGATAAGTTTGTAGTGGTGTTCATTGATGACATCCTAGTGTACTCCAAGACTGCGGACTAGCATGCTGAACACCTCCGGATAGTCCGGCAGAGACTCAGAGATCATCAACTCTATGCCAAATTTAGCAAGTGTGAATTATGGATTGAGCGCGTCCAATTTTTGGGTCACGTGGTGTCCGCTAAAGGCATTTCTGTGGATCCGGGGAAGGTGCAAGATGTCGTTGATTGGAGAGCACCCACAACAGTCCACAAAGTGCGAAGTTTCTTGGGATTAGCGGGATATTATCACCGTTTCATCCCAGCTTCTCCAAGATTTCCAAAGCTATCACTGAGCTGCTCAAGAAAGATCAGAAGTTCAAATGGACGGAAAAGTGTGAAGAAGCTTTTCAAACTCTGAAGAAACACTTGACCATAGCACCGGTACTCGCCCAACTGGACTTAAACAAGCCCTTTGACGTGTATTGATGCGTCCGGTATTGGACGTGGTTGCGTGTTGATGCAAGAAGGACAGGTTATTGCTTATGCTTGGAGGCAACTCCGTAAGCATGAGCTAAATTACCCCACACACGACTTGGAGTTGGCAGTTATGGTGTTAGCTCTGAAGGTGTGGAGACATTGTTTACTAGGAAATCTAGTAAATCTCTACACCGACCACAAGAGCTTAAAGTACATCTTCACTCAGAATGAGTTGAACATGAGGCAACGAAGATGGCTAGAGTTAATCAAGGATTATGAACTGGAGATTCACTACCATCTAGGCAAGGACAATGTAGTCGCAGATCCACTGAGTGGGAACGCTCACTGCCATTACCTAGATCAAGGGGCTGCAATAGAAGAACCAGAGCCAACCTTGAGAATTCTACCTCATAGATCCCTAAACAACCTAGCCTTAGTGCCAACACTTAAGGACGAGGTAGCCAAGGCCCAACAACTTGACAAGGGCATGGAAAAGATCAGGCTAGGGCTAAAGGAAAAGAAGATGCAGTGCTTTCGAGAAGACAAAGACGGGATTTTGTGGTTCAAGAACAGATTGGTAGTGCTAAAGAATCACGAGCTCCGAAGGAAGATCATGGATGAGGCTCACTTGTCCAAATACTACATTCATCCTGGCAGTAATAAGATGTACCAGGACTTGGGAAAGAAGTTTTGGTGGACAAGGATGAAAAGAGAGATCACTCGGTACATAGCAGAGTGTGACACCTGCCAGTGAGTAAAGTCAGATCATCTGAAAGGCACAGGATTGTTGCAACCTTTAAGTGTTCCGTCCTGGAAATGGGAAGATATTAGCATGGACTTCATTGTTGGGTTACCCATGACGGCTCAGAGATTGGATTCTATTTGGGTCATAGTGGACCGTTTGACCAAGACTGCCCGTTTCATTCTTGTGTCTACCAGATACAGTATGAAGAAGTATGCCCAACTCTACATTGACCGAATAGTGTGTCTGCACGGAGTGCCCAAGACCATAATCTCCGACCGAGGTACCCAGTTCATCGGTCGATTTTGGAAGCAACTCCACGAATCGCTAGGGACTAGATTAATCCATAGCTCTGCCTACTACCCACAGACAGATGGCCAAACTGAAAGAGTAAACCAAATACTTGAATACATGCTCCGAGCTTGTGTTCTGGAGTATGGAAAAAGTTGGGACACCTATCTGTCATTGGCGAAATTCTCGTACAACAACAGTTAGCAAGAAAGTATCAAGATGTCGCCTTTTGAGGCACTCAACTGGTCGGAAGCAGGCGAAAGAGTCATAGTTGGACCCGATCTAGTACAGCAGGCCGAGAAAAAAGTACGGGTTATTCAAGCTAATCTAAAGACCGCCAAGTCCCGACAGAAGAGTTATGCGGATAGAAAGGCGTAGACCACTAAGTTTCGAGATCGGAGACTACGTCTACCTACGAGTCTCGCCAACAAAGGGAGTTCAACGATTCAGGGTCAGAGGCAAGTTAGCACCCTGATACATCGGTCCGTATCCTATCACAGCCAAGTGCGGACCAGTGGCATACCGGGTGGAACTACCCGAAGGGTTATCGGGGGTACACAATGTTTTTCATGTCTCCCAACTAAAGAAGTGTTTAAAGGCACCCGTAGATCAAGTGATTCCAGAGGTGGTAGAATTGCAACCAGACCTAACATACCCAGAACGTCTAATTCAGATACTAGATGAGAAGGAACGGGTTACCAGAAAGCGAACACTAAAGTTCTACAAAGTCCTGTGGAGCAATCACACGGAAGACGAAGCCACATGGGAGTCTGCAGAGTTCCCTCGATCACACTACCCCGAGTTACTCCCAACCTCATAGGGACCCATGCCTACCCTAACCCCCTTCGTAAATCTCGAGACGCGATTTCTTTTAGGGGGAGGGCTGTGACACCCCGGTGTCACTGCAGAATCCAGCGACAGGTTTTTAAACCCTAACAGTTAAATCACGCACTTTGAAGCAAGATCGACACTTGAAGTAATAAGAAATGTTGTTTGAAACACCCCAAAGAACCCTACAAGAATTCTGACAATAAACAGAACAGTTTTGTTAAAGTCAGGAGATTTTAACTAATAGTATCAAAATCCTTCCTTAACAGGAAAAATTAAACCCCAACTTGAAGTGTAACAAAAAAACAATCCTATGTAACCCTAGCAATCTTCTTACATGGCAATTAAGTTCACTTCAAAAGGTAATTTTGGAGATTTATTTAGAATTTTTGTAAAAGATTTAAGCCCCTTAAAAATTCAAACAAACTGGAATTTAGTTGAAAATTCAAGAAATTTTACAGGCCAAATCAGGACTTGACCTTAAATAAAAGTTGTTACAAATAAATCACTGAGCACACACAAAAATTTTCAAAATTTTGCAGGTTCGGGAAGTGTGGGTTTCAATTGATTGTAGCTCAGAGTTCTGTAATAAAAAATAAATAAATAAATAAAACAAAATGTATTGTGTCCCGCCGCCACGGTGGCCAATCCGGCCACCGCAGCGGCTGTGACATCTCAAGATAAATCATTGTTAATCAAATAATATAGCAAGCGTTTAGTGCTCAAAGGAAGAACTAAAAAAAAAACTTCCAAATTATATAATTGAATTAATGAAACTAAATAAACCAGATACACAAATTTGAGATTAATTAGAAGGTTTCCAATTCCATTGCTAAATTGATTAACTTGGGAAATTTAATTAAAAAGGAGCACGTTATTCTTTGATGTACATTAATAATAAAAAGATTAATGGTTGGTACGAAATGTTATAATTCTAAAGTCATCCAATCGGAAACCTAATTGTTTGGCGAGTAATTAAGTAAGTGGCAAATGAAAGTAAGTCAATGGTAGAGAATGCAAAATTTTCAAATAAAAATCCAAATTCAAATCTTTAACCTTCTTTCAACTCAAAATTTCCATCTTGTCTAATAGGGCCCCAAACATTTGGAAATTCAATTTTTATCCTTGTGCCCTTGGGAAAAACATTTTTTTAAAAAAATTACCAAAACTTTTCTCTCACTCTCTATTCCCTTTCTCTCATTCTTTTCCTTTTGTTTCTTTCTCTGCCGCCCCTGCTGCCCGTCTGCGCCGCCCGACCGACGAGCTGCTGCTGCCGCTGCCGCCTACGACGCAGCCGCTCCACATGCCGCCCTACGCGCTCTATGCATGTAAAACGGGGCCAAGACGACGTGCGCTTTGAATTCATCCCGCGCGTGCCGCTGCTGCCGCTCACCTGCTCGCTGCTGTTCCGCCCCAGAGCCGTCTGCCGGCCATCGTCACCGGGAGCACGCGCACGCCAAGTCAACTCCCATGCGCGTCATCCTTTTTCTTCCTCCGCTGGCTCAATTCCTCTCCCTTCTTTCCCGTTCTTCCTCTTTCTTCCTCCCTGCCCCGCCCATTTTCTCTCCTTCCTCCTCCCTGCACCACCGCCGTGGCCACTGCTCGTGCTTACGCGTCGACCGACCAACCCGCTGCACTCCGCTCCTAACCAACCCCTCCATCGCATGCGCAAACACTCACTGCTCTCTCCCAAGTCAATTTTCCTACTTCCCGAGCCCGCAACCCTAGCAAATGCCAGCGGATTTCTCCTCGGAGAGCCGCCGTGGTCTCCATCGCCGTCGACGATCGAAAGTTCACCGCCGGCGCGTCTCAATTTGATTCCTCGTGCCAGCGAAGTTCTCTCGTCATTCTCTCTCTATTTGTTTGTCGTGGAGCAGAATCGCGGGAGTGGGTGCGCCATCGCTGGAGCTCCTCCGCGCCGCCACCTGTCGCAACCCCGTCCGATAAAATCGTACGGTTGCTCATCCAGGATCACTTTGAGGTGTCACTTGACGAAGCAAGCGACCATACAGTAATTAACAAGGACACGCAAAACATGATTTAAAGGGTACATAAGTGCTTAATATTACATCATTGGCTCAAATCATTTAAGTGCGGAAACGTAGTTCAAAAACAAGCGAAAGTCAGCGGAAGCTAATAATTACAACTCGACGATACAATTAAGCACGCCAACCCGGGGGTGCTTAATCTTCATGAGTCGGAGAAGCGGGAACCCACTCGAAGGTCCACTCCGAGGGTGCTTCCCCTTCCCAACCACCACAACCAAACGAACCAAAGTTAGAAGTATCACCTGCAAAACATTAATCCACAAAGCCTGAGCAACTAATACTCAGCAAGACTTACCCGTCAACGTGGCCATCTAATGACTGACTCCTAGAATGTAGGGAGTATTGGTGGAAGTTGATCGGGTATTGCGAAAACAGCGCTAATAGTCTATTCCAATTTTAGCCAAGTTAACAGGAGTCACTATGAATTTACTAAGTGTGCCGCTATTCTAAACAAATAAGAGTTCAACACAACAAAGCAGGGTGAAAATAGCCACTTTCATCATAAATCCACTATTTACATATCGTTGCGGCAGAAAGGAATAAGTGCTACTCTTAACCATGAGGAACGGCAATTATAATTGATTTACATCCTGCAGGAGAAACCCGAATGACACGACACGGGCGCACTCGAATGAGTCGCACATGGCTACCTTTCGCAACATCGTGACAGAGTTGGCCCAACATCCATCCCTCCAAGGACATGGTCCTCCAGGCGATGCCCTGCATCCCTGTACGGCCCCAAGCCTTTCCCACTAGCACAAGCCCAAGAAACGACAAAAGCGAATTCATCCACCTTGCCGGTCCGTTCACCCAGAAAAAGGGATGGCCAATCGTCCAATAAAGCACGGTGAGCTACGTCGGTTTCTGATCCCATTTACCAGTATGCACTCGGTACACAACTCAAACTTGACCAATGCAACCGCACCCAATAAGGTTCTCAAATTTTAACAACGTTTAAGACCAAACATATTCCTTGACTTTTCCTTCTTTGATTAAACACGAGTAGTCTCCATACTAGTCATATTCTACCGGTAGTCCTATCCTTTAAGCATAGCATTCAACCGATGGCTCTACCAACATAACCCATAGGAAAACCTACCAAGTCATGCAACTAGGTTTTCACGACAATTTCCTCGAAACTTAATGCACAAGCAACCCTACAGACAGAGTGATAAACAGAAAATTTGTAAAATATAGGTGTGCACCGGGGCTTGCCTTGATCTGCAGAAAAGTCAGCACACTCAAGCGAGAAGTTAGTTCCTGCGGGTGCCTCCTCTGGATTCTCGTTCACCGTTGGAAACTCCGGATCGGTTCCTATATGATGAAAATGCAGTAAGATAGTGATAAGTTAAATGAAAAGAGTCACCATGCCTTTATTAAAGGTTAACTATGGTTTTGGCGTTAGGAATCAGGGTTAGACCGACACGTTTTCTCGAGTATTAATTATTTAATAACTACGACCATTAACCTAGGGTTAAAAATAAAACTTTTAATTATACCTCAATATAATTTTCAATTGATAGTACTCTCTGAAATATGCATTTGAACTTTGGTTGAGGCCTAGATGAATTTTCTAGATTTTATAAAATTTCATCAAATTTCCTGTTATTAGGTCATATAAAAATCAGAAACCATATGTAATCCTTGGAATAAAATTATGAAATTTTGTGGGGTCACTCAGGAGAACTAAAGCTAAAACTTTCTTTTTGAGGTCTAATCTTTTTTATGACTGTTACAATGTATTTCAGAAAATGGTATTTTATTAGGCAGATTGGGGTATTGCTAAAGTATTATATGCAACTTTTTGGTCCTAAAATTCTCATAAAATTCCAGTAGGTGTGTAACGCCATGATGTACTTGTGGATCAAATCTTAGCCTTAGAACCATCATAGAATTTAAACTAATATTCAAAAACAGAAAGTAATATTCTAATTGTTTCTGAAATTTTTTGTTGTTTCCGAAAAAGTGCTTTAACAGAAATTTAGTCCTAGTCATGAGGTTTCTAACAGATTTTGGTTTGCTATTTTTGGAGTAGTATTCTATTTGCTATGAATTTTTCAAGTTCTGTAAATTTTCCTGGAATTTGAATAAACAGGGAAGTGGTCGGGCCCGCTTGTCAGTGGCGCTAGACAGGGGAGACGGTGCCCAGGTGGCACCCGACGGTGCCCGGCGGCGGTTCTCGCCGGAAGGGACGCCGGCGGCGGCTGCCGGTGGTGTCCCACGTGACCAGCACGGCGCGGCGAGGCCACTGGACCAAGAAGGGGCGGCGAGCTCACCGAAGTTAGGGCCGGCGGCGGTGGGCCGGTGAAGACGACGGCGGCGGCGGCGTTCCGGCGGCTCGGCGGTCGGGGAGGACCGACCGGGGGCGGTGTGAGCAACAGTGGAGACCGATGGAGCTGCCGGGCACGACGAGGGTGCGGGAATTGGCCGGGAGGGGGTCGTCAACGGTGAGGTGGTGGCGCGGGCGAGCTCCGGCAATGGCGCGGCAATTCCGTCGTCGCTGCTCCACAATTCGCGACACGGTCAATCGAAACGGGGAAAAGCCTTTGCGAGGGTCTCGCCGGCGGGGAGAATCGAAGAACGACTCACCGGCAACGAGGATTTGATGGTGGCGACAATGGCGGCCGCGGCGGTGCTCCGAGAGCAATTCGCCGGCGGTAGCTCGGTCTTCGGCCTGGCGAGGAAGAGAATGGGGTCGGGAGGGAATGGTGAGGGAGCTCGACCACGATGGATAGGTTTGGCTAGCGTCGGAGTGTAGCGGAGCTTCCGGCCGGGTGTGAGCTTGTGCGGCAGCCAAGGTGGCAGGGCTGGGAGGAAGGAGAAGGGGAAAGGGGGCGGGAAGGAAGAAGAAACAGAGCCAGTGAAGGAGAAATAATAGCGCACGGGGATGGACTTGGCGTGCATATCTTCCGACGATGATGGCCGGTAGGAACTGCGCCAGTACGGCGGTAGATGGCCGGACGGCGGTGGCAGCGACGCGCGCGGGGAGAAATTAAGGCGCACGTCGCCTTGCTGCCGTCCGCTCACTTGCGTGCACGGCGATAGGGCGGCGTGCAACGGGGAGACTGAAGCAGCGTGGCGCGTCGGCAAAACGAGGACAGTGCAATCGTGGGCAACAGTGTCGCACCGGCCGGCGCCAGCAGAGAGAAGAGAAAAGAAAGGAGGAAGGAAGGAAAAAGAGAAAAAAGGAAAAGGAGAAGGAGGAAAAAAGAAAAAAATGAATTTGGCACTTTAGGAAAATTTATTCTTCTAAGACAAAGTGAAGAAACTTGAGTTTAAAAATGAAGTTGTGAATTCCACCGAAAGGATTTAAATGAGAGGTATAAGGAGATTAATTTGAATTTGAATTGTTGTTTGAAATTTGTGAGCTCTATGTCCTTCACTAATTCTCACTGTCTAATAATCTAATTCCCTCGCCATTAAGGTTCTCGAGTAGGTTAACTTTAGGATTAATACCTTACCAACCTTTGGTGCTCTTCCATTAGGTTACCAGAAAAGTTATCGCTCCTTTTTAACTTAACTTTCAGATTTGACCAATTAGTGATTTAAAGAGAAACGAAGTTTTTATAATTCGTTGCAATTAGGTGAAGTAGGTACCATTTAATTAATTTCCTCTAACTTCATTAAATAAATGGAACTTGCGAGCCCTGTATTTTTGCACCACGAAACTTGTTTATTTATTTGATTTATCAAGTTTAATTATGAGGTGTCACACCACCTCCCCGACGCTAACCCACCTCCCGCCGGACTCCACTGAAGCTCACACCGCTCTCCGTCAAACCTCCCCGCCCACTGGACAAACGGAACGCTGCCCGCCGCCGTCGTCCTCACCGCCGACCGCCGCCGGCCAAACTCCGGTGAGCTCCACCGCCCCCCTGGACCAATCTTGCTCCCCATGTCGCGCTGAGCGCGGTGCGCACCTCGGTTGCCGCCGCCGACGTCTCTCCGGTGAGAATCGCCGTCGAACGCCGTCTGTGCGCCACCTCCCCTGTCCAGTGCCGCTGCCATGTGGGCCCGGCTCGATTTCAAATATGACTCACTTACTAGAAACTCCCTAGAACTTGTAAAATCCACAAAAAGTCAAATATTGCTCAGAAAAATGCAGACCAAAAATTGTTGAATTACTTTTGGTCAGTTCTATCACCTGGAGCACTCACCTCTTTATGTAACAAAATGTTTGGGCACAATAAATCTTAGAATTAAAACTGTCATGGAATTTTTATGGCTAATCTAGTCATCTAAAAATCTTGATTTTTGGTCAGTAGGCCTCTTTTAGCACAACTTGACACCACAAAAATTTACAAATTATTTTGACATGTCTAACTCTATGTTCCATTAAATGGTGCTTAAAATCTATACATAAATTCAATTATTAATATCTTTTTAATCTTTATAGGTAAAATCACCAAGTTTGGTACTAATGTTCCTGAGCTCATTATTTCCTTTGCATAAAAATTTCATTGTACAGAAACATCCTGGAGTTGAGAAATTGACATTTTTGCTTGCATCCACTATAATAATGACCAAAGCACCACTAATTTTTTTTTATGAAGGAAATACTTCAGACTAATCTAATAAAGATTAACAGTATTAAAAATGTCTTGAGCATTCTTGTTCACCCACATCATGCTAATGGAAGAATAACCCTTTATTCTGCTAAGTCTTGGCCATCAACATTTTATATTTGCATTTTCATCATATAGGGACCGATCCGGAAATTCCGACGGAGAACGTACTTCGGAGGAGGCACCCACAGAACCTAACATTTCTCTTGAGTGTGATGACCTCTCTACAGACCAAGGCAAGCCCCGGTGCATACCTATGTTTTATAAAATTTATGTTTATCACTATGTGTGTAGGAATTGCTTGTGCATTAAGTTTCGAGGGAATTACCGTGAAACTTAGTTGCATGACTTGATAGGCTTTTCCTATGGGATGTCTTTATTAGAGCCCATCACAATAGACTACTATGCATTAAGGCCAGGAAAACGATAGAATATGAGTAGTTTGGAGACTACTCATGTTGGATCAAAGAAGTAATTTCGAGGAATGTGAGTTAACATTTGAATAAAACCTGAAACTTTATCGGGTGCGGTTCCATAGGTCAAGTTTGAGTTGTGTAACGAATGCATACTGGTAAATGGAACCAGGAAACCGACGTAGCTCATTGTGTTTTGTTGGACAATTGGCCATCTCTTTTTCCAGATAATTGGACCATCATGGTGGATGATTCGCCTTTTTGTTCTTGGGCTTGTGCTACTGGGAAAGGCTTGGGGCCGTATAGGGATGCAGGGCATCGGCTGGAGGACCATGTCCTTGGAGAAATGGATGTTGGACCAACTCAGTCACGATGTTGCGGAAGGTAGCCACGTGTGACTCATTCGAGTATGCACGTGTCGTGTCATTCGGGTTTCTCCTGCAGGATGTAATCAATTATAATTGCCGTTCCTCATGATTAAGAGTACCACTTGCTCCTTTCTGCTGCAGCGATATGTATTAAGTAGAAGTGTGATGAAAATGGCTGGTTTAACCCTGAATTGTTGTGCTGAAATCTTGCTTGTTTAGTATAGTGGCACACTTAGCTTATTAATAATGAACCCTGTTAACTTGGCTAAAAATTTGAAAGACAACTAGTAGGCTGTTTTTTTTTGTGTAAATTTCAGGTTAACTTGCACAAATATTTTCTGCATTTAGGAGTCGGCCATTAGATGGCCATGATTGACGGGTAAGTCTTGCTGAGTATTAGTTGCTCAGGGTTTGTGGATTAATTTTTTTGCAGGTGATTCATCTAACTCCGGCTCTTATGGCTTTGGTAGTTAAGAAGGGGAAGCACCCACTGAGTGGACCTTCGAGTGGGTTCCCGCTTCTCCGGCCCATGAAGATTAAGCACCGTAGGGCTGAGGTGCTTAATTGTATCGTCGTGTTGTAAATATTTAGTTTCCGCTGTCTCATGCTTGTTTTCAAAACTACGTTTCCGCAGTTTAAATCTTTGAACCAATGACGTAATATTTAGACCTAATGCACACTTAATCACGTTTGCGTGTTCTCGTTAATTATTGTACTGTATGACCGCTTGCTTCGCCAAGTGATACCCCAAATGATCCTAGATGAGCAGCGGCGCAGCAGGAAGGGCGCGTTGAGTTAATGCCAAGCGTTCCCGGGGCACGTAGGGGGTGTAGGCGAAGTCTCGGCCGTCGCCTTGCGTCACTGCGCCGCCACGGGCGCGCCGGAGCCCCGCCGGACGCCGCCTCCCCTGTTTTTCGACCCCCCCCCCTCTTTTTCTTTTAAATTTCAATTATTTGGCCTATATTTATAAAGTGTCTAATAAATTAAGGAAAAATCCAAAAATGCCAAACCAAAATTTATTAGAATCCTTGTGCAACGAACTAATTTTCTGCTAAAACACTTCTTCGAAAACATTCATGGAATTTCCTAAATAATTAGATGAACCTTTTTTGTTTTTAAATTTTAGTTGAAGTTCTAGAGAAGTACTAGGGTGGAAACTTAAACCATCAGTGCAACATGACAGTACGCATCTCCTGAAATTTTCTTAGAAGTTTACAGCCAGAAAGTTATATGCATCTCATTAAAAATACTCTATACTGCCAATGCAATTTTTCATTTTCTAAACCACATTATGAAAGTCATCCAAAAATCAAAACCCTAAAGGAAAACTTTTGATATGGTGCTCACCGGTGTCTACATCAAATTTCATGATTTTATTCTAGGGTTTAGTATTTATTTCTAATTTTATAATTTTAAATAACAAAAACATTGCTAAATTTTTTTAAAATCTAGAAAATCCAACTTGACATCAACCAAACTCCAAAATTCATATTCCAGAGAGCACTATCAACTAAAAATGAACTCATGATATAGTTTGAAGTTTCATTTTAGCCCCTAGTTTGAATAACAATAGCTTTTACTAAATTTTTATAAAATCGAGGAAATTCAGTTTGACCTCAATCAAATTTTAAAATTCCTATTTCAAAGAACATTGCCAACTAAAAATCATCCCCTGGAAAAATAAGAAGTTTCACGTTAGGCCACACTCATAAGGTAAGAGCTTTAATAAAAAGACGAAGTGGAGGAATTAGGGTTAACCCTAACCTCTAAGTGTCGATGATGAAAACACTATAGTATTCTTGGATGAAAACATCGTGTTATCTTTTGATTCGACTCATCGTATTCGTGTTGCATCATGTAGACATCCAAGAGAATGTCGTAGCTGGCAATCCAGAGTCCTCAATCTCCGCCGAAGCAGTCGACACCAACCCCGACGAACCAGGCAAGCCTCGGTGCACAACCAAGTTTTTCAAGTTTTACCTTCTAACCTTGTGTCGTGATTGTGCATTAGGTTCCTAGGAGTTGATTGAAACCCTAGTTACATCTGTTTCCACAGGAATACCCTATCGGTAGGTGGTATAGGTGACCATTATAGTGTGCTAGCTTAGCGCTCCTTACCGGTAGAAGTCGAGCAGAGAGGACACTGCTCGCGATTGGTAGGGTTTGATTGAAACTCTCGCATGGAATTATATGACACCTGGTTATGGATAGTTAAGGAAAGATAAAACCTGAGGGTCAGACAGGGTACAACGTAGGTTGGCAACTGGACTGGGTCCAGGGTGACCGTAGTCTTGTCTGATCCGTGTGATCCGAGTCTGATCGAGCATTGATGTACTAATCCTATGCTGGGTATAATGAGGCCCAGTAAACCTACGTAGCCTAGTGATTGCAAAGTCGAACCTGCCCTACGGTGTTTGATTTGGAGGCAATCTAGGGTGGGTAGCGTGGGAACTCCACAGAAATCATCCGGGACGTGTGTTCTGGTGGCATGCGGTGCTGCTAAGGCAGGCGTAGGAGGGAATTGACTTTGCAGGATCTGGTGTGAATGGTTGCCACGTGCGGTCTGGGACGCTCACGTGTCGTATGATTAGGTTCTCCCCCTGCAGGGTATAAAAATCATTTCGAACCGCTGTCGCTCCCAGTTTGTGAGTTCGCTCATGAAACGCACCACATTATAATCAAGAAGTTGAGATACAATGATGAGGATCAAGTTATGAAGATTATTATTGTATATTACTTCTGTTATGATTGATTAGATCAGTGCTAACTAAAGTTATCATTCTAATCACTTAACCTAAGATAAAACTTGACCAAGAATAGTTCAGGTAATGCGAGTCCTTTTTGCAAGATAAACCCACCTGAGTCAGGCAGCAAGTCTAGGTGTCGACTGTAGCCAGCCAATTGGCAGATCAGTCTTGTTGAGCTTCTTAGAAGCTCACGCTTTGCGAATACGTGATTTTCAGGCGCCGACGCGCATACCCAGGATGAGAGCACCCCGTGGGAAGAATCTCGTCTAGAGTTCGGGAACCTCCAGTGGGAGTGTTGTGAATCGCCGCAGTGGATCTTGAAGTGGCTAGTAGCATGATGCCATTGGGCACGGTTCATGCTTTTGCTTTACCATGAGAGTCGGAGTCTGTACTCGTCTTAGTCTTCCGCTGTTTGTCTGTGATTTCGAAAACTCTTCCACATTCTGATATTGTTGTAAGACTTAAATTTTTAACTTATTCTTGTGAAACAATGATGTATTAAATCCCCCTCATCTTGTAAAAGATTGCTGTTTATCCTGCCTGTGTTATACCATGTGTATGCTCGCTTCGCCGATCATTGTCCAACAGGATCCTAGCGAGATGCGAGATCCGTCCCTATCACAAACCGTCCGATAAAATCGTACAGTTGCTCATCCAGGATCATTTGGGGTCACTTGACGAAGCAAGCGATCATACAGT
Organism: Oropetium thomaeum; assembly: GCA_001182835.1. Classification (NCBI taxonomy): domain Eukaryota; kingdom Viridiplantae; phylum Streptophyta; class Magnoliopsida; order Poales; family Poaceae; genus Oropetium; species Oropetium thomaeum. The sequence goes on along the minus strand of LFJQ01000009.1, from coordinate 1,708,908 downwards.
ACAATAATTAACGAGAACACGCAAACAGGATTAAAGTGTGCATTAGGCCTGAATATTACATCTTTGGCTCAGAGATTTAAAGTGCGGAAGCGTAGTTTTGAAAACAAGCGCGAGACAGCGGAAACTAAATATTTACATTTCGACGATACAATTAAGCACCTCAATCCTCTGGTGCTTAATCTTCATGGGTCGGAGAAGCGGGAACCCACTCGAAGGTCGACTCAGTGGGTGCTTCCCCTTCCCAACCACCAAAGCCATAAGAACCAGAGTTAATGAAATCACCTGCAAAAACAATTAATCCACAAACCTGAGCAACTAATACTCAGCAAGACTTACCCATCAATATAGCCATCTAATGGCCGACTCCTAAAATGCAGAAAATATTTGTGGAAGTTAACCTGAGATTTGCAAGAACCGCCTACTAGTTGCCTTTCAAATTTTTAGCCAAGTTGACGGGGTTCATTATAGAAAAACTAAGTGTGCCCCTAAGTAAACAAACAAGATTTCAGCACAACAATTTAGGGTTAAACCAGCCATTTTCATCACACTTCTACTTAATACATATCGCTGCGGCAGAAAGGAGCAAGTGGTACTCTTAACCAAGAGGAACGGCAATTATAATTGATTTACATCCTGCAGGAGAAACCCGAATGACACGACACGTGCACACTCGAATGAGTCACACGTGGCTACCTTTCGCAAAATCATGACAGAGTTGGCCCAACATTCATCTCTCCAAGGACATGGTCCTCCAGGCGATGCCCTGCATCCCTGTACGGCCCCAAGCCTTTCCCACTAGCACAAGCTCAAGAATAAAAAGGCGAATCATCCACCATGACGGTCCAATTTTTATACCATAAAAAGAGATGGCGAATTGTCCAACAAAACACAATGAGCTACGTCGATTTCCTGGTCCCATTTACTAGTATGCATTTGGTACACATTCAAACTTGACCTATGCAACCGCACCCGATAAAGTTTCTGGTTTTAATCACATGTTAATTCACATTCCTCAAATTTCCTTCTTTGATTAAACAACATGAGTAGTCTCCATACTACTCACATTCTACCGTTTCCTATCCTTAATGCATGGCATTCTATCGCGATGGCTCTATCAAAACAACCGATAGGAAAATTCTATTCAGTCATGCAACTAGGTTTCACAGTAATTTCCTTGAAACTTAATGCACAAGCAAATCCTACACACACAGTGATAAACATAAATTTTGTAAAACATAGGTGTGCACCGGGGCTTGCCTTGGTCTGCAGAGAGGTCATCACACTCAAGAGAAATGTTAGTTTCTGCGGGTGCCTCTTCCGATGTCACGTTCTCCGTCAGAATTTCTTGATCGGTCCCTATATGATGAAAATGCAAATGTAAAATGGTGATGGCCAAGACTTAGCAGAATAAAGGGTTATTCTTCCATTAGCATGATGTGGGTGAACAGGAATGCTCAAGACATTTTTAATACTGTTAATCTTTATTAGATTAGTCTGAAGTATTTCCTTCATAAAAAAAAATTAGTGGTGCTTTAGTCATTATTATAGTGGATGCAAGCAAAATCTCAATTTCTCAACTCCTTCTGTACAATGAAATTTTTATGCAAAGGAAATAATGAGCCCAGGAACATTAGTACCAAATTTGGTGATTTTACCTATAAAGATTAAAAAGATATTAATAATTGAGTTCATGTATAGATTTTAAGCACCATTTAATGGAACATAGAGTTAGACATGTCAAAATAATTTGTAAATTTTTGTGGTGTCAAGTTGTGCTAAAAGAGGCCTACGGACCAAAATCAAGATTTTTAGATGATTAGATTAGCCATAAAAATTCCATGGCTGTTTTGCTCCTAAGATTTATTGTACCCAAACATTTTGTTAACATAAAGAGGTGAGTGCTCCAGGTGACAGATCTGACCAAAAGGAATCCAAAATTTTTTATTTGCATTTTTCTGAACAATATTGGTGGATTTTACAAGTTCTAGGGAATTTTTGGTAAATGAGTCATATTTGAAATCGAGCCGGGCTCACATGGCAGCGGCACTGGACAGGGGAGGCGGCGCACAGACGGCGTTCGACGGTGATGCTCGCTGGAGAGACGTCAATAAAGACTTGATTGTGTTCAATAAAAATCTCAAAACCCAAAGTAAATGAAATCATAGGACCTAATCAAAAGAACTTGAATTCAAAAATCTACTTTGAAATCCAATCTTTATTTTCTTTTCTGCTCTGCCGATGCAGAATTGACCCGGCCGGCCTTTGCCCTGCTGCGTCGCGCTGCTGCCGTGCGGCTGCTTGCCGCCGTCGCTGCTCGCCGTAGCCGGCTTGCCCGAGCCTACTCTCGCTAGCGCCGCCGGAACCCCCGCTCTCCACCGTCGCGCCGCCCGGCTCCCTCTGTTCTCCCACCCACGAGCCGCCGCCCGAGTCCCTGCTCCACCCCCGGGCGCCGCCTCCCTGTTCCTTTCCATGCCTTCCCGACCCCGACTTTGTGGGTCCGATTCGCCCGACCTCCGACCCAGAGGTCGGAGGATTTTTTCCGGTTCGCCGACCTCCGACCCAGAGGTCGGAGGAATTTTCCGATTCGCCCGACCCCGACCCCAGTGGTCGGACATTATTTCCGTCTCGTCCGATCCTTCGTCAGCCGTTTCGCTCCGCCTCGCTCGACCCCGATGTCGGACAAGCCGCTTTTCACTCCGCCTCGCTCGACCCCGAGGTCGGATAGACTCGTCGGACCCGAGTTCGGAGCGGCCGCGCCATTAATGCTGCAGGCCATCTTCCCAACCGTAAAAGCGCCTGGCCGTACACAGCAGTGCCGCCTCCGCGCCGAAAGTCTTCGTGATGGGACGCGCACGCCTGGCGCCCATGCGCTGCAGTACGCTGCCGCCGTGCCAACTTGCGCCGTGTTCTGGAGAGACAAGAGGAACGGAGACTGATAAATTCCAGAGATGAAACGTTTCACTCGTGCGCATTCTTTTGCTCTTCCTGCACGCTCGTTTCTCTGCTCTCGTCTCCCATGCCTTCCGCCATTACCGTCGAAGAGCTCCGCAGGGCCGATAATAGAGCAAGTTTCTCTCGTGCTCAGGTGAGCTCGGTAACGCATGCCCTGCCGACGGTTCCATCATCCGCCAATATCGTCTCTAACCGCCGTCCCATTCTTCCGCATTATTGCAGAAGTAGCGGCGCGTCAACATCTCTTTTCCGGCGACCGGTCTCCGTTGTCGTTCATTCTTACCGTCAGCCCTCTGGTAATCTTTGCCGTCCGACCAGTCTAGCTAAATCATGTTTACCGAAACAACACACTAAATTTGTTAAAAAGAAATTCATGCACCTTCACTTCTCTGTTAATACAAGTTACCACCACCAGCATTAAATCCCGGTGTAAACTAAGTTACCTAGCATCTTCATATAGGAACCGAGCTGCAGACGGCCACCGAGGCTGAGGAGGATTTCCCCGCTGCCGACCCCGCCATCGACTGTGCTAACTTCTCCCCGAACCGGGGCAAGCCCCGATGCATACCTATGTTTAAAGTTTTACTTTCTCACTGTGTATGTAGGTTTTGTTGTGCATTAAGTTTCGAGGCTTGTGTGAAAACTTAGTTGCATGACTTGTAGGATCTCCTACGGGTTGTTCTGTTAGAGCCAGTACGTTAGTGCTATGCCTACTAATAGGGCAACGAAGGGATTTGAGTGGTATGGAGACTACTCAGGGGATTATTTATAGAAGTAATTGAGAAAGTCAGGACCCAACATTGTGTGAATAAAATTTGAGCACGGTGTCGGGTGCGGTTGCATTGGTCAAGTTTGAGTTGTGTACCGAATACATATTGGCATATGGGACCCAGGAAACCGACGTAGCTCATTGCGCAGTGTTTGGACAATTGGCCATCTCTTTTTCCGGGTGAACGGACCAGTATGGTGGATGAATTCGCATTTCTATTTTTCTTGGGCATGTGCTAGTGGGAAAGGCTTGGGGCCGTACAGGAACGCAGGACGTTGCCTGGAGGACCATGTCCTTGGAGAGATGGATGTTGGACCAACTCTGTCGCGATGCAGTGAAAGGTGGCCACGTGTGACTCGTGGAGTGCGCACGTGTCGTGTTATTCGGGTTTCTCCTGCAGGATGTAAAATCAATTATAATTGCCGCCCCTCGCGGTATTGAGTACCACTTGCTCCTTTCTGCCGTGGCGACACTATAAAATGTGATAGCAGGAATTGTGATCGGAGGTTTGAGAATAAATTTCAGACTGTTGTATTGCACTTGCTTGTTTAGTTGCTGTCACAATTAGTAGAATTACATTAGCAATTCTGATAACTTGGCTAAAATACTGAAAAACCATTAGTAGTGCTGTCTTTTGCAAATACCTACCAGCTGCCACCAATATTCCAGCATTTTAGGAGTCGGCCTTAAAAGGCCTATTGACGGGTAAGTCTTGCTGAGCGTCAGTCGCTCACGGTTTGTTGATTGTTGTTTTGCAGGTATTAGTGCTGACTGTAGCCAGGGTGGTTGTGACACCCCAGGTGTCACCAGGGCAAAATCGACAACTCTAAACCCTAATCCACAATTTCACTCACTTCAAAGCAGTTTCAATCGTGGGAATAAAAAGAAATATTGTCTAAAATGCTTTGAGGAGACGCTACGAAAAGTCTGACAAACAACAGAGCATGTTGGCAAAGTCCAGAGAATTCTCAACTAAAAGTATCGAAATCTCGTTAACAGAAGGAAAATCCAAACCCTAACTATTGACCATCAAAATTTCCACAGAACCCTAGCTATATTTTTACGTAACAATTAAGTACACTTCAAAATAAAATTTTGGGAAATTATTCAAGATTTTTGGAAAAGCTTTAGACCTCTTAAAAATTCACAGAAGCTATAATCAACCTAGAAATGCAAGAATTTTTAGAGGCCTTTTAATCATGACTTGAACCTTAAATGAAAAGTGTTCCAAATAAATTCCTGAGCTTGTGCAAAAATTTTGAAAATATTTCGAGCTCGGGAAGAGTGCCCATTCATTAAAATCCCTTCCAGCATTAAAGAAAAAAAAATAATATAACTGTTGCCGGCGGGCTACAGCACCCGCCCGCCCGACAACAGAGCAGCGCGCAGCCGCCGCTGCCCCGCCCGACACGGGCGCCTGTGGCGCACGTCGCCGCTATGACCGCACCGCTCCTTTGCCTCCCTCCTCTCTCCCGCGCTCCCCTCTTCCCTCTCCTCCCTCGTCCTCTCTCTTTTTCTCTCTGCCCGCGCCCCCGAGCTGCGCCGCCCCTGCTCTGCGCCGCCGCCCGCCATGCCGACCCCCCCCCCCTGTCCCCTGCTCTTCCCTACCCTCCGGCCTCCTATAAATTGCGCGCGAGCTCCCTCTTCTTCCCCCCCCCCCCTCCACTCTTTTCTCCTCCCCACGCGCGCGAGACGCTCTGCCCCGGCCGCCACCCCTCCATTGCCGGCCGCCCAAGGTGAAACACCGCCCCGACTCAATTTCAATCAAATTCACTCACCGAATCAACTCTTCTCCACCTCGTGAAGCTCACAGGAGCCTCCAACCCTCCGACGGCGAGCCACCTCGTCGGAATTTTGACTTCGCCGCCGCCACCGAAGCACCCCCACGGTGAGACCCCCTCTGCCGTGCCCAACTTTGATAAATACCATATTGCCGAGCTTCGTCATGTCGTGTGGATCATGAAAAGCCAAGGTTCGACGGCCGGCGACCACCCCATCGTCGGGAATTGGCCGCCGGAGCTCGTCGGAGACTGTGCACTGTTTTTCCTTTTTCCTATTTATTTTCCAGATTATTACTCTGTCTTCTAAAAACCCTAGAAAATCACAGGAAGATCCAAAAATGCCAAACCAAAATTTTTTAGAACTCTCATGAAAAGTACTAATTTTCTGTTAAAACACTTTTTAACAGATGGCCAAACATTAGCAGAATTAATTAGAAACACTTCTTCCTGTTTTTGAATTTTAAATGGCATTATGGAGCAATGCTAGGTCTAACCTTTGATCTACAAGTACACCATGGCACTACACACCCTCTGGAATTTTATGAAGATTTTAGGTACAAGAAATGGCATCTAACCCTATTAAATAACTTCAATCTGCCTAGTTTAAATAGCATTTTCTAAAGTACATTGTAAAAGTCATTTGCAAGGTTAGACCCCAAAAGAAAAGTTGTAGGCCTGGTGCTCAGGAATGCTCACATAAAGTTTCATAATTTTATTCTAATTTTTACTAGTTCTTTGTGATTTTACAAAATCTAAAAACAGGAATTTTGATGAATTTTTATAAAATACAGAAACTTCATCTAGGCCCCACCCAAAGCCCAAAATGCTTATTCTAGAGAGTACTACCCATTAAAAATAATCTTGAGGAAGAATTAAAATCTTCATTTTTAACCCTAGTTTAATAGCCGAAGTAATTAAATAATATTAACCGATGAAAAATGTCGTATTAACTTAACTAAAGCTGAAGTTGATGAACATGTCAACTAAAATTCACCTCATAGAAGTTTAATAGACTTCTTTAAACATCATTCACAGAGTAAGAATTTAATTTAATCAACGGCGTCGAGTAATTAGGGTTAACCCTAATTCTGGGCGTCGCTAATCTAAACCCGAGGTCACTATTGATAATAATAATAAGTTTCATTTTCATTAAACTTATCATAACCCTACTGCATCATGTAGATTCTGACGCTAACGAAGTAGCTGCGGATCCAAGTTCTTCGACCCCCGCCGAAGAAGTCTGCAACAACACCGAAGAACCAGGCAAGCCCCGGTGCACAACCGAATTTGCAAGTTTTACTTTTACATCTAAGTGTGTCTTGCTTGTGCATTAAGTACTAGGAGTTGATTGAAACCATAGTTGCATTTGTTTCCATAGGAAAACCCTAACGGTAGTTGGTATAGACACCCCCTTAGTGTGCTATGCTTAGTAGGTACTTGCCGGTAGAAGTCGAGCAGAGTGGACGCTGCTCGCGAAAGGATAGGTTGTTGATCGAAATTATTTCATGAGATGGGCCACACTAATGTGAATCAGTAAGAAGATAAAAGTTTGAGGGTCAGACAGGATACAAAGTAGGTCGGCGACTGGACTGGGTCCAGGGTGACCGTAGACTTGTCTGATCCGTGTGGTCCGAGACTGATCGAGTGTTGAACGTACTGGTCGTATGCTGGGTGTTATGGGCCCCAGTAAACCTATGTAGCCTAGCGATTGCAACGTCGAACCTGCCCTATGGTGTCTGACTAGGAGGAGATCTGGGGTGGGCAGCGTGGGAACTCCACAGAAACCGTCGGGGACGCGTTGTCTGGTGGGACGCGGCGCTGCTAAGGCAGGCGTAGGAGGGAATTGACGTTGCAGGAGCTGGTGTGAACGGTTGCCACGTGCGGGTCTGGGACACGCACGTGTCGTACGGTCAGATTTCCCCAGACCCGCACGTGTCGTACGGTCAGATTTCCCCCTGCAGGGTATAAAATCGTTTCGAACCGCTGTCGCCCCCAGTTAGTGGGCATGCTCGTGAAACGCACCACATTTTAGTAAATAGGTTGAGGCACAATGAGAATGATTTATGAATAATAATACTGCTATTGATGATTCTGTTATGTTTGTTTAGTTCAGTGCTAACTAAATTTACTTTCTAATCACTTAATCTGATGCTAAAACTTGACAAGAGTAGTATAGGCTTGCGAGTCCTTTTGCATGTAAACCCTCCCGAGTCAGCCTTCATGTCTAGGAGTCGGCTGTAGCCAGCCATTTGTCGGGTAAGTCTTGCTGAGCTTCTTAGAAGCTCACGCGTTAGCGTTTTGTGGTTTTCAGGCGCCGTCATGCAGGAACCAGCAGGTAGCTTTCATTGGGAGGAGTCTCCCCTCGAGTTTGGGAACCTCCAGTGGGAGTTGTGCGAGTCGCCGCAATGAATGTTGAAGTGGCTAGTAGCATGACGCCCGTGGGCACGGCGCGTGCTTTTGCTTAAGTCCGAGTGTCGGAGTGTAATAGTTCTAGTCTTCCGCTGTTATCGTTTTCAAAACTTCTGCGTACTCTGAAAACAATGTAATATTTAACTTTAAATTTATGAACCAATGATGTATTAAGTGCTCTCCTCTTGTAAATTATTGCTGTTTATTCCTGCCCGTGTTGTATCGTGTGTACGCTCGCTTCGCCGAGCGTTGCCCAACAAGATCTTGGCTTAACGACTGACCGGATCCGTCCCGAGACGAGGTTTTCTGGGCGGGGTCGTGTCAGCTTTGGTATCAGAGCTGTGTTGGGAAACGATACAACGTTTAAGGCATATTTTCAAAATTTTTACGTGCGAGTGAGGTACGCGCCCTATTAGTTAATAGGTTATCAGGTGGCAAGCTAACCTAGTGTAGGAGCTAACTAAACCCAGTTTAGATTTACTTTTCTGTAACGACGCACCTACGCTCAGGTAAGCAAGGTAAGGTACGCCGCTCGACTGCGGTGAAAGGTCGAGAAATCCCTGTTGCGTCAGCAGCAGTAGCGTTCTATACCATGGTGGTATGGAAGGAGGTATTATGTTCGCAGTAACATAGTACGCCCCCTTGCCGTTTAGGGAGAGAAGCGGCCCTCTACCGTACGAGGTGTGGGTTACGGACCTGTTGCGAATGCAGACCTTCGCAACAGTGGAGTCTTGTGTCTTTGGCACACAAGAGATGAGTTTGTTCCTCACGACTTCGGTTTTGCAGAACACTCTCATACCTCCGCTGCCTGAGGTAAAGTGCAGTCTGTCGCCGCGCAGGGAAGGTCGGACACGTGATCCCCGTACGTGACCTACTCGGGGCGACCCATATGGCAATGATATGGGTTGTTGTATTTACTTTTGATATATATTTATATTGTACTGCCTGTGATGCCATTTTCTGCAGGTACGCTAACCACGATATCATACGAAACGTGTAGTAACGGCTAACTTGAGTGACGCGGACCCGCCCAGAGAACCACGTCTCGGGACGGAGCCGTTCAGTCGTTAAGCCAGGATCCTGTTGGGCAACGCTCGGCGAAGCGAGCGTACACACGATACAACACAGGCAGGATAAACAGCAATAATTTAAGGAGGAAGAAATTAATACAACATTAGTTCCTGGATTGTAGCTTAAGGTTTACAAGAGTTCAGAGCGCACCATAAAGTTTAAAAATCGTAGCAGCGGAAGACTCGATTACAGACTCCGACACTCAAAAGCTAAGCAAAAGCATGCACCCTGCCTGCGGGCGTCATGCTGCTGGCCACTTCAAAGGTTACTGCGGCGACTCGCACAGTTCCCACTGGAGGTTCCCTACCTCGGAGTGAGGTTCCTCCCAGTGAAAGCTATCGCCCTGGTTCTGCGCGTCGTTTCCTGAAAACCACATATCGCTAACGCGTGAGCTTCTAAGAAGCTCAACAAGACTGACCCGTCAAAAGGCTGACTACAGCCGACTTCTAGACATGAAGGCTGATGAGGGTGGGTTCTATTTGCAAAACGGACCCGCAACCTGTACTACTCTTGGTCAATTTTAGCACAGGTTAAGTAGTTAGGATATAACTTTAATTAGCACTAGTCTAATCAAACATAATGAAAGTGACAAGTAAATAGAAATCATCATAATGCCAATCTCATTGCATCTCATCTTATTACAGAAATGTGGTGCGTTTCACGAGCATGCTCACCAACTGGGAGCGACAGCGGTTCGAAACGATTTTTATACCCTGCAGGGGGAAACCTAATCGTACGACACGTGCGTGTCCCAGACTCGCACGTGGCAACCGTTCACACCAGCTCCTGCAACGTCAATTCCCTCCTACGTCTGCCTTAGCAGCGCCGCATCCCACCACACAACACGTCCCAGACGGTTTCTGTGGAGTTCCCACGCTGCCCACCCCAGATCTCCTCCTAGTCAGACACCGTAGGGCAGGTTCGACGTTGCATTTACTAGGCTACGTAGGTTTACTGGGGCCCATTACACCCAGCATACGACCAGTACGTTCAACACTCGATCAGACTCGGACCACACGGATCAGACAAGTCTACGGTCACCCTGGAGCCGGTCCAGTCGCCGACCTAATTGGTATCCTGTCTGACCCTCAAACTTTTATCCTTCTTTAATTATCTCAACATCAGGAGTCATAATGTATCAAGTGGTAGTTTCATCCAAGATCCTACCTTTCGCGAGCAGTGTCCACTCCGCTCGACTTCTACCGGTAATAACTTGCTAAGCATAGCAACTATTTGGTCATCTGTACTGCTACCGGTAGGGTTTCCTATGGGAACAAATGCATCTAAGGTTGCAATCAACTCCTAACAACTTAATGCACAATCATGACATGACTCACTGAGTTGTAAAAAGAAAATTTAAAACAGAGTTAGTGCACCGGGGCTTGCCTGGCTCTTCAGCTTCTGGGTTGATCTCTTCTGCTGGAGCGGAGGAGTCGGGCTCTGCAGCTACCTCACGTGCTTCGGAATCTACATGATGCAGTATGATTAGGATAAGTTTAATTGAAAAGGCTTGTTGCTTTTATCGATAGTAATTTAGGGTTCCGTTTTGGCGACGCCCAGAATTAGGGTTAACCCTAATTACTCGACGCCTAAAATTAGGGTTGGGATGAAAGTTTTAATTCAACCTCAAGATTATTTTTAGTTGACAGAACTCTTTGAATTAAGCACTTTGAGCTTTGGGTGGGGCCAAGATGATTTTTCTAGATTTTAAAAAAAAAAATCATCGAAGTTCCTGCTTTCCAATCTTGTAAAGTCAAAATAACCTAGTAAATGTTTGATTCAGTCTAAAATATTTTATGTGGTCACTCATGAGCCTCAAATCTACAACTTTTATTTAGGGTTTCATCACTGAATAGGACTTTTGCAATGTATTTTAGAAAATAGTATTTTAACTAGGCAGATTGCCGTTATTCAATAGGGTTACATATTATCACATGTTCCAAAAATCTTCATAAAATTCCAGGAGGTGTGTGTGGCCATGGTGCATTTTTGGATCAAAGGGCAGCCCTAGCATTGCTATATATTTCAAATTAAAATTCAAAAACAGAAAATAGGGTTTCTAATTAATTCTGCAAATGTTTGGTCATTTGTTAAAAAGTGTTTTAACAGAAAATTAGTACATGTCATGAGGATTCTAACAAATTTTGTTTTGGAATTTTTGGGATTTTCTGTGATTTGTTTGGTATTTTACAAGACAGGACAATATTGGAGGAAAATAGAATTGGAACAGTGCTTAGGGCAGAACAGGGGAGCTGAGCTCCGACGAGCTCCGGCGGCCGATTCAGTCAAATAGGGTGATCGGCTGCGCTCGATTCCTTGCCCTACACCATCTACGAGCTATGCCGAGGCCCGGCAACATGACAACGGTGAGGTTCCATCACCGGAGAGGGGTGCTCACCGTGGAGGTCGGCGGTGGCGGCGGTGAGGAAGGGTTCCCGACGAGATGAGCTAAATTCCGGAGAGAGGAGAGCGCCGTGAGCTGCACAATGACTTGACAAGTGAGTTGAGCATGGGGAGAAGCACTGAAATTGGCCGGAGCATGGCCGGCGGCGAGGGGTGGCGGTTCTGCCCGAAGCTCGATGAAGGATTCACCGGAGGAACGGCGGAGGAAGAAAATTGGTTGGTCCAGGAGACTCACCGTGGTGCAGTGAACCTATTTGACGTGGTTAGAGGTCGCGGGGATGGCCGGAAGACAGGAGTCGACGGTGAGCTCAACTGGCGGCAGAAAGGGGAACTGGCGGCGGTGCAGGCGTTCTGTCGTCGCCGGTGAGTTTCTGTGGTCGAGCACTCGTCAAAACCGATCACAGTGAGGAGATGAAGCAGCCGGATGAATGAATTGGATAATGAAGGTACCGTGAAGACGAATTCGACGGATTAGGGTTGGGGCGGTGCTCCTGTTGCCGATGAGGTCGACAGCAGTGTTCCGGTCAGAGAGAGCGATGGGAGTGCAATTCGATCAACCGAAAGCTGCACTGGGGCGAGGGGAGTTGTTTAGGCAAGGTTTGATCAGTGGAGAACGGCCGGAGGTATGGTCTCACCGTGAGCTCCCCTGCGGCGGCAATGGCGATGGTGGCACCGAGTGACAGAAAACGGCAAGGTTTGCGTAGGAGTGAAATTGAGCGCGGGGAAAGTGTGAGGAGGGTTCAGTGCACTCTTTTAAGTCGTTGCGGAGAGAATTGGGCGAGTGGACAGGGATGGCAGCGGGATTGGGCGTCGAGGGCGGTGGCTTGCCGCAGAGGCACTGCCGCGCGGGGAGGAGCGACGAGAGAGCGAGAGAGAGAGGGGAGGGAGTAATGGAGAGGATCTTGGCGGGATTCTTGTCCAACGAATTGAAGTCTTGGCGCCGAAGGGAGCGCCGGCCGGCGGGAGCGGCGGCTCTGCCGCGCAGCGGTTGGGCAACGGGGGCGGGCGGCACTGTTGCCCGTCACCCTGTTGTCGATTCAAAAGAAATGCTACAGCTCCCTCTGGTTCAAATTGCAAACTCCACCTCCTCAGCTCAGAAAATTATGAAAATTTTTGTGTATGCTCAGGGAATTATTTGGAACATTTTTTATTTAGGGTTCGAGTTCTGAATCAGCTCCAAAAATTTCTTGAATTTATGGGTCCACTTTAATTTGTGTGAATTTTTAAAGGGTTTGAACCTTCTCTAAAAATCTTGGATAAATTTCTAAAATTCCATTTTGAGGTGAACTTAATTGTTATGCAAAATACAGCTAGGGTGTTGTGGGAAATTTGATAGGCCACTCGTTAGGGTTTAAATTCTTCCCGAAGAATAAAGTTTTCGACACCGTGGGTGGAAACCTTCTGAACCTAGTAATTGTGTTCTGTGGATTATCAAAATTTTTCGTAGAGCTCCTTTCGGGGTATTTTGAACTACATCGCACTTACTCTCATTGTTGATTTTACTTTTAAGTGTGAAATCTTGTCGATTAGGGTTTTAGTTGTCGATTTGGCCCTGGTGACACCTGGGGTGTCACAGCCTCCCCCCCTAAAAGAAATCGCGTCCCGAGATTTAAGCAGAGGGTTAGGGTAGGCATAGGTACCTATGGGGCTGGGAGTAGCTCAGGGTAGTGGGATCGAAGAAACTCTGCAGACTCCCATGTGGCCTCGTCTTCCGTGTGGTTGCTCCACAGAACCTTGTAAAACTTGAGTGTCCGTCTTCTAGTGACTCGCTCTTTTTCATCTAATATCTTAATTGGACGCTCTAGGTAAGTTAAGTCTGGTTGCAACTCTTGCGCTTCTGGAATCACTTGATCCACGGGCGCCTTCAGACACTTCTTCAATTGTGAGACATGGAAGACGTTGTGTATCCCCGACAATCCTTCTGGCAGCTTCACTTGATATGCCACTGGTCCACATTCGGCCGTGATAGGATACGGGCCTATATACCGGGGTGCTAACTTGCCTCTGATCCCGAATCGTTGAACTCCCTTCATGGGTGAGACTCGTAGGTAAACGTAGTCTCCTACCTCGAATCTTAATGGTCTGCGCCTTCGATCTGCATAGCTCTTCTGCCTTGACTTGGCGGCCTTCAGATTGGCTTGAATGACTCGTACTTTCTCTTCGGCCTGCTGCACTAGATCTGGTCCCAAAATAATCCTTTCGCCTGCTTCTGACCAGTTGAGTGGCGTTCTGCAACTACGGCCGTACAGTGCTTCAAAAGGTGACATCTTGATGCTGGCTTGATAGCTATTGTTGTACGAGAACTCCGCCAAGGACAGATAAGTGTCCCATCCTTTTCCATGTTCCAAGACGCAAGCTCGAAGCATGTCTTCAAGTATTTGGTTTACCCTTTCAGTCTGGCCATCTGTCTGGGGATGGTAAGCTGAGCTATGAATTAGCTTGGTTCCTAGTGAATCATGTAATTGCCTCCAAAATCGACCGATGAACTGAGTACCTCGGTCGGAGATAATTGTCTTGGGCACTCCATGCAGATAGACTATCCGATCAATGTATAACTGTGCATACTTCTTCATGGTGTATCTAGTTGACACCGGGATGAAGTGGGCCGTCTTTGTCAAACGGTCTATTATAACCCAAATTGAATCTAACTGCCGAGTTGTCATGGGTAGTCCAACAATGAAATCCATGCTTATATCTTCCCATTTCCACGACGGAATGCTCAATGGTTGCGACAACCCTGCACCCTTCAGGTGGTCGGTCTTTACTCTGCGGCACGTGTCACATTCTGCTATGTATCGAGCGATCTCTCTCTTCATTCTGGTCCACCAAAATTTCTTCCGCAGATCTTGGTACATCTTGTTACTGCCAGGATGAATAGAGTACTTGGATAAGTGAGCCTCATCCATGATCTTTCTTCGGAGCTCGTGATCCTTGGGTACCACTAGTCGATTCTTGAACCATAGAACTCCGTCTTCGTCTTCTCGGAAGCACTGCATCTTCTTTTCTTGCAGTCCTAATCTGATCATTTCCATGCCCTTGTCAACCTTTTGGGCCTTGGCTACCTCGTCTCTAAGTGTTGGCACTAAGGCTAGGTTGTAGAGGGCTCCATGAGGTAGAATTCTTACGGTTGGCTCTAGTTCCTCGGTTGCTACGCCTTGATCTAAGTAGTGGCAATGGGCGTTTCTGCTAAGTGCATCTGCAACCACGTTAGCTTTGCCCGGATGATAATGGATCTCTATTTCATAATCCTTGATTAGCTCTAGCCATCGCCGTTGCCTCATGTTCAGCTCATTCTGAGTGAAGATGTACTCGAGACTTTTGTGGTCGGTGTAGAGGTGTACTAGGTTACCCAATAAGTAATGCCTCCACACCTTCAGAGCCAATACCACGGCTGCCAACTCCAAGTCATGGGTGGGATAATTCAGCTCGTGCTTCCGGAGTTGTCTAGAAGCATAAGCAATCACCCGCCCTTCTTGCATTAACACGCAACCAAGTCCAATGCCCGACGCATCACAATACACGTCAAAGGGCTTGTTCAAATCTGGTTGGGCGAGTACCGGCGCTGTGGTCAAGTGCTTCTTCAAGGTCCGAAAGGCTTCTTCACACTTCTCCGTCCATTTGAACTTCTGATCTTTCTTGAGCAGCTCTGTGATGGGTTTAGCAATCTTGGAAAAACTGGGGATAAAGCGACGATAATATCCCGCTAATCCCAAGAAACTTCGCACCTTGTGAACCGTCGTGGGTGCCTTCCATCCCACAACATCTTGCACCTTTCCCGGATCTACAGAAATACCTTCTGCGGACACCACATGACCTAGAAACTGAACACGCTCAATCCAGAATTCGCACTTGCTGAATTTGGCGTACAGCTGATGATCTCTGAGTCTTTGTAGAACTATGCGAAGGTGCTGAGCATGTTCATCGGCCGTCTTAGAGTACACGAGGATGTCGTCAATGAACACCACTACAAACTTATCCAGCTCGGGCATGAACACTGAGTTCATGAGGTACATGAAGTACGCTGGTGCGTTAGTGAGTCCAAACGACATCACCAAGTACTCATACAGCCCATATCTGGTGGAGAAAGCCGTCTTTGGAACGTCCACGGGACGTATCTTGATCTGATGGTAACCCGATCGAAGATCGACTTTAGAGAAAACCTTTGCTCCAGCCACTGATCAAACAGAGTATCTATGCGTGGTAGTGGATATTTGTTCTTGATAGTGACCGCGTTCAAGGGGCGGTAATCCACGCATAGCCTCAAGGATTGGTCCTTCTTCTTTACAAACAAGGCCGGACATCCCCAAGGCGAGGAACTGGGCCGTATGAAGCCCTTGTCCAGCAACTCCTTCAACTGTGTCTTCAGCTCTGCCAGTTCTTTGGGTGCCATCTTGTACGGTCTGCGGGAGATCGGAGCTGTGCCTGGCTGTAGCTCAATCTAGAACTCCACATCTCTGTCCGGTGGTAAGCCAGGTAATTCTTCTGGGAACACATCGGGGAATTCCTTAACCACCGGTATTTCTTCCAGGCTCTTTCCGACGACATGGCAGACTTGTTTGAGGGCAGATCTAGGATGGTCTAGGTTTATAGATACGGAACCGTGACGTGGGGAGGTTAAATGGACTACACGGTTAGCAACATCGAGGATGGCATTGTGGTGCTTCATCCATTTCATGCCGATGATAATGTCGATACCCTGACCATCTAAGATTATGAAGGAGGTAGGATAGATGTAGCTTCCTAACTTTAGGGGTGCCTCACTTAAGCCATAGTTGGACAAAATGTTACCCCCAGGCGATTTTATGAGAAAGGGTGGCTCTAGGGGAACTGTGATTAGGCTTTTACCCTTGACAAAATTTTTACTGATAAAATTGTGGGTGGCACCGGAATCAAATAGAACGAAGGCTGAATGGGTAGAAAGTGAGAACATACCCGCCAGTACTTGCTCTCCTTCAGAAATATCTTCGGCCGTGGTGTGGTTCACCCGACCAGTCCTGGTGTTCCTTTGTCCCCTTTGCTGACCTTGACCCTGGTTCGCCTGTTGGTTGCCCCTAGCCTGCTGGTTGGAGGGGCACTCGCGGGCGAAGTGTCCGGGTAGCCCGCAGGTGAAGCAGGGTGTGCCTGATCCAGGACGGGCGCCCTGTTGAGGTGGGCGGACACCCTGGTTCCTCTGTGGTGGCGGTGGTGCGCGGTATCCAGCCGGTTGTTGATTCTGCGGAGGCCGGTATGGCTGCTGCGGTGGACGGAATGACGGAGCTTGCGGCGGGGTCGCTCTGTACTTCCTACCATCTGGTGCAGTGTACACCAGACGGTATTTTGATGGCGGGGCGTTTGATGGTCCACTACTGGCGCGCCTCTTCTCCCGCTGCTCTTTCTCCAAGTACTCTTCGGCGATGAGGGCGTTGCTTACCAGCTCGTTGAATGAGCCGCCTTGGTTCAAGGCCAAACGACCTTGGAGCGTGAGGTTCAGCCCTTCCATGAAACGGTATTTCCGTTTCGCATCCGTGTCCACTTGCTCTGGAGCATATAGAGCAAGCTGGTTGAACACACGGGAGTAATCATGCACCGTGCGGTTGCCTTGTGTCAAGGCCATAAACTCCTTGGCCTTCCTTTGCATAAGCCCTGCGGGGATGTGATGAGCGCGGAATGCCTCCCGAAATTGCGCCCAGGGTACCTGAGTGTTTTCCGGGAGGGTGGCTAGGTAGTTAGCCCACCAAGCTCCGGCGTGCCCTTGGAGCATCTGGGCTGCGAACAACGTCTTCTGCGTCTCCGAGCAACGGAGTAGTCCAAACTTGGCCTCGGTGGTGCGAAGCCATTGGTCTGCCTCCATTGGTTCCCGAGCGTCGCGGAATTCTGGAGGATGAGTGGCCAGGAAATCAGCATACGTGCTGTCCTGGTTCTGGTTCCTTGCGCCACGATTCGGGCCATTATTTTGCAGGATGGTTCGCAGCATTTCTTGGGTCTGAAGCTTCGGGATCCGACACCTCTGACTCAGGCGCATCATCGTTAGCGGGAGGGGGCTGCTGTGCCTCCAAAAGTCCCGCGATCTGATGCTGCAGATGATGGTTCTCGTGGGAGAGGTCCTCAGCTAGCACAATCGCATTATCCCTGAGTATCTCTAGCTGGTGAATGTGCTGCAACATAATGTTGATGTCATTCTCCCTAGCGTGGACTTGGGCAGTCTTAATCTCAGAAACCGCCTCCAGCTCAGAAATGCGTGTAGCACGCGCGTCGCAGCGAGCACGCAGTGCATTGTTTCTGCTCTCCAAGTTCTGTACCTTCTCCTTGAGTTGGGCTATCTCCACATGAGCCTGACGCAAAGCTTGTCGATCCATCTGGGCGGTGAGAACAGTGTCCTCATGCAAGTTGAGCAATGCTAGGCTCAATGTGAACAAGGGAGTGACGTGGTCCATCTCTCCCCTGAAAGTCCTCTTCTGTGCATTCTTAACATTACGGTGCCAGGTGCGGTTGACCTGGTCCCGTATGGGGAACATCGCTGCTGGCTTGTCTGCCAAGTCTTCTGTATGCTTCTCGCATATCCTCAGTAGGGCCTGATGAGCAGCTGACTCAATGGCTTCGGTCTTGTCCGAACCGAAAGTGGTGGTGGTGTAAATCTCCCCGTTGGCCTGCTGAGGGTGTGTGGGGAGTGTAACCGTGGCTGAGCAGCGTGGCAGATCATACTGCCGATACTCCCGAATCTGAAACCAAGGGATCTCTGGATAACCCAGTGACTGCAAGGTCTGACCAAGTACCTCCACGAATCCCTTGCGTCCTGATTGCTTGGTGACGTAGGTAGGGGTGGAGTCTTCAACGCCTATCTCCGCGAGTCCATGCTCGATCGTGTTGGCGTTCATCTGCATCACAGAGGTGAACAATATTTTATCGATCAGAAGCCACATGTTGACACAAAGTTCAAAGCATGCTAAATCTTCCGGTACATAAAATATTTTTCATCCCTGCGTAAAAGGTGATCCAAATTGGTCACTAAGGATGCTAACTAGCAACAGCCGAATTGTCCAAGGTGCTCTACCATCTAGTTGACCTGTCAAGGAGACAATCCTCTCCTCGAGGAAAGTGCTGTAAAAAGGCTCAATGGTATGCAAGGAATCTGCTCCGACTCGGTTGAGGTCACGCAATCTCTCAGAAGGAAGGTATCCAGGCTGTTTTTAAATTAACTTTCGAATGAGTACTAGCCATTATTGAGGGAATTCTTGCTTCTGGATGGTTTTAGTATAAGTTTGAAGGGTTTTATTGTTTCTTCATGCAATGCAATCCTACACCGGCCTATGCGTCCTCACAAAACAAAAAGAAATACGCGTAGGCGGTGGCAGAATCGCACTCAAGTTAGCCGTTACTACTCGTTCTTAAAGGTACCGGGGTTAGCGTACCTGCAGAAAATGCATCACAGGCAGTTGCAATATGATATATATCAAAAGTAAAAACAACAACCCATATCATTGCCATATGGGTCGCCCCGAGTAGGTCACGTACGGGGATCACGTGTCCGACCTTCCCTGCGCGGCGACAGACTGCACTTTACCTCAGGCAGCGGAGGTATGAGAGTGTTCCGCAAAACCGAAGTCGTGAGGAACAAACTCATCTCTTGTGTGCCAAAGACACAAGACTCCACTGTTGCGAAGGTCTGCTTTCGCAACAGGTCCGTAACCCACACCTCGTACGGTAGAGGTCCGCTTTTCTCCCTAAACGGCAAGGGGGTGTACTATATTACAGCGAACATAGTACCTCCTTCCATACCACCACGGTATAGAACGCTACTGTCGCAGGCGCAACAGGGGTTTCTCGACCTTCTACCGCAGTCGAGCGGCGTATCTTACCTTGCTTACCTTAGCGTAGGTGCGTCGTTACAGAAATGTAAATCTAGACTGGGTTTAGTTAGCTCCTGCACTAGGTTAGCTTGCCACCTGATAACCTATTATCTAATAGGGCGCGTACCTCACTCGCACGTAATTTTTGAAAATATTGCCTTAAACGTTGTACCGTTTTCCCAACACGGCTCTGATACCAAGCTGACGCGGACCCGCCCAGAGAACCACGTCTCGGGACGGAGCCGTTCAGTCGTTAAGCCAGGATCCTGTTGGGCAACGCTCGGCGAAGCGAGCGTACACACGATACAACACAGGCAGGATAAACAGCAATAATTTAAGGAGGAAGAAATTAATACAACATTAGTTCCTGGATTGTAGCTTAAGGTTTACAAGAGT
The DNA here is from genome assembly GCA_001182835.1 of Oropetium thomaeum. Lineage (NCBI taxonomy): Eukaryota > Viridiplantae > Streptophyta > Magnoliopsida > Poales > Poaceae > Oropetium > Oropetium thomaeum. The sequence continues at coordinate 1,689,301 of LFJQ01000009.1, read as the reverse complement.
TCAGAGCGCACCATAAAGTTTAAAAATCGTAGCAGCGGAAGACTCGATTACAGACTCCGACACTCAAAAGCTAAGCAAAAGCATGCACCCTGCCCGCGGGCGTCATGCTGCTGGCCACTTCAAAGGTTACTGCGGCGACTCGCACAGTTCCCACTGGAGGTTCCCTACCTCGGAGTGAGGTTCCTCCCAGTGAAAGCTATCGCCCTGGTTCTGCGCGTCGTTTCCTGAAAACCACATATCGCTAACGCGTGAGCTTCTAAGAAGCTCAACAAGACTGACCCGTCAAAAGGCTGACTACAGCCGACTTCTAGACATGAAGGCTGATGAGGGTGGGTTCTATTTGCAAAACGGACCCGCAACCTGTACTACTCTTGGTCAATTTTAGCACAGGTTAAGTAGTTAGGATATAACTTTAATTAGCACTAGTCTAATCAAACATAATGAAAGTGACAAGTAAATAGAAATCATCATAATGCCAATCTCATTGCATCTCATCTTATTACAGAAATGTGGTGCGTTTCACGAGCATGCTCACCAACTGGGAGCGACAGCGGTTCGAAACGATTTTTATACCCTGCAGGGGGAAACCTAATCGTACGACACGTGCGTGTCCCAGACTCGCACGTGGCAACCGTTCACACCAGCTCCTGCAACGTCAATTCCCTCCTACGTCTGCCTTAGCAGCGCCGCATCCCACCAGACAACACGTCCCAGACGGTTTCTGTGGAGTTCCCACGCTGCCCACCCCAGATCTCCTCCTAGTCAGACACCGTAGGGCAGGTTCGACGTTGCATTTACTAGGCTACGTAGGTTTACTGGGGCCCATTACACCCAGCATACGACCAGTACGTTCAACACTCGATCAGACTCGGACCACACGGATCAGACAAGTCTACGGTCACCCTGGACCCGATCCAGTCGCCGACCTAATTGGTATTCTGTCTGACCCTCAAACTTTTATCCTTCTTTAATTATCTCAACATCAGGAGTCATAATGTATCAAGTGGTAGTTTCATCCAAGATCCTACCTTTCGCGAGCAGTGTCCACTCCGCTCGACTTCTACCGGTAATAACTTGCTAAGCATAGCAACTATTTGGTCATCTGTACTGCTACCGGTAGGGTTTCCTATGGGAACAAATGCATCTAAGGTTGCAATCAACTCCTAACAACTTAATGCACAATCATGACATGACTCACTGAGTTGTAAAAAGAAAATTTAAAACAGAGTTAGTGCACCGGGGCTTGCCTGGCTCTTCAGCTTCTGGGTTGATCTCTTCTGCTGGAGCGGAGGAGTCGGGCTCTGCAGCTACCTCACGTGCTTCCGAATCTACATGATGCAGTATGATTAGGATAAGTTTAATTGAAAAGGCTTGTTGCTTTTATCGATAGTAATTTAGGGTTCCGTTTTGGCGACGCCCAGAATTAGGGTTAACCCTAATTACTCGACGCCTAAAATTAGGGTTGGGATGAAAGTTTTAATTCAACCTCAAGATTATTTTTAGTTGACAGAACTCTTTGAATTAAGCACTTTGAGCTTTGGGTGGGGCCAAGATGATTTTTCTAGATTTTAAAAAAAAAATCATCGAAGTTCCTGCTTTCCAATCTTGTAAAGTCAAAATAACCTAGTAAATGTTTGATTCAGTCTAAAATATTTTATGTGGTCACTCATGAGCCTCAAATCTACAACTTTTATTTAGGGTTTCATCACTGAATAGGACTTTTGCAATGTATTTTAGAAAATAGTATTTTAACTAGGCAGATTGCCGTTATTCAATAGGGTTACATATTATCACATGTTCCAAAAATCTTCATAAAATTCCAGGAGGTGTGTGTGGCCATGGTGCATTTTTGGATCAAAGGGCAGCCCTAGCATTGCTATAGATTTCAAATTAAAATTCAAAAACAGAAAATAGGGTTTCTAATTAATTCTGCAAATGTTTGGTCATTTGTTAAAAAGTGTTTTAACAGAAAATTAGTACATGTCATGAGGATTCTAACAAATTTTGTTTTGGAATTTTTGGGATTTTCTGTGATTTGTTTGGTATTTTACAAGACAGGACAATATTGGAGGAAAATAGAATTGGAACAGTGCTTAGGGCAGAACAGGGGAGCTGAGCTCCGACGAGCTCCGGCGGCCGATTCAGTCAAAAAGGGTGATCGGCTGCGCTCGATTCCTTGCCCTACACCATCTACGAGCTATGCCGAGGCCCGGCAACATGACAACGGTGAGGTTCCATCACCGGAGAGGGGTGCTCACCGTGGAGGTCGGCGGTGGCGGCGGTGAGGAAGGGTTCCCGACGAGATGAGCTAAATTCCGGAGAGAGGAGAGCGCCGTGAGCTGCACAATGACTTGACAAGTGAGTTGAGCATGGGGAGAAGCACTGAAATTGGCCGGAGCATGGCCGGCGGCGAGGGGTGGCGGTTCTGCCCGAAGCTCGATGAAGGATTCACCGGAGGAATGGCGGAGGAAGAAAATTGGTTGGTCCAGGAGACTCACCGTGGTGCAGTGAACCTATTTGACGTGGTTAGAGGTCGCGGGGATGGCCGGAAGACAGGAGTCGACGGTGAGCTCAACTGGCGGCAGAAAGGGGAACTGGCGGCGGTGCCGGCGTTCTGTCGTCGCCGGTGAGTTTCTGTGGTCGAGCACTCGTCAAAACCGATCAAGGAGATGAAGCAGCCGGATGAATGAATTGGATAATGAAGGTACCGTGAAGACGAATTCGACGGATTAGGGTTGGGGCGGTGCTCCTGTTGCCGATGAGGTCGACAGCAGTGTTCCGGTCAGAGAGAGCGATGGGAGTGCAATTCGATCAACCGAAAGCTGCACTGGGGCGAGGGGAGTTGTTTAGGCAAGGTTTGATCAGTGGAGAACGGCCGGAGGTATGGTCTCACCGTGAGCTCCCCTGCGGCGGCAATGGCGATGGTGGCACCGAGTGACAGAAAACGGCAAGGTTTGCGTAGGAGTGAAATTGAGCGCGGGGAAAGTGTGAGGAGGGTTCAGTGCACTCTTTTAAGTCGTTGCGGAGAGAATTGGGCGAGTGGACAGGGATGGCAGCGGGATTGGGCATCGGGGGCGGTGGCTTGCCGCAGAGGCACTGCCGCGCGGGGAGGAGCGACGAGAGAGCGAGAGAGAGAGGGGAGGGAGTAATGGAGAGGATCTTGGCGGGATTCTTGTCCAACGAATTGAAGTCTTGGCGCCGAAGGGAGCGCCGGCCGGCGGGAGCGGCGGCTCTGCTGCGCAGCGGTTGGGCAACGGGGGCGGGCGGCACTGTTGCCCGTCACCCTGTTGTCGATTCAAAAGAAATGCTACAGCTCCCTCTGGTTCAAATTGCAAACTCCACCTCCTCAGCTCAGAAAATTATGAAAATTTTTGTGTATGCTCAGGGAATTATTTGGAACACTTTTTATTTAGGGTTCGAGTTCTGAATCAGCTCCAAAAATTTCTTGAATTTATGGGTCCACTTTAATTTGTGTGAATTTTTAAAGGGTTTGAACCTTCTCTAAAAATCTTGGATAAATTTCTAAAATTCCATTTTGAGGTGAACTTAATTGTTATGCAAAATACAGCTAGGGTGTTGTGGGAAATTTGATAGGCCACTCGTTAGGGTTTAAATTCTTCCCGAAGAATAAAGTTTTCGACACCGTGGGTGGAAACCTTCTGAACCTAGTAATTGTGTTCTGTGGATTATCAAAATTTTTCGTAGAGCTCCTTTCGGGGTATTTTGAACTACATCGCACTTACTCTCATTGTTGATTTTACTTTTAAGTGTGAAATCTTGTCGATTAGGGTTTTAGTTGTCGATTTGGCCCTGGTGACACCTGGGGTGTCACATTGAGTGCGACTCTGCCACCGCCTACGCGTATTTTTTTACTTTTGTGAGGACGTATAGGCCGATGTAGGATTGCATTGCATGAAGAACTGTTAAAAATCCTTCAAACTTGTACTAAAACCATCCAGGAGTAAAAAAAAAAAATTCCATCAATAATGGCTATAACACCAACAGAAGTAAAAAAGGGTCAACCTGGACACCTTCCTCCCTTAGTGGTTGCGTGAAATCAACCGAGTTGGAGCAAAACCCTTGTATATCATTGAGCCTTCCCAGAACCTTCCTCGATGAGAAGATTGTCTCCTTGACAGGTCAACTTAGATGGTAAAGCACCTTGGCCAAATAAGCTGTCGCCAGTTAGCATCCTTAATGACAGATTTGGATCACCTTTTACGCAGGGATGAAAAATATTTTATGTATCGGAAGATTTAGCATGCTTTGAACTATGTGTCAACATGTGGCTTCTGATTGGTAAAATATTATTCATCCCTGTGATGCAGATGGACGCCAACACGATCGAGCATGGGATCGCGGAGATAGGCATTGAGGACTCCACCCCTACCTACGTCACCAAGAAATCAGGACGCAGAGGATTTGTGGAGATACTTGAGGGGACCTTGCAGTCGCTGGGTTATACAGAGACTCCTTGGTTTCAGTTCCGGGAGTATCGGCAGTATGACCTACCGCGCTGCTCGGCCACCGTTACACTACCCACGCACCCTCAGCATGCTAATGGAGAGGTTTATACCACCACCACCTTCGGTTCAGATAAGACGGAAGCCATCGAGTCAGCCGCGCATCAGGCTCAATTGCGGATTTGCGAGCGACACCTCGAGGACTTGGCAGGCAAACCAGCGGCGTTGTTCCCGATACGGGACCAGGTCGACCGCACCTGGCACCGCAATGTCAAGAATGCTCAGAAAAGGACTTTCAGGGGAGAGATGGACCATATCACTCCCTTGTTCACATGGAGCCTAGCGCTACTCAACTTGCATGAGGACACTGTTCTCGCAGCTCAAATGGATCGCCAGGCCTTGCGACAGGCTCATGTAAAGATGGCTCAACTCAAGAAGAAGATCCAGGATTTGGAGAGCAGAAACAATGCACTGCGTGCTCGCTGCGACGCGCGTGCTACACGTATCTCTGAGTTGGAGGCGGTCTCCGAGATTAAGACTGCCCAAATCCATGCTAGAGAGAATGATTGCAACATCATGTTGCAACACATTCACCAGCTGGAGATGCTCAGGGACAACGCGGTTCAGATGGCGGAGAACCTCGCCCATGAGAACCACCATTTGCAGCATCAGTTAGCGGGACTTTTGGAGGCACAGCAGCCGCCTCCCGCTGACGATGATGCGCCTGAGTCAGAAGTATCGGATCCCGAGGCTTCAGACCCAGAGCCAAATGAGGAGTAGATTGGAGGTGGTTCCGGAGTGGTGTTTAGTTAGATGGTTCGCTTAGGGGTGTGTTGTCTTTGTCAGGATGTTGGTATGTGTTCTCAGGAGTCTATCTTAGTGGCGTGTAACCTTTTGGATGTAAGAATGGTGGTTTGACAGTCTAAGGAGTTGGATGATGGATGTACTGTCATCTTTTGAGGAATGAATGGAGCTTGTTTTCATTGAGATATCCGTGCCGTGCACTTTGATGTGCTCGTACTTATGATGAGAAATGGACATGGGTTGAATTGCTCTAATAAGGGTCCTTTTTACCTTTCAGCATGGTGAACACTAGAGCCGGACGTCAGGAGGCGGAAAGCTCCAACCCGCCGCCCCCGCCAGCTGAGCCAACCTTGGCCACAGCTATGGCGGCCCTGATTCAGAGCAGCCAGCAAACGCAAGAGATGCTGCGAGCTATCCTAGAGAGTAGCGGCACGAATCGAGGCGCTCGGAACGCGACCAGGACAGCACATATGCTGAATTCCTGGCCACTCATCCCCCGAAGTTCAGAGATGCTCGGGAACCCATGGAGGCAGACCATTGGCTTCATACAATCGAGGCCAAATTTGGGCTGCTCCGCTGTTCGGAGACTCAGAAGATGCTCTTCGCGGCCCAGATGCTCCATGGACACGCCGGAGCTTGGTGGGCCAACTACTTGGCCACTCTCCCGGCCAACACCCAGGTGCCATGGGAACAGTTCCGGGAGGCGTTCCGCGCTCACCACATCCCAGCGGGACTCATGCAGAGGAAGGCCAAGGAGTTCATGGCCTTAACGCAAGGGAACCGCACGGTGCACGAGTATTCCCGTGTCTTTAACCAACTTGCTCTATATGCTCCGGAGCAGATTGACACGGATGCTAAGTGGAAGCACCGCTTCATGGAAGGGCTGAACATCACACTCCAGGGTCACTTGGCCCTGAACCAAGGCGGCTCATTCAACGAGCTCGTCAGCAACGCCTTCATCGCCGAGGAGTACCTCGAGAAGGAGCAGCAGGAAAAGAGACGAGCCAGCGGTGGGCCATCAAATGCCCCGCCACCCAAGTACCGTCTGGTGTACACTGCACCCGACGGTAGGAAGTACAAGGCAATCCCGCCGTAGGCGCCATCGTTCCGTCAGCCGCAACAGCCGTACCGGCCCCCTCAGAATCAGCAACAAGCCGGCTACCGCGCACCTCCTCCGCCGCAGAGGAACCAAGGTGTCCGCCCACCTCAACAGAGCGCCCGCCCTGGACCAGGCACGCCTTGCTTCAATTGCGGGCAGCCCGGACACTTCGCCCGCGAGTGCCCCTCCAACCAGCAGTCCGGAGGCAACCGGCAAACAAACCAAGGACAGGGCCAGCAGAAGGGTCAGAAGAACACCAGGACCGGTCGGGTAAACTACACCACGACCGAGGAAATTGCTGAGGGCGAACAAGTACTGGCGGGTACGTTTTCGCTCTCTACCCACTCAGCTTTTGTTCTTTTCGATTCCGGTGCAAGCCACAACTTTATCAGTAAAAATTTGGTCAAAGGCAAAAACCTAGCCACAGTTCTCCTAGAACCACCTTTCGTAGTAAAATCGCCTGGGGGCAACATATTATCCAACCATGGCTTGAGTGAAGCTCCCCTAAATCTAGGAGGTCACATCTATCCTATTTCCTTCATCATCCTAGATGGGCAGGGTATCGATATTATCATCGGCATGAAATGGATGAAACACCATAATGCCATCCTTGATATTGCTAACCGTGTAGTCCACTTGACCTCTCCACTTCACGGTTCCATGTCCATAAACCTAGATCACCCCAAAGCCACCCTCAATCAAGTTTGCCATGTTGTCGGGAAAAGTCTGGACGAGATACCAGTGGTTAAGGAGTTTCCGGACGTATTCCCAGAGGACTTACCTGGTTTACCGCCAGACAGAGATGTGGAATTTCAGATTGAGCTCTTGCCAGGCACAGCCCCGATTTCCCGCAGACCGTACAAGATGGCACCCAAGGAGCTAGCAGAGTTGAAGAAACAGCTGCAGGAGTTGTTGGACAAGGGCCTTATACGGCCCAGTACCTCGCCTTGGGGTTGTCCAGCATTATTCGTGAAGAAGAAGGACCAGTCCTTGAGGCTATGCGTGGATTACCGCCCCTTGAATGCGGTAACTATTAAGAACAAGTATCCTTTGCAACGCATAGACACTCTATTTGATCAATTGGCAGGAGCAAAGGTCTTCTCGAAAGTTGATCTTCGGTCTGGTTATCATCAGATCAAGATCCGTCCCAGTGACATTCCGAAGACGGCCTTCTCCACCAGATACGGGCTGTATGAGTATTTGGTGATGTCGTTTGGACTCATAAACGCACCAGCTTACTTCATGTACCTCATGAACTCAGTCTTCATGCCAGAGCTGGATAAGTTTGTAGTGGTGTTCATTGACGACATCCTAATATACTCCAAGTCAGCCGATGAGCATGCAGAGCACCTTCGGACAGTTCTCCAAAGACTCAGAGATCATAAGCTCTATGCCAAGTTCAGCAAGTGCGAGTTTTGGATTGAGCGTGTTCAGTTTCTGGGTCATGTTGTTTCCGCGGAAGGTATTTCTGTTGATCCGGGAAAGGTGCAAGATGTTGTTAATTGGAAAGCACCCACAACAGTCCACAAGGTGCGGAGTTTCTTGGGATTAGCGGGATACTACCGTCGCTTCATTCCCAACTTCTCCAAGATTGCCAGGCCTATTACAGACCTACTCAAGAAGGATCAGAAGTTCAAGTGGACAGAAAAGTGCGAAGAAGCCTTTCAGACTTTGAAGAAGCACTTGACCACACGACCAGTACTCGCCCAACCAGATTTGAGCAAGCCCTTCGACGTGTATTGTGATGCGTCGGGCACTGGACTTGGTTGTGTGTTAATGCAAGAAGGACGGGTAATTGCTTATGCTTCCAGACAACTCCATAAGCATGAGTTAAATTACCCCACACACGACTTGGAATTGGCAGCCGTGGTATTGGCTCTGAAGGTGTGGAGGCATTACTTATTGGGAAACTTGATACACCTCTACACCGACCACAAGAGTCTCAAGTACATCTTCACCCAGAACGAGTTGAACATGAGGCAACGAAGATGGCTAGAGTTGATCAAGGATTACGAGATAGAGATCCACTATCATCCGGGCAAGGCTAATGTGGTTGCAGACGCGTTGAGCAGAAACGCCCATTGCCACTACTTGGATCAGGGAGTTGCAACTGAAGAATTAGAGCCAGCCGTAAGGATTCTACCCCACGGAGCACTCTACAACCTCGCCTTAGTGCCAACACTTAGAGATGAGGTAGCCAAGGCCCAGAAGCTTGATAAGGGCATGGAGAAGATCAGATTGGGACTACAAGAAAAGAAGATGCAGTGCTTCCGTGAAGACGAAGGAGGAGTTTTGTGGTTCAAGAACAGACTAGTAGTGCCAAAGGACCACGAGCTCCGAAGGAAGATTATGGATGAAGCTCATCTATCCAAGTACCCAATTCACCCTGGCAGTAACAAGATGTATCAGGATCTGCGAAAGAAGTTTTGGTGGACGAGGATGAAAAGGGAAATCGCTCGGTACGTAGCAGAATGTGACACCTGCCGCAGAGTAAAGGCCGACCATCTGAAAGGCGCAGGGTTGTCGCAACCTTTGAGCATTCCGTCATGGAAATGGGAAGACATAAGTATGGACTTCATTGTTGGACTGCCCATGACAGCTCAAAAGTTGGATTCAATTTGGGTTATAGTAGATCGTTTGACAAGGACAGCCCATTTCATTCCTGTCTCAACCAGATACACCATGAAGAAGTATGCACAGCTGTACATTGACCGGATAGTCTGTCTGCATGGAGTGCCCAAGACGATCATCTCCGACCGAGGCACCCAATTCGTCGGTCGATTTTGGAAACAACTCCACGAGTCACTAGGAACCAGGCTAATCCACAGCTCAGCCTACCACCCGCAGACTGACGGCCAAACGGAAAGAGTGAACCAAATACTGGAAGACATGCTCAGAGCTTGTGTTTTGGAGTACGGAAAAGGATGGGACACCTATCTATCATTGGCGGAGTTCTCATACAATAACAGCTATCAAGCCAGCATCCAGATGTCCCCTTTTGAAGCGCTTTACGGCCGTAGTTGCAGAACCCCACTCAATTGGTCAGAAGCAGGTGAAAGAGTTGTATTGGGGCCAGACCTGGTGCAGCAGGCTGAAGAGAAGGTACGGGTTATACAAGCAAATCTGAAGGCAGCCAAGTGAAGGCAGAAGAGCTATGCAGATAGAAGGCGTAGACCATTGACCTTCGAGGTAGGAGACTACGTCTACCTACGAGTCTCGCCAATTAAGGGAGTTCAACGGTTCGGAATCAGAGGCAGTTAGCACCCCGGTACATAGGTCCATATTCTGTCACAGCCAAGTGCGGACCAGTAGCGTATCAAGTGGAGCTGCCAGAGAGATTATCAGGAGCGCATAACGTATTCCATGTCTCCCAATTGAAGAAATGTCTGAAGGCACCAGTAGACCAAGTGGTTCAAGAAGTAGAAGAGTTGCAACCAGACTTGACCTACCCAGAGCGTCCAATCCGGATACTGGATGAGAAAGAACGAGTTACAAGAAGACGGACACTCAAGTTCTACAAGGTTCTGTGGAGCAACCACACAGAAGACGAGGCCACGTGGGAATCTGCGTAATTTCTTCAGTCAAACTACCCCGAGCTACTCCCAAAACCTTAGGTACCTATGCCTATCCTAACCCTCTTCTTAAATCTCGGGACGCGATTTCTTTTAGGGGGGAGGGCTGTGACACCCCAGGTGTCACCAGGGCAAAATCGACAACTCTAAACCCTAATCCACAATTTCACTCACTTCAAAGCAGTTTCAATCGTGGGAATAAAAAGAAATATTGTCTAAAATGCTTTGAGGAGACGCTACGAAAAGTCTGACAAACAACAGAGCATGTTGGCAAAGTCCAGAGAATTCTCAACTAAAAGTATCGAAATCTCGTTAACAGAAGGAAAATCCAAACCCTAACTATTGACCATCAAATTTCCACAGAACCCTAGCTATATTTTTATGTAACAATTAAGTACACTTCAAATAAAATTTTGGGAAATTATTCAAGATTTTTGGAAAAGCTTTAGACCTCTTAAAAATTCACAGAAGCTATAATCAACATAGAAATTCAAGAATTTTTAGAGGCCAAATCATGACTTGAACCTTAAATGAAAAGTGTTCAAATAAATTCTTGAGCTTGTGCAAAAATTTTCAAAATATTTCGAGCTCGGGAAGAGTGCCCATTCATTAAAATCCCTTCCAGCATTAAAGAAAAAAAAATAATATAACCGTTGCCGGGCGGGCTACAGTACCCGCCCGCCCGACAACAGAGCAGCGCGCAGCCGCCGCTGCCCCGCCCGACACGGGCGCCTGTGGCGCACGTCGCCGCTATGACCGCGCCGCTCCTTTGCCTCCCTCCTCTATCCCGCGCTCCCCTCTTCCCTCTCCTCCCTCGTCCTCTCTCTTTTTCTCTCTGCCCGCGCCCCCGAGCTGCGCCGCCCCTGCTCTGTGCCGCCGCCCGCCATGCCGACCCCCCCCCCTGTCCCCTGCTCTTCCCTACCCTCCGGCCTCCTATAAATTGCGCGCGAGCTCCCTCTTCTTCCCCCCCCCCCCTCCACTCTTTTCTCCTCCCCACGCGCGCGAGACGCTCTGCCCCGGCCGCCACCCCTCCATTGCCGGCCGCCCAAGGTGAAACACCGCCCCGACTCAATTTCAATCAAATTCACTCACCGAATCAACTCTTCTCCACTTCGTGAAGCTCACAGGAGCCTCCAACCCTCCGACGGTGAGCCACCTCGTCGGAATTTTGACTTCGCCGCCGCCACCGAAGCACCCCCACGGTGAGACCCCCTCTGCCGTGCCCAACCTTGATAAATACCATATTGCCGAGCTTCGTCATGTCGTGTGGATCATGACAAAAGCCAAGGTTGACGGCCGGCGACCACCCCATCGTCGGGAATTGGCCGCCGGAGCTCGTCGGAGACTGTGCACTATTTTTCCTTTTTCCTATTTATTTTCCAGATTATTACTTTGTCTTCTAAAAACCCTAGAAAATCACAGGAAGATCCAAAAATGCCAAACCAAAATTTGTTAGAACCCTCATGAAAATTTTCTGTCACACTAATTTGTTAGAACCCTCATGAAAACCCTCATGAAAAATGCCAAACATTAGCAGAATTAATTAGAAACACTTCTTCCTGTTTTTGAATTTTAAATGGCATTATGGAGCAATGCTAGGGCTAACCTTTGATCTACAAGTACACCATGGTACTACACACCCTCTGGAGTTTTATGAAGATTTTAGGAACACGAAATGGCATCTAACCCTATTAAATAACTTCAATCTGCCTAGTTTAAGTAGCATTTTCTAAAGTACATTGTAAAAGTCATTTGCAAGGTTAGACCCCAAAAGAAAAGTTGTAGATCTGGTGCTCAGGAATGCTCACATAAAGTTTCATAATTTTATTCTAACGTTTACTAGTTCTTTGTGATTTTACAAGATCTAAAAACAGGAATTTTGATGAATTTTTATAAAATACAGAAACTTCATCTAGGCCCCACCCAAAGCCCAAAATGCTTATTCCAGAGAGTACTACCCATTAAAAATAATCTTGAGGAAGAATTAAAATCTTCATTTTTAACCCTAGTTTAATAGCCGAAGTAATTAAATAATATTAACCGATGAAAAATGTCGTATTAACTTAACTAGAGCTGAAGTTGATGAACATGTCAACTAAAAGTCACCTCCTAGAAGTTTAATAGACTTCTTTAAACATCATTCACAGAGTAAGAATTTAATTTAATCAACGGCGTCGAGTAATTAGGGTTAACCCTAATTCTGGGCGTCGCTAATCTAAACCCGTGGTCACTATTGATAATAATAATAAGTTTCATTTTCATTAAACTTATCATAACCCTACTGCATCATGTAGATTCTGACGCTAACGAAGTAGCTGCGGATCCAAGTTCTTCGACCCCCGCCGAAGAAGTCTGCAACAACACCGAAGAACCAGGCAAGCCCCGGTGCACAACCGAATTTGCAAGTTTTACTTTTACATCTAAGTGTGTCTTACTTGTGCATTAAGTACTAGGAGTTGATTGAAACCAGAGTTGCATTTGTTTCCATAGGAAAACCCTAACGGTAGTTGGTATAGACACCCCCTTAGTGTGCTATGCTTAGTAGGTACTTGCCGGTAGAAGTCGAGCGGAGTGGACGCTGCTCGCGAAAGGATAGGTTGTTGATCGAAACTATTTCATGAGACGGGCCACACTAATGTGAATCAGTAAGAAGATAAAAGTTTGAGGGTCAGACAGGATACAAAGTAGGTCGGCGACTGGACTGGGTCCAGGGTGACCGTAGACTTGTCTGATCCGTGTGGTTCGAGACTGATCGAGTGTTGAACGTATTGGTCGTATGCTGGGTGTTATGGGCCCCAGTAAACCTATGTAGCCTAGCGATTGCAACGTCGAACCTGCCCTACGGTGTCTGACTAGGAGGAGATCTGGGGTGGGCAGCGTGGGAACTCCACAGAAACCGTCTGGGACGCGTTGTCTGGTGGGACGCGGCGCTGCTAAGGCAGGCGTAGGAGGGAATTGACGTTGCAGGAGCTGGTGTGAACGGTTGCCACGTGCGGGTCTGGGACACGCAGGTGTCGTGGTCAGGTTTCCCCCTGCAGGGTATAAAATCGTTTCGAACCGCTGTCGCCCCCAGTTAGTGGGCATGCTCGTGAAACGCACCACATTTTAGTAAATAGGTTGAGACACCATGAGAATGATTTATGAATAATAATACTGCTATTGATGATTCTGTTATGTTTGTTTAGTTCAGTGCTAACTAAATTTACTTTCTAATCACTTAGTCTGATGCTAAAACGTGACAAGAGTAGTATAGGCTTGCGAGTCCTTTTGGAAGTAAACCCTCCCGAGTCAGCCTTCATGTCTAGGAGTCGGCTGTAGCCAGCCATTTGTCGGGTAAGTCTTGCTGAGCTTCTTAGAAGCTCACGCGTTAGCGTTTTGTGGTTTTCAGGCGCCGACATGCAGGAACCAGCAGGTAGCTTCCATTGGGAGGAGTCTCCCCTCGAGTTTGGGAACCTCCAGTGGGAGTTGTGCGAGTCGCCGCAATGAATGTTGAAGTGGCTAGTAGCATGATGCCCGTGGGCACGGCGCGTGCTTTTGCTTAAGTCCGAGTGTCGGAGTGTAATAGTTCTAGTCTTCCGCTGTTATCGTTTTCAAAACTTCTGCGTACTCTGAAAACAATGTAATATTTAACTTTAAATTTATGAACCAATGATGTATTAAGTGCTCTCCTCTTGTAAATTATTGCTGTTTATTCCTGCCTGTGTTGTATCGTGTGTACGCTCGCTTCGTCGAGCGTTGCCCAACAAGATCTTGGCTTAACGACTGACCGGATCCGTCCCGAGACGAGGTTTTCTGGGCGGGGTCGTGTCAGTGGTTGGGAAGAGGAGACGCCCTCGGAGTGGACCTTCGAGTGGGTCCCCGCTTCTCCCTCCCGTGGAGATTAAACACCATCGGACTGGGGTGTTTGATCGAGGCGCCGAGTGTTAGATTTTTGCTTCCGCTGAAATCCACATGTTTGTTATCAAAACTACGTTACCGCACTTCTAAAACTTCTGAAATCAGTTGTAATATAACCAGAATTAATGTATCTTTAAGTCATTTATGCGAGTCCTTGTTAATTATTGTACTGTAAAGTCACTTGTTTCGGCAAGCGGCCCTCCCAAATGATCCTGGATGAGCAACCGTACGATTTTATCGGACGGGGTTGTGACAGCTGGTATCAGAGCTATTTGGGGGTTAGTACTCTAATTAACGAGGCATGTTTTCAAAAATTACGCTACGGTGAGGTACGGTATAGAACAGCCCATAGTGGAGGTTAGAGTTAGGAAGGTGGCAAGCTAACTGTGCATTCATGCATTTTACCTTCCTGTGAGTTTATGATTATGTAACGACGCACCAACAAACTACGCGAAGGTACGTGTTATAATTTTTGCAACGACGCACCAACGAACTACAATGAAGGTACGTAGTCCTGCCGTGGGATAGTATTCACGGTCGTTTGGTGTTCGCGTTGCTGGTTCACCCATCTTGCCTGAGATGCTTTTCATGGCCGCTAACGGCAAGGCGTTACTGGTTGCCGCCGGTTGCCATGAGTCGTGACTATCATGGCCATATTGCATACCTGTTATGTGATGTGATTTTCTGCAGGTACACTGACTATCGTTAGACCGTGTAGAAAACGTTTTTGTTCGAGGGAACGAGTAGTGCCACCGAGGTTCCGAGCTAGGTTTCCTTTTTGGTGAGGACGAATAGGTCGCATCATTCTTTCCTTTTGCATGGTACTAAATGGTAAATCTTGAACAACAAGAAACGTAAAATTCGCCTTCTTGTGTTCAGCCTGGTTCTTGTTCTCTGAAGGCTGATCCAGTCCTTGGAACTATCGTTGAACCATTTCACCTGGATTTCCGTTTCTTAAGGGGGAAGGTGTCCCTCTGTTCTGGGAGAAAAGGACATCGGACATCCGGTGCAGGACCGGACAGTCCGAAGACACTCCCTCCGGAAATTCTTTTTTTTTTTTGGCCACCGAACATTCCGACGTGGGATCGGACCTTCCGGTGAACACCTCTCTGGACTGAAATCAACCAAGCAGGGATTTCAGCAATGAGTCGTTTTCCAAAGCTTGTAGTTTCGCGCCTGTTATTCTAAAAATGTGAAAGGGCACAATTTGGAAAGGTGTGAAAAATCTCTACGACTTTTGTAGTTGGAAAATCTTATGATTCCAATCCCCACTACAGGAAAAATGTTTTCTCTCTGCTGCCATGGCAGGACAGAAACCTGTTATTGTTCAGAAAATCCCATCCTTGATTGATTCTTCCTATTTTAGGTCTTGCACATTATTCCTCATTTGGTTAAGAAATGAGTTGTAGTGTAGGACTTGCGCCTCTCATTTTGGAATGAGGGCTAATTGCTTCAACTTCTTACACAGATGGTCCTTTCCGACGAGGACAAATGTGCTGCCCTCGAAGCGCATATCGTCGAGCTCGAGGCCGACCTTGTGGAGATGGCCCAGGCTCGCAAACAGGCGGAGCAGTCCTGTTCCGAAGAGGAGCAGGAACGCCTGAAAGTGCTTTTGGAGTGGCTTGAGGTTTCCTACAAGTTAGAAAAGGTTAAAGCGGAGAACTGTGGTTTAAAAGCCCAAGTCAAGAAGTTGCAGCAGCAGTTTCAGGAGCAGAAGGCCCAGGCCGATCAGCAAATCGCTGAGCTGGAGGGTGAGCGCGACGACCTGAAGTTGTAGGTCAATGAGCTCGAGGCTGAGGCAGATGGATGGATGAACTGAGGCTTGAGGCGGAGAACGAGACTCATGATGTTCGCGCTCAGCTCCACAATGCCGAGGAGACCATTGAGCAGATCCACGCTCAGTGGGAGGACGCTGTGATGGACCTCGAGATGGCTCTTCAGCATCAGGCCCCGCAGCCGATGCCGGCACCTGACGTCGCTCCACCCGATGAGGGGTCAGGCATGTCTGGCGTAGAGGACGAGCATCCCCCGTCGCCCTACGATGAGGAGATGCATTCCAACACTGACAGCCCTGTGCCCTAGTCATCTATCACGGCCTAGGTTGCGTACATATATGTGTGCAACTAGAACCCAAGACCTTGTAGTCTCTTTTATTCCGTGTCGAACGGTTATTGTGGGCATACATCCCGTGAGCAGCGTAGCTATGGCTCGGTGTCGTTACGCAATTTTGTAAAATGTGGCTCAGCCACTTCGGGATGTAATGCGGGTACTCTTTCATGTATGCCATCGTTGACCTCCTCATGAATGAAGCGATCCAAGCTATGTGTGTCTATTTCCATTGTTATAACATATATCTGGTCATGCTGTGTTTGGATGCATTCTGTTGGCCTGTGTGTGTTCAAGCGCATGATCAATCCTCTAATGGGGTGAAGGCTTCTTATGACAGATGGCAGGACGTACTCGCGGATCGAGCGGGCAGGACCAGGCTAGTGGCTCCAACCTTCTTCCACCGCCACCCCCACCCCCAAGGATGTGGGAACAGTTCATGGCCACCCAACAGCAGCTCATGCAAATCCTGATCGAGCAGAATCGCCAGGGTGGTCGTCAGCGTGCACAGGCACCCCCACCAGAGAACTCCTATGGGGACTTCTCAGCCGTCCATCCGCCAACCTTCGCGGATGCAGCTGACCCATTGGACGCTGACAACTGGCTGCACACCATCGAGTCCAAGTTTGAGCTCCTTCATTGTACCGAGCATCAGAAGACTCTCTTCGCGGCTCAACAACTCCGCGGACCGGCGAGAGCATGGTGGTTTAATTACATTGCCTCTCTTCCCGATGGCCACCAAGTGCAATGGATGGAGTTCCGGGAAGCTTTCAGGGCACATCACATTCCTGATGGCCTCATACAGCGAAAGACGCGCGAATTTGAAGAACTGCGTCAAGGCCAAATGAGTGTTTATGAATACTCGCGCAAGTTCAACTACCTGGCGCAGTATGCTGGACATCACGTGGACACAGACGCCAAAAAGAGGGGCTGTTTCATGAAGGGCTTAAACTCCAAGCTGCGTGATCGCCTAGCCCTCCACAACAGCGCCAATTTCAACGCACTGGTGAGTGCTGCCATCATTCAAGAAGATCCTACGCGCGCTCACCAGGAGGAAAAGAAGCGCAAGCGTGCAGTTGGGGGTCCCTCTGGTAACCAGCCGCCCCAGAGGTACCGTTTGGCTATCACTTCCCCGACGGGTCAGAAGTTCAAGGCTGCAATGCCACCGGGTGGAGGTTATCGTACATCATCCTCCCAGCAGTCCATGGTACGCCAAGGCCTCAGTCTGGGCAGCAGCCTAGCTTCAACTCCGGGGTTCACAGGCAGATGACTCAAGCTCCTCGTCCACCGCAACAGTACAGCAATGCGGGCCCAAGGCCGTGTTTCAATTGCGGTCGTCCCGGCCACTTTGCTAAAGATTGCCGCTAGCCTCCTCGTCAGCAGGGTAATGCCCAGCAGGGCAACTCCCGCAACAACAACAATTCCCGTCCCCAGCCTGCCGGGGGCGCACCTACTCAGGGCCGTGTCAATCACACTGTGGCTGAGGAAGTTCAAGAAGGTGAACAAGTCCTTGCGGGTATGTTTTCTATTCGAACGCAGCCTGTTTTCGTTTTATTTGATTCGGGTGCCACCCATAATTTCATTAGTAGGGCGTGTGTCCAGAGGTGTGGTCTTCTCACCGCCACCACCAAAACCCCTATATTATTACCTCACCCGCTGGAAAAATATCTACCACACTAAAAGTCCACCAAGCACCACTAAATCTGGGCGGAAAAATATTTAAACCCCAATTCATCGTTCTTGACCATCATGGCATAGACCTAATTTTAGGCATGGGTTGGATGGTGTACCATAATGCCGTGTTGCATATTTCCTCTCGAGAGATTCAATTAAACTCCCCTCTACACGGCTCCATATCCTTTCTAGTTGCACCACCCACTCCCAAGTCACCTAGCCTTCACCAAGTTTCTGGTGAAAAGTTGGAGGATATTCCAGTGGTGTGTGAGTTTCCTGATGTCTTTCCGGAGGATTTACCGGGATTGCCACCCGATCGGGACGTCGAGTTCAAAATCGAACTCCAGCCCGGTACCGCTCCCATCTCTAGAAGACCGTATAGGATGGCTCCGAATGAGTTGGCCGAATTAAAAATTCAACTAAAGGAGTTGTTAGACAAGGGTTTTATTCGACCTAGCTCGTCTCCTTGGGGTTGTCCCGCCATATTTGTGAAGAAGAAGGATGAGACCCTGAGACTCTGTGTTGATTATCGACCGTTGAATGCGGTCACCATCAAAAACAAATATCCTTTGCCCCGCATAGACATCCTGTTCGATCAGCTTGTGGGCGCCAAGGTCTTTTCCAAAGTTGATCTTCGCTCGGGGTATCATCAAATAAAAATCCGCCCTGAGGACATTCCCAAGACTGCCTTTTCTACAAGGTATGGCCTCTACGAATACCTTGTCATGTCCTTCGGTTTGACCAATGCTCCAGCCCACTTCATGTATCTAATGAATTCCGTTTTCATGCCCGAGCTGGACAAGTTCGTCGTGGTCTTCATCGACGACATCCTTATTTATTCCAAGTCGGAGGAAGAGCATGCGGAACATCTTCGTATTGTTCTCCAGAGGCTGAGGGAACATAAGCTGTACGCCAAATTCAGCAAATGTGACTTTTGGTTGAAAGAAGTACAGTTCCTTGGTCATGTGATTTCCGCCGAAGGTATCTCTGTTGACCCAAGCAAGGTGAAAGATGTGCTTGACTGGAAGCCCCCAAAGTGCGTCAAAGGTGTTCGCAGCTTCCTTGGGCTTGCTGGATACTATCGACGGTTCGTCCCAAACTTTTCGAAGATCTCCAAGCCCATGACGGAACTGCTTCACAAAGGGGTCGCTTTCTATTGGAGTGATTCTTGCGATGAGGCTTTTCGAACTCTCGAGAAACACTTAACCACCGCTCCAGTTTTGGCTCAACCGGACATCACCAAACCGTTTGATGTTTATTGTGATGCTTCTGGCACGGGCCTGGGATGTGTATTGATGCAAGACGGTCGCGTCATTGCCTATGGATCAAGACAGCTGCGACGTCATGAGTTGAATTATCCCACTCATGATTTGGAACTCGCCGCAGTTGTGTTTGCCTTAAAAATCTGGAGGCATTATCTTCTTGGGAATCTCGTGCACTTGTACACAGATCACAAAAGCTTGAAGTATATTTTTTCTCAAGATGATCTGAATATGAGGCAAAGAAGGTGGATGGAATTGATCAAAGACTATGAAATGGAAATCCATTACCATCCGGGCAAGGCGAATGTTGTGGCTGATGCCCTAAGTCGCAAGGCTGGGTGCAATTCCACCTTAGCTCAAGCTTCTACCACTGTTCTCTGTTGTAGCCCAGAAGAGCCAAGCCTTCGCATCATTCCCTATGGGTCGTTGTATAATTTGGCTCTCATTCCTACCCTCCGTGAGGAAGTAGTTGCTGCACAGAAGGTTGATGAGGGGATGGAAAAGATCCGCGCTCGGATTGACAGCAACAAAATGAAGTGTTTCCGCCTTGATGAGGAAGGTGTTCTTTGGTTCGGCAACCGCCTCGTCGTATCGAAGAATTTCGAGCTGCGGAAGAAAATCATGGATGAGGCTCACGTCTCCAAGTATGCTATCCATCCAGGTAGCAATAAGATGTACCAAGATCTGCGAAGGAAATTTTGGTGGGCTCGAATGAAGCGTGAAGTCGCTCGGTATGTTGCTGAGTGCAACACATGTCGCCAGGTCAAAGCAGATCATCTGAAGAGTGCTGGTCCGTTGCAGCCTCTCAATGTGCCATCATGGAAATGGGAGGACATTAGTATGGACTTTATCGTCGGTCTTCCTCTCACTGCCCAGAAGCATGATTCTATTTGGATCATAGTAGATCGACTCACCAAATCTGCTCACTTCATCCCAGTGAACACTCATTATAATGCGAGGAAATACGCGGAGCTTTATATCTCTCGTATCATGTGCCTCCATGGTGTTCCAAAGACCATCATTTCTGATCGGGGTACCCAGTTTGTGAGCCGTTTCTGGGAACAATTTCATGAAGCACTTGGTACTAAGTTAATTCATGGTTCAGCTTACCACCCGCAAACCGATGGTCAGACAGAGCGTGTAAATCAAGTTCTGGAAGATATGCTTCGCGCATCTGTGCTGACCCATGGGACGAATTGGGAAGAGTGCTTACCATTGGCTGAGTTTTCGTACAACAATAGCTATCAAGAGAGCATCAAGATGTCTCTGTTCGAGGCATTGTATGGTCAGCCATGTCGCACGCCATTAAACTGGTCTGAGGCAGGAGAAAGAGTAATTTTTGGGCCAGATTTGGTGACTCAAGCCGAAGAGAAAGTGAGGATTATTCAAGAAAATTTGCGAGCTGCAAGGTCCCGGCAGAAAAGTTATGCCGACAAAAGGCGTCGACCGTTAACTTTTAAAGTGGATGATCACGTCTATCTCCGTGTGTCCCCAACAAAAGGTGTCCAACGCTTTGGCATTAAGGGTAAGTTAGCTCCAAGATTTATTGGACCTTTCAAAATCCTCGAGCGATGTGGTCCCGTAGCATATCGATTGGAGCTACCCTCTCATATGTCGGGAATTCACAACATCTTTCATGTCTCTCAGCTCCGGAAGTGTTTGAAGCTGCCTGAACAAGTGGTCATCCCGGATGTTGAATTAATCCAAGAGGACCTCACATGTCCGGAGATGCCAATGAAGATACTTGATCGGAAGGATCGCGTAACTCGCCGGAGGACCAAAACTTTCTTCAAGGTGCAGTGGACAAATCATTCAGAAGATGAGGCTACCTGGGAAAGTGAAGAATTTCTTCATTCACAGTTCCCGGAATTCATGGCATCGGTCGTGAAATAGTCATCGATCCCTCCCTTGTAGCGTTTCCTCGAAATCTCGGGACGAGATTTTCTTAAGGGGGAAGGGCTGTAACATCCCGAACTAAATTCTCGCTAAATCTATTGTCAATAAAGACTTGATTGTGTTCAATAAAAATCTCAAAACCCAAAGTAAATGAAATCATAGGACCTAATCAAAAGAACTTGAATTCAAAAATCTACTTTGAAATCCAATCTTTATTTTCTTTTCTGCTCTGCCGATGCAGAATTGACCCGGCCGGCCTTTGCCCTGCTGCGTCGCGCTGCTGCCGTGCGGCTGCTTGCCGCCGTCGCTGCTCGCCGTAGCCGGCTTGCCCGAGCCTACTCTCGCTAGCGCCGCCGGAACCCCCGCTCTCCACCGTCGCGCCGCCCGGCTCCCTCTGTTCTCCCACCCACGAGCCGCCGCCCGAGTCCCTGCTCCACCCCCGGGCGCCGCCTCCCTGTTCCTTTCCATGCCTTCCCGACCCCGACTTTGTGGGTCCGATTCGCCCGACCTCCGACACAGAGGTCGGAGGAATTTTCCGATTCGCCCGACCTCCGACCCAGAGGTCGGAGGATTTTTTCCGGTTCGCCGACCTCCGACCCAGAGGTCAGAGGAATTTTTCGATTCGCCCGACCCCGACCCCAGTGGTCGGACATTATTTCCGTCTCGTCCGATCCTTCGTCAGCCGTTTCGCTCCGCCTCGCTCGACCCCGAGGTCGGACAAGCCGCTTTTCACTCCGCCTCGCTCGACCCCGAGGTCGGATAGACTCGTCGGACCCGAGTTCGGAGCACCCGCGCCATTAATGCTGCCGGCCATCTTCCCAACCGTAAAAGCGCCTGGCCGTACACAGCAGTGCCGCCTCCGCGCGGAAAGTCTTCGTGATGGGACGCGCACGCCTGGCGCCCATGCGATGCAGTACGCTGCCGCCGTGCCAACTTGCACCGTGTCTTGGAGAGACAAGAGGAACGGAGACTGATAAATTCCAGAGACGAAACGTTTCACTCGTGCGCATTCTTTTGCTCTTCCTGCACGCTCGTTTCTCTGCTCTCGTCTCCCATGCCTTCCGCCATTACCGTCGAAGAGCTCCGCAGGGCCGATAATAGAGCAAGTTTCTCTCGTGCTCAGGTGAGCTCGATAACGCATGCCCTGCCGACGGTTCCATCATCCGCCGATATCGTCTCTAACCGCCGCCCCATTCTTCCGCATTATTGCAGAAGTAGCGGCGCGTCAACATCTCTTTTCCGGCGACCGGTCTCCGTTGTCGTTCGTTCTTACCGTCAGCCCTCTGGTAATCTTTGCCGTCTGACCAGTCTAGCTAAATCCTGTTTACCGAAACAACACACTAAATTTGTTAAAAAGAAATTCATGCACCTTCACTTCTCTGTTAATACAAGTTACCACCACCAGCATTAAATCCCGGTGTAAACTAAGTTACCTGGCATCTTCATATAGGAACCGAGCTGCAGACGGCCACCGAGGCTGAGGAGGATTTCCCCGCTGCCGACCCCGCCATCGACTGTGCTAACTTCTCCCCGAACCGAGGCAAGCCCCGGTGCATACCTATGTTTAAAGTTTTACTTTCTCACTGTGTATGTAGGTTTTGTTGTGCATTAAGTTTCGAGGCTTGTGTGAAAACTTAGTTGCATGACTTGTAGGATCGCCTACGGGTTGTTCTGTTAGAGCCAGTACGTTAGTGCTATGCCTACTAATAGGGCAACGAAGGGATTTGAGTGGTATGGAGACTACTCAGGGGATTATTTATAGAAGTAATTGAGAAAGTCAGGACCCAACATTGTGTGAATAAAATTTGAGCACGGTGTCGGGTGCGGTTGCATTGGTCAAGTTTGAGTTGTGTACCGAATACATATTGGCATATGGGACCCAGGAAACCGACGTAGCCCATTGCGCAGTGTTTGGACAATTGGCCATCTCTTTTTCCGGGTGAACGGACCAGTATGGTGGATGAATTCGTATTTCTATTTTTCTTGGGCATGTGCTAGTGGGAAAGGCTTGGGGCCGTACAGGAACGCAGGACGTTGCCTGGAGGACCATGTCCTTGGAGAGATGGATGTTGGACCAACTCTGTCGCGATGCAGTGAAAGGTGGCCACGTGTGACTCGTGGAGTGCGCACGTGTCGTGTTATTCGGGTTTCTCCTGCAGGATGTAAAATCAATTATAATTGCCGCCCCTCGCGGTATTGAGTACCACTTGCTCCTTTCTGCCGTGGCGACACTATAAAATGTGATAGCAGGAATTGTGATCGGAGGTTTGAGAATAAATTTCAGACTGTTGTATTGCACTTGCTTGTTTAGTTGCTGTCACACTTAGTAGAATTACATTAGCAATCTGATAACTTGGCTAAAATACTGAAAAACCATTAGTAGTGCTATCTTTTGCAAATACCTACCAGCTGCCACCAATATTCCAGCATTTTAGGAGTCGGCCTTATGTAACATCCCGAACTAAATTCTCGCTAAATCTTTTGTCAATAAAGGCTTATTGTGTTTAATAAAAATCTCAAAACCCAAAGTTAATGACATCGTAGAATCTAATCAACAGAACTTAAATTCAAAAAATTTAATTTGAAAATCCAATCTTCATTGTCTTCTGCTTCTCACTTCTTTCGCCCGTGCACCGCCGGCCTTGCTCCGCTCCGAGCAGGGACGAGTGCCGTCCGGTCTCCTCTGTTCGTTTTCCATGTCTTCCCGACCCCGTCGTTGGAAATTTTCCGTTTCGCCCGACCTCCGACCCAGAGGTCGGATGATTTTCCCGTTTCGCCCGACCTCCGACCCAGAGGTCGGATGACTTTTACGTTTCGCCCGACCTCCGACCCAGAGGTCGGATGATTTTCGCGATTCGCCCGACTCCGACCCCCAGCGGTCGACATTATTTTTCGTCTCGCCCGACCCGTCGTCATCACTCTCCGCTTCGCTCGACCCCGAGGTCGGACAAGCCGTTCGCTCCGCCTCGCTCGACCCCGAGGTCGGACAAGCCTTTTCGCTCCGCCTCGCTCGACCCCGAGGTCGGACAAGCCGCTCTCGCTCCGCCTCGCTCGACCCCGAGGTCGGACAAACTCGTCGGACCGAGCTCGAAGCGGCCACACCATTAATGCTGCCGGCCATCTCCCCAACCGTAAAAGCGCTTGGCCGTACACAGCAGTGCTGCCACCGCGCCGAAAGTCTTCGAGATGGGACGCGCACGCCCGGCGCCCATGCGCTGCAGTACACTGCCGCCGCGCCAACTTGCGCCGTGTCCTGCAGAGACAAAAGGAACGGAGACTGATCTTTTCCAGAGACGACACACTTCACTCGGCGTGCTCATTTGCTTTTCTGCGCGCTCGTCTCTCTGCTCTCGTCTCCTCTGCCTTCCGCCATTTCTGCCGAAGAGCTCCGCAGGGCCGAAGGCAGAGCAAGCTTCTCTCGTGCTCAGGTGAGCTCGATAACCCATGCCCTGCCGTCGTTTCCCTCATCAGCCGTTATCGCCTCTAACCGCCGCCCTAATCTTCCGCATTATTGCAGAAGTATCGGCGCGTCAACGTCTCTTTTCCGGCGACCGGTCTCCGTTGTCGTTCGTTCTTCTCCGTCAGTCCTTTGGTAATCCTTGCCGTCCGCCCAGTCTAGCTAAATCCCGTTTACCGAAACAACACGCTAAATTTGTTAGAAAGAAATTCATGCACCTTCACTTCTCTGTTATATAAGTTCCCATCACCAGTATTGAATCACTGAGTAAACTAAGTTACCTTGCATCTTCATATAGGAACTGAGCTGCAGACGGCCACCGAAGCTGAGGAGGATTTCCCCGCTGCCGACCCCGCCATCGACTGTGCTAACTTCTCCCCGAACCGAGGCAAGCCCCGGTGCACACCTAAGATTTAAAGTTTTACTTTGTCACTATCCTTGTAGGTCTGTTTGTCCATTACGTTGAGGAGTTGTTTGACACCTAGTTGCATAGCCTTAGTAGGAGTTCCTATGGGATAAACTCAGTAGCGTCAGCTAAGCGCTAGCATGCCTTGCTAATATTAGGAATCGGTAGCATATGAGTAGTATGGAGACTACTCATTTGATAGCTAAAATCTTGTGGGAGGTGGGTGACTGTCACATGTGTAGTCTTTTAGGGATGGGCACAAAATATGACATTAATTGATGGTCAAAAAAATGCTGCATGGAATAAGTTAACAATGGTACTGAATGTCGGCACCCATGGGCAAGTATTGAGTTGTGTACCGAATGCATACTGGCATATGGGACCCAGGAAACCGACGTAGCTCATTGCGCAGTGATTGGACGACCAGCCATCTCTTTTTCCGGGTGAACGAACCAGTAGGGTGGATGAATTCGCATTTCTGTTTTTCTTGGGTATGTGTTAGTGGGAAAGGCTTGGGGCCGTACAGGGACGTAGGGCGTTGCCTGGAGGACCATGTCCTTGGAGAGATGGCAGTCGGACCGACACTGTCGCGATGCAGTGAAAGGTGGCCACGTGCGACTCGTAGAGTGTGCACGTGTCGTGTTATTCGGGTTTCTCCTGCGGGATGTATGTGACACCCCAGGTGTCACTTAAACAGTATCGACAGATTTAAAACCCTAACAGTTAAATTTCACACTTAAAAGCCGATTCAACCTTGAAAATAAAAATAAATATTGTTCAAAATGCTTTAACGAAATCACTATGAAAACTTTAGCACCCAACAGAACACTATAGCCAGGGCTCAGAAAAAAAAAAAATTCAACTAACAGTATCGAAACCCGGTTAACAGGGATTTAATCCAAACCCTAACTTTTGTTATCAAAATTTCCATAGAACCCCGACCATATTTTTATATAACAATTAAGTACACTTCAAAATAGAATTTTGGAAAATTATTCAACATTTTTGGACAAGATTTAGACCTCTTAAAAATTCACACAACCTGTAATCAAGTTGGAAATTCAAGAATTTTTAGAAGCCGAATCATGACTTGAACCTTAAATGAAAAATGTTTCAAATAAAATTCTAAGTCTACACAAAAATTTTCAAAAATTTTAGAGCTCGGTAAATGTGCCATTCCATTGAATTAAATACCAGCCTTAGTAATTAAATTAAAAAAAAAAAATTTTTTTCAACCGTGCCAGCCCGCCCGACACGGCTGCAGGGCACCCGGCCGACACGGCCGGGATGGGGCGCCGCCCTACCCCCTGCCCCTCTGCCCCGGCGCCCCAGCCCTCTCTCTCTCTCGCTCTACTCCCCCGGCCCCTCTCTCTCTCTCTTCTGCAGCGCGCCGCCCGCAGCGCCGCCTGCCGCCGCCGCCCTGCTCGCCGCCCGCAGCACTGCCGTGCCGCCGCCTGCAAGCTGCCGCGCCGCCCCCTGTACCCTGCCGCCTCCCTAGCCCCTCTCCCCTATAAAACCGACGCCCCTCGTCACTCTTTTTCCCCCACTGCCCCTCTCTTCCTCCCCCCGCGCCCGAGCTGCTCACTGCCGGCCGCCGGCCGCCATTCTTGGGCCCATAGCCGCCTCCACGGTGGAATCCCACTCCCGGCCATCCTCCATCCAATTCCTTCGACCAAGTAGTCCCTCCCTGCACCGTGAAGCTCACCGACCTCCCCAATTCCACCAAGTCGAGCCATCTCACCGGGAATTTCTCGCCGTCGCCGCCACCGTCGACCTCCACGGTGAGACCCCTTATCCCGGCCAAAACCTCGACGAATACCATGTTGCCAGGCTTCGTCATGGTGTGTGGATCATTAAAAGCCAAGGTTCGACCCCCGGCGACCACCCCACCGCCGGCCAGACCCCGCCGGAGCTCGCCGGAGTTCATTCCCTGTTTTTCTTTTTCTGTTTTTATTTTCCAGATTATTGCCCTGTCTTGTAAAATTCGTATAAATTCGCAGAAAACTCCAAAAATAGCAAACCAAAATTTGTTGGAAACCTCATGAAATGAACTAATTTTCTGTTAAAACACTTTTTAGCAAATGACCAAAAATTTGCAGAATTAATTAGAAACCCTCTTTTCTGTTTTTGAATTTTAATTTGAAATCTAGGGAAATGCTAAGGCTGATCCAAAAATGCACCATGGCCACACACACCTCCTGTAATTTTATGAAGATTTTTGGAACATGTGATAATATGTAACCCTATTGAATAACTGCAATCTGCCTAGTTAAAATACTATTTTCTAAAATACATTGCAAAAGTCCTTTTCAGTGATGAAACCCTAAATAAAAGTTGTAGATTTGAAGCTCATGAGTGACCACATAAAATATTTTTGACTGAATCAAAGATTTACTAGGTCATTCTGATTTTATAAGATTGGAAAACAGGAACTTCGATGAATTTTTATAAAATCTAGAAAAATCATCTTGGCCCCACCCGAAGCTCAAAATGCTTAATTCAAAGAGTTCTATCAACTAAAAATAATCTTGAGGTTGAATTAAAACTTTCATCCCACCCTAATTTTAGGCGTCGAGTAATTAGGGTTAACCCTAATTCTGGGCGTCGCCAAATCGGAACCCTAAATTACTATCGATAAAAGCAACAAGTCTTTTCAATTAAACTTATCCTGCATCATGTAGATCTTGAAACGCACGAAGTAGCTGTGGATCCGACTGCATCGACCCCCGCAGAAGAAGTCGACATCAGCGCCGAAGGACCAGGCAAGCCCCGGTGCACAACCAAATTTTAACTTTTTCTTTTATAACTAAGTGTGACTTGTTTGTGCATTTAAGTGATAGGAGTTGATTGAAACCATAGTTGCATTTGTTTCCCCTAGGAAACCCCGACGGTAGATTGGATACCCCCTAGTATGCTATGCTTAGCAGATAGTTGTCGGTAGAAGTCGAGCAGGGTGAACTCTGCTCGCGAGTGGTAGGTTTTTAAATGAAGTTATTCGTGAGATGTGCCACAACATTGAGAATATGTAAGGAAGATAAAAGTTTGAGGGTCAGACTGGGTACAAGTAGGTCGGCGACTGGTCCGGGACCAGGGTGACCGTAGTCTGGTCTGATCCGTGTGGTCCGAGACTGATCGAGTGTTGAACGTACTGGTCGTATGCTGGGTGTTATGGGCCCCAGTAAACCTACGTAGCCTAGCGATTGCAACGTCGAACCTGCCCTACGGTGTCTGACTAGGAGGAGATCTGGGGTGGGCAGCGTGGGAACTCCACAGAAACCGCCTGGGACGTGTTGTCTGGTGGGACGCGGCGCTGCTAAGGCATGCGTAGGCTGGAATTGACGTTGCAGGAGCTGGTGTGAACGGTTGCCACGTGCGAGTCTGGGACACGCACGTGTCGTACGATCAGGTTTCCCCCTGCAGGGTATAAAAATCGTTTCGAAACGCTGTCGCTCCCAGGAGTGAGGATGCTCGTGAAACGCACCACATTTTAGAAAGAATAGGTTGTTTCACCATGGAAAAGAATTATGATGATCAATATTATTATCATTGCTTGTCGTCTATGTTTGCTTAGTTCAGTGCTAACTAAATTTACTTTTCTAATCACTTAAACTTGTGCTAAAATTTGACAAGAATAGTGTAGGCTTGCGAGTCCTTTTGGCAAATAAACCACCCCCTTCAGCCTTCATGTCTAGGAGTCGGCTGTAGTCAGCCACTTTGTCGGGTAAGTCTTGCTGAGCTTCTTAGAAGCTCACGCGTTAGCGCTTTGTGGTTTTCAGGCATCGACATGCAGGACCCAGCAGGTAGCTTCCAGGTGGAGGAGCCCCTCTTCGACTTCGGGAACCTCCATTGGGAGCTGTGTGAGTCGCCGCGTTGATTGTTGAAGTGGCTAGTAGTATGACGCCCGTGGGCACGGCGCATACTTTTGCTTAAGTCCGAGTGACGGAGTTGTAATAGATTAAGTCTTCCGCCGTTTTTGTTAAAACTTTCTTGCGGCGATACAACACAGGCACGAATAAACAGCAATAATTTACAAGAAGAGAGGGCTTAATACATCATTAGTTCATAGTTTGTAACTTAGGTCTTACATTAATTCAGAGTACGCAATAAAGTTTTAGCAAAAACAGCGGAAGACTTAATCTATTACAACTCCGTCACTCAGACTTAAGCAAAGTATGCGCCGTGCCCACGGGCGTCATACTACTAGCCACTTCAACAATCAACGCGGCGACTCGCACAGCTCCCAATGGAGGTTCCCGAAGTCGAAGAGGGGCTCCTCCACCTGGAAGCTACCTGCTGGGTCCTGCATGCTGATGCCTGAAAACCACAAAGCGCTAACGCGTGAGCTTCGAAGAAGCTCAGCAAGACTTACCCGTCAAAATGGCTGACTACAGCCGACTCCTAGACATGAAGGCTGAAGGGGGTGGTTTATTTGCCAAAAGGACTCGCAAGCCTACACTATTCTTGTCAAATTTTAGCACAAGTTTAAGTTATTAGAAAAGTAAATTTAGTTAGCACTGAACTAAGCAAACATAGACGACAAGCAATGATAATAATATTGATCATCATAATTCTTTTCCATGGTGAAACAACCTATTCTTTCTAAAATGTGGTGCGTTTCACGAGCATACTCACTCCTGGGAGCGACAGCGTTTCGAAACGATTTTTATACCCTGCAGGGGGAAACCTGATCGCACGACACGTGCGTGTCCCAGACTCGCACGTGGCAACCGTTCACACCAGCTCCTGCAACGTCAATTCCAGCCTACGCATGCCTTAGCAGCGCCGCGTCCCACCAGACAACACGTCCCAGACGGTTTCTGTGGAGTTCCCACGCTGCCCGCCCCAGATCACCTCCTAGTCAGACACCGTAGGGCAGGTTCGACGTTGCAATCCCTAGGCTATGTAGGTTTACCGGGGCCCATAACACCCAGCATACGACCAGTACGTTCAACACTCGATCAGTCTCGGACCACACGGATCAGACCAGACTACGGTCACCCTGGTCCCGGACCAGTCGCCGACCTACTTGTACCCAGTCTGACCCTCAAACTTTTATCTTTCTTACATATTCTCAATGTTGTGGCACATCTCACGAATAACTTCATTTAAAAACCTACCACTCGCGAGCAGCATTCACACTGCCCGACTTCTACCGACAACTATCGGCTAAGCATAGCATACTAAGGGCATCCAACAACTACCGTCGGGGTTTCCTAGGGGAAACAAATGCAACTATGGTTTCAATCAACTCCTAGCACCTAATGCACAAACAAGACATACTTGGTTATAAAAGAAAAAGTTAAAACTTGGTTGTGCACCGGGGCTTGCCTGATCCTTCGGCATTGACGTCGACTTCTTCTGCGGGGGTCGATGCAGTCGGATCCACAGCTACTTCGTGCGTTTCAAGATCTACATGATGCAGGATAAGTTTAATTGAAAAGACTTGTTGCTTTTATCGATAGTAATTTAGGGTTCCGATTTGGCGACGCCCAGAATTAGGGTTAACCCTAATTACTCGACGCCTAAAATTAGGGTGGGATGAAAGTTTTAATTCAACCTCAAGATTATTTTTAGTTGATAGACTCTTTGAATTAAGCATTTTGAGCTTCGGGTGGGGCCAAGATGATTTTTCTAGATTTTATAAAAATTCATCGAAGTTCCTGTTTTCCAATCTTATAAAATCAGAATGACCTAGTAAATCTTTGATTCAGTCAAAAATATTTTATGTGGTCACTCATGAGCTTCAAATCTACAACTTTTATTTAGGGTTTCATCACTGAAAAGGACTTTTGCAATGTATTTTAGAAAATAGTATTTTAACTAGGCAGATTGCAGTTATTCAATAGGGTTACATATTATCACATGTTCCAAAAATCTTCATAAAATTACAGGAGGTGTGTGTGGCCATGGTGCATTTTTGGATCAGCCTTAGCATTTCCCTAGATTTCAAATTAAAATTCAAAAACAGAAAAGAGGGTTTCTAATTAATTCTGCAAATTTTTGGTCATTTGCTAAAAAGTGTTTTAACAGAAAATTAGTTCATTTCATGAGGTTTCCAACAAATTTTGGTTTGCTATTTTTGGAGTTTTCTGCGAATTTATACGAATTTTACAAGACAGGGCAATAATCTGGAAAATAAAAACAGAAAAAGAAAAACAGGGAATGAACTCCGGCGAGCTCCGGCGGGGTCTGGCCGGCGGTGGGGTGGTCGCCGGGGGTCGAACCTTGGCTTTTAATGATCCACACACCATGACGAAGCCCGGCAACATGGTATTCGTCGAGGTTTTGGCCGGGATAAGGGGTCTCACCGTGGAGGTCGACGGTGGCGGCGACGGCGAGAAATTCCCGGTGAGATGGCTCGACTTGGTGGAATTGGGGAGGTCGGTGAGCTTCACGGTGCAGGGAGGGACTACTTGGTCGAAGGAATTGGATGGAGGATGGCCGGGAGTGGGATTCCACCGTGGAGGCGGCTATGGGCCCAAGAATGGCGGCCGGCGGCCGGCAGTGAGCAGCTCGGGCGCGGGGGGAGGAAGAGAGGGGCAGTGGGGGAAAAAGAGTGACGAGGGGCGTCGGTTTTATAGGGGAGAGGGGCTAGGGAGGCGGCAGGGTACAGGGGGCGGCGCGGCAGCTTGCAGGCGGCGGCACGGCAGTGCTGCGGGCGGCGAGCAGGGCGGCGGCGGCAGGCGGCGCTGCGGGCGGCGCGCTGCAGAAGAGAGAGAGAGAGGGGCCGGGGGAGTAGAGCGAGAGAGAGAGAGGGCTGGGGCGCCGGGGCAGAGGGGCAGGGGGTAGGGCGGCGCCCCATCCCGGCCGTGTCGGCCGGGTGCCCTGCAGCCGTGTCGGGCGGGCTGGCACGGTTGAAAAAAATTTTTTTTTTTTAATTTAATTACTAAGGCTGGTATTTAATTCAATGGAATGGCACATTTACCGAGCTCTAAAATTTTTGAAAATTTTTGTGTAGACTTAGAATTTTATTTGAAACATTTTTCATTTAAGGTTCAAGTCATGATTCGGCTTCTAAAAATTCTTGAATTTCCAACTTGATTACAGGTTGTGTGAATTTTTAAGAGGTCTAAATCTTGTCCAAAAATGTTGAATAATTTTCCAAAATTCTATTTTGAAGTGTACTTAATTGTTATATAAAAATATGGTCGGGGTTCTATGGAAATTTTGATAACAAAAGTTAGGGTTTGGATTAAATCCCTGTTAACCGGGTTTCGATACTGTTAGTTGAATTTTTTTTTTTTCTGAGCCCTGGCTATAGTGTTCTGTTGGGTGCTAAAGTTTTCATAGTGACTTCGTTAAAGCATTTTGAACAATATTTATTTTTATTTTCAAGGTTGAATCGGCTTTTAAGTGTGAAATTTAACTGCTAGGGTTTTAAATCTGTCGATACTGTTTAAGTGACACCTGGGGTGTCACAATGTACATCGATTATAATCGCCGCCCCTCACGGTTAAGAGTACCCGCTTGTCCACTGTGTCACATCTTGCCGAGAATGTGGGTTGTATGGTGGGAAGAAAACCGATGTATTGGGATCTCAATAAATTGTATTGCAACCATGTTTGTTTAGTATTAAGAGCACATTTTACTACTGCTAGTGAACTCTTAAAATCTCGACTAAAACCTGAAAATAGGATTTACCATTAGTGCTGTTTTTGCAAATACTTACCCTGCTGCCACAAATACTCCCTGCATACTAGGAGTCAGCCTTAGAAGGTCTATTGACGGGTAAGTCTTGCTGAGCGTCAGTCGCTCACGGTTTGTTGATTGCTGTTTTGCAGGTAATAGTGCTGACTGTAGCCAGGGTGGTTGGGAAAAGGAGACACCCTCGGAGTGGACCTTCGAGTGGGTCCCCGCTTCGTCCTCCCGTGGAGATTAAACACCATCGGGCTGGGGTGTTTAATCGAGGCGCCGAGTGTTAGACTTTTTGCTTCCGCTGAAATCCACGTGTTTGTTATCAAAATTACGTTTCCGCACTTCCTAAACTTCTGAAATCAGTTGTAATATAACCTGAATTAATGTATCTTCAAGTCATTTATGCGAGTCCTTGTTAATTATTGTACTGCAAAGTCACTTGTTTCGGCAAGCGGCCCCCCCCCCCCCGAATGATCCTGGATGAGCAACCGTACGATTTTATCGGACGGGGTTGCGACACCTTAGAAGGCCTGTTGACGGGTAAGTCTTGCTGAGCGTCAGTCGCTCACGGTTTGTTGATTGTTATTTTGCAGGTATTAGTGCTGACTGTAGCCAGGGTAGTTGGGAAGAGGAGACGCCCTCGGAGTGGACCTTCGAGTGGGTCCCCGCTTCTCCCTCCCGTGGAGATTAAACACCATCGGGCTGGGGTGTTTGATCGAGGCGCCGAGTGTTAGATTTTTGCTTCCGCTGAAATCCACGTGTTTGTTATCAAAACTACGTTACCGCACTTCTAAAACTTCTGAAATCAGTTGTAATATAACCAGAATTAATGTATCTTTAAGTCATTTATGCGAGTCCTTGTTAATTATTGTACTGTAAAGTCACTTGTTTCGGCAAGCGGCCCTCCCAAATGATCCTGGATGAGCAACCGTACGATTTTATCGGACGGGGTTGTGACACTATCATTAGATTACATGAAAGATTAACGCGCTGCTTTTCAATTCAACTACCAAATTTAATCAATTTAGCATTAAACTGGAAACCTTCTAATTAATCTCAACTTGTAAATTTGGACCTCATTTAATTAGTTCCACTAATTCCGTTAGATAGTTGAGGATATTAACTCTTCATTTTAGCACCACTAGACTTGTTAAATTATTTAATTAACTAGGGGTTATCTTGTGATGTCACAGTCCCGGACTGAGTTTTCTGGGCGGGTCTGCGTCACATAGTCTCATCATCTTAATTAAATGTGGTACGTTTCACAAGCAAACTCATAAACTAGAGCGACAACGATTCGAATAGATTTACTCCTGCAGGGATAACCTAATCATACGACACGTGCGCGTCCCAGACCGCACGTGGCAATCGTTCACACTAGATCATACAAAGTCAATTCTCTCCTACGCTACCTTAGCAGTGCTGCATCCCACCAGAACACACGTCCCAGACGGTTTCTCTGGAGTTGTCACACCTGCCCACCCGAGATCGCCTCTAATCAGACATTGTAGGGTAGGCTCGACTCTGCAATCACTAGGTTACATAGGTTTACTGGGCCCCATCATTACCCAGCATATGATCAGTACATTCAATGCTCGATCAGGCTCGGACCACACGGATCAGATAGGACTACGGTCACCCTGGACCCGGTCCTGTTGCCGACCTACCTTTCCCCTATCTGACCCTCTAGTTTTATCTTTCATTAATCATACTTAGCCATGTACGGCATGTTTCAGGAGGTAGTTTCATTCAACTCCTAGCAGCTGCGAGCAGCTTCCATTCTGCTCGACCTCTACCGGCAAGTATAGCTAACATAGCATGCTACCACGGGCTACCTATACCGATATACCAACAGGGTTCCCTAAGGAAACATATGCAGCTAGGGTTTCAAACAACTCCTGGAAACCTAAAGGACATACTACCAATCTATTCTTGAACCACAAGACTCCGTCTTCGTCTTCCAGGAAACAGTGCATCTTCTTGTCTTTCAGTCCAAGCCTGATATTCTCCATGCCCTTGTCAAATCGTTGAGCCTTTGCTACCTCGTCCCTGAGTGTCGGAACCAAAGCTAGATTGGACAGCGACCCATGGGGTAGGATTCTCAAGCTCATCTCTGGTTCCTCGATCGTAACCCCTTAATCTAGATAATGGCAGTGAGCATTCCTACTTAATGTATCCGCAACGACATTGGCTTTGCAGGGTGGTAGTGAATCTCCAGTTCATAATCCTTGATCAGCTCAAGCCATCTGCGCTGCCTCATGTTTAGCTCACTCTGAGTGAAGATGTACTTCTGGCTCTTGTGGTCAGTGTAGAGATGTACTAGATTTCCAAGCAAGTAATGTCTCCACACCTTCAAGGTTAACACTACACCGGCCAACTCTAAGTCGTGCGTGGGGTAGTTTAGCTCATGCTTACGGAGTTGTCGGGAAGCATAAGCAATCACCCGTCCATCTTGCATCAACACGCTCCCAAGCCCGATCCCTAACGCATCACAATATATGTCGAAAGGTTTGCTCAAGTCTGGTTGGGCTGGTACCGGCGTTGTGGTCAAGTGCTTCTTCAAGGTTTGGAAAGCTTCTTCACACTTCTCGATCCATTTGAACTTGCGATCCTTCTTGAGTAGCTCGGTAATGGGCTTGGCAAATTTGGAGGTATAAACCGACGATAGTATCCGGCTAACCCCAGAAAACTACGCACTTTGTGGACCGACGTGGTGCCTTCCACTCGACAACGTCTTGCACCTTTTCTGGATTAACAGCAATGCCCTCAGTGGATACCACGTGACCCAAGAATTGGACACGTTCAATCCAGAACTCATATTTGCTGAATTTGGCATATAGTTGATAATCTCTGAGCCTTTGCAAGACTATCCGGAGGTGCTCGGCGTGCTCTTCGGAGGTTTTGGAATACACAAGGATGTCATCGATGAATACCACCACAAACTTGTCCAGTTCTGACATAAAGACCGAGTTCATGAGATACACGAAGTATGCTGGTGCATTTGTGAGTCCAAACGACATAACCAAATACTCATATAGACCGTATCTGGTTGAGAAAGCTATCTTCGGGACGTCAATTGGACGAATTTTGATCTGATGATAGCCAGATCTAAGATCGACCTTAGAGAAGACCTTGGCTCCAGCCAGCTCTTCAAACAAGATGTCTATGCGTGGCAGTGGATATTTGTTCTTGATGGTAACCGCATTCAAGAGGCGGTAATCCACACATAACCTTAGGGATTGATCTTTCTTCTTTACAAACAAGGCTGGACATTCCCAAGGTGAGGAGCTAGGGCGTATGAAACCCTTATCCAGCAACTCCTTCAGCTGCACCTTCAGCTCGGCCAATTCTTTTGGTGCCATCTTGTAAGGCCTTCGAGATATCGGGGCCGTGCCTGGCTGAAGGACAATCTGGAACTCAACATCCCTATTTGGAGATAAACCCGGTAGGTCCTCTGGGAACACATCTGGAAACTCCCTCACTACTGGTATATCTTCTAATTGTTTCTCGGTGAGGTGGTAGGCTTGAGCAGAGGTGGATCTTGGGTGGATTAGGTTCAGGGCAACTGACCCATGAAGTGGTGAGTTTAGCAAGACTACACGGTTGGCGATATTGAGAATAGCTTTATGGTGTTTCATCCACTTCATGCCGAGAATAATATCTATCCCCTGCCCATCGATGATGATGAAAGTGGTGGGATAAGCTCTACCTCCCAGAATAAGTGGTGTTTCGTCTAACCCATGATGTGTTAGGATGTCTCCCCCCGGGGATCTTATCACAAAAGGGGGTTCTAGTTGAATGGTTGTGAAGGTTTTGTTCTTAAGAAATTTCCCACTGATAAACTTGTGTGAGGCACCGGAATCGAAAAGAACAAATGCGGAATGACCATTTAGCGAAAACGTACCCACCAGCACGGGCTTTCCTTCAGCTATCTCTCCGACCGTGGTGTAGTTCACCTGTCCGGTCCTGTGGGCCTTCTAGCCCTTCTGCTGGTTCTACCATGGATTGGGCTGGTGGCGGCCTCCATGCTGCTGGTGTGTAGGGCACTCACGAGCAAGTGTCCCGACAGCCCGCAAGTGAAACATGGGGTTCTCGGTCCATGTTTGGCGCCCTGCTGAGGTGGGTGAGCGCCTTGGTTTCTCTGCTACAGTGGCGATGGTGCACGGTACCCACCCTGCTGCTGGTTCTGCGGGGGCCTGTATGATTGCTGCGGAGGGTGGAAAGATGGCCCCTGCGGGGGTGCAACCCTGTACTTCCTACCATCTGGTGCGGTGTACACCAGACGGTACTTCGGGGACGGTGCACTAGACGAGCCACCACTAAAGCTCTTCTTCTCCTGTTGTTCTTCTCTAGGTATTCCTCTGTGATGAGAGCATTGCTCACAAACTCGTTGAAAGAGCCTCCTTGATTGAGAGCCAGGCGGCCCTGGAGCATGATGTTCAGCCCCTCCATGAAGCGATGCTTACGCTTCGCATCCGTATCCACCTGCTCTGGAGCGTATAAAGAGAGCTGGTTGAACACCCTGCACCAAGCGGCTACCATGTGTCAAGGCCATGAATTCCTTGGCCTTCCTCTGCATCAGTCCGGCAGGAATATGGTGAGCGCGGAATGCCTCCCTGAACTGAGCCTAAGGCACCAGGGAGTTCAGTGGGAAGGTGGCAAGGTAGTTTGTCCACCATGCACCTTGAGGATCTTGGCATCGACCCTTTGTGTTCACCATGCTGAAAAAGTGAACAAGGTTGTCGTTAGTGCAGTTCACTCCATGCTCCGTCTTGACATACAAAAAGGATTTCATAAAGCCATGCACTGTTAACTTATACAAACCAACTTCATTCATTCCCAAAATTATGACAGTACATCAGTCCCATAAACCTCCTTGTCTGTCGAACAGTCCAGTATTACACAAGGACAGCTTACGCTTGCTACTACGATATCCTTACTAGAAAACACAACATCTATCAAGACAACGATTACAACACACTCCTTGCGCTTACACCCTTGATGAACTCGATGAGCTAGGATGTCCCAGATCCACTAGACTGTGCTACTATTGTTGATCTACTCCTCCTCAGGCTCTAGGTCTGAGGCGTCGAGGTCCGACACCTCTGACTCAGGCGCATCGTCATCTGCGGGAGGTGGAGGCAGTTGCTGAGCCTCTAAGAGTCCAATGACTTGATGCTGCAGGTGATGGTTCT
The DNA here is from genome assembly GCA_001182835.1 of Oropetium thomaeum. NCBI lineage: Eukaryota > Viridiplantae > Streptophyta > Magnoliopsida > Poales > Poaceae > Oropetium > Oropetium thomaeum. The sequence goes on along the minus strand of LFJQ01000009.1, from coordinate 1,651,835 downwards.
CGTGAACGAGATTCTCGGCTACCTGCAGGGCCTCATCTCGCATAATCTTCAACTGATGAATGTACTCCAGCATAATTATACAAATATGGTCAAGGCGTGCAAGTGTGATGAAATGGAAGCGGGATGAACTCCTAATTCAAAACCTTCTTCCTTTGGAATAATTTGGAGATCATGGCTGCAGGAACTTTCTATATATAAATTTTTTTTGACATGCTCATTGGATTTTTCCATTGATTGGAGCATGTGGAGGTTTCCTTTCCTCATCTTCCTTCTTTTTTTTTTCTATGCAGCCATGTCTCTTTCTATGGATAGCATGGAAGGGTATGAATATGGTATATGGAGTATTTATTTGGTGGGTGGATGGATGGTAGGGTGGAATTGCTATCTCCTAGTGTAGGAGTTTTAGCAATGTGATGAAGTGTAAGTGAGCCTTGACCATATAAGCATAATTAACTTCTAACCAAGGGTCACAACAATTTGACAGAGCTCAACATGAAAATAAGTGGCATATGAGTCTAAGGTTTTTCGTGTAAGAACATCATATGGCTCTAGTAGGAATTTTCATGGCGCAAAGGAGCTTACAAATTTTATTTTGAAAAGATAAAAACTCCGGTTCATGCTTTGTTTGGAATAGGATTATAGCAGCCTTATTTACCATATGAAATCCTACAACAACCTAGACTAGGATTTTGTAGTTATGCAACCCACAAGTTTCAAGTATTTTTATGGTGAGAAAGATTAAAGCCAACAAACTGAAAACTTGAAAGAGTACTAGGTTGTATGAAAGGAATAAGAGAAAGATAAAGGAGCAACTATTGATCATTTCCAGAATAAGGTGCTAGCACTCATAATTTGCATGAACCTATTTATTCATATTTTTGGTATTTTTAATTTATCATGCATGTGTGAAAAGCAAAGTTGATTGTGAAAAGGAAATCTTTTTGGTATTATCTTTTTCATGCATGATTGGAAAATGAAATAAATGAAAGGAATGCTAGATGATACATATTACCTCAATGGGGGTCCTCCCCCAAGCTTGCTTGTTGCTCATGGGGCAGGTGGAGGTTGGTACCCCTACCATTGGAAGAATGCCATCATGTTGTTGTTGATGTCGCTTAGTTGAGCTCTAGCATTGTCCTGCCAAAGGTGGGCCTCGTCGATGAAGGTGTTGAGCGTGTTTCGCACGTCATCGGTCTGCACATTGAGGGCATCCATTTGTTGGGTCAAGCTTGCCATCCCCCTCTCATGGTCACCATAACCACGAAAAGAGAAGGATCGGCGAGTGGACCAATGGTGCGCACCTCCGCTTGAGTCCGTGGACTGGCAGGAGCTGTGGCCTTCCCACATCGCTACGGATGTTGGGACCCACTGTCCGGAGCTGGCACTTTGCTAGGCTGACCCACCAGCCTCATATGGCTGAGGAGGTTGGTCCCAGCCTGGCGCATGTTCGGCTGAACCTTCATCTTGTATGTAGGCTCCGGGCTGTTGCTCTGTCCTGTGTGCCTGACTGCGGCTACCAAAGAAAGATCTCCTAGGCGGGTCCTCTTTTCTAAGAGGTGTGGTTAGCTCCCGGCAATTATACAAGTGAAACTCTGGGTTAGGTAACCAGATTTCATTTGTATAGCCAGGGTAGAAAAATAAGAGGGAGCCATCGGGTCTATGTTTTAGTGTATGCCCTTGTACAAGATAACTTTCACCTACTAGAGAGCGTGGCCCGGGTATGTATGTGGTTAGGGCATTGGTTAAAGCTCCGCATCTAGAGGCTATACGAGTAACAAGGGAACTACACTCTATGGCTCCTTTGTTCGGAATATGATCTAACCATTGATTTATCATGGCCTTAACAGGAGAAATTTTTATCCTCTTAAGCATAGCATAAAGAATTCCCAATTCTTCAGCGTGAACTGTCCTAATGTCTTCCTGAGGGAAACAAGTAAGGACAAGCCACTTATGCATAAGGTTAAGGGTAGGATTTTGAATGGCACTATTTCTGGGTTTTCCTAGGGAGGTTTGTGCAGTGATACATTGCCAAAAATCTTGTTTGTTAAAACTGGGGGTAGCTTTTTCCAAACTTACAGAGAAATGTTGGTCAAAGCCTAGCATCAAGCTAAATTCTTACCATGAAAAATTATATTCTTTATTAAAGAACCAGAAAGAAAGCCCCTTTGTCAAGATTTTAGTGGTGCACAAAAATTGTATAGTGAGAAGTCGTGACCTGTCCTCACTAATTTAGCGAAATTCTCCCACCCCATATCATAAAAAATAGTGTCAAATTCAGAATCCATACTATTTTGGCGAGCAGCTCCAGATCAAATGTTCGCATAGGAACAAATGTCCGGTTGACGAGCAAGTTGTAGAGTCTTCGCTCATGGTCATCCTTCAAGTCGAGCAGGTTGTCATGCGTGAGCATCGGCGTGTTGTCTTCCTCCATTGGCAGCTCTGAATTCTTCATGAGGTGAGCTTGATGAATCTTTGGTGGCGGGAGGACTGTTGGTGCTGCGCCTCGAATTGCTCCTCATCACCCTCCAAAAGAGGTTCTCTTGGGTCTTAGGGCAGCTATTCCCCGAATGCCCCACAGACTTCGCAAGTCATGCGTGAATCAAGCGCTTGGAGTGTACCATGGAGCTCCGGCTTTTCTTCAAGGCGCTTTATAAGGAGATCCAGCTTAGCGGCGAGCATGTCCGTTTCCTTAACGGTGTGCATGCCCCGCTTCTTCGGTTGGAGACGATCTTTGCTCCAACTCTGGTTGGCTGCCATCTTCTCGATCAAAGCCGTCGCTTGAGGGACGGTGAGCGAGTAGAAGCACCTCCCGCAAATGCATTGATATGATCACAGGATTTTGGTCTCGACCCGTGAAAGAAGTTCTAAAGATGATGAACCAATCATTCATGTCGTGGTGAGGGCAAGCCAAGAGATACTCTTGGAAGCGATCCCACGCTTCGAAGATGGACTCATCCGATGTCTGCTGAAAGCTTGAGATTCTACCATGAAAGCGTTGGTTTTGCCCATCGGATAGAACTTGGTGAGGAACACGTTGAAGCACTTCTCCCATGTGTCCATAGCTTCTTAGGTGGCATAGAACCACTGTTTTGCTCTCCCAAGAAGAGAGAACGGAAACAATCAAAGCCTAACGGCTTCTGGCTCCACTCCCCTGACGGTGAAGGTACTGCATATCTTGAGGAACTGTTGAAGGTGAGCATTGGCGTCCTCGTTGGCCTTTCCACAAAATGGGCTGGCCTACACCATGGTCATGAGACCCGTCTTGAGCTTGAAACTTCCGTCGCCCATGTTAACCTTGGGCCATGACTTCCTTAATTGGTGCTTGGCTAGTCGACGGTCAAGCGAGAGCGAGCCTTGCGTAGAAACGCCTCAGGATCTTCATTGAAGTTTTCAGGCAAGTTGAAACCAGTCATACACTACCCTGTTTTAACACAAAGAGAAAACAGACAAGGATAAGCTTGTTTGAGTAAAGACACTAAGCATGAATATCATAGTGCACATAAATCATAATGCAATTCTTGTTAAAACATCACTCCCCGGCAACGGAGCCAGTAATGCTTGTTGGTACTTCTTACGTCATTACTAAGTCTTATCCAAAGACAATCCATAGCAATGGCACCAGAAGTATTTACAATGGTATTCTGACGTTTATGAAAAAGTCCGCAAGCGCACGGAGTACCGTTGTAGCATTTCACCTTGGAGTATTCTAGGGTATCATATTTATTTTCCGCAAGGAGGATGATTAACAAGAATAATGCATATGAAGTATGGTACTAATTCACTCATACTAAGATGTCATATACTCATGCAGGGGTGAACACAAGATAATTGTAGGTAGTCTGACACGAAGAAGAGGATCTACAAGTAATTATAATAGTGGAGTAGAGCTAATCTAAGACTAATCTAAGAACTGATTGTATTCCTATACATTTATATATACTAGCATACATATATGTTCTATGCTAGCAAGGGATCAAAGCAGGGACATATCGGGGCACCAGTTTACTCCCAATCCAGGGAAAAGACTCTAGCAATTATACACCTCTAACCCTACGACAGGACGTGGGGGATTACAAGGGACGGACAAGTCACTTCAATCTGCCTACCCCTGGCTCCGTGGGTCGCACAACATCCAAGGATATTTAGTGATCTAAGCACTACGCTTACATGCCTAAATAGTACTCTACCTGCCCGGGGGACCTTGGCACTTCGACTAGAGCATGCTCTAATGAGTACAGTGGAACTAATGCCAAAGCAATGATAAACTATACTAAACATATACATATATACATAACTACATATACATCTACACTTGAGACTATGGCTAGTATACTAGTATACTACCTAACTACACTAGCATAAATCCCAATTATATTCACATGGCAAGTATAAGGATAATATTTACCACTAAAACCGTATTAATAATGATGCATAGAAATGTATTGCACTGAAATATAATAAAGTCTTACAAAAGGAAATAAGGAAATGAGTACTATGGAGAGACTCCTAGAGAGCTAGAAGAACTCTTAAACTAATCCTAACTCCACTACTACTGAAATGAGAGTGTATTGCAGGTAAGAAACTCGTCGCGTGTGTCTTGGAAGTGAGGGAGAGGGGCTCTATTTATAGTTGGAGAAGACTTGAGGAAGTGAGCTTCCTCCCCCCTTCTAGACCGCTTCCCGTGAGAAATACCCGCCGCCGCTTTCACAATCGACCTTGGAGAGGCGGTAACAGCCACCTGGCCGAAGTGGGGGCCGAGTGGGCTAACCCACAGGTCGGCCGACCCAAGGGGTCGCCCAACCCCCTGTGGAGCCTACTCGGGTCCCACTTTGGCAAGGTGACTTTCTGGTGGGCCCTGAGCGTGGGTACGTGGTTGGCTTGAGTTTTCTGGTACTTTTGGCACGTCTGGTGGGTCCATGAATCCATGTGCTGCCCCCGTGGCGTCCTGTGGTTGGTTGGAGTTGTGTTTTCTCCACCTCAGCGATCCGTGGTGTGCCTCCGTGACAGGCTATGATTAGCTTGAAATGTGTTTTCTTGCCACGGAGCGGATTATACCTCAATTCCTGTGATTTTCAAGTACATGTGGAACTTTATTAATTTTAAACTAACATGCATATATGAAATGCATGTCCATATTCATTTTTAGAAAAATGTTAAGGTATATTTGGTACATAACAACAGCCAACACCCACCAGGCAGTAACCCTGCCAAAGTGGGACCCGATTGGGCCCCATAGTGGGTCGAGTGACCCCATGGGTCGGCCTACCTGTGGGTTAGCCCACTGTTGGTATTTCTTATCTCATTACTAAGTTTTGTCCAAAGACAATCCATAGCAATGACACGAGAAATATTTACAATGGTATTCTAACCTTTACAAAAGAGTTCGCAAGCGTACGGAGTACCGTTGTAGCATTTCACCTTGGAGTATTCTAGGATATCGTATTTATTTTCCGCAGGGATGATGATTAACAAGAATAATGCATATGAAGTATGATACTAATTCACTCCTATTAAGATATCATATACTCATGCAGGGGTGAACACAAGATAATTGTAGGTAGTCTGACACGAAGAAGAGGATCTACAAGTAATTACAATAGTGGTGTAGAAACTAATCTAAGACTAATCTTGGCACTCATTATATTCCTATATATTTATATATACTAATATACATATATGTTCTATGCTAGCAAGGGATCAAAGCAGGGACACATCGGGGCACCAGTTTACTCCCAATCTAGGAAAAAGACTCCGGCAATTATACACCTCTAAACCTACGACCGGACGTGGGGGATTACAAGGGACGGACAAGGCTGTCACTTCAAGCCGCCTACCCCTAGCTCCGTGGGTCACACGACATCCAAGGATATTGAGTAATCTACGCACCACGCTTACATGCCTAAATATTACTCTAGTCGAGGCGAACCTTGGCCCTACAACTAGACCATACTCTAATGAGTACAGTGGAACCAATGCCAAAGCAATGATCAACTATACTAAGCATGTACTATATATATAACTACATATACATCTACACTTAATACTATGGCTAGTATACTAGTATAGTACCTAAATACACTAGCATAAATCCTAAGTATATTCACATGGCAAGTATAAGGATAATAATTACCACTCAAACCATATGAATAATAAGAACTGTATTGCACTGATAAATCATAAAGTCTACAAAAGGAAATAAGGAAGAGAGTACTAGACCCATACCTATTCCTATGGAGAGACTCCTAGAGAGCTAGAAGAGCTCTTAGACTAATCCTAACTCCACTACTACTGAAATGAGAGTGTATTGCAGGTGGAAAACTCTTCTTGTGTGCCATGGAAGTGAGAGAGAGGGGTCCTATTTATAGTTGGAGAAGACTTGAGCAAGTGAGCTTCCTCCCCCCCTTTTGGATCGCTTCCCCCGCGAAATACCCACCACCGACTCTAGAACCGACCTCAGAGAGGCGGTAACTGCCACCTGGCCGAAGCGGGGGCTGAGTGGGCTAACCCACAGGTAGGCCGACTGACACGACCCCGCCCAGAAAACCTCGTCTCGGGATGGATCCGATCAGTCGTTAAGCCAAGATCTTGTTGGGCAACGCTCGGCGAAGCGGGCGTACACAGGATACAACACAGGCAGGAATAAACAGCAATAATTTACAAGAGGAGAGCACTTAATACATCATTGGTTCATAAATTTAAAGTTAAATATTATATTGTTTTCAGAGTACGCAGAAGTTTTGAAAACGATAACAGCGGAAGACTAGAACTATTACACTCCAACACTCGGACTTAAGCAAAAGCACGCGCCGTGCCCACGGGCGTCATGCTACTAGCCACTTCAACATTCATTGCGGCGACTCGCACAACTCCCACTGGAGGTTCCCAAACTCGAGGGGAGACTCCTCCCAATGGAAGCTACCTGCTGGTTCCTGCATGACGGCGCCTGAAAACCACAAAACGCTAACGCGTGAGCTTCTAAGAAGCTCAGCAAGACTTACCCGACAAATGGCTGACTACAGCCGACTCCTAGACATGAAGGCTGACTCGGGAGGGTTTACTTGCAAAAGGACTCGCAAGCCTATACTACTCTTGTCAAGTTTTAGCATCAGATTAAGTGATTAGAAAGTAAATTTAGTTAGCACTGAACTAAACAAACATAACAGAATCATCAATAGCAGTATTATTATTCATAAATCATTCTCATGGTGTCTCAACCTATTTACTAAAATGTGGTGCGTTTCACGAGCATGCCCACTAACTGGGGGCGACAGCGGTTCGAAACGATTTTATACCCTGCAGGGGGAAACCTGACCGTACGACACGTGCGTGTACCAGACCCGCACGTGGCAACCGTTCACACCAGCTCCTGCAACGTCAATTCCCTCCTACGCCTGCCTTAGCAGCGCCGCGTCCCACCAGACAACGCGTCCCAGACAGTTTCTGTGGAGTTCCCACGCTGCCCACCCCAGATCTCCTCCTAGTCAGACACCGTAGGGCAGGTTCGACGTTGCAATCGCTAGGCTACATAGGTTTACTGGGGCCCATAACACCCAGCATACGACCAGTACGTTCAACACTCGATTAGTCTCGGACCACACGGATCAGACAAGTCTACGGTCACCCTGGACCCAGTCCAGTCGCCGACCTACTTTGTATCCTGTCTGACCCTCAAACTTTTATCTTCTTACTGATTCACATTAGTGTGGCCCATCTCATGAAATAGTTTCGATCAACAACCTATCGTTTCGCGAGCAACGTCCACTCTGCTCGACTTCTACCGGCAAGTACCTACTAAGCATAGCACACTAAGGGGATGTCTATACCAACTACCGTTAGGGTTTTCCTATGGAAACAAATGCAACTATGGTTTCAATCAACTCCTAGTACTTAATGCACAAGCAAGACACACTTAGATGTAAAAGTAAAACTTGCAAATTCGGTTGTGCACCGGGGCTTGCCTGGTTCTTCGGTGTTGTTGCAGACTTCTTCGGCGGGGGTCGAAGAACTTGGATCCGCAGCTACTTCGTTAGCGTCAGAATCTACATGATGCAGTAGGGTTATGATAAGTTTAATGAAAATGAAACTTATTATTATTATCAATAGTGACCTCGGGTTTAGATTAGCGACGCCCAGAATTAGGGTTAACCCTAATTACTCGATGCCGTTGATTAAATTAAATTCTTACTCTGTGAATGATGTTTAAAGAAGTCTATTAAACTTCTATGAGGTGACTTTTAGTTGACATGTTCATCAACTTCAGCTTTAGTTAAGTTAATACGACATTTTTCATCGGTTAATATTATTTAATTACTTCGACTATTAAACTAGGGTTAAAAATAAAGATTTTAATTCTTCCTCAAGATTATTTTTAATGGGTAGTACTCTCTGGAATAAGCATTTTGGGCTTTGGGTAGGGCCTAGATGAATTTTCTGTATTTTATAAAAATTCATCAATGTTCCTGTTTTTAGATCTTGTAAAATCACAAAGAACTAGTAAACATTAGAATAAAATTATGAAACTTTATTTGAGCATTCCTGAGCACCAGATCTACAACTTTTCTTTTGGGGTCTAACCTTGCAAATGACTTTTACAATGTACTTTAGAAAATGCTATTTAAACTAGGCAGATTGAAGTTATTTAATAGGGTTAGATGCCATTTCGTGTTCCTAAAATCTTCATAAAATTCCAGAGGGTGTGTAGTACCATGGTGTACATGTAGATCAAATGTTAGCCCTAGCATTGCTCCATAATGCCATTTAAAATTCAAAAACAGAAAGAAATGTTTCTAATTAATTCTGCTAATGTTTGGCCATCTGTTAAAAAGTGTTTTAACAGAAAATTAGTACTTTTCATGAGGGTTCTACTAAATTTTGGTTTGGCATTTTTGGATCTTCCTGTGATTTTCTAGGGTTTTTAGAAGACAGAATAATAATCTGGAAAATAAATAGGAAAAAGGAAAAACAGTGCACAGTCTCCGACGACTTCCGGCGGCCAATTCCCGACGATGGGGTGGTCGCCGGCCGTCGAACCTTGGCTTTTCATGATCCACACGACATGACGAAGCTCGGCAATATGGTATTTATCAAGGTTGGGCACGGCAGAGGGGGTCTCACCGTGGGGGTGCTTCGGTGGCGGCGGCGAAGTCAAAATTCCGACGAGGTGGCTCACCGTTGGAGGGTTGGAGGCTTCTGTGAGCTTCACGAGGTGGAGAAGAGTTGATTCGGTGAGTGAATTTGATTGAAATTGAGTCGGGGCGGTGTTTCACCTTGAGGGGCGGCGGCAATGGAGTGTGGCGGCCGGTCGGGGCAGAGAGGTGAGCTCGCGCGCGGGGGAGAAGAATTGGAGAGGGAGGGGAAGAATTGGGGAGCTCGTGCGCAATTTATAGGAGGCCGGAGGGTAGGGAAGAGCAGGGGACAGGGGGGGGGGGTCGGCATGGCGGGCGGCGGCGCAGAGCAGGGGCGGCGCAGCTCGGGGGCGCGGGCAGAGAGAAAAAGAGAGAGGAGGGAGGGGGCTAGAGAGATAGAGAGGAGTGAGAGGGAGTGAGGAGGTAGGGGAGCCGGCGCAATTGAAGGCGACGTGCGGGAGCGGCGGCTGGGCTCGCGCGCCCTGTTGTCGGGCGGCGCGGCGCGCTCTATTGTCGGGCGGGCGGGTACTGTAGCCCGCCCGGCAACAGTTATATTATTTTTTTTTCTTTTTCTTTAATGCTGGAAGGGATCTAATGAATGGGCACTTCTCCCGAGCTCGAAATATTTTGAAAATTTTTGTACAAGCTCAGGAATTTATTTGGGACACTTTTCATTTAAAGTTCAAGTCATGATTTGGCCTCTAAAAATTCTTGAATTTCTAAGTTGATTATAGTTTCTGTGAATTTTTAAGAGGTCTAATTCTTTTCCAAAAATCTTGAATAATCTCCCAAAATTCTATTTTGAAGTGTACTTAATTGTGATATAAAAATATGGCTAGGGTTTTGTGGGAATTTTGATGGTCAAGAGTTAGGGTTTGGGTTTCTTTCTGTTAACGAGATTTCGACACTTTTAGTTGAAATCTCTCCGGACTTTGCTACATGCTCTGTTGTTTGTCAAACTTCTCATAGTGTCTCTTTAAAGCATGTTAAACAATATTTCTTTTTATTTCCATGATTGAATCTGCTCTAAAGTGAGTGAAATTATGGATTAGAGTTTTACTGTTGTCGACTTTTTGCCCTGGTGACACCTGGGGTGTCACAGCCCTCCCCCCTAAAAGAAATCGCGTCCCGAGATTTAAGGAGGGGGTTGGGATAGGTATAGGTATCTATGGTTTTGGGAGTAGCTCGGGGTAGTGTGACTGAAGAAATTCTGCAGATTCCCACGTGGCTTCGTCTTCCGTGTGGTTGCTCCACAGAACCTTGTAAAACTTGAGTGTCCGTCTTCTTGTAACTCGTTCTTTTTCATCCAGTATCCGGATTGGACGCTCTGGGTAGGTTAGGTCTGGTTGCAACTCTTCTACTTCTTGAACCACTTGGTCTACTGGTGCCTTCAGACATTTCTTCAATTGGGAGACATGGAATACGTTATGCACTCCTGATAATCTCTCTGGCAGCTCCACTTGATATGCCACTGGTCCGCACTTGGCTGTGATAGGATATGGACCTATGTATCGGGGTGCTAACATGCCTCTGATCCCGAACCGTTGAACTCCTTTCATTGGCGAGACTCGTAGGTAGACGTAGTCTCCTACCTCAAAGGTCAATGGTCTACGCCTCTTATCTGCATAGCTCTTCTGTCTTGATTTGGCGGCCTTCAAATTAGCTTGTATAATCCGTACTTTTTCTTCAGCCTGCTGCACTAGGTCTGGTCCCAATACAACTCTTTCGCCTGCTTCTGACCAATTGAGTGGGGTTCTGCAACTACGGCCGTAAAGCGCTTCAAAAGGGGACATCTGGATGCTGGCTTGATAGCTGTTATTGTATGAGACCTCTGCCAATGATAGATAGGTGTCCCATCCTTTTCCGTACTCCAAAACACAAGCTCGAAACATGTCTTCAAGTATTTGGTTCACTCTTTCCGTTTGACCATCAGTCTGAGGGTGGTAGGCTGAGCTGTGGATTAGCCTGGTTCCTAGTGACTCGTGGAGTTGTTTCCAAAATCGACCGGTGAATTGGGTGCCTCGGTCGGAGATGGTCGTCTTGGGCACTCCATGCAGACAGACTATCCGGTCAATGTACAGCTGTGCATACTTCTTCATGGTGTATCTGGTTGAGACAGGAATGAAATGGGCTGTCTTTGTTAAACGATCTACTACAACCCAAATTGAATCCAACTTTTGAGCTGTCACGGGTAGTCCAACAATGAAGTCCATACTTATGTCCTCCCATTTCCATGACGGAAGGCTCAAAGGTTGCGACAACCCTGCGCCTTTCAGATGGTCGGCCTTTACTCTGCGGCAGGTGTCACATTCCGCTACATACCGAGCGATTTCTCTTTTCATCCTTGTCCACCAAAACTTCTTTCGCAGGTCCTGGTACATCTTGTTACTGCCAGGGTGAATCGAATACTTGGATAAATGAGCTTCATCCAAGATCTTCCTTCGGAGCTCGTGATCCTTTGGCACTACCAGTCTGTTCTTGAACCACAAAACTCCTTCTTCGTCCTCACGAAAACACTGCATCTTCTTCTCTTGCAGCCCTAATCTGATCTTCTCCATGCCCTTATCAAGCTTCTGGGCCTTGGCTACTTCGTCTTTAAGTGTTGGCACTAAGGCTAGGTTGTAGAGTGCTCCGTGGGGTAGAATCCTTACGGCTGGCTCTAGTTCTTCGGTTGCAACTCCCTGATCCAAGTAGTGGCAATGGGCATTTCTGCTCAACGCGTCTGCCACCACATTAGCCTTGCCCGGATGGTAGTGGATCTCTATCTCGTAGTCCTTGATTAAGTCTAGCCATCTTCGTTGCCTCATGTTCAACTCGTTTTGGGTGAAGATGTACTTGAGACTCTTGTGGTCGGTGTAGAGGTGTACCAAGTTTCCCAATAAGTAATGCCTCCACACCTTCAAAGCCAGTACCACGGCTGCTAATTCCAAGTCGTGTGTGGGGTAATTCAACTCATGCTTACGGAGTTGCCTGGAAGCATAAGCAATTACCCGTCCTTCTTGCATCAACACACAACCAAGTCCAGTACCCGACGCATCACAATACACATCGAAGGGTTTACTTAAATCCGGTTGCGCGAGTACTGTTGCTGTGGTCAAGTGCTTTTTTAAAGTCTGAAAGGCTTCTTCACACTTTTCTGTCCACTTGAACTTCTGATCCTTCTTGAGTAGATCTGTAATAGGCCTGGCAATCTTGGAGAAGTTGGGAATGAAGCGACGGTAGTATCCCGCTAATCCCAAGAAACTCCGCACATGGTGGACTGTTGTGGGTGCTTTCCAATTAACAACATCTTGCACCTTTCCCGGATCAACAGAAATACCTTCCGCGGACACAACATGACCCAGAAACTGAACACGCTCAATCCAAAACTCGCACTTGCTGAACTTGGCATAGAGCTTATGATCTCTGAGTCTTTGGAGAACTGTCCGAAGGTGCTCTGCATGCTCATCGGCTGACTTGGAGTATATTAGGATGTCGCCAATGAACACCACTACAAACTTATCCAGCTCTGGCATGAAGACTGAGTTCATGAGGTACATGAAGTAAGCTGATGCGTTTGTGAGTCCAAACGACATCACCAAATACTCATACAGCCCGTATCTGGTGGAGAAGGCCGTCTTCGGAATGTCACTGGGACGGATCTTGATCTGATGATAACCAGACCGAAGATCAACTTTCGAGAAGACCTTTGCTCCTGCCAATTGATCAAATAGAGTGTCTATGCGTGGCAAAGGATACTTGTTCTTAATAGTTACCGCATTCAAGGGGCGGTAATCCACGCATAGCCTCAAGGACTGGTCCTTCTTCTTCACGAATAATGCTGGACAACCCCAAGGCGAGGTACTGGGCCGTAGAAAGCCCTTGTCCAACAACTCCTGCAGCTGTTTCTTCAACTCTGCTAGCTCCTTGGGTGCCATCTTGTACGTTCTGCGGGAAATCGGGGCTGTGCCTAGCAAGAGCTCAATCTGAAATTCCACATCTCTGTCTGGCGGTAAACCAGGTAAGTCCTCTGGGAATACGTCCGGAAACTCCTTAACCACTGGTATCTCGTCCAGACTTTTCCCGACAACATGGCAGACTTGATTGAGGGTGGCTTTGGGGTGATCTAGGTTTATGGACATGGAACCGTGAAGTGGAGAGGTCAAGTGGACTACACGGTTAGCAATATCAAGGATGGCATTATGGTGTTTCATCCATTTCATGCCGATGATAATATCGATACCCTGCCCATCTAGGATGATGAAGGAAATAGGATAGATGTGACCTCCTAGATTTAGGGGAGCTTCACTCAAGCCATGGTTGGATAATATGTTGCCCCCAGGCGATTTTACTACGAAAGGTGGTTCTAGGAGAACTGTGGCTAGGTTTTTGCCTTTGACTAAATTTTTACTGATAAAGTTGTGGCTTGCACCGGAATCGAAAAGAACAAAAGCTGAGTGGGTAGAGAGCGAAAACGTACCCGCCAGTACTTGTTCGCCCTCAGCAATTTCCTCGGTCGTGGTGTAGTTTACCCGACCGGTCCTGGTGTTCTTCTAACCCTTCTACTGGCCCTGTCCTTGGTTTGTTTGCCGATTGCCTCCGGACTGCTGGTTGGAGGGGCACTCGCGGGCGAAGTGTCCGGGCTGCCCGCAATTGAAGCAAGTCGTGCCTGGTCCAGGGCGGGCGCCCTGTTGAGGTGGGCGGACACCTTGGTTCCTCTGCGGCGGAGGAGGTGCGCGGTAGCCGGCTTGTTGCTGATTCTGAGGGGGCCGGTACGGCTGTTGCGGCTGACGGAACGATGGCGCCTGCGGCGGGGTTGCCTTGTACCTCCACCATTGGGTGCAGTGTACACCAGACGGTACTTGGGTGGCGGGGCATTTGATGGCCCACCGCTGGCTCGCCTTTTCTCCCGCTGCTCCTTCTCGAGGTACTCCTCGGCGATGAGGGCGTTGCTGACGAGCTCGTTGAATGAGCCGCCTTTATTCAGGGCCAAGCGACCCTGAAGTGTGATGTTCAGTCCTTCCATGAAGCGGTGCTTCCGCTTAGCATCCGTGTCAACCTGCTCCGGAGCATATAGAGCAAGTTGGTTGAACACACGGGAATACTCGTGCACCATGCGGTTTCCTTGGGTCAAAGCCATGAATTCCTTGGCCTTTCTCTGCATAAGTCCCGCAGGGATGTGGTGAGCGCGGAACGCCTCCCGAAACTGTGCCCATGGCACCTGAGTGTTGGCCGGGAGAGTGGCCAAGTAATTGGCCCACCAAGCTCCGGCGTGTCCATGGAGCATCTGGGCCGCGAAGAGCGTCTTCTGAGTCTCCGAGCAACAGAGTAGCCCAAACTTGGCCTCGATTGTACGAAGCCAATGGTCTGCCTCCATTGGTTCCCGAGCATCTCTGAACTCCAGGGGATGAGTGGCCAGGAACTCCGCATATGTGCTGTCTTGGTCGCGGTTCCGAGCGCCTTGGTTTGCGCCACTATTCTCCAGGATGGCCCGCAACATCTCCTGAGTCTGCTGGCTGCTCTGAATCAGGGCCGCCATAGCTGTGGCCAAGGTTGGCTCAGCTGGCGGGGCCGGCGGGTTGGAGCTTTCCGCCTCCTGACGTCCTGCTCTGGTGTTCACCATGCTGAAAAGTAAAAGGGCCCTTATTAGAGCAATTCAACCCATGTCCATTTCTCATCATAAGTACGAGCACATCAGAATGCACGGCACGGATATCTCAATGAAAACAAGCTCCATTCATTCCCCAAAAGATGACAGTACATCCATCGTCCAACTCCTTAGACTGTCAAACCACCATTCTTACATCCAAAAGGTTACACGCCACTAAGATAGACTCCTGAGAACACATACCAACATCCTGGGAAAGACAACACACCCCTAAGCGAACCATCTAACTAAACACCACTCCGGAACCACCTCCAATCTACTCCTCATCTGGCTCTAGGTCTGAAGCCTCGGGATCCGATACTTCTGACTCAGGCGCATCGTCGTTAGCGGGAGGCGGCTGCTGTGCCTCCAAAAGCCCCGCTAACTGATGCTGCAAATGGTGGTTCTCATGGGCGAGGTTCTCCGCCATCTGAACTGCATTATCCCTGAGCATTTCCAGCTGGTGAATGTGTTGCAACATGATGTTGCAATCATTCTCTCTAGCATGGATTTGGGCAGTCTTAATCTCGGAGACCGCCTCTAACTCAGAGATACGTGTAGCGCGCGCGTCGCAGCGAGCACGCAGTGCATTGTTTCTGCTCTCCAAGTCCTGGACCTTCTTCTTGAGTTGAGCCATCTCTACATGAGCTTGTCGCAAGGCCTGGCGATCCATCTGAGCCGCGAGAACAATATCTTCATGCAAGTTGAGTAGCGCTAGGCTCCACGTGAACAAGGGAGTGACATGGTCCATCTCTCCCCTGAAAGTCCTCTTCTGAGCATTCTTAACATTGCGATGCCAGGTGCGGTCGACCTGGTCCCGTATCGGGAACAACGCTGCTGGTTTGTCTGCCAGGTCCTCGAGGTGTCGCTCACAAATCCTCAATAAAGCTTGATAAGCGGCTGACTCGATGGCCTCCATCTTATCTGAACCGAATGTGGTGGTGGTATAAATCTCTCCGTTGGCATGCTGAGGGTGTGTGGGTAGTGTAACCGTGGCCGAGCAGCGCGGTAGGTCATACTGCCGATATTCCCGGAACTGAAACCAAGGAGTCTCTGTATAACCCAGCGACTGCAAGGTCTGCTCGAGTATCTCCACAAATCCTCTGCGTCCGGCTTCTTGGTGATGTAGGTAGGGGTGGAGTCCTCAATGCCTATCTCCGCGATCCCATGCTCGATCGTGTTGGCGTCCATCTGCATCACAGAGATGAATAATATTTTATCAATCAGAAGCCACATGTTGACACATAGTTCAAAACATGCTAAATCTTCCGATACGTAAAATATTTTTCATCCCTGCGTAAAAAGGTGATCCAAATCGATCACTAAGGATGCTAACTAGCGACAGCCGGTTCGTCCAAGGTGCTTTACCATCTAAGTTGACCTGTCAAGGAGACAATCTTCTCATCGAGGAAGGTTCTGGGGAGGCTCAATGATATACAAGGGTTTTGCTCCAACTCGGTTGATTTCACGCAACCACTAAGGGAGGAAGGTATCCAGGTTGACCCTTTTTAACTTCTGTTGGTGTTATAGCCATTATTGATGGAATTTTTACTCCTGGATGGTTTTAGTATAAGTTTGAAGGATTTTTAACATTTCTTCATGCAATGCAATCCTACATCGGCCTATACGTCCTCACAAAGTAAAAAGAATACGCATAGGCGGTGGCAGAATCGCACTCAAGTTAGCCGTTACTACACGTTTCTTACGATATCGTGGTTAGTGTACCTGCAGAAAATGGCATCACAGGCAGTACAATATAAATATATATCAAAAGTAAATACAACAACCCATATCATTGCCATATGGGTCGCCCCGAGTAGGTCACGTACGGGGATCACGTGTCCGACCTTCCCTGCGCGGCGACAGACTGCACTTTACCTCAGGCAGCGGAGGTATGAGAGTGTTCCGTAAAACCGAAGTCGTGAGGAACAAACTCATCTCTTGTGTGCCAAAGACACAAGACTCCACTGTTGCGAAGGTCTGCATTCGCAACAGGTCCGTAACCCACACCTCGTACGGTAGAGGGCCGCTTCTCTCCCTAAACGGCAAGGGGGCGTACTATGTTACAGCGAACATAATACCTCCTTCCATACCATCATGGTATAGAACGCTACTGTTGCGGACGCAACAGGGATTTCTCGACCTTTCACCGCAGTCGAGCGGCGTACCTTACCTTGCTTACCTAAGCGTAGGTGCATCGTTATAGAAAAGTAAATCTAAACTGGGTTTTGTTAGCTCCTATACTAGGTTAGCTTGCCACCTGATAACCTATTAACTAATAGGGCGCGTACCTCACTCGCACGAAAATTTTTGAAAATATGCCTTAATCGTTGCATCGTCTCCCAACACGGCTCTGATACCAAAGCTGACACGACCCCGCCCAGAAAACCTCGTCTCGGGACGGATCCAGTCAGTCGTTAAGCCAAGATCTTGTTGGGCAACGCTCGGCGAAGCGAGCGTACACACGATACAACACAGGTAGGAATAAACAGCAATAATTTACAAGAGGAGAGCACTTAATACATCATTGGTTCATAAATTTAAAGTTAAATATTACATTGTTTTCAGAGTACGCAGAAGTTTTGAAAACGATAACAGCGGAAGACTAGAACTATTACACTCCGACACTCGGACTTAAGCAAGAGCACACGCCGTGCCCACGGGCGTCATGCTACTAGCCACTTCAACATTCATTGCGGCGACTCGCACAACTCCCACTGGAGGTTCCCAAACTCGAGGGGAGACTCCTCCCAATGGAAGCTACCTGCTGGTTCCTGCATGACGGCGCCTGAAAACCACAAAACGCTAACGCGTGAGCTTCTAAGAAGCACAACAAGACTTACCCGACAAATGGCTGGCTACAGCCGACTCCTAGACATGAAGGCTGACTCGGGAGGGTTTACTTGCAAAAGGACTCGCAAGCCTATACTACTCTTGTCAAGTTTTAGCATCAGATTAAGTGATTAGAAAGTAAATTTAGTTAGCACTGAACTAAACAAACATAACAGAATCATCAATAGCAGTATTATTATTCATAAATCATTCTCATGGTGTCTCAACCTATTTACTAAAATGTGGTGCGTTTCACGAGCATGCCCACTAACTGGGGGCGACAGCGGTTCGAAACGATTTTATACCCTGCAGGGGGAAACCTGACCATACGACACGTGCGTGTCCCAGACCCGCACGTGGCAACCGTTCACACCAGCTCCTGCAACGTCAATTCCCTCCTACGCCTGCCTTAGCAGCGCCACGTCCCATCAAACAATGCGTCCCAGACGGTTTCTGTGGAGTTCCCACGCTGCCCACCCCAGATCTCCTCCTAGTCAGACACCGTAGGGCAGGTTCGACGTTGCAATCGCTAGGCTACATAGGTTTACTGGGGCCCATAACACCCAGCATACGACCAGTACGTTCAACACTCGATCAGTCTTGAACCACACGGATCAGACAAGTCTACGGTCACCCTGGACCCAGTCCAGTCGCCGACCTACTTTGTATCCTGTCTGACCCTCAAACTTTTATCTTCTTACTGATTCACATTAGTGTGGCCCATCTCATGAAATAGTTTCGATCAACAACCTATCCTTTCGCGAGCAGCGTCCACTCTGCTCGACTTCTACCAGCAAGTACCTACTAAGCATAGCACACTAAGGGGGTGTCTATACCAACTACCGTTAGGGTTTTCCTATGGAAACAAATGCAACTATGGTTTCAATCAACTCCTAGTACTTAATGCACAAGCAAGACACACTTAGATGTAAAAGTAAAACTTGCAAATTCGGTTGTGCACCGGGGCTTGCCTGGTTCTTCGGTGTTGTTGCAGACTTCTTCGGCGGGGGTCGAAGAACTTGGATCCGCAGCTACTTCGTTAGCATCAGAATCTACATGATGCAGTAGGGTTATGATAAGTTTAATGAAAATGAAACTTATTATTATTATCAATAGTGACCTCGGGTTTAGATTAGCGACGCCCAGAATTAGGGTTAACCCTAATTACTCGACGCCGTTGATTAAATTAAATTCTTACTCTGTGAATGATGTTTAAAGAAGTCTATTAAACTTCTATGAGGTGACTTTTAGTTGACATGTTCATCAACTTCAGCTTTAGTTAAGTTAATACGACATTTTTCATCGGTTAGTATTATTTAATTACTTCGGCTATTAAACTAGGGTTAAAAATGAAGATTTTAATTCTTCCTCAGGATTATTTTTAATGGGTAGTACTCTCTAGAATAAGCATTTTGGGCTTTGGGTGGGGCCTAGATGAATTTTCTGTATTTTATAAAAATTCATCAATGTTCCTGTTTTTAGATCTTGTAAAATCACAAAGAACTAGTAAACATTAGAATAAAATTATGAAACTTTATGTGAGCATTCCTGAGCACCAGATCTACAACTTTTCTTTTGGGGTCTAACCTTGCAAATGACTTTTACAATGTACTTTAGAAAATGCTATTTAAACTAGGCAGATTGAAGTTATTTAATAGGGTTAGATGCCATTTCGTGTTCCTAAAATCTTCATAAAATTGCAGAGGGTGTGTAGTACCATGGTGTACTTGTAGATCAAAGGTTAGCCCCAGCATTGCTCCATAATGCCATTTAAAATTCAAAAACAGAAGGAAGTGTTCCTAATTAATTCTGCTAATGTTTGGCCATCTGTTAAAAAGTGTTTTAACAGAAAATTAGTACCTTTCATGAGGATTCTATGAAATTTTGGTTTGGCATTTTTGGATCTTCCTGTGATTTTCTAGGGTTTTTAGATGACAGAGTAATAATCTGGAAAATAAATAGGAAAAAGAAAAAACAGTGCACAGTCTCCGACGAGCTCCGGCGGCCAATTCCCGACGATGGGGTGGTCGCCGGCCGTCGAACCTTGGCTTTTCATGATCCACACGACATGACGAAGCTCGGCAATATGGTATTTATCAAGATTGGGCACGGCAGAGGGGGTCTCACCGTGGGGGTGCTTCGGTGGCGGCGGCGAAGTCAAAATTCCGACGAGGTGGCTCGCCGTTGGAGGGTTGGAGGCTTCTGTGAGCTTCACAAGGTGGAGAAGAGTTGATTCGGTGAGTGAATTTGATTGAAATTGAGTCGGGGCGGTGTTTCACCTTGAGGGGCGGCGGCAATGGAGTGTGGCGGCCGGTCGGGGCAGAGAGGTGAGCTCGCGCGCGGGGGAGAAGAATTGGAGAGGGAGGGGAAGAATTGGGGAGCTCGCGCGCAATTTATAGGAGGCCGGAGGGTACGGAAGAGCAGGGGACAGGGGGGGTCGGCATGGCGGGCGCCGGCGCAGAGCAGGGGCGGCGCAGCTCGGGGGCGCGGGCAGAGAGAAAAAGAGAGAGGAGGGAGGGGGCTAGAGAGATAGAGAGGAGTGAGAGGGAGTGAGGAGCTAGGGGAGCCGGCGCAATTGAAGGCGACGTACGGGAGCGGCGGCTGCGCTTGCGCGCCCTGTTGTCGGGCGGCGCGGCGCGCTCTGTTGTCGGGCGGGCGGGTACTGTAGCCCGCCCGGCAACAGTTATATTTTTTTTTCTTTTTCTTTAATGCTGGAAGGGATCTAATGAATGGGCACTTCTCCCGAGCTCGAAATATTTTGAACATTTTTTTACAAGCTCAGGAATTTATTTGGGACACTTTTCATTTAAGGTTCAAGTCATGATTTGGCCTCTAAAAATTCTTGAATTTCTAAGTTGATTATAGCTTCTGTGAATTTTTAAGAGGTCTAATTCTTTTCCAAAAAATCTTGAATAATCTCCCAAAATTCTATTTTGAAGTGTACTTAATTGTGATGTAAAAATATGGCTAGGGTTCTGTGGGAATTTTGATGGTCAAAAGTTAGGGTTTGGGTTTCTTTCTGTTAACGAGATTTCGACACTTTTAGTTGAAATCTCTCCGGACTTTGCTACATGCTCTGTTGTTTGTCAAACTTCTCATAGTGTCTCTTTAAAGCATGTTAAACAATATTTCTTTTTATTTCCATGATTGAATCTGCTCTAAAGTGAGTGAAATTATGGATTAGAGTTTTACTGTTGTCGACTTTTTGCCCTGGTAACACCTGGGGTGTCACACCGACCCCCTAGGTTGCTGACCCACTATGGGCCCCACTCAAGTCCCACTTTGACAGGGTTACTGCCTAGTGGGCCCTTAGCGTGGGTACGCTGTTGGCTTCGGTTTTCTGGTAACTTTGACGCGTGTGGTGGGTCCATGAATCCGTGTGCTGCCCCCGTGGCGCCCTGTCGTTGGTCAGAGTTGTGTTTTGTCCACCTTAGCGATCCATGGGGTGCCTCTGTGGCAGGCTATGATTGGCCTGAAGTGTGTTTTCTTGCCACGGAGCCGATTATGCCTCAATTCCTATGATAATCATCTACGTGCACAAACTTTCCAAGTACATGTGAAACTTTATTAATTTTAAACTAACATGCATATATGAAATGCATGTCTTTATTCATTTTTAGAGAAATGTTGACGGTATATTTGGTACTTAATGACCATCAACAAACTCCTCGAAGCTTACCTCTTGCTTGTCCCGAGCTTAAGACTTGAGTTTATTGGATCAGGAGTTGCTATCTCCTAGTGTAGGAGTTTAGCATATTTGTGGAATGCAAGTGGACATGGCCATGAAAGTATAATAAACTCCTAACAAAGGGTCGCAACAATTTGACAAAGCTCAATGTGAAAGCAAGCAGCATATGAGTATAAAGTTTATTGTGGATAATTATCATATGGCTCTGGTGGGAATTTATATCACTGAGGAATAAGGTATATAACATTCTAAGTTAGCTAAGCATATATGACGCGGACCTGCCCAGAAAAACCTCGTCTCGGGATGGATCCAGTCAGTTATTGAGCCAGCATCCTGTTGGGCAACACTCGATGAAGCGGGCGTACACACGATACAACACAGGCAGGAATAAACAGCAATGGTTTACAAGGAGAGAGAGAGCTTAACACATCATTGGTTCATAGTTTGAAACTTAAGTCTTACAGTGAATCAGAGTACGCAAATGAAGTTTTGAAAATAACAGCGGAAGACTTCATCGATTACAGACTTAGACGCTCAAACTTAAGCAAAAGCATGCACCGTGCCCACGGGCGTCATGCTACTAGCCACTTCAATGTTCACTGCGGCGACTTGCACAACTCCCACTGGAGGTTCCCGATCTCGGGGGGAGACTCCTCCCAAAAGAAGCTACTAGCTTGGTCCTGCATGTCGGCGCCTGAAAAACCACATAACGCTAACGCATGAGCTTCTAAGAAGCTTAGCAAGACTGACCCGACAAAAAAATTGGCTGACTACAGCCGACTCATAGACATGAAGGCTGATGGGGGTGGGTTTACTTGCAAAAAGGACTCGCAGGCCTGTACTACTCTTGGTCAAATTTTAGCACAGGTTAAGTGATTAGAATTTAATTAGCACTAGACTAATCAAGCATAAT
This sequence comes from Oropetium thomaeum, assembly GCA_001182835.1. Lineage (NCBI taxonomy): Eukaryota > Viridiplantae > Streptophyta > Magnoliopsida > Poales > Poaceae > Oropetium > Oropetium thomaeum. Next base: position 1,629,651 of record LFJQ01000009.1, on the reverse strand, counting down.
AGAAGCAACAATAACAATAGTATTCATCAAAATTCATTCTCATTGTGTCTCAACCTACTTACTAGAATGTGGTGCGTTTCACGAGCATGCTCACTAACTGGGAGCGACAGCGGTTCGAAACGATTTTAGGGGAAACCCAATCGTACGACACGTGGGTGTCCCAGACTCGCACGCGGCAACCGTTCACACCAGCTCATGCAACGCCAAGTCCAGCCTACGCATGCCTTAGCAGCGCCGCATCCCACCAGACAAGACGTCCCAGACGGTTTCTGTGGAGTTCCCACGCTGCCCACCCCAGATCTCCTCCTAGTCAGATACCGTAGGGCAGGTTCGACGTTGCAATCACTAGGCTACATAGGTTTACTAGGGCCCATAACACCCAGCATACGACCAGTACATTCAACACTCGATCAGTCTCGGACCACACGGATCAAACAAGTCTACGGTCACCCTGGACCCGGTCCAGTCGTCGACCTACTTTGTATCCTGTCTGACCCTCAAATTTTTATCTTTCCTTACTTAAACTCATCATCATGTGTCATCATGTTTCAAGTGACAGTTTCATCCAACAACCTACCTTTTGCGAGCAGCGTCCACTTTGCTCGACTTCTACCAGTAATACCTGCTAAGCATAGCATACTAAGGGGGTATGTCTACCAACTACCGTTAGGGTTTCCTATGGAAACAAATGCAACTATGGTTTCAATCAACTCCTAGCACTTAATGAACAAACAAGACACACTTAGTTATAAAAGGAAAATTTTAAACATTGGTTGTGCACCGGGGCTTACCTGGTTCTTCTGAGCTGACGTTGACTTCTTCGGCGGAGATCGAGGAACTGAGGTTGCCAGCTACAACGTTCTCTTCGATGTCTACATGATGCAATATGAACATGAGTTGTTATTTTAAACAAGGAAAAATATGGTGGTTCTGCTAAAGAGTAATCAAGGGGTTACTTTTGATAAGGTGGTTTCAACTATCATTTATTTTGTTTTCGGCTGTTAGACAAGTTGGTTATTTGCTTAACAACCATGGCCTATTATGAAATCTATCAGATTCTATTAGGAGGTTATTCATAGGTAGGAAGGGGTATTATTGAGGTCAAGTTCTGGAGACAATTTACAGGAGGAGTGTTTGTTGAGACACACATCTGACAAAAGCTCCATCTCCGGATGAGCACTAGAATTCTAGACGTTATTTAAGTCCTGGGTGTCGTGACATACATCTGACAGACTCCAACTCCAGATGAGTTCGGGAACGCCAGATGCTACACAAAATCAGAACATTGAGTTCTGAGTACCACAACACTCGTCGGACAGAAGTCTCCGTTCCAGATGTTTTGAAATCTCGAGATGTCGAGCAAAAACAAAACACTTGGGGTTCTGCTGAGCCTGACGCACATCTGACGGACATCCCAGTTTGAGAATAGCTTTGTAAAGTCAGATTAGGCGAAATCAGAACATAAGCGTTCTGCTTGCCATGACGCACTTCTGACATAAGCTCTAATTTGAGAAAGTTTTGGAAGTTCAGATGTTAGGCGAAATCAGAACATAAGCGTTCTGCTTGCCATGACGCACTTCTGACATAAGCTCTAATTTGAGAAAGTTTTGGAAGTTCAGATGTTAGGCGAAATCAGAACATAAGCGTTCTGCTTGCCATGACGCACATCTGACATAAGCTCTAATTTGAGAAAGCTTTGGAAGTTCAGATGTTAGGCGAAATCAGAACATAAGCGTTCTGCTTGCCATGACGCACATCTGACATAAGCTCTAATTTGAGAAAGGTTTGGAAGTTCAGATGTTAGGCGAAATCAGAACATAAGCGTTCTGCTTGCCATGATGCACATCTGACATAAGCTCTAATTTGAGAAAGCTTTGGAAGTTCAGATGTTAGGCGAAAAGAAAAGGGTGGGGAAGGACCCAAAGGTGGAGCTCACCGTGAGTTCCGCCTTGCCAATGGCGCACGGTGTTCTTCGTCGATGACGGTGCGCTGTGGTTGGAACCATGTCAAAACGATGCGCAAAAGTGAGATGAGCTATCCTATGAAAGGAATCGAAGAAACATTTTACCGTGGTGGGAGATTTTAAGAATTGGTGGCCGGCGGCGGTGTCTTTGGCCGAGGGGAAGGCGGTGGCGTTCCGGCGAAACCAGGGCACCGCCGGCGGGCTTGGTGGTCGGAGAGCTTCAGGGGATGGAGGGTAGTCTTCCCAGGCACGGTGGCGAGGTTTGGGGATGGCCGAAACGCGTTGGCGATGAGCAAGCGGCACTGGCGGTAATGGCGGCGGTGCACTGAGCAAGGAGGAGGGAGCCTCGCGCGTGGTGAAGGGAAAAAGGAGAAGTGGGGAGGGGAGTGCACCGTTTTAAAGGGGGCTCGGAGTAGGGAGTTAGAGGGGGCAAGAGGAGTATGGTCGGCATGGCCGGCCATACCGGGCGGCGCTTGGGCGGCGCGCGTCGTGGGGAAAGGAAGGGGGGCGGGAGAGAGAGAGAGGGAGTGAGTGAGTAGCGCGGGAGAGTGAGGAGGAAGAGCACGGGGGGGTGGAAGACATGCCATTTATGGCCGTGTCGGGCGGGGCGCGGTGCCCTGCCGCCCGACGCTCTGTCGGGCGGGCGGCGGGCACTGTAGCCCGCCCGGCAACAGAGCTTTCCATTTCATTTGCTAACAACAAGCTGGAATGCAATTCAATTGAAAGACACACTTCCCTAGCTCAAACATTTTTGAGAATTTCTGTACAAGCTCAGGGATTTATTTGGAACACTTTTCATTTAGGGTTCAAATCATGATTTGATCTCTAAAAATTCTTGAATTTCCAAGATGATTATAGCTTGTGTGAATTTTTAAGAGGTCTAAATACTTTCCAAAAATTTTGAATAAATTCCAGAAATTCTATTTTTAAGTGTACTTAATTGTTATGTAAAAATATGGCTAGGGTTCTGTGGAAATTTGGATAGCCAAGGATTAGGGTTTAGAGTTGTCGATTTTTGCCCTGGTGACACCTGGGGTGTCACAATATAGAGAGTAGAGGTCTGTCATTATACTATATCACATAAATCAACAACCTAATTAGCATGCTGTCCTATAGTGTATGGTCATGAGCATTGTTATGTATGAAAAGAATAAAATTTATGTAAGCCAATCATCCTAATTAATTGAGAGTGAGCAAGAAGCATATCCTTTTTAGTTGTTTTTGTTTTTATTTTTTTGTGCTGAAATTTAGAGAGCGGGAGGATGAGGCAAACCAAGTGCAGTGAAGTGTAGTCGTGTGGTGCAGTGCATCGGTCGTCTCGTCCGTGGGAGGCCTCATGAAGCGATGTAATCGTGTACATATGGAGGGCTCCCCTACACTTATTGTGCGCAATGCTGCTTCCTTTTAATCGAAACAAAGAAAAACATAAGTGGAAACAAAATGGGACTCTACCGGTATGATTGCCGGTGAGTCATGACTTTAAAATAAAATTACAGGCGCTACATGATGAATAATGAAGAGAATAAACCGAAATGATGAATTCTGAAAATAAACTGAGCGCCTGATTCCTAAATTACGGCGGGGAAAGCTGTCTAAGGTCTAGCATTAAACTCCTTAGCCTTCCCCACATCCTCAAAAGCTCTCCGAATCTTGGAGGTCAGACCCTTACGGATCTCCTCACAGAAGTCCCTCAGCATTGCCCTCTCGACGATCCCCTCAGCAACCAAATTGCTGAGTCTCTGGTTCTCCAAGCGCAGCTCCTCCATTTGGGCAGTGAGTTCAGCCATGGTCAGCTTTTTGGGCTTCTCATCGCTGCCCTCAAACTGTCCAGGCGGCCCCTGGATGAGCGGCGGTGATCGGTGCCTCCTAATCTTCCTAGATGAAGACTCCACAAACTCCGACGGGTACACCTTGCGCAGCAGGCCGATGTCCTTCCCTTTCCTGGCCCTTGCGGACTAGAAATGGTGACCCTCCCAATTTAGAGGGAGACGTCACGAGAGCCCGGGGAGGAATATTTGTACTGGAACGCCTCCCCATCCTTCCCTTTGAGGGCGCCCAAGTACTTCTCGGGGCGGACCAGCGCCATTGGTGGCCTTGACGCTGATCTTCCCAATGGTTGGGCACTGGTATGGACTTGAGGAGCGAGCATGCTGGCGCTTGGCCTTCAAGGGTGAGTCCGTGCGGATGCGTGGGCACGGCGCCGTCGGGCTGCGTGGCTTGTCAACCTCCATCGGTGGCATGGCCTCCAATGGTTTGACGAATGCAGGGATGTCAAGGTCGAAGGGCACAATCTCCTTGACCGGGATGATCCCCCTGGAGAGGTTGAAGGTGGACGAGGAGGTGGTAGAGGGCAAGCCAAAGGCAGCTTTTTTCCTGCCCCGGCCATTGTTTTCGGTGGAAACAGAGTGGACGCGAGGAAGACGAAAGGGCAGGTGGCAGCGCTCAAGAAAAAGAGGGGGGGGGGGGGGAGGGACGGGGGTTACCTAGGGGTAGGCCGACCCCTGGGGTCGCCCGATCCTCTATGGGCCCCACTGGGCCCAATTTTTTTCCAGCACTGTCCTTGGGTGGAGGACTTCAAAAAAAATTGTGGGCCCAAGCTTAATTGGACTATAATCAAACGGGGAGAGGAGTGATGTTACAATTGATTAAATCAATCACATCTACCTCTCCCTCTATAATATTATCAGGCTCTAGGAAAATTTTAAGATGTTGACCATTAACTTTAAATAAGTTACCTCCTTCATCCTGAAGTGTGATGGCTCCATGTGGAGAAGTGGAGACGACAGAGAATGGTCCATCCCAATTGCTCTTGAGCTTTCCATGTCCAAGTAGCTTGACCCTTGAGTTGAATAGCAGCACCTTATTTCCTACCTTAAATGTATTTGTCTTCATCATCTTATCGTGCCACTTCTTTGTTCTCTCTTTGTAGATCTTGGCACTATAATAGGCTTTGTCCCTCCATCCTTCCAACTCTGATAATTGCATTTGCCTCTTTTTTTCTACTTCGGCAAGTCCATATTCCAAGTTCTGATTGCCGAATATGCTTTGTGTTCCAATTCCACTGCCATGTGGCAAGTCTTCCCATAGACTAGCTGATAGGGAGACATTCCAATTGGAGTCTTGTATGCTGTCCTGTATGCCCAGAGTGCGTCGGGAACTTTGCTTTTTCCATGCCTTCCCAATCTTATGAACGGCCTTTTGCAGAATATTCTTGATTTGCTTGTTTGAAGTCTCAGCTTGACCACTTGTTTGGGGATGGTATGGAGTTGCAATGTTGTGTATCGTCCCAAAATCTTGTAATAAGCTTCAAAAGGCCTTATTGATGAAATGGGACCCTCTATCACTTATTATCATCCTGGGTACTCCAAACCTTGGGAAGATGACTTCATGGAACATCTTCTTAGCATATTTGGAGTCGGCAGTTTTGCATGGCATAGCTTCCATCCACTTCAACACATAGTCGACTGCCACTAGAATATACTCAGCTTCTCCAGACCTTGGGAAGGGTCCCATAAAGTGTAATTCTCAGACTTCAAATAACTCAACTTGCAAGTTATATGTCAGGGGCATTGCATCCCGAGCAGCGATTCCACCATGCTTTTGACAATTTGCACATTCTCACGAAATCGTTGGCGTCTTCATACATGGTTGGCCAGTAGAATCCTGACTGCCAGTCTTGGCTTGTGTGCGAAAAGCACCATGGTGTCCTCCGTATGGCCCGGCATGACACTTCTCAATGATCTGAGCAGCTTCTATTGTTGGAATGCACCTTCTTAGGAGTCCGTGTGCACAGACTCTATAGAGGTATGGATCGTTCGATAGGTGACGCTGACTCTCATAGAGAAGCTTCCGCTTGTTTCCTCCTGGTGGTACGTACCCTGTGACAATAAAATTCACAAGATCTGCGTACCAAGGCGTGTCGTTTGTCACCTTGAGCAGCATGTCATCGTGTAGGAAGTCATTGATTGGTACTTCCTGCATGTTAGTGTACTGCATACGCGACAAATGACCTGCTACAGAGTTCTCTACTCCTTTCTTATCTTTTATTTCTAGATCAAATTCTTGGAGTAGTGAGGGTTCTGGCGATCCCAAGACTACTCCAACAGCATAATCACTAGCATCACACATGATTTCAAAAGGCAGCTTCCAATCCCGTGGTTGGATAATTAGAGCTGTGATGAGTGCTATCTTTAAGATTTCAAAATCTTTGTGGCAATCATCGTTAAATTCGAAGGGTGCATCTTTAGCTAAGAGGTTAGTGAGGGATCTGGCGATCTGGGAAAAGTCTTTATAAATTGCCTGTAGAACCCCGCATGCCTAAGAAGCTGCGGGTTCCCTTCACATTGATAGGAGGTGGAAGCCTTTCTATTACATCGATCTTGGCCTTGTCCACCTTGATACCATGTTCGGACACTAGATGTCCCGAAACAATTCCATCTCGGACCATAAAGTGACATTTCTCCCAGTTCAACACTAGGTCCTTTTCTATACATCCTTCCAAGACCTACGGGGATGCAATGGGTGCAAAGAGCAGGATTGATCCTGATGGGAACGGGGTCTAGATCTTCCTACAGGTTTTGATAATCAACGATTTGGGCGGAGTCGCGACACAAATCGATCCGGCTTCCGAACGGCACGTTCCGAACCCCGCAATCACAGCACCACGTCTCCTCTGGTTATCACCCGTGTGAACACGGATGACCTCATCGAGAAGGCTAGTCTTTGCCTGCCAATCGAAGAACACAAATTAGAACGAAGTAGAAAGCAACCAAATTGCAGATGAAGATTAAACTCACAAAAGTTGGGGTCTCACAAACCGATGAAATGGCGACACTATTTTTAACATGAATAATCAATGTATATAAAGAACTAATGGAGGGGGTGGCGGCTGTATATGTGACACCTCACGATAACCCTAGATAATCGACTAAGCTAACAAAGATTAACGATGCTCAATTAAGAGTTAGGAATTTCCGTGTATCCAATTGAGCGAGTGGAAACACAATAACGGCATCCAATTCACCGATTAAAATTAATTAGAAAAGTTCTTTTTCCTTTGATTAATTAGTTTAATTGGGAGTTAATCAAAAATCGCGCGCTAATCTTTCTCGTAACCGGATGGAAGAACATTAATAGTGGTTTAAAGTTTAAGTTCCATAATTTACCTAATCGAAAACCTAATTGTCGAAGGGGTTAACTTATAATGAGTCTAGTGTTTGATAAAAGAACTCAAATTTTGCAAGTAACAATTTAGATTCAAATCTTAGTCCTCTTGCACTCCAAACGATTCCATCTTTTATTGTAGAGATTACGCGCAATTGGAATTCAATTTCCAAATTTCTAAACTAATTTTTCTCTCTCCTTCTTTTTCTTTTTCCCTCCTTCCTTCCTTCCTCCTTTCTTTTTCCTTCTCTCTGCTGGCGCCGGCCAAGCGGCACTGTTCCCGCACGACTCGTCGTCCTTGCGTGCCGACGGGCCACGCTGCCTTCGGCCTACTCCGCGGCACGCCGCCATATCGCCGTGCACGCAAATGAGCGGGGCAGCAGTAGGGCGACGTCTGCCTTAATTTCTTCCTGCGCGTGCCGCTGCTACCGCCGTACTGGCGTTTTCATGCCGGCCATCATCGCGGGAGCACGCGCACGCCAAGTCCAACTCCGCGTGCTATTATTTCCTCCTTCGCTGGCTCTTTCTTTCTTCCTCACCGCCCTTTCTTCTCTTGTTCCTCCCTGCCCCACCGCCATGGCTGCCGCACATACTCACGCGTCGACCAACCGCTCCGCTACACTCCGACCCTAACCAAACCCCTCCAACGTGTGTGAAATCACTCACCGTTCTCTCCCAAGTCCATTTCCTCCTTCCCGAGCCAAAACCCTAGCCAACCCAGGCGAATTTCGCTCGGAGCACAGCCGCGGCCTCCATTGCCGTCCACGATCGAACCCTCATTGCTGGTGGGTGCTAAGTCAATTCTTCTTTCCGGTGAGATCCTCCCGGAAGGTTTTCTCTGTTTCACTTGACCTCGTCGAGCATCGTGGAACAGCATCGCCGGAACGGTAGCGCCATCGCTAGAGCTCCTCCGCGCCGCCACCTCCTCGTCGCCGACCCACCTCCGGCTGCTCCCCCGAGCCCTCGCTTTGCTAGGGAGCTCTGCCGGACCCTGCTGTAGCTCATGCTGCCCTCTGTCGCACCCCGGCCATCAGCCAACCGGAACGCCGCCTGCCGCCGTCATCTTCACCGCCGCTCGCCGCCGGCCCAACCCCGGTGAGCTCCACCGCTCCTCCCTAGACCAATCTGGCTCCCCACGTCGCGCGGAACGTGGTGCGCCTCTCGGTGACTGCCACCGACATCTCTCCGGTGAGAATCGCCGTCGAGCGCCGTCGGCGCGCCGCCCTCCTCTATTTTGTGCGGCTGACAAGCAGGCGCGGCTCAGTTCAATTTTATTCAATTCCTAGAAAATGACCTAGGACTTGTAAAATTCACCAAAAATCAAATACTGCTCAGAAAATTGCAACCAAAATTTGTTGGATTCCTCTTGATCAGATCTATCACCTGGTATATTCAAACCTTTATGCTAATCAATTGTTTGGGCACAATAATTCTTAGAAGTAAAACTGTCATGGAATTTTTATAATTAATTTGACCATCTAAAAATCTTGATTTTTGGATAGAAGGCCTTTTTTTGCACAACTTAACACCACAAAAAGTTACAAATTAATTTGACATGTCTAACTCTGTTTCCTTAAATGTTGCTTAAAACCTATACATGAATTCAATTATTAATATCTTTTTAATATTTTTAGGAAAAATCACCAAATTTGGTACAAAGGTTCCTGAACTCATTGTTACCTTTGCATAAAAATTGCATTGTGCAGAAACATCATAGAATTAGGGAATTCACATTTTTCTTGCACCCACTATAAAAATGACTAAAGCAACTCTATTTTTTTTAGAAAGGGAATACTTCAAATTAACTTAATAAAGGTTAACAGTATTAATAATGACTTGAGCACTCTCATTCAACCACATCATGCTAATGAGAACAACCCTTTATTCTTCAAAGTCTTGGCCATCACCATTTTACAAATTGCATCTTCATCATATAGGGACCGATCCGGAGTTTCCGACGGAGAACGTGATTTCGGAGGAGGCACCAGCAGGAACTAACTTTTCTATTGAGTGTGCTAACTTCTCTACAGACCAAGGCAAGCCCCAGTGCACACCTATGTTTTACAAATTTTATGTTTAACACTATGTGTGTAGGAATTATTTGTGCATTAAGTTTCGAGGAAATTGCCGTGAAACCTAGATGCATGACTTGGTAGGTTTTCCTATGGGATATACTTATTAGAACCATCGCGATAGAATGCTAAGCTTTAAGGGTAGGAAACGGTAGAATATGAGTAGTAGGGAGACTACTCATGTTTGCTCAAAGAAACAATTTCGAGGAATGGGAGCTAATGAATGAATAAAACTTGAAACTTTATCAAGTGCAGTTGCATTGGTCAAGTTTGAGTTGTGTACCGAATGCATACTAGTAAATGGGATCAGAAAATCGACATAGTGCATTGTGCTTTGTTGGACAATTGGCCATCTCTCTTTCGGGTGAATGGACCGTCAGGGTGGATGAATTCGTATTTTGTTTTCTTGGGCTCGTGCTAGTGGGAAAGGCTTGGGGCCGTACAGGGATGCAGGGCATCGCCTGCACGACCATGTCCTTGGAGAGATGGATGTTAGGTCGACTCAGTCACGATGTTGCTGTGACACCCCAGGTGTCACCAGGGCCTAAATCGACAACTTAAAACCCTAGTCGACAAGATTACACACTTAAAAGCAAAATCAATGATGGGAGTAGGTGCAATGTTGTTTGAAATGCCCCAAAGGAACTCTACGAAATATTTTGATAATCCACAGAACACAATTGGTAGGTTCAGAAAGTTTCCACCCACAGTGTCGAAAACTTTATTCTTCGGGAAGAAATTAAACCCTAATGAGTGACCTATCAAATTTTCCACAACACCTGACACGACCCCGCCCAGAAAACCTCGTCTCAGGACGGATCTGGTCAGTCGTTAGGCCAAGATCTTGTTGGGCAACGCTCGGCGAAGCGAGCGTACACACAATACAACACAGGCAGGGATAAACAGCAATAATTTACAAGGTGAGAAAACTTAATACATCATTGGTTCATAACTGAGAAGTTGAATATTACATTGTTTCAGAGTACACAGAAGTTTCGAAAACGATAACAGCGGAAGACTAGAACTATTACAACTCCGGCACTCGGACTTAAGCAAAAGCACGCGCCGTGCCCACGGGTGTCATGCTACTAGCCGCTTCAACAAATCACTGCGGCGACTCGCACAACTCCCACTGGAGGTTCCCGAACTCGAGGGGAGGCTCCTCCCAATGGAAGCTACCTGCTGGTTCCTGCATGACGGCGCCTGAAAAACCACAAAACGCTAACGCGTGAGCTTCTAAGAAGCTCAGCAAGGCTTACCCGACAAAAGGCTGACTACAGCCGACTCCTAGACATGAAGGCTGACTCGGGAGGGTTTACATGCAAAAGGACTCGCAAGCCTATACTACTCTTGTCAAGTTTTAGCATCAGATTAAGTGATTAGAAAATAAATTTAGTTAGCACTGAACTAAACAAACATGACAGAATCAACAATGGCAACATTAATCTTCGTAATTCATTCTCATGGTGTCTCAACCTATTTACTAAAATGTGGTGCGTTTCACGAGCATGCTCACTACCTGGGAGCGGTAGTGGTTCGAAACGATTTTATACCCTGCAGGGGGAAACCTGACCGTACGACACGTGCGTGTCCCAGACTCGCACGTGGCAACCGTTGACACCAGCTCCTGCAACGTCAATTCCCTCCTACGCCTACCTTAGCAGCGCCGCGTCCCACCCGACAACACGTCCCAGACGGTTTCTGTGGAGTTCCCACGCTGCCACCCCAGATCTCCTCCTAGTTAGACACCGTAGGGCAGGTTCGACGTTGGAATCACTAGGCTACGTAGGTTTACTGGGGCCCATAACACCCAGCATACGACCAGTACTTTCAACACTCGATCAGCCTCGGACCACACGGATCAGACAAGTCTACGGTCACCCTGGACCCAGTCCAGTGGCCGACCTACTTTGTATCCTGTCTGACCCTCAAACTTTTATCTTTCTTACTGATTCATATTCGTGTGGCCCTTCTCATAAAATAGTTTCAATCAATAACCTATCCTTTCGCGAGCAGCGTCCACTCTGCTCGACTTCTACCGGAAATACCTACTAAGCATAGCAGACTAATGGGGTCTATACCAACTACCGTTAGGGTTTTCCTATGGAAACAATGCAACTATGGTTTCAATCAACTCCTAGTACTTAATGCACAAACAAGACACACCTAGATGTAAAAGTAAAACTTGAAAATTCGGTTGTGCACCGGGGCTTGCCTGGTTCTTCGGTGTTGATGTCGACTTCTTCGGCGGGGGTCGAAGAACTTGGATCCGCAGCTACCTCGTTACCGTCAGAATCTACATGATGCAGTAGGATTATGATAAGTTTAATGAAAATGAAACTTATTATTATTATCAATAGTGACCTAGGGTTTAGATTAGCGACGCCCAGAATTAGGGTTAACCCTAATTACTCGACGTCGTCGATTAAATTAAATTATTAATCTGTGAATGATGTTTCAAGAAGTCTATTAAACTTTCATGAGATGACTTTTAGTTGGCATGTTCATCAATTTCAACTTTAGTTAAGTTAATGCGATATTTTTCATCGGTTAATATTATTTAATTACTTCGGCTATTAAACTAGGGTTAAAATAAAGATTTTAATTCTTCCTCAAGATTATTTTTAGTGGGTTACTCTCTGGAATAAGCATTTTAGGCTTTGGGTGGGGCCTAGATGAATTTTCTATATTTTATAAAAATTCATCAAAGTTCCTGTTTTTGGATCTTGTAAAATCAGGAAGTACTAGTAAACATTAGAATAAAATTATGAAACTTTTTGTGAGCATTTATGAGCACCAGATCTACAACTTTTATTTTAGGTCTAACCTTGTAAATGACTTTTACAATGTACTTCAGAAAATGGTGTTTAAACTAGTCAGATTGAGGTTATTCAATAGGGTTAGATGCCATTTCGTATTCCTAAAATCTTCATAAAATTCCAGAGGGTGTGTAGTACCATGGTGTCCTTGTGCATCAAAGGTTAGCCCTAGAATTGCTCTATAACTCAAGTTAAAATTCAAAAACAGAAAGGTGTGTTTCTAATTAATACTGCAAATTGTTGGTCATTTGTTAAAAAGTGCTTTAACAGAAAATTAGTAATTTTCATGAGGTTTCCAACAAATTTTGGTTTGACATTTTTGGATTTTCTGTGATTTTCTAGGGTTTTTAGAAGGCAGAGCAATAATGTGGAAAATAATTAGGAAAAAGAAAAACAGGGGAGGTTCTCCGGTGAGCTCCGGCGACCAATTCCCGACGATGGGGTGGTCGTCGGCCATCGAACCTTGGTTTTTCATGATCCACACAACATGACGAAGCTCGGCAACAAGGTGTTCATCAAGGTTGGGCACGGCAGAGGGGGTCTCACCGTGGGGGGCGGCGGTGGCGGCGGCGAAGTCCAAATTCCGACGACGTGGCTCGCCTTCGGAGGATTGGAGGGTTCTGGGAGCTTCACGAGGTGGAGAAGAGTTGATTTGGTGAGCGAATTTGATTGAAATTGAGTGGTGGTGGGTTTTCACCGAGGAGGCAGCGGTAATGGCGCCGGCGGCCGTGGGGCAGGAAAATTGGGGGCTTCTCGCGCGGGGGTGGGGGTGGGGGGAAAGAAATGGAGGAGGAGTGAAATTGGGGAGGAGTTCACGCCATTTATAGGGGGAAACAGGGTAGGGGAAGTAGGGAGCAGGGGGAGCAGCAGGGGCGGCAATGGCGGCTCGGGCTCTGTTGTCGGGCGGCTCGGGCGACGCAGAGAAAAAGAGAGAGGGAGGAAGAGGCTACAGAGAGAGAGAGAGAAGTGAGAGAGAGTGAAGTGAGGGAGGAGTGAGGAGGTCGGCGAGTCAAAGCGACGTGGGGGGGGTGTGCTGCTGTCGGGCGGCGCAGCCGTGCCCTGCCGCGCCGCGTTGTCGAGCGGGCGGGGCACTGTAGCCCGCCCGGCAACAGCGGTTTGATTTTTTTTTTATTTAATTAGCCCAGCTGCAATTCAATGAATTGGCACACTTCCCGAGCTCCAAAATTTTTGAAAATTTTTGTGCATGCTCAGGAATTTATTTGGAACACTTTTCTTTTAAGGTTCAGGTCATGATTTGGCCTCTAAAAATTCTTGAATTTCTAAGTTGATTATAGCTTGTGTGAATTTTTAAGAGGTCTAAATCCTTTCCAAAAAAAATCTTGAATAATTTTCCAAAATTCTATTTTGAAGTGTACTTAATTGTTATGTAAAAATATAGCTAGGGTTCAGTGGAAATTTTGATGGTCAAGAGTTAGGGTTTGGGTTTCTTCCTGTTAACGAGATTTCGACACTTTTAGTTGAAATTTCTCCGGACTTTGCTAAAAGCTCTGCTGTTTTGTCAAATTTTTCTTAGTGTCTCCTTAAAGCATTTTAAAAAATGTTCCTTTTCATTTCTATGATTGAAACTGCTTTAAAGTGAGTGAAATTAGGATTTAGGGTTTATAGTTTGTCGACTTTTCCCTGGTGACACCTGGGGTGTCACAGCCCTCCCCCCTAAAAGAAATCGCGTCCCGAGATTTAAGGAGAGGGTTAGGATAGGCATAGGTACCTAAGGTTTTGGGAGTAGCTCGGGGTAGTTTGACTAAAGAAATTCTGCAGATTCCCACGTGGCTTCGTCTTCCGTGTGGTTGCTCCACAGAACCTTGTAAAACTTGAGTGTCCGTCTTCTTGTAACTCGTTCTTTCTCATCCAATATCTGGATTGGACGCTCTGGGTAGGTTAGGTCTGGTTGCAACTCTTCTACTTCTTGAACCACTTGGTCTACTGGTGCCTTCAGACATTTCTTCAATTGGGAGACATGGAAGACGTTATGCACTCCGGATAACTTCTCGGGCAGCTCCACTTGATACGCTACCGGTCCGCACTTAGCTGTGATAGGATATGGACCTATGACCAGGGTGCTAACTTGCCTCTGATCCCGAACCGTTGAACTCCCTTCATTGACGAGACTCGTAGGTAGACGTAGTCTCCTACCTCAAAGGTTAATGGTCTACGCCTTTTATCTGCATAGCTCTTCTAACTTGACTTGGCGGCCTTCAGATTTGCTTGTATAACCCGTACCTTCTCTTCAGCCTGCTGCACTAGGTCTGGTCCCAATATGATTCTTTCGCCTGCTTCTGACCAGTTGAGTGGGGTTCTACAACTACGGCCGTAAAGTGCTTCAAAAGGGGACATCTGGATGCTAGCTTGGTAGCTGTTGTTGTATGAGAACTCCGCCAATGACAGATAAGTGTCCCATCCTTTTCCGTGCTCCAAAACACAAGCTCGGAGCATGTCTTCAAGTATTTGGTTCACTCTTTCCGTCTGACCATCAGTCTGAGGGTGGTAGGCTGAGCTGTGGATTAGCCTGGTTCCTAGTGACTCGTGGAGTTGTTTCCAAAATCGACCGACGAATTGGGTGCCTCGGTCGGAGATGATCGTCTTGGGCACTCCATGCAGACAGACTATCCGGTCAATGTACAGCTGTGCATACTTCTTCATGGTGTACCTGGTGGAGACAGGAATGAAATGGGCTGTCTTTGTTAAACGATCTACTATAACCCAAATTGAATCCCACTTCTGAGCTGTCATGGGCAGTCCAACAATGAAGTCCATACTTATGTCTTCCCACTTCCATGACGGAACGCTCAAAGGTTGCGACAACCCTGCGCCTTTTAGATGGTCGGCCTTTACTCTGCGGCAGGTGTCACATTCCGCTACATACCGAGCGATTTCTCTTTTCATTCTTGTCCACCAAAACTTCTTTCGCAGGTCCTGATACATCTTGTTACTGCCAGGGTGCATTGAGTACTTGGATAAATGAGCTTCATCCATAATCTTCCTTCGGAGCTCGTGATCCTTTGGCACTACCAATCTGTTCTTGAACCACAAAACTCCTTCTTCGTCCTCACGGAAACACTGCATCTTCTTCTCTTGCAGTCCTAATCTGATCTTCTCCATGCCCTTATCAAGCTTTTGGGCCTTGGCTACTTCGTCTTTAAGTGTTGGCACTAAGGCTAGGTTGTAGAGTGCTGCATGGGGTAGAATCCTTACTGCTGGCTCTAGTTCTTCGGTTGTAACTCTCTGATCCAAGTAGTGGCAATGGGCATTTCTGCTCAACACGTCTGCCACCACATTAGCCTTGCCCGGATGATAGTGGATCTCTATCTCGTAATCCTTGATTAACTCTAGCCATCTTCGTTGCCTCATGTTCAACTCGTTCTGGGTGAAGATGTACTTGAGACTCTTGTGGTCGGTGTAGAGGTGTACCAAGTTTCCCAATAAGTAATGCCTCCACACCTTCAGAGCCAATACCACGGCTGCTAATTCCAAGTCGTGTGTGGGGTAATTCACCTCATGCTTGCGGAGTTGTCTCGAAGCATAAGCAATTACCCGTCCTTCTTGCATCAACACACAACCAAGTCCAGTGCCCGACGCATCACAATACACGTCGAAAGGCTTGCTCAAATCCGGTTGGGCTAGTACTGGTGCTGTGGTCAAGTGCTTCTTCAAAGTTTGGAAGGCTTCTTCGCACTTTTCTGTCCACTTGAACTTCTGATCCTTCTTGAGTAGATCTGTGATAGGCCTGGCAATCTTGGAGAAGTTGGGAATGAAGCGACGGTAGTATCCCGCTAATCCCAAGAAACTCCGCACCTTGTGGACTGTTGTGGGTGCTTTCCAATTAACAACATCTTGCACCTTCCCGGATCAACAGAAATACCTTCCGCGGACACAACATGACCCAGAAACTGAACACGTTCAATCCAAAACTCGCACTTGCTGAACTTGGCATAGAGCTTATGATCTCTGAGTCTTTGGAGAACTGTCCGAAGGTGCTCTGCATGCTCATCGGTTGACTTGGAGTATATCAGGATGTCGTCAATGAACATCACTACAAACTTATCCAGCTCTGGCATGAAGACTGAGTTCATGAGGTACATAAAGTATGTTGGCGCGTTGGTGAGTCCAAACGACATCACCAAATACTCATACAGCCCGTATCTGGTGGAGAAGGCCGTCTTCGGAACATCACTGGGACGGATCTTGATCTGATGATAACCAGACCGGAGATCGACTTTTGAGAAGACCTTTGCTCCTGCCAACTAATCAAATAGAGTGTCTATGCGTGGCAAGGGATACTTGTTCTTGATAGTTACCGCATTCAAGGGACGGTAATCCACGCATAGTCTTAAGGATTGGTCCTTTTTCTTCACGAACAATGCAGGACAACCCCAAGGCGAGGTACTGGGCCGTATAAAGCCCTTGTCCAACAACTCCTGCAGCTGTTTCTTCAACTCCGCTAGCTCCTTGGGTGCCATCTTGTACGGTCTGCGGGAGATCGGGGCTGTGCCTGGCAACAGCTCAATCTGGAACTCCACATCTCTGTCCGGTGGTAGACCAGGTAAATCTTCTGGGAATACGTCCGGGAACTCTTTAACACTGGTATCTCGTCCAGACTTTTCCCGACAACATTGCAGACTTGTTTGAGGGTGGCTTTAGGGTGATCTAGGTTTATGGACATGGAACCGTGAAGTGGGGAGGTTAAGTGGACTACACGGTTAGCGATGTCAAGGATGGCATTATGGTGTTTCATCCATTTCATGCCGATGATAATATCGATACCCTGCCCATCTAGGATGATGAAGGAAATAGGATAGATGTGACCTCCCAGATTGAGGGGAGCTTCACTTAAGCCATGATTTGATAATATGTTGCCTCCAGGCGATTTTATGACGAAAGGTGGTTCTAGGAGAACTGTGGTTAGGTTTTTGCCTTTGATAAAATTCCTACTGATAAAATTATGGCTTGCACCGGAATCGAAAAGAACAAAAGCTGAGTGGGTAGAGAGCGGAGAACGTACCCGCCAGTACTTGTTCGCCCTCAGCGATTTCTTCGGTCGTGGTGTAGTTTACCCGACCGGTCCTGGTGTTCTTCTGGCCTTTTTGCTGGCCCTGTCCTTGGTTCGACTGCCAGTTGCCTCCGGACTGTTGGTTGGAGGGGCACTCGCGGGCGAAGTGTCCGGGTTGCCCGCAATTGAAGCAAGGCATGCCTGGTCCAGGGCGGGCGCCCTGTTGAGGTGGGCGGACACCTTGGTTCCTCTGTGGCGGGGGAGGTGCGCGGTAGCCGGCGTGTTGCTGATTCTGTGGGGGCCGGTATGGCGGCTGCGGCGGGCGGAATGACGGCGCTTGCGGCGGGGTTGCCTTGTACCTCCTACCATCGGGTGCAGTGTACACCAGACGGTACTTGGGTGGTGGGGCATTCGATGGCCCACCGCTGGCTCGCCTTTTCTCCCACTGCTCCTTCTCGAGGTACTCCTCGGCGATGAGGGCGTTGCTGACGAGCTCGTTGAATGAGCCACCTTGGTTCAGGGCCAAGCGACCCTGGAGTGTGATGTTCAGCCCTTCCATGAAGCGGTGCTTCCGTTTTGCATCCGTGTCAACCTGCTCCGGAGCATACAGAGCAAGTTGGTTGAAGACGCGGGAGTATTCGTGCACCGTGCGACTTCCTTGCGTCAAGGCCATGAACTCCTTGGCCTTCCTTTGCATGAGTCCCGCGGGGATGTGGTGTGCGCGGAACGCCTCCCGGAACTATTCCCATGGCACCTGAGTGTTGGTCGAGAGAGTGGCCAAATAGTTGGCCCACCAAGCTCCGGCGTGTCCCTGGAGCATCTGGGCCGCGAAGAGCGTCTTCTGAGTCTCCAAACAACGGAGCAGCCCAAATTTGGCCTCGATTGTACGAAGCCAATGGTCTGCCTCCATGGGTTCCCGAGCATCTCTGAACGCTGGGGGATGAGTGGCCAGGAATTCAGCATATGTGCTGTCCTGGTCGCGGTTCCGAGCGCCTCGATTCGTGCCACTACTCTTTAGGACAGCTCGCGGCATCTCTTGCGTTTGCTGGCTGCTCTGGATCAGGGCCGCCATAGCTGTGGCCAAGGTTGGCTCAGCTGGCGGGGGCGGCGGGTTGGAGCTTTCCGCCTCCTGCCGTCCTGCTCTGGTGTTCACCATGCTGAAAAAGTAAAAAGGACCCTTATTAGAGCAATTCAACCCATGTCCATTTCTCAACATAAGGAAAAATACGTCATTATGCACGGCACGTCTATCTCAAGAAAAACAAGCTCCATTCATTCCCCAAAAGATGACAGTACATCCATTGTCCAACTGCTTAGACTGTCAAACCACCATTCTTACATCCAAAAGGTTTCCGCACCATTAAGATAAACTTCTAAGAACACACACTGACACCAAGACAAGGACAACGCACTCCTCAAGCGAAACATCTAGCTAAACTAGCACTTCGGAGCCACCTCCAATCTACTCCTGATCTGGCTCTGGGTCTGAGGCTTCGGGATCCGATACTTCTGACTCAGGCGCATCATCGTCAGCGGGAGGCGGCTGCTGTGCCTCCAGAAGTCCCGCTAACTGATGTTGTAAATGATGGTTCTCGTGGGCGAGGTTCTCCGCCATCTGAACTGCGTTATCCCTGAGTATCTCCAGCTGGTGAATGTGTTGCAACATGATGTTGCAATCATTCTCTCTAGCATGGATCTGGGCAGTCTTAATCTCGGAGACCGCCTCTAACTCAGAGATACGTGTAGCGCGCGCGTCGCAGCGAGCACGCAGTGCATTGTTTCTACCCTCCAAGTCCTGGACCTTCTTCTTGAGTTGAGTTAGCTCTACATGAGCCTGTCTCAAGGCCTGACGATCCATCTGAGCTGTGAGAACAATGTCTTCATGCAAGTTGAGTAGCGCTAGGCTCCACGTGAACAAGGAAGTGACATGGTCCATCTCTCCCCTGAAAGTCCTCTTCTGAGCATTCTTAACATTGCGGTGCCAGGTGCGGTCGACCTGGTCCCGTATCGGAAACATCGCCGCTGGCTTGTCTGCCAGGTCCTCAAGGTGTCGCTCGCGAATCCTCAATAAAGCTTGATGAGCGGCTGACTCGATGGCCTCCGTCTTATCTGAACCGAATGTGGTGGTGGTATAAATCTCTCCGTTGGCATGCTGAGGGTGCGTGGGTAATGTGACGGTTGCCGAGCAGCGCGGTAGGTCATACTGCCGATACTCCCGGAACTGAAACCAAGGAGTCTCTGTATATCCCAAGGACTGTAGGGTTTGCTCGAGTATCTCCATGAATCCTCTGCGTCCGGACTTCTTGGTGACGTAGGTAGGGGTGGAGTCCTCAATGCCTATCTATTTCCCACAACACCCTAGCTATATTTTTGCATAAAAATTAAGTTCACTTCAAAATGGAATTTTGGAGATGTATTCAAGATTTTTAGATAAGGTTTAAACCTTTTTAAAATTCACACAAGCTAAATTGGACACAAAAATTTGAGAAATTTTTGGAGCCGATTCAGAACTCGAACCTTAAATAAAAAGTGTTCCAAATAGATCCCTGAGCATACACAAAGCTTTTCAAAATTTTCTCGGCTGGGGAGGTAGGGTTTTCAATCAAATACAGCTGGGACTTGTAGCAATTCAATTCAAACGACAACAGGCTGACGGGCTACAGTGCCGCCCGCCCCCGACGGCCAACCGCTGAGCGGCAGAGCCGCCCTCCCCGCCGACCGGCGCTCCTTTGGAGAAGCATTCAATCGGGAGATCTCCGAATCCTTTGCCCGCTCTCTCCTCCTCCCTCCTCCCCCTCTCTCTCTCACTCGACGCTCCTCCCCGTGCGGCAGAGCTCCTGCGGCACGCCACCGCCCCGCCGGCCCAATCCCGCCACCCCTCCCTGTTCCACTCCACAAACTCTCTCCGCAACGCCTTAAAGGAGTGCTCTGAACCCTCCTACTACTTTCCCCGCGCCCAATTTCATTCCTCGACGCGCATTGCTGTTTTCCCTCGCTCGGTTGCCGCCGTCGCCATTGCCGCCGAAGAGAGGCTCACGGTGAGTCCACCCTTCCGGCCATTCTCCACCGTTCTAACCCTACCTAACCTGTTTCCCTCGCTCCGGCACAGCTTCCGGTTGATCAAGCTCCCCTCCCGTTGCTCCCTCCGCCCGGAACGCCCCAATCGTCCTCCCCGGCAACAGG
Organism: Oropetium thomaeum; assembly: GCA_001182835.1. Taxonomy (NCBI): domain Eukaryota; kingdom Viridiplantae; phylum Streptophyta; class Magnoliopsida; order Poales; family Poaceae; genus Oropetium; species Oropetium thomaeum. The sequence goes on along the minus strand of LFJQ01000009.1, from coordinate 1,609,443 downwards.
AACGCCGCCCCGATCCTCAACCTTCAAATTCCTCCTCACGGTACGACCATTCTGCAATTCCTCCATCCGACTCCTCCCTCTCATCCCTGGGATTGGTTTTGATAAGTATTCGGCCACAGAAACTCGCCGGCAACGACGGAATTCTCGCGCCGCCGTCAGTTTCTCCTTCTGCCGCCGATCGAGCTCACCGTCGACTTCGGTCTTTCGGCCATCCCCGCGACCCCCAACTCCGTCAAACAGAATCACTACACCACGGTGAGCCTTCTGGACCGACTAATCTCCACCCTCCGCCGCTCCTCCGGTGATTCCCTCGTCGGACTTCGGGCATTGCCGCCACCCCTCGCCGCCGGCCATGCCCCGGCCTTTTTCCGTGCTCCTCACCTTGCCCAACTCATTTGTCGAGTCCTTGTGCAGCTCACGGCGCTCTCCTCTCTCCGGAAATTTGCTCCTCTTGTCGGGAGCTCCTCCTCGCCGCAGCCGCCGCCGACCCCCACGGTGAGCACCTCTCTCCGGTGGTGGAACCTTGCCGTTGTCGTATTGCCGGGCCTCGGCATAGCTTGTAGATGGTGTAGGGCAAAGGATCAAGCGCAGCCGACCACCCTTTTTGACTGAATCCGTCGCCGGAGCTCGTCGGAGTTCACCTCCCCTGTTCTGCCCTAGCCGGCGGGTTAATTCTATTTTCCTCCAAAATTGTCCTGTCTTGTAAAATGCCAAACAAATCACAGAGAAGCCCAAAAATTCCAAAACAAAATTTTTTAGAATCTCATGAAATGCACTAATTTTCTGTTAAAACACTTTTTCCAAAATGACCAGGTATTTTCAGGAATATTAAGAACAATCTTTTCTGTTTTTAAATTTTAATTTAAATTGTAGAGCAATTTTAGGGCTCAAATTTGATCTATAAATATGGAATGACAGTAGGTATCCTCTGGAATTTTATGGGGATTTTAGGACCACCTAATTGCATGTAACCTATTTAAGATACTTCATTCTGCCTAACTAATTTACATTTTTCTAAAATATATTATTAAAGTACTCCAAAAAGTTAAACCCAAAAACAGAAATTTATTTCTAATGCTCATGAGTGGCTACATAAAATTTCATAATTTTACTCCAAGGTTTAATAATTATTTCTGATTTTACCATTTTAAATATCAGAAACTTTGTTGAATTTTTATAAAATCTAGAAAATTCATCTAGACCTCAACCAAATTTAAAAGTTCATATTTCAGAGAGCACTATCAACTAAAAATAAAATTTTAGTACAAATAAAAATTTTCATTTTGACCCTAAGGTTAATCATCATAGTTTATTAAATAATTATTCTCCGAAGAAAAGTGCCGATCAATCTCAACCTAAAATTTGAATTTAGCCCAATTCAGGGAATACGACCAATTACACATCACATCGTGAAAAATTGAATAAATGCCTTGGAACCCCATTCTTTAAGTCAAACACATTTAAACCAGTGGCGTCGAAGAATTTAGGGTTAACCCTAATTTCTAAACGTCGCCGACTGAAACCTAGAATACTCCTTAATAAAAACATTATATTATCAATCCTTTGAACTTCTCATAATCTTAATCATAATGCATCATGTAGATTCCGAAGCACGCGAGGTGACTGCAGAGCCCGATTCCTCCACTCCCGCAGAAGAAGTCGATCGCGAAGCCGAAGAACCAGGCAAGCCCCGGTGCACAACCACTGTTTATAGTTTCCTTTTACAACTAAGTGTGTCATGATTGTGCATTAAGTTGTTAGGAGTTGATTGCAACCTTAGTTGCATTTGTTCCCATAGGAAACCCTACCGGTAGTTGGTATAGATGACCAATTAGTTGCTATGCTTAGCAAGTTCTTACCGGTAGAAGTCGAGCAGAGTGGACGCTGCTCGCGATTGGTAGGATTTTGAATGAAACTATTTCATGAGAGGTGCCACACAGTTGTAAATAAGTAAGGAAAGATAAAAGGTTGAGGGTCAGGCCAGGTACAAGTAGGCCGGCGACTGGTCCGGGACCAGGGTGACCGTAGTCTGGTCTGATCCGTGTGGCACAGTTGGGCAAGTATTGAAAGTACTAATCATATGCTGGGAATAATGGGGCCCAGTAAACCTACGTAGCCTAGTAAATGCAACGTCGAACTTACCCTACGGTGTCTGAATCGGAGGCGATCTGGGGTGGGCAGCGTGGGAACTCCACAGAAACCGTCTGGGACGTGTTGTCTGGTGGGATGCGGCGCTGCTGAGGCAGGCGTAGGATGGAATTGACGTTGCAGGAGCTGGTGCGAACGGTTGCCACGTGTGGTCTGGGACGCGCACGTGTCGTATGATTAGGTTGACCCTGCAGAGGTATAAAAATCGATTCGAATCGCTGTCGCTCTCAGCTATGAGTTTACTTGGACTCTCTGTCACATCTTAGTAAATAAGTTGAGGTTCAATGATGATGATACTAGGATGATTACTATTCCCTTGTTACTCCTTTTGTGCTTGATTAGATCAGTGCTAATTAAAGTTACATTCTAACTACTTAACCTGTGCTAAAATTGACCAAGAGTAGTACAGGTTGCGGGTCCGTTTTGCAAATAAAACCACCCCCCCCCCCATCAGCCTTCATGTCTAGAAGCCGGCTGCAGTCAGCCTTTTGATGGGTCAGTCTTGTTGAGCTTCTTAGAAGCTCACGCGTTAGCGATATGTGGTTTTCAGGCACCGGCGCGCAGCATCAGGGCGATAGCATCCTCTGGGAGGAGTCTCACTCCGAGGTTGGGAACCTCCAGTGGGAACTGTGCGAGTCGCCGCAGTAACATTGAAGTGGCCAGTAGCATGACGCCCCTGGGCAGGGTGCATTCCTGCCTGTGTTGTATCGCGTGTACGCTCGCTTCGCCGAGCGTCGCCCAACAAGATCCTGGCTCAACGACTGACCGGATCCGTCCCGAGACGTGGTTTTCTGGGCGGGTCCGCGTCAGTTGCGAAATGTAACCGCGTGTGACTCATTCGAGTGTGCAGGTGTCGTGTCATTCGGGTTTTCTCCTGCAGGATGCAAATCAATTATATGTAACGTCCCGCCTCCTCGAGGCTGGGCCGAGGAGGCTGGGCCCGCTTACATTAGGTAGCTTTTTATAGGACATAGGTTGGCCTCACAGACCAACACAAGTTTTTTCTGCGCACATTTATCCTCACCTGTGCGCACCCGAGAATAACTTCCTGGTCGGTCACCCATCCTAAAATTGCTCCAGGCCAAGCACGCTTAACCTCGGAGTTTTTCGGAACTAGGCTACCGGAAAAGAAATTGCAACTTGTTGATATGAGTATCCTATTAATTCTATTAAGCCCTGGATCGGGGTGTCACACGCGGCGCGTGCTTTTGCTTAAGTCCGAGTGTCGGAGTTTGTAATCGTTCAAGTCTTCCGCTGTTTTTGTTTCAAAACTTTTGCGTACTCTGAATCAATGTGAGATTCAACTTCAAATTTATGAATTAATGTTGTATTAAATTCTCTCTCCTTGTAGAATTATTGCTGTTTATTCCTGCCTGTGTTGTATCGTGTGTACGCTCGCTTCGCCGAGCGTTGCCCAACAGGATCCTGGCTCAACGACCGACCGGATCCGTTCCGAGACGAGGTTTTCTGGGCGGGTCCGCGCCAAATTCCAAAACACACCTCATGTACTGGCTTTAATAAGTGGCATGGGGTTACTACGATACTAGGTTTGAATGGTTTCGACTCGCGTTAGCAGGAACACGAGCCCTCCGACTGTCGTTGCCCGTTTACGACATCGGGGAAAACCGTAACGATACCGTAAAAGTCGTAACGACTTTTCTGGTGAAAATCAAAGTTAAGTTACAGGCATGGGACCATTTTTAGTTCAAAGTAGGCTCCAAACTAAGACTTTTGGCTCTGGGTTGGGGTCAGGTTGAGCTTCTAAGGATTTACTAAAAATCAAACAAGGTTCTGTTTTACAAAATAATAAAATCAGAAACATGTACTAAAGCTTATGAAAAATTCATGAAACTTTATGTAGTCACTTATGAGAACCAAATTTAAAGTTTTGCTTTTGGGGCTAACCTTTTGGATGACTTTTATAAAGTATTTTAGAAAATGGTACTTAACTAGGCAGATTGGAGTATTTCTAAAGGGTTGTATGCAGCTTTGTGGTTCTAAAATCCCCATAAAATTCCAAAGGATGCCTACTGCCATTCTGTATTTGTACATCAAATTTTTGCTCTAGCACTGTTCTAGAAGTTAAATTAAAATTCAAAAACAGAAAAGAGTATTCTAATTATTTCTGGAAATCCCTGGACGTTTTTGAAAAAGTGCTTTAACAGAAAATTATTGCATTCTTCAGGGATTCAAATAAAATTAGTTTTAGAATTTTTAGATTCTTCCACTGTTTACTACACATTTTACAAATTCTGGCTAATTAATAGGAAAATGGAAAAATTGATGGAACAAGACGACAGAACCGAGGACTAGGGCACGGCGGTTGCTCCAGTGAGCTCCTCGTCGGAGGAGAGGTGAGGAATGGGGATTGAGCAGTCGTGGAGCATCACCGTGAGACAGAGCACCGATTTGAGGAGGATGATGGCCACGGGGAAATGGGAAACCGGGTCGGCGACGTGAAGCTCCGACGGCAGTTCCAGTGACGACCGACGGCGGCGCAAGGCGTTCTTCCTCACCGGCGGTCACCTGTGCCCGGGATCATGTCAAATGGGTGCGTAAGGACCAGAGGAGATAGCCGGTGAAAGGAATTGAAGGAGCATTGTACCGTGGGAACGAATTTTGAGGAATGGCGTCGACGGCGGTGCTCTCGGCCGAAGTGCACGGGCGGCGGTGTTCCGGCGAAACTAGGGCACGGCCGGTGACCTTGGTGGTTGGAGAGTAGAAGGAGGTGGAGGAGATCTTGCTCGGCATGGTGGCGAGGCTCGAGGAGTGCTGAGGTGCGCTGGCGTCGTGGAGGTGGCTGGTCGGCTATGGCGGCGGCGGCAGAAAATAGGGGGAGGAAGAAAGCAAGGGAGGGGAGGTGCTTGTTACCTTTGTACCCGAAGGAGATGTGAGCTGAGCGAGGAAGAGAGGAGTGGGGCACGCTGCGGATTGGTGCAGGGAGCGGTGGTGTTCGGTTGGCGCGGGAGGCGGCAGCTTCGGCAGTGATGGAGTTGGCGTGCCGCGTGGTGGAGGAGAAGACAGCGCCAGGGGAGATTGGAAGAGAGAGAGGGAACAGAGAGAGGAGGGAAAGATCTTTGCGCAAGATTTGCTGGACAGGGAGTGAAGGCACGCAGGAAGACGACCGGCGTTGTGCTCGGCGGTTGGCCACCGAGGGCGGCGCCACTGTTCATGGTCAGTGCGTTTTCAATTTGATTTTTTTTAATATTTTGAAAGCTCCTTCTTGATTCAACAGAAAACCCTAGCTCCCAAGCTCAAGAATTTGCGAAACTTTTTGTGTGAGTTAAAAGAATTATTTGAAACAACTTTGCTTATAGGAAGATGCCCTGATCCAGCCCCTAAAAGTCTGTAAATTTTTAACCTAACTCAAGTTTGTTGGAATTTTAAAAGGGTTTAAACCTATACCAAAAATTTTGATAAAATCTCCAAAACTATATTTTAATGAGAAATTAATTTCCATGTAAAAAGATTACTTGGTTTATATAAGATTTTTGATGGGTTTCGATTTGGGGTGCGAATTCTTACCCGGTAAGAATGATTTTTGCATTGGGTTCGAAAACCCCTGATCTGGTGAAAGTGTTCAAAAATTTACCAAAATTTTTGTATAGGCTAATAGAAGTGTTTTAAGAAACATTGCTCGTTAGCTCAAGTGCTAGATTTGCTCCAAAATGCAAAAAGTCCTTTTTAGGGTTTTCGTTTTGTCGCTGACTCTTTAAATGACACCTGGGGTGTCACACCAAATCAGGATTTGACACTTAAATGAAAGTTGTTCCAAATAAACCGATGAACACACACAAAAATTTTTAAAATTTTTGGGGCTAGGGAAATATGAATTTCAAATGAATCATGAACTCGGTTTTGAATAGATTAAAAAAAAATTAATTCCGCCGCCACGATGGCCGGAGCAGCGGCGCAGCCGGCAGAGCACCGGCCGGCGCCCCTTTTGGAGCCGAGCATTCAATCGGTGAGATTCGACAAATCTTCCCTCCCCCTCTCTCCCTCTCTCTCTTCCTTCCTCCCTCCTTCCCTAACTGGCGCGCGCCTCTGCCTCGCACCCCCGCGCGCACGTCACCGCCTGCCGGTTCCAATCACCAACGCGGCGTGCTGCCGACCCCCTCCCTTCTCTCTCCGCAACCCTTAAAGGCTCGCTCAGCTCCCCAATTCTCTCCCCCATACCCTCTTTCTTCCTCCAGCGCACCCCTTTCTTCCCTCTTCTTCTTCCTCCGCTCGGCCGCCGCCCGCCATTGCCACGCGAGGAGCTTTGCTCAGTGAGTCGATCTTTCCGGCCACTTTCTGCCGTCTCCACCTTGCCTAACCTCTCCCTCGTACCCTAACACAGCTCCCCTTCCATCAAGCGGCTCCTCAATCCACCCAGTCGTCGGGAACGCCCACTACCGCCGGCCGCCACGAGGTGCTACGTCACCGGCGACGTTTCGGTAAGGCTCAGTTTCCTTGGAGGTGTGGCCGGTCCTCTCCGGAGCATGTAGGAGCTTTAGGGCTTGACCGAGCATGCCGCCGTGCTCCACTGCACTGCCGCGAGCGCGCCGGAGACCGCCCAGGACTGCCACCCGCCGCGCGAAGCCTTGCAGTGGTCGCCGCCGGTCGTCAACATCGCTTGGGGTAACCCTGCGTCGCGCACAAGCTGTAGACACTCCCCTCCACTCTCCCCCACCGTCGGCGAGCTCTCTCCGACCGTGAATTTCTCGCTGGAGACCGCCGCCGCTCTCCCCTGTTCTGCCGCCATTTAGTCATTTAAATTTCAAAGTTCCTATTAATTACTAAATTTTGTCGAGTGTCTAATAAATCAAGGAAAACTCCAAAAATACCAAACCAAAAGTTTTTAGAATCCCCATGAAAAGAAATAATTTTCTACTGAAGCACTTTTTCAAAAACATTCATGGAATTTCTTGAATAATTAGATGAACCTTTTCTGTTTTTGAATTTTAATTGAAGTTCCAAAGAAGTGCTAGGGCTAAAACTTGAGCCATAAGTGCAACATGATAGTATACATCTTCTGAAATTTTCTTGGGATTTTACAACCACAAAGTGCTATACATCTCATTAATATACTCTAAATTGCCAATTTAATTTGTCCTTTCTAAAATACATTATGAAAGTCATCCAAAAATAAAAACCCTAAAGCAAAACTTTACGTTTGGTGCTCATAGGTGTCTACATCAAATTTCATGATTTTACTCTAGGGTTTAGTATTTATTTCTGATTTTATAATTTTAATTAACAGAAATTCTATTGAATCTTTATAAAATCTAGAAAATTCAACTTGACCTCAACCACACTTCAAAATTCATATTCCAGAGAGTGCTATCAACTAAAAATAAACTCAAGATATAATATGAAGTTTCATTTTGACCCCTAGTTTAAATAACAGCAGTTCTTACTAAATTTTTATAAAATTTCGGAAATTCAGTTTGACCTCAACCAAATTTTAAAATTCTTAATTCAGAGAACATTGCCAACTAAAAATCATCTCCTGGGAAAGTAAGGAGTTTCATTTTGAACCACGCTCATAAGGTAAAAGCTTAATAAAAGATGGAGTCGAGGAATTAGGGTTAACCCTAACCTCTGGGAGTCGATGGTCGAAACACTATAGTGTGCTTTGTTAAAAACATCATGTTTACTTTTGATTCGACACATCATATTCATATTGCATCATGTAGACATCAAAGAGAACGTCGTAGCTGACAACCCAGAGTCCGCAATCTCCGCCGAAGCAGTCGACATCAACCTCGGAGAACCAGGCAAGCCCCGGTGCACAACCAAGTTGTAATGTTTTTCTTTTGTAACTATGTGTCCTAATTATGCATTTAAGTTTTAGGAGTTCGTTGAAACCCTAGTTGCATCTGTTTCCACAGGCAACCCTATCGGTAATTGGTATAGGTGCCCATATTAGTGTTCTATGCTTAGCTATCCTTACCGGTAGAAGTCGAGCAAAGAAGACGCTGCTCGCGACTGCTGGATTTTGATTGAACTATCCCATGAGACATACAGCACATGGCTAATGATGGTTAAGGAAAGATAAAACATGAGGGTCAGACAGGGTACAAAGTAGGTCGGCAACTGGACTGGGTCCAGGGTGACCGTAGTCTTATCTGATCCGTGTGGTCCGAGTCTGATCGAGCTTCGAATGTACTAATCGTATGCTAGGTATGATGGGGCCCAGTAAACCTACGTAGCCTAGTGATTGCAAAGTCGAACCTGCCCTACGGTGTCTGATTTGGAGGCGATCTGGGGTGGGCAGTGTGGAAACTCCACAGAAACCGTCCATGACGTGTGTTCTGGTGGGATGCGGTGCTGCTAGGGCAGGCGTAGGAGGGAATTGACTTTGCAGGATCTGGGGTGAACAGTTGCCACGTGCGGTCTAGGACGCGCATGTGTCGTATGATTAGGTTTCTCCCTGTAGGGTATAAAAATGGTTTCGAACCGCTGTCGCTCCCAGTTGTGAGTTTGCTCGTGAAACGCACCACATTATAATCAAGAAGTTGAGACACAATGATCAGGATGAAGTTATGATGATTATTATTGTATACTACTTCTGTTTTGATTGTTTAGATCAGTGCCAACTAAAGTTACCATTCTAATCACTTAACCTGAGCTAAAACTTGATCAAGAATAGTTTGAGATGCGATTCCTTTTTGCAAGGTAAACCCACCCCGAGTCAGCCAGCATGTCTAGGTGTCAGCTGTAGTCAGCCATTTTTGACAGGTCAGCCTTATTGAGCTTCTTAGAAGCTCCCGCTTTGCGAATACGTGGTTGTCAGGCGCCAACGTGCATACCCAGGATGAGAGCATCCAGTGGGAAGAATCTCGTTCTGAGGTCGGGAGCCTCTAGTGGGAGCTTTGCGAATCGCTGCAGTAAATTTGAAGTGGCTAGTAGCATAATGCCACTGGGCACGGTTCATGCTTTTGCTTTATCATGAGAGTCAGGGTCTGTACTCGTCTAGTCTTCCGCTGTAATCGTGTTTTCAAAACTCTATTCCATACTCTGACATGGTTGTAAGACTTAAATTTTCAATTTATGAAACAATGATGTATTAAAATTTTCTTATCTTGTAAATGATTGCTGTTTATTCTGCCTGTGTTGTACCATATTTATGCTCGCTTCGCCGAGCATTGCCCAACAGGATCCTGGCGAGATGCAGGATCTGTGTCGGATTGAGTTATCTGGGGTGGGTCCACGTCATTTTCGTAATAAAACCATTCCAATGTTTTTACATATTAATTAACTGCACTTTAAAACAAAAATTTTGGAGATTTTATCTGAATTTTTAGATAAGATTTAAAACCCTTAAAAATTCAATCAAGCCTAAATATTATTGGAAATTCCCAAATTTTTAGAAGCAGAATCAGGACACCTTTCTAAAACAAAAGTTGTTCCAAATAATTTCCTTAGTGCCCACAAAATTTTTTAAAATTTTCCAATCCTGGGACGTGTGGATTTCAATTGAATTTAGAAGGAGATTTGAATTTTCGCAACAATCAAAAAAAAAAGCAAAAAACAGGGGGAAGGCTGAGCGCGCCGCGCCGCCGGACAACCGCAGCGCGGCTGCGCCACCCCCCTGGCCACGCCTGTGCTGCTGGCCGTTCCATCCCATCGCCGCACGAATCCCGCCGTCTCCCTCTTCTCTCTCCTCGCTGTCTCTCTTCCGCCCGCCGCACGCCACCGCCCGCGCGCGCCTATCACCGCATGCTCCCTGCCCCTCCCATGGACAGCCCTATACAGCGAAAACCGGCGCACTCCAAGCCTTGAAACCTTGACATTTAGCTCCGCCCTACCCCCACGCAGCTCACAGGCCAAACCGTTCCCAGTTTTGTTGCCTCAAACGCCGGGAACAGGGTCGTCTTCAACCTCCAGCCAAAAATCGAGCTGCGACACAATTTCTTCGATTCCGCCCTCTCCATGCAAAATTGGTTCGATTCCTCCCACCTGCAACTCCCTCTGATCCGTGCGTACCTACGTGACATGCTCTTGGTCGCAGAAAACCAGCGGAACTGCCGGCGTTAGCGCGCCACCACCGGACCACCATTGTTGTCGCTCGGTGCTCACCGTCGACCTGCACCTTCCGGTCATCCTCCACGCCTTCAGCACCCATAAACTGATTCTACACGTCGAAGTGAAGCTCTCTGACACCCTAATCGAGCCCTAATTCCCCTCCTTCACCACACACATCGCCGGAGTTGGAGCTCCACCATCCCTCCTCGTCCCCGGTCACCTTCCGGCCATCACCGGCGGCCAAATCCGATACCCACGAGTGGGGCTTGACATGCTGAGCATGAATCCACCCTTCCCTTGCCAAATCCCACCGCCGTCGAGCTCGCCGGAGTTCTTCCTCCGCCTCCCCTGTTCTGAGATCTGTTTTTCTTTTTTCAAATTTATTTGTATTTTAGTTATTTTCTAGTCTAAATTGTAAAATGTGCCATAAATCACAGGAAGCTCCAAAAATTTTGAACCACAATTCTTTCGAATTCCTGTTACTAGTTCTAATTTTCTGTTGAAGTAGTTTGTGTTGAAAGCTCATGGAACTTCCTAAATAAATGTATTAGTTAAAATAGTATTTGAATTTTACTTTAAGTTTAATGCATGTTCTAACACTGAGACCTGTGCACATCTCTGTGCTATGGCATGCATGTCATCATATAAATTTTCTGTATTTTTATCATGACAAGTTGCTATGCATGTATGTGAAATAACTAGATTCTACCATTTAAATTTACTATTTTCTAAAATACATTATGTAAGTCATCAAAAAATCCAAACCCTTAATCAAAACTTTACTTAAGATGCTCAGGGTACCTCCATCAAATTTCATGATTTGACCATAAGTTTTAGTGTTTGTTTCTAATTTTATAATTTAAATAACAGAAAATTGTTAGATTTTTAATAAAATCTTGGAAGCTCAACTTGACCCCAAACTAGTGCCAAACATCTTGTTTTGGAGGCTCCTTTGAAATAAAAAAAGTCCCCTGCCCGTAACTTAAGATTAATTTTCCATCGGAAAGTCGTTACGACTTTTACGATATTTACCGATGTCGTAAATGGGCAATGATAGTCGGTGAGCTCGTGTTCTTAGTAACGCGAGCAAAACTTTCAAATCTAGTATCGTAGTAACCCCTAGCCACCTAGTGAAGCCTCTACATGAGACATGTTTTGGGATTTTTTCCGGGAACGATGTCCGTGTGCTACCCGATATCAGAACCAGAACCCGGGAACCGGGAACCGGTTTTCCGAATCGGTAAAACTGTTTTCAGCATAACTTGAGCAGTAGACCTCCGTTTGACGTGTTTCTTTTTGCATTATTGTGACACCCCAGGTGTCACCAGGGCCTAAATCGACAACCTAAAACCTTAATCGACAAAAACTTCACACTTAAGAGCAGAATCGACACTGGTGGTAAAAAGAAATGTTGTTGAAATACTCTAAAGGAACACTACGCCAATTGTGACAAACAACAGAACTCGACTAGTAGGTTCAGAAAGTTTCCACCCACAGTGTCAAGAACCTTCTTTTTGGGAAGAAATTAGACCCTAATGAGTGACCTATTGAATTTCCACAACACCCTAGCTATATTTTTGCATAACAATTAAGTTCACTTCAAAATAGAATTTTGGAAATTTATTCAAAATTTTTAGTTAAGATTTAAACCTTTTTAAAATTCACGCAAACTAAATGGACACGAAAATTCAAGAAATTTTAGGAGCCAATTCAGAACTCGAACCTTAAATAAAAAGTGTTCCCAATAAATCTCTGAGATTACACAAAAAGTTTCAAAAATTTCTCAGCTGGGGAGGTAGGGTTTTCAATTGAATCAAGAAGGGGCTTTGTAGTAATTCAAAAATCGATTCGAAAACGAGCTGACGAGCTACAGTCTCGGCCGCCCGCCACGGCCAATCCACCGAGCGGCAGAGCGCCTCTCCCGCCGGCAGGGGTCACGGCTTGGCGCCAAGCATTGAAGCCTCTGACAAGATCTTGCGAATTGATCTCCCCTGCTTCCTCCTCCTCTCTCTCTCTCACTCTCTCGTCGCTCCTCCCCGCGCGGCAAAGCCCCTGCAGCACGCCACCGCCCCGCCGGCCCAATCCCGCCGTCCCTCTCTGTCCCCCCTCCCTATCTCTCCCCGAAACACCTTAAAGGCGTGCCCGAGCCTCCCTACTCCTTCCCCCACGTCCAATTTCGTTTCCTCGACGCGCAATTGTTGTTCCTCCTTGCTCGGCCATCGCCGCCCGCCATTGCCGTCGAAGGTCACTCGGTGAGTCAACCCTTCCGACCATTCTCCACCGTTATCACTTTGCCTAACCTCTCCCTCTTGTCCTAACACAGCTCCCGTTCCATCAAGCAACGTTCCAATCCACCCATTCGTCGGGAACATTCACTGCCGCCGTCCGCCATTGCCGAGCGGAGCAGGCTCACGGTGAGCCCCCTGCCCCGGCCGTTTTCCCCGCGCTTTACCTTGCCAAATTCATTTGTCAGATCCTTGTGCAGCTCATGGCACCCTCCTCTCTCCGAAAACTTGCTCCTCTCGTCGGGACTTCCTCCTTGCCGCGGCCGCCGTCGACCCCCACGGTGAGCACCTCTCTCTGGTGACGGAACTTGGCCGTTGCCATATTGCCGAGCCTCGACGTAGCTTGTAGATGGTGTAGGGAAAAGAATCAAGCACAGCCGACCACCCTTGTGCCCGGAATCCACCGCCGGAGCTCATCGGAGGTGGCGCCCCTGTTCTGCCCTAGGCGGCTGGGTTATTTTTATTTTCCTCCTAAATTGTCCTGTATTGTAAAATGCCAAACAAATCACAGAAGTATCCAAAAATTTCAAACTAAAATTTATTAGAATCCTTGCGTAATGGACTAATTTTCTGTTGAAACACTTTTTCCAAAACGACCAGGGATTTTCATAAATATTTAGAATAATATTTTCTTTTTTTGAATTTCAATTTAAATTCTAGGGCAGTACGAGGACTCAAATTTGATCTACAAATATGGCATGGCAGTAGGCATCCTCTGGAATTTTATGGGGATTTTAGGACCACAGAGTTACATGTAACCTATTTAAAATACTCCATTCTGCCTAGCTAATTTACATTTTCTAAAATACATTAGAAAAGTCCTCCAAAAGGTTGAACCCAAAATAAGAACTTTCGTTTGATGCTCATGAGTGAATGCATAAAATCTCATAATTTTATTCTAGGGTTTAATAATTATTTCTGATTTTACAATTTTAAATAACAGAAACTTCGTTAAATTTTTATAAAATCTAGAAAATTCATCTAGACCTCAACCAAATTTCAAAATTCATATTTCAGAGAGCACTATCAATTAAAAATAAAGTTTTAGTACAACTAAAAATTTTTATTTGAACCCTAACATTAATAGTCGTAGTTCATTAAATAATTATTATCCGAAGAAAAGTGCCCATCAATCCTCAACCCAAGTTTGAATTGCTTGATTCAGGGAATATGGCCAATTACAAATCACCTCATGGGAAATTTGAGTAGATTTCTTGGAACCCCATTCATAAAGTCAAAACATAATTAAGCTGGTGGCGTTGAAGAATTAGGGTTAACCCTAATTTCTAATGTCGCCGTTTGAAACCCTAGAATACTCCTTGATAAAAGCTTTATGTTATCTTTTCTTTAAACTCCTCATAATCATAATGCATCATGTAGATTCCGAAGCGCACGAGGTAGCTGCAGAGCCCGATTCCTCCATTCCCGCAGAAGAAGTCAACCGCGACACCGGAGAACCAGGCAAGCCCCGGTGCACAACCAGTGTTTAAAGTTTTCTTTTACAACTAAGTGTGTCATGTTTGTGCATTAAGTTGTTAGGAGTTGATTTAAACCTTAGTTGCATTTGTTCCTATAGGAAACCCTACCGGTAGCTGGTATAGATGACCAATTAGTTGCTATGCTTAGCAAGTTCTTACCGGTAGAAGTCGAGCAGAGTGGACGCTGCTCGCGATTGGTAGGATATTGAATGAAACTATTTCATGAGATGTGCCACAGGGTTGTGAATAAGTAAGGAAAGATAAAAGGTTGAGGGTCAGGCCAGGAACAAGTAGGTCGACGACTGGTCCGGGACTAGGGTGACCGTAGTCTGGTCTGATCCGTGTGGCACAGTTGGGCAAGTATTGAATGTACTAATCATATGCTGGGAATAATGGGGCCCAGTAAACCTACGTAGCCTAGTAAATGCAACGTCGAACTTACCCTACGGTGTCTGAATCGGAGGCGATCTGGGGTGGGCAGCGTGGGAACTCCACCGAACCGTCTGGGACGTGTTGTCTGGTGGGATGCGGCGCTGCTGAGGCAAGCGTAGGAGGGAATTGACGTTGTAGGGGCTGGTGCGAACGGTTGCCGCGTGCGGTCTGGGACGCGCACGTGTCATATGATTAGGTTGACCCTGCAGAGGTATAAAAATCGGTTCGAATCGCTGTCGCTCTCAGCTATGAGTTTACTTGGACTCTCTGTCACATGTTAGTAAATAAGTTGAGGTGAAATGAGGATGATGCTAGGACGATTACTATTATTTTGTTACTGCTATTATGTTTGATTAGTTCAGTGCTAATTAAAGTTACATTTTAATTACTTAACCTGTGCTAAATTTGACCAAGAGTTGTACAGTCTTGCGAGTCCGTTTTTGCAAGTAAACCCACCCTAGTCAGCCCTCATGTTTAGGAGTCGGCTGTAGTCAGCCATTTTGACGGGTCAGCCTTGTTGAGCTTCTTAGAAGCTCACGCGTTAGCGATATGTGGATTTCAGGCGCCGGCATGCAGAACCAGGACGATAGCAGCCACTGGGAGGAGTCTCACTCCAAGGTCGGAAACCTCCAGTGGGAACTGTGCGAGTCGCCGCAGTAACTTTGAAGTGGCCAGTAGCATGACGCCCCTGGGCATGGCGCATGCTTTTTCTTAATGTATGAGTGTCGGAGTCTGTAACGATCGAGTCTTCCGCTGCTACGATATCAAAACTTTATTTGCGCACTCTAATCTGTTGTAAGACTTAAGTTTCAATCTATGGATTAATATTGTATTAAATTCTCTCTCCTTGTAAATTATTGCTGTTTACCCCTGCCTGTGTTGTATCGTGTGTACGCTCGCTTCACCGAGCGTTGCCCAACAGGATCTTGGCTCAATGACCGACCAGATCCGTCCCGAAAGGAGGTTTTCTGGACGGGTCCGCATCAGCTTGGTATCAGAGCCGTGTTGGGAAACGGTACAACGTTTAAGGCATATTTTCAAAAATTATGTGCGAGTGAGGTACGAGCCTTAATAAGTAATAGGTTATCAGGTGTCAAGCTAACCTAATGTAGGAGCTAACTAGACCCAGTCTAGATTTACATTTCTATAACGACGCACCTACGCTAAGGTAAGCAAGGTAAGGTACGCCACTCGACTGCGATGAAAGGTCGAGAAATCCCTGTTGCGTCCGCAACAGTAGCGTTCTATACCATGATGGTATGGAAGGAGGTACTATGTTCATTGTAATATAGTACACCCCCTTGCCGTTTAGGGAGAAAAGCGGACCTCTACCGTACGAGGTGTGGGTTACGGACCTGTTGCGAATGCAGACCTTCGCAACAGTGGAGTCTTGTGTCTTTGGCACACAAGAGATGAATTTGTTCCAATAAACCCAATCCCCCAAGTACCATGTAACCATAAACCATGTATATGCCATCATCCATGTTCCATCCGAACCATGGATACCAACAACCATATTCCAATTCCATCAACAATATCCCAATTCCATCATGTTATGTGACAAGTCTACGATATTATCCAAAGGACACTGAGCTTCATCATAACCGAGACCGCGGCGGATTCGATGTAACATCCCGAACTAAATTCTCGCTAAATCTTTTGTCAATAAAGACTTAATTGTGTTCAATAAAAATCTTAAAACCCTAAGTAATGATATCATAGGATCTAATCAACAGAACTTAAATTCAAAATTTAATTTGAAATCCAATCTTTACTGTCTTTCTGCTTCTCATTTCTTTCGCCCGTGCACCGCCGGCCTTGCTCCGCTCCGAGCAGGAACGAGCGCCGTCCGGTCTCCTCTGTTCTCCCCACTGCAAGCCGCCGCCCGAGTCCCTGCTTCCCCGGGTGCCGCTCCTCTGTTCTTTTCCATGTCTTCCCGACCCCGTCGTTTGGGAATCCGTTTCGCCCGACCTCCGACCCAGAGGTCGGATGACTTTTCCGATTCGCCCGACCTCCGACCCAGAGGTCGGATGACTTTTGCGTTTCGCCCGACCTCCGACCCAGAGGTCGGAGAAATTTCCCGATTCGCCCGACCCCGACCCCAGTGGTCGGACGCTCATTTCGTCTCGGCCGATCTTTCGTCAGCGCGCTCCGCCTCGCTCGACCCCGAGGTCGGACAAGCCGTTCGCTCCGCCTCGCTCGACCCTGAGGTCGGACATTTCGCTCCGCCTCGCTCGACCCCGAGGTCGGACAAACTCGTCGGACCCGAGCTCGAAACGGCCGCGCCATTAATGCTGCCGGCCATCTCCCCAACCGTAAAAGCGCCTGGCCGTACACAGCAGTGCTGCCATCGCGCCGAAAGTCTTCGTGATGGGACGCGCACGCCCGGCGCCCATGCGCTGCAGTACGCTGCCGCCGCGCCAACTTGCGTCGTCCTGGAGAGACAAAAGGAACGGAGACTGATCTTTTCCAGAGACGACACACTTCACTCGGCGTGCTCCTTTGCTCTTCTGCGCGCTCGTCTCTCTGCTCTCGTCTCCACTCCTTTCCGCTTTTACCGCCGAAGAGCTCCGCAGGGCCCGAAGCAGAGCAAGCTTCTCTCGTGCTCAGGTGCGCTCGATAAGCCTTGCCCTGCCGACGGTTCCATCGTCCGTCGTTATCGTCTCTAACCGCCGCCCCATTCTTCCGCAGTATTTCAGCAGTAGCGGCGCGTCGACATCTCTTTTCCGACGACCAGTCTCCGTTGCTGTTCTTTTCCACCGACAGTCCTCTGGTAATCTTTGCCGTCCGACCAGTCTAGCTAGTCCCGTCTACCGAAGCAACATACTAAAGTTTGTTAGAGAGAATTCATGCAATTTCACTCATCTGTTAATACAAGATTACCTTGCATCTTCATATAGGAACCGAGCTGCAGACGGCCACTGAGGCTGAGGAGGATTTCCCCACTGCCGACCCCGCCATCGACTGTGCTAACTTCTCCCCGAACCGAGGCAAGCCCCGGTGCACACCTAAGTTTTAAAGTTTTACTTTGTCACTATCCTTGTAGGTCTGTTTGTGCATTACGTTGAGGAGATGTTTGACACCTAGATGCATAGCCTTAGTAGGAGTTCCTATGGGATAACTCAGTAGCGTCAGCTAAGCGCTAGCATGCCTTGCTAATATTAGGAATCGGTAGCATATGAGTAGTATGGAGACTACTCATTCGATGGCTAAAGTCTTGTGGGAGGGGTGACTGTCAAATTTGTAGTCTTTAGGGAATGGGCACAAAATATGACATTAACTGTTAGCCAATATTGCTGAATGGATTAAGTTAACAATGGTACTGAATGTTGGCACCCATGGGCAAGTATTGAGTTGTGTACCGAATGCATACTGGCATATGGGAACCAGGAAGCCGACGTAGCTCATTGCGCAGTGATTGGACGACCAGCCATCTCTTTTTCCGGGTGAACGGACCAGTAGGGTGGATGAATTCGCATTTCTGTTTTTCTTGGGCATGTGCTAGTGGGAAAGGCTTGGGGCCGTACAGGGACGCAGGGCGTTGCCTGGAGGACCATGTCCTTGGAGAGATGGCAGTCGGACCGACACTGTCGCGATGCAGTGAAAGGTGGCCACGTGCGACTCGTGGAGTGCACACGTGTCGTGTTATTCGGGTTTCTCCTGCAGGATGTACATCGATTATAATCGCCGCCCCTCACGGTTAAGAGTACCCGCTTGTCCACTGTGTCACATCTTGCCGAGAATGTGGGTTGTATGGTGGGAAGAAAACCGATCTATTGGGATCTCAATAAATTGTATTGCAACCATGTTTGTTTAGTATTAAGAGCACATTTTACTACTGCTAGTGAACTCTTAAAATCTTGGCTAAAAATCTGAAAATAGGGTTTACCATTAGTGCTGTTTTTTGCAAATACTTACCCTGCTGCCACAAATACTCCCTGCATACTAGGAGTCGGCCTTAGAAGGCCTATTGACGGGTAAGTCTTGCTGAGCGTCAGTCGCTCACGGTTTGTTGATTGTTGTTTTGCAGGTAATACTGCTGACTGTAGCCAGGGTGGTTGGGAAGAGGAGACGCCCTCGGAGTGGACCTTCGAGTGGGTCCCCGCTTCTCCCTCCCGTGGAGATTAAACACCATCGGGCTGGGGTGTTTAATCGAGGCGTCGAGTGTTAGATTTTTGCTTCCGCTGAAAGCCACGTGTTTGTTATCAAAACTACGTTTCCGCACTTCCAAAACTTCTGAAATCAGTTGTAATATAACCTGAATTAATGCATCTTCAAGTCATTTATGCGAGTCCTTGTTAATTATTGTACTGTAAAGTCACTTGTCTCGGCAAGCGGCCCTCCGAATGATCCTGGATGAGCAACCGTACGATTTTATCGGACGGGGTTGTGACAGCTGGTATCAGAGCTATTTGGGGGTTAGTACTCTAATTAACGGGGCATGTTTTCAAAAATTGCGCTACGGTGAGGTACGGTATAGAACAGCCCATAGTGGAGGTTAGAGTTAGGAAGGTGGCAAGCTAACTGTGCATTCATGCATTTTACTTTCCTGTAACTTTATGATTATGTAACGACGCACCAACGAACTACGCGAAGGTACGTGTTACAATTTTTGCAACGACGCACATCGAACTACAACGAAGGTACGGAGTCCTGCCGTGGGATAATATTCACGGTCGCTTGGTGTTCGCGTTGCTGGTTCACCCATCTTGCCTGAGATGCTTTTCATGGCCGCTAACGGCAAGGCGTTACTGGTTGCCGCCGGTTGCCATGAGTCGTGACTATCATGGCCATATTGCATAGCTGCTCTGTGATGTGTTTTTCTACAGGTACACTAACAAGCGTTAGACCGTGTAGGAAACGATTTGTCTTGAGAGAACGAGTAGTGCCACCGAGGATAACGTATTAGGGTTTTCCTTTTGGTGAGGACGAATAGGCCGTGGCATCCTTTAAAATCTGCATGAGTACTAAAATTCACCTAACTAAAAAGTTCAACCTCATAAATCCAATAGGAACCTGTGAATTAACCAAGGAAAATAATTAAGGAAAGAAGGACCTAAGAATTTCATCCCCCAGTATTCAGCCTGCTCCTCACTCCAGAATCCTATAGAATCCGTAGGGTTTCATCTCCCAAATTCATTCTCCAGACTCCTCTTAAGGGGGAAGGTGCCCCTCTGTTCTGGGAGAAAAGGACATCGGACCATCCGGTGCAGGACCGGACAGTCCGAAGACACTCCCTCTGGAATCTTTTTAGGCCACCGGACATTCCGATGTGGGATCGGACCTTCCGGTGAACACCTCTCTGGACTGAAATCAACCAAGCCGGGATTTCAGCAATGAGTCATTTTCCAAAGCTTGTAGTTTCGCGCCTGTTATTCTAAAAATGTGAATGGGCACAATTTGGAAAGGTGTGAAAAATATCTACGACTTTTGTAGTTGGGAAGTCTTGTGTTTCCAACCCCCACTACAGGAAAAATGTGTTTTTTCTCTCTGCTGCCATAGCAGGACAAAAACCTGTTGTTGTTCAGGAAATCCCATCCTCGACTGATTCTTTCCATTTTAGGTCTTGCACATTATTCCTTATTTGGTCGAGAAATGAGTTGTAGTGTAGGACTTGTGCCTCTCATTTTGGAAATGAGGGCTAATTGTTCAACTTCTTACACAGATGGCAGGACGTACTCGTGGATCGAGCGGGCAGGACCAGGCTAGTGGCTCTAACCTTCCTCCACCGCCACCCCCACCTCCAAGGATGTGGGAGCAGTTCATGGCCACCCAACAGCAGCTCATGCAGATCCTGATCGAGCAGAATCGTCAGGGTGGTCGTCAGCGTGCACAAGCACCCCCGCCAGAGAGCTCCTTTGGGGATTTCTCGGCCGTCCATCCGCCAACCTTCGCGGATGCAGCTGACCCATTGGACGCCGATAATTGGCTGCGCACCATCGAGTCCAAGTTTGAGCTCCTTTACTGCACCGAGCATCAGAAGACTCTCTTCGCGGCTCAACAACTCCGCGGACCGGCGAGAGCGTGGTGGTTTAATTACACTACCTCTCTTCCCGATGGCCACCAAGTGCAATGGACGGAGTTCCGGGAAGCTTTCAGAGCACATCATATTCCTGAGGGCCTCATACAGCGCAAGGCGAGAGAATTTGAAGAGCTGCGCCAAGGCCACATGAGTGTCCACGAGTACTCGCGCAAGTTTAACCACCTGGCGCAGTACGCTGGGCACCACGTGGACACGGACGCCAAGAAAAGGAGCTGTTTCATGAAGGGCCTAAACTCCAAGTTACGTGATCGCCTAGCCCTCCACCACAGCGCCAATTTCAACGCATTGGTGAGCGCTGCCATTGTCCAAGAGGATGCCATTCGCGCCCATCAAGAAGAGAAGAAGCGCAAGCAGCCAGCCGGAGGTTCCCCTGGGAATCAGCAGCCCCAGAGGTATCGTCTAGCCATTACGTCTCCTACGGGCCAGAGGTACAAAGCTCCGGTGCCACCGGGTGGGAGTTTTCGCCCGTCATTCCAGCAGCGGCCCGTAGCACGTCAAGGCCAGCAAACGGGTTCTCAAGCCGGAAATTCCAGACAGTCGGCTCCAATTCCTCACCCGCCGCAGCCATACAGCAACACGGGGCCGAGGCCGTGTTACAACTGCGGTCGTCCTGGGCATTTCGCCAAGGATTGCCGGCAACCTCCCCGTCAGCAAGGCCATGTCCAGCAGAGCGACCCCCGCAGCGACAACAATTCCCGCTCTCAACCTGCTGGAAATGGACAGAAGCAGGGCCGTGTTAACTACACCACGGTCGAGGAAATTCAAGAAGGAGAACAAGTCCTTGCGGGTATGTTCTCAATTCAGAAAGATTCTGTGTTCGTTCTCTTCGATTCGGGTGCAACCCACAACTTCATTAGTAGGGCATGTGTCCAAAGGTGCAACCTCCGCACCATCATCGCTAAAACACCCTATCTTATCACATCACCCGCCGGAAAAATAACAACTTCACTAAAAATCCAGCAAGTACCATTAAAATTGGGAGGAAAAATCTTTAAGTCCCAATTCATCGTTCTTGACCACCATGGCATAGATATAATACTAGGAATGGGTTGGATGGTGTACCATAGAGCCGTGCTACATATCTCGCCACGAAAAATCCAACTAGACTCTCCGGTGCACGGTTCCATATCTTTCCAAGTCACACCACCCACCCCAATTTCCGGGAGCCTTCATCATGTCTCCGGAAAGAAGCTTGAAGATATTCCGGTCGTGTGTGAATTTCCCGATGTATTTCCGGATGATTTACCGGGACTGCCACCCGATCGTGATGTTGAGTTCAAGATTGAACTTCAACCCGGTACAGCTCCTATCTCCCGAAGGCCGTATAGGATGGCTCCAAATGAGTTGGCAGAATTGAAAATCCAGTTAAAGGAGCTACTGGACAAGGGATTTATTCGGCCTAGTTCATCTCCATGGGGCTGTCCCGCCATATTTGTGAAGAAGAAGGATGAGACCCTGAGGCTTTGTGTTGATTACCGGCCATTGAATGCGGTCACTGTCAAGAATAAATATCCTTTGCCTCGCATTGATATTTTATTCGATCAACTTGTGGGCGCCAAGGTCTTCTCTAAAGTAGACCTGCGCTCGGGGTATCATCAGATAAAGATCCGTCCTGAGGACATTCCAAAGACTGCCTTTTCTACAAGGTATGGTCTCTATGAGTACCTTGTCATGTCCTTCGGTTTGACCAATGCTCCAGCCCACTTCATGTATCTAATGAATTCCGTTTTCATGCCCGAGCTGGACAAATTCGTCGTGGTCTTCATCGACGACATCCTTATTTATTCCAAGTCGGAGGAAGAGCATGCGGAACATCTTCGTATTGTTCTCCAGAGGCTAAGGGAACATAAGCTGTACGCCAAATTCAGCAAATGTGACTTTTGGTTGAAGGAAGTACAGTTCCTTGGTCATGTGATTTCCGCCGAAGGTATCTCTGTTGACCCAAGCAAGGTGAAAGATGAGCTTGACTGGAAGCCCCCAAAGTGCGTCAAAGATGTTCGCAGTTTCCTTGGGCTTGCTGGATACTATCGACGCTTCGTCCCAAATTTTTCGAAGATCTCCAAGCCCATGACGGAACTGCTTCACAAAGGGGTCGCCTTCTATTGGAGTGACTCTTGTGATGAGGCTTTCCGAACTCTCAAGAAACACTTAACCACCGCTCCAGTTTTGGCTCAACCGGACATCACCAAACCGTTTGATGTTTACTGTGATGCTTCTGGCACGGGCCTGGGATGTGTACTGATGCAAGACGGTCGCGTCATTGCCTATGGATCAAGACAGCTGTGACGTCATGAGTTGAATTACCCCACTCATGATTTGGAACTCGCCGCAGTTGTGTTTGCCTTAAAAATCTGGAGGCATTATCTTCTTGGGAATCTCGTACACTTGTACACGGATCACAAAAGCTTGAAGTATATTTTTTCTCAAGATGATCTGAATATGAGGCAAAGAAGGTGGATGGAATTGATCAAAGACTATGAATTGGAAATCCATTACCATCCGGGCAAGGCGAATGTTGTGGCTGATGCCCTAAGTCGCAAAGCTGGGTGCAATCCCACCATAGCTCAAGCTTCTACCACTGCCCTCTGTTGTAGTCCAGAAGAACCAAGTCTTCGTATCATTCCCCATGGGGCATTGTATAACTTGGCTCTTATTCCTACCCTCCGTGAGGAAATTGTGACTGCACAAAAGGTTGATAAGGGCATGGAAAATATCCGCGCTCAAATAGGCAGTAACAAAATGAAATGTTTCCGCCTTGACGAGGAAGGTGTTCTATGGTTCAACAACCGTCTGGTCGTACCAAAGGATTTTGAGCTGCGGAAGAAAATCATGGATGAGGCACATCTCTCCAATTATTCTATACATCCGGGCAGCAATAAAATGTACCAAGATTTACGGAGAAAATTTTGGTGGACTCGGATGAAGCGTGAAGTCGCTCGGTATGTCGCCGAGTGTAATACATGTCGGCAAGTCAAAGCTGATCATTTAAGAAGTGCCGGTCCATTGCAACCTCTCAGTATACCCGCATGGAAATGGGAAGACATTAGTATGGATTTTATCGTCGGTCTCCCGTTCACTGCTCAGAAACGTGATTCTATTTGGGTGATAGTCGATCGACTAACCAAATCTGCTCACTTCATTCCAGTGCACACCCGATATAATGCGAGGAAATACGCGGAGCTTTATATCTCTCGTATCATGTGCCTCCATGGTGTTCCAAAGACCATCATTTCTGATCGGGGTACCCAGTTTGTGAGCCGTTTCTGGGAGCAATTTCATGAAGCACTCGGTACCAAGTTAATTCATGGTTCAGCTTATCACCCGCAAACCGATGGTCAAACAGAGCGTGTAAATCAAGTTCTGGAAGATATGCTTCGCGCATCGGTGCTGACCCATGGGAAGAATTGGGAAGAGTGCTTACCATGGGCTGAATTTTCGTACAACAATAGCTATCAAGAGAGCATCAAGATGTCTCCGTTCGAGGCATTGTATGGTCAGCCATGTCGCACGCCTTTAAACTGGTCTGAGGCAGGAGAAAGAGTGATTTTTGGACCAGATTTAGTAACTCAAGCTGAAGAGAAAGTAAGGGCTATTCAAGAAAATTTGCGAGCTGCAAGGTCCCGGCAGAAAAGTTATGCCGACAAAAGGCGTCGACCGTTAACTTTTGAAGTGGGTGATCACGTCTATCTTCGTGTGTCCCCAACAAAAGGTGTCCAACGCTTTGGCATTAAGGGCAAGTTAGCTCCAAGATTCATTGGACCTTTCAAAATCATCGAGCGATGTGGCCCAGTAGCATATCGATTGGAGCTGCCCTCTCATATGTCGGGAATTCACAACATCTTCCATGTCTCTCAGCTCCGGAAGTGTTTGAAGCTGCCTGAACAAGTGGTCATCCCGGATGTTGAAGTAATCCAAGAGGACCTCACGTATCCGGAGATGCCGATGAAGATACTTGATCGGAAGGATCGCGTAACTCGCCGGAGAACCAAAACTTTCTTCAAGGTGCAGTGGGCAAATCATTCGGAAGATGAGGCTACCTGGGAAAGTGAAGAATTTCTTCATTCACAGTTCCCGGAATTCATGGCATCGGTCGTAAAATAGTCATCGGTTTCCCCCCCTGTAACGTTCTCTCGAAATCTCGGGGCGAGATTTTCTTAAGGGGGAAGGGCTGTAACATCCCGAACTAAATTCTCGCTAAATCTTTTGTCAATAAAGACTTAATTGTGTTCAATAAAAATCTTAAAACCCCAAGTAATGATATCATAGGATCTAATCAACAGAACTTAAATTCAAAATTTAATTTGAAATCCAATCTTTACTGTCTTTCTGCTTCTCATTTCTTTCGCCCGTGCACCGCCGGCCTTGCTCCGCTCCGAGCAGGAACGAGCGCCGTCCGGTCTCCTCTGTTCTCCCCACTGCAAGCCGCCGCCCGAGTACCTGCTTCCCCGGGTGCCGCTCCTCTGTTCTTTTCCATGTCTTCCCGACCCCGTCGTTTGGGAATCCGTTTCGCCCGACCTCCGACCCAGAGGTCGGATGACTTTTCCGATTCGCCCGACCTCCGACCCAGAGGTCGGATGACTTTTGCGTTTCGCCCGACCTCCGACCCAGAGGTCGGATGACTTTTGCGTTTCGCCCGACCTCCGACCCAGAGGTCGGAGAAATTTCCCGATTCGCCCGACCCCGACCCCAGTGGTCGGACGCTCATTTCGTCTCGGCCGATCTTTCGTCAGCGCGCTCCGCCTCGCTCGACCCCGAGGTCGGACAAGCCGTTCGCTCCGCCTCGCTCGACCCCGAGGTCGAACATTTCGCTCCGCCTCGCTCGACCCCGAGGTCGGACAAACTCGTCGGACCCGAGCTCGAAACGGCCGCGCCATTAATGCTGCCGGCCATCTCCCCAACCGTAAAAGCGCCTGGCCGTACACAGCAGTGCTGCCATCGCGCCGAAAGTCTTCGTGATGGGACGCGCACGCCCGGCGCCCATGCGCTGCAGTACGCTGCCGCCGCGCCAACTTGCGTCGTCCTGGAGATGTTGACGTGAATTTTGGCAGATCCAAAAGATGACTTAAACCTAATTTAAATAATAATAAATGGTATATTCAAATATCAAAATTAAATAATATGATAAAAAAAATATGATCTGCATGCATATGTAAATAGTCTAGTGTCTCGGCAATAACATATAATGGTAGCCACAGCTAATTAATTGAGCTAGCCAAACATGTTAAAATTAAAAAAGTAAAGAAATACGCGTATACGCGGCCATATATTTATCTACTCGTACTCGCACGTGTATTAACCAAACAATCGACTAGTTCTGGCCTAGGACCATGAAACAAATGCACGGCCCAGTAGTATACTGTTGGAGGATGATTAAGCCCTTTTTCGTGATCACTAATCAGCCCGCACAGTAAAGACTTAACAATCCCGTACGCGATCAGCCTTCGATCAAAATATCTTGGTAGCATCTAATAATTAAGCCCATGAAGTATAGAGCAAAAAAAAAAAAAAAAAACTGCACATACAGAAACGACGCGGGCAAACTCCAAACGTTGCCGCCTAAAGCTACTGTCGTTCGTGGTCAAATCAAGTTGAACGCCCACGTCCTGCACAACTAGTGCCTGCGCGCGCGTCCACTACCACTCGTCGCTAGCCACGATCGAGGAGAACCGCTGCCTTCCCTACTCTATAAAAAGCAGGCAGGAGCCCCCACTGATACACACGCATACACATAGCCGTCAGGCTGCCGGAACATCGTTTCGTCTCGTCGTCAAGCATCGACACTTTGCCGACAACAACACTAATCGACGACAACCAACTAGTCGCTCCATCGGCAACTCGTCAACGAGCATCATCTACAAGCACTTGTTGTTGTCAAGTTCGTGAAGGTAAAACATATGCCTTCACTCGCGGTGACTTGGCCTGCTTAAAGCCAAGCACACAAATCTCTTCCCTCTCTCTATAAATATGTAGTATGCCCTTTGATCTGGTCTTAATGGTGGATACAAATCAGTTAATGAAAGACTTCTGTCTTGAATCATGATTTGGTCCCCATATGGATACATCTCAAGGTGTGCATATAAAAATCTCAAATTTCCTTACGATACTTGTTTCTCTAAATTAGATGCAAGTTACATAAGTTCCTTCATGTTCATATGTCTAAATTTGACTATGTTATGCCCCTTGATTTGATCTTGTTGGCAGATACAAATCAGTTAATGAAAGACTTTTTGTCTTAAGTCATGATTTGGTACCCACGTCGATATAAAATCATAGTGTGCATAAGTTTTCTCATCGCTAAAATATATGCGCATTTTCTTATTGCTCCAGTTCCTTACATGATGAAATGAGTTTTCCTCTTATACGTGTGAAGTTAATTTGCATCCTAGAACCATATCACTAGTGTTGTAACCATGTTATTAACCGTCATTTGTCATGATAAAAGCCATCGATCCTCCTCTGTAATTCATATAAGTTATTCTCAACCTTCATACACGTTAGTTGCACCCGAGCATGTAGCACAATAATAGAAAACTCAACCGTTAGTATGGAGGTGCACATATTAGTCACGTATAAGATATCAATATTTAGGGAAATTTAGAAGATCATTTCTTATGCATGCATCTAAATTATTGACACCGTCATAGGTAGAATAATCATGCGCGTCAACTAAACAAATATCAATGCATTTAACGGTTATAATTTCCGGCAAGATTGCACCGTGACATCACCATTGCATCATGCTTAGGCATATATGCGGCAGCATTAATGGCATAAAAAAAAATACCGGTAATTGCTATATCAATATAAACAATAGTCCTTGCAGGCTATATTTCTACATACATGTTCAAGCGTTTAGGCACGTGCTAGTATAAATAAACTGCGCTTGTCATTCAAGCCTAAAATAAATTCATTTTATAATAATGATTCCCGGCCAGCTTACACCTAATCAAATCATGATGTCATGCTCCTATCATGCTAGGCGTATGTACTGTCCACAGTTATCTTGATCGTATCAAAATACTAATACTTAGTAATCTAACAAACCAAGATTTTGTAGGCAATATCCCTGCATACATTCATTACATAGTGCATATGCCAAGTTACTTACGTCCGTCATTTATATACCGGAGTTCTTTAATTAAATAAGTAAAACAATCTGAATATATATGCCTCGTTCTAACGTATGCCATTCCCGCATGAATATTGCACTAGTTACATTTTAGTAAAAGAAAATTAATTATTATATATCCCAAGCATGCATGTTCGTCCGTTCATCTAGCCAAAATCCCCACGTCACTCAATCTTGTCTGGTTTATATACTACGGCTGGGCTTACTTAAATTCTAAGTTACAAGAAATAGTTAGTCAAATAAAACAAACAGTAAAATATCAAAGAATCTGGTCCATATACCATACTAATATTATGCGCTACTCTTCATGTCTAGCAAGACGTCAACCCGCTGTATATAAGAGAACTGGGTTGCTCCATGTCTTAAGTATTTGAAACTAAGTATGTTAAGTTATTCCCCTACGTAGGAATGTTGCATAAATATATGATCTGAAAGTTATGTGTATTGACAAAAGTGTCATTTATCGATGCCAGTTAAATAATCAAACAAATTCTAGCTGCATATATAGTCCTGCCTTATATGCAGGAATGTTGCCAAGTTAAATACCATGCTTATATACTAGAAAATATCATATTAAAATATAAATAATATCATGCTCTTGCTCTTGACCAAGTACCTCTTTATATGCATATGGGTACTTTAAATCAAGGATTATGCCGTGAGTATATATCGTACACGTGCTACGTCATCCAAAATCAAATATCATTCGGTAACTTATCCCAGGGTCAACTTGTGTGCACTTATATTTGCATACTCATATCATATTTCAAACACATGAAAATATGTTATATCAAAACTCTTCGGCAAGCGTCCATTTTCAACGACAAGACTGAAGACTATCTATTTTCTTTTCTTAGTTTGTACTAGGGAGCTATACATCGTGATCATGTAATTTTCATTTATATGTCAGAATTCTTAATCAGGGGTTTTCTCTACGGAGATCTAATTAACATAATTTTTATACAAATATAAGAATTATGGAAGTATGAACTCGCAATCCTGATCTTCTTAAATTTATGTTATATTTTAAATTTGTCTCTTTTGACGAGGGTACGCATCACCTCGACCGTTTCCCCGTCATCAGATTCTGGCACGCCCAGTGGGACTTACTTTTCCCCTCATCTTTGAATTCCAACGTGGTCACGTTATATGGCTTTAATCCAAATGGCAAAGTAAAACAAATATATAGAAATAAAAGAATATATATATAAAAATATTGTGATGCATATGTACGCATGCTAGAAAACTCACATATGGTTTTCTTATATGAAGGAAAGCATGGCTGGACGTGTTCAAGATTTCATCACCATCCGTGTGGGTTCCCTTTGGATCGATGTTCCCATGGGTCCCCTTCACATGACAAGCAGTGCGGACTCTCTCCGCACCACGGCCACATCACCAGTGGTGGCTAACAAAGAACAAGAAGTCAACTCCAAGCACGGGGAGGGTTTCATCCCCGTTGTGTCCAAAGCTGCAAAGCGGAGGGCAAGAAAAGCCGCTGCCAAAGAAAGAGTGATGGCCTCAAAAGCGCGTGTCAACAATGCGCGTAAGGTTTCATCTTCTCCCTCGGTTCCTCCAGGTTTCTCCAACACTCCAAGGTTTAAGGCCTCGACTCCTGCGCCTAAGCCAAGCTCTAGGCGTCCTACACTTGGGGAGTGGCCTGTTTATAAGAAGACAATAAGTCCGAACAAGCCAAGACCAAGTGCACTCACGTCGGCCAAAAATATGAAGCCGGTTGCACCTCTTAGTTCCCGTACTATGTCGCGGGCAAAATCGACTAACAGGCCGTTGAGCATGCCAGGCGTGACACCTACAAAGATAGTTAGTGTGTTGCCACCACCAACAATAACATTCATGGATAAAGGAAAAGCTCCAATGTCGGAGTATGATGCAACGTCGTCTGAAGAGGGAGAGTCATATTATGTGACAACTCCTCTCCGTGCTGATGCTCCAGAATTTGTTCCCTCGCCGATTTATAACTACGGTGATGTTCAAGATAATAAGCGTGAGCTTCGGTGGCAAGGTGTCTATCTTTCCGATAAGGACATCAAAAAGGGTCACGTTAATCCTCAAGCCACAATTTCTGATCCCATATCATCAGAATTAGTAATCTTAAAACAGTCTCAACAAGGTTCTATATCACCCAAGCGTCGCCAACGACGTCGACGTAATGCTCGCCGAGCATGGGCAAATCTCCCGACGGCAATTGATGATCCCGTTATGGTGAAGAGTCAAAGAGAATTCATCATTAATACCCTTATAACTCAAAAAGAAAAAGACCACCCCAGTTTGCGTGATCTAACATGGAAAGATCTTCAAGTCACTCTAGAAAGGACCATCTGCAAAGACTTAAAGTCTTTACTTCCTGGAGTCTCTACTTCGGATGATGGTGTAGGTGGTGAGCTTATGAGGCGTGCTGAGGTTATGGCCAAATGGTCAGAATATCAAGAGTTTATTGACAGAGATTTACGTCGCAAAGAATATGCAACCCAAGCTGCAAATGCACGTGCAAGACGTGCAGAATATAGGCAGAGAGAGTTGGCTATTCCAAGTGAGTCTATGTCTAGTGGGATAAAGGAGTCAAATATTCCCTCTAGCCATACAAATGAACATCAAGAAGAAGTGCAACCTGATGTGAAATTGGTGTCACATTCCTCTTCTACACCAAGGAGAAATCCAAGAAATAGATATCAAGCATTTGCATCAATGCCCGTAGGGATCACTGGGGGTGATGAAAATTCTAGTGAGACATCCTCTACATCAACGCATTTCAAAAGGAAGAAACCAAAGCAAAATGTTGTGGACCATCGTCCTCGAACTCGAAGTCAAACAAACTCTGGTAATAATTCGATTTTCATAGGGTCTTATAATCCCCTATATGATGATTGTACTCATCTTGAAAATACATTATTTGATACCTCAGGTTCTGGTGACTCACTCGGCATAGAGGGTGAATCGAATCGTGTGGAAGAAGTTCTAGCCACAAATGATGGCACGTCGGCCAACGAACAAATGGCACACCTCACAGCAATGTTACAGCAAAAGGAAGATGAGTTAATTACTCTACGACAACAAACAGCTGCTCTACAACAAAGAGAAGAGGAGCTTGCTGCACTCCGTCAACAAGTAGCAACAGAAAATGCAAGACGAGAAAATGATAGAAATGCATCTGGGAGTCAAAATAGTCATCAAACAGCTTCATCGACTCCGGTCAGTCTTGAAGCGATCCAAAGAATGATCGCTGAAGGAGTTAAGGCACAATATATGCAAACACATTATTCCATGCGTCCGGGGTATGTGAAACCTTACCCGCCGGAAGTGGATATGGTGCCATTTCCAAATAATTATCGTCAACCACAGTTCAGTAAGTTCAATGGGTCCGGGTCTCCTCATGAACATGTAGCCCATTTCCTAGCAGCTTGCCAGGACACGGCTCATAACGGGGCCCTTCTACTCCGACAATTCGTACAAACATTGTCGGGTCCGGCCTTTACATGGTATAGCAAATTGGCACCCGGTTCTATTCGGACTTGGGAGCAGATGCAAGATGCCTTTCTTGAGCGCTTCTATAGCACTCAGAGGACGGTGGGGATCACGGAGTTGACACAAACGCTCCAACGTTCCAATGAAAAGGCTGCCGATTTTATCAACAGGTGGCGGAATTTAAGCCTACACTGTCCACAGCCCATTTCTGAGCCAGAAGCGGTTCGCATGTGCATGAACAATTTAAGCCCTGATATGGCTATATATCTTCAGGGCGTACGCCCCATAACTTTTGAAGAGTTGGCCTCGAAGGCCACCGATATTGAAAACTTCATGCAACATGTTACAAGACAGCCAAGAGCTTACAATAAGTCTTTGGACAAGAGTGGTCAACGTGATAAGTTGCCCGCTAAGCAAAAATCAGCGGAAGCAATGGAAACAACAGTCTCACCGCCTCACTTCCGTCCAAGGAGTCTTACCATGAGGAGCCAAGAAAATAGAGGCCCATCGGCTCCTAGGAGACCAACTCTTAGTGAGCGACAAAATAAAGAATATTCATTTCCGGCTGATGAAGTCGAGGATCTCTTTATGGGACTACGAGAGTTAAATCTCATTGAGCTCCCTATGCCAAAACGTCCTGAAGAAGCAAATTTATCCAAAGAGCCAAATTTTTGTCATTACCATCGGATCTTGGGCCATACACTCAAGGATTGCTTCGTGGTAAAGAACATCATACAAAAAATGATTGATGATGGTACAATTGATAGTGATCTTCTCAACAAATTAAAGAAAGGAAAAAAGGTAGCTGCATCAAACATGGCCACCATTGAAGATCATATGGTAAATTATACAAATTCAAATATGATGAAAAGTTCTGATCAGACTATGATGATATCAAAACCTGAGTTTGTCAATATGCTTGCATCAGGTCGCACTGCGCAACTCAAACTTAAGCGCCGAAATGAAAGCAAGACTCTCCTCCGGAGGACTACTCAAAGACGTGACAAGTCAGCCTCCTGGAGATCAAGAGAGTATCGACAGCAACACGGAGGACGACATGCTTTCCAAGGGATAATGTCGGCAAGCACGGTCTCACGCTTCCCCCAAAATGTATGGAGGCGTGAGGACAAGCTCCCTGAAGAGTGTGCAACTCTCGTCGTTGGAGTGTTTGAAGACGAAGATGATGATTGTCTTCACTTCCCCGAAGAAGAAAATGTAGAAGTAGATGAAGTACAACTTAGATCGGGTCGTCAACTGCCTGATCCTTATCCTCCTTCTAAGCAGCCAAAAGGCAAAAATGTAACTCCAAATGATGTGGCTGACCATGTTCCTAATGTGTCAGTCAAATATGATGTAATTGCACACTTAAAGAAAATACCAGCAATGCTTTCGGTGTATGATGCTCTTTGTTTGTCTTCCGATTTGCGCAAAGCTTTTATTACAGCTCTTTCATTCCCTGAGGATTATAGAGTTGAAGTGTCGCAAACAGAAACAGAAACTATCAGAGATAAGGATATGACATTCAGTGATGATGATTTGTTGTTGGGATGTAAGAAACATAATAGGCCTCTTCTCATGTTTGGTGATATTGAAGATACACCTATTAATCGCATAATGGTTGATGGTGGTTCAGCTATAAATCTGTTACCACTTCGTACTCTCAAAAGGATTGGATATTCATTAAAGGATTTGAGTCATTCTAACGTTGTTATTCATGGCTTTAATCAGTCTGGTCAGGAAGCTATAGGCACTATCTCACTAGTGTTGAAATTGGAAAAAATGAGCACTTATGTTAAATTTCATGTCATTGATGCAGCCACTTCATATAACGCTCTTCTTGGACGTCCGTGGCTGCACGAAAATAAAATTGTACCATCCACTCTTCATCAGTGCCTCAAATATAAGGATTCATCAGGCAAGATAATGAGAATATTTGCAGATAAAAAGCCTTTCACATTGGCTGAATCGTTTTATGCGGATGCAAAGTTTTACTTTGAACCTGTTGATAAAGTATCAAAACCAAAAGAGAAGTTGTCACTTGAGCAAAGCCTCCAAATAAAAGATAATGGAGGAGGTTCATCAAAGAAAAAGATATATCAATATATTCCAAGCAGTCAAAGAAAGAAAGGCGAACCAATATTTCGCATCATATATAAACCATCCAAGGATGAAGGTA
Source organism: Oropetium thomaeum (assembly GCA_001182835.1). Classification (NCBI taxonomy): domain Eukaryota; kingdom Viridiplantae; phylum Streptophyta; class Magnoliopsida; order Poales; family Poaceae; genus Oropetium; species Oropetium thomaeum. The sequence goes on along the minus strand of LFJQ01000009.1, from coordinate 1,576,259 downwards.
TTAAGTTTCCTACACCATTACCTCCCTTGGTGCAAGGAAAAATAAAAGAAGCACAAAATGAGCGTCGTAACAACGATAAAGATGTCGAACATATTACCATAGTTAGTAATGAGGACGAAATTCTTCCTATTTCATTATATGATAATAATGTTCTTTATATGATGCAGCAAATGGGCTATGATATCTCTACTGGCCCATCATTATGTGATGGCCGGGGGCAGCTCGCACCATTCGAAAAGTCATTGACGAAAGCTCAATATAATGCTTTGCATGAAGACCAAATACTGAAAGAGGAGAAATACGGACTGGGATATGAAGTCCATATGACCTCTATACAACCAATTGATGCTACACCGGCCTCTCCACAAATGGAAGATGGAAATCAACCAACCGTAGATGAATTGGAAGAAATTAATGTTGGGACATCCGACGATCCGCGTCCAATATTTATATGTAAGCATTTGTCTAAAGAAAGTAAGGAAGAATATCATAAATTTCTTTCTGCAAATAGAGATGTATTTGCATGGTCTTACGAAGAAATGCCGGGTCTTAACCCTTCTGTTGCCGTGCATCGATTGGCTATACAAGATAATATCCCGCCCGTAAAGCAAGGACAAAGAAGATATCGTCCACAGCTTCTCCCACAAATAGAGGCTGAAGTTGATAAACTCATAGCCGCTGGTTTTATTAGAGAAGTAAAATATCCCACTTGGGTCTCTAGTATTGTACCGGTAAAGAAGAAAAATGGTCAAATACGTATATGTGTTGATTTTCGGGATTTAAATAAAGCATGTCCCAAAGATGATTTTCCAATCCCTATATCTGAAATCCTCATTGATGCTACCATGGGTTATGAAATATTTTCCTTTATGGATGGCTTTTCGGGATATAATCAAATAAAAATGGCACCCGAAGATGAAGAGCTCACGGCCTTCCGAACACCCAAAGGGATATACTGCTATAAAGTTATGCCTTTCGGGCTTAAAAATGCAGGCGCTACATATCAACGCGCTATGACGATTGTCCTAGAAGGATTGTTGTATGAAATCGTTGAGTGTTATATAGATGATATTGTGGTAAAATCAAAACAAGAAAAAGATCACCTAAAGCATCTAGCTATAGTATTCGAGCGCCTCAGAAAACACGAATTGAAATGAACCCAATGAAGTGTGCATTCGGAGTTTCTTCTGGAAAATTTCTTGGGTTCATCGTTACAAAACATGGAATTGAGATAGACCCTACCAAAATAAAGGCAATTTGTAAACTGCCGCAACCAAAAAATGTTGGTGATTTGAGGAGTCTCCAAGGTCACTTAGCATATATTAGAAGATTCATTTCAAATTTGTCGGGTAGATGTAGACCATTCTCCCGATTAATGAGGAAAGGGGTCCCGTTTGTATGGGATCAAACATGCCAAAACGCATTTGAAGATATTAAGAGATACTTAACAAACCCTCCTGTCTTATGTGCTCCCGTAAAAGGGAAGCCATTAATTCTATATACGGCTGCCATGCCGACATCATTAGGTGCTCTTTTAGCACAAAACAATGATGAGGGTAAAGAAGTTGCACTATACTATCTTAGTCGCACCCTACTGGGGGCAGAATGCAATTATCCCGACATAGAGAAAATATGCTTATCATTAGTGTTCACGGCACAAAAGCTTCGCCACTACATGTTAGAACATAAGGTTCATCTTGTTTCAAGAGCAGACCCACTCCGTTATATTCTAAGTAAAATGACGCTATCAGGAAGGATGGCTAAATGGGCAATGTACCTTTCACAATTTGATATCGTGTTTGTGCCACAAAAAGCAGTAAAAGGTCAAGCTTTGGCTAATTTCCTAGCTGCACATCCCGTCCCCGATGATTATCCAATTGATGATGATTTACCAGATGAGGAAGTATTTTCTACTACAATAACTGACTCGTCATGGAAAATGTATTTTGACGGTGCTTGCCGAAAATCAGGAGCAGGTGCGGGTGTTGTCTTTGTTACCCCCGATGGTGCAATAATCCCATACTCGTTCACGCTAAATACGGCAGTGTCAAATAATGCCGCTGAATATGAAGCTTTGATCATTGGATTAGAAATAGCATATAACATGGGTCTAGAGACCATCTTTATTTATGGAGATTCCCAACTAATCATCAATCAATTGTTGGGAACATATGTTGTTAAAAAAGAAGCGTTAATACCATACTACTCAAGAGCAAAAGAATTAATGGCTTTGTTTGTTGATCTAAATATTCAGCATATTATAAGAAGTCAAAATGAAAAAGCCGATGCCTTGGCAGGCTTAGCAGCGAGCCTAGCATTAAATTCTGGTCAACCAATGAACATACAAATCGAGGAACGACGGATCCTTCCTATACTTTCTCAAGAAGAGGATACAACATCTGCTTCGGCCTTGACAACTAATGTTTATGAGATTGAGCTAGGGGATTGGCGAACTCCTTTCCTTGAGTATCTATTACACGGATACTTACCCCTAGATGCTTCTGAAAGGTCTAGAATCCGGAAAAGATCTATAAATTACACATGTATAAATGACATGTTGTATCGGCGGTCGTGCGATGGTATACTACTTCGATGCCTTGCAGGAAATGAAGTAATGGAAGCATTAAATGAAGTACATGCCGGAATTTGTGGTTCACACCAATCCGGTCCTAAATTGCATTACCAACTCAAGCATTTGGGTTACTATTGGCCTACAATGTTTGAAGATTCTATGAAATTTGCCAAAAAATGCCACGAATGCCAAGTCCATGGTGATTTTATTCATCAACCTCATGAACCCATACATCCCACAAATATGTCCTGGCCCTTTGAAATGTGGGGTATGGATATTGTTGGACCAATCCATCCACCATCGTCCAAAGGACATAAATTCATTCTTGCGGCGACCGATTATTTTTCAAAATGGTCCGAAGCCATAGCATTAAAAGAAGTTAAAGCTGGAAATGTAGAGGACTTTGTAAGAAATCATATTATATATCGTTTTGGAGTTCCGGCTCGAATCATATCTGATAATGGAACACCATTTAAGAATAATCAAATAGAGAAATTATGTAGAAAATTTGAAATTAAACATCATTTTTCTACAACATATAACCCTTCTGCAAATGGTCAAGCGGAGGCATTTAATAAAGTATTATGCAAACTTCTAAAGAAAATAGTTTCACAAAATAAGAAACAATGGCATGAAAAATTATTGGAAGCCTTGTGGGCATATAGAACCACAACTCGTACACCAACCGGTGCGACCCCGTACTCTCTTGTTTATGGAGGTGAGGCTGTTTTACCTCTAGAAGTGCAAATTGCTTCCCTAAGAGTTGCTATCCATGAGAAACTTACGGATGACGAAGCAGCTAAATTGCGATTAAATGAACTTGATAATCTCGAAGGAAAGCGGCTTCGAGCATTACAGAATTTAGAAGCTTATCAAGCTAGAATGTCTAGAGCATTCGACAAGCGTTTGAAAAGAAGATCTTTTAAACAAGGCGATTTGGTCCTTGCAGTCGTTCGGCCAATGATTGTCACCCATCGCATGCAAAGCAAATTTGAACCTAAATGGGAAGGCCCATATGTTGTGAAAGACGTTTATTCTAGTGGTGCGTATCGGATTACTTCCCCAGATGGCGAATATTGTCCGCCTCCGATAAATGGAAGGTTCTTGAAGCGTTACTATGCTTAAAAAGGTAATGATCAAAATGCTCCGTTGCTTCACGAGCCTAAACTGTAAGCGAACTAAAAAAAAAAAATCATGTTGCTCCGTTGCTTCACGAGCCTAAACTGTAAGCGAATTAAATAAAAAAAAATTCATATTGCTCCGTTGCTTCACGAGCCTAAACTGTAAGCGAATTAAAAAATTCATATTGCTCCGTTGCTTCACAAGCCTAAACTGTAAGCGAATTAAATAAAAAAAAATCAAAAAAAAAATCACATTGCTCCAATAGTTTATGAGCCTAAACTATAGCCAAAAAAAAAAAATTGTTACTGTTCGATGCTTTATGAGTCTAAATGCAAACACTAAAAAAAATGATGAATGAATAAATGAGAGAATATTTAAGATACTCTAAGGCTGTGCGAGCATAAAATACCAGCCTGATGGCAAACTATATGGATATAAACGTTGACTTGTATAGTTAAAAAAAATAATAACAATAATAAAGACATATATTAAAGTCAGGAAATGCAGCGTGAAACTAGCTAAAAAAAAAAAGGGGGGGCTTGGGGGCATAGTCTACCTTTTGCTCAACATATAATAAATAATAAAAAGAATGATACAAACATTAAACACGAGCTCTATATGATATCAAGTCCTCATGATCTATGAGATAAATAAATAATGAAATGAGTTATATGGTGATTATTACAAAACCAAATATGTTCCAGAATAGCGAAGTGAATTTAAAGAAATGTAATGAGAATAGTAGTAACGTTCAAATATCAGGGCTGAGATAAGAGGGCACTAAGAACCCCAATTCTTGAGATCAGCCTGGAGACTCGCAGCTTTATTCCCTAAGTCTATGATATCTACCTGAAGATCCTTGGTCTTCTGGTCAGGCTCTCCCTGCAGCATACTTCTTAAATTTTGCACTTCTGAGTCTTGAGCGGAGCGCATCTTCAAGAATCCTTCTTTCTTAGCTTGGGTGGCCTCTAAAGCCTTCTGGATCGCAGCAAGCTGATTCTGGAGATCAACTTCATTCTTCTCAGCTAAAACTATGGCTTGAGTTGTAGTTTTTAGTTCTTCTTCGCGGTTAACAATCATGCGTTTGGCCTCGATAACAGCTTCATCTCTCTTCTTGGAAATTGTGTTAAGTTCCAAGTTAGCTTGCTGTAGTTGGGCAATAACTGTGATCAAATTATCCAGTTTTTCCTTGGCCTTCACAGCACTAGCAAAATGCGAAGGAATTCCTAATGCGGCAGACTGTAGAGTAGTAAGGCACTTTGGGTCCTGTAAATCAGTGGTGTCCAACAGCTTAACAGCCTCATTAATTATAGTCTGGACGGCCATCTTGAGAGCCTGTTCTACAACTGTGTTCATGTCAATCGCCCGTTCAGAGCTCGGCACTGCTGTATCACCTGACGTCATGGTTGCCTTCCCGTCAGAACCTAAATAAAATAAAATAAAATAAATATATAGATCAGATATGCGTCTCGGAATAAAGCATGATAAAGATTAAAAGAATTAAAAAAAATATAATTACAATAATGATATGAATTTAAACTACCATTTAGATAATTAACTACAACGTCATCTGATCCAAAATCAGAAGGCGCTGTAGCATTGTGAGCTGGAGAATTATTCCCAATCAACGCTGCTACGTTATGTGAAATATCATCGCTGGAAAATAAATGAAAAGGATTGTGAACAGTTATCTCTACTCCTTATGCAGTAATTGTTAATATCCCAGACAGGGGAATCAACATGGTCTGGAGTACTCCGAATAGCTTGCCCCAATCCTGAAACATTAACTGTGTGACCCGCTGGAACGTCTAAAGATGAAGAACAACCGTCAGTGGTTGGTTCACTTGCAAATTTTAATGCCCTTTTGGCAGGAGATTCCCGTTCACTCTCAGGTGAAGCAACTTGAGAGGGGCCTCGTTTGCCACTGCTACAGGGAGCTACCTGTATTTGATTATCAATCAGGTTGTCTCTTGCCAATGGATTATCAATTAACAAAGAGCCAGACATCGGCTCTGCTGCAACATCTTCTTGCAGATCCATTGCTTGCTGCTGCAAAATAAAATAAAAGAAGCCACAAGTAAGCACACAGCGACCTTGGGATAATCACACAAATGAAGCACGCATGCTAACACATATAAAAAGTATCACATATGAGCAAATTCAGTTCACCTGCACAGAGTGGATGATAGGGGCGTTTGGATCAAGGTAATAATGCAGCTGTTGCATCCAAATGGCCTTAGTCTTATCTTCCCTTGCAATAATCTCTGTGAGCCGCCAAGGTTGACCTTCAACATCCACTTTCTTTATCACTGTGTAATCACCTTGAGAAATCTTGCGAGGACTAATATGACTTTGCAAATTCGCTTTCAAAAAGTTTTTCTTTCGATCTTCATAAAGAACTCTTCCACGGGCTGTACCATGATAGAGGGCAGTCTCAATTGAAACAACAGGACGAACAAAATCTGTCCACCATTTGGCCCAATCCAATGAAGCTCTAAGAAAACGTTGCTTATTAGGTATGCCATCCGCCTCTATTAACCCCGGACGTAATAGATGCTTCCAATAGGCATATACTATGCCAATGTTATGCGTTGTGTACAGGCTTACTAAAGGGGTGAAAGGTATAGTCTGGTCGAACCCAAATTGATGTGCAACACGATCAGGATGATAAGGTTCTGCTATACATACATCATAGTTTGGGTTGAAACGCCTCCATGCAAGCATACCTCGGCGTATTGTGACAGTGAATACCCTCCTTAATGACTCAGCATGCCTCAGTCTTGATAAATCATAGGGGTGAAAAGTGAAATTATTACGGTGGTAAAAATAAGCATGAGCATGTTCAGGAGAAAAATGTTCTGGGGTTCTCCACATAGTGTTTATCATGGAAGGCATATCCGCCGAATGACAATAGGCAGGTAAAGGATGTCCCCTTTCTTTGCCACCAAAAATCGTTCCCCTCCTTAAACACAGGCCTAACCATCCGATGACATAATGGACCGGCCAAGCTCTTTTCATATAAGCGGGACCAACCGGGTGGCGACTGATTAGACGAAGAGAGTAATATAAAGAACATAGACCTGGCGGAGCTAATGAAAACCGACGTCCTACCGTCATCCATGCTGCCATGACTAAGACGCCACGTCGAATATGAGGCCCTCCACCAACAGCAACAAAACAACAGAGCCACAGAGCTAAGAAAGCCGCAACAAAAATATTCTGCTCATGGGTATTAAAGAATGATATATGCTCTCCATGTCTATTATAGAAGTGATCACACCAAGATTGAAATTTAACTTCCCCATTCACCGCAAGATTATCCCAAGAATCCAAAAGATCCTTCAAAAAGTTAGGATATAACAGTAAAGAAGGTTCAAGCTCATGGGTGGCAGGGACGTATTCTTCATAACATTCCCCATCGATGGGTAAAGCAGCCATCCTATGCATATCAAGGAGAGTTATAGTACGCTCTCCAAAACGGAATACAAAGGTGTTAGTGTCGCAACTCCAATGCTCCAGCAAAGACCTGAGAAGTGGGTGAGAGATAGAATAATCTCCAAGTGAGCAATAGACCGCACCATAGATGAAATCGATTTTATCCTCCTGACCTCTCAAATAAACGGCGTGATTACTGAGTATTTCCATTCCCCAATCCTTGTAGCCCCGAGGGAATGGCACGTACTCTATATCATGATGTTCCCAACCAAGCCCCTCGGTAATCATTTTTGTCCCTAGAGTGATGGCTTGTTTATCATGTTGCAATAATGGAGCGAGAGGACAATAACAGAGTGCTGAAAACTTAGGTCCAGCGGATCTCCATCCACGAGTGTGCTTGGCAGATAATTCTCCAGGGACTAATCGTCGTTCCCCGATAATAGGATTGTGCTCCTCGCAGATATCAGGCTCAAAAAAATCTCTCTTTGCCAAATCGATAAGAGACATACTCTGAGATTGTGCCATCTAAAAAAAAAATAGACGTGTACAAAGTACAAAATTCAGAACCCAGTACAAAACAAATGGTGCAACGGTGATGAAATCAAAATAATGGAACTTGCCATTCTTATAGGCTGAATGATTTTCAAATATGTCATGTAAGTTAAAAATAAAAAAAAGATGCACACCTTGACAGGCGTAGTGCTTCTTGATGATGCACAGACAAAACTGAATTCGCAAGCTGCTCTAGTTGACCCTGTGATTAGAAGATGATATGCGGATGAAACTCGTGATCATGCCCACAGGAAGGAGAAGGAACTTGTAAATACGTACCTCAATGCGTGGCACAAAATTAGATCTGCTAAATCGCTAAGCGGGACGGCTTTACTTTTAAAAAGGATAAAGGTCTCCCGTCAGATAACCTCTGAAACGAACTAACAAACTCCACCGTATCTCCAAATCTTCAGGAGCGGGGGTACCCAACCAAATATTCGAATGCGCTGAAAGATAAAGACTCCTTATATATTAAAAAATAATAATAATAAAATAAAATAAAAATAAAAAAAAGTAAATGATTTCCTTTCAAAAGGATGAAACAAGAGACAGTCAATTAACATATTTCAAAGCCATATATAAGGCAATGCATTTAAGCGTTACTTCGAATGCTATTATGAAAGCAAAATTTCGAGCTCCGGATCCCCGCAGAAATATTTCTCTTGCATCCGGACCTCGAGGGGGCATCTGTTGACGTGAATTTTGGCAGATCCAAAAGATGACTTAAACCTAATTTAAATAATAATAAATGGTATATTCAAATATCAAAATTAAATAATATGATAAAAAAAATATGATCTGCATGCATATGTAAATAGTCTAGTGTCTCGGCAATAACATATAATGGTAGCCACAGCTAATTAATTGAGCTAGCCAAACATGTTAAAATTAAAAAAGTAAAGAAATACGCGTATACGCGGCCATATATTTATCTACTCGTACTCGCACGTGTATTAACCAAACAATCGACTAGTTCTGGCCTAGGACCATGAAACAAATGCACGGCCCAGTAGTATACTGTTGGAGGATGATTAAGCCCTTTTTCGTGATCACTAATCAGCCCGCACAGTAAAGACTTAACAATCCCGTACGCGATCAGCCTTCGATCAAAATATCTTGGTAGCATCTAATAATTAAGCCCATGAAGTATAGAGCAAAAAAAAAAAAAAAAAACTGCACATACAGAAACGACGCGGGCAAACTCCAAACGTTGCCGCCTAAAGCTACTGTCGTTCGTGGTCAAATCAAGTTGAACGCCCACGTCCTGCACAACTAGTGCCTGCGCGCGCGTCCACTACCACTCGTCGCTAGCCACGATCGAGGAGAACCGCTGCCTTCCCTACTCTATAAAAAGCAGGCAGGAGCCCCCACTGATACACACGCATACACATAGCCGTCAGGCTGCCGGAACATCGTTTCGTCTCGTCGTCAAGCATCGACACTTTGCCGACAACAACACTAATCGACGACAACCAACTAGTCGCTCCATCGGCAACTCGTCAACGAGCATCATCTACAAGCACTTGTTGTTGTCAAGTTCGTGAAGGTAAAACATATGCCTTCACTCGCGGTGACTTGGCCTGCTTAAAGCCAAGCACACAAATCTCTTCCCTCTCTCTATAAATATGCAGTATGCCCCTTGATCTGGTCTTATGGTGGATACAAATCAGTTAATGAAAGACTTTTGTCTTGAATCATGATTTGGTCCCCATATGGATACATCTCAAGGTGTGCATATAAAAATCTCAAATTTCCTTACGATACTTGTTTCTCTAAATTAGATGCAAGTTACATAAGTTCCTTCATGTTCATATGTCTAAATTTGACTATGTTATGCCCCTTGATTTGATCTTGTTGGCAGATACAAATCAGTTAATGAAAGACTTTTTGTCTTAAGTCATGATTTGGTACCCACGTCGATATAAAATCATAGTGTGCATAAGTTTTCTCATCGCTAAAATATATGCGCATTTTCTTATTGCTCCAGTTCCTTACATGATGAAATGAGTTTTCCTCTTATACGTGTGAAGTTAATTTGCATCCTAGAACCATATCACTAGTGTTGTAACCATGTTATTAACCGTCATTTGTCATGATAAAAGCCATCGATCCTCCTCTGTAATTCATATAAGTTATTCTCAACCTTCATACACGTTAGTTGCACCCGAGCATGTAGCACAATAATAGAAAACTCAACCGTTAGTATGGAGGTGCACATATTAGTCACGTATAAGATATCAATATTTAGGGAAATTTAGAAGATCATTTCTTATGCATGCATCTAAATTATTGACACCGTCATAGGTAGAATAATCATGCGCGTCAACTAAACAAATATCAATGCATTTAACGGTTATAATTTCCGGCAAGATTGCACCGTGACATCACCATTGCATCATGCTTAGGCATATATGCGGCAGCATTAATGGCATAAAAAAAAAATACCGGTAATTGCTATATCAATATAAACAATAGTCCTTGCAGGCTATATTTCTACATACATGTTCAAGCGTTTAGGCACGTGCTAGTATAAATAAACTGCGCTTGTCATTCAAGCCTAAAATAAATTCATTTTATAATAATGATTCCCGGCCAGCTTACACCTAATCAAATCATGATGTCATGCTCCTATCATGCTAGGCGTATGTACTGTCCACAGTTATCTTGATCGTATCAAAATACTAATACTTAGTAATCTAACAAACCAAGATTTTGTAGGCAATATCCCTGCATACATTCATTACATAGTGCATATGCCAAGTTACTTACGTCCGTCATTTATATACCGGAGTTCTTTAATTAAATAAGTAAAACAATCTGAATATATATGCCTCGTTCTAACGTATGCCATTCCCGCATGAATATTGCACTAGTTACATTTTAGTAAAAGAAAATTAATTATTATATATCCCAAGCATGCATGTTCGTCCGTTCATCTAGCCAAAATCCCCACGTCACTCAATCTTGTCTGGTTTATATACTACGGCTGGGCTTACTTAAATTCTAAGTTACAAGAAATAGTTAGTCAAATAAAACAAACAGTAAAATATCAAAGAATCTGGTCCATATACCATACTAATATTATGCGCTACTCTTCATGTCTAGCAAGACGTCAACCCGCTGTATATAAGAGAACTGGGTTGCTCCATGTCTTAAGTATTTGAAACTAAGTATGTTAAGTTATTCCCCTACGTAGGAATGTTGCATAAATATATGATCTGAAAGTTATGTGTATTGACAAAAGTGTCATTTATCGATGCCAGTTAAATAATCAAACAAATTCTAGCTGCATATATAGTCCTGCCTTATATGGAGTTAAATACCATGCTTATATACTAGAAAATATCATATTAAAATATAAATAATATCATGCTCTTGCTCTTGACCAAGTACCTCTTTATATGCATATGGGTACTTTAAATCAAGGATTATGCCGTGAGTATATATCGTACACGTGCTACGTCATCCAAAATCAAATATCATTCGGTAACTTATCCCAGGGTCAACTTGTGTGCACTTATATTTGCATACTCATATCATATTTCAAACACATGAAAATATGTTATATCAAAACTCTTCGGCAAGCGTCCATTTTCAACGACAAGACTGAAGACTATCTATTTTCTTTTCTTAGTTTGTACTAGGGAGCTATACATCGTGATCATGTAATTTTCATTTATATGTCAGAATTCTTAATCAGGGGTTTTCTCTACGGAGATGTAATTAACATAATTTTTATACAAATATAAGAATTATGGAAGTATGAACTCGCAATCCTGATCTTCTTAAATTTATGTTATATTTTAAATTTGTCTCTTTTGACGAGGGTACGCATCACCTCGACCGTTTCCCCGTCATCAGGAGAGACAAAAGGAACGGAGACTGATCTTTTCCAGAGACGACACACTTCACTCGGCGTGCTCCTTTGCTCTTCTGCGCGCTCGTCTCTCTGCTCTCGTCTCCACTCCTTTCCGCTTTTACCGCCGAAGAGCTCCGCAGGGCCCGAAGCAGAGCAAGCTTCTCTCGTGCTCAGGTGCGCTCGATAAGCCTTGCCCTGCCGACGGTTCCATCGTCCGTCGTTATCGTCTCTAACCGCCGCCCCATTCTTCCGCAGTATTTCAGCAGTAGCGGCGCGTCGACATCTCTTTTCCGACGACCAGTCTCCGTTGCTGTTCTTTTCCACCGACAGTCCTCGGGTAATCTTTGCCGTCCGACCAGTCTAGCTAGTCCCGTCTACCGAAGCAACATACTAAAGTTTGTTAGAGAGAATTCATGCAATTTCACTCATCTGTTAATACAAGATTACCTTGCATCTTCATATAGGAACCGAGCTGCAGACGGCCACTGAGGCTGAGGAGGATTTCCCCGCTGCCGACCCCGCCATCGACTGTGCTAACTTCTCCCCGAACCGAGGCAAGCCCCGGTGCACACCTAAGTTTTAAAGTTTTACTTTGTCACTATCCTTGTAGGTCTGTTTGTGCATTACGTTGAGGAGATGTTTGACACCTAGATGCATAGCCTTAGTAGGAGTTCCTATGGGATAACTCAGTAGCGTCAGCTAAGCGCTAGCATGCCTTGCTAATATTAGGAATCGGTAGCATATGAGTAGTATGGAGACTACTCATTCGATGGCTAAAGTCTTGTGGGAGGGGTGACTGTCAAATGTGTAGTCTTTAGGGAATGGGCACAAAATATGAGATTAACTGTTAGCCAATATTGCTGAATGGATTAAGTTAACAATGGTACTGAATGTTGGCACCCATGGGCAAGTATTGAGTTGTGTACCGAATGCATACTGGCATATGGGAACCAGGAAGCCGACGTAGCTCATTGCGCAGTGATTGGACGACCAGCCATCTCTTTTTCCGGGTGAACGGACCAGTAGGGTGGATGAATTCGCATTTCTGTTTTTCTTGGGCATGTGCTAGTGGGAAAGGCTTGGGGCCGTACAGGGACGCAGGGCGTTGCCTGGAGGACCATGTCCTTGGAGAGATGGCAGTCGGACCGACACTGTCGCGATGCAGTGAAAGGTGGCCACGTGCGACTCGTGGAGTGCGCACGTGTCGTGTTATTCGGGTTTCTCCTGCAGGATGTACATCGATTATAATCGCCGCCCCTCACGGTTAAGAGTACCCGCTTGTCCACTGTGTCACATCTTGCCGAGAATGTGGGTTGTATGGTGGGAAGAAAACCGATGTATTGGGATCTCAATAAATTGTATTGCAACCATGTTTGTTTAGTATTAAGAGCACATTTTACTACTGCTAGTGAACTCTTAAAATCTTGGCTAAAAATCTGAAAATAGGGTTTACCATTAGTGCTGTTTTTTGCAAATACTTACCCTGCTGCCACAAATACTCCCTGCATACTAGGAGTCGGCCTTAGAAGGCCTATTGACGGGTAAGTCTTGCTGAGCGTCAGTCGCTCACGGTTTGTTGATTGTTGTTTTGCAGGTAATAGTGCTGACTGTAGCCAGGGTGGTTGGGAAGAGGAGACGCCCTCGGAGTGGACCTTCGAGTGGGTCCCCGCTTCTCCCTCCCGTGGAGATTAAACACCATCGGGCTGGGGTGTTTAATCGAGGCGTCGAGTGTTAGATTTTTGCTTCCGCTGAAAGCCACGTGTTTGTTATCAAAACTACGTTTCCGCACTTCCAAAACTTCTGAAATCAGTTGTAATATAACCTGAATTAATGCATCTTCAAGTCATTTATGCGAGTCCTTGTTAATTATTGTACTGTAAAGTCACTTGTCTCGGCAAGCGGCCCCCCGAATGATCCTGGATGAGCAACCGTACGATTTTATCGGACGGGGTTGTGACATTCGAACCGATTTTACACCCTGCAGGGGAGTCCAACTGTACCCACACGACTGAGGACCATACGGCTCATGCAACCCACTAAAGTTACACAAGGGGGTACTCATGTCAACCTTTTTCATACTCGTGCCCACACGGTTGGAAAATCCACACGGTGCCGAGTACCACGGCCTCGCAGGCACACGTGAGTCCCTCGTCGAGTGTCACGGCCTCGCAGGCACCCATGACTCCCTCGTTCCACACACCGTGCAGTCATCGGCCAAACGTTGGTACGCAGTGAGATACTCAGCTTGTCTTACCATTATATCGGACATGTGGTATGAACGGAAAGTGCTCAGGCCAAGAATAACACGACCGGGTCCTAGGTCAACCCAGACGGGGCCTACGGCACACAAGACCTCCATGTTTTGCTGCACTCCTATCCCGCCGTCCGGATTTTAGTTTTTAACACTTTCCAACTTTTACCAACATATGAACTTGTCACAAGCTCATAAGTAACCAGGGTAAATCCTATACGTGCGATTGGGACTTACCACTCGACTTCTACCGTGTTATCTAAGCATGGCTAAGCATTTCATGACTCGAATAAAGACACTCTACCCAGGTTGACAAGGTGACGTATTCAATACCAAGGAGGGGTACATGCAACAATAATGGGTGTTCCCGACTGTATCACTATGCCCGACTTAATGCAGTCCTATACGTAAGCATTCATATTAATCATTAAGTAAATTACTTAGGGTAGCAATATGAGGTGCTTGCCTTCAATAACAGCGGTGGTGTTATCTCCCTCAGCAGCTTGGTCAACCTCTGGTGCTTCTCCCGTAGCAGCACCCGCGTCACTCTCTGGCGGTTCGTAAGCTATAAAGTAAAAACGCGACGGTATGAGATGCATGCCATGATGCCATGATGCCCAAATGATGCGATATGATGCAGAGAGGTAGCTACTGAGTCTACGAACACAATGCAAAAAGAACGAAGGCATTCGGAGTTCTACAGCTCAAGTTATGATCAAAACAGTTTTACCGATACCGGTTACGGGTTTCCCGGTTCCCGGGTTCCGGTTCCGATATCGGGTGGCACACGGATGTCATTTCCGGGAATAATTCCCAAAACACATCACATGTACTGGCTTTACTAAGTGGCTTGGGTTACTATGAGACTAGGTTTGAGTGGTTTTGACTCGCGTTAACAGGAACACGAGCCCTCCGATGGTCGTTGCCCGTTTACGATATCGGGAATACCGTAACGGTGCCGTAAAAATAGTAACGACTTTTCCGGTGAAATTCAAAGTTAAGTTACAGGCATGGGACCATTTTTAGTTTAAAGTAGGCTCTAAACTAAGACTTTTGGCTCTGGTCTGGGGTCAAGTTGAGTTCCTAAGATTTTATTAAAAATCACACAATGTTTTGTTTTTTCAAACTTATAAAATCAGAAACATGCACTAAAACTTATGCAAAAATCATGAAACTTTATAGAGCAACTACTGAGAATCTAAACTAAAGTTTTTGTTAAAGGTCTTGGCTTTTGGGCGACTGGCCTAATGTACTTTAGACAAAGGTAATTAATCTAGGGTTTTGGGGATATTAACAATGACATGCATGCACAAATGCTCATGAAAAATTCTGGTAAAAATGCAGGAGATGCATCATGCCAAGATAAAATTATGGTACAAAAATCAACCCTAGAAACCTTCTGGATCTTCAAATAAAAATCAACAACAGAAAGAATACATTGAATTATTAAGGAAATTCCAGGGACATTTTTGAAAAAGTGCTTTAACAGAAAAATTAATTCATTAATCAAGGATTCAAATAAAATTAGGTTTGGCATTTTTAGACTTTTCCATGATTCTCTACACACTATGCAACTTCTGGCTAAATAAAAGGAAAATAGAAAATTGAATGGAACAGTAACAGAAACAGGGGAAGTATGGCCGTGGCGGTGCTCCGGTTGGATCCTCGCCGGAGGAGGGGGCTAGGAGGGGGATGGAGCGGTCGTGGAGCATCACCTTGATTCAAAGCACAGGTTTGAAGAGGATTAAGTCCACGGGAGAGAGGGGAAAGGGGTCGGCGACGTGAAGCTCCGAGGCGGCTTCAATGGCGGCCGACGGGTGGCGCGAGGTGTTCCTTCCTCACTGGCGATGAGCACGGTGAGGAATTTTGAAGAATCGTGGCCGTCGGTGAGATTTCGGCCGAAGAACAGGGGCGGTGGCGTTCCGGAGGAATTAGTGCACGGCAGGGGCTCTTGGTGTTCAGAGAGTTTCAGTGGGTCGAGGGGGATCTTCCGGGCACGGTGGCATGGCTTGGGGAGTGCTGAGGCGAGCCGTCCACGTGCGAGTGGCTCGGGCGGCAATGGCGGTGGCGCACTGGCAGGGACAGAGGAGGAAGAAGGGAAAGGAGGGGGAGCTTGTGCTTCGGCTTTGTACTCGAGGAGGAGGAGCCAGGGAGAGAGAGGGCAGTGGCGCACCGTTGATTGGTGAGGGGAGCGGTGGCCGGCGATTGGCGGGCTAGGGCGGTGGCTTCGGCTTCGATGGTGCCGTGCGGCAAGAGCTCTGCGCCAGAGGAAGGGAGGAAGGGAGAGAGGGGGCAGAGAGAGAGAGCACGAGATCTTGGCGAGATTCAGTCCTGGGCGAGTAAAGGAGGCGCGGGAAGGCTGGGGTGGCCGGCGCCGCACTCGGGCTGCAAACCACGGCAACGGGCGTCGTGGGCGGCCGGCACTGTTCATCGTCAGGCTATTGTCAAATTCAATTAATTCGATTCCTCCTTCAAGATTCAATTGAAAGACCTAGCTCCCGAGCTCAAGAATTTTTGAAACTTTTTGTGTGAGCTAAAACGATTATTTGGAACAACAATTATTAAAGGAAGGTACACTGATTCAGCTTCTAAAGATCTGTGAATTTTCAAATTAGTTAAATTTGTTTGGAATTTTAAAAGGGTCTAAACCTTTACCAAAAATTTTCATAAAATCTCCAAAATTCTGTTTTAATGTATAGTTAATTGTTATGCAAAAACATTGGGGTAGTTTTATTAAGAAAACAAAAGACCTCTTGAAAGCACGACTAGGGTTTTGCGGAAACGACGAATTTGAAAAACCCTGACCCAAATTCAAAACAGGAAAAGGTCAAAATCAAATGATTGAATCAGTGAGCTCGTTATCAAAAGGACAAAAGATTGAAACTTTTGGGATGTGACAGTGTCGCAACCCCGTCCGATAAAATCGTACGGTTGCTCATCCAGGATCATTCAGGGGGGGCCGCTTGCCGAAACAAGTGACTTTACAGTACAATAATTAACAAGGACTCGCATAAATGACTTAAAGATACATTAATTCTGGTTATGTTACAACTGATTTCAGAAATTTTGGAAGTGCGGAAATGTAGTTTTGATAACAAACACGTGGATTTCAGCGGAAGCAAAAGTCTAACACTCGGCGCCTCGATCAAACACCCCAGCCCGATGGTGTTTAATCTCCCCGGGAGGGAGAAGCGGGGACCCACTCGAAGGTCCACTCCGAGGGCGTCTCCTCTTCCCAACCACCCTGGCTAAAGTCAGCACTAATACCTGCAAAACAACAATCAACAAACCGTGAGCGGCTGACGCTCAGCAAGACTTACCCGTCAATAGGCCTTCTAAGGCCGACTCCTAAAATGCTGGAATATTGGTGGCAGCTGGTGGGTATTTGCAAAAGACAGCACTACTAATGGTTTTTCAGTATTTTAGCCAAGTTATCAGAATAGTTAATGTAATTTTACTAAGTGTGACAGCAACTAAGCAAACAAGTGCAATACAACAGTTCTGAAATTTCTTCTCAAACCTCCAATCACAATTCCTGCTATCACATTTTATAGTGTCGCCACGGCAGAAAGGAGCAAGTGGTACTCAATACCGCGAGGGACGGCAATTATAATTGATTTTACATCCTGCAGGAGAAACCCGAATAACACGACACGTGCGCACTCCACGAGTCGCACGTGGCCACCTTTCACTGCATCGCGACCGTGTCGGTCCGACTGTCATCTCTCCAAGGACATGGTCCTCCAGGCAACGTCCTGCGTCCCTGTACGGCCCCAAGCCTTTCCCACTAACACATACCCAAGAAACAAAAATGCGGAATCATCCACCATAACGGTCCATTCACCCGGAAAAAGAGATGGCTGGTCGTCCAATCACTGCGCAATGAGCTACGTCGGTTTCCTGGGTCCCATATGCCAGTATGTATTCGGTACACAACTCAAACTTGACCAATGCAACCGCACCCGACACCGTGCTCAAATTTTATTCACACAATGTTGGGTCCTGACTTTCTCAAATACTCCTATAAATAATCCCCTGAGTGGTCTCCATACCACTCAAATCCCTTCGTGGCCCTATTAGTAAGCATAGCGCTAACGTACTGGCTCTAACAGAACAACCCGTAGGAGATCCTACAAGTCATGCAACTAAGTTTTCACACAAGCCTCGAAACTTAATGCACAACAAAAAAAACTACATACACAGTGGGAAAGTAAAACTTTAAACATAGGTATGCACCGGGGCTTGCCTCGGTTCGGGGAGAAGTTAGCACAGTCGATGACAGGGTCGGCAGCAGGGAAATCCTCCTCAGCCTCGGTGGCCGTCTGCAGCTCGGTTCCTATATGAAGATGCACGGTAACTTAGTTTGCACAGGGATCCAATGTTGGTGGTGGTAACTTGTATTAACAGAGAAGTGAAGGTGCATGGATTTCTTTATAACAAATTTAGTGTGTTAGTTTCGGTAAACGGGATTTAGCTAGACTGGTCGGACGGCAAGGATTTACCAGAGGGGCTGACGGTAAGAACGAACGACAACGGAGACCGGTCGCCGGAAAAAGAGATGCTGACGCGCCGCTACTTCTGCAATAATGCGGAAGAATAGGGCGGCGGTTAGAGACGATAACGGCTGATGAGGGAACCGACGGCAGGCCATGGGTTACCGAGCTCACCTGAGCGCGAGAAAAACTTGCTCTGCTTTCGGCCCTGCGGAGCTCTTCGGCAGAGATGGCGGAAGGCAGACGAGACGAGAGCAGAGAGACGAGCGCGCAGAAAAGCAAATGAGTGCGCACGAGTGAAACGTTTGGTCTCTGGAAAATATCAGTCTCCGTTCCTTTTGTCTCTCCAGGACGACGCAAGTTGGCACGGCGGCAGCGTACTGCAGCGCATGGGCGCCGGGCGTGCGCGTCCCATCACGAAGACTTCCGGCGCGGTGGCAGCACTGCTGTGTACGGCCAGGCGCTTTTACGGTTGGGAAGATGACCGGCAGCATTAAAGGCGTGGCCGTTTCGAGCTCGGTCCGACGAGTTGGTCCGACCTCGGGGTCGAGCGAGGCGAGCGAAAAGCGGCTTGTCCGACCTCGGGGTCGAGCGAGGCGGAGCGAAATGTCCGACCTCGGGGTCGAGCGAGGCGGAGCGAAATGTCCGACCTCGGGGTCGAGCGAGGCGGAGAGTGCTGACGAAGGATCGGACGAGGCGGAAATAATGTCCGACCACTGGGGTCGGGGTCGGGCGAATCGTAAAAATACTCCGACCTCAGGGTCGGAGGTCGGGCGAAACGGACTCACAAAGACGGGGTCGGGAAGGCATGGAAAGGAACAGAGAAGCGGCACCCGGGTGGAGCAGGGACTCGGGCGGCGGCTTGCATGACCCGGGGAGAACAGAGGAAAAACTGGGCGGCGCGACGGTGGAGAGCGGGGGTGGTTCCGGCAGCGCTAGCGAGAGTAGGCTCGGCAAGACGGCTACGGCGAGCAGCGACGGCGGCAAAGCAGCCGCACGGCAACAGCGCGACGCAGCAGGGCAAAGGCCGGTCGGGTCAATTCTGCATCGGCAGAGAGGAAAAGAGAAACAAGAAAGAAAACGAAGATTGGATTTCAAATTAGATTTTGAATTTAAGTTCCTTTTGATTAGATCCTATGATTTCATTACTTAGGGTTTTGAGATTTTTATTGAACACAATTAAGTCTTCATTGACAAAAGATTTAACGAGAATTTAGTTCGGGATGTTACAGCCCTTCCCCCTTAAGAAAATCTCGTCCCGAGATTTCGAGAAAACGTTACAAGGGGGAAACCGATGACTATTTCACGACCGAAGCCATGAATTCCGGGAACTGTGAACGAAGAAATTCTTCACTTTCCCAGGTAGCCTCATCTTCCGAATGATTTGTCCACTGCACTTTGAAGAAAGTTTTGGTTCTCCGGCGAGTTACGCGATCCTTCCGATCAAGTATCTTCATCGGCATCTCCGGATACATGAGGTCCTCTTGGATTACTTCAACATCCGGGATGACCACTTGTTCAGGCAGCTTCAAACACTTCCGGAGCTGAGAGACATGGAAGATGTTGTGAATTCCCAACATATGAGAGGGCAGCTCCAATCGATATGCTACTGGACCACATCGCTCGATGATTTTGAAGGGTCCAATGAATCTTGGAGCTAACTTGCCCTTAATGCCAAAGCGTTGGACACCTTTTGTTGGTGACACACGAAGATAGACGTGATCACCCACTTCAAAAGTTAGCGGTCGACGCCTTTTGTCGGCATAACTTTTCTGCCGGGACCTTGCAGCTCGCAAATTTTCTTGAATAACCCTCACTTTCTCTTCGGCTTGAGTCACCAAATCTGGCCCAAAAATTACTCTTTCTCCTGCCTCAGACCAGTTTAAAGGCGTGCGACATGGCTGACCATACAACGCCTCGAACGGAGACATCTTGATGCTCTCTTGATAGCTATTGTTGTACGAAAATTCAGCCAATGGTAAGCACTCTTCCCAACTCTTCCCATGGGTCAGCACAGATGCGCGAAGCATATCTTCCAGGACTTGATTTACACGTTCTGTCTGACCATCGGTTTGCGGGTGATAAGCTGAACCATGAATTAACTTAGTACCAAGTGCTTCATGAAATTGTTCCCAGAAACGGCTCACAAACTGGGTACCCCGATCCGAAATGATGGTCTTTGGAACACCATGGAGGCACATGATACGAGAGATATAAAGCTCCGCGTATTTCCTTGCGTTATAATGGGTGTTCACCGGGATGAAGTGAGCAGATTTTGTGAGTCGATCTACTATGACCCAAATAGAATCATGCTTCTGGACAGTGAGAGGAAGGCCGACGATAAAATCCATACTAATGTCTTCCCATTTCCATGATGGCACACTGAGAGGCTGCAACGGACCAGCACTCTTCAGATGATCTGCTTTGACCTGGCGACATGTGTTGCACTCAGCAACATATCGAGCGACTTCACGCTTCATTCGAGTCCACCAAAATTTCCTTCGCAGATCTTGGTACATCTTATTGCTACCTGGATGGATAGCATACTTGGAGAGGTGAGCCTCATCCATGATTTTCTTCCGCAGCTCGAAATTCTTCGGTACGACGAGGCGGTCGTTGAACCAAAGAACACCTTCCTCATCAAGGCGGAAACACTCCATTTTGCTGCTGCCTAGCCGAGCGCGGATCTTTTCCATTCCCTTACCAACCTTCTGTGCTGCAACAACTTCCTCACGGAGGGTAGGAATAAGAGCCAAATTATACAACGCCCCATGGGGAATGATACGAAGACTTGGCTCTCCTGGGCTACAACAGAGAACAGTGGTAGAAACTTGAGCTATAGTGGAATTACACCCAGCCTTGCGACTTAGGGCATCAGCCACAACATTCGCCTTGCCCGGATGGTAATGGATTTCTAATTCATAGTCTTTGATCAATTCCATCCACCTTCTTTGCCTCATATTCAGATCATCTTGAGAAAAAATATACTTCAAGCTTTTGTGATCCGTGTACAAGTGTACGAGATTCCCAAGAAGATAATGCCTCCAGATTTTTAAGGCAAACACAACTGCGGTGAGCTCTAAATCATGGGTAGGATAATTTAGCTCATGACGTCGCAGCTGCCTTGATCCGTAAGCAATGACACGTCCCTCTTGCATCAGTACACATCCTAGGCCTGTTCCAGAAGCATCACAATAAACATCGAATGGCTTGGTGATATCCGGTTGAGCCAATACTGGAGCAGTGGTTAAATGCTTCTTGAGAGTTTGAAAAGCCTCATCACAAGCGTCGCTCCAATAGAATGTGACTCCTTTATGCAGCAGCTCGGTCATAGGCTTGGAAATTTTTGAAAAATTTGGAACGAACCGTCGATAATACCCAGCAAGTCCAAGGAAACTGCGGATATCTTTGACGCATTCTGGAGGCTTCCAATCAAGCACCTCTTTCACCTTGCTCGGATCAACAGATATGCCCTCGGCGGAGATCACATGATCAAGGAACTGTACTTCTTTCAACCAAAAATCACATTTGCTGAATTTGGCGTACAGTTTATGTTCCCTCAGCCTCTGGAGAACAATACGAAGATGTTCCGCATGCTCTTCCTCCGACTTAGAATAAATAAGGACGTCGTCGATGAAGACCACGACGAATTTGTCCAGCTCGGGCATGAAAACGGAATTCATTAGATACATGAAGTGGGCTGGAGCATTGGTCAAAGCGAAGGACATGACAAGGTATTCGTAGAGACCGTACCTTGTAGAAAAGGCAGTCTTGGGAATGTCCTCAGGACGGATTTTTATTTGATGATACCCCGAGCGAAGATCGACTTTGGAAAAGACTTTGGCGCCCACAAGTTGGTCGAACAAGATGTCTATGCGGGGCAAAGGATATTTGTTTTTGATAGTGACCGCATTCAACGGCCGGTAATCAACACAAAGCCTCAGGGTCTCATCCTTCTTCTTCACAAATATGGCGGGACAGCCCCATGGAGATGAACTAGGCCGAATAAATCCCTTGTCCAGTAGCTCCCTTAACTGGATTTTCAATTCTGCCAACTCATTTGGAGCCATCCTATACGGCCTTCGGGAGATAGGAGCTGTACCGGGTTGAAGTTCAATCTTGAACTCAACATCACGATCGGGTGGCAGTCCCGGTAAATCATCCGGAAATACATCGGGAAATTCACACACGACCGGAATATCTTCAAGCTTCTTTCCGGAGACATGATGAAGGCTCCTGGAAGTTGGGGTGGGTGGTGTGACTTGGAAAGATATGGAACCGTGCACCGGAGAGTCTAGTTGGATTTCTCGTGGCGAGATATGCAGCACGGCTCTATGATACACCATCCAACCCATTCCTAGTATTATATCTATGCCATGGTGGTCAAGAACGATGAATTGGGACTTAAAGATTTTTCCTCCCAATTTTAATGGTACTTGCTGGACTTTTAGTGTAGTTGTTATTTTTCCGGCGGGTGATGTGATAAGATAGGGTGTTTTAGTGATGATGGTGCGGAGGTTGCACCTTTGGACACAAGCCCTACTAATGAAGTTGTGGGTTGCACCCGAATCGAAGAGGACGAACACAGAATTTTTCTGAATTGAGAACATACCCGCAAGGACTTATTCTCCTTCTTGAATTTCCTCGACCGTGGTGTGGTTAACACGGCCCTGCTTCTGTCCATTTCCAGCAGGTTGAGAGCGGGAATTGTTGTTGCTGCGGGGGTCGCTCTGCTGGACATGGCCTTGCTGACGGGGAGGTTGCCGGCAATCCTTGGCGAAATGCCCAGGACGACCGCAGTTGTAACACGGCCTCGGCCCCGTGTTGCTGTACGGCTGCGGCGGACGAGAAGTTGGAGCCGACTGTCTGGAATTTCCGGCTTGAGAACCCGCTTGCTGGCCTTGACGCGCTACAGACCGCTGCTGGAATGACGGGCGAAAATTTCCACCCGGTGGCACCGGAGCTTTGTACCTCTGGCCCGTAGGAGACGTAATGGCCAGACGATACCTCTGGGGCTGCTGATCTCCAGCGGGACCTCCGGCTGGCTGCTTGCGCTTCTTCTCTTCTTGATGGGCGCGAATGGCATCCTCTTGGACAATGGCAGCGCTCACCAATGCGTTGAAATTGGCGCTGTTGTGGAGGGCTAGGCGATCACGTAACTTGGAGTTTAGGCCCTTCATGAAACAGCCCCTCTTTTTGGCATCCGTGTCCACGTGATGTCCAGCATACTGCGCTAGGTAATTGAACTTGCGCGAGTATTCATGAACACTCATGTGGCCTTGACGCAGTTCTTCAAATTCGCGCGCCTTGCGCTGTATGAGGCCATCCGGAATGTGATGTGCTCTGAAAGCTTCGCGGAACTCCGTCCATTGCACTTGGTGGCCATCGGGAAGAGAGGCAGTGTAATTAAACCACCACGCTCTCGCCGGTCCGCGGAGTTGCTGAGCCGCGAAGAGAGTCTTCTGATGCTCAGTGCAGCGAAGGAGCCCAAACTTGGACTCGATGGTGTGCAGCCAATTATCAGCGTCCAATGGGTCAGCTGCATCCGCGAAGGTTGGCGGATGGACGGCCGAGAAGTCCCCATAGGAGCTCTCCGGCGGGGGTGCCTGTGCACGCTGACGACCACCCTGACGATTCTGCTCGATCAGAACCTGCATGAGCTGCTGTTGGGTGGCCATGAATTGTTCCCACATCCTAGGAGGTGGGGGCGGCGGTGGAGGAAGATTAGAGCCACTAGCCTGGTCCTGTCCGCTTGATCCGCGAGTACGTCCTGCCATCTGTGTAAAAAGTTGAACAATTAGCCCCCATTTCCAAAATGAGAGGCGCAAGTCCTACACTACAACTCATTTCTCGACCAAATGAGGAATAGTGTGCAAGACCTAAATGGGAAGAATCAATCAAGGATGGGATTCCCCGAACAATAACAGGTTTCTGCCCTGCTATGGCAGCAGAGAGAAAACACATTTTTCCTGTAGCGGGGATTGGAATCACAAGTTTTCCCAACTACAAAAGTCGTAGATATTTCTCACACCTTTCCAAATTGTGCCCATTCACATTTTTAGAATGACAGGCGCGAAACTACAAGCTTTGGAAAACGACTCCTTGCTGAAATCCCTGCTTGGTTGATTTCAGTCCAGAGAGGTGTTCACCGGAAGGTCCGATCCCACATCGGAGTGTCCGGTGGCCCAAAAAAGAAATTTCAGAGGGAGTGTCTTCGGACTGTCCGGTCCAGCACCGGATGGTCCGATGTCCTTTGAACAGAGGGGCACCTTCCCCCTTAAGAAAACGGAGTGCCAAGTGAAATGATTCAACGATAGTTCCAAGGACTGGATCAGCCTTCTGAGAACAAGAACCCGGCTGAACACAAGGAGGCGAATTTTACGTTTCTTGTTGTTCAAGATTTACCGTTTTTAGTACCATGCAAAAAGGAAAGGAATGATGCGACCTATCCGTCCTCACCAAAAAGAAAGCCTAGTTCGGAACTTCGGTGGCACTACTCGTTCTCTCAAAACAAGGCGTTTTCTACACGGCCTAACGAATTTTATTTAGGCGAATTTTATTATTTATGCCAACATGAAAGAATGCCACGACCTATTCGTCCTCTCCAAAAATAAAACCCTATTACGACATACATCGGTGGCACTATTCGTTCACTCGAGACTACCGTTTTCTACACGGTCTAACGACTGTTAGTGTACCTGCAGAAACTCACATCACAGAACAGGTATGCAATATGGCCATGATAGTCACGACTCATGGCAACCGACGGCAACCAGTAACGCCTTGCCGCTAGCGGCCATGAAAAGCATCTCAGGCAAGATGGGTGAACCAGCAACGCGAACACCAAGCGACCGTGAATATTATCCCACGGCAGGACTCCGTACCTTCGTTGTAGTTCGATGGTGCGTCGTTGCAAAAATTATAACACGTACCTTCGCGTAGTTCGTTGGTGCGTCGATACATAAACATAAACTTACAGGAAGGTAAAATGCATGAATGCACAGTTAGCTTGCCACCTTCCTACTCTAACCTCCACTAAGGGCTGTTCTACACCGTACCTCACCGTGGCGCAATTTTTGAAAACATGCCTCGTTAATTAGAGTACTAACCCCCAAATAGCTCTGATACCAGCTGTCGCAACCCCGTCCGATAAAATCGTACGGTTGCTCATCCAGGATCATTCAGGGGGGCCGCTTGCCGAAACAAGTGACTTTACAGTACAATAATTAACAAGGACTCGCATAAATGACTTAAAGATACATTAATTCTGGTTATGTTACAACTGATTTCAGAAATTTTGGAAGTGCGGAAACGTAGTTTTGATAACAAACAGGTGGATTTCAGCGGAAGCAAAAGTCTAACACTCGGCGCCTCGATCAAACACCCCAGCCCGATGGTGTTTAATCTCCCCGGGAGGGAGAAGCGGGGACCCACTCGAAGGTCCACTCCGAGGGCGTCTCCTCTTCCCAACCACCCTGGCTAAAGTCAGCACTAATACCTGCAAAACAACAATCAACAAACCGTGAGCGGCTGACGCTCAGCAAGACTTACCCGTCAATAGGCCTTCTAAGGCCGACTCCTAAAATGCTGGAATATTGGTGGCAGCTGGTGGGTATTTGCAAAAGACAGCACTACTAATGGTTTTTCAGTATTTTAGCCAAGTTATCAGAATAGCTAATGTAATTTTACTAAGTGTGACAGCAACTAAGCAAATAAGTGCAATACAACAGTTCTGAAATTTATTCTCAAACCTCCAATCACAATTCCTGCTATCACATTTTATAGTGTCGCCACGGCAGAAAGGAGCAAGTGGTACTCAATACCGCGAGGGACGGCAATTATAATTGATTTTACATCCTGCAGGAGAAACCCGAATAACACGACACGTGCGCACTCCACGAGTCGCACGTGGCCACCTTTCACTGCATCGCGACCGTGTCGGTCCGACTGCCATCTATCCAAGGACATGGTCCTCCAGGCAACGTCCTGCGTCCCTGTACGGCCCCAAGCCTTTCCCACTAACACATACCCAAGAAACAAAAATGCGGAATCATCCACCATAACGGTCCATTCACCCGGAAAAAGAGATGGTTGGTCGTCCAATCACTGCGCAATGAGCTACGTCGGTTTCCTGGGTCCCATATGCCAGTATGTATTCGGTACACAACTCAAACTTGACCAATGCAACCGCACCCGACACCGTGCTCAAATTTTATTCACACAATGTTGGGTCCTGACTTTCTCAAATACTCCTATAAATAATCCCCTGAGTGGTCTCCATACCACTCAAATCCCTTCGTGGCCCTATTAGTAAGCATAGCGCTAACGTACTGGCTCTAACAGAACAACCCGTAGGAGATCCTACAAGTCATGCAACTAAGTTTTCACACAAGCCTCGAAACTTAATGCACAACAAAAAAAACTACATATACAGTGGGAAAGTAAAACTTTAAACATAGGTATGCACCGGGGCTTGCCTCGGTTCGGGGAGAAGTTAGCACAGTCGATGACAGGGTCGGCAGCAGGGAAATCCTCCTCAGCCTCGGTGGCCGTCTGCAGCTCGGTTCCTATATGAAGATGCAAGGTAACTTAGTTTGCACAGGGATCCAATGTTGGTGGTGGTAACTTGTATTAACAGAGAAGTGAAGGTGCATGGATTTCTTTATAACAAATTTAGTGTGTTAGTTTCGGTAAACGGGATTTAGCTAGACTGGTCGGACGGAAAGGATTTACCAGAGGGGCTGACGGTAAGAACGAACGACAACGGAGACCGGTCGCCGGAAAAAGAGATGCTGACGCGCCGCTACTTCTGCAATAATGCGGAAGAATAGGGCGGCGGTTAGAGACGATAACGGCTGATGAGGGAACCGACGGCAGGGCATGGGTTACCGAGCTCACCTGAGCGCGAGAAAAACTTGCTCTGCTTTCGGCCCTGCGGAGCTCTTCGGCAGAGATGGCGGAAGGCAGACGAGACGAGAGCAGAGAGACGAGCGCGCAGAAAAGCAAATGAGTGCGCACGAGTGAAACGTTTGGTCTCTGGAAAATATCAGTCTCCGTTCCTTTTGTCTCTCCAGGACGACGCAAGTTGGCACGGCGGCAGCGTACTGCAGCGCATGGGCGCCGGGCGTGCGCGTCCCATCACGAAGACTTCCGGCGCGGTGGCAGCACTGCTGTGTACGGCCAGGCGCTTTTACGGTTGGGAAGATGACCGGCAGCATTAAAGGCGTGGCCGTTTCGAGCTCGGTCCGACGAGTTGGTCCGACCTCGGGGTCGAGCGAGGCGAGCGAAAAGCGGCTTGTCCGACCTCGGGGTCGAGCGAGGCGGAGCGAAATGTCCGACCTCGGGGTCGAGCGAGGCGGAGCGAAATGTCCGACCTCGGGGTCGAGCGAGGCGGAGAGTGCTGACGAAGGATCGGACGAGGCGGAAATAATGTCCGACCACTGGGGTCGGGGTCGGGCGAATCGTAAAAATACTCCGACCTCAGGGTCGGAGGTCGGGCGAAACGGACTCACAAAGACGGGGTCGGGAAGGCATGGAAAGGAACAGAGAAGCGGCACCCGGGTGGAGCAGGGACTCGGGCGGCGGCTTGCATGACCCGGGGAGAACAGAGGAAAAACT
This sequence comes from Oropetium thomaeum, assembly GCA_001182835.1. NCBI lineage: Eukaryota > Viridiplantae > Streptophyta > Magnoliopsida > Poales > Poaceae > Oropetium > Oropetium thomaeum. The sequence continues at coordinate 1,548,357 of LFJQ01000009.1, read as the reverse complement.
GGGCGGCGCGACGGTGGAGAGCGGGGGTGGTTCCGGCAGCGCTAGCGAGAGTAGGCTCGGCAAGACGGCTACGGCGAGCAGCGACGGCGGCAAAGCAGCCGCACGGCAACAGCGCGACGCAGCAGGGCAAAGGCCGGTCGGGTCAATTCTGCATCGGCAGAGAGGAAAAGAGAAACAAGAAAGAAAACGAAGATTGGATTTCAAATTAGATTTTGAATTTAAGTTCCTTTTGATTAGATCCTATGATTTCACTACTTAGGGTTTTGAGATTTTTATTGAACACAATTAAGTCTTCATTGACAAAAGATTTAACGAGAATTTAGTTCGGGATGTTACAGACAGTTATCCAGAGACTCGGCAGTATGACCTACCGCGCTGCTCAGCCATAGTTACACTACCCACGCACCCTCGACATGCCAATGGAGAGATTTGGACCAGCACCACTTTTGGTTCGGATAAGACTGAAGCCATCGAGTCAGCCGCTCGTCAGGCTCTATTGAGGCTATGCGAGAGGCACCTAGAGGACTTGGCAGACAAGCCAGCGGCGATGTTCCCTATACGGGACCAGGTTGACAGTACCTAGCGCCGCAATGTCAAGAATGCCCAAGTTAGGACCCTCAAGGGAGAGATGGACCACGTCACCCCCTTGTTCATGTTGAGCCTAGCGCTGCTCAACTTGTATGAGGACACTGTTCTCGCAGCTCAGATGGACCGACAGGCCTTGCGTCGGGCTCATGTGGAGATGGCCCAACTCAAGGAGAAGGTCCAAGACTTGGAGGGCAGGAACACTGCACTGCGTGCTCGCTGCAACGACCGCGCTACACGCATAGCTGAGTTGGAGGCGGTCTCTGAGATTAAGACTGCCCAGGTCCATGCTAGGGAGAATGATTGCAACATTATGTTGCAACACATTCACCAGCTGGAGATACTCAGGGATAATGCGGTTCAGATAGCTGAGGACCTCGCCCATGAGAACCATCATCTGCAGCATCAGATAGCGGGACTTTTGGAGGCACAGCAGCCCCCTCCCGCTAACGATGATGCGCCTGAGTCAGAGGTATCGGATCCCGAAGCTTCAAACCCAGAGCCAGACGAGGAGTAGATCAGAGATGGTTTCACGACGCCAAGTTTAGCTAGATGAGTCGCTTAGGGAGTGCGTTGTGCCTGTCATGGCGTTAGCATGTGTTCTCGTGAGTCTATCTTAGTGGCATTGTAATCTTTTGGATGTAAGAGCGGTGGTTTGACAGTCTAGGGAATTTGAAGAAACTAATGTACTGCCATTATTTTGGAAAGGAATGGAGTTTGTTTATGAGTTATCCATGCCATGCATTTTGACATCCTTTTGCATATATCCAGCTATGGTCATGGAGTAAACTGCGCTAATGGGGACCGCTCTTCACTTTCTTTTTCAGAATGGTGAACACCAGGGCTGGACGTCAAGATGCGGAAAGCTCCAACCCGCCACCCCCACCAGCGGAGCCAACTCTGGCCGCGGCTATGGCGGCCATGCTCCAAAGCAGCCAGCAGACGCAAGAAATGCTGCGGACCATCCTGGAGAATAATGGCCAGAATCGGGGTGTAAGAAATCAAAACCAGGACAGCACGTATGCTGATTTCCTGGCCACTCATCCTCCAGAATTCCGTGATGCACGGGAACCAATGGAGGCAGACCACTGGCTTCGTACAACTGAGGCCAAGTTTGGACTACTCCGTTGCTCGGAGACTCAGAAGCCGCTCTTTGCAGCCCAGATGCTCCACGGACACGCTGGAGCTTGGTGGGCTAACTATCTAGCCACCCTCCCCGAAAACACCCAGGTGCCCTGGATGCAATTCCGGGAAGCGTACCGCGCTCATCACATCCCCGCAGGACTTATGCAAAGGAAGGCCAAGGAGTTTATAGCCTTGACACAAGGCAACGGCACGGTGCATGACTACTCCCGTGTGTTCAACCAGCTTGCTCTATATGCTCCAGAGCAAGTGGACACGGATGCGAAACGGAAATACCGTTTCATGGAAGGGCTGAACCTTACACTCCAGGGTCGCTTGGCCCTGAATCAAGGCGGCTCATTCAATGAGTTTGTAAGCAACACCCTCATCACCGAAGAGTACTTGGAGAAAGAGCAGCGGGAGAAGAGGCGAGCCAGCGGTGGGCCATCAAATGCCCCGCCACCGAAGTACCGTTTGGTGTACACTGCACCAGATGGTAGGAAATACAGGGCAACCCCGCCGCAGGCTCCGTCATTCCGTCCGCCGCAGCAACCATACTGGCCCCCGCAGAATTAGCAACAAGCTGGCTACCACGCTCCCCCACCACCACAGAGGAACCAGGGTGTCCGCCCACCTCAACAGGGCGCCCGTCCGGGACCTGGCACGCCCTGCTTCACCTGCGGGCTACCCGGACACTTCGCCCGCGAGTGCCCCTCCAACCAGCAGGCCAGGGGCAACCAGCAGGCAAACCCGGGGCAGGGTCAGCAAAGAGGACAAAGGGACACCAGAACTGGTTGGGTGAACCACACCACGGCCGAAGATGTTGCTGAAGGAGAACAAATGCTGGCGGGTACGTTCTCGCTCTCTACCCATTCAGCCTTCGTTCTATTTGATTCCGGTGCCACCCACAATTTTATCAATAAAAATTTTGTCAAGGGTAAAAGCCTAGTCCCAGTTCCCCTAGAGCCACCATTTATCATAAAATCGCCTAGGGGCAACATATTATCAAATTATGGATTAAGGAAGACACCCCTAGAATTAGGAGGCCACCTCTATCCCACCTCCTTCATAATCCTAGATGGGCAGGGTATCGACGTTATCATTGGCATGAAATGGATGAAGCACCATAATGCCATCCTTGATATTGCTAACCGTGTAGTCCACTTAACCTCTCCAGTTCATGGTTCCATATCTATAAACCTAGATCACCCTCGAGCTACCCTCAAACAAGTCTGCCATGTCATCGGGAAAAGTCTGGACGAGATACCAGTGGTTAAGGAATTCCCAGATGTATTCCCGGAAGAGTTACCTGGCTTACCACCTGACAGAGATGTGGAATTCCAGATTGAGCTACAGCCAGGCACAGCTCCGATCTCCCGCAGACCGTACAAGATGGCACCCAAAGAGTTGGCCGAGTTGAAGATACAGTTGAAGGAGTTGCTGGACAAGGGCTTCATACGGCCCAGTTCCTCGCCTTGGGGATGTCCGGCACTGTTTGTAAAGAAGAAGGACCAATCCTTGAGGCTATGCGTGGATTACCGCCCCTTGAACGCGGTCACTATCAAGAACAAATATCCATTGCCACGCATAGACACTCTGTTTGATCAGCTGGCTGGAGCAAAGATCTTCTCTAAAGTCGACCTTCGGTCTGGTTATCATCAGATCAAGATACGCCCCATGGACGTTCCGAAAACGGCCTTCTCCACCAGATACGGGCTGTATGAGTACTTGGTGATTGTCGTTTGGACTCAGTAAGGCACCAGCGTACTTCATGTAAATCATGAACTCAGTGTTCATGCCAGAGCTGGATAAGTTTGTAGTGGTGTTCATTGATGACATCCTAGTGTACTCTAAGACAGCTGATGAACATGCTCAGCACCTTCGCATAGTTCTACAAAGACTCAGAGATCATCAGTTCTACGCCAAATTCAGCAAGTGCGAATTCTGGATTGAGCGTGTTCAGTTTTTGGGTCATGTAGTGTCCGTAGAAGGTATTTCTGTAGATCCAGGAAAGGTGCAAGATGTTGTTGAATGGAAAGCACCCACAACAGTCCACAAGGTGCGAAGTTTCTTGGGGTTAGCGGGATATTATCGTCGCTTCATCCTCAGCTTTTCCAAGATTGCCAAGCCTATCACAGAGCTGCTCAAGAAGGATCAGAAGTTCAAGTGGACAGCAAAGTGCGAAAAAGCCTTTCAGACTTTGAAGAAGCACTTGACCACCGCACCGGTACTCGTCCAACCGGATTTGAGCAAGCCCTTTGACGTGTATTGTGATGCGTCGGGCATTGGACTTGGTTGTGTGTTAATGCAAGAAGGGTGGGTAATTGCTTATGCTTCTAGACAACTCCGTAAGCATGAGCTGAATTATCCCACACACGACTTGGAGTTGGCAGCCGTGGTATTGGCTCTGAAGGTGTGGAGGCATTACTTATTGGGAAACCTAGTACACCTCTACACCGACCACAAAAGTCTCAAGTACATCTTCACTCAGAATGAGCTGAACATGAGACAACGGCGATGGCTAGAGTTAATCAAGGATTACGAAATAGAGATCCACTATCATCCGGGCAAGGCTAACGTGGTTGTAGATGCACTGAGCAGAAACGCCCATTGTCGCTACTTGGATCAAGGAGTTGCAACCGAAGAACTAGAGCCAACCGTAAGAATTCTACCTCACGGAGCCCTCTACAACCTAGCCTTAGTGCCGACACTTAGAGACGAGGTAGCCAAGGCCCAGAAGCTTGAGAAGGGCATGGAGAAGATCAGATTAGGACTACAAGAAAAGAAGATGCAGTGCTTTCGGGAGGATGAAGACGGAGTTCTATGGTTCAAGAATAGACTAGTAGTACCAAAGAATCACGAGCTCTGAAGAAAGATCATGGATGAGGCTCACTTATCCAAGTACTCTATTCATCCTGGCAGTAACAAGATGTACCAAGATCTGCGGAAAAAGTTTTGGTGGACTAGGATGAAAAGAGAAATTGCTCGGTACATAGCGGAATGTGACACCTGCCGCAGAGTAAAGACCGACCATCTGAAAGGTGCAGGGTTGTCACAACCTTTGAGCATTCCGTCGTGGAAATGGGAAGACATAAGCATGGATTTCATTGTTGGGCTACCCATAACCGCCCGACAGCATGACTCCATTTGGGTAGTTGTGGATCGCCTGACGAAGTCTGCTCATTTCATACCTGTCAGTACCAGTTATAGAATGAAAAAGTATGCCGAATTATACATTGAGCGAATAGTGTGTCTTCATGGGGTGCCCAGGACCACCATCTCTGATCGAGGTACCCAGCTTATCGGTCGATTTTGGAAGCAACTCCATGAATCACTAGGAACCAGGCTAATTCATAGCTCAGCCTACCACCCCCAGACAGATGGTCAGACGGAAAGAGTAAACCAAATACTTGAAGACATGCTCCGAGCTTGCGTCTTGGAGCATGGAAAAGGATGGGACACTTATCTGTCCTTGGCGGAGTTCTCGTACAACAATAGCTACCAGGCCAGCATCAAGATGTCACCTTTTGAAGCACTTTATGGCCGTAGTTGCAGGACGCCGCTCAACTGGTCAGAAGCAGGTGAAAGAATTATATTGGGACCGGATCTAGTGCAGCAGGCCGAAGAGAAAGTACGAGTCATTCAAGCAACTCTGAAGGCCGCCAAGTCAAGACAAAAGAGCTATGCAGATCAAAGGCGCAGACCACTAAGTTTCGAGGTAGGAGACTACGTCTACCTACGAGTCTCGCCAATGAAGGGAGTTCAACGGTTCGGGGTCAGAGGCAAGTTAGCACCCCGGTACATAGGTCCGTGTCCTATCACGGCCGAGTGCGGGCCAGTGGCATATCAAGTGGAGCTGCCAGAAGGATTATCGGGGGTACACAACGTCTTCCATGTCTCTCAATTGAAGAAGTGTCTGAAGGCACCCGTAGACCAAGTGATTCCAGAAGCGCAAGAGTTGCAACCAGACTTAACCTATCCGGAACGTCCAATTCGGATACTGGATGAAAAAGAACGAGTTACTAGAAGGAGGACACTCAAGTTTTACAAGGTTCTGTGGAGCAACCACATGGAAGACGAGGCCACATGGGAGTCTGCAGAGTTTCTTCGATCCAACTACCCCGAACTACTTCCGGCCCCATAGGTACCTATGCCTACCCTAACCCTCTCCTTAAATCTCGGGACGCGATTTCTTTTAGGGGGAGGGCTGTGACACCCCAGGTGTCACCAGGGCCTAAATCGACAACTTAAAAACCTAATCGATAAAAACTTCACACTTAAGAGCAGAATCAACACTGGTGGTAAAAAGAAATGTTGTTGAAATACTCCAAAGGAACACTACGCCAACTGTGACAAACAATAGAACTCGACTAGTAGGTTCAGAAAGTTTCCACCCACAGTGTCGAAAACCTTCTTCTTCGGGAAGAAATTAAACCCTAATGAGTGACCTATCGAATTTCCACAACACCCTAGCTATATTTTTGCATAACAATTAAGTTCACTTCAAAATAGAATTTTGGAAATTTATTCAAAATTTTTAGTTAAGATTTAAACCTTTTTAAAATTCACGCAAACTAAAATGGACATGAAAATTCAAGAAATTTTAGGATCCAATTCAGAACTCGAACCTTAAATAAAAAATGTCCCAAATAAATCTCTGAGCTTACACAAAAAGTTTCAAAAATTTCTCAGCTGGGGAGGTAGGGTGTTCAATCGAATCAAGAAGGGGCTTTGTAGTAATTCAAAAATCGATTCGAAAACGAGCTGACGAGCTACAGTCTCGGCCGCCCGCCGCGGCCAATCCACCGAGCGGTAGAGCGCCTCTCCCGCCGGCAGGGGTCGCGTCTCGGCACCAAGCATTCAAGCCTCCAACAAGATCTTGCTAATTGATCTCCCCTCCTTCCTCCTCCTCTCTCTCTCTCACTCTCTCGTCGCTCCTCCCTGCGCGGCAAAGCCCCTGCAGCACGCCACCGCCCCGCCGGCCCAATCCCGCCGTCCCTCTCTGTTCCCCCTCCCTATCTCTCCCCGAAACACCTTAAAGGCGTGCCCGAGCCTCCCTACTCCTTCCCCCACGACCAATTTTGTGACACCCTAGGTATCACTTAAACAGTCGTCGACCAAACGAAAACCCTAAAAAGGACTTTTTACGCTTTTGAGTAAAACTAGCACTTGAGATAATGATCAATGTACCTAAAACACTTCCATTAACCTATACAAAAAAAATTTAGTAAATTAATTTTTGAACACTTTCACCAAACAGGGACCCTCAATCCGCGGTACATGGTCATTTCCTATTCACACTCCAATCCAAAACCCTAATCGATAATTCACTCGTTTAAAAACAGAATCAACCTTGGACATAAAAAGAAATAATGTTTACAATACTCCAAAGGAACACTATGCAAACTTTGATCAACAACAGAACCCTATACCTAAGTTCGGAGAAATTCCAACTAGCAGTGTCGAAACCTCGTTAACAGAAAAAAAATCCAAACCCTAACTCTTGACTATAAAAATTTCCACAAAACCATAACCATATTTTTACATAACAATTAAGTACACTTCAAAATAGAATTTTGGGAAATTATTCAAGATTTTTGGAAAAGATTTAGACCTCTTAAAAATTCACAGAAACTGTAATCAACTTAGAAATTCAAGAATTTTTAGAAGCCAAATCATGACTTGAACCTTAAATGAAAAGTGTTCCAAATAAATTCCTGACCATACACAAAAATTTTCAAAATTTTTGGAGCTCGGGAAGTGTGCCGTTTCATTGAATTACAATCCAGCTTGGTTAAATGAAAAAAAAAGAGAGAACCGTTGCCGGGCGGGCTACAGTGCCCGCCGAGCGGCAGGGCACCGCCCGCCCGACACGGCACTTGTGGCGCACGTCGCCGCTTCAGTGCCGCGCCGCTCTGTTGCCTCCCCTCTCTCACTCCCTCCTCACTCCATCGCTCTCTCTCTCTCTAGCTCTCTCCCTCCCTCTCCCTCTTCTCTGCCCAAGCGCGCCGCCCCTCCTCACTGTGCGCCGCCCGACAACCGAGCCGCCCGACCGCCTGCGCCGCCCGGCCATGCCCCTGCCCTTGCTCCGGCATGCAGAACCAGGACGATAGCAGCCACTGGGGAGGAGTCTCACTCCGAGGTCGGAAACCTCCAGTGGGAACTGTGCGAGTCGCCGCGTAACTTTGAAGTGGCCAGTAGCATGACACCCCTGGGCATGGCGCATGCTTTTGCTTAATGTATGAGTGTCGGAGTCTGTAACGATCGAGTCTTCCGCTGCTACGATTTCAAAACTTTATTTGCGCACTCTAATCTGTTGTAAGACTTAAGTTTCAATCTATGGATTAATATTGTATTAAATTCTCTCTCCTTGTAAATTATTGCTGTTTACCCCTGCCTGTGTTGTATGGTGTGTACGCTCGCTTCGCCGAGCGTTGCCCAACAGGATCCTGGCTCAATGACCGACCAAATCCGTCCTGAAAGGAGGTTTTCTGGACAGGTTCGCATCAATTATGTTCGTAGTATTAGTAGCTACATCTCTGCACCATATTGCATCATTTGTTTACATCATGGCATCATGGCATACTTCTCATACCGACGCATTTTGCTTTATAGAGTACGATCCGTTGGAGAGTGACACGGGTGCTGCTGAGGGAGGAGCACCAAAGGCTGACTAGGTTGCTGAGGAGAACACCACCGCTGCTGCTGAAGGCAAGCACCTCATATTGCTATCCTAAGTAAATACCTAATGTTAATATATGCTTACGTCTAGGATTGCATTAGTCGAGCAGTAGTGGTAATGTCGGGAAATCCTATTATTGCTGCATGTTACCCCTCCTTGATGTTGATTATGTCACCTTGTCAACTGGGTAGTGTATCTTTCTTCGAGTCACGGAATGCTTAGCCATGCTTAGATTAACGGTAGAAGTCGACTGGTAAGTCTCACTCGCAATTATAGGATTCACCCCGGTTACTTATGGACTTGTGGCTAGTTCATATTTTATAAAAGTTGGAAAGTGTTAAAACTAAAATCCGGACGGTGGATAGAAGTGCAGCAAGACGTGGAGGTCTTGTGTGCCGTAGGCCCCGTCTGGGTCGACTTAGGACCCGGCCATGTTAGTCTTGGCCTAAGCACTTTTCGCTCATACCACTTGTCGAATATAATGGTAAGACAAGCTGAGTATCTCACTGCGTACCAACGTTTGGCCGATGACTACATGGTGCCTAGAACGAGGGACTCACATGTGCCTGCGAGGCCGTGGTACTCGACACCGTGTGGATTTTCCAACCGTGTGGGCACGAGTGTGAAAAAGGTTGACATGATTACCCCCTTGTGTGACTTTAGCAGGTTGCACGAGCCGTATGATTCTTAGTCGTGTGGGTACAGTTGGACTCTCCTGCAGGGTGTATAATCGGTTCGAATCACCGTGGTCTCGGTTATGATCAAGCTCAGTGTCCTTTGGATAATATCGTAGAGTTGACACATAACATGATGAGAAATGGATTATGGTTGATGGTATAATGATTTATGGTTATATGGTACTTGTGGTCATGGGTTTTAGTAGGTGTTTAGGCTTGTAGAGTCTTTTGCTTTATGCTTATTCACATATGCTTAGTGCAGGTTTAAACAATTGAGTCTATTCCTATGCCTTACTTACCTTGCTTCTGTCATATTGCATTATCCTTGGAGTCAGGAAATAATTCCCACAACAGGGTAAGTCTTGCGAGTACCTTCATACTCAACGTTTGTTGCTTAAGTTTTAGCAGGTGAGGATGAGTTGGTGTTCGGCTACTTTGTCCCCGCCGATGCCGGCTAGGGCGAGGAGTAGTCCGGACGTTCGTGTGATCATGATTTGCGATGTTCGTGGGCTGGGCATCGCAATCCTTTGCTGTTTTATCATTGCCGCCGCTGCTACCGCTCTATTACTTAGAATCGCTTTCACATTTTAAATTTCAGGACTTATGTTGTGAACCTTGGGTCTGTAATATTACTTTAAAACTGATGTAATTGAACTATTGTGACCTATGTGATGTATCAATCGTTGTTGTATCGACGTGCTTGGATCTTGGGCGTTGTTTGAGAAGCATGTCGGTAGATTGCCGGGTTTAGATTCCTTTTTATCGGGTTGAGTACTCGCATACCATACATGGACAGCGAGTCAATTCAAGACACTTGAATGTAAATTGGACGGGTCTCTCACAATTACTGCCTGGATGAATGGAATATTTTGACAGGTGAGCCTGTAACATCCCGAACTAAATTCTCGCTAATCAATTGTCAATGAAGGCTTATTTGTGTTCAATAAAATCTCAAAACCCAAAGTTAATGAAATCATAGGATCTAATCAAAAGAACTTAAGTTCAAAATTTAAATTGAAATCCAATCTTTACTTTCTTTTCTGCTTCTCTTTTCCTCTCTGCCGATGCAGAATTGACCCGGCCGGCCTTTGTCCAGCTGCGTCGCGCTGCTGCCGTGCGGCTGCTTGCCGCCGTCGCTGCTCGCCGTAGCCGGCTTGCCCGAGCCTGCTCCCGCAAGCCGCCGCCCGAGTCCCTGCTCCACCCCGGGCGCCGCTTCCCTGTTTCCTTTCCATGCCTTCCCGACCCCGTCTTGTGAGTCCATTTTCGTCCGACCTCCGACCCAGAGGTCGGAGGATTTTTACGATTCGCCCGACCTCCGACCCAGAGGTCGGAGGATTTTTACGATTCGCCCGACCCCGACCCCCAGTGGCCGGACATTATTTCCGTCTTGTCCGATCCTTCGTCAGCACTCTCTGCCTCGCTCGACCTCGAGGTCGGACAAGCCGCTTTTCGTTCTACCTCGCTCGACCCCGAGGTCGGACAGACTCGTCGGACCCGAGCTCGGAGCGGCCGCGCCATTAATGCTGCCGGCCATCTTCCCAACCGTAAAAGCGCCTGGCCGTACACAGCAGTGTCGCCACCGCGCCGAAAGATTTCGTGATGGGACGCGCACGCATGGCGCCCATGCGCTGCAGTACGCTGCCGCCGCGCCAACTTGTGCCGTGTCCTGGAGAGACAAAAGGAACGGAGACTGATATTTTCCAGAGATGAAACGCTTCACTCGTGCGCACTCAATTGCTCTTTCTGCACGCTCGTCTCTCTGCTCTCGTCTCCCCTGCCTTCCGCCATTACCGCCGAAGAGCTCCGCAGGGCCCGAAACAGAGCAAGTTTCTCTCGTGCTCAGGTGAGCTCGGTAACCCATGCCCTGCCGACGGTTCCATCATCCGTCGTTATCTTCTCTAACCGCCGCCCCATTCTTCCGCGTTATTGCAGAAGTAGAGGCGCGTCAACATCTCTTTTCCGGCGACCGGTCTCCGTTGTCGTTCGTTCTTACCGTCAGCCCCTCTGGTAATCTTTGCCTTCCGACCAGCCTAGCTAAATCCCGTTTACCGAAACAACACACTAATTTGTTAGAAAGAAATTCATGCACCTTCACTTCTCTGTTAATACAAGTTACCACCACCAGCATTGAATCCCTGTGTAAACTAAGTTACCTTGCATCTTCAAATAGGAACCGAGCTGCAGACGCCACCGAGGCTGAGGAGGATTTCCCTGCTGCCGACCCCGCCATCGACTGTGCTAACTTCTCCCCGAACCGAGGCAAGCCCCGGTGCATACCTACGTTTAAAGTTTTACCTTCTCACTGTGTATGTAGGTTTTTGTTGTGCATTAAGTTTTGAGGTTTGTGTGAAAACTTAGTTGCATGACTTGTTAGGATCTCCTACGGGTTGTTCTGTTAGAGCCAGTACGTTAGTGCTATGCCTACTGATAGCGCAACGAAGGGATTCGAGTGGTATGGAGACTACTCAGGGGATTATTTATAGAAGTATTTGAGAAAGTCAGGACCCAACATTGTGTGAAATAAAATTGAGCACGGTGTCGGGTGCGGTTGCATTGGTCAAGTTTGAGTTGTGTACCGAATACATACTGGCATATGGGACCCAGGAAACCGACGTAGCTCATTGCACAGTGTTTGGATAATTGGCCATCTCTTTTTCCGGGTGAACGGACCAGTATGGTGGATGAATTCGCATTTCTGTTTTTCTTGGGCATGTGCTAGTGGGAAAGGCTTGGGGCCGTACAGGGACGCAGGACGTTGCCTGGAGGACCATGTCCTTGGAGAGATGGATGTTGGACCAACTCTGTCGCGATGCAGTGAAAGGTGGCCACTTGTGACTCGTGGAGTGCGCGCGTGTCGTGTTATTCGGGTTTCTCCTACAGGATGTAAAATCAATTATAATTGCCGTCCCTCGCGGTATTGAGTACCACTTGCTCCTTTCTGTCGTGGCGACACTATAAAATGTGGTAGCAGGAATTGTGATTGGAGGTTTGGGAATAAATTTCAGAGCTGTTGTATTGCACTTGCTTGCTTAGTTGCTGTCACACTTAGTAAAATTTCAATAGCAATTCTGATAACTTGGCTAAAATACTGAAAACCATTAGTAGTGCTGAATTTTGCAAATACCTGCCAGCTGCCACCAATATTTCAGCATTCTAGGAGACGGCCTTAGAAGGCCTATTGACGGGTAAGTCTTGCTGAGCGTCAGTCGCTCACGGTTTGTTGATTCTTGTTTTGCAGGTAATAGTGCTGACTGTAGCCAGGGTGGTTGGGAAGAGGAGACGCCCTCGGAGTGGACCTTCGAGTGGGTCCCCGCTTCTCCCTCCCGTGGAGATTAAACACCATCGGGCTGGGGTGTTTAATCGAGGCGTCGAGTGTTAGATTTTTGCTTCCGCTGAAACCCACGTGTTTGTTATCAAAAACTACGTTCCCGCACTTCCAAAACTTCTAAAATCAGTTGTAATATAACCAGAATTAATATATCTTTAAGTCATTTATGCGAGTCCTTGTTAATTATTGTACTGTAAAGTCACTTGTTTCGGCAAGCGGCCCTCCCAAATGATCCTGGATGAGCAACCGTACGATTTTATCAGACGGGGTTGCGACAGAGCCTCATCCAAAATCTTCGTTCGGAGCTCAAGACTCTTCGGCACTACCAACCTGTTCTTGAACCATAATACCTCGTCCTTATCCTCTCTGAAGCACTACATCTTTTTCTCTTTTAATCTGAGTCTGATGTTCTCCATACCCTTGTCCTCTTGTTGGGCCCTCGCTACCTCATCCTTAATGGTTGGGATTAAAGCGACATTGTACAAGGATCCATGAGGTAGAACTCGTAGGGCCGCTTCTTCTTCTTCTATGGTAACTCCCTGGTCTAGGTAGTGGCAATGAGCATTTCTACTCAAGGCGTCTGCGACAACGTTAGCCTTGCCAGGATGATAATGAATTTCCAATTCATAGTCCTTAATCAGCTCAAGCCATCTTCGTTGCCTCATGTTGAGCTTGCTCGGTATACAGATGCACGAGATTCCCCAATAAGTAGTGTCTCCACACTTTTAGTGCTAGTACTACTGCTGCCAGCTCCAGGTCGTGAGTTGGATAATTCTGCTCATGCTTACGGAGCTGCCTAGAAGCATAAGCGATCACTCGACCCTCCTACATTAGCACACATACGAGACCAATACCAGACGCATCACAATATACATCAAATGGCTTGCTCAGATCTGGCTGCACCAGCACTGGGGCTGTTCAAGTGCTTTTCCAACGTCTGGAAGACTTCTTCATAGTTATCGGTCCACCTACTGGTTGCCCTTCTTGAGTACCTGAGTTATCGGTCTGGCTATCTTAGAAAGCTTGGGATAAAACAGCAGTGGTACACTGCTATTCCGAGGAAACTACGTACTTTATGGACCGAGGTGGGTGCTTCCCATTCAAGAATGATCTGTACCTTCCCTGGGTCAACCGCAATGCCTTCCCGTGGAGACCACATAGCCCAAGAATTGGATGCGATCAATCCAAAATTCGCATTTGCTGAATTTGGCATACAACTTGTGATCTCTCAGCCTCTACAAGACCATTCGGAGATGTTCGGAGTGGTCTTCCGTGGTCTTGGAATATACCCGAATGTCATCGATGAACACGACAACAAATCTATCTAGTTCCGGCATGAAGACAGAGTTCATGAGGTACATAAAGTGACCTGGTGTGTTTGTGAGTCCGAAGGACATCACCAGATACTCATATCGGCCGTATCTCGTGGAGAATGCTGTTTTCGGAACATCCCTCTGGCCGAAGTTTGATCTGATGGTAGCCAGACCGGAGATCTATCTTTGAGAATACCTTAGCTCCAGCCAACTGATCAAATAAGATGTCAATGCGGGGTAGTGGATATTTGTTCTTGATTGTGACCGCATTCAAAGGGCGGTAGTCAACACACAACCTTAAGGATTGGTCTTTCTTTTTCACAAATAATGTCGGACAACCCCAAGGAGAAGAGCTGGGTTGTATGAAACCCTTGTCCAACAGTTCTTTCAACTGCACCTTTAATTTAGCTAGTTCTTTCGGTGCCATCTTATATGGTCTGCGGAAAATCGGGGCCGTGCCTAGCTGTAAGTCAATCTTGAACTCCACATCTCCGTCTGGGGGTAAGCCAGGTAGATCTTCTGGAAACACGTCTAGAAATTCTCTCACCACTTGTATCTCCTCCAAACTCTTCCCGATAGTATGGCAGATTTGTGTGGAAGCGGATTTGGGGTGATCTAAATTTAAGAATACAGACCCATAAAGTGATGAAGTTAGGCGGACTACACGGTTAGCTATATCGAGAAGGGCTTTGTGGTGCTCCACCCACTTCATACCAATAATAACATCAATACTGTGACACCCCAGGTGTCACCAGGGCAAAAATCGACAACTATAAACCCTAATCCAGAAATTCTCTCGCTTAAAAGCAGATTCAACCTGGAAAATAAAAAGAAATATTATTTAAAATGCTTTAAGGGAACACCATGAAAAATTTGACAAACAACAGAACACTATAGCAAAGTCCGGAAAAATCTCAACTAACAGTGTTGAAATCTCATTAACAGGAAGAAATCCAAACCCTAACTCTTGGCTACCAAAATTTCCATAGAACCCTAGCCATATTTTTACATAAGAATTAAGTACACTTCAAAATAGAATCTTGGGAAATTATTCAAGATTTTTGGAAAGGATTTAGGCCTCTTAAAAATTCACACAAGCTATAATCAACTTAGAAATTCAAAAATTTTTAGAGACCAAATCATGACTTGAATCCTAAATGAAAAGTGCTCCAAATAAATTCCTGAACTTATACAAAAATTCTCAAAATCTTTTGAGCTCGGGAAGTGTGCCATTTCATTGATTTGCATGCCAGCTTGAACTGTAGAAAAAAAATAAAATAAAATAAAAATAAAATTTGTTTTGCCGGGCGGGCTACAGTGCCCCGCCGCCTGCCCGACAAAACAGCGAGCGGCAGGGCACCATGCCCCGCTGCCCCGCCCGACACGGCCGACACAACCGTGGCGCCGCACGTCGCCCTCTTCATTGCCCCCCTCTCTCTTTCTCTTTCTCTCTCTCTCTTCCTCTGCCGTGCGCCACCTGAGCCGCGCCGCCCGCATGCCGCCCTGTGCGCCGCCGAGCCGCCCGACTGTGCACCCCCCTGCTTTCCCCACTCCCCTACCCCGGCCCCCTTTAAAAATCGGTGCGCCTCCTCCCCAACTCCCCCCCTCCCTCTCCATTTCCTCCTTCCCCACGCGCAAAGCTCTATTCCCCTGCCCCGACCGCCGCCCGACATAGCCGATCCCGCCGCCTCCTCGATGAAAACCCCCTCTCGGCTGTCCTCCAATCCTTCTTCCTCGACAAATCGCCCCCTCTCACTCCCGTGAAGCTCACCGAACTCCCCAATCCTCCAAATTCGAGCTCGGTCGTCGGAATTTCGACTTCGCCGCCGCCACCGTCGCCCTCCACGGTGAGCACCCCCTTCCTGTGCAAGAGCTTGACCTTCGTCGTGTTGCCGAGGATCACGGTGTCGTGTAGATCATGAAAAGCCAAGGTCTCACCGCCGGCGACCACCCCATCACCGGCAATTGCTCGCCGGAGCTCGCCGGCGTAATCCCCTATTTTTTTCTTTTTTCTAATTTATTTTCCAGATTATTCTGTTTTGTAAAATCCGTAGAAATTCATAGAAAACTCCAAAAATCTAAAACCAAAATTTTTTGGACCCCCGTGAAAAGGAATAATTTTCTGTTAAAGCACTTTTTAAAAAATGACTAAAAATTTGCAAAATTTATTAGGAACACTCCTTTCTATTTTTGAATTTTAATTTGAGTTTTAGAAAAATGCTAGAATGGATCTTTGCTCCACAAATACACCATGGCCGCACACATCTCCTGGAATTTTATGAAGATTTTAGGACCACGAAATTGTATGTAATCCTATTGAATAACTTCAATCTGCCTAGTTAATATACCTTTTTCTAAAATACATTGTAAAAGTCATTGAAAAGATTAGACCCAAAACCAAAGTTTTAGCTTTGGTGCTCATGAATTCCCACATAAAATTTCATAATTTTATTCTAAGATTTACTAGTGCTTTCTGATTTAATAAGATTTAAAAACAGGAAATTTGATGAATTTTTATAAAATATCGAAAATTCATCTAGGCCCCACCCAAAACTCAAAATTCTTATTTCAGGGAGTGCTATCAACCAAAAAAAATCTTGAGGAAGAATTAAAAGTTTCAGTTTTAACCCTAAATTAATAGTCAAGGTTGTTAAATAATTATTAACTCATGAAAAATGTCAAACCAACCTTAACTCAAGTTAAAGTTGTTGGACAGGCCAACTAACAGTCACCTCATGAGAGTTGAATAGATTTCTTTGAACATCATTCGTAGATTAAGAATTTAATTAAATTGACGACGTCGAGGAATTAGGGTTAGCCCTAATCCCTAAACGTCGAAATCCTTAGTTAACCTTTAACAAAGGCATTATGACCCTTTTTCATTGAACTTATCTTAATCATACTGCATCATGTAGATTCTGAAGCGCACGAGGTAGCTGCAGATCCGGATTCGTCGATTTCCATAGAAGAGGTCAACCACAGCTCTGGAGAACCAGGCAAGCCCCGGTGCACAACCGATGTTTAAAATTTTCCTTTATAACTAAGTGTGTCTTGTTTGTGCATTAAGTGCTAGGAGTTGATTGAAACCATAGTTGCATAATTTCCCATAGGAAACCCTGACGGTAGCTTGTATAGATACCCTTGGTATGCTATGCTTAGCAGATAATTGCCGGTAGAAGTCATACAGAGTGGACGCTGCTCGCGAGTAATAGGATATTGAATGAAACTATTTCATGAGATGTGCCACACGATTGTGAATGAGTAAGAAAGATAAAAGATTGAGGGTCAGACTGGGTACAAGTAGGTCGCCGACTGGTCCGGGACCAGGGTGACCGTAGTCTGGTCTGATCCGTGTGGCCCAGCTGGGTAAGTATTGAATGTACTAATCGTATGCTGGGTGTTATGGGCCCCGGTAAACCTACGTAGCCTAGTGATTGCAACGTCGATCCTGCCCACATAAAATTTCATAATTTTATTCTAAGATTTACTAGTGCTTTCTGATTTAATAAGATTTAAAAACAAAAACTTTGATGAATTTTTATACAATATAGAAAATTCATCTAGGCCCCACCCAAAGCTCAAAATGCTTATTTCAGGGAGTGCTATCAACTAAAAATAATCTTGAGGAAGAATTAAAAGTTTCAGTTTTAACCCTAAATTAATAGTCGAGGTTGTTAAATAATTATTAACTCATGAAAAATGTCGAATCAACCTTAACTCAAGTTAAAGTTGTTGGACATGCCAACAAATAGTCACCTCATGAGAGTTGAATAGATTTCTTTGAACATCAGTCGTAGATTAAGAATTTAATTAAATTGACGACGTCGAGGAATTAGGGTTAGCCCTAATCCCTAAATGTCGAAATCCTTAGTTAACCTTTAACAAAGGCATTATGACCCTTTTTCATTGAACTTATCTTAATCATACTGCATCATGTATATTCTGAAGCGCACGACGTAGCTGCAGATCCGGGTTTGTCGATGTAGCGACCCCGTCCGATAAATCGTACGGTTTGCTCACCCAAGATCATTCAGGGTGCCACTTGGCGAAGCAAGCGATCATACAGTACAATGATTAACAAGGACACGTAAAACATGATTTAAGGGGGTACATTAATTCTTAATATTACAGCATGGGTCCAAATGATTTAAGTGCGGAAACGTAGTTCGAAAACAAACGATAGTCAGCGGAAGCTAATGATTACATCTCGACGATACAATTAAGCACACCAGCCCACGGGTGCTTAATCTTCATAGGTCGGCGAAGCGGGGACCCACTCGAAGGTCCACTCCGAGGGTGCCTCCCCTTCCCAACCACCACAACCACAAGAAGTAGAGTTAGAAGGATCACCTGCAAAAAAATATTAATCCACAAAGCCTGAGCAACTAATACTCAGCAAGACTTACCCGTCAACGTGGCCATCTAATGACCGACTCCTAGAATGCAGGGTTTTAGTGGAGGTTGATCGGGTCTTGCGAAAACAGCGCTAGGGTTCTAGTCAAATTTTAGCCAACTTAATAACAGTTTACATTGAATTTACTAAATGAGCCGCTATTCTAAACAATCATGAATTCATTACAACAAACAGAGTAAACTTATACATCTTCAGCAAAATACACTATTGTCATATCGTTGCGGCAGAAAGGAGCAAGTGCTACTCTTAACCACGAGGAGTGGCAATTATAATTGATTTACATCCTGCAGGAGAAACCCGAATGACACGACACGTGCGCACTCAACCGAGTCACACGTGGCTACCTTTCGCAACATCGCGGCAGTGTCGGCTCAACATCCATCCCTCCAAGGACATGGTCCTCCAGGCGATGCCCTGCATCCCTGTACGGCCCCAAGCCTTTCCCACTAGCACATGCCCAAGAAAAACAGAGACGCGAATTCATCCACCATACTGGTCCGTTCACCCAGAAAAAGGGATGGCCAATTGTCCAACAAAGCACGATGAGCTACATCGGTTTCCTGGTTCCCATATACCAGTATGCACTCGGTACACACCTCAAACTTGTCCAATGCAACCGCACCCGACAGGGTGCTCAACTTTTAGTCACATCACGATAACTTAATCCATACTCCTTTTCTTCTTTAATTTAAACACGAGTAGTCTCCATACTACTCGAATGCTACCGCGCACCTAATTCTTTAAGCACGGCATTCTATCGGTGGCTCTACCAATTGAACCGTAGGAATCCTATTAAGTCATGCAACTAGGGTTTCACGACAATTTCCTAGAAACCTAATGCACAAACAATTCCTACACTCATAGTGATAAAAATAAAACTTGTAAAACATAGGTGTGCACCGGGGCTTGCCTTGGTTTGCAGAAAAATCAGAGTACTCGAA
The DNA here is from genome assembly GCA_001182835.1 of Oropetium thomaeum. NCBI lineage: Eukaryota > Viridiplantae > Streptophyta > Magnoliopsida > Poales > Poaceae > Oropetium > Oropetium thomaeum. The sequence goes on along the minus strand of LFJQ01000009.1, from coordinate 1,529,295 downwards.
TGAGAAGTTAGTTCCTGCGGGCGCTTCTTCTGGATTCTCGTTCACCGGCGGAAGTTCCTGGTCGGCTCCTATATGACGAAAATGCAGTGAAGTGCTTAATGAAAATAGTCACAAAGCTTTTATTAAAGATTAACTAGTGTTTCCTTATTAGGATTTAGGGTTAGATTGCGACTTTGCCCTAGGTATTAGTCGTTTATCAACCACGGCTATTGAACTAGGTCAAAAATGACACTTTTAATTCCTCCTCAAGACTATTTTTAGTGGATGGTACTCTCTGAGATATGAATTTTAAGCTTTGGTTGAGGCCTAGATGATTTTCCTAGATTTTACAAAAATTCAACAAAGTTCCTGTTTTGCAATCTTGTAAAATCAGGATGGCATAGTAAACCTTAAAGATAAATTGTGAAACTTTATGTGGGCTCTTCTGGGGTTCAGATCTACAACTTTCGTTTTGGGTCCCACCACTGAAAAGGACTTTTTCAATGTATTTTAGAAATGGTATTTTAGTGGGCAGATTTGAAGTATTGTTGAAGTATTACATACAACTTTGTGCTCCTAAAATCCTCATAATTTTTCAGGGGATGTGTGATGCCAGGGAAAAATTTTTGGTAAAATATCAACCTTAGCATTGCTATGGAATTTGAATTAAAGTTCATAGACAGAAAAGTTTATTTTAATTATTACTGAAAATATAAGGCTGTATTATAAAAAGTGCTTTAACAGAAATTTAGTGTTTTTCATGAGAGTTCGAAAAAAATTTGGTTTGCTATTTTTGGATCTGTATTCTATTTTATACGGATTTTACAAGTTCTAGGTAATTCTCTGGAATTGAATTAAATTGAATCGGCGCGGGACCCACCTGTCAGGAGCAATAGAACAGGGTCGGCTGCTCCGGCGGGGTCTCCGGCGAGAAATTCCTGCCGGCTGGGGACTCGCCGGCGACGGGGGAGGGAGGGTAAATGCTCTACACGACATGGGGAGCCACGGAGGCAGTACATCGGCCGGCGGGACCTAGCGCGGCACGGCGGCGGCGGGCGGCGCTCCCGGGAGGACTTCGGCGGGCTCGCGGTGGCGCGGCGATGTATGAAAATGGCCCGGGCTTGCTCCTACAGCATATAGGTACCACGGAGAAGAGCGGCAACAAGAGGATGGTGAAAGTTGCTCACCGAGGCGCGTCGTCGGCGTGCGCTTGCTCGCGGCAATGGCGAGGCGGCCGGGGGCGGGGAAAATTGGCGCGCGTGTGGGAGAGATAGGGAGGGAGCGTGGGGTGGAGCGAACCGGAGAGGAATTTCGCACCCAATTTAAAGAAGCTGGGGCAAGGGGGTATGGCTGCGGCAGGGGAGGACAGGGCCGAGGCGACAACACGGGTGGCGCTGGGTAGGCGGCAGCGCCGTGCTGCGGACAGGGAGGTAGGGAAGGAGCAGTAGAGAGAGAGAGAGAGAGGGAAGAAGGACAGGTCTCTGCCGCGACGTGATGCAACAGTGGCTGAGGCGACGGCACGACTGCACTCGGCAGCGAGCACGGCAGAAGGACGACGGGTACAGTAGAGAGAGAAGGAAGAGAAACAGGGGAGGCAGGGGCTAGCGACGCGATTTTGGATAGACCCCAGGGGTAGACTGCAAGATTGCAATACCCACTACCACAACAGCTAGCCTTGGTTCCCGAGCTCGAAATTTTCTGGAAATTTTTGTGTGGGCTAAGTGAATTATTTGGAACAACTTTGATTATAGAAAGTTTGACCGAATCATTTCCTACAAGTCCCTGAATTTTCAACTTGGTTTATAATTCTTGGAATTTTAAAATGGTTTAAACCTTTTCCAAAAAATTCTGATAAAATTCCCAAAATTATATTTTAATGTGTAGTTAATTGTTATGTAAAAATATGGGTAGGGTTTTGTGGAAGTTTTGGAGGCCTACTTATTTTGCCCAAAGTGTCGATTAGGGTTTCGGTCGATTCGGGATTTTATTCTTTTTGACAATTATACTACCTCATCTACGGTTCCCAATTTCCATTACATGAAGGAGGTATTTAATTCTTTATTTTCAACCCAAAAGAGTGTTTTATACAATTGATTGGATTTATTAAGGCGGGGGTGTCACAGTCCTCCCCCCTTAAGAAAATCTCGTCCCGAGATTTCGGAAAGAACGTTACGATGAAGGAATCGAGGATTACCTCACGACGGATGCCAAAATTTTCAGGAAATTTGGGTGGTAGAATTTTAGTTGAAATCTTCCAGATAATACACACTCCTATTGGCGGATATAGATGCAAAAGTTAGGGTTTACTTCCGGTGGAGGTCGGTCTGGGAAGTTTTGTTCTTGGATGCGTACCTCCCCCCTTAAGAGGAGTCTGGAAAATGAATTTAAGCGATGGAACCCTATGGATTCTATAGGAGTTTGAAGTGGGAAATAGACTGAATGGAGTGGTGACAAATTTTTAAGTTCTTCCCTCCTTGATTATTATTATATTTTTTTGATTAAATTTTTACGGGTTTTTATTACACTTATAGAGTTGAACTTTTTAGTTAGGCGAATTTTATTATTTATGCCAACATGAAAGAATGCCACGACCTATTCGTCCTCTCCAAAAATAAAACCCTATTACGACATACATCGGTGGCACTATTCGTTCACTCGAGACTACCGTTTTCTACACGGTCTAACGACTGTTAGTGTACCTGCAGAAACTCACATCACAGAACAGGTATGCAATATGGCCATGATAGTCACGACTCATGGCAACCGACGGCAACCAGTAACGCCTTGCCGCTAGCGGCCATGAAAAGCATCTCAGGCAAGATGGGTGAACCAGCAACGCGAACACCAAGCGGCCGTGAATATTATCCCACGGCAGGACTCCGTACCTTCGTTGTAGCTCGTTGGTGCGACGTTGCAATTAAGTAACACATACCTCCGCGTAGTTCGTTGGTGCGTCGTTACATAAATATAAATCAACTCAAAGTAAAATGCATGAATGCAAAGTTAGCGTTGCCACCTTCCTAGCTATAACTCCTAATATGGGCTTTTCTATAACGTGCCTCACCGTAACGCAGTTTTCAAAATAAGCCTCGTTAATTAGAGTACTGATCCCTGAATGGCTCTGATACCACGTGTAGCGACCCCGTCCGATAAATCGTACGGTTTGCTCACCCAAGATCATTCAGGGTGCCACTTGGCGAAGCAAGCGATCATACAGTACAATGATTAACAAGGACACGTAAAACATGATTTAAGGGGGTACATTAATTCTTAATATTACAGCATGGGTCCAAATGATTTAAGTGCGGAAACGTAGTTCGAAAACAAACGATAGTCAGCGGAAGCTAATGATTACATCTCGACGATACAATTAAGCACACCAGCCCACGGGTGCTTAATCTTCATAGGTCGGCGAAGCGGGGACCCACTCGAAGGTCCACTCCGAGGGTGCCTCCCCTTCCCAACCACCACAACCACAAGAAGTAGAGTTAGAAGGATCACCTGCAAAAAAATATTAATCCACAAAGCCTGAGCAACTAATACTCAGCAAGACTTACCCGTCAACGTGGCCATCTAATGACCGACTCCTAGAATGCAGGGTTTTAGTGGAGGTTGATCGGGTCTTGCGAAAACAGCGCTAGGGTTCTAGTCAAATTTTAGCCAACTTAATAACAGTTTACATTGAATTTACTAAATGAGCCGCTATTCTAAACAATCATGAATTCATTACAACAAACAGAGTAAACTTATACATCTTCAGCAAAATACACTATTGTCATATCGTTGCGGCAGAAAGGAGCAAGTGCTACTCTTAACCACGAGGAGTGGCAATTATAATTGATTTACATCCTGCAGGAGAAACCCGAATGACACGACACGTGCGCACTCAACCGAGTCACACGTGGCTACCTTTCGCAACATCGCGGCAGTGTCGGCTCAACATCCATCCCTCCAAGGACATGGTCCTCCAGGCGATGCCCTGCATCCCTGTACGGCCCCAAGCCTTTCCCACTAGCACATGCCCAAGAAAAACAGAGACGCGAATTCATCCACCATACTGGTCCGTTCACCCAGAAAAAGGGATGGCCAATTGTCCAACAAAGCACGATGAGCTACATCGGTTTCCTGGTTCCCATATACCAGTATGCACTCGGTACACACCTCAAACTTGTCCAATGCAACCGCACCCGACAGGGTGCTCAACTTTTAGTCACATCACGATAACTTAATCCATACTCCTTTTCTTCTTTAATTTAAACACGAGTAGTCTCCATACTACTCGAATGCTACCGCGCACCTAATTCTTTAAGCACGGCATTCTATCGGTGGCTCTACCAATTGAACCGTAGGAATCCTATTAAGTCATGCAACTAGGGTTTCACGACAATTTCCTAGAAACCTAATGCACAAACAATTCCTACACTCATAGTGATAAAAATAAAACTTGTAAAACATAGGTGTGCACCGGGGCTTGCCTTGGTTTGCAGAAAAATCAGAGTACTCGAATGAGAAGTTAGTTCCTGCGGGCGCTTCTTCTGGATTCTCGTTCACCGGCGGAAGTTCCTGGTCGGCTCCTATATGACGAAAATGCAGTGAAGTGCTTAATGAAAATAGTCACAAAGCTTTTATTAAAGATTAACTAGTGTTTCCTTATTAGGATTTAGGGTTAGATTGCGACTTTGCCCTAGGTATTAGTCGTTTATCAACCACGGCTATTGAACTAGGTCAAAAATGACACTTTTAATTCCTCCTCAAGACTATTTTTAGTGGATGGTACTCTCTGAGATATGAATTTTAAGCTTTGGTTGAGGCCTAGATGATTTTCCTAGATTTTACAAAAATTCAACAAAGTTCCTGTTTTGCAATCTTGTAAAATCAGGATGGCATAGTAAACCTTAAAGGTAAATTGTGAAACTTTATGTGGGCTCTTCTGGGGTTCAGATCTACAACTTTCGTTTTGGGTCCCACCACTGAAAAGGACTTTTTCAATGTATTTTAGAAATGGTATTTTAGTGGGCAGATTTGAAGTATTGTTGAAGTATTACATACAACTTTGTGCTCCTAAAATCCTCATAATTTTTCAGGGGATGTGTGATGCCAGGGAAAAATTTTTGGTAAAATATCAACCTTAGCATTGCTATGGAATTTGAATTAAAGTTCATAGACAGAAAAGTTTATTTTAATTATTACTGAAAATATAAGGCTGTATTATAAAAAGTGCTTTAACAGAAATTTAGTGTTTTTCATGAGAGTTCGAAAAAAATTTGGTTTGCTATTTTTGGATCTGTATTCTATTTTATACGGATTTTACAAGTTCTAGGTAATTCTCTGGAATTGAATTAAATTGAATCGGCGCGGGACCCACCTGTCAGGAGCAATAGAACAGGGTCGGCTGCTCCGGCGGGGTCTCCGGCGAGAAATTCCTGCCGGCTGGGGACTCGCCGGCGACGGGGGAGGGAGGGTAAATGCTCTACACGACATGGGGAGCCACGGAGGCAGTACATCGGCCGGCGGGACCTAGCGCGGCACGGCGGCGGCGGGCGGCGCTCCCGGGAGGACTTCGGCGGGCTCGCGGTGGCGCGGCGATGTATGAAAATGGCCCGGGCTTGCTCCTACAGCATATAGGTACCACGGAGAAGAGCGGCAACAAGAGGATGGTGAAAGTTGCTCACCGAGGCGCGTCGTCGGCGTGCGCTTGCTCGCGGCAATGGCGAGGCGGCCGGGGGCGGGGAAAATTGGCGCGCGTGTGGGAGAGATAGGGAGGGAGCGTGGGGTGGAGCGAACCGGAGAGGAATTTCGCACCCAATTTAAAGAAGCTGGGGCAAGGGGGTATGGCTGCGGCAGGGGAGGACAGGGCCGAGGCGACAACTCGGGTGGCGCTGGGTAGGCGGCAGCGCCGTGCTGCGGACAGGGAGGTAGGGAAGGAGCAGTAGAGAGAGAGAGAGAGAGAGGGAAGAAGGACAGGTCTCTGCCGCGACGTGATGCAACAGTGGCTGAGGCGACGGCACGACTGCACTCGGCAGCGAGCACGGCAGAAGGACGACGGGTACCGTAGAGATAGAAGGAAGAGAAACAGGGGAGGCAGGGGCTAGCGACGCGATTTTGGATAGACCCCAGGGGTAGACTGCAAGATTGCAATACCCACTAGCACAACAGCTAGCCTTGGTTCCCGAGCTCGAAATTTTCTGGAAATTTTTGTGTGGGCTAAGTGAATTATTTGGAACAACTTTGATTATAGAAAGTTTGACCGAATCATTTCCTACAAGTCCCTGAATTTTCAACTTGGTTTATAATTCTTGGAATTTTAAAATGGTTTAAACCTTTTCCAAAAAATTCTGATAAAATTCCCAAAATTATATTTTAATGTGTAGTTAATTGTTATGTAAAAATATGGGTAGGGTTTTGTGGAAGTTTTGGAGGCCTACTTATTTTGCCCAAAGTGTCGATTAGGGTTTCGGTCGATTCGGGATTTTATTCTTTTTGACAATTATACTACCTCATCTACGGTTCCCAATTTCCATTACATGAAGGAGGTATTTAATTCTTTATTTTCAACCCAAAAGAGTGTTTTATACAATTGATTGGATTTATTAAGGCGGGGGTGTCACAGTCGATTTCCACGGAAGAGGTCAACCACAGCTCCGGAGAACCAGGCAAGCCCCGGTGCACAACCGATGTTTAAAATTTTCCTTTATAACTAAGTGTGTCTTGTTTGTGCATTAAGTGCTAGGAGTTGATTGAAACCATAGTTGCATAATTTCTCATAGGAAACCCTGACGGTAGCTTGTATAGATATCTTTGGTATGCTATGCTTAGCAGATAATTGCCCGTAGAAGTCGAGCAGAGTGGACGCTGCTCGCGAGTAATAGGATATTGAATGAAACTATTTCATGAGATGTGCCACACGATTGTGAATGAGTAAGAAAGATAAAAGATTGAGGGTCAGACTGGGTACAAGTAGGTCGACGACTGGTCCGGGACCAGGGTGACCGTAGTCTAGTCTGATCCGTGTGGCACAGCTGGGCAAGTATTGAATGTACTAATCTTATGCTGGGTGTTATGGGCCCCGGTAAACCTACGTAACCTAGTGATTGTAACGTCGAACCTGCCCTACGGTGTCTGACTAGGAGGAGATCTGAACTCCACAGAAACCGTCTGGGACGTGTTGTCTGGTGGGATGCGGCGCTGCTAAGGCAGGCGTAGGAGGGAATTGACGTCGAGGGGGATCTTCCGGGCACGGTGGCGTGGCTTGGGGAGTGCTGAGGCGAGCCGTCGACGTGCGAGTGGCTCGGGCGGCAATGGCGGTGGCGCACTGGCAGGGACAGAGGAGGAAGAAGGGAAAGGAGGGGGAGCTTGTGCTTCGGCTTTGTACTCGAGGAGGAGGAGCCAGGGAGAGAGAGGGCAGTGGCGCACCGTTGATTGGTGAGGGGAGCGGTGGCCGGTGATTGGCGGGCTAGGGCGGTGGCTTCGGCTTCGATGGTGCCGTGCGGCAGGAGCTCTGCGCCAGAGGAAGGGAGGAAGGGAGAGAGGGGGCAGAGAGAGAGAGCGCGAGATCTTGGCGAGATTCAGTCCTGGGCGAGTAAAGGAGGCGCGGGAAGGCTGGGGTGGCCGGCGCCGCGCTCGGGCTGCAAACCACGGCAACGGGCATCGTGGGCGGCCGACACTGTTCATCGTCAGGCTATTGTCAAATTCAATTAATTCAATTCCTCCTTCAAGATTCAATTGAAAGACCTAGCTCCCGAGCTCAAGAATTTTTGAAACTTTTTGTGTGAGCTAAAAGGATATTTGGAACAACTTTTATTAAAGGAAGGTACACTGATTCAGCTTCTAAAGATCTGTGAATTTTCAAATTAGTTAAATTTGTTTGGAATTTTAAAAGGGTTTAAACCTTTACCAAAAATGTTCATAAAATCTCCAAAATTCTGTTTTAATGTATAGTTAATTGTTATGCAAAAACATTGGGGTAGTTTTATTAAGAAAACAAAAGACCTCTTGAAAGCACGACTAGGGTTTTGCGGATACGACGAATTTCAAAAACCCTGACCCAAATTCAAAACAGGAAAAGGTCAAAATCAAATGATTGAATCAGTGAGCTCGTTATCAAAAGGACAAAAGATTGAAACTTTTGGGATGTGACAGTGTGATATCCCGGCCCAGGGCTTAATAGGATTAATAGAATACTCATACCAACAAGTTGCAACTTCTTTTCCGGTACCCTAGCTCCAGAAAACTCCAAGGTTAAGCGTGCTTAGCCTGGAGCAATTTCAGGATGGGTGACCGACCGGAAAGTGACTCCCGGGTGCGCACGAGTGAGGACAAATGTGCGTAGAAAAGATTTGTGTTGGTCTGTGAGGTCAGCCTATATCCTATAAAAGCTATCTAATGTAAGCGGGCCCGGCCTCGGGGAGGCGGGACGTTACAGACAGTTATCCAGAGACTCAATGGTTTCAGATCCGAGAGTTTCGGCAGTATGACCTACCGCGCTGCTCAGCCATAGTTACACTACCCACGCACCCTCGACATGCCAATGGAGAGATTTGGACCAGCACCACTTTTGGTTCGGATAAGACTGAAGCCATCGAGTCAGCCGCTCGTCAGGCTCTATTGAGGCTATGCGAGAGGCACCTAGAGGACTTGGCAGACAAGCCAGCGGCGATGTTCCCTATACGGGACCAGGTTGACAGTACCTAGCGCCGCAATGTCAAGAATGCCCAAGTCAGGACCCTCAAGGGAGAGATGGACCACGTCACCCCCTTGTTCACGTTGAGCCTAGCGCTGCTCAACTTGTATGAGGACACTGTTCTCGCAGCTCAGATGGACCGACAGGCCTTGCGTCGGGCTCATGTGGAGATGGCCCAACTCAAGGAGAAGGTCCAAGACTTGGAGAGCAGGAACACTGCACTGCGTGCTCGCTGCAACGACCGCGCTACACGCATAGCTGAGTTGGAGGCGGTCTCTGAGATTAAGACTGCCCAGGTCCATGCTAGGGAGAATGATTGCAACATTATGTTGCAACACATTCGCCAGCTGGAGATACTCAGGGATAATGCGGTTCAGATAGCTGAGGACCTCGCCCATGAGAACCATCATCTGCAGCATCAGATAGCGGGACTTTTGGAGGCACAGCAGCCCCCTCCCGCTGACGATGATGCGCCTGAGTCAGAGGTATCGGATCCCGAAGCTTCAGACCCAGAGCCAGACGAGGAGTAGATCAGAGATGGTTTCACGACGCCAAGTTTAGCTAGATGAGTCGCTTAGGGAGTGCGTTGTGCCTGTCATGGCGTTAGCATGTGTTCTCGTGAGTCTATCTTAGTGGCATTGTAATCTTTTGGATGTAAGAGCGGTGGTTTGACAGTCTAGGGAATTTGAAGAAACTAATGTACTGCCATTATTTTGGAAAGGAATGGAGTTTGTTTATGAGTTATCCATGCCATGCATTTTGACATCCTTTTGCATATATCCAGCTATGGTCATGGAGTAAACTGCGCTAATGGGGACCGCTCTTCACTTTCTTTTTCAGAATGGTGAACACCAGGGCTGGACGTCAAGATGCGGAAAGCTCCAACCCGCCACCCCCACCAGCGGAGCCAACTCTGGCCGCGGCTATGGCGGCCATGCTCCAAAGCAGCCAGCAGACGCAAGAAATGCTGCGGACCATCCTGGAGAATAATGGCCAGAATCGGGGTGTAAGAAATCAAAACCAGGACAGCACGTACTCTGATTTCCTGGCCACTCATCCTCCAGAATTCCGTGATGCACGGGAACCAATGGAGGCAGACCACTGGCTTCGTACAACTGAGGCCAAGTTTGGACTACTCCGTTGCTCGGAGACTCAGAAGCCACTCTTTGCAGCCCAGATGCTCCACGGAGACGCTGGAGCTTGGTGGGCTAACTATCTAGCCACCCTCCCCGAAAACACCCAGGTGCCCTGGATGCAATTCCGGGAAGCGTACCGCGCTCATCACATCCCCGCAGGACTTATGCAAAGGAAGGCCAAGGAGTTTATAGCCTTGACACAAGGCAACGGCACGGTGCATGACTACTCCCGTGTGTTCAACCAGCTTGCTCTATATGCTCCAGAGCAAGTGGACACGGATGCGAAACGGAAATATCGTTTCATGGAAGGGCTGAACCTTACACTCCAGGGTCGCTTGGCCCTGAATCAAGGCGGCTCATTCAATGAGTTTGTAAGCAACGCCCTCATCACCGAAGAGTACTTGGAGAAAGAGCAGCGGGAGAAGAGGCGAGCCAGCGGTGGGCCATCAAATGCCCCGCCACCGAAGTACCGTTTGGTGTACACTGCACCAGATGGTAGGAAATACAGGGCAACCCCGCCGCAGGCTCCGTCATTCCATCCGCCGCAGCAACCATACTGGCCCCCGCAGAATTAGCAACAAGCTGGCTACCGCGCTCCCCCACCACGACAGAGGAACCAGGGTGTCCGCCCACCTCAACAGGGCGCCCGTTCGGGACCTGGCACGCCCTGCTTCACCTGCGGGCTACCCGGACACTTCGCCCGCGAGTGCCCCTCCAACCAGCAGGCCAGGGGCAACCAGCAGGCAAACCCGGGGCAGGGTCAGCAAAGAGGACAAAGGAACACCAGAACTGGTTGGGTGAACCACACCACAGCCGAAGATGTTGCTGAAGGAGAACAAGTGCTGGCGGGTACGTTCTCGCTCTCTACCCATTCAGCCTTCGTTCTATTTGATTCCGGTGCCACCCACAATTTTATCAGTAAAAATTTTGTCAAGGGTAAGAGCCTAGTCCCAGTTCCCCTAGAGCCACCATTTATCATAAAATCGCCTAGGGGCAACATATTATCAAACTATGGATTAAGGAAGACACCCCTAGAATTAGGAGGCCACCTCTATCCCACCTCCTTCATAATCCTAGATGGGCAGGGTATCGACGTTATCATTGGCATGAAATGGATGAAGCACCATAATGCCATCCTTGATATTGCTAACCGTGTAGTCCACTTAACCTCTCCAGTTCATGGTTCCATATCTATAAACCTAGATCGCCCTCGAGCTACCCTCAAACAAGTCTGCCATGTCATCGGGAAAAGTCTGGACGAGATACCAGTGGTTAAGGAATTCCCAGATGTATTCCCGGAAGAGTTACCTGGCTTACCACCGGACAGAGATGTGGAATTCCAGATTGAGCTACAGCCAGGCACAGCTCCGATCTCTCGCAGACCGTACAAGATGGCACCCAAAGAGTTGGCCGAGTTGAAGATACAGTTGAAGGAGTTGCTGGACAAGGGCTTCATACGGCCCAGTTCCTCGCCTTGGGGATGTCCGGCACTGTTTGTAAAGAAGAAGGACCAATCCTTGAGGCTATGCGTGGATTACCGCCCCTTGAACGCGGTCACTATCAAGAACAAATATCCATTGCCACGCATAGACACTTTGTTTGATCAGCTGGCTGGAGCAAAGATCTTCTCTAAAGTCGACCTTCGGTCTGGTTATCATCAGATATGGGCTGTATGAGTACTTGGTGATTGTCGTTTGGACTCAGTAACGCACCAGCGTACTTCATGTGCCTCATGAACTCAGTGTTCATGCCAGAGCTGGATAAGTTTGTAGTGGTGTTCATTGATGACATCCTAGTGTACTCTAAGACAGCTGATGAACATGCTCAGCACCTTCGCATAGTTCTACAAAGACTCAGAGATCATCAGTTCTACGCCAAATTCAGCAAGTGCGAATTCTGGATTGAGCGTGTTCAGTTTTTGGGTCATGTAGTCTCCGTAGAAGGTATTTCTGTAGATCCAGGAAAGGTGCAAGATGTTGTTGAATGGAAAGCACCCACAACAGTCCACAAGGTGCAAAGTTTCTTGGGGTTAGCGGGATATTATCGTCGCTTCATCCCCAGCTTTTCCAAGATTGCCAAGCCTATCACAGAGCTGCTCAAGAAGGATCAGAACTTCAAGTGGACAGCAAAGTGCGAAAAAGCCTTTCAGACTTTGAAGAAGCACTTGACCACCGCACCGGTACTCGTCCAACCGGATTTGAGCAAACCCTTTGACGTGTATTGTGATGCGTCGGGCATTGGACTTGGTTGTGTGTTAATGCAAGAAGGGCGGGTAATTGCTTATGCTTCTAGACAACTCCGTAAGCATGAGCTGAATTATCCCACACACGACTTGGAGTTGGCAGCCGTGGTATTGGCTCTGAAGGTGTGGAGGCATTACTTATTGGGAAACCTAGTACACCTCTACACCGACCACAAAAGTCTCAAGTACATCTTCACTCAGAATGAGCTGAACATGAGACAACGACGATGGCTAGAGTTAATCAAGGATTACGAAATAGAGATCCACTATCATCCGGGCAAGGCTAACGTGGTTGTAGATGCACTGAGCAGAAACGCCCATTGTCGCTACTTGGATCAAGGAGTTGCAACCGAAGAACTAGAGCCAACCGTAAGAATTCTACCTCACGGAGCCCTCTACAACCTAGCCTTAGTGCCGACACTTAGAGACGAGGTAGCCAAGGCCCAGAAGCTTGATAAGGGCATGGAGAAGATCAGATTAGGACTACAAGAAAAGAAGATGCAGTGCTTTCGGGAAGATGAAGACGGAGTTCTATGGTTCAAGAATAGACTAGTAGTACCAAAGAATCACGAGCTCTGAAGAAAGATCATGGATGAGGCTCACTTATCCAAGTACTCTATTCATCCTGGCAGTAACAAGATGTACCAAGATCTGCGGAAAAAGTTTTGGTGGACTAGGATGAAAAGAGAAATCGCTCGGTACATAGCGGAATGTGACACCTGCCGCAGAGTAAAGACCGACCATCTGAAAGGTGCAGGGTTGTCACAACCTTTGAGCATTCCGTCGTGGAAATGGGAAGACATAAGCATGGATTTCATTGTTGGGCTACCCATAACCGCCCGACAGCATGACTCCATTTGGGTAGTTGTGGATCGCCTGACGAAGTCTGCTCATTTCATACCTGTCAGTACCAGTTATAGAATGAAAAAGTATGCCGAATTATACATTGAGCGAATAGAGTGTCTTCATGGGGTGCCCAGGACCACCATCTCCGATCGAGGTACCCAGCTTATCGGTCGATTTTGGAAGCAACTCCATGAATCACTAGGAACCAGGCTAATTCATAGCTCAGCCTACCACCCCCAGACAGATGGTCAGACGGAAAGAGTAAACCAAATACTTGAAGACATGCTCCGAGCTTGCGTCTTGGAGCATGGAAAAGGATGGGACACTTATCTGTCCTTGGCGGAGTTCTCGTACAACAATAGCTACAAGGCCAGCATCAAGATGTCACCTTTTGAAGCACTTTATTGCCGTAGTTGCAGGACGCCGCTCAACTGGTCAGAAGCAGGTGAAAGAATTATATTGGGACCGGATCTAGTGCAGCAGGCCGAAGAGAAAGTACGAGTCATTCAAGCAACTCTGAAGGCCGCCAAGTCAAGACAAAAGAGCTATGCAGATCAAAGGCGCAGACCACTAAGTTTCGAGGTAGGAGACTACGTCTACCTACGAGTCTCGCCAATGAAGGGAGTTCAACGGTTCGGGGTCAGAGGCAAGTTAGCACCCCGGTACATAGGTCCGTGTCCTATCACGGCCGAGTGCGGGCCAGTGGCATATCAAGTGGAGCTGCCAGAAGGATTATCGGGGGTACACAACGTCTTCCATGTCTCTCAATTGAAGAAGTGTCTGAAGGCACCCGTAGACCAAGTGATTCCAGAAGCGCAAGAGTTGCAACCAGACTTAACCTATCCGGAACGTCCAATTCGGATACTGGATGAAAAAGAACGAGTTACTAGAAGGAGGACACTCAAGTTTTACAAGGTTCTGTGGAGCAACCACATGGAAGACGAGGCCACATGGGAGTCTGCAGAGTTTCTTCGATCCAACTACCCCGAACTACTTCCGGCCCCATAGGTACCTATGCCTACCCTAACCCTCTCCTTAAATCTCGGGACGCGATTTCTTTTAGGGGGGAGGGCTGTGACACCCCAGGTGTCACCAGGGCCTAAATCGACAACTTAAAAACCTAATCGATAAAAACTTCACACTTAAGAGCAGAATCAACACTGGTGGTAAAAAGAAATGTTGTTGAAATACTCCAAAGGAACACTACGCCAACTGTGACAAACAATAGAACTCGACTAGTAGGTTCAGAAAGTTTCCACCCACAGTGTCGAAAACCTTCTTCTTCGGGAAGAAATTAAACCCTAATGAGTGACCTATCGAATTTCCACAACACCCTAGCTATATTTTTGCATAACAATTAAGTTCACTTCAAAATAGAATTTTGGAAATTTATTCAAAATTTTTAGTTAAGATTTAAACCTTTTTAAAATTCACGCAAACTAAAATGGACACAAAAATTCAAGAAATTTTAGGATCCAATTCAGAACTCGAACCTTAAATAAAAAGTGTCCCAAATAAATCTTTGAGCTTACACAAAAAGTTTCAAAAATTTCTCAGCTGGGGAGGTAGGGTGTTCAATCGAATCAAGAAGGGGCTTTGTAGTAATTCAAAAATCGATTCGAAAACGAGCTGACGAGCTACAGTCTCGGCCGCCCGCGCGGCCAATCCACCGAGCGGCAGAGCGCCTCTCCCGCCGGCAGGGGTCGCGCCTCGGCACCAAGCATTCAAGCCTCCAACAAGATCTTGCTAATTGATCTCCCCTCCTTCCTCCTCCTCTCTCTCTCTCACTCTCTCGTCGCTCCTCCCCGCGCGGCAAAGCCCCTGCAGCACGCCACCGCCCCGCCGGCCCAATCCCGCCGTCTGTCTCTGTTCCCCCTCCCTATCTCTCCCCGAAACACCTTAAAGGCGTGCCCGAGCCTCCCTACTCCTTCCCCCACGACCAATTTTGTGACACCCTAGGTGTCACTTAAACAGTCGTCGACCAAACGAAAACCCTAAAAAGGACTTTTTACGCTTTTGAGTAAAACTAGCACTTGAGATAATGATCAATGTACCTAAAACACTTCCATTAACCTATACAAAAAAATTTAGTAAATTAATTTTTGAACACTTTCACCAAACAGGGACCCTCAATCCGCGGTACATGGTCATTTCCTATTCACGCTCCAATCCAAAACCCTAATCGATAATTCACTCGTTTAAAAACAGAATCAACCTTGGAGATAAAAAGAAATAATGTTTACAATACTCCAAAGGAACACTATGCAAACTTTGATCAACAACAGAACCCTATACCTAAGTTCAGAGAAATTCCAACTAGCAGTGTCGAAACCTCGTTAACAGAAAAAAAATCCAAACCCTAACTCTTGACTATAAAAATTTCCACAAAACCCTAACCATATTTTTACATAACAATTAAGTACACTTCAAAATAGAATTTTGGGAAATTATTCAAGATTTTTGGAAAAGATTTAGACCTCTTAAAAATTCACAGAAACTGTAATCAACTTAGAAATTCAAGAATTTTTAGAAGCCAAATCAAGACTTGAACCTTAAATGAAAAGTGTTCCAAATAAATTCCTGAGAATACATAAAAATTTTCAAAATTTTTGGAGCTCGGGAAGTGTGCCGTTTCATTGAATTGCAATCCAGCTTGGTTAAATGAAAAAAAAAAGAGAGAACCGTTGCCGGGCGGGCTACAGTGCCCGCCGAGCGGCAGGGCACCGCCCGCCCGACACGACATTTGTGGCGCACGTCGCCGCTTCAGTGCCGCGCCGCTCCGTTGCCTTCCCTCTCTCACTCCCTCCTCACTCCATCGCTCTCTCTCTCTAGCTCTCTCCCTCCCTCTCCCTCTTCTCTGCCCAAGCGCGCCGCCCCTCCTCACTGTGCGCAGCCCGACAACCGAGCCGCCCGACCGCCTGCGCCGCCCGCCATGCCCCTGCCCTTGCTCCCCACTCCCCTACCCGAGGACCTCCCCTCTTTAAGTGGCGCGCCTCCTCCCCACTCCCCCTCTTCCATTTCTTTCTTCTCCCGCGCGCGCAGCCCTCCTCTCATCTTCCTCCCTGCTCGGTGCGCCATCGCCATTGCCGCCAGCGCCGCTCACTCGTCGACAGCTCACTCCGGCGAGTTCCAAGCCGCACCACCGTGCCCCCTAGACTCCCCTCCACCCCCTGTTGCTCTCCGAAGACCAAGCCCGTCGCCGGTGCCCCAGCTTCGCCGGAATGCCGCCGCCCTCCTCTCGGCCGAAGTACCTCACCGCCGATCGCCCCTCCTCAAAATTCGTCATCACGGTACAATGGTTTTTCAATTCAAATCGCCGGCTACTTCCTCTGGTTATTGCGCACCCCTTTGACTTGAATCCGGCCACAGGTGACCGTCATCGGAGAAGAACGCCGTGTGCCACCCCGTCGGCCGCCATTGTCGCCACCTCGACCTCCACGTCGCCAGCCCTGTTCCATCCTTCACCGAAGCCTCCATCCTCCACAAACCAGTGCAGTGAGTCGAGGTGAAGCTCCACGACACCTTAGTTCTTGCCCTAGCCCTCTTCTCCGACGAGGAGCTCACCGGAGCAGCCGCCTCTGCCGTATCCCCTGTTCTGTGGCACTGTTCCATTGATTTTCTAATTTTCCTTTAATTAGCTAGAAATTGTTATACATGTAACAAATCATGGAAAACTCCAAAAATGCCAAATCAAAATTTGTTAGAACCGTCGTGAAAAGTACTAATTTTCTGTTAAAGCACTTTTTAAAAAATGACCAAACATTTGCACAATTAATTAGAAACATTCCTTTCTATTTTTCAATTTTAAATTGCATTATAGAGCAATTCTAGGCCAACCTTTGATCCACCAGTACATCATGGTACTATACACCCTCTGGAATTTTATGAAGATTTTAGGAACAAGAAATGGCATCTAACCCTATTAAATAACTTCAATCTGCCTAGTTTAAATACCATTTTCTAAAGTACATTGTAGAAGTCATTTATAAGGTTAGACCCAAAAGCAAAGTTTTAGATCTGGTGCTCAGAAATTCCCACATAAAATTTCATAATTTTATTTTGAGGTTTACTAGTGCTTTCTGATTTTACAAGATTTAAAAACAGGAACTTTGATGAATTTTTATAAAATATAGAAAATTCATCTAGGTCCCACCCAAAGCCCAAAATGCTTATTCCAGGAAGAATTAAAATCTTCATTTTAACCCTAGTTTAATAGCCGAAGGAATTAAATAATATTAACCGATGAAAAGTGTCGCATTAACTTAACTAGAGTTGAAATTGACGAACATGCCAACTAAAAGTCACCTCATGAAAGTTTAATAGACTTTTTAAACATCATTCACAGATTAAGAATTTAATTTAATCGACGGCGTCGAGTAATTAGGGTTAACCCTAATTCTGGGCGTCGCCAATCTAAACCTTAGATTACTATTGATAATAATAATAAGTTCCTTTTTCTTTGGACTTATCATAATCCTACTGCATCATGTAGATTCTGACGCTCACGAAATAGCTGCGGATCCAGTTGCCTCGACCTCCGTCGAAGAAGTCAACAACGCTGAAGAACTAGGCAAGCCCCGGTGCACAACCGTATTTCAAAGTTTGTGCATTAAGTGCTAGGAGTTGATTGAAACCATCGCTGCATTTGTTTCCCATAGGAAACCCTGTCGGTAGCTGGTATAGATACCCCCTAGTCTGCTATGCTTAGTAGGTATTGCCGGTAGAAGTCGAGCAGAGTAAACGCTGCTCGCGAAAGGATAGGTTGTTGAATGAAACTATTTCATGAGATGGGCCACACGAATGTGAATAAGTAAGAAAGATAAAAGTTTGAGGGTCAGACAGGATACACAGTAGGTCGGCGACTGGACCGGGTCCAGGGTGACCGTAGACATGTCTGATCCGTGTGGTCCGAGACTGATCGAGTGTTGAATGTATTGGTCGTATGCTGGGTGTTATGGGCCCAAGTAAACCTACGTAGCCTAGTGATTGCAACGTCGAACCTGCCCTACGGTGTCTGACTAGGAGGAGATCTGGGGTGGGCAGCGTGGGAACTCCACAAAAACCGTCTGGGACGTGTTGTCTGGTGGGATGCGGCGCTGCTAAGGCAGGCGTAGGAGGGAATTGACGTTGCAGGAGCTGGTGTGAACGGTTGCCACGTGCGAGTCTGGGACACGCACGTGTCGTACGGTCAGGTTCCCCCCTGCAGGGTATAAAATCGTTTCGAACCGCTGTCACTCCCAGTTAGTGAGCATGCTCGTGAAACGCACCACATTTTAGTAAATAGGTTGAGACACAATGAGAATGAGCTATGATTATTACTAATGCTGTTGTTACTTCTGTTATGTTTCCTTAGTTCAGTGCTAACTAAATTTATTCTCTAATCACTTAATCTGATGCTAAAATTTGACAAGAGTAGTATAGGTTTGCGAGTCCTTTTGCAAGTAAACCCACCCGAGTCGGTCAACATGTCTAGGAGTCAACTGTAGTCAGCCACTTTTGTCGGGTAAGTCTTGCTGAGCTTCTTAGAAGCTCACACATTAGCATTTTGTGATTTTCAGGCGCCGTCATGCAGGACCCAGCAGGTAGCTTCCATTGGGAGGAGCCTCTCCCTGAGTTTGGGAACCTCCAGTGGGAGTTGTGCGAGTCGCCGCAGTGAATTTTTGAAGTGGCTAGTAGCATGACGCCCTTGGGCACGGCGCGTGCTTTTGCTTAAGTCCGAGTGTCGGAGTTTGTAATCGTTCAAGTCTTCCGCTGTATTTTCAAAACTTTAATTGCATACTCTGATTCACTGTAAGACTTAAGTTTCAAACTATGAACCAATGATGTATTAAGTTTCCCTCCCCTTGTAAATCATTGCTGTTTATTCCTGCCTGTGTTGTATCGTGTGTACGCTCGCTTTGACGAGCGTTGCCCAACAGGATCCTGGCTCAACGACTGAACGGATCCGTCCCGAGACGAGGTTTTCTGCGGGTCCGCGTCAGCTTTGGTATCAGAGCTGTGTTGGGAAACGGTACAATGTTTAAGGCATATTTTCAAAAATTACGTGCGAGTGAGGTACGAGCCCTATTAGTTAATAGGTTATCAGGTGGCAAGCTAACCTAGATCAGGAGCTACCTAAACCCAGTCTAAATTTACATTTCTGTAACGAGGCACCTACGCTCAGGTAAGCAAGGTAAGGTACGCCGCTCGACTACAGTGAAAGGTCGAGAAATCCCTGTTGCATCCGCAACAGTAGCGTTCTATACCATGATGGTATGGAAGGAGGTATTATGTTCGCTGTAACATAGTACGTCCCCTTGCCGTTTAGGGAGAAAAGCGGACCTCTACCGTACGAGGTGTGGGTTACGGACCTGTTGCGAATGCAAACCTTCACAACAGTGGAGTCTTGTGTCTTTGGCACACAAGAGATGAGTTTGTTCCTCACGACTTCGGTTTTGCGGAACACTCTCATACCTCCGCTGCCTGAGGTAAAGTGCAGTCTGTATGTGCAGGGAAGGTCGGACACATGATCTCCGTACGTGACCTACTCGGGGCAACCCATATGGCAATGATATGGGTTGTTGTTTTTACTTTTGAGATATGTTTATATTAAACTGCCTGTGATGCCATTTTCTGCAGGTACGCTAACCCCGATATCGTAAGAAACGTGTAGTAACGTCTAACTTGAGTGCGATTCTGCCACCGCCTAAGCGTATTTTCTTTTTACCTTGTGAGGACGTATAGGCCGATGTAGGATTGCATTGCATGAAGAAATATTAAAATCCTTCAAACTTATACTAAAACCATCCAGGACCAAAAATTCCATCATTAATGGCTGTAACACCAACAGAAATTAAGAAGTCAACCTGGATACCTTCCTCCCTTAGGGATTGCGTGGCATCAACCGAGTTGGAGGCAAACCCTGGTATATCATTGAGCCTTTTTCAACACCTTGCTCGATGAGAAGATTGTCTCCTTGACAGGTCAACTTAGATGGTAAATCACCTTGGGCAAATCGGCTGTCGCTAGATTAGCAACCTTAGTGACCAACTTGGATCACCTTTTTACGCAGGGATGAAAAATATTTTACGTATCAGAAGATTTAGCATGCTTTGAACTATGTGTCAACATGTGGTTTCTGATTGATAAAATATTGTTCATCTCTGTGATACAGATGGACGACAACACGATCGAGCATGGGCTCGCGGAGATAGGTGTTGAGGACTCCACCCCTACTTACGTCACCAAGGAATCAGGACGCAGAGGATTTGTGGAGATACTCGGTCAGACCTTGCAGTCGCTGGGTTATGCAGAGACTCCTTGGTTTTAGATCCGAGAGTACCGGCAGTATGACCTACCGCGCTGCTCAGCCACAGTTACACTACCCACGCACCCTCAGCATGCCAATGGAGAGATTTGTACCACCACCACATTCGGTTCAGATAAGACTGAAGCTATCGAGGCAGCCGCTCATCAGGCTCTATTGAGGATTTGCGAGCGACACATTAAGGAGCTGGCAGACAAACCAGCGGCGATGTTCCTGATATGGGACCAGGTCGACAGTACCTGGCATCGCAATGTCAAGAATGCTCAGATCCGGACTCTCAGGGGAGAGATGGACCACGTCACTCCCTTGTTCACGTTGAGCCTAGCGCTGCTTAACTTGCATGACGATACTGTTCTCACAGCTCAGATGGACCGTCAGGCCTTGCGACGGGCTCATGTAGAGATAGCCCAACTCAAGGAGAAGATTCAGGACTTGGAGAGCAGGAACAATGCACTGCGTGCTCGCTGCAACGCGCGCGCTACACGCATCTCTGAGTTGGAGGTGGTCTCCGAGATTCAGACTGTCCAGATCCAAGTTTGTAGTGGTGTTCATTGACGACATCCTAATATACTCTAAGTCAACTGATGAGCACCTTCGGACAGTTCTTCAAAGACTCAAGGATCATCAGCTCTATGCCAAGTTCAGCAAGTGCGAATTCTGGATTGAGCGTGTTCAGTTTCTGGGTCATGTTGTGTCCGCGGAAGGTATTTCTGTGGATCCAGGAAAGGTGCAAGATGTTGTTAATTGGAAAGCACCCACAACAGTCCACAAGGTGTGAAGTTTCTTGGGATTAGCGGGATACTATCGCCGCTTCATTCCCAACTTTTACAAGATTACCAGGCCTATTACAGATCTACTCAAGAAGGATCAGAAGTTCACGTGGAAAGAAAAGTGCGAAGAAGCCTTCCAAACCTTGAAGAAGCACTTGACCACAACACCAGTACTAGCCCAACCGGATTTGAGCAAGCCCTTCGACGTATATTGTGATGCGTCGGGCACTGGACTTGGTTGCGTGTTAATGCAAGAAGGACGGGTAATTGCTTATGCTTCCAGACAACTCCGTAAGCACGAGTTGAATTACCCCACACACGACTTGGAATTGGCAGCCGTGGTATTAGCTCTGAAGGTGTGGAGGCATTACTTGTTGGGAAATCTAGTACACCTCTATACCGACCACGAAAGTCTCAAGTACATTTTCACCCAGAATGAGTTGAACATGAGGCAACGAAGGTGGCTAGAGTTAATCAAGGATTACGAGATAGAGATCCACTATCATCCGGGCAAGGCCAATGTGGTTGCAGACGCGTTGAGCAGAAACGCCCATTGCCACTACTTGGATCAAGGAGTTGCAACCGAAGAACTAGAGCCAACCATAAGAATTCTGCCTCACGGAGCCCTCTACAACCTAGCCTTAGTGCCAACACTTAGAGATGAGGTAGCCAAGGCCCAGAAGCTTGATAAGGGCATGGAGAAGATAAGATTAGGACTGCAAGAGAAGAAGATGCAGTACTTCCGAGAAGACGAAGAAGGAGTTCTGTGGTTCAAGAACAGACTGGTGTGCCGAAGGATCACGAGCTCCGAAGGAAAATCATGGATGAGGCACACTTATCCAGGTACTCAATTCATCCTGGCAGTAACAAGATGTATCAGGACCTGCGAAAGAAGTTTTGGTGGACAAGGATGAAAAGAGAAGTCGCTCGATATGTAGCGGAATGTGACACCTGCCGCAGAGTAAAGGCCGACCATCTGAAGGGTGCAGGGTTGTCACAACCTTTGAGCGTTCCGTCATGGAAATGGGAAGACATCAGCATGGACTTCATTGTTGGGCTACCCACCACCGCTCGACAGCATAACTCCATCTGGGTAATCGTGGCGCCTGACAAAGTCCGCTCATTTCATACCTGTCAGTACCAATTATAGAATGAAAAAGTACGCAGAACTATATTGACCGGATAGTCTGCCTACATGGAGTGCCCAAGACAATCATCTCCGACCGGGATACCCAGTTCACCGGTCGATTTTGGGAACAACTCCACGAGTCACTAGGAACCAGACCAATCCATAGCTCAGCCTACGACCCTCAGACCGACGGTCAGGCGGAAAGAGTGAGCCAAATACTTGAAGACATGCTTCGAGCTTGTGTTTTGGAGTACGGAAAGGGATGGGACACTTATCTGTCATTGGCGGAGTTCTCATACAATAACAGCTATCAAGCCAGCATCCAGATGTCCCTTTTTGAAGCGCTTTACGACCGTAGTTGCAGAACCCCACTCAACTGGTCAGAAGCAGGCGAAAGAATCATATTGGGCCCAGACCTAGTGCAGCAGGCTGAAGAAAAGGTACGGGTTATACAAGCTAATCTGAAGGCCGCCAAGTCAAGACAGAAGAGCTATGCAGATAAAAGGCGTAGACCATTGACCTTCCAGATAGGAGACTACGTCTATCTACGAGTCTCGCCAATAAAGGGAGTTCAACGGTTCGGGATCAGAGGCAAGTTAGCACCCCGATACATAGGTCCATATCCTGTCATAGCCAAGTGCGGACCAGTGGCATACCAAGTGGAACTGCCAGAAAGATTATCAGGAGTGCATAACGTCTTCCATGTTTCCCAGTTGAAGAAATGTCTGAAGGCACCCGTAGACCAAGTGATTCAAGAAGTAGAAGAATTGCAACCAGACCTAACCTACCCCGAGCGTCCAATCCGGATACTGGATGAAAAGGAACGAGTTACTAGAAGATGGACACTCAAATTTTACAAGGTTCTGTGGAGCAACCACACGAAAGACGAAGCCACATGGGAATCTGCAGAATTTCTTCAGTCACACTACCCCGAGCTACTCCCAAATCTCTAAGTTCCTATGCCTATTCTAAACCTCTCCTTAAATCTCGGGACGCGATTTCTTTTAGGAGGGAGGGCTGTGACACCCCAGGTGTCACCAGGGCAAAAATCGACAACTATAAACCCTAATCCACAAATTCTCTCGCTTAAAAGCAGATTCAACCTGGAAAATAAAAAGAAATATTGTTCAAAATTCTTTAAAGGAACACCATGAAAAATTTGACAAACAACAGAACACTATAGCAAAGTCTGGGAAAATCTCAACTAATAGTGTCGAAATCTCATTAACAGGAAGAAATCCAAACCATAACTCTTGGCTACCAAAATTTCCATAGAACCCTAGCCATATTTTTACATAACAATTAAGTACACTTTCAAAATAGAATTTTGCGAAATTATTCAAGATTTTTGAAAAGGATTTAGGCCTCTTAAATATTCACACAAGCTATAATCAACTTAGAAATTCAAGAATTTTTAGAGACCCAATCATGACTTGAACCCTACATGAAAAGTGCTCCAAATAAATTCCTGAACTTATACAAAAATTCTCAAAAACTTTTGAGCTCGGGAAGTGTGTCATTTCATTGATTTGTATGCCAGCTTGAATTGTAGAAAAAAAAATAAAAATAAAAATAAAATTTGTTTTGCCGGGCGGGCTACAGTGCCCCGCCGCCCGCCCGACAAAACGGCGAGCGGTAGGGCACCATGCCTCGCTGCCCCGCCCGACACGGCCGACACAACCGTGGCGCCGCACGTCGCCCTCTTCATTGCCCCTCTCTCTCTCTCTCTCTCTCTCTCTCTCTCTCTCTCTCGCTCTCTTCCTCTACCGTGCGCCGCCCGAGCCGCGCCGCCCGACTGTGCACCCCCCTGCTTTCCCCACTCGCCTACCCCGGCCCCCTTTAAAAACCGGTGCGCCTCCTCCCCAACTCCCCGCTCCCTCTCCATTTCCTCCTTCCCCACGCGCAAAGCTCTATTCCCCTGCCCCGGCCGCCGCCCGCCATAGCCGATCCCGCTGCCTCCTCAGTGAAAACCCCCTCTCGGCCGTCCTCCAATCCTTCTTCCTCGACAAATCACCCCCTCTCACTCCCGTGAAGCTCACCGAACTCCCCAATCCTCCAAATTCGAGCTCGGTCGTCGGAATTTCGACTTCGCCGCCGCCACCGTCGCCCTCCATGGTGAGCACCCCCTTCCTGTGCAAGAGCTTAACCTTCGTTGTGTTGTCGAGGATCACGGTGTCGTGTGGATTGTGAAAAGCCAAGGTCTCACCGCTGGCGACCACCCCATCGCCGGCAATTGCTCGCCAGAGCTCGCCGGCGCAATCCCCTGTTTTTTTCTTTTTTCCAATTTATTTTCCAGATTATCGCTCTGGTTTGTAAAATCCGTAGAAATTCATAGAAACTCCAAAAATAGAAAACCAAAATTTTTTGGAACCCTCGTGAAAAGGACTAATTTTCTGTTAAAGAACTTTTTAAAAAATGACTAAAAATTTGCAGAATTTATTAGGAACACTCCTTTCTATTTTTGAATTTCAATTTGAGTTTTAAAACAATGCTAGGACTGATCTTTGATCCACAAATACACCATGGCCACACACATCTCCTGGAATTTTATGAAGATTTTAGGACCACGAAATTGTATGTAACCCTATTGAATCACTTCAATCTTCCTAGTTAAAATACCTTTTTCTAAAATACATTGTAAAAGTCATTGCAAAGATTAGACCCAAAAGCAAAGTTTTATCTTTGGTGCTCATGAATGCCCACATAAAATTTCATAATTTTATTCTAAGATTCACTAGTGCTTTCTGATTTAATAAGATTTAAAAACAGGAATTTGATGAATTTTTATAAAATATAGAAAATTCATCTAGGCCCCACCCAAAGCTCAAAATGCTTATTTCAAGGAGTGCTATCAACTAAAAATAATCTTAAGGAAGAATTAAAAGTTTCAGTTTTAACCCTAAATTAATAGTCGAGGTTGTTAAATAATTATTAACTCATGAAAAATGTCAAATCAACCTTAACTCAAGTTAAAGTTGTTGGACATGCCAACTAAAAGTCACCTCATGAGAGTTCAATAGATTTCTTTGAACATCATTTGTAGATTAAGAATTTATTTAAATTGACGACGTCGAGGAATTAGGGTTAGCCCTAATCCCTAAACGTCGAAATCCTTAGTTAACCTTTAACAAAGGAATTATGACCCTTTTTCATTGAACTTATCTTAATCATACTGCATCATGTAGATTCTGAAGCGCACAAGGTAGCTGCAGATCCGGGTTCGTCGATTTCCACAGAAGAGGTCAACCACAGCTCCGGAGAACCAGGCAAGCCCCGATGCACAACCGATGTTTAAAATTTTCCTTTATAACTAAGTGTGTCTTGTTTGTGCATTAAGTGCTAGGAGTTGATTGAAACCATAGTTGCATTATTTCCCATAGGAAACCCTGACGGTAGCTTGTATAGATACCCTTGGTATGCTATGCTTAGCAGATAATTGCCGGTAGAAGTCGAGCAGAGTGGATGCTACTTGCGAGTACTAGGATATTGAATGAAACTATTTCATGAGATGTGCCACACGATTGTGAATGAGTAACAAAGATAAAAGATTGAGGGTCAGACTGGGTACAAGTAAGTCGGCGACTGGTCTGGGACCAGGGTGACCGTAGTCTGGTCTGATCCGTGTGGCACAGCTGGGCAAGTATTGATTGTACTAATCGTATGCTGGGTGTTTTGGGCCCCGGTAAACCTACGTAGCCTAGTGATTGCAACATCGAACCTGCCCTACGGTGTCTGACTAGGAGGAGATCTGGGGTGGGCAGCGTGGGAACTCCACAGAAACCGTCTGGGACGTGTTGTCTGGTGGGATGCGGCGCTACTAAGGCAGGCGTAGGAGGGAATTAATGTTGCAGGAGCTGGTGCAAACGGTTGCCACATGCGAGTCTGGGACGCGCACGCGTTAGCGATATATGGTTTTCAGGTGCCGACATGCAGGACCCAGCAGGTAGCTTCCATTGGGAGGAGCCTGTCCTCGAGATCGGGAACCTCCAGCGGGGTTGTGCGAGTCGCCGCAGTGAACTTTGAAGTGGCTAGTAGCATGACGCCCGTGGGCACGACGCGTGTTTTTGCTTAGGTCCGAGTGTCGGAGTTTGTAATCCTTCAAGTCTTCCGCTGTTTTTGTTTCAAACACTCTCGCGTTCAGTGAACTTTGAAGTGGCTAGTAGCATGACGCCCGTGGGCACGACGCGTGTTTTTGCTTAGGTCCGAGTGTCGGAGTTTGTAATCCTTCAAGTCTTCCGCTGTTTTTGTTTCAAACACTCTCGCGTACTCTGAATCAATGTAATATTCAACTTCAAATTTATGAACCAATGATTAAGTTCTCTCTCCTTGTAAATCATTGCTGTTTATTCCTGCCTGTGTTGTATCGTGTGTACCTCGCTTCGACAAGCGTTGCCCAACAGGATCCTGGCTCAACGACTGAACGGATCCGTCCCGAGACGAGGTTTTCTGGGCGGGTCTGTGTCATTTCTTCTCACCGCCGCCGCCATTGTTGGCAGAGCACCTCCACGGTGAGCATCACCTCCCGGCCACCCTCTACTCCTTGCTCCTCAACTAACTTCTCTCTCTACCTCCCGTGAAGCTCACCGAACTCCCCAATCCTCCAAATTCGAGCTCAGTCGTCGGAATTTCGACTTCGCCGCCGCCACCGTCGCCCTCCACGGTGAGCACCCCCTTCCTGTGCAAGAGCTTGACCTTCGTCGTGTTGCCGAGGATCACGGTGTCGTGTAGATTGTGAAAAGCCAAGGTCTCACCGCCGGCGACCACCCCATCGCCGGAAATTGCTCGCCGGAGCTCGCCGGCGCAATGCCCTGTTTTTTTCTTTTTCCTATTTATTTTCCAGATTATTGCTCTGTTTTGTAAAATCCGTAAAAATTCACAGAAAAATCTAAAAATGGCAAACCTAAATTTGTTTAGAAACCTCATGAGGACTACTAATTTTCTGTCAAAACACTTTTTAATAAATGACCAAAAATTTGCAGAATTAATTAGAAACACTCCTTTCTGTTTTTGAATTTTAATTTGGGTTCTATAGCAATGCTAGGGCTAATCTTTGACCTAAAAATACACCATGGCCACAAACATCTTCTTGAATTTTTATGAAGATTTTAGGACCACGAAATTGTATGTAACCCTATTGAATTACTTCAAACAGCCTAGTTAAAGGACTACTTTCTAAACTGCATTGTAAAAGTCATCTAAAAGGGGTAGACCAAAAAGAAAAGTTGAAGATTTAGTGCTCATGAATGCTCACATAAAATTTTATAATTTTATTCTAAGGTTTACTAGTGCTTTTCTGATTTAATATGATTTAAAAATAGGAACTTTTGATGAATTTTTATAAAATACAAAAAATTCATCTAGGCCCCAACCAAAGCTCAAAATGCTTATTCCGGAGAGTGCTATCAACTAAAAATAGTTCTGAGGTGGAATTAAAATTTTTATTTTAACCCTAGTTTAATAGTCAAAGAAATTAAATAATGTTTACCCAATGTAAAATGTTGAGATTAACCTTAACTAAGGTTGAATTTATGGAACATGCCAACTAAAGTCACCTCATGAGAGTTGAATAGATTTCCTTGAACCTCATTCAACAGTTAAGAACTGGATTTAATCGACGGCGTCGAGTAATTAGGGTTAACCCTAATTCTAGGCGTCGCCGATCGAAACCCTAGATTACTATTGGTAAAAAAACAATAAGTTTCTTTTCATTGAACTTATCATAATCCTACTGCATCATGTAGATTCTGACGCTCATGAAGTAGCTGCAGATCCAGTTGCCTCGACCTCCGCAGAAGAAGTCTTCAACAGCTCCGAAGAACCAGGCAAGCCCCGGTGCACAACTGTTGTTCAAATTTTGCTTTTATAACTAAGTGTGTCTTGTTTGTGCATTAAGTACCAGGAGTTGATTGAAACCATAGTTGCATTGTTTCCCATTGGAAACCTAACGGTAGCTGGTATAGATAGATAATTACCGGTAGAAGTCGAGCAGAGTGGACGCTGCTCGCGAGTGGTAGGGTATTGAATGAAACTATTTCAAGAGATATGCCACACGATTGTGAATAAGTAAGAAAGATAAAAGATTGAGGGTCAGACTGGGTACAAGTAGGTCGGCGACTGGTCCGGGACCAGGGTGACCGTAGTCTGGTCTGATCCGTGTGGCACAGCTGGGCAAGTATTGAATGTACTGATCGTATGCTGGGTGATATGGGCTCTAGTAAACCTACGTAGCCTAGTGATTGCAACGTCGAACCTGCCCTACGGTGTCTGATTAGGAGGAGATCTGGGGTGGGCAGCGTGGGAACTCCACAGAAACTGTCTAGGACGTGTTGTCTGGTGGGATGCGGCGCTGCTAAGACATGCGTAGGCTGGAATTGACGTTGCAGGAGCTGGTGTGAACGGTTGCCACGTGCGAGTCTGGGACACGCACGTGTCGTACAATTAGGTTAACCCTGCAGAGGTATAAAAATTGGTTTGAACCGCTGTCGCTCTCAACTATGAGCTTACTTGAACTCTCTGTCACATTTTAGTAAATAGGTTGAGACACAATAAGAATGAATCATGATTATTACTATTGCTATTGTTACTTCTGTTATGTTTGCTTAGCCCATTGCTAACTAAATTTATTTTCTAATCACTTAACCTGTGCTAAAATTTGATAAGAGTAGTTCAGGCTTGCGAGTCCCTTTTTGCAAATAAACCCACCCCCATCAGCCTTCATGTCTAGGAGTCGGCTATAGTCAGCCATTTTTGACGGGTCAGTCTTGCTGAGCTTCTTAGAAGCTCACGCGTTAGCGTTATGTGGTTTTTCAGGCGCCGTCATGCAGGACCAAGCCGGTAGCTTCCATTGGGAGGAGCCTCTCCCTGAGATCGGGAACCTCCAGTGGGAGTAGCATGACGCCCTTGGGCACGGCGCGTGCTTTTGCTTAAGTCCGAGTGTCGGAGTTTGTAATCGTTCAAGTCTTCCGCTGTATTTTCAAAACTTTAATTGCGTACTCTGATTCACTGTAAGACTTAAGTTTCAAACTATGAACCAATGATGTATTAAGTTTCCCTCCCCTTGTAAATCATTGCTGTTTATTCCTGCCTGTGTTGTATCGTGCGTACGCTCGCTTCGCCGAGCGTTGCCCATCAGGATCCTGGCTCAACGACTGACCGCGTCCGTCCCGAGACGAGGTTTTCTGGGCGGGTCCGCGTCAGCTTTGGTATCAGAGCTTTGTTGGGAAACGGTACAACGTTTAAGGCATTTTTCGAAAATTACGTGCGAGTGAGGTACGAGCCCTATTAATTAATAGGTTATCAGGTGGCAAGCTAACCTAGATCAGGAGCTAACTAAACCCAGTCTAGATTTACTTTTCTGTAACGACGCACCTACGCTAAAATAAGCAAGGTAAGGTACGCCGCTCGACTGCGGTGAAAGGTCGAGACATCCCTGTTGAATCTGCAACAGTAGCGTTCTATACCATGATGGTATGGAAGGAGGTATTATGTTCGCTGTAACATAGTACGCCCCCTTGCCGTTTAGAGAGAAAAGCGGACCTCTACCGTACGAGGTGTGGGTTACGGACCTGTTGCGAATGCAGACCTTCGCAACAATGGAGTCTTGTGTCTTTGGCACACAAGAGATGAGTTTGTTCCTCACGACTTCGGTTTTGCGGAACACTCTCATACCTCCGCTGCCTGAGGTAAAGTGCAGTCTGTCGCCGTGACGAGGACCCGCCCAGAAAATCACGTCTCGGGACAGATCCGGTCGGTCGTTGAGCCAGGATCCCGTTGGGCAACGCTCGGCGAAGCGAGCGTACACACGATACAACACAGGCAGGAATAAACAGCAATGATTTACAGGAGGGAGAAATTAGTACAATATTAATTCAAGGATTTAGACTTAGGTCTTACAACAGGTTTAGAGTGCGCAATAAAGTTTTTGAAAATCGTAGCAGTGGAAGACTCGATTGATACAGACTCCGACACTCATATATTAAGCAAAAGCATGCACCCTGCCCAGGGGCGTCATGCTACTGGCCACTTCAAGTTACTGCGGCGACTCGCACAGTTCCCACTGGAGGTTCCCAACCTCGGAGTGAGACTCCTCCCAGAGGATGCTATCGTCCTGATGCTGCGCGCCGGTGCCTGAAAACCACATATCGCTAACGTGTGAGCTTCTAAGAAGCTCAACAAGACTGACCCGTCAAAAGGCTGACTACAGCCGACTTCTAGACATGAAGGCTGATGAGGGTGGGTTTTATTTGCAAAACGGACCCGCAACCTGTACTACTCTTAATCAATTTTAGCACAGGTTAAGTCGTTAGAATGTAACTTTAATTAGCACTGATCTAATCAAGCATAATAGAAGTAACAAAGTCATAGTAATCATCATAGTATCATCCTCATTGAATCTCAACTTATTTACTAAAATGTGGTGCGTTTCACGAGCATGCTCACCAACTGGGAGCGACAGCGGTTCGAAACGATTTTTATATCCTGCAGGGGAAAACCTAATCGTACGACACGTGCGTGTCCCAAACTCGCATGTGGCAACCGTTCACACCAGCTCCTGCAACGTCAATTCCCTCCTACGCCTGCCTTAGCAGTGCCGCATCTCACCAGACAACACGTCCCAGACGGTTTCTGTGGAGTTCCCACGCTGCCCACCCCAGATCTCCTCCTAGACAGACACCGTAGGGCAGGTTCGACGTTGC
Organism: Oropetium thomaeum; assembly: GCA_001182835.1. Classification (NCBI taxonomy): domain Eukaryota; kingdom Viridiplantae; phylum Streptophyta; class Magnoliopsida; order Poales; family Poaceae; genus Oropetium; species Oropetium thomaeum. The sequence goes on along the minus strand of LFJQ01000009.1, from coordinate 1,498,511 downwards.
AATCACTAGGCTACGTAGGTTTACTGGGGCCCATTACACCCAGCATACGACCAGTACGTTCAACACTCGGTCAGTCTCGGACCACACGGATCAGACAGGTCTACGGTCACCCTGGACCCGGTCCAGTCGTCGACCTAATTGGTATCCTGTCTGACCCTCAAACTTTTATCCTTCTTTAATTATCTCATCATCAGGTGTCATAATGTATCAAGTAGTAGTTTCATGCAACATCCTACCTTTCGCGAACAGCGTCCACTCTGCTCGACTTCTACCGGCAATACTTGCATAGCATACTAAGGAGTATCTATACCAACTACCGATAGGGTTTCCTAGGGGAAACAAATGCAACTAAGGTTTCAATCAATCTCCTAACAACTTAATGCACAATCAAATCACACTGAGTTATAAAAGGAAAACTTAAATAACGGTTGTGCACCGGGGCTTGCCTGGTTCTTCGGCTTCGCGGTCGACTTCTTCTGCGGGAGTGGAGGAATCGGGCTCTGCAGTCACCTCGCGTGCTTCGGAATCTACATGATGCATTATGATTATGAGAAGTTCAAAGGAATGATAACATAATGCTTTTATTAAGGAGTATTCTAGATTTCAGTCGGCGACGTTTAGAAATTAGGGTTAACCCTAATTCTTCGACGCCACTAGCTTAATATGTTTGACTTAATGAATGGGGTTCCAAGACATTGATTCAATCTCTCACGATGCGATGTGTAATTGGTCGTATTCCCTGAATTGGGCTAAATTCAAATTTTAGGTTGAGATTAATCGGCACTTTTCTTCGGAGAATAATTATTTAATAAACTATGATTATTAATCTTGGGGTCAAAATGAATTTTTTTCTATTTGTACTAAAATTTTATTTTTAGTTGATAGTGCTCTCTGAAATATGAACTTTTAAATTTGGTTGAGGTCTAGATGAATTTTCTAGATTTTATAAAAATTCAACAAAGTTTCTGATATCTAAAATGGTAAAATCAGAAATAATTATTAAACCTTGGAGTAAAATTATGAAATTTTATGTAGCCACTCATGAGCATCAAAACTAAATTTCTGTTTTTGGGATTAACTTTTTGGAGTACTTTTATAATATATTTTAGAAAAATGTAAATTAGCTAGGCAGAATGGAGTATTTTAAATAGTTTACATGCAACTCTGTGGTCCTAAAATCCTCATAAAATTCCAGAGGATTCCTACTGTCATTCCATATTTATAGATCAAATTTGAGACCTAGCTTTGCTCTAAAATTTGACTTAAAATTCAGAAACAGAAAAGATTGTTCTAAATATTTCTAAAAATACCTGGTCGTTTTGGGAAAAGTGTTTTAACAGAAACTTAGTGCATTTCATGAGGATTCTAACAAATTTTGTTTTGGAATTTTTGGGCTTTTATGTGATTTGTTTGGCATTTTACAAGACAGGACAATTTTGGAGGAAAAATAGAATTAACCCGCCGGCTAGGGCAGAACAGGGGAGGTGAACCCCGACGATCTCCGGCGGGGAAATTCCGGTGGGTGTGTGCTCGCCGGCGATGGGGTTGAGCGGAGAAAGGTTCTACACGTCACGGGGAGTCACGGCACCACCACGAAGACCGGCGGGGTGCGGGGAAACCTAGCGCGCGGCGACGACGCTCTCGGGAGAGGCTCCGGCGACCTCGCGGCGGTGCGGCGATGCACGGTAGGGGCTAGGGCTTCTCCTACACCATCTAGGAATCATGGGGAAGACCAGCATCAGGAGGATGACCACGATTACTCACAGGGGAGGGCTGTCGACGGTGAGCGTGGCTCGGCAATGGCGAAGCGGCGCGTGGAACAGAGGAAGAAGAAGAAGAAAGTGGAAATGGGTTGCGGCGTGGTGAATGAGGCAGGGTGGGGAAGGTGTAGGGTGGTTTGGTTGCCTTTAACTTGCGCCAGGCAGAGGGAGGGAGGAGAATTGATGGCGCGGCCAGGGATTGGGGAAAAATTGGCGGTGGAGTGCGCCTCGGGGAAAAATTAAGGCCGGCGCGGCAGTGAGGAGGGAAAGAGAGAGAGGATAGAGAGGGAGATGAGATCTTTAGCAGAGATTTCTTGTCGGATTACTCGGTTGGCGGGAGAGCAGAGGGGGGGGGGAGAAAAAGAAGGGCGGTGAGCGGCGGGCTTGGGCGGCGCCGTGTGTCGTCGGTGGCGTGCCGCAGAGAAGGGAGGAAGAGAGAAGAGCTGGCGCGGGATTCCCGGTGGAAAGGAGTTTGGCGCAGAGGAGGCCGGCGGGGGAAGCGGGGCTGCTGTGCCGCCGGTGGTGGCGCGCGGCAGCCAGTTTGATTTTGCTCCTTCCCCCTATTTTTTTTAAATTGCTACTTAATTCAAAGCCCCGATCATTAATCAATTGAAAGTTGTGCTTCCTGAGTTCCAAAATTTTTGAAAATTTTTGTGGATGCTCGGGGATTTATTTGGAACACTTTTTATTTAGGGTTCGAGTTCAGAATCGGCTCCCCAAAATTTCCCAAATTTTTGAGTCCAATTTAGTTTGTGTGAGTTTTTAAAAGGTTTAAACCTTATCTAAAAATCCTGAATAAATCTCCAAAATTCCATTTTGAAGGGAACTTAATTGTTATGCAAAAATATAGCTAGGGTGTTGTGGGAAATTTGATAGGTCACTCATTAGGGTTTAACTCCTGCCTGAAGAATAAAGTTTTCGACACTGCGGGTGGAAACTTTCCGAACCTGGTAATCGTGTTCTGTGGATTATTAAAATTTTTGTAGAGTTCTTTTGGGGTATTTTAAACAACATTGCACTTACTTCCATTGTTGATTTTGCTTTTAAGTGTGAAATCTTGTCGATTAGGGTTTTAAGTTGTCGATTTAGGTTCTGGCGACACCTGGGGTGTCACAGCCTCCCCCCCTAAAAGAAATCGCGTCCCGAGATTTAAGCAGAGGGTTAGGGTAGAAATAGGTACCTATGGGGCTGGGAGTAGTTCGGGGTAGTGGGATCGAAGAAACTCTGCGGACTCCCATGTGGCCTCGTCTTCTATGTGGTTGCTCCACAGAACCTTGTAGAATTTGAGTGTCCGTCTTCTAGTAACTCGCTCTTTTTCATCCAGTATCCTAATTGGACGCTCTGGGTAACTTAAGTCTGGTTGCAAATCTTGCGCTTTTGGAATCACTTGGTCTACGGGTGCCTTCAGACACTTCTTCAATTGAGAGACATGGAAGACGTTGTGTATCCCTGAAAATCCTTCTAGCAGCTTCACTTGATATGCCACTGGTCCACACTCGGCCGTGATAGGATATGGACCTATATACCGGGGTGCTAACTTGCCTCTGATCCCGAACCGTTGAACTCCCTTCATAGGTGAGACTCGTAGGTAGACGTAGTCTCCTACCTCGAATCTTAATGGTCTGCGCCTTCGATCTGCATAGCTCTTCTGCCTTGACTTGGCGGCCTTCAGATTTGCTTGAATGACTCGTACTTTCTCTTCGGCCTACTGCACTAGGTCTGGTCCCAAAAGAATTCTTTCACCTGCTTCCGACCAGTTGAGTGGCGTCCTGCAACTACGGTCGTAAAGTGCTTCAAAAGGTGACATCGTGATGCTGGCTTGATAGCTATTGTTGTACGAGAACTCTGCCAAGGACAGATAAGTGTCCCATCCTTTTCCATGTTCCAAGACGCAAGCTCGGAGCATGTCTTCAAGTATTTGGTTTACTCTTTCAGTCTGGCCATCTGTCTAGGGGTGGTAAGCTGAGCTATGAATTAGCTTGGTTCCTAGTGACTCATGGAGTTGCTTCCAAAATCAACCGATAAATTGGGTACCTCGGTCGGAGATGATTGTTTTGGGCACTCCATGCAGACAGACTATCCGATCAATGTATAACTGTGCATACTTCTTCATGGTGTATCTGGTCGACACCGGGATGAAGTGGGCCGTCTTTGTCAAACGGTCTACTATGACCCAAATTGAATCTAACTGCCGGGCTGTCAAGGGTAGTCCAACAATGAAATCCATGCTTATGTCTTCCCATTTCCATGACGGAATGCTCAAAGGTTGCGACAACCCTGCACCTTTCAGGTGGTCGGTCTTCACTCTTCGGCACGTGCCACATTCCGCTATGTACCGAGCGATTTCCCTCTTCATTCTGGTCCACCAAAATTTCTTCCGCAGATCTTGGTACATCTTGTTACTGCCAGGATGAATAGAGTACTTGGATAAGTGAGCCTCATCCAAGATCTTTCTTCGGAGCTCGTGATTCTTGGGCACTACTAGTCGATTCTTGAACCATAGAACTCCGTCTTCGTCTTCTCGGAAGCACTGCATCTTCTTTTCTTGCAGTCCTAATCTGATCATTTCCATGCCCTTGTCAATCTTCTGGGCCTTGGCTACCTCGTCTCTAAGTGTTGGCACTAAGGCTAGGTTGTAGAGGGCTCCGTGAGGTAAAATTCGTACGGTTGGCTCTAGTTCTTCGGTTGCAACTCCTTGATCCAGGTAGTGACAATGGGCATTTCTGCTCAGTGCATCTGCAACCACATTAGCTTTGCCCGGATGATAGTGGATCTCTATTTCATAATCCTTGATTAACTCTAGCCATCGCCGTTGCCTCATGTTCAGCTCATTCTGAGTGAAGATGTACTTGAGACTTTTGTGGTCGGTGTAGAGGTGCACTAGGTTTCCCAATAAATAATGCCTCCACACCTTCAGAGCCAATACCACGGCTGCCAACTCCAAGTCATGGGTGGGATAATTCAACTCGTGCTTACGGAGTTGTCTAGAAGCATAAGCAATTACCCGCCCTTCTTGCATTAACACGCAACCAAGTCCAATGCCCGACGCATCACAATACACGTCAAAGGGCTTGTTCAAATCTGGTTGGGCGAGTACCGGTGCCGTGGTCAAGTGCTTCTTCAAAGTTTGAAAGGCTTCTTCGCACTTTTCTGTCCATTTGAACTTCTGGTCCTTCTTGAGCAGCTCTGTGATAGGCTTGGCAATCTTGGAAAAACTGGGGATAAAGCGACGATAATATCCCGCTAACCCCAAGAAACTTCGCACCTTGTGGACTATTGTGGGTGCTTTCCATTCCACAACATCTTGCAACTTTCCTGGATCTACAGAAATACCTTCTGCGGACACCACATGACCTAGAAACTGAACACGCTCAATCCAGAATTCACACTTGCTAAATTTTGGCGTAGAGCTGATGATCTCTGAGTCTTTGTAGAACTATGCGAAGGTGCTGAGCATGTTCATCGGCCGTCTTAGAGTACACGAGGATGTCATCAATGAACACCACTACAAACTTATCCAGCTCTGGCATGAACACCGAGTTCATGAGGTACATGAAGTACGCTGGTGCGTTAGTGAGTCCAAACGACATCACCAAGTACTCATACAGCCCATATCTGGTGGAGAAGGCCGTCTTCGGAATGTCCACGGGACGTATCTTTATCTGATGATAACCCGACCGAAGATTGACTTTAGAGAAAACCTTTGCTCCAGCCAGCTGATCAAACAGAGTGTCTATGCATGGTAGTGGATATTTGTTCTTGATAGTGACCGCGTTCAAGGGGCGGTAATCCACGCATAGTCTTAAGGATTGGTCCTTCTTTTTTACAAACAGTGCCGGACATCCCCAAGGCGAGGAACTGGGCCGTATGAAGCCCTTGTCCAGCAACTCCTTCAACTGTGTCTTCAGCTCTGCCAGCTCCTTGGGTGCCATCTTGTACGGTCTGCGGGAGATCGGGGCTGTGCCTGGTTGTAGTTCGATCTGGAATTCTACATCTCTGTCCGGTGGTAAGCCAGGTAAATCTTCTGGAAATACATCAGGGAATTCCTTAACTACCGGTATTTCTTCCAGACTTTTCCCGACAACATGGCAGACTTGTTTGAGGGCAGATCTAGGATGATCTAGGTTTATAGATACGGAACCGTGAAGTGGAGAGGTTAAGTGGACTACACGGTTAGCAATATCCAGGATGGCATTATGGTGCTTCATCCATTTCATGCCGATGATAATGTCGATACCCTGCCCATCTAGGATTATGAAGGAGGTAGGATAGATGTGGCCTCCTAATTTTAGGGGTGTCTCACTTAAGCCATAGTTTGACAATACGTTGCCTCCAGGCGATTTTATGATAAAAGGTGGCTCTAGGGGAACTGTGATTAGGCTTTTACTCTTGACAAAATCTTTACTGATAAAATTGTGGGTGGCACCGGAATCAAATAGAACGAAGGCTGAATGGGTAGAGAGCGAGAACATACCCGCCAATACTTGCTCTCCTTCAGAAATATCTTCGGCCGTGGTGTGGTTCACCCGACCAGTTCTGGTGTTCCTTTGTCCTTTTTGTTGACCCTGCCCCTGGTTTGCCTGCTGATTGCCCCTAGCTTGCTGGTTGGAGGGGCACTCGCGGGCGAAGTGTCCGGGTAGCCCGCAGGTGAAGCAGGGTGTGCCAGGTCTAGGACGGGCGCCCTGTTGAGGTGGGCGGACACCCTGGTTCCTTTGTGGTTGGGGTGGTGCGCGGTAGCCGGCCTGTTGTTGATTCTGCGGAGGCCGGTACGACTGCTGCGGCGGACGGAATGACGGAGCTTGCGGCGGGGTCGCCCTGTATTTCCTACCATCTGGTGCAGTGTACACCAGACGATACTTCGGTGGCGGGGCATTCGATGGCACACTACTGGCTCGCCTCTTCTCCCGCTGCTCTTTCTCCAAGTACTCTTCGGCGATGAGGGCGTTGCTCACCAACTCGTTGAATGAGCCGCCTTGGTTCAGGGCCAAGCGACCCTGGAGGGTAAGGTTCAGCCCTTCCATGAAACGGTATTTTCGTTTCGCGTCCGTGTCCACTTGCTCTGGAGCATATAGAGCAAGCTGGTTGAACACACGGGAGTAGTCATGCACCGTGCGGTTGCCTTGTGTCAAGGCCATAAACTCCTTGGCCTTCCTTTGCATAAGCCCCGCGGGAATGTGATGAGCGCGGAATGCCTCCCGAAATTGCGTCCAGGGCACCTGGGTGCTTTCCGGGAGGGTGGCTAGATAGTTAGCCCACCAAGCTCCGGCGTGCCCGTGGAGCATCTGGGCTGCGAATAGCGTCTTCTGAGTCTCCGAGCAACGGAGTAGTCCAAACTTGGCTTCGGTGGTGCGAAGCCAATGGTCTGCCTCCATTGGTTCCCGTGCATCACGGAATTCTGGAGGATGAGTGGCCAGGAAATCAGCATACGTGCTGTCCTGGTTTTGGTTCCTTGCGCCCCGATTCTGGCCATTATTCTGCAGGATGGTCCGCAGCATTTCTTGTGTCTGCTGGCTGCTTTGGAGCATGGCCGCCATAGCCGCGGCCAGAGTTGGCTCCGCTGGCGGGGCTGGCGGGTTGGAGCTTTCCTCCTCTTGACGTCCAGCCCTGGTGTTCACCATTCTGAAAAGGAAGTGAAGAGTGGTCCCCATTAGCGCAGTTTACCCCATGACCCTAGTTGGATATATGCAAAAGGATGTCAAAATGCATGGCATGGATAACTCATAAAAACAAACTCCATTCCTTTCCAAAATAATGACAGTACATTAGTTCCTTCAAGTTCCCTAGACTGTCAAACCACCACTCTTACATCCAAAAGATTACAACGCCACTAAGATAAACTCACAAGAACACACGCTAATCGCCATGACAGGCACAACGCACTCCTTAAGTGACTCATCTAGCTAAACTTGGCGTCGTAAAACCATCTCTGATCTACTCCTCATCTGGCTCTGGGTCTGAAGCTTCGGGATCCGATACCTTTGACTCAGGCGCATCATCGTTAGCGGGAGGGGGCTGCTGTGCCTCCAAAAGTCCCACTATCTGATGCTGCAGATGATGGTTCTCATGGGCGAGGTCCTCAGCTAACACAATCGCATTATCCCTGAGTATCTCTAGCTGGTGAATGTGTTGCAACATAATGTTGCAATCATTCTCCCTAGCATGGACCTGAGCAGTCTTAATCTCGCAGACCGCCTCCAGCTCAGAAATGCGTGTAGCACGCGCGTCGCAGCGAGCACGCAGTGCATTGTTTCTGCTCTCCAAGTCCTGGACATTCTTCTTGAGTTGGGCTATCTCCACATGAGCCTGACGCAAGGCCTGTCGATCCATCTGGGCGGTGAGAACAGTGTCCTCATGCAAGTTGAGCAGTGCTAGGCTCAACGTGAACAAGGGAGTGACATGGTCCATCTCTCCCCTGAAAGTCCTCTTCTGAGCATTCTTAACATTACGGTGCCAGGTGCGGTCGACCTGGTCCCGTATGGGGAACATCGCCGCTGGCTTGTCTGCCAAGTCTTCTGTGTGCTTCTCGCATATCCTCAGTAGGGCCTGATGAGCGGCTGACTCAATGGCTTCGGTTTTGTCCGAACCGAAGGTGGTGGTGGTGTAAATCTCTCCGTTGGCATGCTGAGGGTGTGTGGGTAGTGTAACCGTGGCCGAGCAGCGTGGTAGATCATACTGCCGATACTCCCGGATCTGAAACCAAGGGGTCTCTGGATAACCCAGCGACTGCAAGGTCTGACCAAGTATCTCCACGAATCCCTTGCGTCCTGATTGCTTGGTGACGTAGGTAGGGGTGGAGCCTTCAACGCCTATCTCCGCGAGCCCATGCTCGATCGTGTTGGCGTCCATCTGCATCACAGAGGTGAACAATATTTTATCAATCAGAAGCCACATGTTGACACAAAGTTCAAAGCATGCTAAATCTTCTGGTACATAAAATATTTTTCATCCCTGCGTAAAAAGGGGATCCAAATTGGTCACTAAGGATGCTAACTAGCAACAGCCGGTTTGTCCAAGGTGCTTTACCATCTAAGTTGACCTATCAAGGAGACAATCTTCTCATCGAGGAAAGTTCTGGGAAGGCTCAAGGGTGCACAAGGGTTTTACTCCAGCTCGGTGGATTCCACGCAATCCCTAAGGGAGGAAGGTATCCAGATTGACTTCTTAATTTTTTTTTTTGGTGTTACAGCCATTATTGAGGGAATTCTTGCTTCTGGATGGCTTTAGTATAAGTTTGAAGGATTTTAATATTTCTCCATGCAATACAATCCTACATCGGCCTATACGTCCTCACAAAGTAAAGAGAAAAATACGCTTAGGCGGTGGCAGAATCGCACTCAAGTTAGCCGTTACTACACGTTTTCTTACGATATCGTGGTTAGCGTACCTGCAGAAAATGGCATCACAGGTAGTTCAATATGATATATCTTAAAAGTAAAGACATCAACCCATATCATTGCCATATGGGTCGCCCCGAGTAGGTCACGTACGGGGATCACGTGTCCGACCTTCCCTGCGCGGCGACAGACTGCACTTTACCTCAGGCAGCGGAGGTATGAGAGTGTTCCGCAAAATCGAAGTCGTGAGGAACAAACTCGTCTCCTGTGTGCCAAAGACACAAGACTCCACTGTTGCGAAGGTCTGCTTTCGCAACAGGTCCGTAACCCACACCTCGTACGGTAGAGGTCCGCTTTTCTCCCTAAACGGCAAGGCGGTGTACTATATTACAACGAACATAGTACCTCCTTCCATACCACCACGGTATAGAACGCTACTGTTGCAGACGCAACAGGGATTTCTCGACCTTTTACCGCAGTCGAGCGGCGTACCTTACCTTGCTTACCTTAGCGTAGGTGCGTCGTTACAGAAATGTAAATCTAGACTGGGTTAGTTAGCTCCTGTACTAGGTTAGCTTGCCACCTGATAACCTATTAACTAATAGGGCGCGTACCTCACTCGCACGTAATTTTCGAAAATATGCCTTAAACGTTGTACCGTTTCCCAACACGGCTCTGATGCCAAGCTGACGAGGACCCGCCCAGAAAACCACGTCTCGGGACGGATCCGGTCTGTCGTTGAGCCAGGATCCCGTTGGGCAACGCTCGGCGAAGCAAGCGTACACACGATACAACACAGGCAGGAATAAACAGCAATGATTTACAGGAGGGAGAAATTAGTACAATATTAATTCAAGGATTTAGACTTAGGTCTTACAACAGGTTCAGAGTGTGCAATAAAGTTTTTGAAAACCGTAGCAGCGGAAGACTCGATTGATACAGACTCCGACACTCATATATTAAGCAAAAGCATGCACCCTGCCCAGGGGCGCCATGCTACTGGCCACTTCAAGTTACTGCGGCGACTCGCACAGTTCCCACTGGAGGTTCCCAACCTCGGAGTGAGACTCCTCCCAGAGGATGCTATCGTCCTGATGCTGCGCGCCGGTGCCTGAAAACCACATATCGCTAACGCGTGAGCTTCTAAGAAGCTCAACAAGACTGACCCGTCAAAAGGCTGACTACAGCCGACTTCTAGACATGAAGGCTGATGAGGGTGGGTTTTATTGCAAAACGGACCCGCAACCTATACTACTCTTAATCAATTTTAGCACAGGTTAAGTAGTTACAATGTAACTTTAATTAGCACTGATCTAATCAAGCATAATAGAAGTAACAAAGTCATAGTAATCATCATAGTATCATCCTCATTGAATCTCAACTTATTTACTAAAATGTGGTGCGTTTCACGAGCATGCTCACCAACTGGGAGCGACAGCGGTTCGAAACGATTTTTATACCCTGCAGGGGAAAACCTAATCGTACGACACGTGTGTGTCCCAGACTCGCACGTGGCAACCGTTCACACCAGCTCCTGCAACGTCAATTCCCTCCTACGCCTGCCTTAGCAGTGCCGCATCCCACCAGACAACACGTCCTAGACGGTCTCTGTGGAGTTCCCACGCTGCCCACCCCAGATCTCCTCCTAGACAGACACCGTAGGGCAGGTTCGACGTTGCAATCACTAGGCTACGTAGGTTTACTGGGGCCCATTACACCCAGCATACGACCAGTACGTTCAACACTCGATCAGTCTCGGACCACACGGATCAGACAGGTCTACGGTCACCCTGGACCCGGTCCAGTCGCCGACCTAATTGGTATCCTGTCTGACCCTCAAACTTTTATCCTTCTTTAATTATCTCATCATCAGGTGTCATAATGTATCAAGTAGTAGTTTCATGCAACATCCTACCTTTCGCGAACAGCGTCCACTCTGCTCGACTTCTACCGGCAATACTTGCATAGCATACTAAGGAGTATCTATACCAACTACCGATAGGGTTTCCTAGGGGAAACAAATGCAACTAAGGTTTCAATCAATCTCCTAACAACTTAATGCACAATCAAATCACACTGAGTTATAAAAGGGAAACTTAAATAACGGTTGTGCACCGGGGCTTGCCTGGTTCTTCGGCTTCGCGGTCGACTTCTTCTGCGGGAGTGGAGGAATCGGGCTCTGCAGTCACCTCGCGTGCTTCGGAATCTACATGATGCATTATGATTATGAGAAGTTCAAAGCAATGATAACATAATGCTTTTATTAAGGAGTATTCTAGGTTTCAGTCGGCGACGTTTAGAAATTAGGGTTAACCCTAATTCTTCGACGCCACTAGCTTAATATGTTTGACTTAATGAATGGGGTTCCAAGACATTCATTCAATCTCTCACGATGCGATGTGTAATTGGTCGTATTCCCTGAATTGGGCTAAATTCAAATTTTAGGTTGAGATTAATCGGCACTTTTCTTCGGAGAATAATTATTTAATAAACTATGATTATTAACCTTAGGGTCAAAATGAAATTTTTTTTTATTTGTACTAAAATTTTATTTTTAGTTGATAGTACTCTCTGAAATATGAACTTTTAAATTTGGTTGAGGTCTAGATGAATTTTCTAGATTTTATAAAAATTCAACAAAGTTTCTGATATTTAAAATGGTAAAATCAGAAATAATTACTAAACCTTGGAGTAAAATTATGAAATTTTATGTAGCCACTCATGAGTATCAAAACTAAATTTCTGTTTTTGGGTTTAACTTTTTGGAGTACTTTATAATATAGTTTAGAAAAATGTAAATTAGCTAGGCAGAATGGAGTATTTTAAATAGTTTACATGCAACTCTGTGGTCCTAAAATCCCCATAAAATTTCAGAGGATGCCTACTGTCATTCCATATTTATAGATCAAATTTGAGACCTAGCTTTGCTCTAAAATTTGAATTAAAATTCAGAAACAGAAAAGATTGTTCTAAATATTTCTAAAAATACCTGGTCGTTTTGGGAAAAGTGTTTTAACAGAAAATTAGTGCATTTCATGAGGATTCTAACAAATTTTTGTTTTGGAATTTTTGGGCTTTTATGTGATTTGTTTGGCATTTTACAAGACAGGACAATTTTGGAGGAAAAATAGAATTAACCCGCCGGCTAGGGCAGAACAGGGGAGGTGAACCCCTACGAGCTCCGGCGGGGAAATTCCGGTGGGAGTGTGCTCGCCGGCGATGGGGGTGAGCGGAGAAAGGTTCTACACGTCACGGGGAGTCACGGCACCACCACGAAGACCGGCGGGGTGCGGGGAAACCTAGCGCGTGGCGACGACGCTCTCGGGAGAGGCTCCGACGACCTCGCGGCGGTGCGGCAATGCACGGTAGGGGCTAGGGCTTCTCCTACACCATCTAGGAATCATGGGGAAGACCGGCATCAGGAGGATGACCACGATTACTCACCGGGGAGGGCTGTCGACGGTGAGCGTGGCTCGGCAATGGCGAAGCGGTGCGTGGAACAGAGGAAGAAGAAGAAGAAAGTGGAAATGGGTTGCGGCGTGGTGAATGAGGCAGGGTGGGGAAGGTGTAGGGCGGTTTGGTTGCCTTTAACTTGCGCCGGGCAGAGGGAGGGAGGAGAATTGATGGCGCGGCCAGGGATTGGGGAAAAATTGGCGGTGGAGTGCGCCTCGGGGAAAAATTAAGGCCGGCGTGGCAGTGAGGAGGGAAAGAGAGAGAGGAGTAGAGAGGGAGATGAGATCTTTAGCAGAGATTTCTTGTCGGATTACTCGGTTGGCGGGAGAGCAGAGGAGGGGGGAGAAAAAGAAGGGCGGTGAGCGGCGGGCTTGGGCGGCGCCGTGTGTCGTCGGTGGCGTGCCGCAGAGAAGGGAGGAAGAGAGAAGAGCTGGCGCGGGATTCCCGGTGGAAAGGAGTTTGGCGCAGAGGAGGCCGGCGGGGGAAGCGGGGCTGCTGTGCCGCCGGTGGTGGCGCGCGGCAGCCCGTTTGATTTTGCTCCTTCCCCCTATTTTTTTTAAATTGCTACTTAATTCGAAGCCCCGATCATTAATCAATTGAAAGTCGTGCTTCCTGAGTTCCAAAATTTTTGAAAATTTTTGTATTTTGAAAATAAATCTCCAAAATTCCATTTTGAAGTGAACTTAATTGTTATGCAAAAATATAGCTAGGGTGTTGTGGGAAATTTGATAGGTCACTCATTAGGGTTTAACTCCTGCCTGAAAAATAAAGTTTTCGACACTGCGGGTGGAAACTTTCCGAACCTGGTAATCGTGTTCTGTGGATTATCAAAATTTTTGTAGAGTTCCTTTGGGGTATTTTAAACAACATTGCACTTACTTCCATTGTTGATTTTGCTTTTAAGTGTGAAATCTTGTCGATTAGGGTTTTAAGTTGTCGATTTAGGTTCTGGCGACACCTGGGGTGTCACAGCGCCGCGCAGGGAAGGTCGGACACGTGATCCCCGTACGTGGCCTACTCGGGGCGACCCATATGGCAATGATATGGGTTGTTGTTTTTACTTTTGAGATATATTTATATTGCACTGCCTGTGATGCCATTTTCTGCAGGTACGCTAACCCCGATACCGTAATGAAATGTGTAGTAACGTCTAACTTGAGTGCGATTCTGCCACCGCCTACGCGTATTCTTTTTACTTTGTGAGGACATAGCCCGATGTAGGATTGCATTGCATGAAGAAATGTTAAAATCCTTCAAACTTATACTAAAACCATCCAGGAGCAAAAAATTTCATCAATAATGGCTGTAACACTATCAGAAAATAAAAAGTCAACCTGGGTACCTTCCTCCCTTAAGGATTGCGTGGCATCAACCGAGTTGGAGTAAAACCCTGGTATACCATTAAGCCTTTTTCAATACCTTCCTCGATGAGAAAATTGTCTCCTTGACAGGTCAACTTAGATGGTAAGGCACATCGGGTAAATCGGCCGTCGCTAGATTAGCAACCTTAGTGACCAACTTGGATCACCTTTTTACACAGGGATGAAAAATATTTTACGTATCAGAAGATTTAGCATGCTTTGAACTATGTGTCAACATGTGGCTTCTGATTGATAAAATATTGTTCATCTCTGTGATGCAGATGGACGACAACACGATCGAGCATGGGGTCGCGGAGATAGGTGTTGAGGACTCCACCCCTACCTACGTCACCAAGAAATCAGGACGCAAAGGATTTGTGGAGATACTCGGTCGGACCTTGCAGTCGCTGGGTTATGCAGAGACTCCTTGGTTTCAGATCTGAGAGTATCGACAGTATGACCTACCGCGCTGCTCAGCCATAGTTACACTACCCACGCACCCTCGACATGCCAATGGAGAGATTTGGACCACCACCACATTCGGTTCAGATAACACTGAAGCCATCGAGTCAGCTGCTCATCAGGCTCTACTGAGGATTTGCTAGCGACACATTGAGGAGCTGGCAGACAAACCAGCGGCGATGTTCCTGATACGGGAGCAGGTCGACAGTACCTGGCATCGCAATGTCAAGAATGCTCAGATCAGGACTCTCAAGGGAGAGATGGACCATGTCACTCCCCTGTTCACGTTGAGCCTAGCGTTGCTCAATTTGCATGAGGACACTGTTCTCACAGCTCAGATGGACCGTCAGGCCTTGCGACGGGCTCATGTAGAGATAGCCCAACTCAAGGAGAAGATCCAGGACTTGGAGAGCAGGAACAATGCACTGCGTGCTCGCTGCAACGCGCGCGCTACACGCATCTCTGAGTTGGAGGCGGTCTCCGAGATTAAGACTGCCCAGATCCATGCTAGAGAGAATGATTGCAACCTCATGTTGCAACACATTCACCAGCTGGAGATACTCAGGGATAACGCGGTTCAGATGGCTGAGGACCTCGCCCATGAGAACCATCATTTGCAGCATCAGTTAGCGAGACTTTTGGAGGCACAACAGCCGCCTCCCGCTAATGATGATGCACCTGAGTCAGAGGTGTCGGACCCTGATGTTTCGGACCCAGAGCCAGACGAGGAATAGATCGGAGGTGGTTTCGCAACGCTAGTTTATATTCGCTTAAGGAGTGTGTTGTTCTTGTCATGGTGTTAGTATGTGTTCTCAGGGGTCTAACTTAGTGGCTGAAGGACCGAAAGCGGCGACCAGAGGGGGGGGGGTGAATGGGAGCCGTAAATTTTCTTGCAAAAATTTGTAGGCCGCTGTCCCAAATTCACCTCCAAAATCGCAAACAAAACACGGTGATGTCCACGACCCAAATGAGTGGGTAGATGTTCCCTAGGAGCACAGCGAGACACCACAAAATTGACAGAACGCAAATCGAATCTCAAAATCACACAAAATAGGGAGCCAAGAAATAGGCTAAGGAACTAGCAATTTTGACCCACCAGGCCAAACAATAATGATCTTCCCTACACTGACAGAAAGATAGCAAACAGCAGCATCTTTGCAATCTTAACAAACTGTGAATAGCACTTGATTCTTATTAAGATAGTGATGAGCTAATCATGACTTGAGTAGTTCACGGATGCAACAACAAAGCTAGAGACCAATCATGAATATCAAGGCTCTAAGCAACCATGCACTACTGTTCAAACCAAACAGAATTTGAGGCTCTCTGCTGAGCAGATTACTGCTACTGCTATGCTACTAACGAACCAATTTGACTTGACAAAGAGGACAGCAGGATCTGCTCACCTTGCACTGAAGAAACCAACCAACTAGCAGCTGCGTCGAGATTGTGATGTTCGCTGCAGCAAAGAAAATCAAGCAGGGGCTGCACTGCTCATCAAGAACAAAGCAAAGGCACAGTTGCTGCTTCAAGCACACAGACGAGACAGAGCCAGGGACAAGCAACCGCTCAGGTGAGCTCGCACGGAGTCTGAGCACCGGCGTTGGTAGCTGCACTGCTACTGAATTACTTCCCGTGCCGGATCAGTACCAGAAGCAACGACGCTCCATCAACCAAGAACAACGAACACGAACAGAAAAAGAACGAGCGGCCGCAGAACCAACAAGATTCAACTCAAACCGAAACAACTCATCCCCAAAATTAGCACAGACAATCTAGAACAGGATCACAGCCTACTCCCCAAAATCACCTGCGATCTATCCAAGCTCCAGAAATTTCAGATCACAGCCAAGGACAAAAAGGTGAACAGAACAAGATGAACACGAAAATAGAATCACAAGCAGAAGTGATGAATCCCCGAGGGCACAAGGAGGATTCGGGCCTCCTTTCCCATTCCAAAAGACTCAGTACAATCACCACCAAAAAATCTCAGGTTCTTGACATCTCACGAGAAGACTAGAGGGAAGGAAAAAAAAAAAACTGGAAGCGCTAGAGAAAACAGAAACAGGAGAGCTCATGAGTCAGAGTGCTCCACACCCCAATGCTTATCGACAGTAGCTTATGCTAAATTTCAGTTTTGCCCTTAATTACAATTCTGAGCGAACCGCCTAGCCTAGAGACATTACGGTCCAACTCGAACCGACTTTACGCAATCTTTGATCCGACAGCCACCGCGCCTTTTCACCGGTAGCTTCGCCTCGACCCGATCTCCCCGATGCCGCCACGTGCCGTCCGTCCACCTCGGGACCTCCGCCAGGGTTTTGAGGCTCAACCCAGAAACCTGCTGACGCGACCCCGCCCAGAACACATAGTCTCGGGACGGTGCCGTTCAGTCGTTGAGCCAGGATCCTGTTGGGCAACGCTCGGCGAAGCGAGCGTACACACGATACAACACAGGCAGGGATAAACAGCAATAATTTAAAGAGGAAGAAAATTAATACAACATTAGTTCCTGGATTTTAGCTTAAGTCTTACAGAAATTCAGAGCGCACAATAAAGTTTGAAAATCGTAGCAGCGGAAGACTCGATTGGATACAGACTCCGACACTCATAAATTAAGCAGAAGCACGCACCCTGCCCAGGGGCGTCGTGCTACTAGCCGCTTCAATTACTGCGGCGACTCGCACAGTTCCCACTGGAGGTTCCCAACCTCGGAGTGAGACTCCTCCCAGAGGAAGCTATCTTCCTGGTGCTGCGCGCCTGTGCCTGAAAACCACATATCGCTAGCGCGTGAGCTTCTAAGAAGCTCAACAAGACTGACCCGTCAAAAGGCTGACTACAGCCGACTTCTAAACATGAAGGCTGATGGGGTGGGTTCTATTTGCAAAACGGACCCGCAACCTGCGCTACTCTTGGTCAATTTTAGCACAGTTAAGTATTTAGGATATAACTTTAATTAGCACTAGTCTAATCAAACATAATGAAATGACAAGTAAATAGTATCGTCACAATGTCAACTCATTGCATCTCATCTTATTACAGAAATGTGGTGCGTTTCACGAGCATGCTCACCAACTGGGAGCGACAGCGGTTCGAAACGATTTTTATACCCTGCAGGGGGAAACCTAATCGTACGACACGTGCATGTCCCAGACTCGCACGTGGCAACCGTTCACACCAGCTCCTGCAACGTCAATTCCCTCCTACGTCTGCCTTAGCAGCGCCGCATCCCACCAGACAACACGTCCCAGACGGTTTCTGTGGAGTTCCCACGCTGCCCACCCCAGATCTCCTCCTAGTCAGACACCGTAGGGCAGGTTCGACGTTGCAATCACTAGGCTACATAGGTTTACTGGGGCCCATTACACCCAGCATACGACCAGTACGTTCAACACTCGATCAGTCTCGGACCACACGGATCAGACAGGTCTACGGTCACCCTGGACCCGGTCCAGTCGCCGACCTAATTGGTATCCTGTCTGACCCTCAAACTTTTATCCTTCTTTAATTATCTCATCATCAGGTGTCATAATGTATCAAGTGGTAGTTTCATCCAAGATCCTACCTTTCGCGAGCAGCGTCCACTCTGCTCGACTTCTACCGGTAATAACTTGCTAAGCATAGCAACTATTTGGTCGTCTATACCAACTACCGGTAGGGTTTCCTATGGGAACAATGCATCTAAGGTTGCAATCAACTCCTAACATTAATGCACAAACATGACATGACCCACTGAGTTGTAAAAAGAAAATTTCAAACAGAGGTGGTGCACCGGGGCTTGCCTGGCTCTTCAGCTTCTTGGTTGATCTCTTCTGCTGGAGCGGAGGAGTCGGGCTCTGCAGCTACCTCACGTGCTTCGGAATCTACATAATGCAGTATGATTAGGATAAGTTTAATTGAAAAGGCTTGTTGCTTTTATCGATAGTAATTTAGGGTTCCGTTTTGGCGACGCCCAGAATTAGGGTTAACCCCAATTACTCGACGCCTAAAATTAGGGTTGGGATGAAAGTTTTAATTCAACCTCAAGATTATTTTTAGTTGATAGAACTCTTTGAATTAAGCATTTTGAGCTTTGGGTGGGGCCAAGATGATTTTTCTAGATTTTATAAAAATTCATCGAAGTTCCTGTTTTCCAATCTTGTAAAATCAAAATGACCTAGTAAATGTTTGATTCAGTCTAAAATATTTTATGTGGTCACTCATGAGCCTCAAATCTACAATTTATTTAGGGTTTCATCACTGAATAGGACTTTTGCAATGTATTTTAGAAAATAGTATTTTAACTAGGCAGATTGCAGTTATTCAATAGGGTTACATATTATCACATGTTCCAAAAATCTTCATAAAATTCCAGGAGGTGTGTGTGGCCATGTGTACTTGTATATCAAAGGTTAGACCTAGTATTGCTCTGTAATGCAATTTAAAATTCAAAAACAGAAAGGAGTGTTTCTAATTAATTCTGCAAATTTTTGGTCATTTGTTAAAAAGTGTTTTAACAGAAAATTAGTAATTTTGACAAGGGTTCTAACAAATTTTGGTTTGGAATTTTTGGATTTTTCCATGATTTGTTACATGCCTAACAATCTCTGGTTAATTAAAAGAAAAATCAGAAATTCAATGGAACAGTACGGCAGAACAGAGCACACGGCAGAGCGGCTGCTCCGGTGAGCTCCTCGCCGGAGAAGAGGGTTAGGGCAAGAACTAAGGTGTCGTGGAGCTTCACCTCGACTCACTACACTGGTTTGTGGAGGATGGAGACTGCGGTGAAGGGTGGAATGGTGCTGGCGACGTGGAGGTCGAGGTGGCGCAATGGCGGCCGACGGGGTGGCGCACGACGTTCTTCTCCGTCGACGGTCACCTGTGGCCGGATTCAAGTCAAAGGGATGCACAATAACCAGAGGAAGTAGCCGGTGATTTGAATTGAAGAACCATTGTACCGAGATGACGAATTTTGAGGAGAGGCGATCGGCGGCGAGGTACTTCGGCCGAGAGGATGACGGCGGCGTTCCGGCGAAGCTAGGGCACCGCCGGCTGGCTTGGTGGTCTGAGAGCACCTGGGGGTGGAGGGGAGTCTAGGGGGCACGGTGGTGCGGTTTGAATCTCGCCGGAGTGGCCTGTCGACGTGGAGGTGGAGGGCGGCGGCAATGGCGGAGCGCGTCGTCCAGAGGAAGAAGAAGGGAACAAAGAGGATGAGGCAGTGGAGAGTTTGACTCTGGCTTGCGTTCAAATGGACGCGTACACGAGACTTAGGGAGACTCGGAGTGGAGGTGGCGTGCGAGCGTGAGGAGGACGGCGAGTATTGGCTCGGGCGGGCGGTGCGGCAGGAGCAGAGCAAAGCTCTGACGCTGTTGGCGCGGGGAGGAGAGAAAGGAAGAGAGAGAGAGAGGGAGGGAGAAGGAGGAGGAGTAATGGAGAGGATCTTGGCGGGATCGCCTCGGTGCCGAAGGAAGCGCCGGCCGGCGGGAGTGGCGCGTCCTGCCGCTCGGCGGTTGGTCGCGTCGGGCGGCAGTACTGTAGCCGGTAAGGTTATTGTCAATTTGATTTTTTGAATTTCCTTCAAGCCCTTCCTTGATTCAATTGAAAACCTTACTTCCCCAGCTCAGAAAATTTTGAAACTTTTTGTGCATGCTCAAGGATTTATTTGGAACACTTTTTATTTAAGGTTCGAGTTCTGAATCAGCTCCCAAAATTTCTTAAAGTTTTGAGTCCACTTTAGTTTGTGTGAATTTTAAAAGGGTTTAAATCTTATCTAAAAATCTTGAATAAATTTCTAAAATTCCATTTTGAGGTGAACTTAATTGTTATGCAAAATATAGCTAGGGTGTTGTGGGAAATTTGATAGGCCACTCGTTAGGGTTTAAATTCTTCCCGAAGAATAAAGTTTTCGACACCGTGGGTGGAAACCTTCTGAACCTAGTAATTGTGTTCTGTGGATTATCAAAATTTTTCGTAGAGCTCCTTTCGGGGTATTTTGAACTACATTGCACTTACTCTCATTGTTGATTTTACTTTTAAGTGTGAAATCTTGTCGATTAGGGTTTTAGTTGTCGATTTGGCTCTGGTGACACAGTGGGATAGGTACCTATGGGGTTGGGAGTAGTTCGGGGTAGTGGGATCGAAGAAATTCTGCAGACTCCCATGTGGCCTCGTCTTCCGTGTGGTTGCTCCACAGAACCTTGTAAAACTTGAGTGTCCGTCTTCTAGTGACTCGCTCTTTTTCATCTAGTATCTTAATTGGACGCTCTGGGTAAGTTAAGTCTGGTTGCAACTCTTGTGCTTCTGGAATCACTTGATCTACGGGTGCCTTCAGACACTTCTTCAATTGTGAGACATGGAAGACGTTGTGTATCCCCGATAAATCTTCTGGCAGCTTCACTTGATATGCCACTGGTCCACATTCGGCCGTGATAGGATACGGACCTATATACCGGGGTGCTAACTTGCCTTTGATCCCGAATCGTTGAACCCCCTTCATGGGTGAGACTCGTAGGTAAACGTAGTCTCCTACCTCGAAACTTAATGGTCTGCGCCTTCGATCTGCATAGCTTTTCTGCCTCGACTTGGCGGCCTTCAGATTGGCTTGAATGACTCGTACTTTCTCTTCGGCCTGCTGCACTAGATCTGGTCCCAAAACAATTCTTTCGCCTGCTTCTGACCAGTTGAGTGGCGTCCTGCAACTACGGCCGTACAGTGCTTCAAAAGGTGACATCTTGATGCTGGCTTGATAGCTATTGTTGTACGAGAACTCTGCCAAGGACAGATAAGTGTCCCATCCTTTTCCATGTTCCAAGACGCAAGCTCGAAGCATGTCTTCAAGGATTTGGTTTACTCTTTCAGTCTGGCCATCTGTCTGGGGGTGGTAAGCTGAGCTATGAATTAGCTTGGTTCCTAGTGATTCATGTAATTGCTTCCAAAATCGACCGATAAACTGGGTACCTCGGTCGGAGATGATTGTTTTGGGCACTCCATGCAGACAGACTATCCGATCAATGTATAACTGTGCATACTTCTTCATGGTGTATCTGGTCGACACCGGGATGAAGTGGGCCTTCTTTGTCAAACGGTCTACTATGACCCAAATTGAATCTAACTGTCGGGCCGTCAAGGGTAGTCCAACAATGAAATCCATGCTTATATCTTCCCATTTCCACGACGGAATGCTCAATGGTTGCGACAACCCTGCACCTTTTAGGTGGTCGGTCTTTACTCTTCGGCACGTGTCACATTCCGCTATGTATCGAGCGATTTCCCTCTTCATTCTGGTCCACCAAAATTTCTTCCGCAGATCTTGGTACATCTTGTTACTGCCAGGATGAATAGAGTACTTAGATAAGTGAGCCTCATCCATGATCTTTCTTCGGAGCTCGTGATTCTTGGGTACTACTAGTCGATTTTTGAACCATAGAACTCCGTCTTCGTCTTCTCGGAAGCACTGCATCTTCTTTTCTCGTAGTCCTAATCTGATCATTTCCATGCCCTTGTCAATCTTTTGGGCCTTGGCTACCTCGTCTCTGAGTGTTGGCACTAAGGCTAGGTTGTAGAGGGCTCCATGAGGTAGAATTCTTACGGTTGGCTCTAGTTCCTCGGTTGCTACTCCTTGATCTAAGTAGTGGCAATGGGCGTTTCTGCTAAGTGCATCTGCAGCCACGTTAGCTTTGCCCGGGTGATAGTGGATCTCTATTTCATAATCCTTGATTAACTCTAGCCATCGCCGTTGCCTCATGTTCAGCTCATTCTGAGTGAAGATGTACTTGAGACTTTTGTGGTCGGTGTAGAGGTGTACTAGGTTACCCAATAAGTAATGCCTCCACACCTTCAGAGCCAATACCACGGCTGCCAACTCCAAGTCATGGGTGGGATAATTCAGCTCGTGCTTCCGGAGTTGTCTAGAAGCATAAGCAATCACCCGCCCTTCTTGCATTAACACGCAACCAAGTCCAATGCCCGACGCATCACAATACACGTCAAAGGGCTTGTTCAAATCTGGTTGGGCGAGTACCGGCGCTGTGGTCAAGTGCTTCTTCAAAGTTTGAAAGGCTTCTTCACACTTCTCCGTCCATTTGAACTTCTGGTCCTTTTTGAGCAGCTCTGTGATAGGCTTGGCAATCTTGGAAAAACTGGGGATAAAGCGACGATAATATCCCGCTAATCCCAAGAAACTTCGCACCTTGTGAACCGTCGTGGGTGCCTTCCATCCCACAACATCTTGCACCTTTCCCGGATCTACAGAAATGCCTTCTGCGGACACCACATGACCTAGAAACGGAACACGCTCAATCCAGAATTCGCACTTGCTGAATTTGGCGTACAGCTGATGATCTCTGAGTCTTTGTAGAACTATGCGAAGGTGCTGAGCATGTTCATCGGCCGTCTTAGAGTACACGAGGATGTCGTCAATGAACACCACTACAAACTTATCCAGCTCGGGCATGAACACTAAGTTCATGAGGTACATGAAGTACGCTGGTGCGTTAGTGAGTCCAAACGACATCACCAAGTACTCATACAGCCCATATCTGGTGGAGAAAGCCGTCTTCGGAATGTCCACGGGACGTATCTTGATCTGATGGTAACCAGACCGAAGATCGACCTTGGAGAAAACCTTTGCTCCAGCCAACTGATCAAACAAAGTATCTATGCGTGGTAGTGGATATTTGTTCTTGATAGTGACCGCGTTCAAGGGGCGGTAATCCACGCATAGCCTCAAGGATTGGTCCTTCTTCTTTACAAACAAGGCCGGACATCCCCAAGGCGAGGAACTGGGCCGTATGAAGCCCTTGTCCAGCAACTCCTTCAACTGTGTCTTCAGCTCTGCCAGTTCTTTGGGTGCCATCTTGTACGGTCTGCGGAAGATCGGAGCTGTGCCTGGCTGTAGCTCAATCTGGAACTCCACATCTCTGTCCGGTGGTAAGCCAGGTAATTCTTCTGGGAACACATCGGGGAATTCCTTAACCACCGGTATTTCTTCCAGGCTCTTTCCGACGACATGGCCGACTTGTTTGAGGGCAGATCTAGGATGGTCTAGGTTTATAGATACGGAACCGTGAAGTGGAGAGGTCAAGTGGACTACACGGTTAGCAATATCAAGGATGGCATTATGGTGCTTCATCCATTTCATGCCGATGATAATGTCGATACCCTGCCCATCTAGGATTATGAAGGAGGTAGGATAGATGTAGCTTCCTAATTTTAGAGGTGCCTCACTTAAGCCATAGTTGGACAATATGTTACCCCCAGGCGATTTTATGAGAAAGGGTGGCTCTAGGGGAACGGTGATTAGGCTTTTACCCTTAACAAAATTTTTACTGATAAAATTGTGGGTGGCACCGGAATCAAATAGAACGAAGGCTGAATGGGTAGAAAGCGAGAACATACCCGCCAGTACTTGCTCTCCTTCAGAAATATCTTCGGCCGTGGTGTGGTTCACCCGACCAGTCCTGGTGTTCCTTTGTCCCCTTTGCTGACCTTGCCCCTGGTTTGCCTGCTGGTTGCCCCTAGCTTGCTGGTTGGAGGGGCACTCGCGGGCGAAGTGCCCGGGTAGCCCACAGGTGAAGCAGGGCGTGCCTGGTCCAGGACGGGCGCCCTGTTGAGGTGGGCGGACACCCTGGTTCCTCTGTGGTGGCGGTGGTGCGCGGTATCCAGCCTGTTGTTGATTCTGCGGAGGCCGGTATGGCTGCTGCGGTGGACGGAATGACGGAGCTTGCGGCGGGGTCGCTCTGTACTTCCTACCATCTGGTGCAGTGTACACCAGACGGTATTTTGGTGGCGGGGCGTTTGATGGTCCACTACTGGCGCGCCTCTTCTCCCGCTGCTCTTTCTCCAAGTACTCTTCGGCGATGAGGGCGTTGCTTACCAGCTCGTTGAATGAGCCGCCTTGGTTCAAGGCCAAACGACCTTGGAGCGTGAGGTTCAGCCCTTCCATGAAACGGTATTTCCGTTTCGCATCCGTGTCCACTTGCCCTGGAGCATACAGAGCAAGCTGGTTGAACACACGGGAGTAATCATGCACCGTGCGGTTGCCTTGTGTCAAGGCCATAAACTCCTTGGCCTTCCTTTGCATAAGCCCCGCGGGGATGTGATGAGCGCGGAATGCCTCCCGAAATTGCGCCCAGGGCACCTGAGTGTTTTCCGGGAGGGTGGCTAGGTAGTTAGCCCACCAAGCTCCGGCGTGCCCTTGGAGCATCTGGGCTGCGAACAACGTCTTCTGCGTCTCCGAGCAACGGAGTAGTCCAAACTTGGCCTCGGTGGTGCGAAGCCATTGGTCTGCCTCCATTGGTTCCCGTGCGTCACGGAATTCTGGAGGGTGAGTGGCCAGGAAATCGGCATACGTGCTGTCCTGGTTCTGGTTCCTTGCGCCATGATTCTGGCCATTATTTTGCAAGATGGTCCGCAGCATTTCTTGGGTCTGCTGGCTGCTCTGGAGCATGGCCGCCATAGCCGCGGCTAGAGTTGGCTCTGCTGGCGGGGGTGGCGGGTTGGAGCTTTCCTCCTCTTGACGTCCAGCCCTGGTGTTCACCATTCTGAAAGAAAGTAAAAAGTGGCCCTCATTAGCACAGTTCACTCCATGACCATAGTTGCATATATACAAAAGGATGTCAAAATGCATGGCATGGACAGCTCATAAAAACAAACTCCATTCCTTTCCAAAATAATGACAGTACATAAGTTCCTTCAAGTTCTCTAGACTGTCAAATCACCACCCTTACATCCAAAAGGTTACAACGCCACTAGGACAAATTCACGAGAACACACGCGAAATGCCATGACAGGCACAACGCACTCCTTAAACGACTCCTCTAGCTAAACTTGGCGTCGTAAAACCATCTCCGATCTACTCCTCATCTGGCTCTGGGTCTGAAGCTTCGGGATCCGACACCTCTGACTCAGGCGCATCATCGTTAGCGGGAGGGGGCTGCTGTGCCTCCAAAAGTCCCGCGATCTGATGCTGCAGATGATGGTTCTCGTGGGAGAGGTCCTCAGCTAGCACAATCGCATTATCCCTGAGTATCTCTAGCTGGTGAATGTGCTGCAACATAATGTTGATGTCATTCTCCCTAGCGTGGACTTGGGCAGTCTTAATCTCAGAAACCGCCTCCAGCTCAGAAATGCGTGTAGCACGCGCGTCGCAGCGAGCACGCAGTGCATTGTTTCTGCTCTCCAAGTTCTGTACCTTCTCCTTGAGTTGGGCTATCTCCACATGAGCCTGACGCAAAGCTTGTCGATCCATCTGGGCGGTGAGAGCAGTGTCCTCATGCAAGTTGAGCAATGCTAGGCTCAATGTGAACAAGGGAGTGACGTGGTCCATCTCTCCCCTGAAAGTCCTCTTCTGTGCATTCTTAACATTACGGTGCCAGGTGCGGTTGACCTGGTCCCGTATGGGGAACATCGCTGCTGGCTTGTCTGCCAAGTCTTCTGTATGCTTCTCGCATATCCTCAGTAGGGCCTGATGAGCAGCTGACTCAATGGCTTCGGTCTTGTCCGAACCGAAGGTGGTGGTGGTGTAAATCTCTCCGTTGGCCTGCTGAGGGTGTGTGGGGAGTGTAACCGTGGCTGAGCAGCGTGGCAGATCATACTGCCGATACTCCCGAATCTGAAACCAAGGGATCTCTGGATAACCCAGTGACTGCAAGGTCTGACCAAGTATCTCCACGAATCCCTTGCGTCCTGATTGCTTGGTGACGTAGGTAGGGGTGGAGTCTTCAACGCCTATCTCCGCGAGCCCATGCTCGATCGTGTTGGCGTCCATCTGCATCACAGAGGTGAACAATATTTTATCGATCAGAAGCCACATGTTGACACAAAGTTCAAAGCATGCTAAATCTTCCGGTACATAAAATATTTTTCATCCCTGCGTAAAAGGTGATCCAAATTGATCACTAAGGATGCTAACTAGCAACAGCCGAATTGTCCAAGGTGCTCTACCATCTAGTTGACCTGTCAAGGAGACAATCCTCTCCTCGAGGAAAGTGCTGTAAAAAGGCTCAATGGTATGCAAGGAATCTGCTCCGACTCGGTTGAGGTCACGCAATCTCTAAGGAGGAAGGTATCCAGGTTGACCCTTTTTAACTCCTGTTGGTGTTATAGCCATTCTTGATGGAATTTTTACTCCTGGATGGTTTTAGTATAAGTTTGAAGGGTTTTAATATTTCTTTATGCAATGCAATCCTACATCGGCCTATACGTCCTCACAAAGTAAAGAGAAAATACGCTTAGGCGGTGGCAGAATCGCACTCAAGTCAGCCGTTACTACACGTTTTCTCAAGATATCGCGGTTAGCGTACCTGCAGAAAATGCATCACAGGCAGTTGCAATATGATATATATCAAAAGTAAAAACAACAACCCATATCATTGCCATATGGGTCGCCCCGAGTAGGTCACGTACGGGGATCACGTGTCCGACCTTCCCTGCGCGGCGACAGACTGCACTTACCTCAGGCAGCGGAGGTATGAGAGTGTTCCGCAAAACTGAAGTCGTGAGGAACAAACTCATCTCTTGTGTGCCAAAGACACAAGACTCCACTGTTGCGAAGGTCTGCATTCGCAACAGGTCCGTAACCCACACCTCGTACGGTAGAGGTCCGCTTCTCTCCCTAAGCGGCAAGGGGGCGTACTACGTTACAGCGAACATAGTACCTCCTCCTATACCCTCATGGTATAGAACGCTACTGCTGCAGATGCAACAGGGATTTCTCGACCTTTCACCGCGGTCGAGCGGCGTACCTTACCTTGCTTACCTGAGCGTAGGTGCGTCGTTACAGAAAAGTAGATCTAAACTGGGTTTAGTTAGCTCCTACACTAGGTTAGCTTGCCCTGATAACCTATTACCTAATAGGGCGCGTACCTCACTCGCACGTAATTTTTGAAAATATGCCTTAAACGTTATACCGTTTCCCAACCCGGCTCTGATGCCAAGCTGACGCGGACCCGCCCAGAAAACCACGTCTCGGGACGGATCCGGTCTGTTGTTAAGCCAGGATCCTGTTGGGCAACGCTCGGCGAAGCGAGCATACACACGATACAACACAGGCAAGGGATAAACAGCAATAATTTAAGGAGGAAGAAATTAATACAACATTAGTTCCTGGATTGTAGCTTAAGTGTTACAAGAAATTCAGAGCGCACAATAAAGTTTGAAAATCGTAGCAGCGGAAGACTCGATTGGATACAGACTCCGACACTCATAAATTAAGCAAAAGCACGCACCCTGCCCAGGGGCGTCGTGCTACTAGCCACTTCAATTACTGCGGCGACTCGCACAGTTCCCACTGGAGGTTCCCAACCTCGGAGTGAGACTCCTCCCAGTGGAAGCTATCTTCCTGATGCTGCGTGTCGGTGCCTGAAAACCACATATCACTAACGCGTGAGCTTCTAAGAAGCTCAACAAGACTGACCCGTCAAAAGGCTGACTACAGCCGACTTCTAAACATGACGGCTGATGGGGGTGGGTTTCATTTGCCAACGAACCCGCAACCTGTACTACTCTTGGTCAATTTTAGCACAGATTAAGTAGTTAGAATGTAACTTTAATTAGCACTGATCTAATCAAGCATAATAGAAGTGACAAGTAAATAGTATCATCATAGTGTCAACTCATTGCATCTCAACTTATTTACAAAAAAAAAATGTGGTGTGTTTCACGAGCATGCTCACCAACTGGGAGCGACAGCGGTTCGAAACGATTTTTATACCCTGCAGGGGGAAACCTAATCGTACGACACGTGCATGTCCCAGACTCGCACGTGGCAACCGTTCACACCAGCTCCTGCAACGTCAATTCCCTCCTACGTCTGCCTTAGCAGCGCCGCATCCCACCAGACCACACGTCCCAGACGGTTTCTGTGGAGTTCCCACGCTGCCCACCCCAGATCTCCTCCTAGTCAGACACCGTAGGGCAGGTTCGACGTTGCAATCACTAGGCTACATAGGTTTACTGGGGCCCATTACACCCAGCATACGACCAGTACGTTCAACACTCGATCAGTCTCGGACCACACGGATCAGACAAGTCTACGGTCACCCTGGACCCGGTCCAGTCGCCGACCTAATTGGTATCCTGTCTGACCCTCAAACTTTTATCCTTCTTTAATTATCTCATCATCAGGTGTCATAATGTATCAAGTGGTAGTTTCATCCAAGATCCTACCTTTCGCGAGCAGCGTCCACTCTGCTCGACTTCTACCGGTAATAACTTGCTAAGCATAGCAACTATTTGGTCGTCTGTACCAACTACCGGTAGGGTTTCCTATGGGAACAATGCATCTAAGGTTGCAATCAACTCCTAACAACTTAATGCACAAACATGACATGACCCACTGAGTTGTAAAAAGAAAATTTCAAACATAGGTGGTGCACCGGGGCTTGCCTGGCTCTTCAGCTTCTTGGTTGATCTCTTCTGCTGGAGCGGAGGAGTCGGGCTCTGCAGCTACCTCACGTGCTTCGGAATCTACATGATGCAGTATGATTAGGATAAGTTTAATTGAAAAGGCTTGTTGCTTTTATCGATAGTAATTTAGGGTTCCGTTTTGGCGACGCCCAGAATTAGGGTTAACCCCAATTACTCGACGCCTAAAATTAGGGTTGGGATGAAAGTTTTAATTCAACCTCAAGATTATTTTTAGTTGATATAACTCTTTGAATTAAGCATTTTGAGCTTTGGGTGGGGCCAAGATGATTTTTCTAGATTTTATAAAAATTCATCGAAGTTCCTGTTTTCCAATCTTGTAAAATCAAAATGTCCTAGTAAATGTTTGATTCAGTCTAAAATATTTTATGTGGTCACTCATGAGCCTCAAATCTACAACTTTTATTTAGGGTTTCATCACTGAATAGGACTTTTGCAATGTATTTTAGAAAATAGTATTTTAACTAGGCAGATTGCAGTTATTCAATAGGGTTACATATTATCACATGTTCCAAAAATCTTCATAAAATTCCAGGAGGTGTGTGTGGCCATGGTGTACTTGTAGATCAAAGGTTAGACCTAGTATTGCTCTGTAATGCAATTTAAAATTCAAAAACAGAAAGGAGTGTTTCTAATTAATTCTGCAAATTTTTGGTCATTTGTTAAAAAGTGTTTTAACAGAAAATTAGTAATTTTCACAAGGGTTCTAACAAATTTTGGTTTGGCATTTTTGGATTTTTCCATGATTTGTTACATGCCTAACAATCTCTGGTTAATTAAAAGAAAAATCAGAAATTCAATGGAACAGTACGGCAGAACAGAGCACACGGCAGAGCGGCTGCTCCGGTGAGCTCCTCGCCGGAGAAGAGGGTTAGGGCAAGAACTAAGGTGTCGTGGAGCTTCACCTCGACTCACTACACTGGTTTGTGGAGGATGGAGACTGCGGTGAAGGGTGGAATGGTGCTGGCGACGTGGAGGTCGAGGTGGCGACAATGGCGGCCGACGGGGTGGCGCACGACGTTCTTCTCCGTCGACGGTCACCTGTGGCCGGATTCAAGTCAAAGGGATGCGCAATAACCAGAGGAAGTAGCCGGTGATTTGAATTGAAGAACCATTGTACCGAGATGACGAATTTTGAGGAGAGGCGATCGGCGGCGAGGTACTTCGGCCGAGAGGATGACGGCGGCGTTCCGGCGAAGCTAGGGCACCGCCGGCTGGCTTGGTGGTCTAAGAGCACCTGGGGGTGGAGGGGAGTCTAGGGGGCACGGTGGTGCGGTTTGAATCTCGCCGGAGTGGCCTGTCGACGTGGAGGTGGAGGGCGGCGGCAATGGCGGAGCGCGTCGTCCAGAGGAAGAAGAAGGGAACAAAGAGGATGAGGCAGTGGAGAGTTTGACTCTGGCTTGCGTTCAAATGGACGCGTACACGAGACTTAGGGAGACTCGGGAGTGGAGGTGGCGTGCGAGCGTGAGGAGGACGGCGAGTATTGGCTCGGGCGGGCGGTGCGGCAGGAGCAGAGCAGAGCTCTGACGCTGTTGGCGCGGGGAGGAGAGAAAGGAAGAGAGAGAGAGAGAGGGAGTTAGAAGGAGGAGGAGTAATGGAGAGGATCTTGGCGGGATCGCCTCGGCGCCGAAGGAAGCGCCGGCTGGCGGGAGTGGCGCGTCCTGCCGCTCGGCGGTTGGTCGCGTCGGGCGGCAGTACTGTAGCCGGTAAGGTTATTGTCAATTTGATTTTTTGAATTTCCTTCAAGCCCTTCCTTGATTCAATTGAAAACCTTACTTCCCCAGCTCAGAAAATTTTGAAACTTTTTGTGCATGCTCAGGGATTTATTTGGAACACTTTTTATTTAAGGTTCGAGTTCTGAATCAGCTCCCAAAATTTCTTAAATTTTTGAGTCCACTTTAGTTTGTGTGAATTTTAAAAGGGTTTAAATCTTATCTAAAAATCTTGAATAAATTTCTAAAATTCCATTTTGAGTGAACTTAATTGTTATGCAAAATATAGCTAGGGTGTTGTGGGAAATTTGATAGGCCACTCGTTAGGGTTTAAATTCTTCCCGAAGAATAAAGTTTTCGACACCGTGGGTGGAAACCTTCTGAACCTAGTAATTGTGTTCTGTGGATTATCAAAATTTTTCGTAGAGCTCCTTTCGGGGTATTTTGAACTACATTGCACTTACTCTCATTGTTGATTTTACTTTTAAGTGTGAAATCTTGTCGATTAGGGTTTTAGTTGTCGATTTGGCCCTGGTGACACCTGGGGTGTCACACTAAAGCACCGGATCCCATCAGAACTCGTTTCGAGTCCGTATGTGAAAGTTACGGCCGTTTCGATAAAGCACCTCCGCATGGTGCTCGCAAATCCCCTCCGGAGGGTGAAAAGGAACGATAAGGTCTATTTTGTCGGATGCGATCATACCAGCACTAAAGCACCGGATCCCATCCGAACTCCGAAGTTAAGCGTGCTTGGGCGAGAGTAGTACTTGGATGGGTAACCTCCTAGGAAGTCCTCGTGCTGCATCCCTTTTTAGTTTTTTTTTGTTTGGTAGCCGTTATTCTGTTTTATCATCTTTGCTTCGGTAAGACCTTTCGTCTTCTCGGAGCGCAAGAAATGGCAGACACACGGAGTTCGACTCAAACCCGCCCGCAAAAGACCGAGGCTGGGCCCACCTCACAAAACCGTAGAAATCCAGAACGCTGAATACTCGTTGATCGAGGCGGAATCTCACGAAACTGAATTCGCCGAGCCCGACGAAGCGGGGACGGACGGATGTGAAATTTTTTTTTGAAGGGTTTGAAAAAAAAAGGGCCTCGTTACGAGTCCGTATGCGAAAGTTACGACCGTTTCGATAAAGCACCTCCGGACGGTGAAAAGGAACGATAAGGTCTGTTTTGTCGGATGCGATCATACCAGCACTAAAACACCGGATCCCATCAGAACTCCGAAGTTAAGCGTGCTTGGGCGAGAGTAGTACTAGGATGGGTGACCTCCTGGGATGTCCTCGTGTTGCATCCCTTTTTATTTTTTTTTTGTTTGGTAGCCGTTATTCTGTTTTTTCATCTTTGCTTCGTTAAGACCTTTCGTCTACTCAGAGCGCAAGAAACGGCAGACACACGGAGTTCGACTCAAACCCGCCCGCAAAAGACCGAGGCTGGGCCCACCTCATAAACCGTAGAAATCCAGAACGCTGAATACTCGTTGATCGAGGCGGAATCTCGCGAAACTGAATTTGCCGAGCCCGGCGAAGCTGGGACGGACGGATGTGAAATTTTTTTTTGAAGGGTGTGAAAAAAAAAGCCTCGTTTCGAGTCCGTATGCGAAAGTTACGGCCGTTTCGATAAAGCACCTCCGCATGGTGCTCGCACGTCCCCTCCGGACGGTGAAAAGGAACGATAAGGTCTGTTTTGTCGGATGCGATCGTACCAGCACTAAAGCACCGGATCCCATCAGAACTCCGAAGTTAAGCGTGCTTGGTGCGAGTAGTACTAGGATGGGTGACCTCCTAGGAAGTCCTCATGTTGCATTCCTTTTTTTTTTTTTTGTTTCGTAGCCGTTATTCTGTTTTTTCATCTTTGCTTCGGTAAGACCTTTCGTCTACTCAGAGCGCAAGAAACAGCAGACACACGGAGTTCGACTCAAACCCGCCCGCAAAAGACCGAGGCTGGGCCCACCTCATAAAACCGTAGAAATCCAGAACGCTGAATACTCGTTGATCGACGCGGAATCTCGTGAAACTGAATTCGTCGAGCCCAGCAGAGCAGGGACCGACGGAAGTGAAATTTTTTTTTGAAGGGTTTGAAAAAAAAAGCGCCTCGTTTCGAGTCCGTATGCGAAAGTTACGACCGTTTCGATAAAGCACCTCCGGACGGTGAAAAGGAACGATAAGGTCTGTTTTGTCGGATGCGATCATACCAGCACGAAAGCACCGGATCCCAAGTTAAGCGTGCTTGGGCGAGAGTAGTACTAGGATGGGTGACCTCCTGGGAAGTCCGCGTGTTGCATCCCTTTTTATTTTTTTTTTTGTTTGGTAGCCGTTATTCTGTTTTTTCATCTTTGCTTCGGTAAGACCTTTCGTCTACTCAGTGCGCAAGAAACGGCAGACACACGGAGTTCGACTCAAACCCGCCCGCAAAAGACCGAGGCTGGGCCCACCTCATAAACCGTAGACATCCAGAACGCTGAATACTCGTTGATCGAGGCGGAAGCTCGCGAAACTGAATTCGCCGAGTCCGGCAAAGCCGGGACGGACGGATGTGAAATTTTTTTTTGAAGGGTTTGAAAAAAAAAAAAGCCTCGTTTCGAGTCC
The DNA here is from genome assembly GCA_001182835.1 of Oropetium thomaeum. Taxonomy (NCBI): domain Eukaryota; kingdom Viridiplantae; phylum Streptophyta; class Magnoliopsida; order Poales; family Poaceae; genus Oropetium; species Oropetium thomaeum. The sequence continues at coordinate 1,465,435 of LFJQ01000009.1, read as the reverse complement.
GTATGTGAAAGTTACGGCCGTTTCGATAAAGCACCTCCGCATGGTGCTCGCAAATCCCCTCCGGAGGGTGAAAAGGAACGATAAGGTCTATTTTGTCGGATGCGATCATACCAGCACTAAAGCACCGGATCCCATCAGAACTCCGAAGTTAAGCGTGCTTGGGCGAGAGTAGTACTAGGATGGGTAACCTCCTCGAAAGTCCTCGTGTTGCATCCCTTTTTATTTTTTTTTGTTTGGTAGCCGTTATTCTGTTTTTTCATCTTTGCTTCGGTAAGACCTTTCGGCTACTCAGAGCGCAAGAAACGGCAGACACACGGAGTTCGACTCAAACCCGCCCGCAAAAGACCGAGGCTGGGCCCACCTCATAAAACCGTAGAAATCCAGAACGCTGAATACTCGTTGATCGAGGCGGAATCTCGCGAAACTGAATTCACCGATGTCACATCCCAAAAGTTGCAATCTTTTGTTCTTTTGAATTTGAGCTCACTGACTCAATCTTTTGATTTCAACCTTTTCCTGTTTTGAATTTGGGTCAGGGTTTCGAGTCTTCCGTTTTCGCAAAACCCTAATCGACTTTCAAGAAGCCTTTTGTTTTCTTAATAAAACTACCCCAATGTTTTTGCATAACAATTAATTACACAATAAAATAGAATTTTGGAGATTTTATGAAAAGTTTTGGTAAAGGTTTAAACCCCTTTAAAATTCCAACAAGTTTGAACCTAATTGAAAATTCACAGATCTTTAGAAGCTGATTCAGTGAACCTTCCTTTAAGAAACGTTGTTCCAAATAATCCTTTTAGCTAACACAAAAAGTTTCAAATATTCTTGAGCTCGGGAGCTAAGTCTTTCAATTGAATCTTGATGGAGGAATTGAATTAATTGAATTTGACAATAGCCTTACCGTGAACAGTACCATCGCCCGCAGCAGCCATTGCCGTGGCTGCAGCCCGATGCAGCGACCGGCCAATTTCGCGCGCCATTACTCCAAAGCCGTCCTGCGGATCTTGGCAAAGATCTTCCCCTCCTATCCCTGCTCTCCTTCCTCCTCTCTCTCCCTTCCTCCCTGTCTCTGGCGCGCTCTGATTTCACCGTACGGCACGCTATCGCCCACGGCAGGAGCACCGCCTCCCGCGCCCAATTGCCGGCCGCCGCACCCCTTCTCCAATCCGCGTGCGCCACTACTCTCTCCCTCCCTTGACTCAGCTTTCCCTCGAGTACAAAGCCGAAGCACCAGCTTCCCCTTCTTCTTTCTTCTTCCTTGCTCTGTTTCTGCCGTGCGCCACAGAACACCGCCGCCATTGCCGCCCCACCGACGCCAGCTCACTCCGGCCACTCCCAAGCCATGCCACCGTGCCCGAAAGATCCCCCTCGACCCACTGAAACTCTCCAACCACCGAACTCGCCGACCGTGCCCTAATTTCTCAGGAACGCCGCCGCCCCTGTTCCTCGGCCGACAACACGCCGGCGGCCACCTCTTCCCAAAATTCGTCACCACGGTAGCTCAATCCTTCAATTCCTTTCATTGGCTTGTTCCTCTCACCATGGTACACCAATTTGATAAGCTGTCGGCCGCAGATCATCGCCGGTGAGGAAGTTCTTCCCGCGCCACCATCGGTCTTCACTGGAATTGCCGCCATTGCCATCGTCGCCGACCACCTTGCACCCTTCCCCGTGGGCTTAATCCTTTCCAAATCAGTTCTTTGAATCAAGGTGATGCTCCACGACCATCTAATTCCTGTCCTAGCCCCCTCCTCCGGCGAGATTCCCACCGGAGCACCGCCACTGACTAATTCCCCTGTTTCTGTTACTGTTCCATTCATTTTCTATTTTTCTTTTATTTAGCCAGAAGTTGCATAGTGTGTAAAAAATTATGGAAAAGTCTAAAAATGCCAAACCTAATTTTATTTGAATCCTTGAATAATGAACTAATTTTCTGTTAAAGTACTTTTTCAAAAATGTCCATGGAATTTCTTTAATAATTCAATGTATTATTTCTGTTGTTGATTTTTATTTGAAGTTCCAGAATGTTTCTAGGTTTGATTTTTGTACCATAATTTTATCTTGGCATGATGCATCTCCTGCATTTTTACCAGAATTTTTCATCAACATTTGTGCATGCATGTTACTGTTAATATCCCCAAAACCCTAGATTTATTGCCTTTATCTAAAGTGCATTAGGCAAGTCACCCAAAAGCCCAAGACCTTTAACAAAAACTTTAGTTTAGATGCTCAGTAGCAGATATATATAGTTTCATAATTTTTCCATAGGTGTTGGTACATGTTTCTGATTTTAATATTTGAAAAACAGAACATTGTTTGATTTTTAGTAAATTCATAGAAGCTCAACTTGACCCCAAACCAGAGCCAAAGGTCTTAGTTTAGGGCCTACTTCAAACTAAAAATGGTCCCATGCCTGTAACATAACTTTGAATTTCACCGGAAAAGTCGTTACGACTTTTACGGCACCGTTACGGTATTCCCGATGTCGTAAACGGGCAACGACCATCGGAGGGCTCGTGTTCCTGTTAACGTGAGTCAAAACCACTCAAACTTAGTCTCATAGTAACCCAAGACACTTAGTAAAGCCAGTACATGTGATGTGTTTTGGGTTTTTTCCCGAAAACGACATTCGTGTGCCACCCGATATCGGAACCGGGAACCGGAAAACCCGTAACCGGAATCGGTAAAACTGTTTTGGCTATAACTTGAGCTGTAGAACTCCGATTAACTTCGTTCTTTTTGCATTATGTTCATAAACTCAGTAGCTACCTCTCTGCATCATATGGCATCATTTGGGCATCATGACATCATGGCATGCATCTCATACCGTCGCGTTTTTACTTTATAGCTTACGAACCGCCAGAGAGTGACGCGGGTGCTGCTACGGGAGAAGCACCAGAGGTTGATCCAGCTGCTGAGGAAGTCAACACCGCTGCTGTTGAAGGCAAGCACCTCATATTGCTACCCTAAGTAATTTACTTAATGATTAATATGAATGCTTACGTATAGGAATGCATAAAGTCGGGCTTAGTAGTAACACTGGGAAAATCTATTATTGTTGCATGTACCCCTCCTTGATATTGAATACGTCGCCTTGTCAACCTGGGTAGAGTGTCCTTGTTCGAGTCGCGAAATGCTTAGCCATGCTTAGATAACACGGTAGAAGTCGAGTGGTAAGTCCCACTCGCACGTATAGGAACCACCTTGATTACTTATGGACTTGTGACGAGTTCATATGATGGTAAAAGTTAAAAAGTGTTAAAAGCTGAAATCTGGACGGTGGGATAGGAGTGCAGCAAGACATGGAGGTCTTGTGTGCCGTAGGCCCCGTCTGGGTTGACCTAGGAACCGGCCATGTTATTCTTGTCCTGAGCACTTTCCGTTCATACCACATGTCCGATATAATGGTAAGACAAGCTGAGTATCTCACTGCGTACCAACGTTTGGCCGATGACTGCACGGTGTGTGGAACGAGGGAGTCATGGGTGCCTGCGAGGCCGTGACACTCGATGAGGGACTCACGTGTGCCTGCGAGGCCGTGGTACTCGGCACCGTGTGGATTTTCCAACCGTGTGGGCACGAGTGTGAAAAAGGTTGACATGAGTACCCCCTTGTGTAACTTTAGCGGGTTGCATGAGCCGTATGGTCCTCAGTCGTGTGGGTACAGTTGGACTCCCCTGCAGGGTGTAAAATCGGTTCGAATCCGCCGCGGTCTCGGTTATGATCAAGCTCAGTGTCCTTTGGATTATATCGTAGAGTTGTCACATAACATGATGGAAATTGGGATGTTGTTGATGAAATTGGGACATGGTTATTGGTATCCATGGTTCGGATGGAACATGGATGATGGCATATACATGGTTTATGGTTACATGGTACTTAGGGATTGGGTTTATTAGAAGTTCATGCCCGCAGAGTCTTTTACTTTATGCTTATTCATATATGCTTAGTTTCTGCTTTAAGCAATCGAGTCCATTCCTATACCTTATTTACCTTGCTACAGCCTCATTGCATTATCCTTGGAGTCGGGAACTAATTCCCACAACAGGGTAAGACTTGCGAGTACCTTCGTACTCAATGTTTGTTGTTTAAGTTTTTTGCAGGTGAGGATGAGTTGGTCTTCGGCTACTTTGTCCCCGCCGATGCCGGCGAGGGCGAGGCGTAGTCAAGACATTCGAGTGACCGTGATTTGCGATGTTCGTGGGCTGGGCATCGCAATCCTTTGCTGTTTTCTCATTGCAACTGCTGCGACCATCGTTTTTCTTAGAATTGCTTCCGCTCTTTAATTTGTTAGTTTCAAGACTTATGGTGAACCTTGCTATGTAAGAATACTTTAAATTAATGTTATTAATTAATGTGACCTATGTGATGTATCACCTGTGACGTTGAAGACGTGCTTGGATCTTGGGCATTGCTTGAGAAGCATGTCGGGGGACTGCCGGGTTTATATTCTCTTTTATCGGGTTGAGTTCTCGCATACCATGCATGGGCCGCGAGTCAACTTGGTCAACTTGAATATAAATTGGTCGGGTCTCTCACAGCCGAGCCCGGCGAAGCGGGGACGGACGGATGTGAAATTTTTTTTTGAAGGGTTTGAAAAAAAAAAGCGCCTCGTTTCGAGTCCGTATGCGAAAGTTACGACTGTTTCGATAAAGCACCTCCGGAGGGTGAAAAGGAACGATAAGGTCTGTTTTGTCGGATGCGATCATACCAGCACCAAAGCACCGGATCCCATCAGAACTCTGAAGTTAAGCGTGCTTGGGCGAGAGTAGTACTAGGATGGGTGACCTCCTGGAAAGTCCTCGTGTTGCATCCCTTTTTATTTTTTTTTTGTTTGGTAGCCGTTATTCTGTTTTTTCATCTTTGCTTCGGTAAGACCTTTCGGCTACACAGAGTGCAAGAAACGGCAGACACACGGAGTTCGACTCAAACCCGCCCGCAAAAGACCGAGGCTGGGCCCACCTCATAAAACCGTAGAAATCCAGAACGCTGAATACTCGTTGATCGAGGCGGAATCTCGCGAAACTGAATTCGCCGAGCCCGGCGAAGCGGGGACGGACGGATGTGAAATTTTTTTTTGAAGGGTTTGAAAAAAAAAAGCGCCTCGTTTCGAGTCCGTATGCGAAAGTTACGGCCGTTTCGATAAAGTACCTCCGCATGGTGCTCGCACGTCTCCTCCGGAGGGTGAAAAGGAACGATAAGGTCTGTTTTGTCGGATGCGATCATACCAGCACTAAAGCACCGGATCTCATCAGAACTCCGAAGTTAAGCGTGCTTGGGCGAGAGTAGTTGTCACATCCCAAAAGTTTCAATCTTTTGTCCTTCTGATAATGAGCTCACTGATTCAATCATTTGAATTCGACCTTTTGCTGTTTTGAATTGGGTCAGGGTTTCAAAGTTTTCGTCGTTTTCGCAAAACCTTAATCGTCTTTCAAGAAGCCTTTTGTTTTCTTAATAAAACTACCCCAATGTTTTTGCATAACAATTAACTATACATTAAAATAGAATTTTTGAGATTTTATGAAAATTTTTGGTAAAGGTTTAAACCCTTTTAAAATTCCAACAAATCTGAACTAAGTTAAAAATTCACAGATCTTTAGAGGCTGAATCAGAGGATCTTTCTATAAGAAAAGTTGTTCCAAATAATTCTTTTAGCTCACACAAAAAGTTTCGAAAATTCTTGAGCCCGGGAGCTGGGGTTTTCCATTATCTCAAGAGGGAGGGTAATTGAATTAATTGAAAAATCCAAATTTGAAAACAGGGTGACGGGCTACAGTACGCACCGCCACCCACAGCCAACCGCCGCCGAGCCATGCGCCGGCCGGCCGGTGCCCTGCGCGCCATTACTCCTCGGAGCGGATCGGGGCAAAGGATTTCCTCTCTCGCTGCTCCACTTCCCCTCCCCCTTCCTCTCTCCTCTCTCTCTCCCTTGGCTCCTCCTCTTCGAGTATAAAGCCAAGTACCAGCTCTCCACTCACTCCCCTTCTTCTTTCTTCTTCCTTGCTCTGCTCCTGCCAGTGCGCCACCGCCATTGCCGCCCCACCGACGTCAGCTCACTCCGGCCACTCCCAAGCCTTGCCACCGTGCCAAGCAAGCTCCCCTCGACCCACTGAAGCTCTCCAACCACCGAGCTCACCAGCCGTGCCCTATTTTCACCGGAACGCCTCTGTCATCTCCTCGGCCGAAGGACAACGCTGGCGGCCACCTCTTTCCAAAATTCGTCACCACGGTAGCTCAATCCTTCAATTCCTTTCACCGGCTTATTCCTCTCACCATGGTACACCAATTTGATAAGCTATCGGCCGCAGATCATTGCCGGTGAGGAAGGAACACCTCGCGCCACCGTCGGCAGCCATTGAAGCCGCCACCGGAGCTCACCATCGCCAACCACCCTGCTGCCTTTCTCGTGGCCTTAATCCTTTCCAAATCAGTTCTTTGAACCAAGGTGATGCTCCACGACCATTTAATTCCTGCCCTAACCTTCTTCTCCAGCGAGATTCTCACCGGAGCAACCGCCACTGCCTATTCCCCTGTTTCTGTTACTGTTCCATTCAATTTTCTATTTTCCTTTTATTTAGCCAGAAGTTGCATAGTGTGTAGAAAATCATGGAAAAGTCTAAAAATGCCAAACCTAATTTTTTTTTAATCCTTGAATAACGAATTAATTTTCTGTTAAAGCACTTTTTCAAAAATATCCCTGGAATTTCCTTAATAATTCATTGAAATATTTCTGTTGTTGATTTTTATTTGAAGTTCCAGCGGGTTTCTGGGGTTGATTTTTGTACCATAATTTTTTCTTGGCATGCTGCATCTCCTGTATTTTTACCAGAATTTTTCATGAACATTGTGCATGCATGTCATTGTTATTATCTCCAAAACCCTAGATTATTTACCTTTGTTTAAGGTACATTAGGGAAGTCGCCCAAAAGACCAAGACCTTTAACCAAAACTTTAGTTTAGATTCTCAGTAGTAGCTCTATAAAGTTTCATAATTTTTACATAGGTGTTAGTGCATGTTTCTGATTTTATAAGTTTGAAATACAGAGCATTGTTAGATTTTTAGTAAATTCATAGAAGCCCAACTTGACCCCAAACCAGAGCCAAAAGTCTTAGTTTAGAGCCTACTTTAAACTAAAAATTGTCCCATGCCTGTAACTTAACTTTGAATTTCACCGGAAAAGTCGTTACGACTTTTACGGCACCGTTACGGTATTCCCGATGTCGTAAACAGGGCAACGACCATCGGAGGGCTCGTGTTCCTGTTAACGCGAGTCCAAACCACTCAAACTTAGTCTCATAGTAACCCAAGCCACTTAGTAAAGCCAGTACATGTGATGTGTTTTGGGATTCTTCCCGGAAACGACATCCGTGTGCCACCCGATATCGGAACCGGGAACCCGGGAACCGGGAAACCCGTAACCGGAATCGGTAAAACTGTTTAGGGCATAACTTGAGCTGTAGAACTCCGATTGACTTCATCCTTTTTGCATTGTGTTTGTAGACTCAGTAGCTACCCCTCTGCACCATAGCGCATCATTTGTGCATCATGGCATCGTGGCATACATCTTATCGACGCGTTTTTACTTTATAGCTTACGAACCGCCAGAGAGTGACGCGGGTGCTGCTACGGGAGAAGGACCAGAGGTTGATCTAGCTGCTGAGGAAGACACCACCGCTATTATTGAAGGCAAGCACCTCATATTGCTACCCTAAGTAATTTACTTAATTATTAAATGACTGCTTACGTCTAGGGTTTGCATTAAGTCGGGCATAGTGATAAAATCGGGAACGCCTATTATTGCTGCATGTACCCCTCCTTGCTATTGCTTACGTCACCTTGACAAACTGGGTAGAGTGTAATTGTTTTGAGTCACGAAATTCTTAGCCATGCTTAGATAACACGGTAGAAGTCGAGTGGTAAGTCCCACTCGCACGTATAGGAACCACCTTGATTACTTATGGACTTGTGGCGAGTTCATATGTTGGTAAAAGTTGAAAAGTGTTGAAAGCTGAAATCTGGACGGTGGGATAGGAGTGCAGCAAGACATGGAGGTCTTGTGTGCCGTAGGCCCCGTCTGGGTTGACCTAGGACCCGGCCGTGTTATTCTTGGCCTGAGCACTTTCCGTTCATACCACATGTCCGATATAATGGTAAGACAAGCTGAGTATCTTACTGCGTACCAACGTTTGGCCGATGACTGCACGGTGTGTGGAACGAGGGAGTCATGGGTGCCTGCGAGGCCGTGACACTCGACGAGGGACTCACGTGTGCCTGCGAGGCCGTGGTACTCGGCACCGTGTGGATTTTCCAACCGTGTGGGCACGAGTGTGAGAAAGGTTGACATGAGTACCCCCTTGTGTAACTTTAGCGGGTTGCATGAGCCGTATGGTCCTTAGTCGTGTGGGTACAGTTGGACTCCCCTGCAGGGTGTAAAATCGGTTCGAATCCGCCGCGGTCATGGTTATGATCAAGCTCAGTGTCCTTTGGATAATATCGTAGAGTTGTCAAATAACATGATGGAAATTGGGATGTTGTTGATGGAATTGGAATATGGTTGTTGGTATCCATGGTTCGGATGGAACATGGATGATGGTATGTGCATGGTTTATGGTTACATGGTACTTAGGAAATTGGGTTTATTAGAAGTTCATGCCCGCAGAGTCTTTTACTTTATGCTTATTCATATATGCTTAGTTTCTGCTTTAAGCAATCGAGTCCATTCCTATACCTCATTTACCTTGCTACAGCCTCATTGCATTATCCTTGGAGTCGGGAACTAATTCCCACAACAGGGTAAGACTTGCGAGTACCTTCGTACTCAACGTTTGTTGTTTAAGTTTTTTGCAGGTGAGGATGAGTTGGTCTTCGGCTACTTTGTCCCCGCCGATGCCGGCGAGGGCGAGGCATAGTCAAGACGTTCGAGTGACCGTGATTTGCGATGTTCGTGGGCTGGGCATCGCAATCCTTTGCTGTTTTCTCATTGCAACTGCTGCGACCATCGTCTTTCTTAGAATTGCTTCCGCTCTTTAATTTGTTAGTTTCAAGACTTATGATGAACCTTGGTATGTAAGAATATTTTAAATTAATGTTATTCATTAATGTGACCTATGTGATGTATCACCTGTGACGTTGCCGACGTGCTTGGATCCTGCGCATTGCTTGAGAAGCATGTCGGGGGACTGCCGGGTTTATATTCTCTTTTATCGGGTTGAGTTCTCGCATACCATGCGTGGGCCGCGAGTCAACTTGGTAAACTTGAATATAAATTGGTCGGGTCTCTCACAGTAGTACTAGGATGGGTGACCTCCTAGGAAGTCCTCGCGTTGCGTCCCTTTTTATTTTTTTTTATTTGGTCGTCGTTATTCTGTTTTTTCATCTTTGCTTCAGTAAGACCTTTCGGCTACTCAGAGTGCAAGAAACGGCAGACACACGGAGTTTGACTCAAACCCGCCCGCAAAAGACCGAGGCTGGGCCCACCTCATAAAACCGTAGAAATCCAGAACGCTGAATACTCGTTGATCGAGGCGGAATCTCGCGAAACTGAATTCGCCAAGCCCGGCGAAGCGGGGACGGACGGATGTCAAATTTTTTTTTGAAGGGTTTGAAAAAAAAAGCGCCTCGTTTCGAGTCCGTATGCGAAAGTTACGACCGTTTCGATAAAGCACCTCCAGACGGTAAAAAGGAACGATAAGGTCTGTTTTGGCGGATGCGATCATACCACCACTAAAGCACCGGATCCCTTTAGAACTCCGAAGTTAAGCGTGCTTGGGCGAGAGTAGTACTAGGATGGGTGACCTCCTGGGAAGTCCTTGTGTTGCATCCCTTTTTATTTTTTTTTTGTTTGGTAGTCGTTATTCTATTTTTTCATCTTTGCTTCGGTAAGACCTTTCGGCTACTCAGAGCGCAAGAAACGGCAGACACACGGAGTTCGACTCAAACCCGCCCGCAAAAGACCGAGGCTGGACCCACCTCACAAAACCGTCCGGAAATCCAGAACGCTGAATACTCGTTGATCGAGGCAGAATCTCGCGAAACTGAATTCGCCGAGCCCGGCAGAGCCGGGACGGATGGATGTGAAATTTTTTTTGAAGGGTTTGAAAAAAAAAGCATCTCGTTTCGAGTCCATATGCGAAAGTTACGGCCGTTTCGATAAAGCATCTCCGCATGGTGCTCGGACGTCCCCTCCGGAGGGTGAAAAGGAACGATAAGATCTATTTTGTTGGACGCGATCATACCAGCACTAAAGCACCGGATCCCATCAAAACTCCAAAGTTAAGCGTGCTTGGGCGAGAGTAGTACTAGGATGGGTAACCTCCTGGGAAGTCTTCGTGTTGCATCCCTTTTTATTTTTTTTATTTAGTCGCCGTTGTTCTGTTTTTTCATCTTTACTTCGGTAAGACCTTTCGGCTACTCAGAGCGCAAGAAACGGCAGACACACGGAGTTCGACTCAAACCCGCCCGCAAAAGACCGAGGTGGGCCCACCTCATAAAACCGTTCGAAAATCTAGAACGCTGAATACTCGTTGATCGAGGCGAAATCTCGCGAAACTGAATTCGTCGAGCCCGACGAAGCCGGGACGGACGGATGTGAAATTTTATTTTAAGGGTTTGAAAAAAAAAAAGCGCCTCGTTTCGAGTCCGTATGCGAAAGTTACGGCCGTTTCGATAAAGCACCTCTGGAGGGTGAAAACTAACGATAAGGTCTGTTTTGTCGGATGCGATCATGCCAGCACTAAAGCACCGGATCCCATTAGAACTCCGAAGTTAAGCGTGCTTGGGTGAGAGTAGTACTAGGATGGGTGACCTCCTGGGAAGTCCCCGTGTTGCATCCCTTTTTATTTTTTTTTTCATTTCATCGCCGTTATTCTGTTTTTTCATCTTTGATTCGGTAAGACCTTTCGGCTATTCAGAGCGCAAGAAATGGCAGGCACACGGAGTTCGACTCAAACCCGCCCGCAAAAGACCGAGGCTGGGCCCACCTCATAAAACCGTCCAGAAATCCAGAACGCTGAATACTCCTTGATCGAGGCCGAATCTCGCGAAACTGAATTCGCCGAGCCCGGCGAAGCTGGGACGGATGGATGTGAAATTTTTTTTGAAGGGTTTGAGATTTTTCTACTTAGATGAAAAAATCGTACAAAAAAAAAAGCGTCTCGTTTCGAGTCCGTATGCGAAAGTTACGACCGTTTCGATAAAGCTTCTCCGGAGGGTGAAAAGGAACGATAAGGTCTGTTTTGTCGGATGCGATCATACCAGCACTAAAGCACCGGATCCCATCAAAACTCCGAAGTTAAGCTTGCTTGGGCGAGAGTCGTACTAGGATGGGTGACCTCCTTGGAAGTCCTCGTGTTGCATCCCTTTTTATTTTTTTTCATTTGGTTGTCGTTATTCTGTTTTTTCATCTTTGAGTCGGTAAGACCTTTCGGCTACTCAGAGGGCAAGAAACGGCAGACACACGGAGTTCGACTCAAACCCGCCCACAAAAGACTGAGGCTGGGCCCACCTCATAAAACCGTCCGGAAATCCAGAACGCTGAATACTCCTTGATCGAGGCCGAATCTCGCGAAACTTAATTCGCCGCGCCCGACGAAGCGGGGACGGACGGATGTGAAATTTTTTTTTGAAGGGTTTGAAAAAAAAAAGCGTCTCGTTTCGAGTCCGTATGCGAAAGTTACGACCGTTTCGATAAAGCACCTCCGGAGGGCGAAAAGGAACGATAAGGTCTGTTTTGTCGGATGCGATCATACCAGCACTAAAGCACCGGATCCCATCAGAACTCCGAAGTTAAGCGTGCTTGGGCGAGAGTAGTACTAGGATGGGTGACCTCCTTGGAAGTCCTCGTGTTGCATCCCTTTTTATTTTTTTTTTCATATGGTCGCCGTTATTCTGTTTTTTCATCTTTGATTCGGTAAGACCTTTCGGCTACTCAGAGCGCAAGAAACGGCAGACACACGGAGTTTGACTCAAACCCGCCCGCAAAAGACCGAGGCTGGGCCCACCTCATAAAACCGTCCGGAAATCCAGAACGCTGAATACTCCTTGATCGAGGCCGAATCTCGCGAAACTGAATTCGCCGAGCTCGGCGAAGCGGGGACGGACGGATGTGAATTTTTTTTTTTGAAGGGTTTGAAAAAAAAAAGCGTCTCATTTCGAGTCCGTATGGGAAAGTTACGACCGTTTCGATAAAGCACCTCCGGAGGATGAAAAGGAACGATAAGGTCTGTTTTGTCGGATGCGATCATACAAGCACTAAAGCACCGGATCCCATCCGAACTCCGAAGTTAAGCGTGCTTGGGCGAGAGTAGTACTAAGATGGGTGACCTCCTCGAAAGTCCTCGTGTTGCATCCCTTTTTATTTTTTTTTCATTTGATCGCCGTTATTCTGTTTTTTCATCTTTGATTCGGTAAGACCTTTCGGCTACTCAGAGCGCAAGAAACGGCAGACACACGGAGTTCGACTCAAACTCGCCCGCAAAACACCGAGGCTGGGCCCACCTCATAAAACCGTCCGGAAATCCAGAACGCTGAATGCTCTTGGATCGAGGCCGAATCTCGCGAAACTGAATTCGCCGAGCTCGGCGAAGCGGGGACGGACGGATGTGAATTTTTTTTTTTTGAAGGGTTTGAAAAAAAAAAGCGTCTCGTTTCGAGTCCGTATGCGAAAGTTACGACCGTTTCGATAAAGCACCTCCGGAGGATGAAAAGGAACGATAAGGTCTGTTTTGTCGGATGCGATCATACAAGCACTAAAGCACCGGATCCCATCAGAACTCCGAAGTTAAGCGTGCTTGGGCGAGAGTAGTACTAAGATGGGTGACCTCCTCGGAAGTCCTCGTGTTGCATCCCTTTTTATTTTTTTTTTCATTTGATCGCCGTTATTCTGTTTTTTCATCTTTGATTCGGTAAGACCTTTCGGCTATTCAGAGCGCAAGAAATGGCAGACACACGGAGTTCGACTCAAACCCGCCCGCAAAAGACCGAGGCTGGGCCCACCTCATAAAACCGTCCGGAAATCTAGAACGCTGAATACTCCTTGATCGAGGCCGAATCTCGCGAAACTGAATTCGTCGAGCTCGCCGAAGCCGGGACGGACGGATGTGAAATTTTTTTTGGAAGGGTTTGAAAAAAAAAAAGCGTCTCGTTTCGAGTCCGTATGCGAAAGTTACGACCGTTTCGATAAAGCACCTCCGGAGGGTGAAAAGGAACGATAAGGTCTGTTTTGTCGGATGCGATCATACCAGCACTAAAGCACCAGATCCCATCAGAACTCCGAAGTTAAGCGTGCTTGGGCGAGAGTAGTACTAAGATGGGTGACCTCCTCGGAAGTCCTCGTGTTGCGTCCCTTTTTATTTTTTTTCATTTGGTCGTCGTTATTCTGTTTTTTCATCTTTGATTCAGTAAGACCTTTCGGCTACTCAGAGGGCAAGAAACGGCAGACACACGGAGTTCGACTCAAACCCGCCCACAAAAGACCGAGGCTGGGCCCACCTCATAAAACCGTCCGGAAATCCAGAACGCTGAATACTCGTTGATCGAGGCCGAATCTCGCGAAACTTAATTCGCCGAGCCCGGTGAAGCTGAGACGGATGGATGTGAAATTTTCTTTTGAAGGGTTTGAGATTTTTCTACTTAGATGAAAAAATCGTACAAAAAAAAGCGTCTCGTTTCGAGTCCGTATGCGAAAGTTACGACCGTTTCGATAAAGCACCTCCGGAGGGTGAAAAGGAACGATAAGGTCTATTTTGTCGGATGCGATCATACCAGCACTAAAGCACCGGATCCCATCAGAACTCCGAAGTTAAGCGTGCTTGGGCGAGAGTAGTACTAAGATGGGTGACCTCCTCGGAAGTCCTCGTGTTGATTCCCTTTTTATTTTTTTTTCATTTGATCGCCGTTATTCTGTTTTTTCATCTTTGATTCGGTAAGACCTTTCGGCTATTCAGAGCGCAAGAAATGGTAGGCACACGGAGTTCGACTCAAACCCGCCCGCAAAAGACCAAGGCTGGGCCCACCTCATAAAACCATCCGGAAATCCAGAACGCTGGATACTCCTTGATCGAGGCCGAATCTCGTGAAACTGAATTCGCTGAGCCCGACGAAGCGGGGACGGACGGATGTGAAATTTTTTTTTGAAGGGTTTGAAAAAAAAAGCGTCTCGTTTCGAGTCCATATGCGAAAGTTACGACCGTTTCGATAAAGCACCTCCGGAGGGTGAAAAGGAACGATAAGGTTTGTTTTGTCGGATGCGATCATACCAGCACTAAAGCACCGGATCCCATCAGAACTCCGAAGTTAAGCGTGCTTGGGCGAGAGTAGTACTAAGATGGGTGACCTCCTCGGAAGTCCTCGTGTTGCATCCCTTTTTATTTTTTTTTCATTTCATCGCCGTTATTTTGTTTTTTCATCTTTGATTCGGTAAGACCTTTCGGCTACTCAGAGCGCAAGAAACAGCAGACACACGGAGTTCGACTCAAACCCGCCCGCAAAAGACCGAGGCTGGGCCCACCTCATAAAACCGTCCGAAAATCCAGAACGCTGAATACTCCTTGTTCGAGGCTGAATCTCACGAAACTGAATTCGCCGAGCCCGGCAAAGCCGGGACGGGTGGATGTGAAATTTTTTTTTTGAAGGGTTTGAAAAAAAAAGCGTCTCGTTTCTAGTCCGTATGCGAAAGTTAGGACCGTTTCGATAAAGCACCTCCGGAGGGTGAAAAGGAACGATAAGGTCTGTTTTGTCGGATGCGATCATACCAGCACTAAAGCACCGGATCCCATCAGAACTCCGAAGTTAAGCGTGCTTGGGTGAGAGTAGTACTAGGATGGGTGACCTCCTCGGAAGTCCTCGTGTTGCGTCCCTTTTTATTTTTTTTCATTTGGTCGTCGTTATTCTGTTTTTTCATCTTTGATTCGGTAAGACCTTTCGGCTACTCAGAGGGCAAGAAACGGCAGACACACGGAGTTCGACTCAAACCCGCCCACAAAAGACCGAGGCTGGGCCCACCTCATAAAACCGTCCGGAAATCCAGAACGCTGAATACTCCTTGATCGAGGCCGAATCTCGCGGAACTTAATTCGCCGAGCCCGGTGAAGCTGGGACGGATGGATGTGAAATTTTCTTTTGAAGGGTTTGAGATTTTTCTACTTAGATGAAAAAATCGTACAAAAAAAAAGCGTCTCGTTTCGAGTCCGTATGCGAAAGTTACGACCGTTTCGATAAAGCACCTCCGGAGGGTGAAAAGGAACGATAAGGTCTGTTTTGTCGGATGCGATCATACCAGCACTGAAGCACCGGATCGCATCAGAACTCCGAAGTTAAGCGTGCTTGGGCGAGAGTAGTACTAAGATGGGTGACCTCCTCGGAAGTCCTCGTGTTGATTCCCTTTTTTTTTTTCATTTGATCGCCGTTATTCTGTTTTTTCATCTTTGATTCGGTAAGACCTTTCGGCTATTCAGAGCGCAAGAAATGGCAGGCACACGGAGTTCGACTCAAACCCGCCCGCAAAAGACCAAGGCTGGGCCCACCTCATAAAACCATCCGGAAATCCAGAACGCTGGATACTCCTTGATCGAGGCCGAATCTCATGAAACTGAATTCGCTGAGCCCGACGAAGCGGGGACGGAGGATGTGAAATTTTTTTTTGAAGGGTTTGAAAAAAAAAAAGCGTCTCGTTTCGAGTCCATATGCGAAAGTTACGACCGTTTCGATAAAGCACCTCCGGAGGGTGAAAAGGAACGATAAGGTCTGTTTTGTCGGATGCGATCATACCAGCATTAAAGCACCGGATCCCATCAGAACTCCGAAGTTAAGCGTGCTTGGGCGAGAGTAGTACTAAGATGGGTGACCTCCTCGGAAGTCCTCGTGTTGCATCCCTTTTTATTTTTTTTTCATTTCATCGCCGTTATTCTGTTTTTTCATCTTTGATTCGGTAAGACCTTTCGGCTATTCAGAGCGCAAGAAATGGCAGGCACACGGAGTTCGACTCAAACCCGCCCGCAAAAGACCGAGGCTGGGCCCACCTCATAAAACCGTCCAGAAATCCAGAACGCTGAATACTCCTTGATCGAGGCCGAATCTCGCGAAACTGAATTCGCCGAGCCCGGCGAAGCTGGGACGGATGGATGTGAAATTTTTTTTTGAAGGGTTTGAGATTTTTCTACTTAGATGAAAAAATCGTACAAAAAAAAAAGCGTCTCGTTTCGAGTCCGTATGCGAAAGTTACGACCGTTTCGATAAAGCTTCTCCGGAGGGTGAAAAGGAACGATAAGGTCTGTTTTGTCGGATGCGATCATACCAGCACTAAAGCACCGGATCCCATCAAAACTCCGAAGTTAAGCTTGCTTGGGCGAGAGTCGTACTAGGATGGGTGACCTCCTTGGAAGTCCTCGTGTTGCATCCCTTTTTATTTTTTTTTCATTTGGTTGTCGTTATTCTGTTTTTTCATCTTTGATTCGGTAAGATCTTTCGGCTACTCAGAGGGCAAGAAACGGCAGACACACGGAGTTCGACTCAAACCCGCCCACAAAAGACCGAGGCTGGGCCCACCTCATAAAACCGTCCGGAAATCCAGAACACTGAATACTCCTTGATCGAGGCCGAATCTCGCGAAACTTAATTCGCCGAGCCCGACGAAGCGGGGACGGACGGATGTGAAATTTTTTTTTGAAGGGTTTGAAAAAAAAAGCGTCTCGTTTTGAGTCCGTATGCGAAAGTTACGACCGTTTCGATAAAGCACCTTCGGAGGGTGAAAAGGAACAATAAGGTCTGTTTTGTCGTATGCGATCATACCAGCACTAAAGCACCGGATCCCATCAGAACTCCGAAGTTAAGCGTGCTTGGGTGAGAGTAGTACTAGGATGGGTGATGTCACATCCCAAAAAAAAGTTGCAATCTTTTGTTCTTTTGAATTTGAGCTCACTGACTCAATCTTTTGATTCCAACCTTTTCCTGTTTTGAATTTGGGTCAGAGTTTCGAGTTTTCGTCGTTTTCGCAAAACCCTAATCGACTTTCAAGAAGCCTTTTGTTTTCTTAATAAAACTACCCCAATGTTTTTGCATAACAATTAACTATACATTAAAATAGAATTTTGTAGATTTTATGAAACTTTTTGGTCAAGGTTTAAACCCTTTTAAAATTCCAACACATCTAAACTAAGTTAAAAATTCACAGATCTTTAGAAGCTGAATCAGTGAACCTTCCTTTAATAAAAGTTGTTCCGAATAATTCCTTTAGTACACAAAAAAAGTTTCAAAAATTTTTGAGCTCGGGAGCTAGGGTTTTCAATTGTCTCTAGAGGGAGGTTAATTGAATTAATTAAAATCGAATTTGACAATACGCTGACGGTGAACAGTATGCCGCCCGCAGCGACCATTGCCGTGGCTGGCAGCCCGAGCGCAGCGCCGGCCGCCCCAGCCTTTCCGCGCCTCCTTTACTCGCCCAAGGTTGAATCTTGCCCAAAGATCTTCCCTCCTACCTCTGCTCCCTTCCTCCTCCCTCTCCCATCTTTCTCCTCTGGCACACGGCAAGGCGCAGACACACCATCGCCCACTGCCGAGCCACCGCCTCCCGCGCCCAATTGCCGGCCGCCGCACCTCTGCCCTATCCCCGTGCGCCCCGGCTCTCTCTCCCTCCCTTGGCTCAGTTTCCCCTCGAGTACAAGGCCGAAGCACCAGCACCACCTCCTTTCCCTTCTTCTTTCTCTGTTCTGCCGCGCACCACAGAACACCGCCGCCATTGCCACCCCACCGACGCCAGCTCGCCCCGGCCACTCCCAAGCCGCGCCACCGTGCCCGGAAGATCCCCCTCAACTCCCTGTTGCTCTCCGTCCACCAAGGCCACCAGCCGTGCCCCCTGTCGCCCGGAACACCGCCGCCCCTGTTCCTCGGCCGACAACAACGCCGGCGGCCACCTCTTCCCAAAATTCGTCACCACGGTAGCTCGATTCTTCAATTCCTTCAACCGGCTTATTCCTCTCACCATGGTACATCAATTTGATAAGCTATCGGCCGTAGATCATCGCCGGTGAGGAAGGAACACCTCGCGCCACCATCGGCCGCCATTGAAGCCGCCACCGGAGCTCACCGTCGCCAACCACCCTGCTGCCTTTCCCGTGGCCTTAATCCTTTCCAAATCAGTTCTTTGGATCAAGGTGATGCTCTACGACCTTTCAATTTCCCTCCTAGCCCCCTCCTCCGGTGAGATTCTCACCGGAGCAACCGCCACTGCCTGTTCCCCTGTTTCTGTTACTGTTCCATTCATTTTCTATTTTCCTTTTATTTAGCTAGAAGTTGCATAGTGTGTAGAAAATCATGGAAAAGTCTAAAAATGCCAAACCTAATTTTACTTGAATCCTTGAATAATGAGTTAATTTTCTGTTAAAGCACTTTTTCAAAAATGTCCCTGGAATTTCTTTAATAATTCAATGTATTATTTCTGTTGTTGATTTTTATTTGAAGATCCAGAAGGTTTCTACGGTTGATTTTTGTACCATAATTTTATCTTGGCATGATGCATCTCCTGCATTTTTATCAGAATTTTTCATAAACATTTGTGCATGCATGTCATTGATATCATCTCCAAAACCCTAGATTATTTACCTTTGTTTAAAGTACATTGGGGAAGCCGCCCAAAAGCCCAAGACCTTTAACAAGAACTTTAGTTTAGATGCTCAGTAGAAGATATATAAAGTTTCATGATTTTTGCATAAGTTTTAGTACATGTTTCTGATTTTATAAGTTTGGAAAATAGAGCCTTGTTAGATTTTTAGTAAATTCATAGAAGCTCAACTTGACCCCAGACCAGAGCCAAAAGTCTTATTTTAGAGCCTAATTTAAACTAAAAATGGTCCCATGCCTGTAACTTAACTTTGAATTTCACCAGAAAAGTCGTTACGACTTTTACGGCACCGTTACGGTATTCCCGATGTCGTAAACGGGCAACGACCATCGGAGGGCTCGTGTTCCTGTTAACGCGAGTCAAAACCACTCAAACCTAGTCTCATAGTAACCCAAGCCACTTAGTAAAGCCAGTACATGTGATGTGTTTTGGGAATTTTTCCCGGAAATGACATCCGTGTGCCACCCGATATCGGAACCGGAACCCGGGAACCGGGAAAACCCGTAACCGGAATCGGTAAAACTGTTTTGGTCATAACTTGAGCTGTAGAACTCCGATTAACTTCGTTTTTTTTGCATTGTGCTCATAAACTCAGTAGCTACCTCTCTGCATCATATCGCATCATTTGGGCATCTTGGCATCATGGCATGCATCTCATACCGTCGCGTTTTTACTTTATAGCTTACGAACCGCCAGAGAGTGACGCTGGTGCTGCTGCGGGAGAAGCACCAGAGGTTGATCCAGCTGCTGAGGAAGTCAACACCGCTGCTGTTGAAGGCAAGCACCTCATATTGCTACCCTAAGTAATTTACTTAATGATTAATATGAATGCTTACGTATAGGAATGCATAAAGTCGGGCTTAGTAGTAACATTGGGAAAACCTATTATTGTTGCATGTACCCCTCCTTGGTATTGAATACGTCGCCTTGTCAACCTGGGTAGAGTGTCTTTGTTCGAGTCATGAAATGCTTAGCCATGCTTAGATAACACGGTAGAAGTCGAGTGGTAAGTCCCACTCGCACGTATAGGAACCACCTTGATTACTTATGGACTTGTGGCGAGTTCATATGTTGGTAAAAGTTGAAAAGTGTTAAAAGCTAAAATCTGGATGGTGGGATAGGAGTGCAGCAAGACATGGAGGTCTTGTGTGCCGTAGGTCCCGTCTGGGTTGACCTAGGACCCGGCCGTGTTATTCTTGGCCTGAGCACTTTCCGTTCATACCACATGTCCGATATAATGGTAAGACAAGCTGAGTATCTCACTGCGTACCAACGTTTGGCCGATGACTGCACAGTGTGTGGAACGAGGGAGTCATGGGTGCCTGCGAGGCCGTGACACTCGACGAGGGACTCACGTGTGCCTACGAGGCCGTGGTACTCGGCACCGTGTGGATTTTCCAACCGTGTGGGCACGAGTGTGAAAAAGGTTGACATGAGTACCCCCTTGTGTAACTTTAGCGGGTTGCATGAGCCGTATGGTCCTCAGTCGTGTGGGTACAGTTGGACTCCCCAGCAGGGTGTAAAATCGGTTCGAATCCGCCGCGATCTCGGTTATGATCAAGCTCAGTGTCCTTTGGATAATATCGTAGAGTTGTCACATAACATGTTGGGAATTGGGATATTGTTGATGGAATTGGAATATGGTTATTGGTATCCATGGTTCGGATGGAACATGGATGATGGTATGCACATGGTTTATGGTTACATGGTACTTAGGGATTGGGTTTATTAGATGTTCATGCCCGCAGAGTCCTTTTACTTTATGTTTATTCACATATGCTTAGTTCTGTTTTAAGCAATTGAGTCCATTCCTATACCTTATTTACCTTGCTACAGCCTCATTGCATTATCCTTGGAGTCGGGAAATAATTCCCACAACAGGGTAAGACTTGCGAGTACCTTCGTACTCAACGTTTCTTGCTTAAGTTTTTGCAGGTGAGGATGAGTTGGTCTTCGGCTACTTTGTCCCCGCCGATGCCGGCGAGGGCGAGGCGTAGTCAAGACGTTCGAGTGACCGTGATTTGCGATGTTCATGGGCTGGGCATCGCAATCCTTTGCTGTTTTCTCATTGCAACCGCTGCGACTATCGTCTTCCTTAGAATCGCTTCCGCTCTTTGATTTTTTTTGTTTCAAGACTTATGATGAACCTTGGTATGTAAGAATATTTTAAATTAATATTATTCATTAATGTGACCTATGTGATGTATCACCTGTGACGTTGCCGACGTGCTTGGATCTTGGGCATTGCTTGAGAAGCATGTCGGGGGACTGCCGGGTTTATATTCTCTTTTATCGGGTTGAGTTCTCGCATACCATGCGTGGGCCACGAGTCAACTTGGTAAACTTGAATATTAATTGGTCGGGTCTCTCACAGGTGACCTCCTGGGAAGTCCCCGTGTTGCATCCCTTTTTATTTTTTTTCATTTGGTCGCCGTTATTCTGTATTTTAATCTTTGATTCGGTAAGACCTTTCGGCTACTCAGAGCGCACGAAACGGCAGACACACGGAGTTCGACTCAAACCCGCCCGCAAAAGACCGAGGCTGGGCCCACCTCATAAAACCGTCCGAAAATCTAGAACGCTGAATACTCCTTGATCGAGGCCGAATCTCGCGAAACTGAATTCGCCGAGCCCGGCAAAGCCGGGACGGACGGATGTGAAATTTTTTTTTTTTGAAGGGTTTGGAAAAAAAAAGCGTCTCGTTTCGGGTCCGTATGCGAAAGTTACGACCGTTTCGATAAAGCACCTCCGGAGGGTGAAAAGGAACGATAAGGTCTGTTTTGTTGGATGTGATCATACTAGCACTAAAGCACCGGATCCCATCAGAACTCCAAAGTTAAGCGTGCTTGGGTGAGAGTAGTACTAGGATGGGTGACCTCCTGGGAAGTCCTCGTTTTCATCTTTTTTTATTTTTTTTCATTTGGTCGCCGTTATTCTGTTTTTTCATCTTTGATTCGGTAAGACCTTTCGGCTACTCAGAGCGCAAGAAACGGCAGACACACGGAGTTCGACTCAAACCCGCCCGCAAAAGACCGAGGCTGGGCCCACCTCATAAAACCATCCGAAAATCTAGAACGCAGGATACTCCTTGATCGAGGCCGAATCTCGTGAAACTGAATTCGCTGAGCCCGACGAAGCGGGGACGGACGGATGTGAAATTTTTTTTTGAAGGGTTTGAAAAAAAAAAGCGTCTCGTTTCGAGTCCGTATGCGAAAGTTACGACCGTTTCGATAAAGCACCTCCGGAGGGTGAAAAGTAACGATAAGGTTTGTTTTGTCCGATGTGATCATGCCAGCACTAAAGGACCGGATCCCATCAGAACTTCGAAGTTAAGCATGCTTGGGCGAGAGTTGTACTAGGATGAGTGACCTCCTGGGAAGTCCTCGTGTTGCATCCCTTTTTATTTTTTTTTCATTTGGTCGTCGTTATTCTGTTTTTTCATCTTTACTTCGGTAAGGCCTTTCGGCTACTCAGAGCGCATGAAACGGCAGACACACGGAGTTCGACTCAAGCCCACCCGACGTACCGCCCGCAAAAGACCGAGGCTGGGCCCACCTCATAAAACCGTTCGGAAATCCAGAACGCTAAATACTCGTTGATCGAGGCCGAATCTCGCGAAACTGAATTCGCCGAGCCCGGCAAAGCCGGGACGGACGGATGTGAATTTTTTTTTGAAGGGTTTGAAAAAAAAAAAGCGCCTCGTTTCAAGTCCGTATGCGAAAGTTACGGCCGTTTCGATAAAGCACCTCCGGATGGTGCTCGCACGTCCCCTCCAGAGGGTGAAAAGGAACGATAAGGTCTGTTTTGTCGGATGCGATCATACCAGCACTAAAGCACCAGATCCCATCAGAACTCCGAAGTTAAGCGTGCTTGGGCGAGAGTAGTACTAGGATGGGTGACCTCTTGGGAAATTAGGGACTGGTCAAAACAGCAAATATAAAAACGGACAATAATTTGAGAAGGGGAGAACTATGACAAACACCAGCGAGAAAATTGGATTTGACAACAGATGAAGTGCAGGAAAGGGGCAGATTAACTCACAGCTGGATGTCGACCCCTAGGAGACATACATACGAACGGCCTTCCTATGAGCAATAGCAGGACCACCACCGATGAGTGCACTCCAAGCGCGTTGCCCCCCCCCTCCCACCCCCCCCCCCAACTTCATCGCCACCGCATGTACCTGACAAGCGAAACCAACCACGACTTAGTTGGAATGCGGTGCACCGAACCCACATGACCAGCTCAGGCACTCACGTCAGCATTACGCTGAACACCTTATAGGCGTACCTCATATATAGGCATATGCCCGGCACGGGCATTTGGAGACAGGGTACGGTAGATAGTAGAGACTTGAGAGCGTGTTCCACCAGAGACATGCAGCGCCGCCTCAGCTCTCTTGCTACGTCCTCCCGCACTCATCCCCTGCAGATATCGGGCGTCGTCCCGTTTTCAGATGATGCAATGAGCATGGGGCAATGCTCTTTTATGAGGAGGAAACGGAGATGGAAGAGAGTGGCAAGGGGTGGCAATCAAATCCTCTAAGGCATGTTTGGAAAGGTGGGTCTACCCCGGGGATACGCAGGGTAAGACCGGGCAGGCAGACGCGCGGGAGTCAGCCACGGGAAATTTTGTCGTGCCGTTTGGGAACACGCCGCAAGGTGACAGAAAACTCGGCTTTGACTGGTTTTGACGGGGCAGGAAAACACTCCTCGGGAGGCCGGGCTGCTGGCCTCGTCTCTTGTCGCCGCTGCCGCCTCCCGATCGATGGAGAAGGACGCCGCCTCTGGACGCCGCTGTTTCTCCGACCCTGCGGCTCCTTCAAACACGCGACGAAGCTTACCTCCTTCTCTCCTTTGCTTGACATGGGACGCAAAGCCAGTGCCACCTCCCCACACCTCGGGCTGATGTGGTGAACTCGCTCCCCACCCTCCCTCTCCCTCCCTCTCTCCCTCTCTCTCTTTCTTGCCCAGATACATCCCTGGATTACCCCCGCTCTCCTTCTGATGAGGACATCACACCCATGGATACACACAATAATTCTCCCGCTGCTACAAATGAAGGTCCAATCACCAGAGCTCGCGCCCGTTAACTTAATATAGAGGTGAGCTCGTTCCTTAGCACTCCATTACGAATTCTTGAGGATAGATTACTACCTTATGATGTTATTATGATTAGGAATCATGGAGAGGTTAGAGGAACGATGGAAGACCAGGTTGGAGTCAGCCAAGGACGTCCAAGCCAAGTCAGAGGCCCAGCCCACGTTAACTTCGAATCCAATTCAGAGTCCAAGAGCAGTCTCCACTAAAACGGACGCCCAAGTTGCATACGTACTCCATTTTAGGCAATCTACCACTTCACGAAAAGAGGACGAGACCATCTTTCCAACGGGACCAGTCCCATATGTCCAAATTCCTTCGGAGTCGACAGGAATCACCAAAACAGTGAGCCGTCCAGAATATGTCAGGGTGCTGCGACACCGATTTTGGGCCGGATGGCCTTGTATCGAGTTAGAGTCCATTAGGGTTTCATCTAGAGGGACTTGACCCTCCCCAAGTCCTTTATATTCAGCCGTCACCCCCTCCATTAGGGTCGGGTTTTGCTTAGATTATATCTGTATACACAGATTCGTCGTTTCATCGGTTTGTGAGACCCTAACTTGTGAGTTTAATCTATATCTGCAAATTTGGTTGCTTTCCACTTCATTCTTGCTTGTGTTCTTCGATTCGCAGGCAAGGATTAGCCTTCTCGGTGAGGTCATCCGTATTCGCGCAGGTGATAACCAGAGGAGATGTGGTGCTGCGATTGCAGGGTTCGGGACGTGCCGTTCGGAAGCCGGATCGATTTGTGTTGCGACTCCGCCCAAATCGTTGATTATCAGGACCTGTAGGAAGATCGGGACCCCCGTCCCCATCAAGTGGTAACCAGAGCTTCAGGTGTTCCCTCAGGTTCGCCTTTGTTTACCCTAATTCCTTGTTTCGTTTCATCCTATAGTCCATAAAAAAAAGCCAAAAACAGAATCGTAGTTTTAGGTTACATCCTGTTCAAAACCGTATTTAGCCATTGCATTTTCAATTTCAGAGTCCGTAGTGTTGAGTACGTGTCCTTAGTTACATTTTGTTGCTGGTTTAGATCGTGTCTGGTTACGGTTTGTTTTGCTTCCGCTACCTTGTGTGAAACCCTAGCCGTCAATTTTTTTTTCCCACCCTGATTCCACCCTGAATTTAGTTTGTTACATCACATCTGTTATTTATTTTGACCACCCACTATTAGTTTCCACCTTTTACACAGCTTCCGCCATCAAATTCTTCGTTTCTCCGCGACCCGATTCATTGTCTGCCGTAATACGCATGCTGATTCGGACACCCTTCCATAAAACGGCCATAACTTTTGCATACGAACTCGAAATCAGGCAAACTTTATATGTAAAATGATCGGCACGAAATTTCGCATTTTTTTCACCCCGCTTTGCCGGGTTTGCCGCTTTTAGAATCCTGAAATTCACCCTGGAAGGTACCCATATCGGAGGTCGAACGTTCTGCCCCAACTTTCAGGCAGCTTTAGAAATTTCCATAGACCACATATTTGATCCAGTTGATCTGCAGATTTGTGTGGTTCCTATTTCTATGCTTTGCTTGCTAAAAAAAATATAAAAAAAATAAAAGGTAAAAAGTAAAAATATTTTGGTGTCAAAAATTTCAAGTTTTTGCCAAAAATATCAAGTACTAATAGAGAGAGTTCTATTGGTGACAGCAAAAGCATTAGCGACGGAGCATAGAATTGGGTGACATACTATATTTGGCAAGTGCTTGGACTGAATTGAGTTTCCTTTGCCTATTGATCTTTGTTGCTGTTTTTTCTATACATTATCTTTGTCCATGTATCATAACTGTTATAGGACACATTTGGCCAGCAATTAGGACCAATACTTTGGACACTTATTCAGTATTACTATCTGTTTTTGATCTGTGTTCCACTCACATATATATTGGCCTTCCAAGCTCCACATAACCCTTCTGAACAGGCATAGATTCTTCACCCTGTAATCGCCGATCACTTCTCCCAGGTATCTTGCTTTGTGTTCACTTAGATCTTTGCGAGAATGTGACACCCCAGGTGTCACCAGAGCAAAAATCAACAACTGTAAACCCTAATTCATAATTTCACTCACTTTAAAGCAGATTCAATCTTGGAAATAAAAAGAAATATTGCTTAAAAAGCTTTAAAGCAACACTATGAAAAGTTTGACAAACAACAGAACACTATAGCAAAATCCGAAAAAATCTCAACTAACAGAGTCGAAATCCTATTAACAGGAAGAAATCCAAACCCTAACTCATGGCTGTCCAAATTTCCACAGAACCCTAACCATATTTTTACATAAAAATTAAGTACACTTTAAAATAGAATTTTGGGAAATTATTCAAGATTTATAGAAAGGATTTAAACCTCTGAAAAATTCACACAAGCTAGAATCAACTTAGAAATTCAAGAATTTTTAGAGACCAAATCATGACTTGAGCCCTAAATGAAAAATGTTCCAAATAAATTCCTGAGCTTCTACAAAAATACTCAAAAAGGTTTGAGCTCGCGAAGTATGTCTTTTAATCGAATTGCAGCCAGGCTTTAAGTATTAAAAAAAATAAAATAAAATTTGCTTTGCCGGGCGGGCTACAGTGCCCCGCCGCCCGCCCGACAAAGCGGTGAGCAGGCAGGGCATGCGCCGCCCGGCCGACACGGCTCTTATGAGCACGTCATCGAGTCGCTCCCTTGCCTCCCTCCTCTTTCACTCCTCTTTCCCTCCTCTCTCTAGCTCGCTCTCGCCCTCTCTCCCTCCCTCTCTCTCTTCTCTGTCACTGCCGCGCCGCCCGAGCCGACCGGAGGCGTGGCCGGCCATGACGCCATTTCCTCCCCTGCTCCCCTACCTTTCCCGCCCCAAGGCCCCTTTAAATCGGTGCGCCTCCACCCAATGCCCCCCCCCCTTTCTTTCTTTCTCCTTCCCTCGCGCGCGAGATCCTCCTGCCCCACGGCCGCCGACGCCATTGCCGCCGCCTCCACGGTGAAGACCCCTACCCGGCCGTTCCCCAATCCAATTCCCTCGCCAAATCACTTCCTCCCAGCCCCGTGAAGCTCACAGCACCTTCCCCTCCTCCGAAATTGAGCACCATCGTCGGAATTTTGCTCACCGCCGCCGCCCCGAGACACCCCCACGGTGAGCACGCCGTTCCCGGCCAAAACCTTGATAAATAGCATGTGGCCGAGCTTTGTCGTGTCGAGTGGATCGTGGAAAGCCAAGGTTCGACCGTCGGCGACCACCTCACCGCCGGCAATGGCTCGTCGGAGCTCGCCGGCGCAATCCCATGTTTTTCTTTTTTTTTCCAATTTATTTTCCAGATTATTGCTCTGTCTTGTAAAATCTCTAACAAATCATAGAAAATCCAAAAATGTCAAACCAATACTTTTTAGAACCCTCGTCAAAAGTCCTAATTTTCTGTCAGAGTACTTATTATAAATTGTACAAAAATTTGCAGAATTAATTAGAACACTCTATTCTGTTTTTGAATTTTAAGTTGCATTCTAGAGCAATGCTAGGGCTAATCCTTGATCTACAAATACACCCCGAACACACACATCTCCTGGAATTTTATGAAGATTTTAGGACCAAGAAATGGCATCTAACCCTTTTAAAATACTTCAATCTACCTAGTTAAAATACTATTTTCTGAAGTACACTATAAAAGTCATTTACAAGGTTAGACCCAAAAGCAAAGTTTTAGACCTGGTGCTCAGAAATTGCCACATAAAAATGCATAATTTTATTCTGAGGTTTACTAGTGCTTTCTGATTTTATAAAATTTAAAAACAGGAAATTTGATGAATTTTTATAAAATATAGAGAATTCATCTAGGCCTCACTCAAAGCCCAAAATGCTTATTCCATGGAGTACTATCAACTAAAAATAATCTTGAGGAAGAATTAAAATTTTCATTTTAACCCTAGTCTAATAGCCGAAGGAATTAAATAATGTTTAACCGATGAAAAGTGTCGAATTAACTTAACTAAAGTTGAAGTTGTTAAACCTGCCAACTAAAAGTCACCTCATGAGAGTTGAATAGATTTCTTTAAACATCATTCACAGATTAAGAATTGAATTTAATCGACGACGTCGAGTAATTAGGGTTAACCCTAATTCTGGGCGTCGCCAATCTAAACCCTAGATTACTATTGATAATAACAATAAGTTTCTTTTTCATTGAACTTATCATAATCCTACTGCATCATGTAGATTCTGACGCTCACGAGGTAGCTGCAGATCCGAGTTCCTCGACCCCCGCCGAAGAAGTGAACGTCAGCTCAGAGGAACCAGGCAAGCCCCGGTGCACAACCGCTGTTTAAAATTTCGCTTTTACAACTAAGTGTGTCTTGTTTGTGCATTACGTACTAGGAGTTGATTGAAACCATAGTTGCATTTGTTTCCATAGGAAAACCCCAACGGTAGTTTGTATAGACATCCCCTTAGTATGCTATGCTTAGTAGGTATTGCCGGTAGAAGTCGAGCAGAGTGGACGCTGCTCGCGAAAGGATAGGTTGTTGACTGAAACTATTCCATGAGATGTGCCACATGAACGTGAATAAGTCAGGAAGATAAAAGATTGAGGGTTAGACTGGGTACCAATAGGTCGGCGACTGGTCCGGGACCAGGGTGACCGTAGTCTGGTCTGATCCGTGTGGCACAGCTGGGCAAGTATTGAACATACTAATCGTATGCTGGGTGTTATGGGCCCCGGTAAACCTACGTAGCCTAGTGATTGCAACGTCGAACCTGCCCTACGGTGTCTGACTAGGAGGAGATCTGGGGTGGGCAGCGTGGGAACTCCACAGAAACCGTCTGGGACGTGTTGTCTGATGGGATGTGGCGCTGCTAAGGCATGCGTAGGCTGGAATTGACGTTGCAGGAGCTGGTGTGAACGGTTGCCACATGCGAGTCTGGGACACGCACGTGTCGTACGATTAGGTTAACCCTGCAGAGGTATAAAAATCGGTTCGAATCGCTGTCGCTCTCAACTATGAGCTTACTTGAACTCTTTGTTACATTTTAGTAAATATGTTGAGACACAATGAGAATGAATTATGATTATTACTAATGCTGTTGTTACTTCTGTTATGTTTGCTTAGCTCAGTGCTAACTAAATTTATTTTTTAATCACTTAACCTTGTGCTTAAATTTGACAAGAGTAGTATAGGCTTGCGAGTCCTTTTTGCAAGTAAACCCACCTGAGTCAGCCAGCATGTCTAGGAGTCGGCTGTAGTCAGCCACGTTGACAGGTAAGTCTTGCTGAGCTTCTTAGAAGCTCACGCGTTAGCGTTTTGTGGTTTTTAGGTGCCGTCATGCAGGACCAAGCAGGTAGCTTCCATTGGGAGGAGCCTCTCCCCGAGTTCGGGAACCTCCAGTGGGAGTTGTGCGAGTCGCCGCAGTGAATTGTTGAAGTGGCTAGTAGCATGACGCCCTTGGGCACGGCGCGTGCTTTTGCTTAAGTCCGAGTGTCGGAGTTTGTAATCGTTCAAGTCTTTCGCTGTTTTTGTTTCAAAACTTTCGCGTACTCTGAATCAATGTAAGATTCGACTTCAAATTTATGAACCAATGATGTATTAAATTCTCTCTCCTTGAAAAATTATTGCTGTTTATTCCTGCCTGTGTTGTATCATGTGTACACTCACTTCGCCGAGTGTTGCCCAACAGGATCCTGGCTTAACGACTGACCGGATCCGTTCCAAGACGAGGTTTTTTCTGGACGGGTCGTGTCAGCTTTGGTATCAGAGCCGTGTTGGGAAACGGTACAACATTTAAGACTTATTTTCAAAAATTACGTGCGAGTGAGGTACGCGCCCTATTAGTTAATAGGTTATCAGGTGGCAAGCTAACCTAGTGCAGGAGCTAACTAAACCCAGTCTAAATTTACTTTTCTGTAACGACGCACCTACGCTCAGGTAAGCAAGGTAAGGTACGCCGCTCGACTGCGGTGAAAGGTCAAGAAATCCCTGTTGCATCCGCATCAGTAGCGTTCTATACCATGATGGTATGGAAGGAGGTATTATGTTCGCTGTAACATAGTACGCCCCCTTGCCGTTTAGAGAGAGAAGCGGCCCTCTACCGTACGAGGTGTGGGTTATGGACCTGTTGCGAATGCAGACCTTCGCAACAGTGGAGTCTTGTGTCTTTGGCACACAAGAGATGAGTTTGTTCCTCAAGACTTCAGTTTTGCGGAACACTCTCATACCTCCGCTGCCTGAGGTAAAGTGCAGTCTATCACCGCGCAGGGAAGGTCGGCACGTGATCCCCGTACGTGACCTACTCGGGGCAACCCATATGGCAATGATATGGGTTGTTGTCTTTACTTTTGAGATATAGTTATATTGAACTGCCTGTGATGTCATTTTCTCCAGGTACGCGAACCACGATATCGTAAGAAACGTGTAGTAACGGCTAACTTGAGTGCGATTCTGCCACCGCCTAAGCGTATTTTCTTTTTACCTTGTGAGGACGTATAGGCCGATGTAGGATTGCATTGCATGAAGAAATGTTAAAATTCTTCAAACTTGTACTAAAACCATCCAGGAGCAAAAATTCCATCAATAATGGCTGTAACACCATCAGAAAAATTAAGAAGTCAACCTGGATACCTTCCTCCCTTAGAGATTGCGTGGAATCAACTGAGTTAGAGTAAAACCCTTGTATACCGTTGAGCCTTTCTAGTACTTTCCTCGATGAGAAGATTGTCTCCTTGACAGGTCAACTTAGATGGTAAAGCACCTTGGGCAAATCGGCTGTTGCTAGTTAGCATCCTTAGTGACCAACTTGGATCACCTTTTTACGCATGGATGAAAAATATTTTATGTATCGGAAGATTTAGCATGCTTTGAACTTTGTGTCAACTTGTGGCTTCTGATTGATAAAATATTGTTCATCTCTGTGATGCAGATGGACGACAACACGATCGAGCACGGGCTCGCGGAGATAGGTGTTGAGGACTCCACCCCTACCTACGTCACCAAGAAATCAGGACGCAGAGGATTTGTGGAGATACTCGAGCAGACCTTGCAGTCACTGGGATATGTGGAGACTCCTTGGTTTCAGATCCGGGAGTATCGGCAGTATGACCTACCGCGCTGCTCGGCCACCGTTACATTACCCACGCACCCTCAGCATGCCAACGGAGAGATTTATACCACCACCACATTTGGTTCAGATAAGACGGAAGCCATCGAGTCAACCGCTCATCAGGCTCTATTGAGGATTTGCGAGCGACACACTGAGGAGCTGGCAGACAAACCAGCGGTGATGTTTCCGATACGGGACCAGGTCGACCGTACCTGGCACCGTAATGTCAAGAATTCTCAGAAGAAGATTCTCAGGGGAGAGATGGACCATGTCACTCCCTTGTTCACGTTGTGCCTAGCGCTACTCAACCTGCATGAGGACACTGTTCTCACAGCTCAGATGGACCGTCAGGCCTTGCGACAGGCTCATGTGGAGATAGCTCAACTCAAGGAGAAGGTCTAGGACTTGGAGAGCAGGAATAATGCACTGCGTGCTCGCTGCAACGCGCGCGCTACACGTATCTCTGAGTTGGAGGCGGTCTCCGAGATTAAGACTGCCCAAATCCATGCTAGAGAGAATGATTGCAACATCATGTTGCAACACATTCACCAGCTGGAGATACTCAGGGATAACGCGGTTCAGATGGCGGAGAACCTCGCCCATGAGAACCATCATTTGCAGCATCAGTTAGCGGGACTTTTGGAGGCACAGCAGCCGCCTCCCGCTAACGATGATGCTCCTGAGTCAGAAGTATCGGATCCCGAAGCTTCAGACCAAGAGCCAGACGAGGAGTAGATCGGAGGTGGTTCCGAAGTGATAGTTTAGCTAGATGATTCGCTTAAGGAGTGCGTTGTCTTTGTCTTTATGTTAGTGTGTGTTCTTAGGAGTTTATCTTAGTGGCGTTGTAATCTTGTGGATGTAAGAGTGGTGGTTTGACAGTCTAAGGAATGGACGATGGATGTACTGTCATCTTTTGGGGAATGAAGGAAGTTTGTTTTTATTGAGATATCCGTGCCGTGCATATTGACGTACTTCTACTTATGTTGAGAAATGGACATGGGTTGAAGTGCTCTAATAAGAATCCTTTTGCTTTTTCAGCATGGTGAACACTAGAGCAGGACGTCAGGAGGCGGAAAGCTCCAACCCGCCGCCCCCGCCAGCTGAGCCAACCTTGGCTGCAGCTATGGCAGCCATGCTCCAAAGCAGCCAACAGACACGAGAGATGCTGCGGGCCATCCTGGAGAATAGTGGCGCAAATCGAGGCGCTCGGAACCGCGACCAGGACAGCACATATGCTGAATTCCTGGCCACTCATCCACCGAAGTTCAGAGATGCCCGGGAACCAATGGAGGCAGACCACTAGCTTCGTACGATTGAGGTCAAGTTTGGGCTACTCCGTTGTTCAG
The DNA here is from genome assembly GCA_001182835.1 of Oropetium thomaeum. Lineage (NCBI taxonomy): Eukaryota > Viridiplantae > Streptophyta > Magnoliopsida > Poales > Poaceae > Oropetium > Oropetium thomaeum. Next base: position 1,433,315 of record LFJQ01000009.1, on the reverse strand, counting down.
AGACTCAGAAGACTCTCTTCGCAGCCCAGATGCTCCACGGACACGCCGGAGCTTGGTGGGCCAACTACTTGGCCACTCTCCCGGCCAACACCCAGGTGCCATGGGCACAGTTCCGGGAGGCGTTCCGCGCTCACCACATCCCCGCGGGACTCATGCAGAGGAAGGCCAAGGAATTCATGGCCTTGACACAAGGAAACCGCACGGTGCACGAGTATTCCCGTGTGTTCAACCAACTTGCTCTATATGCTCCGGAGCAGGTTGACACGGATGCGAAGCGGAAGCACCGCTTCATGGAAGGGCTGAACATCACACTCCAGGGTCGCTTGGCCCTAAATCAGGGCGGCTCATTTAACGAGCTCGTCAACAACGCCCTCATCGCCGAAGAATACCTCGACAAGGAGCAGCGGGAGAAAAGGCGAGCCAGCGGTGGGCCATCAAATGCCCCGCCACCCAAGTACCGTCTGGTGTACACTACACCCGATGGTAGGAGGTACAAGGCCACCGCGCCGCAGGCTCCGACTTTTCGTCCGCCGCAGCAGCCATACCGGCCCCCACAGAATCAACAGCAAGTCAGCTACCACGCACCTCCCCCGCCGCAGAGGAACCAGGGTGTCCGCCCACCTCAACAGGGCACCCGTCCTGGACCAGGCACGCCTTGCTTCAACTGCGGGCAGCCCAGACACTTCGCCCGCGAGTGCCCCTCCAACCAGCAGTCTGGAGGCAACCGGCAGTCAAACCAAGGACAGGGCCAGCAAAAGGGGCAGAAGAACACCAGGACCGATCGGGTAAACTACACCACGACCGAAGAAATTGCTGAGGGCGAACAAGTACTGGCGGGTACGTTCTCGCTCTCTACGCATTCAGCTTTTTTGTTCTATTCGATTCTGGTGCAAGCCACAACTTTATCAGTAAAAATTTTTTCAAGGGCAAAAGCCTAGTCACCATCCCCTTAGAGCCACCCTTCATCATCAAATCGCCTGGGGGCAACGTAATGTCAAACCAGGGCTTAAAGGGAGCACCCCTAAATCTAGGAGATTGCATCTATCCTACTTCTTTCATAATCCTAGATGGGCAGGGTATCAATATTATCATCGGCATGAAGTGGATGAAACACCATAATGCCATCCTTGATATTGCTAACCGTGTAGTCCACTTAACCTCTCCACTTCACGGTTCCATGTCCATAAACCTAGATCACCCTAAAACCACCCTCAATCAAGTCTGCCATGTTGTCGGGAAAAGTCTGGACGAGATACCAGTGGTTAAAGAGTTTCCGGACGTATTCCCAGAAGACTTACCTGGTTTACCACCGGACAGAGATGTGGAATTCCAGATTGAGCTATTGCCAGGCACAGCCCCGATCTCCCGCAAACCGTACAAGATGGCACCCAAGGAGCTAGCAGAGTTGAAGAAACAGCTGCAGGAGTTGTTGGACAAGGGTTTTATACGGCCCAGTACCTCGCCTTGGGGTTGTCCGGCATTGTTCGTGAAGAAGAAGGACCAGTCATTGCGGCTATGCGTGGATTACCGCCCCTTGAATGCGGTAACTACCAAGAACAAGTATCCCTTGCCACGCATAGACACTCTATTTGACCAGTTGGCAGGAGCAAAGGTCTTCTCGAAAGTCGATCTTCGGTCTGGATATCATCAGATCAAGATCCGTCCCAGTGACGTTCCGAAGACGGCCTTCTCCACCAGATACGGGCTATATGAGTATTTGGTGATGTCGTTTGGACTCACAAATGCACCAGCGTATTTCATCTACCTCATGAACTCAGTATTCATGCCAGAGCTGGATAAGTTTGTAGTGGTGTTCATCGACGACATCCTAATATACTCCAAGACAACCGATGAGCATGCAGAGCACCTTCGGACAGTTCTCCAACGACTCAGAGATCATCAGCTCTATGCCAAGTTCAGCAAGTGCGAATTCTGGATTGAGCGTGTTCAGTTTCTGGGTCATGTTGTGTCCGCGGAAGGTATTTCTGTGGATCCAGGAAAGGTGCAAGATGTTGTTAATTGGAAAGTACCCACAACAGTTCACAAGGTGCGAAGTCTTTTGGGATTAGCGGGATACTATCGTCGCTTCATTCCCAACTTCTCCAAGATTGCCAGACCTATTACAGACCTACTCAAGAAGGATCAGAAGTTCAAGTGGACAGAAAAGTGCGAAGAAGCCTTTCAGACTTTGAAGAAGCACTTGACCACAGCACCAGTACTCGCCCAACCGGATTTGAGCAAGCCCTTCGACGTGTATTGTGATGCGTCGGGCACTGGGCTTGGTTGTGTGTTAATGCAAGAACGACGGGTAATTGCTTATGCTTCCAGGCAACTTCGTAAGCATGAGTTGAATTACCCCACACACGACTTGGAATTAGCAGCCGTGGTATTGGCTTTGAAGGTGTAGAGGCATTACTTATTGGGAAACCTAGTACACCTCTACACCAACCACAAGAGTCTCAAGTACATCTTCACCCAGAACGAGTTGAACATGAGGCAACGAAGGTGGCTGGAGCTGATCAAGGATTACGAGATAGAGATCCACTATCATCCGGGCAAGGCCAATGTGGTTGCAGACGCGTTGAGCAGAAACACCCATTGCCACTACTTGGATCAAGGAGTTGCAACCGAAGAACTAGAGCCAACCGTAAGAATTCTACCTCACGGAGCCCTCTACAACCTAGCCTTAGTGCCAACACTTAGAGATGAGATAGCCAAGGCCCAGAAGCTTGATAAGGGCATGGAGAAGATCAGACTAGGGCTGCGAGAGAAGAAGATGCAGTGCTTCCGAGAAGACGAAGAAGGAGTTCTGTGGTTCAAGAACAGACTGGTAGTGCCAAAGGATCACGAGCTCCGAAGGAAGATTATGGATGAGGCTCATTTATCCAAGTACTCAATTCACACTGGCAGTAACAAGATGTATCAGGATCTGCGAAAGAAGTTTTGGTGGACAAGGATGAAGAGAGAAATCACTCGGTATGTAGCGGAATATGACACCTGCCGGAGAGTAAAGACTGACCATCTGAAAGGTGCAGGGTTGTCGCAACCATTGAGCGTTCCGTCATGGAAATGGGAAGACATCAGCATGGACTTCATTGTTGGGCTACCCACCACCGCTCGACAGCATAACTCCATCTGGGTAATCGTGGATCGCCTGACAAAGTCCGCTCATTTCATACCTGTCAGTACCAATTATAGGATGAAGAAGTACGCGGAACTATACATTGACCGGATAGTCTGTCTGCATGGAGTGCCCAAGACAATCATCTCCGATCGAGGTACCCAGTTCACCGATCGGTTTTGGAAACAACTCCATGAGTCACTAGGAACCAGGCTAATCCACAGCTCAGCCTACCACCCTCAGACTGACGGTCAGACGGAAAGATTGAACCAAATACTTGAAGACATGCTCCGAGCTTGTGTTTTGGAGCACGGTAAAGGATGGGACACTTATCTAACATTGGCAGAGTTCTCATACAACAACAGCTACCAAGCCAGCATCCAGATGTCCCCTTTTGAAGCACTTTACGGCCGTAGTTGCAGAACCCCACTCAACTGGTCAGAAGCAGGCCGAAGGATCATATTGGGCCCAGACCTAGTACAGCAGGCTGAAGAAAATGTACGGGTTATACAAGCCAATCTGAAGGCCGCTAAGTCAAGACAGAAGAGTTATGTAGATAAGAGGCGTAGACCATTGACCTTCGAGGTAGGAGACTACGTCTACTTACGAGTCTTGCCAATGAAGGGAGTTCAACGGTTCAGGATCAGAGGCAAGTTAGCACCCCGATACATAGGTCCATATCCTATCACAGCCAAGTGCGGACCAGTGGCGTATCAAGTGGAACTGCCAGAAAGAATATCAGGAGTGCATAACGTATTCCATGTCTCCCAGTTGAAGAAGTGTCTGAAGGCACCCGTAGACCAAGTGATTCAAGAAGTGGAAGAATTGCAACCAGACCTAACCTACCCCGAGCGTCCAATCCGGATACTGGATGAAAAGGAACGAGTTACTAGAAGACGGACACTCAAGTTTTACAAGGTTCTGTGGAGCAACCACACAGAAGACGAAGCCACGTGGGAATCTGCAGAGTTTCTTCAGTCACACTATCCTGAGCTACTCCCAAACCCCTAGGTACGTATACCTATCCTAACCCTCTCCTTAAATCTCGGGACGCGATTTCTTTTAGGGGGGAGGGCTGTGACACCCCAAGTGTCACCAGGGCAAAAATCGACAACTGTAAACCCTAATCCATAATTTCACTCACTTTAAAGCAGATTCAATCTTGGAAATAAAAAGAAATATTGCTTAAAATGCTTTAAAGGAACACTATGAAAAGTTTGACAAACAACAGAACACTATAGCAAAATCCGAAAAAATCTCAACTAACAGAGTCGAAATCCTATTAACAGAAAGAAATCCAAACCCTAACTCATGGCTGTCCAAATTTCCACAGAACCCTAACCATATTTTTACATAAAAATTAAGTACACTTCAAAATAGAATTTTGAGAAATTATTCAAGATTTTTGGAAAGGATTTAAACCTCTGAACAATTCACACAAGCTAGAATCAACTTAGAAATTCAAGAATTTTTAGAGACGAAATCATGACTTGAGCCCTAAATGAAAAATGTTCCAAATAAATTCCTGAGCTTCTACAAAAATTCTCAAAAAGGTTTGAGCTTGCGAAGTATGTCTTTTAATCGAATTGCAGCCAGGCTTTAAGTATTAAAAAAATAAAAAATAAAATTTGCTTTGCCGGGCGCGCTACAGTGCCCCGCCGCCCGCCCGACAAAGCGGTGAGCAGGCAGGGGCATGCGCCGCCCGGCCGACACGGCTCTTATGAGCACGTCGTCGAGTCGCTCCCTTGCCTCCCTCCTCTTTCACTCCTCTCTCCCTCCTCTCTCTAGCTCGCTCTCGCCCTCTCTCCCTCCCTCTCTCTCTTCTCTGTCACTGCCGCGCCGCCCGAGCCGACTGGAGGCGTGGCCGGCTATGCCACCATTTCCTCCCCTGCTCCCCTACCTTTCCCGCTCCAAGGCCCCTTTAAATCGGTGCGCCTCCACCCAATGCCCCCCCCCTTTCTTCCTTTCTCCTCCCCACGCGCGCGAGATCCTCCTGCCCCACGGCCGCCAACGCCATTGCCGCCGCCTCCATGGTGAAGACCCCTCCCCGGCCGTTCCCCAATCCAATTCCCTCGCCAAATCACTTCCTCCCCACCCCGTAAAGCTCACAGCACCTTCCCCTCCTCCGAAATCGAGCCCCATCGTCGGAATTTTGCTCACCGTCGCCGCCCTGAGACACCCCCACGGTGAGCACCCCGTTCCCGGCCAAAACCTTGATAAATAGCATGTTGCCGAGCTTCGTCGTGTCGAGTGGATCGTGGAAAGCCGAGGTTCGACCGTCGGTGACCACCCCACCGCCGGCAATGGCTCGCCGGAGCTCGCCGGCGCAATCCCCTGTTTTTCTTTTTTTCCAATTTATTTTCCAGATTATTGCTCTGTCTTGTAAAATCTCTAAAAAATCACAGAAAAATCCAAAAATGTCAAACCAAAATTTGTTAAAACCCTCGTAAAATGTACTAATTTTCTGTTAGAGCACTTTTTATAAATTGTACAAAAATTTGCAGAATTAATTAGAACACTCTATTCTGTTTTTGAATTTTAAGTTGCATTCTAGAGCAATGCTCGGACTAATCTTTCATCTACAAATACAGCCTGGCCACGCACATCTCCTGGAATTTTATGAAGATTTTAAGACCACGAAATGGCATCTAACCCTTTTAAAATACTTCAATCTGCCTAGTTAAAATACTATTTTCTAAAGTACATTGTAAAAGTCATTTATAAGGTTAGACTCAAAAGTAAAGTTTTAGATCTGGTGCTCAAAAATTGCCACATAAAATTTAATAATTTTATTCTGAGGTTTACTAGTGCTTTCTGATTTTATAAATTTCAAAACAGAAACTTTGATGAATTTTTATAAAATATAGAAAATTCATCTAGGCCCCACCCAAAGCTCAAAATGCTTATTCTAGGGAGTACTACCAAATAAAAATAATCTTGGGGAAGAATTAAAATTTTCATTTTAACCCTAGTCTAATAGCCGAAGGAATTAAATAATGTTTAACCGATGAAAAGTATCGAATTAACTTAACTAAAGTTGAAGTTGTTAAACCTGCCAACTAAAAGTCACCTCATGAGAGTTGAATAGATTTCTTTAAACATCATTCACAGATTAAGAATTGAATTTAATCGACGACGTCGAGTAATTAGGGTTAACCCTAATTCTGGGCGTCGCCAATCTAAACCCTAGATTACTATTGATAATAACAATAAGTTTCTTTTTCATTGAACTTATCATAATCCTACTGCATCATGTAGATTCTGACGCTCACGAGGTAGCTGCAGATCCGAGTTCCTCGACCCCCGCCGAAGAAGTGAACGTCAGCTCAGAGGAACCAGGCAAGCCCCGGTGCACAACCGCTGTTTAAAATTTCGCTTTTACAACTAAGTGTGTCTTGTTTGTGGATTAAGTACTAGGAGTTGATTGAAACCATAGTTGCATTTGTTTCCATAGGAAAACCCCAACGGTAGTTTGTATAGACATCCCCTTAGTATGCTATGCTTAGTAGGTATTGCCGGTAGAAGTCGAGCAGAGTGGACGCTGCTCGCGAAAGGATAGGTTGTTGACTGAAACTATTCATGAGACGTGCCACATGAACGTGAATAAGTCAGGAAGATAAAAGATTGAGGGTCAGACTGGGTACCAATAGGTCGGCGACTGGTCCGGGACCAGGGTGACCGTAGTCTGGTCTGATCCGTGTGGCACAGCTGGGCAAGTATTGAACGTACTAATCGTATGCTGGGTGTTATGGGCCCCGGTAAACCTACGTAGCCTAGTGATTGCAACGTCGAACCTGCCCTACGGTGTCTGACTAGGAGGAGATCTGGGGTGGGCAGCGTGGGAACTCCACAGAAACCGTCTGGGACGTGTTGTCTGGTGGGATGCAGCGCTGTTAAGGCATGCGTAGGCTGGAATTGACGTTGCAGGAGCTGGTGTGAACGGTTGCCACGTGCGAGTCTGGGACACGCACGTGTCGTACGATTAGGTTAACCCTGCAGAGGTATAAAAATCGGTTCGAATCGCTGTCGCTCTCAGCTATGAGCTTACTTGAACTCTCTGTTACATTTTAGTAAATAGGTTGAGACACAATGAGAATGAATTATGATTATTACTAATGCTGTTGTTACTTCTGTTATGTTTGCTTAGCTCAGTGCTAACTAGATTTCTTTTTTAATCACTTAACCTTGTGCTAAAATTTGACAAGAGTAGTATAGGCTTACGAGTCCTTTTTGCAAGTAAACCCACCCGAGTCAGCCAGCATGTCTAGGAGTCGACTATAGTCAGCCACGTTGACGGGTAAGTCTTGCTGAGCTTATTAGAAGCTCACGCGTTAGCGTTTTGTGGTTTTCAGGCGCCGTCATGCAGGACCAAGCAGGTAGCTTCCATTGGGAGGAGCCTCTCCCCGAGTTCGGGAACCTCCAGTGGGAATTGTTGAAGTGGCTAGTAGCATGACGCCCTTGGGCATGGCGCGTGCTTTTGCTTAAGTCCGAGTGTCGGAGTTTGTAATCGTTCAAGTCTTCCATTGTTTTTGTTTCAAAACATTCGCGTACTCTGAATCAATGTAAGATCCGACTTCAAATTTATGAACCAATGATGTATTAAATTCTCTCTCCTTGAAAAATTATTGCTGTTTATTCCTGCCTGTGTTGTATCGTGTGTACGCTCGCTTCGCCGTGCGTTGCCCAACAGGATCCTGGCTTAACGACTAACCGGATCCGTCCCGACACGAGGTTTTTTCTGGACGGGTCGTGTTAGAGAACTTGGTTTGAAACTTCCTGTTGCAGTCTGAGAGTACCACAATCCTAACACAGTAGTTGGTAGGATAACCTTTGTCTATTTTCTTCTGTGTTTTCTTTTTCTTTCATCATGTCAGCAGGAGACGAATCGGCGAGCCCAACGGGCTTCAACGAGTGTGTCAGCCAAGACCAGATGAAGGGAGCAATTGACAAGGCGCTGGAGGGCATCGATGAGAAGATCACTGATGCTGTGACGAAGAACTTAGGCCCTGTTCTTGACGGCCTTACCACTCAATTGGCCGCCATCGCTACACGATTTGATGTGTTGGAGTGGCGTCCACCTGCCGGCAACCACAACGACGACGACGACGTCGACGACACTATCTATGATACCGATGACAACATTGACGAGCGTGCAACTCAGGGAGCTCGCCTTCGACGTCGACTACGCCGTAACCGTCACGGCATGGGAGGTAAAAACAACAATCAACATGCTCGCCCTCATGATGATCCATTTGCTAAGGTTAAATTTTCCATACCGCCATTCTCTGGTTTATATGATGCTCAAAAATATCTTGATTGGGAGATGACGGTAGAGCAGAAATTTAGTTCCCATCTAGTTCCTGAACAACATAGGGTTCGACAAGCTACTAGTGAGTTTAAGGACTTTGCTATTATTTGGTGGACTGGTTTAGCTGCTGTCGGACATTTACCTGCCACTTGGGATGCTTTAAAAACAGCTACGCGTGATCGTTTTGTTCCTCCTTTTCAGCGAGATATGCGTCTCAAACTGCAGCGTTTAGAACAAGGTAGTAATCCCGTCCAGGATTATTATGCTGAGCTACAGAAGGGCATAATGCGTTGTGGGGTAGTTGAGGATAATGAGGATAAAATTTGTCGTTTTTACGGGGGATTGAGGCGTGAAATTTAGGATATTGTTGATTATAAAACCTTTAACAATGTCTACGAGTTGTTCCATATAGCTATGCTTACAGAGAAGGAATTGCAGGGAAGACAGGAAGCAGCAAAGACAAGAACCAGTCGCTCCTTCACGCCTAGTACGTCTACATCTACCGGAGCAACACGGTCCTCGTCAAGCTTTCGTCCACCTCCTGTACCAGCCAGCAAGCGACCGTCCACCACAGCAACGCCTCCCTCGTCACGCCCTGTGGATTTTTCTAAATCCTCTGTGCAGGGTCCAATGAAGAATCAACCATCCACTACATCCACTGGTCGCACGACTGACATTCAGTGTCATCGCTGCCTTGGACTTGGGCACGTGCAGCGTGACTGCCCAAGCAAACGAGCCTACATTACCACCGAAGATGGAGGTTATGCGAGCACCTCTGACATAGAAGATGACGATGATGATGATGATGTTGCTGCTGCTGCAGACGGTGCTGCGGACTCCTTAGTCCTCGGCAGCGCCGACACTACCTTTCGAGCCATCGTTGTCCAGCGGGTCCTCAGTACTCAGGTAACTCAACCCGACCAGCTCCAACGCCATAACTTGTTTCAGATTGAGTTCGTGATCAAGAATAGGCGAGCACGGGTGATTATTGATGGGGGCAGCTGCAACAACTTGGTGAGCTCAGATCTGGTCAAGAAGCTTGGCTTGACAACACAACCACATCCACATCCATACCATATTCAGTGGTTGAATGACTCGGGAAAAGCTAAGGTAACACAATCTTGTCGCGTTCCTTTTTTCCTTGGTGCTTATGTTGATTCTGTAAATTGTGATGTTATTCCTATGCAAGCATGCTCTCTTTTATTGGGTCATCCTTGGGAACATGATAATGATGCTTTGCACCATGGTCGTAGTAACAAATATACTTTTATGCATAAAGGGAAGAAAATTACTTTATTACCTATGACACCTGCTGCAATCATTGAATCTGATAGGGAGAGGGCTGCTAAAACAATAATCTCATGCTAAACCTGAAATTCAACAAGATATAACTTTGAAAGCTCCTGTAATGCTTGCTACAAAAACTGACCTTGCTGAAATTTATGATGGTACTGCTGTATGCTATGCTTTAGTGTGTAAGGATGCTTTATTTTCTATTGATAATTTGCCTTGCACATTGCTACCTGCGGTTACTAACCTTTTGCAGGAGTTTCGAGATGTTTTTCCTGATGAGATACCGCCAGGACTGCTACCCATTCGTGGGATTGAGCATCAGATTGATCTGATTCCTGGTGCGAGCTTGCCAAACCGTGCGGCGTACCGAACCAACCCTGAGGAGACTAAGGAAATTCAACGACAAGTCCAAGATCTTTTGGACCGCGGGTACGTACGTGAGAGCCTTAGTCCTTGTGCTGTTCCTGTTCTTTTGGTTCCTAAGAAAGATGGTTCATGGCGTATGTGTGTAGATTGTAGAGCCATAAACAACATTACTATACGGTATCGTCATCCTATTCCTAGGCTAGACGACATGCTTGATGAGTTGTGTGGTGCTATAGTTTTTACTAAAATTGACTTGCGTAGTGGTTACCACCAGATTAGAATGAAGCTCTGTGATGAATGAAAAACTGCATTTAAAACTAAATTTGGTTTGTATGAGTGGTTAGTCATGCCTTTTGGTTTAACTAATGCACCTAGCACTTTCATGAGATTAATGCATGAAGTTTTACGTTCATTCATTGGTAAATTTGTGGTGGTTTACTTTGATGATATCTTGATTTATAGCAAGTCTATGGCTGAACATATGGATCATCTACGTGCTGTTTTCTATGCTTTACGTGATGCACGTTTGTTTGGTAACCTTGACAAGTGCACCTTTTGCACCGATCGAGTCTCTTTTCTTGGCTATGTTGTGACTTCACAGGGCATTGAGGTTGATAAGGCTAAGGTGGAGGCGATTGACAGCTGGCCTACGCCCACAACGGTTTCGCACGTGCCGAGTTTTCTTCGCCTAGCAGGATTTTATCGCCGTTTTGTCAAGGAATTCAGCACCATCGCGACACCGCTGATTGAGTTGACAAAGAAGGGCGTTGTCTTCCATTGGGGGCCATCACAGGAAGAGTCCTTTTCTCTTTTGAAGGACAAGCTTACACACGCACCGTTGCTCCAACTTCTAGATTTTGGTAAGACTTTTGAGCTTGAATGTGATACTAGTGGAATTGGAATTGGTGGTGTCTTGATGCAGGAAGGAAAACATGTTGCATATTTTAGTGAGAAGTTAAATGGTCCTGCTCTTAATTATTCTACGTATGATAAAGAATTGTATGCTCTTGTTCGTTCTTTACAATCGTGGCAACATTATTTATGGCCTAAAAAATTTGTTATCCATTCTGATCATGAGTCACTTAAGCATATTCGTAGTCAAACAAATCTGAATCGTAGATATGCTAAGTGGGTAGAATTTATTGAATCTTTTCCTTATGTCATCAAACATAAAAAAGGGAAGGATAATGTTATTGCTGAAGCTTTATCTAGATGATATACCATGCTGCCCAGCTTGATTGTCGTATTTTTGGCCTTGAATCCATTAAACACAATATGTTTTGGATGATGATTTTAAAGATGTGTTGCTACATTGTAACGAGGGCCATTCATGGAACAAATATGTGTTGAATGATGGGTTTCTGTTTAGAGCTACCCGCCTATGCATTCCAGTTGGATCCGTTCGTCTTTTGTTGTTGCAGGAGGTGCATGGAGGCGGGTTGATGGGACATTTTGGTGCTAAGAAGACGGAGGATGTTTTGGCCACACACTTCTTTTGGCCAAAGATGAGACGAGACGTCAAGAGGTTTGTTGCTCGCTGCACTACTTGTCAAAAAGCTAAGTCTCGTTTGAATTCACATGGTTTATACATGCCTCTTCCTGTTCCTTCTATTCCTTGGACGGATATTTCTATGGATTTTGTTTTAGGACTGCCTGGGACTAAGAGGGGGAGGGACAGTGTTTTTGTTGTTGTGGATCGTTTTTCTAAGATGGCACACTTTATTCCATGTCATAAAACTGATGATGCTATTCATATTGCTGACCTCTTTTTCAAAGAGATAGTTCGTTTGCATGGTGTTCCTTCTACTATTGTTTCAGATCGTGATGCTAAGTTCTTGAGTCACTTTTGGTGCACTTTGTGGAATAAGCTGGGTACCAAGCTTCTGTTTTCTACAACCTGTCACCCACAAACTGATGGCCAAACGGAGGTAGTGAACCGCACCTTATCCACCATGTTGCGAGCAATTCTGAAGAATAATTTGAAGATGTGAGAAGAATATTTGCCCCATGTGGAGTTCGCTTACAATCGAGCGGAACACTCCACCATAAAGGTAAGTCCTTTTCAGGTAGTATATGGTTTCAACCCTCATGCTCCTATTGATATTTTACCTTTGCCTACAAGTGAGAGAGTAAATAATGATGCTCAGGAGCGTACTGATTTTCTTGTTAAGTTGCATGTCAAACTAAGAAAAACATTAAAAAAAATGAATGAAAAATATAGGATTGCTGGTAGCAAAGGTAGGAAAGAATTAAAACTTGAACCGGGTGATTTTGTTTGGTTGCACTTGAGAAAAGATAGGTTACCTGATTTGAGAAAGTCTAAATTGATCCCTCGAGCTGCTGGTCCTTTTAAAATTTTAGAGAAGATTAATGATAATGCATATGAGCTTGAGTTGTCACCCGAGTTTGGGGTTAGTCCCTCTTTTAACATTTCAGATTTGACGCCATACTTGGGAGAGGAGGATGATCTGGAGTTGAGGACAACTCCGCATCAAGAGGGGGAGGATGATGAGGACATCACACCCATGGATACATACAATAATTCTCCCGCTGCTACAAATGAAGGTCTAATCACCAGAGCTTGCACTCGTCAACTTAATATAGAGGTGAGCTCGTTCCTTAGCACTCCATTACGAATTCTTGAGGATAGATTACTACCTAATGATGTTATTATGATTAGGAATCATGGAGAGGTCAGAGGAACGATGGAAGACTAGGTTGGAGCCAGCCAAGGACGTCCAAGCCAAGTCGGAGGCCCAGCCCACATCGACTTCGAACCCAATTCAGAGTCCAGGAGCAGTCTCCACTAAAACAGACGCTCAGGTTGCATACGGACTCCGTTTTAGGCGATCCACCACTTCACGGAAAGAGGACGAGACCATCTTTCCAACGGGAATGGTCCCATGTCGAAATTCCTTCGAAGTCGACAGGAATCGCCAAAATAGTGAGCCATCTAGAATCTGTCAGGGTGCTGCGACACCGATTTTGGGCCGGATGGCCTTGTACCGAGTTAGAGTCCATTAGGGTTTCGTCCAGGGGGACTTGCACATCCCCAAGTCCTTTATATTCAGCCGTCACCCCCTCCATTAGGGTCGGGTTTTGCTTAAATTATTTCTGTATACACAGATTCACCGTTTCATCGGTTTGTGAGACCCCAACTTGTGAGTTTAATCTATATCTGCAAATTTGGTTGCTTTCCACTTCGTTCTTGCTTATGTTCTTCGATTCGCACGCAAGGATTAGCCTTCTCGGCGAGGTCATCCGTGTTCGCGCGGGTGATAACCAGAGGAGACGTGGTGCTGTGATTGCAGGGTCGGGACGTGCCGTTCGGAAGCCGGATCGATTTGTGTCGCGACTCCGCCTGTTGGGGGGCCAAGGCCCACCCACGGCCCCTTTTCGGAAGATGGTGCAAAAGTCCACAAAGGCCTGCGACAAGCCCGCCAAGGCTAGTGATCAAGAGACCCTTCGGGTCCGGAGGATCCTTCCGGTCCGAAGGATCCTTCGGTCACGTCACCCTTTCGTACCAAAGGAGAAGCCCACGACGGAAGGATAAGGCCGGTGACGTATAAAGCACTGAGGTACAGCTGTGCCTGTACCGGAGAGAATCAAATTACCGAATGCCCTACGTAAAAGTAGAAAGAGGAGGGTATTACTGTAATAGGATTAATAAAGTTGTAATGGCCTCGGGCTATAAATAGCCCCCCCTAGGGTACTGTAATGCGCATTCAATTCCGATTATTACAAAAACTTCTGCTACTCAATTTCCCTTGCCCCTAAGCTCCGAAGAAAACCTAAATCCAACAGCTGGCGCCGTCTGTGTTGTTCAGATAAAAAGTCTGTTAGGATGGCCGGAGCTAAAGGGAAGGCGAAGAAACCATCTCGCGACGATGAAAGTTCTCACTTAGAGGATGAAACCGAAGCTTCTATTCAAGCATCGGCGGTCACTGTGGCTGCAGAGGAAACAACGAGGACCTCCACTCCGGCGCCCTCAGCAGAAAGGTTGATCGCTGAAGGCCCTTCCGTAGCCGACGGCCAAGAGCTTCCACCTTCACAAGTCGAGGCCATGGCGCGCCTTCAGCAGGAAAGAGATGCAGCCGCGGTGGAAGAGCGAAGAGCTGCGGAGCTCATGGTAGAGCTCGAAAGAGCTAAGGCGGCGGCAGAGGAGGAGCAGCTTCGGAGGCGGGCTCTGGAGAGCATGTCCAAGGAGGAGTCGGGGTACAAGCTACGGGCCGAAGCCGCTCGTCGACAGCAAGAATCACTTCGGAAGCAAATAGAGGCTCTAAAGAGGGTGGGCATTCCGGAAGCCGAAGCCCCAGGCTATGCCTCCTTCGACGAAGCTTCCCCATCATCTCTGTCGCCGGCAGCACCTTATGACAAGACCTCGCCGTTGGCTCCAGAGCTTCAACAGGCACCCTGGCCGTCGCGCTTTGTCGCGGTCAAGCTTTCAATGTACGCAGGCGTCTCCGATCCCAGGGAGTTCTTCATGAGCTACGAAGCAGCTATCGAGTCTATTGGCGGAGGAGAAGCCGTCAAAGCAAAGGCCTTTGTGCTGGCCGTCGAGGGAATTGCCCGAACGTGGTACACCAGATTGCACCCGCTGAGTATCTTCTCTTGGGGGCAACTGAGGCATGAGGTATCTGTGCACTTCCGGGGAAATCACGCACGCCCTGTCAGCTCAGGAGATCTTCACGCCTGCATTCAGCGCGATGGCGAAAGCCTAGCTGCATATGTTCGACGGTTCATCCACCTCAAGTGCCAGGCCGAAGACATCAACGACGCAACTATCATTGACTCCGTCACAAAGGGGCTCCGACTTGGGCCAGCCAGGTCTGAACTGCGCAAGGTGCAACCAAGGACTCTGGATCATATGCTGAGCATCCTGGAAGCTCAGGTCCGAGTCGAGGATGACATCAGGCGGGAGAAAGAGCACCATGAGTCACAAAGGGGGGCTCACCCCGAAAGGTGCCGACCTTCCCTACATCGCCACCACAGCAAGCCATATGAGCCACCTCGCAGCGAAGTGCTGCCTATTCGGAAAGATCCTAAACCATCCCGAGCCCGATCCCCGCCGCACAATCATCAACCGGAGTCGCGACGGCAGGACAGACATCGGACGAGTAAAGACCAGGGGGGCGCTTCTCTGGCCCTCAGCATCGCCCACCAAGAGACCCCAACAAACTCTATTGTCTCTATCATGGGGTTGGACAGGGGCATACCTCGAACTACTGCCCTGACCTCCTAGCCCTTCGAGAAGCCAAGCTTCATGCGGAAGCACCGGAAGCGGCCAAGCAAGTTTCGCACACTTTCAGGCGACACGAAGGGGCTTCGTCGTCATATCAACCAACTCAACAGCTTACGTTGCCTTCACCACCACCCTGCCCTTGCCCTTGCCTTCACCACCAACAGCTTACGAGGGGGGCAATCAATGCGTTCAGTGCAGCAGTACACCACGGTATTTATGCATGAAAATGCCAGCACCGAACGGAGTTATCACGGTGTATGGTGATCAGGCAGAAGCACGCCGTCTTGAATTGGACATTGCTTCGGGTCAGAAGCAGGTTCATGCGCTCGCCTCGGGGCCGAAGAGTCCGGCACTTGACGAAACTTATGTCACAGCACTGCCTAAGCCTCCAGTTCAGGCGAAAGCCGAAGTCGCTTCCAAGGAAGTTCACCTCAGCCAAACTGCTCCAGATCAGCTCGTCCGCATAGGCACGGAGTTGTCTCCGGAGCAAGAAGAGGAGCTCTTGACCTTTCTTGCGATCCAATACCGACATCTTTGCTTGGTCGCCCAAAGATCTTCCGGGCATTCGTCGGGACATAATGGAGCATCGGCTAGACATAAGCCCGCACTACCCCCCAGTGAAGCAAAAGATAAGACAATGGACAGCCGAGAAAGCTGCCGCACTCAAGCAGGAAGTATAGAAGCTACTTGACACTGGAGTCATTCGACCCATAGACCGTACAACTTGGCTTGCCAACCCTGTTCTCGTCAAGAAGCAGAATGGCCAGTGGAGAATGTGCATTGACTTCACTTCCCTCAACAAGGCTTGTCCGAAGGATGATTTCCCACTAGCTCGCATAGACCAGTTGGTGGACGACACAGCGGGTTGTGAGCTACTGAGCTTTCTGGATGGCTTTTCTGGTTTTCACCAAGTGTGGCTGGCTCCATCAGACCAACCATTCACAGCATTCCAAACTCCAGAGGGAACCTTTTGCGACAACAGAATGCCTTTCGGCCTCAAGAACGCCGGGGCTACTTTCTCTCGGGTGGTCAGAGAGATGCTGAAGCAACAGCTCAGGCCCAACGTAGCTGCTTACATCGATGACATCGTGGTTAAGAGCACAGTACAAGCTACTCACATCTCAGATCTCACTGAGACATTTGAGAGCCTCCGAAGGGTCGGAATGAAGTTGAATCCTTCTAAGTGTGTCTTTGGAGTACGCTCTGGCAAGCTTCTGGGCTACATGATCTCGAAGAATGGCATTGACCCAAACCCCACCAAGATACAAGCAATACTCGATATGAAGCCTCCTAAGACCATAAGAGACTTGCAGAAATTCACCGGGCGGCTGGCAACTCTAAATTGATTCATTGCCAAGTCAGCTGAAAGGAGCCTGCCCTTCTACGAGATCCTCAGAGGGTCCCGGCCCTTCATGTGGACTCCTCAACACCAGGAAGCATTTGAGGAGCTCAAGGCCTACCTCATCCGGATAACCACTCTACATCCCCCACCTCCGAAGGTCCCTCTAATACTTTACATTGTTGTGGCTCAATGCGCAGTTAGCACCGTTCTGGTGCATGAGCTCAAGATGGATGAAAAACTCGTCCAACAGCCAATCTACTACGTCTCGGAGGTGCTATCTGGAGCTAAGTGCAACTACCTTCTGGGAGAGAAACTGGCTTTTGCAGTTCTAATGGCGGCCAGGAAGCTCCGGCGCTACTTCGATGAGCACCCCATACTAGTTCCTTTGGCGTACCCCATTCGTGACATTCTCGAAAACAAGAACGCTCCGAGTCGAGTCATTAAATGGGCAGCAGAGCTAGCACAATACAACATATCTTTCTTCGCTCGGAAAGCCATCAAGTCCGGGGTCATAGCAGAGTTTCTGGCAGAATGGGCTGCTTCTGAGCATTCTGATATCCCTCCGGTAGACCCCTCCTGGCTTGTCACCGATGGGGCTTGGGGAGCTTCTGGTGCTGGTTGCGCTGCGGTTATCATGTCGCCTAGTGGGCAGAAACTTCGGTACTCAGCGTCTCTTCAATTTCAAACAACCAACAATGGGGCTGAGTACGAAGGCATCCTGCTAGGCCTTCGAAAGGCCCGTGATCTGGGTGCGAAGCGGCTAGTTATACTGAGTGACTCTCAATTAGCTTCTGGGCAGATAACAAAAGACTTCCAAACTAAAGAGCCGGAGCTTGCCCGTTACATCCAACTCTTTCGGGACATGGAGAATCAATTTCTTGAGATTTGAGGTTCGGGCCATTCGGCGCAGTGAGAATGAAGAAGCGGACATGTTGGCTAAGGCCGCAGCTTACCAGAAAGATAAACCAGCTGACGTCTTTCATGAAGTCATTAAATCCCCATCTACCACACACATCAAGCTTGTGGCTGCTGTGAGCCCTTCTGTGGCAGAAGATTGGCGTGCCCCTATCAGAGCTTATATCGAAGGGTGCCTTTCTCCTGACGATCATATAGAGGAGCAACGTCTCCGCCACCGTGCAAGGGGCTATGTCTTAGTCGAAGGAATCTTGTACAAAGCTGGTGTCTGCGCGCCATTGCTTCGGAGCCTGTCTCGTGACGAGGGCTGTAGCCTTCTCTTCGACATACACCAGGGGCTATGCTCGTCGCATCTCGCCCTCGTGCTTTGGTTTCTAAGGCTTTCCACGAGGGTTTCTACTGGCCTACAGCTCTCGCTGACGCGGAGTCTCTGGTCCGCACATGTTCTGGATGCCAGTGGATGGGTTGGCAGTCGCATCAACCAGCCACCCTCTTACAACCAATTCCTCCAGTCTGGCCATTGGCTAGATGGGGCATCGATATCGTTGGGCCACTTCCTACCGCTCCTGGTGGCTTTCGCTTCATGGTGGTTGCCACTGATTACTTCACAAAATGGGTCGAGGCCGAACCACTGGTCAAAATCACAGCGCTCGCCATAAGAAAATTCTTCTGGAAGAATGTCATATGCCGGTTCGGCGTACCCTTCAAACTCACGGTGGACAATGGCAAACAATTCGAAGCTGAGCTATTTCGAGAGTACTGCACTAGCATCGGTGTTAAGAAGTGCAACATCTCCGTCGACAATCCCAGAGCCAATGGGGCTTGTGAACGCGCAAATGGCAATATTTTCCATGCTGTCTCCCGAGCACTGGTGGGTTTGCCGAAAGGGAAGTGGGTGGAAGTCTTGCCCCATGTTCTATGGTCTCTACGTACCACGAAGACGAGCAACAGGGTTTACCCCATTCAAGCTTATGTATGGTAGTGAAGCTATGACTCCTGAAGAGATCAAACATGGTTCCCTTCGAACCAATCTTGCACCCCTCAATGCCGAAGACCTCACCAAAGACACCATCGAAGAGGTGCATTTGAAGGCCGTTTCGAACCTCAGTCGCTACATTAAGTCAATGGAGAGCACCTATAACAAGAAGGTCCATCCTCGGTCCTTCGAGCCGGGTGATCTCGTTCTCAAGCTCAACCCCAATCCTACCTCCGTAGAGAAGCTTCAAAGCAAATGGACTGGTCCATTCATCATCCACCGTTCGGTCAGACCTGGAGCTTATCACCTGCTGCAGTTGGATGGATCACCTATCTCCCATACTTGGAATGCGGATGTGCTCAAGCTCTTCTATGCTTAAGATGTCATCTGTGACCATGCCGACTCATGTCTCGCACGCAGCCTCATGAGTCATTTTGTTTTCTTCTCTCTGGGCCGAGCTACAACTTCTGCGAAGCCTTGTGCGTTTCTTCTTTTTGTGCCGAGCTGCGTCTCGTGTGGAGTCCTGCAAGTCATTTTATTTCCTCTTCACCTATGAGCCGAGCTGCGCCTCGAGCTAGGTCTTTCGAACCTTTTAGTTGCCGATTTGCTAAGCTGAGCTGCGTCTCACGACACTGTAAACCGAATTTGAGCTGCGTCTCACGACAATGTAAACCGAGTGACATCCGAAAGATGCCCCCGCAAACGTCCTGTGCATGCTCTGTGCCTCACGTGATTCCTCGTGCCTTTGATGCATCGAGATGCCGGCTCATGTCCGAAGAAGAGACTGTGCCTCATGTGATTCCTCGTGCCTTCAATACATCGAGATGCTGGCTCATGTCCGAAGAAGAGGTTGTGCCTCATGTGATTCCTCGTGCCTTCGATGCATCGAGATGCCGGCTCACGTCCGAAGAAGAGGCTGTGCCTCATGTGATTCCTCGTGCCTTCGATGCATCGAGATGCCGGCTCATGTCCGAAGAAGAGGCTGTGTCTCATGTGATTCCTCGTGCCTTCGATGCATCGAGATGTCGGCTCATGTCCGAAGAAGAGAATGTGCCTCATGTGATTCCTCGTGCCTTCCATACATCGAGATGCCGGCTCACGTCCGAAGAAGAGGCTGTGCCTCATGTGATTCCTCGTGCCTTCGATGCATCGAGATGCCGGCTCACGTCCGAAGAAGAGGCTGTGCCTCATGTGATTCCTCGTGCCTTCGATGCATCGAGATGCCGGCTCATGTCCGAAGAAGAGGCTGTGCCTCATGTGATTCCTCGTGCCTTCGATGCATCGAGATGCCGGCTCATGTCCGAAGAAGAGGCTGTGCCTCATGTGATTCCTCGTGCCTTCGATGCATCGAGATGCCGGCTCATGTCCGAAGAAGAGACTGTGCCTCATGTGATTCCTCGTGCCTTCGATGCATCGAGATGCCGGCTCATGTCCGAAGAAGAGGCTGTGCCTCATGTGATTCCTCGTGCCTTCGATGCATCGAGATGCCGGCTCATGTCCGAAGAAGAGGCTATGCCTCATGTGATTCCTCGTGCCTTCGATGCATCGAGATGCCGGCTCATGTCTGAAGAAGAGACTGTGCCTCATGTGATTCCTCATGCCTTCGATGCATCGAGATGCCGGCTCATGTCCGAAGAAGAGGCTGTGCCTCATGTGATTCCTCGTGCCTGTGATGCATCGAGATGCCGGCTCATGTCCGAAGAAGAGACTGTGCCTCATGTGATTCCTCGTGCCTTCCATACATCGAGATGCCGGCTCATGTCTGAAGAAGAGGCTGTGCCTCATGTTATTCCTCGTGCCTTCGATGCATCGAGATGCCGGCTCACGTCCGAAGAAGAGGCTGTGCCTCATGTGATTCCTCGTGCCTGTGATGCATCGAGATGCCGGCTCATGTCCGAAGAAGAGGCTGTGCCTCATGTGATTCCTCGTGCCTTCGATGCATCGAGATGCCGGCTCATGTCCGAAGAAGAGGCTGTGCCTCATGTGATTCCTCGTGCCTTCGATGCATCGAGATGTCGGCTCATGTCCGAAGAAGAGACTGTGCCTCATGTGATTCCTCGTGCCTTCAATACATCGAGATGCCGGCTCATGTCCGAAGAAGAGGCTGTGCCTCATGTGATTCCTCGTGCCTTCGATGCATCGAGATGCCGGCTCATGTCCGAAGAAGAGGCTGTGCCTCATGTGATTCCTAGTGCCTTTGATGCATCGAAACGCCGCCATCCTCCGCAAGACTCCTTCACCCCTTCATGCGCATAAAAGCCGTTTCGTGACCGAAAGTAACGCAACGCTTCCAGCGATCCGAAGGCTTCTCGTCAATTATGTAGCGGTTGCTCGCAAGATAACCAACCACGTTGGCCCGTACTCCCGAAGGTGAAAGTTACATCTCTTCGACACATTAATGTCATATACATCTCCTCGATAAGTGCAATGTCGTATACGTTCCTTCGTTACAATCAATGTTCCTTCGTTACAACAACTCTATCCGTATGCACAACGCAAGAAGCACTCCCTCGTCATTCACATACCACTACAACAACCAAGTCACGGTGCTCGCCGACTGAAGCGCCCTATGCTGGGGAACTGTTCCTCCATCTCGTCCACTTTGCGCCGAAGTAGCGCTGAATAGCTCACTATCCCTCCGCGGCCGTAGGCGCGTGGGCCACAGCTACTCCAAGTCTGGAACTGGTTCTCCGGGTGATTCTTCGGGTGACGAAGTCCCACTCGGTATCTCAATGATCACCACCTCCGGCTCTACCTTTGGCGCACCCAGCAGGAGGGCCGGACTCTGATGGTCCCGAAGAGCCCTCCGTTGGTCCCGCTTCACACGTCGCCTCAGCTTCTCTTCCGAGCTTACCTTGTTACACGACTCTTTTATAGCGGCGCTATGTTTTCTCACGAACTCCCGGAACTCTTCTAATGTTCCGGAAGGGTTTTTTCGGAACCATTTGCGCCATTGGTGTGTGCTTGCGAAGTCGATACGGTTAATGGTTGTGACACCCCAGGTGTCACCAGGGAAAAATCGACAACTGTAAACCCTAATCTAGAATTTCACTCTCTTAAAAGCAGATTCAACCTTGAAAATAAAAAGAAATATTGTTTAAAATGCTTTAAGGGAACACCATGAAAAGTTTGACAAACAACAGAACACTATAGCAAAGTCCGGGAAATCTCAACTAACAGTGTCGAGATCTCATTAACAGGAATTAAATCCAAACCCTAATCCATGGCTATCAAAATTTCCACATAACCCTAGCTATATTTTTACATAACAATTAAGTACACTTAAAAATATAATTTTGGGAATTTATTCAAAATTTTTGGACAAGATGTAGACCTCTTAAAAATTCACACAAGCTATAATCAACTTAAAAATTCAAGAACCTTTAGAGACCAAATCATGACTTGAACACTAAATAAAAAGTGCTCCAAATAAATTCCTGAGCCTGTACAAAAATTCTCAAAAATGTTTGAGCTCAGGAAGTGTGCCTTTTAATTAAATTGCAGCCAGGCTTTGATTATTAGCAAATAAAAAAAATAAATAAAATTTGCTTTGCCGGGCGGGCTACAGTGCCCCACCGCCCGCCCGACAAAGCGGCGAGCAGGCAGGGAGTGGCCGCCCGGCTGACATGGCCTTTCTTCCACGCACGTCGCATTCAAGTCTTGCCGGCGCCCCTCCTCACTCTCTCCACCCCTCTCTCTCTCTCTCTCTCTCTTCCTCTGCCGTGCGCCGCCCGAGCCGCCCTAGTGCGCCGCCGCGCTGCCGGCCATGCCCCCTGCTTTCCCCACTCCCCTACCCCCGGCTCTCCTTTAAAACCGGTGCACCTCCTTCTCCATTTTCTCCCTCCCTCTTCCTTCTTCCTCTCCCACGCGCGCGACATTCTTTCCCTGCCCCGCCGCCGCCTGCCATAGCCGAGCGCGCCGCCTCCACGGTGAAAACCCACTCCCGGCCATCCTCTACCCCAATTCCCTCGCCAAATCGCCCTCTCCCACTCCCGTGAAGCTCACCGAACTCGCCAATCCTCCAATTTCGAGCTCGGCCGTTGGAATTTCGACTTCACCGCAGCCACCGTCGCCCCCCACGGTGAGACCCCCTCTACCGTGCCAAAGCTTGATAAATATCATGTTGCCGAGCTTCGTCGTGTCTAGTAGATCATAAAAAGCCAAGGTTCGATGACCCGCGACCACCCCATCGCCGGGAAATGGCCGCCGGAGCTCGTCGGAGAAAACCTCCCCTGTTTTTCTTTTTCTTTTTATTTTCCAGATTATTGCTCGGTTTTGTAAAATCTATAGAAATTCACAAAAAACTCCAAAAATTGCAAACCTAAATTTTTTAGAAATCTCATGAAAAGGAATAATTTTCTGTTACAGCACTTTTTAGCAAATGACCAAAAATAGAAACACTCCTTTCTGTATTTGAATTTTAATTTGGGTTCCGGAGCAATTCTAGGGCTAAGCTTTGACCTAAGAATACTCCGGGGCCACACACATCTCCTGGAATTTTATGAAGATTTTAGTACCACGAAATTGTATGTAACCCTATTGAATTACTTCAATCTGCCTAGTTAAAATACTATTTTCTAAAATGCATTGTAAAAGTGATTTAAAAGAATCAGACCCAAAAGCAAAGTTGTAGCTTTGGTGCTCATGAATGCCCACATAAAATCTCGTAATTTTATTCTAGGGTTTACTAGTGATTTCTGATTTTTTAAGATTTAAAAATAGAAACTTTGATGAATTTTTATAAAATATAGAGAATTCATCTAGGCCCCAACCAAAGCTCAAAAAGCTTAGTTCAGGAGCTTCTATCAAGTAAAAATAATCTTTAGAAATAATTAAAATTTTCATTTTAACCCTAGTTTAATAGTCGAAGAAATTAAATAATTATTAACTCATGTAAAATGTCGAGTTAACCTTAACTAAGGTGAAGTTGTGGAATATGCCAACTAAAAATCACCTCATGAGAGTTGAATAGATTTCCTTGAACATCATTCACAGATTAAGAATTGAATTTAATCGACGGCGTCAAGTAATTAGGGTTAACCCTAATTCTAGGCGTCGCCGATCGAAACCCTAGGTTGCTATTGGTAAAAGCAGAAAGTTTCCTTGCAATTGAAGTTATCTTAATCATACTGCATCATGTAGATTCGGAAGCGCACGAAGTAGCCGCGGATCCAGTTGCCTCGACCTCCGTCGAAGAAGTCAACAACGCTGAAGAACCAGGCAAGCCCCGGTGCACAACCGTTGTTTAAAGTTTTACTTTTATAACTCAGTGTGTCTTGTTTGTGCATTAAGTGCTAGGAGTTGATTGAAACCATAGTTGCATTATTTCCCATAGGAAACCCTATCGGTAGCTGGTATAGATACCCCCTTAGTATGCTATGCTTAGCAGATATTGCCGGTAGAAGTCGAGCAAAGTGGACGCTGCTCGCGAGTGGTAGGATATTGAATGAAACTATTTTATATGATGTGTCACACGAATGTGAATAAGTAAGAAAGATAAAAGTTTGAGGGTCAGATAGGATACAAAGTAGGTCGGCGACTGGACCGGGTCCAGGGTGACCGTAGACTTGTCTGATCCATGTGGTCCGAGACTGATCGAGTGTTGAATGTACTGGTCGTATGCTGGGTGTTATGGGCCCCAGTAAACCTATGTAGCCTAGTGATTGCAACGTCGAACCTGCCCTACGGTGTCTGACTAGGAGGAGATCTGGGGCTGGCAGCGTGGGAACTCCACAGAAACCGTCTGGGACGTGTTGTCTGGTGGGATGCGGCGCTGCTAAGGAAGGCGTAGGAGGGAATTGACATTGCAGGAGCTGGTGTGAACGGTTGCCACGTGCGAGTCTGGGACACGCACGTGTCGTACGATCAGGTTTCTCCCTGCAGGGTATAAAATCGTTTCGAACCGCTGTCGCTCCCAGTTAGTGAGCATGCTCGTGACACGCACCACATTTTAGTAAATAGGTTGAGACACAATGAGAATGGATCAAGATTATTACTATTGCTATTGTTACTTCTGTTATGTTGGCTTAGCTCAGTGCTAACTAAATTTATTTTTCTAATCACTTAACCTGTGCTAAAATTTGACAAGAGTAGTATAGGTTTGCGAGTCCTTTTACAAATAAACCCACCCACGTCAGCCAGCATGTCTAGGAGTCGGCTGTAGTCAGCCACGTTGACGGGTAAGTCTTGTTGAGCTTCTTAGAAGCTCATGCGTTAGCAATTTGTGGTTTTTAGGCGCCGTCATGCAGGACCAAGCAGGTAGCTTCCATTGGGAGGAGCCTCTCCCCGAGATCGGGAACCTCCAGTGGGAGTTGTGCGAGTCGCTGCAGTGAACGTTGAAGCGGCTAGTTAGCATGACGCCCGTGGGCACGGCGCGTGCTTTTGCTTAAGCCCGAGTGTCGGAGTTTGTAATCGTTCAAGTCTTCCGCTGTTTCTGTTTCAAACGTGTGCGTACTCTGAATCAATGTAAGATCCAACTTCAAATTTATGAATTAACGTTCTATTAAATTCTCTCTCCTTGTAAAATTATTGCTGTTTATTCCTGCTTGTGTTGTATCGTATGTACGCTCGCTTCACCGAGCGTTGTCCAACAGGATCCTGGCTCAACGACTGACCGAATCCGTCCCGAGATGAGGTTCTCTGGGCGGGGCCGCGTCAACGGTGGTGCTTCCCGAAGGGACGTACGACACGGGCATTGCGTCAAGAATTAATCCGGCCTGAACAAGAGGAACTTAAAGTCACTTTCCGAGTCAAAAGTTAGATTACACAGCTTTCATAGGATACTTGTTCCGGATCTCTCTAAGAACAAAAAAACCTAGGTACAATCTACGACAAGGCTAATGCTCACACCTGGGGCTGTCCTTCGGCCGCCCCCCCCCGACGAGCCGCCCTCCGCCGCCGCGCCTTCGCGTTCGCCTTTGCGTGCTCGAGCGATGCTTGCTTCTCCGACTTCTTGCGTCGAAGGGCCCGGTCTTCCTGCAGCAGCCGGTCTTCCGCCTCCCGCTGAACGGAGCGCAGATTCGCGACTTAGCTCGGCGCCGCCTCGGAGCCAGAACCCCCCGGCGAAGGCCTTCCCCGCATCGCAAAGAGACTCCCGGAGATCTGCATATGCTTCGAAGCTTCCGGCACAAGCCTCTTGCACCCCGCTGATAGCTCTCTTGATGGGGGCAAAGTTCGTAACACCGCCCGCGCGAACGGCGGCGAAGGCGCCGGTCCAGGAGACTTGGGCGCAGTGGTTCCCGAAGGTCTGGAGCGCCTTGCGGGCCGCGTCAAGTCCGCGTCGGATCTGGGATATACTGGCCATCGGATCTTCCAACGCGTCGGGTTTCGGCGCCACCACGTTCACACCGAGCGTGCCCAGGAGCTCGTCAACATCGTCCACTAGCTGCCCTATTCCATCGGTCATCTTTTCGACGACGGTCAGCTGGGTCTCGGCGGCTTGCAGAGCTTTGCGAAACGTGTTGACCTCCTTCGCCAGACTGTCCCTTTCTTCTTGCAGCGGCGCCAACGTTTGCTCCAGCTCCACAATGCGGAGCTCCACCTTGCGTCGCAGCTCCGAAGCCTTTCTCGCTTCAGTCTCCGCGGCCCGGAGGCGGTTCTGCAGCCCTCCCTCGCTCTTTCGAGTTGAAGACGCCACACGCCGCGCAAGCATCACGCTCTAGAAGACACGCAAAGCATTGTCAGCATCCAAGCAGGTAGCGAATGAAGTTCGTACGCGCGCGGGGCATACCCGTATAGCCATGCCGGAGAGTGACTCCGACGCTTCCTCCGGGCTCAGCTCATCGAGCAACTCGTCAACCTCGGCCATGTCAAGCAGCCGGCCAGCCAAGCCCAGTGCGTGGCGCGCGCCTTCGCGCAGCAGGAAATCTTCCTTCCGGAGCCCGGCGGCTATGTCTTCGGGTGTCGCCCCCAGAGGCAGATACCTGAACAAGCGTTTCCCGCGGCCAGGGGCGCGCGGCCTCTCAGAGCCACTGGTTTCGGCAGCCCCCCCTTGGTCATCAGACCCCTCCCCCTCCTCCGCAACTGGGGCCTCTGGCTCTGCACAAGCCGCAAAGTAAAATGAGACGCTTATTACCATCTATACGCAACGGATTCAAAGCACGTACCTTCCCCGAAGCCGAAGTCCGCATCCCCGACTATGAAGTCATCGGCGGCTTCAGATGCGGCCCCTCCTCCCGAAGCACCCTCCGCTGCAATCGAGCAACCCGAACTCACTCTGGTGGAGTCCTCCTCCGCCTCCGGCTCCGTGGGCAGTGAGCCTGAAGCACTCGGAGAGCTTCGGCCTTGCAGCGCCATTATGGCCCTCACCGCAGCCCTTTTGCTGCCCGAGCGCCCTTGAGGGGCGAGCCCGCCTCGCTTCCGGCCTTTTGCTTCTTCGAGCCCCAAGCGCTCCCGGCCGCCTCCTTGCCCTTCCCCCTCTCCCCTTCCTTGTCAGCGAGCTTCCGCTCCGGAAGCTGCACGTGCGGGTCCTTCAGCAGCAAAACTCGATTCAGTCGCAGCCCGCACTGCACACGCTCTCGGTGGCGTGCCTCCATTTCCCGAAACTTTCCGAGAAAGCGCTCGGCTTGCGCTTCGATCTCCTCCAGGCTGAGATCTGCACATGAGTCACATGAGTCCGCGACACATAACTTAAAGTACCGAA
The DNA here is from genome assembly GCA_001182835.1 of Oropetium thomaeum. NCBI lineage: Eukaryota > Viridiplantae > Streptophyta > Magnoliopsida > Poales > Poaceae > Oropetium > Oropetium thomaeum. The sequence continues at coordinate 1,406,111 of LFJQ01000009.1, read as the reverse complement.
AGGCCGGGGGGTATGGTTTAGTGCGAAACACTCACCGGGGAACCTCTCCGGCTGCAGTACCAGCCTTCTTCGGCCGCGGGGCAGCCCAACTAGGAACTCTCGGGACCAGTCCTTGAGCAGAGGGCTGACCCCGGCAGTCACGAATTCTTTGCAAAGGTCCCGCATGGTCAATCTGCGGGACACCTCCTCCAGCACCTTCATCTGTTCCTTCGACTTGTCGCTCAGGTCGATGGCCGGGCGTGGAAAATGCAGGATCTTCGAGCAACTGGACCGAAGAGGGCTTCCTTCTCCCACTTGGTAGTAAAACCATCCCGAAGTCCACCCTCGGCCTCAGTGCTCCCGGTAGGCCTTCGCCGGAAGCTTACTTTCGTCGATAGGCACGAAGCTGACGGTGGCATACGCCATCATGTATCCTTCTCCCATCGGGCTGTCGTGCTTCCGATATGCCGTCCGGTGCATAGCGGCAAAAACATCGGCGTCCGGCATCACCCCCTCCATGCGGAAGGCCCATTCCATGATACTTAGCCGCACGATTGCGTTGACGCTGATCTGCTGGATCTCCAGCTCGTAACGTTGCAGCACCTTTTCGACGAAGGACGAGCACGGCATCCGCAGCCTCCCGTCGAAGAAACGAAGGAATAGTACGGCGCGGTCAGGCTGCACCTCTGGCTGCGTTGCGCTCTTCGGAGGCACGGACGCCAAGTGCCTCTCCAGCCACCCGCTCTCAGCCAGCTCATCCAGCTGACTTTCGGTCACGGTGCTAAGCCCCAGCAGAGGGCTAGTGCGCAAGGAGTCTGAGACACGGCACCTCCCCTTCGAGCTCGAGGTTCCTCCAGCTTTCGGCATGGTCACTTCTGCGGGTCGTGGGGTCTCCGAAAGTCCTAAGCTTCGAGCTTTGGCTTCGGTGAAGCAGACGGAAGCGAGAAGGCTGCTCGAGCTTTCGTAAGCGAGTGCGCGAGTGTGAATGGCACACCGGGCGCTCCGCTCTCCCTTTTATAGCCACGGCAGTCGACGCCCTGCCGTCGCCACAGATCGACGCGTAGCCCCCTACGACACGCTGCGCTAACGCGCCTCATCGGGAAACGCGCCCGTTCCATTCCACAACGCCGTTGCCGCTCCGTGCTTGCGAAACGCGTTTCATCGGACATCGTGCCCGTTTCGTCCAACCGTGCGGTTGCCGCTTCGTATTCGGACACCTCACGACTAACGTTTATCGGCACGTAATCTCTTTCGCAGGCCTTCCGAAGAACCGAAAAGGGGGGAGGACCGATGGGCTTGGCCTTCGGATCATGGTTTCGCTCCTTCCGAAGGCGGATCTCACTCATGAGGGGCTGCTGTTGGGGGGCCAAGGCCCACCCACGGCCCCTTTTCGGAAGATGGCGCAAAAGCCCACAAAGGCCTGCGACAAGCCCGCGAAGGCTAGTGATCAAGAGACCCTTCGGGTCCAGAGGATCCTTCCGGTCCAAAGGATCCTTCGGTCACGTCACCCTTCCGTACCAAAGGAGAAGCCCACGACGGAAGGATAAGGCCGATGACGTATAAAGAACTAAGGTACAGCTGTGCCTGTACCGGAGAGAATCAAATTACCGATGCCCTACGTAAAAGTAAAAGAGGAGGGTATTACTGTAATAGGATTAATAAAGTTATAATGGCCTCGGGCTATAAATAGCCCCCCTAGGGTACTGTAATGCGCATTCAATTCCGATTATTACAAAAACTTCTGCTACTCAATTTCCCTTGCCCCTAAGCTCCGAAGAAAACCTAAATCCAACACCGCCCAAATCGTTGATTATCAGAACCTGTAGGAAGATCAGGACCCCCGTCCCAATCACCTTCTCTACCCGTAGATCTGAGTTGGGAAGACTTGTTTATCACCTCTGGATCTTGCCGTCTCTGGACGCTTTACACAGTGCTGCTTTCTTGGCTCACACCTCATCTCCTTCTGCCTGAAGCTGAAAGGAACCTTTTGCCGTGCTGCATGGGACTGAAATTGAAGACTCAAACTGAACTTAGATGGTTTGATTCTACGCAGTTCTTTCGATTGCTTTCGTTCACCTGATTACAGATGTTTCTTAATTAGTGCACATTATGTGGGGGATTTTCATTAGATTGATTTCGTTCTCCCGAGTTCACAAATGGAGAACACTGGAAAAAGGTCCATGGGGCAGTCTTCATGTACCTTAATTCGAGTTAGGATGGAAATGAGCCAACTATGCTATGGGAGGATGCAAAAGTTCACGTGAGCACTCAAGTGTATCATGATATGTCGTTCTATTCTTCACATATATAGTAACACTTGACTATATTTGTTTGAAGCCTGTCTTATTCTCAATCATAGCGAGCAGCTGCTGGCTAGTTATCTTTCCTGCATGATGTGCGTTGTTCAAAATTGCACTACAGAATCGTTGAAGTAACTTCGTTGTTCTCTTTGTGTATATCAGATGATGATAGAGAAAGAAAGCTGGCCATGTTGTTTTGCATTTTCAGATGATTTTCAGAAAACTGAGGAAAGTTGTATCTCTAGTAAATTGCTTGCTCAAGACAGCAGACAGGTATACTGCCGGATCCTATTTTCTGTGTGTTAGTCAATTAGCCAATTAAATTTCTAACTCAGTGTATCTCACTGAGGCCTGAGTAATGCATATCGTGCCACCTAATATTAAAATTCGCGTGAGTTCTGGTCTTTGGCCTTCGTTGCAGCTAGAAGCAATTTAGCACTTAAAGTTTATTTTCCCCTTATAATGTTAAGGTTCTGCTCATAATCAGATAGTGAAGTTGCAGTTTGAAGCAAACGATCAAAGAGCTGAAACTCTAAGTTGGAGGAACAAGAACAACTGTGTTCTTCTGTTATCAATGCCCGCCCATCAAATTTACCAGTAATTATCAATGATAGTGCATCTTGGTTTCATTATTTATTTTCTCAGATCAAAAAACGTAAGCTTAATTTTAAGGAAGAAAATGAGCTGGAGCACACGTTGAAGGAACAGGTGCTAAAGATGAATCCTAAGAAAGACGTCGACGCAACGGATTTGGGACAATGCATGAGCACATTTTTACTCAGATCTCTCTCTCATTGTTTACTCTTTGCAAATGAATGATTGTGTAATACTATTTATCTTCAAAAATGTATGTCAAACTATATCTTAAATAGGCATTACCTGACGTGCATAATTTAACTGCTGTAAAATTGTGGATTCAACGAATCACAATTAGAATATATGAATAACTATGTCATGATCTTTTAATTCTGTATATTAAATTGAAGGTTTGGGGATCCTATATGACCTTGTAGTGCCTGGTGCCATCAGAATTTTTCTTTATTTTTTTTAAAAGTTTCAGAGGCTATTTTTGTATTTGGGAATTTGTATCCTATGGTGGAAATTATTCCTGCTATCAGTATTGCGTCTTATTAAAAAGTTATTAATTTAAAAAAAAATTGAGATAAGTTCACTTTTTTCTAAATGGTTTAGAGTGATTTTTTATTTTTCTGACTTTTTTCTATTTTTTTGAATTATTTTTAGAATTTCCAGTGGAAGATGCCAAACGGTATCAGGGGCACCGAGCCCCCGCAGGGCCGCTCGTACCAGGGGCGAGCATGACAGGGGACACTCCGGGGTCTCTGGTCACCCCGGTTTTGTAGCCCCACTATTCTCAAACGAGCCCTAAATTGGTATACATGACATTGCTATTCTAATTATCAATTTTCATTATCCATTTTCACATATGTCGACAAATTAACATAACATTAATTATTCAGTTTTAACATAAGTGAAAATGTGACTAATTAATTTGAAGGAGAATTAGGAACCATCTAGAAATGAATGATCGAATTGTATACTGTGACACTTCATGCAATGTTAGAGGATCTAAATCCAGATGGGTGGGGTGGGGCAAGGGTGAGCACCACTACTAGTTAAACGAAAATCTTTTTGTTCAATCCACTGAAACCGGTGAAAACTTTAGCCGACGCCGTTTCTATAAGGGGTACGCGCTGACGGCGAGCGTGCCAGGCGGCGGAGTATGGCTACGCGGCGGTGGCGGAGCCAGGTACTGCAGGCGGTGCGGCGCTGCAGTGAGAGTTGGCGGGCGTGGTGGCGGAGCGCAGGCATGTGCAGGCGAGCGACGCGGTAGCGTGGCGGTTAGGGTTGGACTGCGGTCTGGGGACCTTCTCGACGGGCATAGAAGCGGCAGGGTGGCGCGGCATAGTGACACTGAGGAGGGATTGAACGTGAGGTGAAGATGACGCCGCAGTTGTCAGATCGCCATCAGACGGTCCTCGTGCGTGGACTGAACAGCCCCTCCTTCAACAGATTAAAAAATAGTGGCACCCATAGTTAAATCGTGTAGTACATGAGACAAAAAAGAGACTTATCTATGCTTCTACTTATGGGTACATTAGTATGAAGTAGTAACACGTGTATCCCATGTATCTACAAGATATCGATGAGAACTTAAATGATAACCACAACTGCAATGTTACTATTTAGGTTCCATCTATAGCTGGCCACTTTGGAGAGGGCTAGGGCCAATGGACCAGCACAAGCACGGGTTTTTTTTTTGGTCCAGCCCGAACTGAAAAGGGCCGTGTCGACACGCAGCCCGACGAGGGCCATGCTCCAACATGGCCGAAAGACACTGCCCAGAAGAATAGGCTCGTTTCGAACTTTTGGCAGCCTGTGTAGCCCGTGCGGGCCGTGTTGGCCTGGCACGCCGTTGTTATTTTATTTGTTATATTTTTTAAAAAAAATAAATTTTGAATACATATATATCACAATATAAAACAGGTGAATATTAAAGCTGGAATATAAAAGGGTTATTTCATAATTATCGTAAATTAAATGTTATTTTGTAAAAAGTTAAAATTTAATTTAAGATATTTGTTTTATTTTTAGGAAAAAAATATTTATATTCTCAAGATCTTACAGGTTGGCGAAACCAACAAGGCAGCCGGCATGAAAGGCGGTGGTTGTAAAATCCTACTCGGTACTTGCCGGATTTTTCATGTCTGTTCAACTAGCAAGGTTCTCCAGCTATCCGAGTCACAACTAACAGTACAAGTCTATCATCTCCCCAGACAGTTCCAACTGAAGGAAACACTTCTCTACGAATCACGGTTCTCTATACCCTTTTCATGAGGGATCATGCGAGAACTGAACGAAGAGATTTCTCCTATAGCATAAAAACCCGTTCATCATAAGACGGACCGGAACACTTTGAGCAAACTTACTTCATTGAAAAAACATATTTATATACGGTTTTCGGGAAGTCCTAAACACTTCAAACACACAAACTAAATTACCTTGTAGCAGTTTACAACGCTTTGTCTAGGAAAAACATAGTGATGTGTGGATACTACAGACTACAAACAAGAGAAAGTTGGTGCTCGCTTAACTGGCTGGGGTTCGCTCTCACACTTCTTTTTCTGCTTCACTCGATGCTGGACTCCTTTTGTAGCCGTTGTGGACGAGCAATAGTACTGTTTATTTATAATACATCAATGCAGACGTGAACTCAGACAGCTCCGCGTTGTTGCTCCAGCTGCGACGGCGCTTCTCGATACTTGGAGCTTCTCGTGACTTGGTATAGCAGTAATTGTGTCAGGAATCTTTTATTATTTATTCTATGGAGGCCTCATGACTTGTCATTATGGAAATCATCACAAGCATGATTTGGGAGATGACTCAGTCGCTGTCGAATAGAAGGTCTAGTGACTCGTCTTCACAGGAATCTTCACTTTGTATAACTCAAGAAAGACTAATCTCCTAGGTGTATGTGCAGAATAGAGTACCTGCCAAACTTCTTTTATATGACAGTTTATTTATTTACTTCATAGTGGGTCCCTGAACTTCCGTTTTACAGATTCAGATCATTAAACTTGTTGTGATGTATCATCTAGATTCCCAAATTTATTAATGTATAGATCCAGCTTCTCAAACTTCGTTCGGTTGTGTTATTTAGATCCCTAAACTTACTAAGTAGTTTTTTTATAGTTTAAAGTATATTAATTAGTATTAATTAACGGGTGTGTCATCTAGATCATGAAACAAACAAAGATGTTTAAACCAATTAGTAAAAAAACTTTAAGTGGTTTTTTATGTGTTTGAATATGCAAATTTATGTGAATCATATTATAACAATCATATTATCATATATAATCATATTAATTCACATTTTTGTATATTTAAGCAAAAAAAACAATTCAAATTTTTTGTACTGATAGATTTAAACCATCTTTGTTTATTCCATGATCTATATGGCCCGCTAATTAACACTACTAACACTAATTAATATACTTTAAACTATGAAAAAATTACTTAGCAAGTTTAGTGACCTAAATGACGCACCCGAACTAGTTTGAGGATCTATATTTGTACATTAAAAGTTTAGAGACCTAGATGACATTTCACAACAAGTTGAAGGACTTGAATATTGTAGTGCTCCAGTTCGAAATCTTTTGGACTCAAAAAGATTAAATCATTTTTAAGAAATTACAACTAATCATTCAACAAAAATTTTAATAAATGTTAGAAGGATTTTGTAAGATTACAAGAATGCTCGAGATTATTGAGCCAAGTCAAAATCTTTTAAATTCAATTCAAATTTCAGATCCTTGGATTCAATCACCCTTTGCTCTCTAAATTAATTTTCTTCCCAAATCCGAGTCAATCAAACTTGGGCTAAATTCAAATTTTGAATTTTGCTGAATTTTAGTTCCTCTCCGAAATTCCATCACCAATGGGGACCCACTAGACAGCAGGCCCCACTGGCCAGCCCCTCTCACTCTGCTCTCTCTTCTCTTCTCCCTCTTTTCTCCCCCCCGACGCACGATGCACGCACGTACTGCAGCGGCAGAAGCTCGCTCCCACTTGCCGCGCGCGCAGCACGTTGCAGAGGCTCCGCGCGCGCCATGGTATATAACCGCCTCGGCCGCTCCGTCGCGTGCTCTCTCTCTCTCTCTCTCTCTCTCTCTCTCTCTCTCCTGGTCTTCTTCTCCGCGAAGCACCCCGCGACGCAGCGCTTCGTTTTCGCCCAAATCTCGACGATTCCGTCCCAAACACGGAGCGCCAGAGAGTCCTGCCCTTTCTTTCGGCTCAAATCGCCAGAGTTCACCGGAATTTGGAAGTCGCCGCCGCTGTTTCGCGCCGAAACAGGGGAGGCTCCGGCGAGGCTCCATTTCTTTCGCTCTCGAGCCTGATTCTTCGCTTTTGGTGATCCCTGGATCCCCGGGTAGCTCACTGACCTCGCCGTTCCTCATCTTGCAGCACCGGTCGTCGGGAACACGCCGCCCATCGCCGGAGCACGCTGATGCAGGGGAGCCACACGGTGACGACACGCCTTCGCTTCAGGTAAAAGCCCCATTTGTTGCCATTTGCAACCCTTGTGGCGCCGCGCAGCTCTCACCGCCGGCCGTTTTCCAGGGAGGGTCTCCATCACTAGGAACGGGAGCTCACCGTCGGCTGCCATAGAGCACCTCGCCGCCGACCGTCTTCCGGTGAGAAATCCCGGCCGTTAACCCCCTTTCCAGCTCTGTCTCATCGCGTAGAAGCTGTAGGGCAAAGTTAGGTGCGCAACCACGCGTCGTAGCCCCACCGCGCCATGGCCGCCGTCGTTGCCTAACCGTCGCCTCATTGCCGATATCGTTCCGGTGGTCGCCGCCGGCTGAGACCAGGCTCACTCGACTTGGCGCGTCGAGTTCGTGCCGCCGGTGCCCTTCGCGCGACCCCTCGTCGTCGGCCTCGCCACGCCACTGCCGCCGGAGTGCGCGCACGTGGATCGAGGCCAGATGCAAAATCTGGTTTTTCTTTTATGATTTTTTTATTTTGCTGAAAGTTCAAAAATGCATATAAAATCGAATATAACTCGAAAAAATAAAAGCCCAATTGTTTTGGAACCGGTGAACAATGTAGTTTCCATGAAAAATATAAAACTTCGCGGGTAAGGATTTCCTATTGTTCGACTTTATTTAATTGTTCAGAAATGGCATAAAAGTCTGAATAATGGTGTAGTAACTAATAAAAATCTGGGAAAAAATTTGTAGAAAAAACACTAGAGAGCACTTTTGAGTTAATCAATGCAAGTAATAGCAAGTTAGATTCGTTTAGGTGGTTGTGACTTGTTTAACTTTATATTTAGGTTGATTATCTATCAATTAAATTTAACGATCACTTCTTAATGACTTCATCTCTCTAATTGCATCATGTAGATGCTGACGTGAACGAGGTAGCCGTCAAGTTGAGCCCGAGTTTTCCGAGGAGCACATCAGTGTAGACCAGGAGGAGCAACCCCAAGGCAAGCCCCGATGCACTACCAGTTTTCAAAATTTTCATTTATCACAGTACAGGAGTCATGATTGTGCATTAGGTCGTCAGGAGTTTGTTGAAACCCTAGTCGCATAAGTTCCTTAGGATTCCAGTTTGGTATATTGGTACCGGTAGTTTCGCTCTAGACTGCTATGCTTAGTAGTACTCTTCGGTAGAAGTCAAGCAGAGTGGACACTGCTCGCAAATGTAGGAGTTGCGTGGAATTATTCTCTCTCTAGCAAACTTATGGAAGGACCGTGTACATGGGATAAGTTGAGGGTCAGACAGGGAACGGTAGGATAGCAACAAAAAATGGGTTCTGCATGCGGTATTGAACGTACTGTTCACATGCTGGAGTTATGGGACCTAGTAAACCTAGGTAACCTGGTGATTGCAAAGCTGAACCTATCTTACGGTATCTGACTGGAGGCGGTCTGGGGAGGGCAATGTGAGAGAACTCCACAGATACCGTACAGGACGGGTGATCTGGTGGGATGCGGCACTATTGAGGTAGCGTAGGAGGGAATTAGCTTTGCAAGATTCGGTGTGAACGGTTGCCATGTGCGGTCGGGACGCGCACGTGTTGTGTGATCAGGTTAACCCTACAGGTGTAAATCGGTTCGAACCGCTGTCGCTCTCAGTCTACGAGTTTGCTTGACCTCTCTGTCGTAAGTATGGAGAAACTAAACTAAGAGATTAAATTGGATTGTGGTATTAATAATGATAAACTTGGTTGGTTACCCTGCTTGTATAGATTAGCGCAAACTAAAGTTTTGTTTCCTAATAGCATAACATGGCTAAAACTTGAAGTATAGGAACCCTAGTGCGAATCTTTTTTGCAAAGAATCCCGCCTTGAGTCGGTTTGCATGTCTAGTGTTGGCTGTAGATAGCCAGTTTGACGGGCCAGTCTTGCTCACGCTTTGCGACTTGTGGTTTTCAGGTGGTGCAGAATCCCTCGGCGGTAGCGATGGCTACCCTTGGGAGGAGCCAGCCCCCGGATGGGGAAGCATCCAGTGGGAGCAGATAGATTAGCCGCAGCTTGTGTATAGCTAGTAGCAATGCGCCGTTGGGCAAGGCACTTGCTTTTGTTTAGAACAATAGAGTCTGGAGTCTGTAATCTTAACTTTCGCTTCCGCAGGAAACAATATTTTTCTCTTGTTGTTGTATCCGCTACTTGGTAGTGAATGAACTTAGTCTGTGTAATTAACCACACATGTAATACTTTCCCCCTGTCTGGAAATCGTGCTGTTTATCCGCTTGTGTTGTACCTTGTGAGTACTTGCTTCGTCGAGTATCTCCAGAATAGATCCCGGGGAGAGGGACCATCCCCGTTTCCGGGGCGGTCCGTCACAAATATGCAAATTGGAAGTTCAAGAAGCTATATGACACCTCAAGACAAGTTGAAGGACCGCTAATCCACTTCACTCGAAAAAAAAATAATATGACTTTTCCTAACCCAGTGCTATTCGAGGCTGCAGCCCGAGACAGCCCAACCGAAACCCTATTTTTCTTTTGTCCCCATGTTGCAACTGTGCCCACCATTTGCGTCGCGCGAAGAAGAAACAGGAGCGCCTCTATCCAGCGTTCCGCCCCCTGCTCTTTGCCCTAGGGATGTAGTCACCCCTAATAATCTTTACGCCTACTTGAAGGTGAATTTTAATCACCTTAGGCGGTAGAGAAGGTTGGGGAAGAGATCACGGACTCCTTCCAAGGTTATTGACAAAGTTAATCCTTTTTCTTCCGGCCATTTTCACTTCTGATTAGGCTTATTCCATCAAATCATTTTGGTTGACGTTCTGTGTGGTGTAGCTGATGGGAACGGGGTCCCGATCTTCCTACAGGTTCTGATAATCAAAGATTTAGGTGGAGTCGCGACATAAATCAATCCGGCTTCGGAACGGCACGTTCCGAACCCTACCATCGCAACACCACGTCTCCTCTAGTTATCACCCACGTTAACACGGATGACCTCACCGAGAAGGCTAGTCTTTGCCTGCGAATTGAAGAACACAAGCAAGAACGAAGTAGAAAGCAACCAAATTGCAGATGAAGATTAAACTAACTTGGGGCCTCACAAACTGATGAAACGACGACGCTGTTTTTAACAGGAATAATCTAAGCAAAACCCAAACCCTAATGGTGGGGTGACCGCTGGATATAAAATAATTGAAGATGTGCAAGTCCCCTAGACACAACCCTAACGGACTCTAACTCGGTACAAGGCCAACCGACCCAAAGTCGGTGTCGCAGCACCCTGACAGATTCTGGACTGTCCATTTCAATGATTCCTGTGGATTTTGGAGCAATTTTGACGTGGGACCAGTTCCATTGGAAAGATGATTTCATCCTCTTCAATGAAGTGGTAGATCACCTAAAATGCAGTCCGTATGCGACCAGGGCGTCAGTTTTAGTGCAAACTGCTCCTGGACTCTGAATTGGGTTCGAAGTCGACGTGGGCTAGGCCTCCGACTTGGCTTGGACATTCGTGGCCGACTCCAAGCTGGTCTCCTGTCATTTCTCTGTCCTCTCCATGATTCCTAACCAGAATAAAATCATTAGGTAGTAATCTATACTCGAGAATACGTAATGGAGTGCTAAGGAACGAGCTCACTTCTATATTAAGTTGTCGAGCGCGAGCTCTAGTGATTGGATCTTCATGTGTAACAACGGAAGAAGGATTGTGTGTATCTATGGGTGTGATGTCCTCATCATCCTCCCCCTCTTGAAGTGGAGTTGTCCTCAACTCAAGGTCATCCTCTTCCAAGTATGGCCTCAAATCTGAAATGTTAAAAGAGGGACTAACCCCGAACTTGGGAAGCAACTCAAGCTTATATGCATTATTATTAATCTTATGTAAAATCTTAAAAGGACCAGCAGCTCGTGACATCAATTTAGACTTTCTCAAATAAGAAAACCTATCCTTTCTCAAGTGCAACCAAACAAAATCACCCGGTTAAAGTTTTAATTCTTTCCTACCTTTGCTACCTGCTATCCTATATTTTCATTCATATTTTTAATGTTTTCTTTAGTTTGAGTATGCAACTTGTAAACAAAATCAGCACGCTCTAGAGCATCATTATTCACTTTCTTGATAGTAGGCAAAGGCAAAATATCAATAGGAGCGCGAGGGTTGAAGCCATACACTACCTGAAAAGGACTTACCTTAGTGGTGGAGTGTTCCTCGTGATTGTAAGCGAACTCTATATGGGGCAAACATTCTTCCCACAACTTCAAATTATTCTTCAGGATTGCTCGCAACATAGTGGACAAGGTGCGGTCACCACCTCCGTTTGGCCATCAGTTTGTGGATGACATGTTGTAGAAAATAGGAGCTTGGTACTAAACTTATTCCATAAAATGCGCCAAAAATGACTCAAGAACTTAGGGTCACGATCTGAAACAATAGTAGAAGACACACCATGCAAACGAACTATCTCTTTGAAAAAGAGGTCAGCAATATGAGCAACATCATCGGTTTTATGACATGGTATAAAGTGTGCCATCTTAGCAAAAAGGATCCACAACAACAAAAACGTTATCCCTCCCCCTCTGTCCTAGGCAGTCCTAAAATAAAATCTATTGAAATATCCGCCCAAGGTATAGAAGGAAAAGGAAGAGGCATGTATAAATCATGTGGATTCAAACGAGATTAGCTTTTTGACATGTAGTGCAGCGAGCAACAAAACGCTCGACGTCTCTTCTCATCTTTGGCCAAAAAAAATGCGTGGTCAAAACATCCTCCGTCTTCTTAGCACCAAAGTGTCCCATCGAACCACCTCCATGCGCCACCTGTAACAATAGAAGACGAACGGATCCAACTGGAATACATAGGCGGTTAGTTCTAAACAGGAACCCATCATTCAGCACATATTTGTTCCACGAATGGCCCTCATTACAATGCAGCAACACATCGTTAAAATCAGCATCCAAAGCATATTGTTGTTTAATGGATTCGAGGCCAAAAATGCGACAATCAAATTGAGACAGCATGGTATAGCGTCTAGATAAAGCATCAGCGATAACATTGTCCTTCCCTTTCTTGTGTATGATGATATAAGGAAAAGATTCAATAAATTCTGCCCACTTAGCATGTCTATGATTCAGATTTGTTTGACTACAAATATGCTTAAGTGATTCATGATGTCATGACTCTTAAAGAACGGACAAGAGCATACAATTCTTTATCATACGTGGAATAATTAAGAAAAGGATCATTTAACTTCTCACTAAAATATACAACAGGTTTTCCTTCCTGCATCAAGACACCACCATTCCAATTTCACTAGCATCACATTTGAGCTCAAAAGTCTTACCAAAATATGAAAGTTGGAGCCATGCGTGTGTAAGATTTTCCTTCAAAAGAGAAAAGGACTCCTCCTGCAATGGCCCCCAATGGAAAGCAACGCCCTTTTTTGTCAACTCAATCAGCAGCGTGGCGATGGTGCTGAAGTCCTTGACAAAACGGTGATAAAATCCCGCTAGGCCAAGAAAACTCCTTACGTGCGAAACCGTTGTGGGCGTAGGCCAGCTATCAATTGCATCCACATTAGCCTTATCAACTTCAACGCCCTGTGGAGTTACAACATAGCCAAGAAAAGAGACTCGATCGGTGCAAAAGGTGCACCTGTCGAGGTTACCAAACAAACGTGCATCACGTAAGATAGAGAAAACTGCACGTAGATGATTCAAATATTCAGCCATAGACTTGCTATAAATCAGGATATCATCAAAGTAAACGACCATAAATTTACCAATGAATAAACATAAACTTCATGCATTAATCTCATCAAAGTGCTAGGTGCATTAGTTAAACCAAAAGGCATGACTAACCACTCATACAACCAAAACTTAGTTTTAAATGTAGTTTTTCATTCATCACAGAGTTTCATTCTAATCTGGTGGTAACCACTACGCAACTCAAGTTTAGTGAAAACTATAGCACCACACAACTCATCAAGCATGTCGTCTAATCTAGGAATAGGATGACGATACCGTATAGTAATGTTGTTTATGGCTCTACAATCTATACACATGCGTCACGAACCATCTTTCTTAGGAATCAAAAGAACAGGAACAGCGCAAGGACTAAGGCTCTCACGTACGTACCCTCAGGGTTGGTTCAGTACGCCGCATGGTTCGGCAAACTTGCACCAGGAATCAAGTAAATGTGGTGCTCAATCCCATGAATGGGTGGCAGTCCTGGTGGTATCTCATCAGAAAAAACATCTCGAAACTCTTGCAGAAGGTTAGTAACCGTAGGTGGCAATGTGCAAGACAAATTATCAATAGAAACACTAAAGCATAGCATATAGCAGTACCAACATAAATTTCAGCAAGGTCAGATTTTGTAGCAAGCATGACAGGAGCTTTCAAAGTTATATCTTACTGAATTTTAGGTTTATCATGAGATTGTTGTTTAGAATTAGCAACCCTCTCCCTATCAGATTCAATGATTGCAGCAGGTGTCATAGGTAACAAAGTAATTTTCTTCCTGTTATGCATAAAAGTGTATTTGTTACTATGACCATGGTGCAAAGCATCATTATCATGTTTCCAAGGACGACCCAATAAAAGAGAGCATGCTTGCATAGGGACAACATCAGAATCCACATAATCACTATAAACACCAAGGGAAAAAGGAACGTGATGCGATTGTGTTACCTTAGCTTTACCCGAGTGTAACGTCCCGCCTCCTCGAGGCCGGGCCCGCTTACATCAGGTAGCTTTTTATAGGACATAGGCTGGCCTCACAGACCAACACAAGTCTTTTCTACGCACATTTGTCCTCACTCGTGCGCACCCGGGAACAACTTCCTGGTCGGTCACCCATCCTGAAATTGCTCCAGCCCAAGCACGCTTAACCTCGGAGGTTTTCGAAGCTAGGCTATCGGAAAAGAAGTTGCAACTTGTTGATATGAGTATCCTATTAATCCTATTAAGCCCTGGATCGGGGTGTCACATACTCACCCCCTTAAGAGACCGACGTCCTCGTTAGTCAATCCCAAGCCAGGAACGTTCTCTCTTGGCCATGTCTATGTGTCCAGTACCAGCGCATGTGTCATGCTGTGTGACCACTCTGGATCCACACCAGCCATGCACACCATGCCTGCGCAACTGCGACACACGCGCCCGTGAAACCACAAGAGTCGGCTCTGATACCATTATGTAACGTTCCGCCTTCTCGAGGCCGGGCCCGCTTGCATCAAATAGCTTTTTATAGGACATAGGCTGGCCTCACAGACCAACACAAGTCTTTTCTACGCACATTTGTCCTCACTCGTGCGCACCCGGGAACAACTTCCCGGTCGGTCACCCTTCCTGAAATTGCTCCAGGCCAAGCACGCTTAACCTCGGAGGTTTTCGAAGCTAGGCTACCGGAAAAGAAGTTGCAACTTGTTGATATGAGTATCCTATTAATCCTATTAAGCCCTGGATTGGGGTGTCACACCGAGTCATTCAACCACTGAATATGATATGGATGTGGATGTGGTCGTGTTGTCAAGCCAAGCTTCTTGATCAGATCTAAGCTCACCAAGTTGTTGCAGCTGCCCCATCAAATAATCACCCGTGCTCGCCTATTCTTGATCACGAACTAAATCTAAAACAGGTTACGGCATTGTAGCTGATCGGGTCGAGTTACCTGAGTATTGAGGACTTACTGGACAACAATGGCTTGATAGGACGTGTCGCTCGCTGTCAAGGACTAGGAATCCACAACACCGTCCGCAGCGTCAGCATCATTGTCACCATCGTCTTCTATGTCGGAGGTGCTCAAGTAACCTCCTTCATCAGTGGCGATGTACGCTCGTTTGCTTGGACAGTCACGCTGCACGTGGCCAAGTCCAAGGCAGCGATGACATTGAATGTCAGTCGTGCGCCCCGTGGATGTAGTGAAAAGAGGATTTTTCACTGGACCCTGCACAGAAGATTTAGAAGAATCTGCAGAGCGTGTCGTTGGAGGCGGTGCTGTAGTGGTAGGTCGCTTGCTCGATGTTGCAGGAGGTGGACCAAAGCTTGACGAAGACCGCGTTGCTCCTGTAGATGTAGTCGTACTAGGTGGGAAGGAGCGGCTGGTTCTTGTCCTCGTTGCTTCCTATCGTCCCTGCAATTCTTTCTCTACAAGCATAGATAAGTGGAACAACTGGTTGACATTGTTAAAGGTTTTATAATCAACGATATTCTGAATGTCATGCCTTAAACCCCCATAAAAGCGACGATCTTTGTCCTCGTTATCCTCAACTATCCCATAACGCATCGTGCCCTTTTGCAACTCAGCATAATAATCTTGTAGGGAATTATTACCTTGATCTAAGCGCTGCAGTTTAAAACGCATATCTGGCTGAAAAGAAGGTGGTACAAAACGATCACGTATGGTTTTTTTTCAAAGCCTCCCAAGTGGTAGGTAAACGTCCTATAGCAGCTAGACCAGTCCACCAAATAATAGCAAAATCCTTAATCTCACTAATAGCTTGTCAAACCCTATGTTGTTCAGGAACTAGGTGGGAACTAAATTTCTGGTCTATGGTCATCTCTCAATCAAGATATTTCTCATCATCAAACAAACCAGAAAATGACAGTATTGAAAATTTCACTTTAGCAAAGGATCATCATGAGGGCGAATATGGTGATTGTTGTTGTTGTTACCTCCCATACCATGTTGGTTACGGCGTAGTCGATGTCGAAGTCGTGCATCCTGAGTTGCACGTGCGTCCACGTTGCCATCGGAATCGTAGACAGAAGCGGCATCGTCGTCGTCATCATCTTGGTCGTCGTTGCTGCCCGCTGGTGAACGCCTCTCGAACGCATCAAGGCGCGATGAGATAGTGGCCAACTGAGTGGTGAAGCCCTCAAGAGCAGGGCCTATATTCAGATCGACGAATTTTTCATCACAGCTGCAGAGATCTTCTCGTCTATGGCCTCTAGCACCTTGTCAATTGCTCCCTTCAACTGGCCCTGGCTGACACACTCGTTGAAGTCCACTGGAACTATTGAATCGTTGCCACCTGACATGATGAAAGAGAACAAAAACACAGGAGAAGATAGATGAAGGTTATCCCTATCAACTACCGGACTGCAACCGGAAATTTCAAAACAAGTTCATGCAAAGATGTAGGTGAACACATGTAGCGCTCCGCTTATTTCGGGCTCAAAAAGATTAAATCACTTTAAGGAATTACAATTTAAATATTAAATCATTTTAAGAAATTTGCAATTAATCATTCATTAAAAATTTCATTAATTGTCAAAAGATTTTGTAAACTTACAAGAATACTCACGAATTATGAACCTAGTCGAAATCTTTCAAATTTAAATTCAAATTTTAGATTGCATTTTCGCTCTCTAAAAATTTAAATTCAAATTCTTCCCAAATTCTGAGATCACGCGTTTGGGCAATTCCAAATTCAAAAATTTTGATTGATTTTTGGCCCTCTCAAAAATTTTCCATCACTAGTGGGACCCACTGAGTAGCAGGCCCCACTGGTCAGCCTCCCTCTCCCTCTCTCTTCTCTTCTCTTGCTCCCTCTCTCTCGCATGCGCGTTGCGCTCGGAAACCATGGCTGCCACCTGCCGAGCGCTCGGCCGCCTCGTAGCGCGCCTGTTGTGCATGGCAAGCGCACGCGACGCGGGAGAGACGCGATTTAAGCTGCCTCGGCCGCTCCGTCGTCCACGTCTCGCTCTCGCCGCCGCTCTCTCGCTCTCTCTCTTTCTTCTCCAGTTTCCTTCCTCCGCCGAGCACTTCACGACGCCACGCCCTGTTTTCGCCAAAGCTCAGCAATCCCGTCTCAAAATTGACGCACAAGAGGGTAATTGTTCCTTTTCCGACTCGAATCGCCAGAGTTCGCCGGGTTTTTGAGAGTGCCGCGCTGTTCCGCACGAGAGGCCGTCTTGGAGCACATCGCCGCCGACCGCCTTCCGGTGAGGAATCCTGGCCGTTAACCCTCGTACCAGCTCCATCTTGTCGCGTAGAAGCTTCCGTGCAAGGGTAGGCACGCGGTCGCGTGCCGTAGCGCCGCCGCATCGTGGCCGGAGTTGAGCTCGCACCGCCGCTTGCCGCGCTGCCATTTTCGGAGGTCACCGCCGGCCGTTTTCGTGCCTACTGAGTTCCTAGCATCAAGCTCGAGCCGTTGGTGCCCTTGCCACGGTCTCTGGTCGCCGGTAGCGCTGCTGCCATCATCGGTCGGAGCTAGGGCAAAGGCCCTAGCTAGGGTTCCTTTTTTTCCTATTTTTCTAATTCTAGTTAATTCGGCTGAGACTTAAATAATTTATATAAAATCTAATTTAGCTCAAAAAAATAAAAACCCAATTGTTCTGGAATCAGTGAAAAATTTTGTTTCCATGAAAAATATAAAACGTGACGCGTAGGATTTACTATTTTTGGGACTTTATTTAATTAATAATAAATGGCCAAAAATCTAAATAATTGAATTTCTAAAATCTGGAAAAGTTGTATAAAAACCCCAGAGTGTACCCTTGAATTAAGAAGTGCATGAAAGCGCAATTAGGGGTGTTTAGGTACTATTAATTTGTTTACCATTGTGTTTAGGTTAAATTGCTTATTGATCAATTTAATTCTTTAAATTGTTTATCCACCAATTTAATTCATTGAGAAATTATTAATTAATGATTTCACCTCTATACTTGCATCATGTAGACGCCGACATGACCGAGGTAGCTGTCAAGGTCGAGCCTGAGTTTTTCGAGGAGCCCGCTACTGCGGACCAGGAGGAGCATCCACAAGGCAAGCCCCGGTGCATTATCGTTTTTAAGGTTTTTCTTTATAACAGTATATGTAAGTCTTGTGATGTGCATTAGGTTGACAGGAGTTGGATGAAACCCTAGATGCATATGTTTTCAGTAGTGCCTATTATGGAATATTGGTACAGTAGCTCGATGTAGATGCTATGCTTAATACTATCATACGGTAGAAGTCGAGCAGAGGGGACGCTACTCGCGATATGATAGGAGTGTCTGAATCTTCAATCCCTCATGGAGGAATTGTGGCGAGTTCATATTTTCATGGACAGAAACTGGGGTCAGACAAGGAATGGTAGGATGGCAACAGAACATGGGTTTTGTGTGCGGTAGCTCTGTCTCATCCGTGTGGCACAGTTGGCTGGGTATTGAATATACTGTTCACATGCTGGAGATGTGGGACCCAGCAAACCTAGGTAGCCTAGTTATGGCAAAGCTGAACCTACGTTACTGTGAGAGACCCGACCAATTTATATTCAAGTTTACCAAGTTGACTCGCGGCCCACGCATGGTATGCGAGAACTCAACCCGATAAAAGAGAATATAAACCCGGCAGTCCCCCGACATGCTTCTCAAGCAATGCCCAAGATCCAAGCACGTCGGCAACGTCACAGGTGATACATCACAAAGGTCACATTAATTAATAACATTAATTTAAAATATTCTTACATACCAAGGTTCATCATAAGTCTTGAAACTAATAAATCAAAGAGCGGAAGCAATTCTAAGGAAGACGATAGTCGCAGCGGTTGCAATGAGGAAACAGCAAAGGATTGCGATGCCCAGCCCACGAACATCGCAAATCACGGTCACTCGAACGTCTTGACTACGCCTCGCCCTCGCCGGCATCGGCGGGGACAAAGTAGCCGAAGACCAACTCATCCTCACCTGCAAAAACTTAAACAACAAACGTTGAGTACGAAGGTACTCGCAAGTCTTACCCTGTGGTGGGAATTAGTTCCCGACTCCAAGGATAATGCAATGAGGCTGTAGCAAGATAAATAAGGTATAGGAATGGACTCGATTGCTTAAAGCAGAAACTAAGCATATATGAATAAGCATAAAGTAAAAGACTCTGCGGGCATGAACTTCTAATAAACCCAGTCCCCAAGTATCATGTAACCATAAACCATGTATATGCCATCATCCATGTTCCATCCGAACCATGGATACCAATAACCATATTCCAATATCACCAACAATATCCCAATTCCCATCATGTTATTTGACAACTCTACGATATTATCCAAAGGACACTGAGCTTTGATCATAACCGAGACCGCGGCGGATTCGAACCGATTTTACACCCTGCAGGGGAGTCCAACTGTACCCACACGACTGAGGACCATACGGCTCATGCAACCCGCTAAAGTTACACAAGGGGGTACTCATGTCAACCTTTTTCACACTCGTGCCCACACGGTTGGAAAATCCACACGGTGCCGAGTACCACGGCCTCGCAGGCACACGTGAGTCCCTCGTCGAGTGTCACGGCCTCGCAGGCACCCATGACTCCCTCGTTCCACACACCGTGCAGTCATCGGCCAAACGTTGGTACGCAGTGAGATACTCAGCTTGTCTTACCATTATATCGGACATGTGGTATGAACGGGAAGTGCTCAGGCCAAGAATAACACGGCCGGTTCCTAGGTCAACCCAGACGGGGCCTACGGCACACAAGACCTCCATGTCTTGCTGCACTCCTATCCCACCGTCCAGATTTCAGCTTTTAACACTTTTCAACTTTTACCAACATATGAACTCGCCACAAGTCCATAAGTAATCAAGGGGGTTCCTATACGTGCGAGTGGGACTTACCACTCGACTTCTACCGTGTTATCTAAGCATGGCTAAGCATTTCGTGACTCGAACAAAGACACTCTACCCAGGTTGACAAGGTGACGTAATCAATACCAAGGAGGGGTACATGCAACAATAATAGGTTTTCCCAATGTTACTACTAAGCCCGACTTTATGCATTCCTATACGTAAGCATTCATATTAATCATTAAGTAAATTACTTAGGGTAGCAATATGAGGTGCTTGCCTTCAACAGCAGCGGTGTTGACTTCCTCAGCAGCTGGATCAACCTCTGGTGCTTCTCCCGCAGCAGCACCCGCGTCACTCTCTGGCCGTTCGTAAGCTATAAAGTAAAACGCGACGGTATGAGATGCATGCCATGATGCCATGATGCACAAATGATGCGATATGATGCAGAGAGGTAGCTACTGAGTCTACGGACACAATGCAAAAAGAACGAAGGCGTTCGGAGTTCTACAGCTCAAGTTATGATCAAAACAGTTTTACCGATTCCGGTTACGGGTTTTCCGGTTCCCGGTTTCGATATCGGGTGGCACACGGATGTCGTTTCCGGGAAGAATCCCAAAACACATCACATGTACTGGCTTTACTAAGTGGCTGGGGTTACTACGAGACTAAGTTTGAGTGGTTTTGACTCGCGTTAACAGGAACACGAGCCCTCCGATGGTCGTTGCCCTGTTTACGACATCGGGAATACCGTAACGGTGCCGTAAAAGTCGTAACGACTTTTCCGGTGAAATTCAAAGTTAAGTTACAGGCATGGGACCATTTTTAGTTTAAAGTAGGCTCTAAACTAAGACTTTTGGCTCTGGTTTGGGGTCAAGTTGAGCTTCTATGAATTTACTAAAAATCAAACAATGTTCTGTTTTTCAAATTTATAAAATCAGAAACATGTATTAAAACTTATGCAAAAATCATGAAACTTTACAGAGCTACTACTGAGCATCTAATCTAAAGTTTTTGTTAAAGGTCTTGGGCTTTTGGGCGACTTTCCTAATGTACTTTAGACAGAGGTAATTAATCTAGGGTTTTGGGGATATTATCAATGACATGCATGCACAATGTTCATGAAAAATTCTGATAAAAATATAGGAGATGCATCATGCCAAGATAAAATTATGGTACAAAAATCAACCCTAGAAACCTTCTGGAACTTCAAATAAAAATCAACAACAAAAATAATACAATGAATTATTAAAGAAATTCCAGGGACAATTTATGAAAAAGTGCTTTAACAGAAAATTAACACATTATTCAAGGATTCAATTAAAATTAGGTTTGGCATTTTTAGACTTCTCCAAGATTTTCTACACACTATGCATCTTCTGGTTAATTAAAAGGAAAATAGGAAATTCAATGGAACAGTAGCCGAAACAGGGGAATCAGTCAGTGCGGTTGCTCCGGTGGGAAATTCGCCGGAGGAGGGGGCTAGGAGGGGGATTGAAAGGTCGTGGAGCATCACCTTGATCCAAGGAACTGATTTGATGAAGATTAGGGCCACGGGAGAGAGGGGCAAGGGGTCGGCGACGTGAGCTCCGAAGCAGTGTCAATGGCGGCCGACGGGTGGCGTGAGGCGTTCCCTCCTCACCGACGATGAACTGCGATCAATAGCTTATAAAACTGGTGTACCATGGTGAGAGGAACAAGCCAGTTGAAGGAATTGAAGCATGGAGCTACCTCGGTGACGAATTTGTGGAAGAAGTGGCCGCCGGCGCTGCTGTCGGCCGAGGGGCAGTGCGGCGATGTTCTGGTGAGATTAGGGCACGGCTGGTGAGCTCGGTGTTCGGAGAGTTTCAGTGAGTCAAGGGGAACTTGATTGGCACGGTGGCAAGGCTAGGGAATGGCCGGAGCGAGCTGTCGACGGTGAGGGTAGCTCGGGCGGCAATGGTGGTGCTCTGAGGTGCGCGGCAGAACAGAGAAAGAGAAGGGAAGGAAGGGAGGGCTTGAGCTTCGGTTTTGTACTTGAGGAGGAGGAGCCAAGGGAGGGAGAGAGAGCAGTGGCGCACTGGATTGGTGAAAGGAGCGGTGGCCGGCAATTGGGTGTCGAGGCGGTGCTCCTGCCGGGCGATGGCGTGCGGCAGAGGAGAAATGAAGGCGCGCCAGAGAGAGGGAGAGAGGGAAGAGAGGAAGGGGGAGATGGGAGAGTGGTGGAGAAGATCTTTGGAGAGATTCACTGCTGGTGGAGTGAAGACGCGGCGCGAGGGATTGGCCGGGCGGTCGGCCGGCGGTTGGCTGCGGGCGGCAAAGTGTCGGGCGAGTACTGTTCATGGTAAGGTTATTTTCAATTTCAATTAATTCAATTACCCTCCCTCTTGATACAACAGAAAACCCTAGCTCCCGAGCTCAAAAATTTTTTGAAACTTTTTGTGTGTGCTAAATGATTTATTTGGAACAACTTTGATTATAGGAAGGTTCACTGAAACAGCTTCTAAAGATCTGTGAATTTTCAATTAGGTTCAAACTTGTTGGAATTTTAAAAGGGTTTAAACCTTCACCAAAAATTTTCATAAAATCTCCAAAATTCTATTTTAATGTGTAGTTAATTGTTATGCAAAAACATTGGGGTAGTTTTGTTAGGAAAACAAAAGGCCTCTTGAAAGTCGATTAGGGTTTTGCGAAAACGACGAAAACTCGAAACCCTGACCCAAATCAAAACAGGAAAAGGTCGAATTCAAATGATTGAATCAGTGAGCTCGAATCAAAGGAATAAAAGATTGCAACTTTTGGGATGTGACAGACCACCCCCCCTTAAAAGAATCTCGTCCCGAGATTAAAGGTTAAGAAGGGTGGCGAAAGGAATTTCAACGATTAAGGATGGAAAGCTAAGAAGCGAATGTGAAGAAAACAACGAGGGGACTTACGGCTCTGTGAAAAGCTTCCGGGTAGTCCTCCCGCATTTTACCCTCACGTTCCCACGTTGCTTCTTCTTCGGTGTGTCTGCTCCAATGCACTTTCACCATCGGAATTGCTCGATTGCGCAATTTGCGTTCCGAACGCGCAAGGATGCGTAGAGGATACTCCACATAAGAGAGGTCGGGTTGGACTTCGACATGCTCCATGGAGATAGCCTCGGTCGGAACACGGAGACTCTTCTTCAATTGAGAGATGTGGAAGACATTGTAGACGTTACCAAGAGAGGATGGCAATTCTAGCTCATACGCCACGTTTCCACGTCTTGCAAGGATTTTGAAGGGACCAATGTAGCGTGGGGCTAACTTCCCTTTCACTTGGAATCTTTTCGTGCCTCGGAGTGGTGAAACTTTGAGGTACACATAATCTCCAACCTTGAAGAAAAGTTCTACCCGACGACGATCGGCGTAGCTCTTTTGGCGAGATTGAGCAACTCGGAGATGTTCCTGAATTTGGCGCACTTGAGCTTCGGCATCGCGAACCAAATCAGGACCAAAGAAAGGTCATTCCCCGGATTCGGACCAGTTCAACGGGGTTCTACAACTTCTCCCATAGAGTGCTTCAAATGGGGACATTTGGAGGCTAGCTTGGTAGCTATTATTGTAAGAGAACTCCGCAAAAGGTAAGCAAAGCTCCCATCTCTTGCCATAGGTTAACACACAAGCTCTCAACATGTCCTCAAGGACTTGATTGACTCGTTCGACTTGTCCTCCCGTTTGCGGGTGGTAAGCTGAACTATGAATAAGCTGAGTGTCCAACGCTTGATGAAGGCTTTTCCAAAACCGAGAGACGAACTGGGTGCCTCGGTCTGAAATAATTGTCTTTGGAACACCATGAAGACACACAATGCGAGTGAGGTACAACTCTGCATATTCCTTGAAAGAATAGGTGGTCTTGACGGGAAGAAAATGTGCAGATTTTGTTAACCGGTCAACGATTACCCAGATGGAATCGTAACCACCCGAAGTTCTAGGCAAACCAACAATGAAATCCATGCCAATATCCTCCCATTTCCATGATGGAATAGGCAATGGTTGCAGCGTGCCTGCGGGTTTTAAGTGGATAGCTTTCATCCGCTGACATACGTCACATTTGGAGACGTACCGAGCAATTTCCCGCTTCATGCGAGTCCACCAGAATTTGGTCTTCAAGTCTTGATACATTTTTGTACTTCCTGGGTGTATGGACAGCAAGGAATCATGAGCTTCATTAAGGACTTTCATCTTCAGCTCATCGACTTTTGGCACCACAAGGCGTTTTCCAAACCATAAGACGCCTCGCTCATCGAGAGAAAAACATCTGGCTTTACCCGATTTTATTTTCGCTCGGATACGAGCCATTCCTTTGTCATTTTTCTAGGCTTCCTTGATCTGATCCAAAAGTGTGGATTTTATTTCAATGTTGGCAAGGAAACCTTCTTCCACCATTTGTAGACCAAGCTTCCGAAAATCCTCACATAGGGAGCGATTTCGGGTCTTCCCAATTAGGCAGTTGCAACGACTTTTGCGACTCAACGCGTCAGCCACGACGTTAGCCTTTCCTGGGTGATAATGCACTTCTAGCTTGTAGTCCTTGATCAACTCAAGCCACCTTCTTTGCCTCATATTCAAATCAGCTTGGGTGAATATGTATTTGAGGCTCTTGTGGTCGGTATAGATATTGCAAGTCTTGCCAAGGAGATAGTGTCGCCAGATTTTCAAAGCATGGACAACGGCGGCAAGCTCAAGATCATGAGTAGGATAATTCTCCTCATGTGACCTCAATTGGCGAGAAGCATAAGCAATGACTCTCCCGTCTTGCATAAGCACACAACCGAGTCCAACACGAGAAGCGTCGCAAAAGACATCAAAGCTCTTGTGGATGTCGGGTTGCGCAAGAACGGGCGCTGTGGTAAGCAATGTCTTCAATGTCTGGAAAGCTTGCTCGCAATGGGCGGACCAAAGGAATTTCTCTCCTTTGCACAGCAACCTAGTCATTGGCTTGGCAATCTTGGAGAAATCCTTGATAAACCGACGGTAGTAACCCGCAAGTCCAAGGAAACTGCGGATTTCCTTCACATTGGTCGGTGGAGACCAATCAAGCACTTCTTGCACCTTGGTGGAATCTACGGCAACACCATTTTCAGAAATGACGTGCCCAAGAAAAGCAACTTCGTGCAGCCAAAATTCGCACTTGCTGAATTTGGCATAAAGACGGTGTTCACGAAGCTTCCCGAGTACAATCCGGAGGTGAACAGCATGATCTGCTTCCGTCTTGGAGAACACAAGGATATCATCAATGAAGATCACGACACATACATCGAGTTCCTCCATGAAAATAGAGTTCATCAAGTACATGAAGTAGGCAGGGGCATTTGTGAGACCAAAGGACATGACAAGGTACTCGTACAAACCGTAACGAGTAGAAAAGGCAGTTTTTGGAATGTCCTCTTCTCTGATCTTTATTTGATGGTAGCCCAGCCTTAAATCAATCTTGGAGAAACAACGAGCGCCAGAAAGCTGATCGAAAAGGATATCGATCCGCGGAAGTGGATATTTGTTTTTGATGGTAACGGCGTTCAAGGGACGATAATCGACACACATACGCAATGTGTCGTCCTTCTTCTTCACAAAGATAGCGGGACAACCCCATGGAGAAGAACTTGGACGAATAAAACCCTTGTCGAGGAGATCTTTCAACTGTTTCTTCATTTCAGCTAACTCCTCAGAAGACATCGGATACGGCCGTTTTGAAATAGGAGCCGTTCCTGGTTCGAGTTCGATGGCAAACTCAACAGCCCGGTCGGGCGGCATACCCGGCAAATCATCAGGGAAAACATCCGGATATTCGCACACAACAGGGATAGAGGAAAGCTCAGAACTAGTCGCACCTTTCAAAAGGTACAACCCAGAACTATCACCCTCAAGGTGTAGCGAAAAACGATCGCCGGTTGGGCCTTTCAGAGAAACAACTCTGGAAGCCACGTGGATGACGGCATCATGGGAAATCATCCAATTCATCCCAAGAATGATATCTAACCCCTGAAGATCTAGGAGTAAGAGATTGTCTTGCAAGGTAACACCGCTGACTGGGGTCAACGATGTCGGAACCATGGAGTCTACGTGGATTTTGGCTCCGGGGGATTCTATGAGATAAGGTGTACGGGTAGGGAATATCTTTAAGATTATACAGTGTGGCGTACTCTCGCCTAATAAAGGAATGAGATGCACCAGAATCAAAAAGAACTTTGGTAGGACGAGAGTCGATGGATAACAAGGCGATGCATTTTATGACAACAAGGACGTGTCATAATCAGGAATGTATGTTTTGCTGGAACACTATCGGTGATACGAAGGCAGCAATTGTTGCTACAACACGACAATCATGGTGTATCGATCAACATACACCGATGTTCAGATTGGACGAGCTCACTAATCCTGAACACGAAACTCAAAACAACGGCAAAGGTTTTGAAAGTTGAACAAGTCTTTTCAAAGGTGAAACAAACTTGTTCCTTTTTGCTGCTAAAAACCAGTCAACAAAAGATGATCAAAACCCAACTAGCAATTTACAACTCAAAACCAAACAAGGAGATGATCGATGCATGCAATGAGATGCAAACATGCTCCGTACTAACGATTCTCACACAGATGCATAAACACTCTCCCCAAGCACAACAACACTACTGAAAATAAACACACAACGTCAACATGGGCAATTTTGAATAGAAGGAGGGGTTTAGATAAAACACGCGCCCTAACACAAATGGGTGGCTGCCAAGACCCGCTAAACTATTCTAACGACCCATCTATCAAGGAGGGCAGCAATGCAGGGTGCATTCCTAGTTCTAAAAACCAAAACAAGTTAAGAAAGGTGAGGGCCTAAAAACAGCACTACTACTACAACTTTTAGTTGAATTTAGTGATTTTAAGACACAACTACCCACCCCGTGTTTGCTAAACAAAATTTTAGGGTGTATTTGTGAACCTTAGCTCTGATACCAGCGCTTGTGAGAGACCCGACCAATTTATATTCAAGTTTACCAAGTTGACTCGCGGCCCACGCATGGTATGCGAGAACTCAACCCGATAAAAGAGAATATAAACCCGGCAGTCCCCCGACATGCTTCTCAAGCAATGCCCAAGATCCAAGCACGTCGGCAACGTCACAGGTGATACATCACAAAGGTCACATTAATTAATAACATTAATTTAAAATATTCTTACATACCAAGGTTCATCATAAGTCTTGAAACTAATAAATCAAAGAGCGGAAGCAATTCTAAGGAAGACGATAGTCGCAGCGGTTGCAATGAGGAAACAGCAAAGGATTGCGATGCCCAGCCCACGAACATCGCAAATCACGGTCACTCGAACGTCTTGACTACGCCTCGCCCTCGCCGGCATCGGCGGGGACAAAGTAGCCGAAGACCAACTCATCCTCACCTGCAAAAACTTAAACAACAAACGTTGAGTACGAAGGTACTCGCAAGTCTTACCCTGTGGTGGGAATTAGTTCCCGACTCCAAGGATAATGCAATGAGGCTGTAGCAAGGTAAATAAGGTATAGGAATGGACTCGATTGCTTAAAGCAGAAACTAAGCATATATGAATAAGCATAAAGTAAAAGACTCTGCGGGCATGAACTTCTAATAAACCCAGTCCCCAAGTATCATGTAACCATAAACCATGTATATGCCATCATCCATGTTCCATCCGAACCATGGATACCAATAACCATATTCCAATATCACCAACAATATCCCAATTCCCATCATGTTATTTGACAACTCTACGATATTATCCAAAGGACACTGAGCTTTGATCATAACCGAGACCGCGGCGGATTCGAACCGATTTTACACCCTGCAGGGGAGTCCAACTGTACCCACACGACTGAGGACCATACGGCTCATGCAACCCGCTAAAGTTACACAAGGGGGTACTCATGTCAACCTTTTTCACACTCGTGCCCACACGGTTCGAAAATCCACACGGTGCCGAGTACCACGGCCTCGCAGGCACACGTGAGTCCCTCGTCGAGTGTCACGGCCTCGCAGGCACCCATGACTCCCTCGTTCCACACACCGTGCAGTCATCGGCCAAACGTTGGTACGCAGTGAGATACTCAGCTTGTCTTACCATTATATCGGACATGTGGTATGAACGGGAAGTGCTCAGGCCAAGAATAACACGGCCGGTTCCTAGGTCAACCCAGACGGGGCCTACGGCACACAAGACCTCCATGTCTTGCTGCACTCCTATCCCACCGTCCAGATTTCAGCTTTTAACACTTTTCAACTTTTACCAACATATGAACTCGCCACAAGTCCATAAGTAATCAAGGGGGTTCCTATACGTGCGAGTGGGACTTACCACTCGACTTCTACCGTGTTATCTAAGCATGGCTAAGCATTTCGTGACTCGAACAAAGACACTCTACCCAGGTTGACAAGGTGACGTAATCAATACCAAGGAGGGGTACATGCAACAATAATAGGTTTTCCCAATGTTACTACTAAGCCCGACTTTATGCATTCCTATACGTAAGCATTCATATTAATCATTAAGTAAATTACTTAGGGTAGCAATATGAGGTGCTTGCCTTCAACAGCAGCGGTGTTGACTTCCTCAGCAGCTGGATCAACCTCTGGTGCTTCTCCCGCAGCAGCACCCGCGTCACTCTCTGGCCGTTCGTAAGCTATAAAGTAAAACGCGACGGTATGAGATGCATGCCATGATGCCATGATGCACAAATGATGCGATATGATGCAGAGAGGTAGCTACTGAGTCTACGGACACAATGCAAAAAGAACGAAGGCGTTCGGAGTTCTACAGCTCAAGTTATGATCAAAACAGTTTTACCGATTCCGGTTACGGGTTTTCCGGTTCCCGGTTTCGATATCGGGTGGCACACGGATGTCGTTTCCGGGAAGAATCCCAAAACACATCACATGTACTGGCTTTACTAAGTGGCTGGGGTTACTACGAGACTAAGTTTGAGTGGTTTTGACTCGCGTTAACAGGAACACGAGCCCTCCGATGGTCGTTGCCCTGTTTACGACATCGGGAATACCGTAACGGTGCCGTAAAAGTCGTAACGACTTTTCCGGTGAAATTCAAAGTTAAGTTACAGGCATGGGACCATTTTTAGTTTAAAGTAGGCTCTAAACTAAGACTTTTGGCTCTGGTTTGGGGTCAAGTTGAGCTTCTATGAATTTACTAAAAATCAAACAATGTTCTGTTTTTCAAATTTATAAAATCAGAAACATGTATTAAAACTTATGCAAAAATCATGAAACTTTACAGAGCTACTACTGAGCATCTAATCTAAAGTTTTTGTTAAAGGTCTTGGGCTTTTGGGCGACTTTCCTAATGTACTTTAGACAGAGGTAATTAATCTAGGGTTTTGGGGATATTATCAATGACATGCATGCACAATGTTCATGAAAAATTCTGATAAAAATATAGGAGATGCATCATGCCAAGATAAAATTATGGTACAAAAATCAACCCTAGAAACCTTCTGGAACTTCAAATAAAAATCAACAACAAAAATAATACAATGAATTATTAAAGAAATTCCAGGGACAATTTATGAAAAAGTGCTTTAACAGAAAATTAACACATTATTCAAGGATTCAATTAAAATTAGGTTTGGCATTTTTAGACTTCTCCAAGATTTTCTACACACTATGCATCTTCTGGTTAATTAAAAGGAAAATAGGAAATTCAATGGAACAGTAGCCGAAACAGGGGAATCAGTCAGTGCGGTTGCTCCGGTGGGAAATTCGCCGGAGGAGGGGGCTAGGAGGGGGATTGAAAGGTCGTGGAGCATCACCTTGATCCAAGGAACTGATTTGATGAAGATTAGGGCCACGGGAGAGAGGGGCAAGGGGTCGGCGACGTGAGCTCCGAAGCAGTGTCAATGGCGGCCGACGGGTGGCGTGAGGCGTTCCCTCCTCACCGACGATGAACTGCGATCAATAGCTTATAAAACTGGTGTACCATGGTGAGAGGAACAAGCCAGTTGAAGGAATTGAAGCATGGAGCTACCTCGGTGACGAATTTGTGGAAGAAGTGGCCGCCGGCGCTGCTGTCGGCCGAGGGGCAGTGCGGCGATGTTCTGGTGAGATTAGGGCACGGCTGGTGAGCTCGGTGTTCGGAGAGTTTCAGTGAGTCAAGGGGAACTTGATTGGCACGGTGGCAAGGCTAGGGAATGGCCGGAGCGAGCTGTCGACGGTGAGGGTAGCTCGGGCGGCAATGGTGGTGCTCTGAGGTGCGCGGCAGAACAGAGAAAGAGAAGGGAAGGAAGGGAGGGCTTGAGCTTCGGTTTTGTACTTGAGGAGGAGGAGCCAAGGGAGGGAGAGAGAGCAGTGGCGCACTGGATTGGTGAAAGGAGCGGTGGCCGGCAATTGGGTGTCGAGGCGGTGCTCCTGCCGGGCGATGGCGTGCGGCAGAGGAGAAATGAAGGCGCGCCAGAGAGAGGGAGAGAGGGAAGAGAGGAAGGGGGAGATGGGAGAGTGATGGAGAAGATCTTTGGAGAGATTCACTGCTGGTGGAGTGAAGACGCGGCGCGAGGGATTGGCCGGGCGGTCGGCCGGCGGTTGGCTGCGGGCGGCAAAGTGTCGGGCGAGTACTGTTCATTCATGGTAAGGTTATTTTCAATTTCAATTAATTCAATTACCCTCCCTCTTGATACAACAGAAAACCCTAGCTCCCGAGCTCAAAAATTTTTTGAAACTTTTTGTGTGTGCTAAATGATTTATTTGGAACAACTTTGATTATAGGAAGGTTCACTGAAATAGCTTCTAAAGATCTGTGAATTTTCAATTAGGTTCAAACTTGTTGGAATTTTAAAAGGGTTTAAACCTTCACCAAAAATTTTCATAAAATCTCCAAAATTCTATTTTAATGTGTAGTTAATTGTTATGCAAAAACATTGGGGTAGTTTTGTTAAGAAAACAAAAGGCCTCTTGAAAGTCGATTAGGGTTTTGCGAAAACGACGAAAACTCGAAACCCTGACCCAAATCAAAACAGGAAAAGGTCGAATTCAAATGATTGAATCAGTGAGCTCGAATCAAAGGAATAAAAGATTGCAACTTTTGGGATGTGACAGTTACGGTGTCTGATTGGAGGCGGTCTGGGGTGGATAGTGTGAGAACTCCATAGATACTGTCTAGGACGGGTGATCTGGTGGGATGCGGCACTGTTGAGGTAGTGTAAGAGGGAATTACCTTTGTCAGATCTGTTGTTAACGGTTGCCACGTACGGTCCGGGACGCGCACGTGTCATGTGATCAGGTTATCCCAACACGTGTAAATCGTTTCGAACCGCTGTCGTGTGACCTCTCTGTCACATATGTTAAGAATTGAAGAATGAGAATAATGATGAATAACTTTGTGATGAGTATTATGATCATTGTTTGACAAACATGTTTATGTAGCCATAGTGCTTACTAAAGTTTTATTTTTCAGAACTCAATCTGAGCTAGAACATGAAAAGTAGAGAGCTACTATTAGAGCGTGTCCTTTTGCACTTACCGCTATTCTGTGTCAGCCTTGCATGTGTAGGAGTCGGCTGTCGATAGCCACGTTGACATGTCGATCTTGCTGAGCTTCTTAGAAGCTCATGCTTTGCGATTGTGGTTTACAGGTGGTGCAGAATCCTTCGGCGCTAGCGAGGGCTACCCATGGGAGGAGCCAGCACCCGGTTGGGGTAGTTTCCAGTGGGAGCAAATCCATTACCCGCAGCTTGTGGGTGGCTAGTAGCACAATGCTGTTGAGCAAGGCACTTGCTTTTGGTTTGTCAGTAGAGTTGGAGCTGCAATCTTAACTTCTGCTTTCGCTTGAAGACGGTATTTGTCTCCGCAGTTGTATCTGGAACTTGATCATGTGTAACTGAATTCTCTGTAATAACCACTCATGTAATATTTCTTCTATCTGTAAATCGTTCTTTTCTTTCTGCCTGTGTTGTATCCTGTGAGCACTCGCTTCGTCAAGTATCCCTTGAATGGATCCCGGGAAGAGGGACCTCCCCCGGTTCTGGGGCGGTCCGTCACAGATGGTATCAGAGTCATTCTAGGATGGGTACGACCTTTTCAAGGCATATTTTTGAAAATCACGTGCGAGTGAGGAACGTGCCTTTAGTATAGGTAGATTGTATCAGGTAGCAAGCTAACCTAGTGTAGGGGCTAACAAAATCTAGTTAGATTCGTTATTTGGTAATGACGCACCTACGCTCAGGTAAGCAAGGTAAGGAACGCCGCTCGACTGAGGTGAAATATCGAGAAATCCCTGTTGTACCATGGTGGTACGAAAGGAGGTATTATGTTCGTTGTAACTTAGTACACCCCCTTGCCGTTTAGGGAGAGAAGCGGACGTCTACCGTACGAGGTGTTGGCCACGGACCTGTTGCGAATGCAGACTTTCACAACAGTGGCGTCTTGTGTCTGTAGCACACAAGAGATGAGTCTGTTCTTCACGAGTTAGGTCTTGCAGAACCTTCACATACCTCCGCTGCCTGAGGTAAGTGCAGTCTGTCACCGCGCAGTGAAGGTCGGACACGTGATCCCTGGACGTGACCTACTCGGGACAACCCATATGATAATGATATGGGTTGAGGTCTTTACAATATATGATATTATGAACTGCCTGTGGTGTGATTTTCTACAGCTACGCTAACCACGTTTGCGTAAGAACGTTTAGACACGACTGACTTGAGAGAACGGTCCTGCCACCGACTTAACGTATTAGATTTTTATTTGGTGAGGACGCATAGGCCGTACATGACTGCATCGCATAATAATATAAAAAGTGAAGTGAAAACACATAAAACTAAGACGTCAAGAGAAATCATGGCAAAATCTTTCTAGGGTAAGAGGTTGTAGTCTTTGGTTAGGGAGGTAGGTCACCCTTTTACCAGAGAGGTGAACATTTTACTTGACGGAAGCTTCATGCATGCTTGAATTAGATGTCAACATGTGACTTGTGAAAAGTAAAATATTGTCCATCTCTGTACCTACAGATGCCGAGCAACTCGGTTGAGAATGGTTCGGATGACTATGGGGTTGAGCACTCCACCCCCACTCGGATGACCCAGGAGTCAGGGCGTAGGGGTTTTCCCAAGTTGCTCCGTCAGATATTGCACTCCTTAGACTGTACGGAGGCCCCTTGGCTCCAGTTTCGGGAGTATACCCAGTATGGGCAACACCGCTGCTCTATCCCAGTCACTATCCCCGCACACCCTTATCGAGTGGAATGGGAAGTCTGGACCACTACGTGTGTTGGTTCAGATAAGACCGAGGCCATCGAGGCCGCCGCTCACGAGGCACTGCTTGGGCTCTGCGAGAAGCACACAGGGGACTTGGCGGATCAGCCGGAGGTGTTGTGATAGAGCTGGAGTGCCCGATCTTTCGGTGACTGAAGATAATTTCGATTTGGTGGAAGTAGACCCTTACGGTCCGACTACGACGAGCAAGCCCAAGGCGCTAATGTAATCGCTGAACCAACTCCGATGGCTACCAATCTTGCTGGCACAAGATCAGCCTGATCACGAAGATCGTTTCCTGCGCGCAATCGAAGAACGAGCAAGAAAGAGGTGCAAGCAGTCTGATGTATTACTTGGAGGAGGAGTCCTGAATAAACGTGGCAGCGCTGTAATGCGTGCGATGGTTGTAGCTAAGGCTAGCAATTAAACAAAACTCGAAGAGTAACAGGGGCGCAGCCCCGGACTAAATACACAAGAAAGGGGGCGCAACCCTAAAGTGGGGGTGCGGCCAAGGAGGGCTCGTGGCCCTAGGTGGGGCCCACATGGCACGCGCGCGACAAGGACTGAACACACGTGCGGCTCTAGCCGGTCTGATCGCCTATCGATGCTTCTGGGCCTTGGTTCTGTAGCAGCGTGACATAGTTGAGTTCACGAGCACGGGCCCGAGTCATTGGGCCTTAATATGGCGCCACAGCTGAAGTCGAAGTAGAGTCTGACTCGATCATGTCATCAGCGCAGCCTGAGGAAGTGGAGGCGCAGGTGCTGCTGTTGGAGAGTCGATGTCCTCATCATCCTCCCCTTCTTGAGCTGAAGTCGTCCTCGACGGCAGCTCCTCATCCTCGTCCGCATATGATTTCAAATCTGCAACATTAAAAGTAGTGGAAACACCAAACTCCGCAGGCAGGTCAAGAACATAAGCATTATCATTGATTTTAGTTAACACTTTAAATGGACCAGCTGGACAAGGCATTAATTTAAAACGGCGCAAAGCAGAAAACCTATCCTTACGCAAGTGCAACGAAACCAAATCACTAGGCTCAAAAGTAACATGCTTGCGCCCTTTACTACCAGCAATTTGATATCTAGCATTAGCAGCAGCAATGTTTTGTTGTGTCACCTCATGCAAATGTTTCATGTGATCAATATGAGCAAGCGCATCAACATGGGGATCATCCTTAGTATCCAGCGAAAACAAGTCAATAGGCGCCCGAGGAACATACCCATAAACAACCTCAAAAGGACACATCTTAGTGGAAGCATGTGTAGCACGGTTATAAGCAAATTCAACATGAGGTAAACAATCTTCCCAAAGCCTCAAATTTTTATCCAAAACAGCCCTAAGCATGGTAGACAAAGTGCGATTCACGACCTCAGTTTGCCCATCAGTTTGAGGATGACAAGTGGTGCTAAAAAATAACTTAGTACCTAGTTTATTCCAAAGACAACGCCAAAAATGACTAAGAAACTTAGCATCACGATCAGAGACAATTGTTTTAGGAATTCCATGCAAGCAACAATTTCTCTAAAGAACAAATCAGCAATCATGGATGCATCATCAGTTTTATGAGAGGGTATAAAATGAGCCATTTTAGAGAACCTATCAACAACGACAAATATGCTGTCCCTCCCCTTCTTAGTGCGAGGCAATCCCAAAACAAAATCCATCGAAATATCATGCCAAGGAATAGAAGGAATAGGGAGAGGCATATACAAACCATGGTTACCCAAACGAGAGTTAGCTTTTTGGCACGTAGGGCAACGACCAACGAAGCGCTCGACGTCGAGACGCATCCGAGGCCAGTAGAAGTGGTCGGTCAGCACTTCTTGTGTTTTGAAAATACTGAAGTGACCCATGAGGCCCCTCCATGAGCTTCCTGCAACAATAACAAATGAACCGAACCAGCTGGAATGCACAGCTTGTTAGCACGAAACAGGAACCCATCCTGTATATGAAACTTGCCCCATGGTTTGCCATTCTTACAATGTGAAATAATACCATGAAAATCAGCATCATTTACATATTGATCTTTCAAAGTTTGCAAACCAAAAATTTTAAAATCTAATTGGGACAGCATGGTATAGCGACGAGACAAAGCATCAGCAATGACATTTTCCTTCCCGTTCTTGTATTTAATGATGTAGGGAAAGGAATCAATAAATTCTACCCATTTAGCATGTCTACGATTCATATTAGTTTGGGTACCAATGTGTTTCAAAGCCTCATGATCAGAATGAATAATAAATTCGCGAGGCCACAAGTAATGCTGCCATGTTTGCAAAGTGCGCACTAAAACATATAACTCCTTATCATAAGTTGAATATTTCAGGGCAGCGCCGCTCAATTTTTCATTAAAGTAAGCAACAGGTTTACGGTCTTGTAGCAAAACAGCACCTAAAGCTATGCCACTTGCATCACATTCTAATTCAAACACTTTATTGAAATCAGACAATTGTAAAAGAGGAGCATGAGTTAACCTGTCCTTCAAAGTGTTGAATGCATCTTCCTATGGTGCGCCCCAAGCAAAGGAAACACCTTTCTTTGTGAGCTCATGCAACGGGGCAGCAACGGAGCTGAAATCACACACGAACCTTCGGTAGAATCCGGTGAGGCCAAGGAAACTTCAAACCTGCGTGACCGTCGTTGGTGTAGGCCAGCCCTAAATGGCATCCACCTTGATGCTATCCACCTCAATTCCCTGTGAAGTAACAACATAGCCAAGAAAAGAGACGCGTTGCGTGCAAAAGGTGCATTTTTTCCAAGTTACCGAACAAGCGAGCAGCAGCACGCAAAGCATCAAAAACAGCACGCATACGTTCTAAATGCTCATCCATAGACTTGCTGTAAATAAGAATATCATCAAAGTAAACAACAACACAGTCCTATGAATGGCCTAAGAACTTTATTCATTAAGCGCATGAAAGTGCTGGGAGCATTAGACAAACCAAACGGCATAACCAACCATTCATATAAGCCAAATTTGGTTTTAAAAGCAGTTTTCCATTCATCCCCCAATTTCATCCTAATCTGATGGTACCCGCTATGCAAATCAACCTTAGAAAAAAGAACAGCGCCACTAAGCTCATCAAGCATATCATCAAGGCGTGGTATGGAATATCGATAACGGATTGTGATGTTATTAATAGCACGACAATCGACACACATACGCCATGAACCATCTTTCTTAGGAATAAGTAAAACAGGAACCGAGCAAGGACTGAGTGACTCACGGATGTAGCCCTTGTCCAGTAGTGCTTGCACCTAGCGCTAGATCTCCTTCGTCTCATCGGGATTAGTGCAGTACGGGGCGCGGTTTGGAAGTTGGGCGTCGGGGATGAGATCGATCTGATGTTCGATGCCACGGATAGGAGGAAGACTCGATGGCAAGTCCTTGGGAAAGACATCGGCATAGTCCTGCAAAAGGTTAGCAACTGCAGGGGGAATATCCAAGAACGGCGCCTCATGAGTGAAACAAGCATGTTGGAGCAAACAAGTGCATAACAAGGCAAATTATCATCACGCAGCTCAGCAAAATCAGCACGTGTAGGAAGCAAAACAGGGGTATGCAACTTGATTTCAGATCTAGCAGGGGCGGCTGGAGGTGATTTGTGAGACTTTGTTGTCTTGGCCGCCTGAGCCATGTCATCTTTTAGAATTTGTTCCGGGGTCATGGGACGAATGATTATTTTCTGACCCTTAAACATGAATGAATAATGATTTGAACGACTATGATGTACACTATTAGTATCATATTGCCAAGGTCGACCAAGCAATAAAGAGCATCCTTCCATAGGGACAACATCACAATCAGCATAATCAGAATAGGCACCCAAAGAAAAGGGAACATGTACCGAGTGCGTTACCTTTATTTTGCCACCATCATTGAGCCATTGGTACGGGTGTGGATGTTGGCGAGTGGGTAAAGATAATTGCTCTACCAACGCCGTACTCGCCAAATTGTTGCAGCTACCACTGTCGATGATGATCCGGATCGCCTTTTCCTGTACCACGCCCTTAGTGTGGAAAATCGTGTGTCGCTGATTGTGCTCGGCCGTGGCAACCTGTGTACTGAGGACACGCTGCACAACAAGACTCTCATACCTATCGGCGGCGCTGGAATCAACGTGAACCTCCGTATAATCTGCATGGTCAGTGGAAAGCATAGCATGTCTAGTCTCTTCAGTATCACTAGCTGAAGAGTACTCACCATTGTCACGGATCAGCAAGGTACGCTTGTTGGAGCAGTTCCGAATCACATGACCATAACCTTTGCAACGATGGCACTGAATGTCCCGAGTGCACCCTGTGGAAGGAGAGGCGCCGTTGGCCGGAAGTGCTGCCGACATGGCCGGCTGCTCGCGTGGTGATGCGCTTGAAGTGGACGGCGCACGCTCGCGCGGAGTGGAGGACGACGTGGAGGACGCCGGGCGGGGGGCTGGGGTGGGAGCTTGGCCGCGTCCTGCAAAAGAGTTAGTGCGTGTCGACGATCGCCGTCCCTCCACTTCACGTTCAGCTTTGCAAGCAAATTCAAACAAAGTGGTCATATCATCATATTCCCATTAATTAAGGATGTCCTGAATTTCACGGTTCAAACCACCCCTAAAACGTGCCATAGCAGCGTCATCCTGCTCCACTAAACCACAACGAATCATACCCTTTTGTAATGCTTGGTAATATTCCTCAACAGTTTGGGAACCTTGCTGAAATTGTTGCATTTGGTTGAGCAAATCATGGGCATAATAAGAAGGAACAAATCTATGACGCATGGCAGTTTTCAGTTGAGCCCAAGTGGTGGGAGTGTTATTGGAAAACTTTTGTTTATATTCACGCCACCAAATTAAAGCAAAATCAGTAAATTCACTAATAGCAGCCTTAACTTGTATATTAGCAGGAATGTCATGGCATGAGAATTTCTGTTCGACCTCTAATTCTGAATCAAGATAAGCAGCAGGATCATATTTGCCAGTAAAGGATGGAATGCGAAATTTGATGTTAGCAAAGGAATCAGGAGGTGGGACACGTACCCTGCATGCACGGCCGCGGCGATCACCATCGTCCTGCTTCGTATCACCGCCATAGTCGCACGCCTGCTGCAACTTCATGAGCTGCATGGTCAAGGTCTCAAGACGAGTCATGATCTTCTCGAGCGTGGTGTGGGCAGCCGTTTGAGCGAGGTTGATCTAGTCGAAACGCTCGGTCGATGAAGCAACCGTGGAATCTAGCCGTTCATGTAGCGTCTTGATGTCGTCGGCAAGGCCTTCGACGTGCGCGTGCACGTCCTACAGTGTAGCATCCGTCTTGGCGTCGTCTCCTGCCATTGTTAGTGCAAACACGAAACAACAACGGAGAGAACACTACGATAGCAGGTGTATGGTGGGCGGTAAATCGCTCAAAATTTTTATAAACGCTGTTATCAAATTCTTACCCGTTCTTACTAAGCACACAGGGATGAACGGCAACCAACAGGTAGAACCGATGAAAGATTGGAGGAGCAATTGCCTAGAGAAACAAAGCCTGCTCGTAGTATAAATATGTGTAGTTCTGGGTAGGCTGCACTCAAGACAAGGATTAGCACGATCAAACAACAATTGCAAAGTTAAATAATAGTGCTAAACATGTATGGACGCTGCTGGAAACAAGTGCGAGAGAGAGCTAGGGTTGTAGGAGAAGGTCTGGTGGAAAACAACCCGCGGCTGAGCGCCCAAAAACTAATTATATGAATAAAGGAAAGCAAATGAACAAGTCACCACATGCACTCTCTCTCTCTCTCTAAAGTAAGGTCGAACTTATCAATGAGCCGATGCTGCAGAACTGAGTATATGTGGTAATATGAAGAAGTTTACGACAGACTCACGAGTCCAACGAGGACACACGGCGAACCAGATCGGTTGAGATTTGCCCAGCAAAACCGATCACGAGAAACAAACCTCTGCTGTTCGTTTTTTTTTAGTGGCACACTTGCGTGCTCTTTTCACTTTTTTTTTGGTTGGACTGTCACGAAAACAAAACAGAGATGGAGACGAATGGAATTCGGCGGCGTGACTGACCGGGATTTGGTACGGCCAGGCACGGCCGATCTGGAGTCCGCGCGGCAAGGTGTGCTGCCGTGAGCGAATGGGACTCGGTGCGGCAAGGCACAAGGAAGGCGTAACCGAGTTGGGTTTTGGCGCGATGCTGAAGCAGCAGCTTGTAACCGAGCAGGACTCGTGCACGGCGCTGAGATAGCAGATCGTAACCAAGTAGGACTCGTGGGCGGCGCTGAGGGAGCAGATCTTGGCGCGTACGGCAGGGGGGGCAGTGTTAGGGTTTGTGGCGGCTAGAACAAACGGATAAAAACACAAGAAATCTAGCAACAACGAAACGCGCAGGCACACAAATTCAACAATGCAAAGTACTGATCAAAAGTGCAAGGCACAAGGGGTGCTGGGATAACAGATCTAACCTGATAATTTGTTTGTTTTTGGTTTTTGTGGACTATAGGATGAATGAAAAACACACGAAAAACTCACCGAGAAACACTGGAATCTGATACCACTTGATAGAGCTAGAGTGCCCGATCTTTCGGTGAGTGAAGATAATTTCGATTTGATGGAAGTTGACCCTCACAATCCGACTACGACAAGCAAGCCCGAGGCGCCAATGCAATGGCTGAACCAACTCCTGATGGTTACCAACCTTGCTGGTGCAAGATCAGCC
This sequence comes from Oropetium thomaeum, assembly GCA_001182835.1. Taxonomy (NCBI): domain Eukaryota; kingdom Viridiplantae; phylum Streptophyta; class Magnoliopsida; order Poales; family Poaceae; genus Oropetium; species Oropetium thomaeum. The sequence goes on along the minus strand of LFJQ01000009.1, from coordinate 1,366,384 downwards.
TGATCACGAAAATCGTTTCCTGAATACACGTGGCAGCGCTGTAATGCGTGCGAGATTGTAGCTAAGACTAACAATTAAACAAAACTCGAAGACTAACAGGGGTGCAGCCCCGGACTAAATACACAAGAAAGGGGGCGCAACCCTAAGGTGGGGGTGCGGCCAAGGAGGGCGCGCGGCCCTAGGTGGGGCCCACATGGCGCGCGCGAGACAAGGACTAAACACACGTGCGGCTCTAGCTGGTCTGATCGGCTGTCGATGCTTCTGGGCCTTGGTTCCGTAGCAGCGTGACATAGTTGAGTTCCCGAGCATGGGCCCGAGTCATTGGGCCTTGATATGGCGCAATATAAGTCGAAGTAGAGTCTGACTCAGTCATGGCATTAGGCGCGGCCTGAGGAAGTGGACGCACAGGTGCTGCTGTTGGAGAGTCGATGTTCTCATCATGTTCTTTCTAATACGGGACCAGCTTGACGCGGACCCGCCCAGAAAACCTCATTTCGGGACGGATCCTATCAGTCGTTGAGCCAGGATCCTGTTGGGCAACGCTCGGCGAAGCGAGCGTACACACGATACAACATAGGCAGGAATAAACAGCAATGATTTATAAGGTGAGAGAGCTTAATACATCAATGGTTCATATGTTGAAATTTAAGTCTTACAGTGAATCAGAGTACGCAATTAAAGTTTTGGAAATAACGGCGGAAGACTTCATCGATTACAGACTCCGACGCTCAGACTTAAGCAAAAGCATGCACCGTGCCCACGGGCGTCATGCTACTAGCCACTTCAATGTTCACTGCGGCGACTCGCACAACTCCCATTGGAGATTCCCGATCTCGGGGTGAGACTCCTTCCAATGGATGCTACCAGCTTGGTCCTACATGTCGGTGCCTGAAAACCACATATCGCTAACGCGTGAGCTTCTAAGAAGCTCAACAAGACTTACCCGTCAACGTGGCTGACTACAGCCGAGTCCTAGACATGCTGGCTGACTCGGGTGGGTTTACTTGCAAAAACGGACTCGCAAGCCTGTACTACTATTGGTCAAATTTTAGCACCAGATTAAGTGATTAGAATATAAATTTAGTTCGCCTTGAACTAATCAAACATAACAGAAGCAACAATAGCAATAGTAATAATCATAATTCATTCTCATTGTGTCTCAACCTATTTACTAGAATGTGGTGCATTTCACGAGCATGCTCACTAACTGGGAGCGACAGCAGTTCGAAATGATTTCATACCCTGCAGGGGGAAACCTGATCGTACGACACGTGCGTGTCCTAGACTCGCACGTGGCAACCATTCACACCAGCTCCTGCAACGTCAATTCCAGCCTACGCATGCCTTAGCAGCGCCACATCCCACCAGACAACACGTCCTAGACGGTTTCTGTGGAGCTCCCACGCTGCCCATCCCAGATCTCCTCCTAGTCAGACACCGTAGGGCAGGTTCGACGTTGCAATCACTAGGCTACATAGGTTTACTGGGGCCCATAACACCCAGCATATGACCAGTACATTAAGGGCTCTATCAGACTCGGACCACACGGATCAGACAAGTCTACGGTCACCCTGGACCCAGTCCAGTCGTCGACCTACTTTGTATCCTTTATTAACTCATCATCATGTGTCATCATGTTTCAAGTGATAGTTTCATCCAACAACCTACCTTTCGCGAGCAGCGTCCACTCTGCTCGACTTCTACCGGCAATACCTGCTAAGCACAGCATACTAAGGGGGTATCTATACCAAATACCGTTAGGGTTTCCTATAGAAACAAATGCAGCTATGGTTTCAATCAACTCCTAGCACTTAATGCACAAACAAGACACACTTAGTTATAAAAGGTGTGACACCCCAGGTGTCACCAGGGCCAAAACCGACAACTGTAAACCCTAATCCATAATTTCACTCACTTTAAAGCAGATTCAATCTTGAAAATAAAAAGAAATATTGTTTAAAATGCTTTAAAGGGACACTATGAAAAGTTTGACAAACAACAGAACACTATAGCAAAGTCCGGGAAAAATCTCAATTAGCAGTGTCGAAATCTCGTTAACAGGAAGAAATCCAAACCCTAACTTTTGACCATCACACTTTCCACAGAACTCTAGCCATATTTTTACATAACAATTAAGGACACTTCAAAATATAATTTTGGGAATTTATTCAGAATTTTTGGAAAGGATTTAGACCTCTTAAAAATTCACCCAAGCAGAAATCATCTTGGAAATTCAAGAATTTTTGGAGACCAAATCATAACATAAACCTTAAATGCAAAGTGTTGCAAATAAATTTCTGAGCTTATACAAAAATTCTCAAAAATTTATGAGCTCGGGAAGTATGTCTTTTAATCAAATTACATTCCAGCTTGATTAATTGAAAAAAAAAAATAAACATCGCTGTTGCCGGGCGGGCTACAGTGCCTGCAGCCCGCCCGACACAGCGACGGGCGGCAGGGCACGGCGCCGCCCGACATGGCCCCCTGTGGCGCATGACCGACTTCACTGCCCGGCTCCCCCACTCGCTCCCACTTTTCTCCCTCCCGCGCTCCCCTGTCCTCTCTCTCCCTCTCTCTTCCTTTCTCCCTCGGGCACCGCCCCTCCTCACTGCCCCGCCGCCCGACGCGCCGCCCCGCCATGCCGCCGTGCCCCTACTCCCCTACCCCCGGTTTTCCTTTAAATCGGTGCGCCTCCTCCCCAGCTCCCCCCACCCTCTCCATTTCCTCCCTCCCACGCGCGAAGACCCCTTCCCTTCCCCTGCCCCGGCCGGCCGTCGACGCCATTGCTGCCCGCAAACCGCCCCATCACGGTGCACTCCACTTCCCGGCCTTCCTCCACCCAATTCACCGTGCCTAATTCCTTCCTCTCTTCCCCGTGGAGCTCTCAGCACATCCACTTCTCCGAAATTGAGCCTCGGTCACCGGAATTGCCACGCCATCGCCGTCGAATTCACCCTCCACGGTGAGCACCCCCTTCCTGTGCAAAATCTTGACCTTCGTCCTATTGCCGAGGATCACGGTGTCGTGTAGATCGTGAAAAGCCAAGGTCTCACCGCCGGCGACCAACCCATCGTCGGCAATTGCTCGCTGGAGCTCGCCGGTGCAATCCCCTGTTTTTTTTTCCCAATTTATTTTCCAGATTATTGCTCTGTATTGTAAAATCCCTAGAAATTCACAGAAAAATACAAAAATGGCAAACCTAAATTTTTTAGAAACCTCATGAAAAGGACTAATTTTTTGTAAAAGCACTTTTTATCAAACGACCAAAAATTTGCAGAATTAATTAGAACACTCCTTTCGGTTTTTGAATTTTAATTTGCATTCTAGAGAAATTATAGGGCTGATCTTTGATTCACATATACAACACGGCCACACATATCCTCTGGAATTTTGTGAAGAATTTAGGACCACGAAATGGCATCTAACCCTTTTAAAATACTTCAATCTGCCTAGTTAAAATACCATTTTCTAAAGTACATTGTAAAAGTCATTTATAAAATTAGACCCAAAAGCAAAGTTTTAGATCTGGTGCTCAGGAATGTCCACAGAAAATTTTATAATTTTATTCTAAGGTTTACTTGTGCTTTCTGATTTTATAAGATTTAAAAACAGGAATTTTGATGAATTTTTATAAAATATAGTAAATTCATCTAGGCCCCACCCAAATGCCAAAATGCTTATTCCAGGGAGTGATACCAACTAAAAATAATCTTGAGGAAGAATTAAAACTTTTATTTTTACCCTAGTTTAATAGCCGAAGGAATTAAATAATGTTTAACCGATGAAAAGTGTCGAATTAACTTAACTAAGGTTGAAGTTGTGGAACATGCCAACTAAAACTCACCTCATGAGAGTTGAACAGATTTCCTTGAACCTCATTCAACAGTTAAGAATTTAATTTAATCGACGGCGTCGAGTAATTAGGGTTAACCCTAATTCTAGGCGTCGCCAATCTAAACCCTAGATTACTATTGATAATAACAATAAGTTTCTTTTTCATTGAACTTATCATAATCCTACTGCATCATGTAGATTCTGACACTCACGAGGTAGCTGCAGATCCGAGTTCCTCGACCCCCGCCGAAGAAGTCAACATAAGCTCAGAAGAACCAAACAAGCCCCGGTGCACAACCGCTGTTTAAAATTTTGCTTTTACAACTCAGTGTGTCTTGTTTGTGCATTAAGTGCTAGGATTTGATTGAAACCATAATTGCATTTGTTTCCCATTGGAAACCCTGACGGTAGCTTGTATAGATACCTTTAGTATGCTATGCTTAGCAGATAATTGCCAGTAGAAGTCGAGCAGAGTGGACGCTGCTCGCGAGTAGTAGGATATTGATTGAAACTATTTCATGAGATTGCCACACGATTGTCAATGAGTAAGAAAGATAAAAGATTGAGGGTCAGACTGGGTACCAGTAGGTCAGCGACTGGTCCGGGACCAGGGTGACCGTAGTCTGGTCTGATCCGTGTGGCACAGCTGGGCAAGTATTAAACGTACTAATCATATGCTGGGTGTTATGGGCCCCGGTAAACCTACGTAGCCTAGTGATTGCAACGTCGAACCTGCCCTACGGTGTCTGACTAGGAGGAGATCTGGGGTTGGCAGCGTGGGAACTCCACAGAAACCGTCTGGGACGTGTTGTCTGGTGGGACGCGGCGCTGCTAAGGCAGGCGTAGGAGGGAATTGACGTTGCAGGAGCTGGTGTGAACGGTTGTCACGTGCGAGACTGGGACACGCACGTGTCGTACGATTAGGTTAACCCTGCAGAGGTATAAAAATCGGTTCAAATCGCTGTCGCTCTCAGCTATGAGCTTACTTGAACTCTCTGTCACATTTTAGTAAATAGGTTGAGACACAATGAGAACGAATTATGGTTATTACTAATGCTGTTGTTATTTCTGTTATGTTTGCTTAGCTCAGTGCTAATTAAATTTATTTTTCTAATCACTTAACCTGTGCTAAAATTTGACAAGAGTAGTATAGGCTTGCGAGTCCTTTTGCAAGTAAACCCACCCGAGTCAGCCAGCATGTCTAGGAGTCGGCTGTAGTCAGCCACGTTGTCAGGTAAGTCTTGCTGAGCTTCTTAGAAGCTCACGCGTTAGCGTTTTGTGGTTTTCAGGCGCCGTCATGCAGGACCAAGCAGGTAGCTTCCATTGGGAGGAGCCTCTCCCCGAGTTCGGGAACCTCCAGTGGGAGTTGTGCGAGTCACCGCAGTAAATTGTTGAAGTGGCTAGTAGCATGACGCCCTTGGGCACGGCGTGTGCTTTTGCTTAAGTCCGAGTGCCGGAGTTTGTAATCGTTCAAGTCTTCCGCTGTTTTTGTTTCAAAACTTTCGCGTACTCTGAATCAATGTAAGATCCAACTTCAAACTTATGAATTAATGTTGTATTAAATTCTCTCTCCTTGTAAAATTATTGCTGTTTATTTCCTACCTGTGTTATATCGTGTGTACGCTCGCTTCGCCGAGCGTTGCCCAACAGGATCCTGGCTCAACGACTGACCGGATCCATCCCGAGACGAGGTTCTCTGGGCGGGGTCGCGTCAGCTTTGGTATCAGAGCCGTGTTGGGAAACGGTACAACATTTAAGGCATATTTTTGAAAATTACGTGCGAGTGAGGTATGCGCCCTATTAGTTAATAGGTTATCAGGTGGCAAGCTAACCTAGCGCAGGAGCTAACTAAACCCAGTCTAGATTTACTTTTCTGTAACGATGCACCTACGCTCAGGTAAGCAAGGTAAGGTACGCCGCTCGACTGCGGTGAAAGGTCAAGAAATCCCTGTTGCATCCGCAACAGTAGCTTTCTATACCATGATGGTATGGAAGGAGGTATTATCTTCCTTTAACATAATACGCCCCCCTTGCCGTTTAGGGGAGAGAAGCGGCCCTCTACATACGAGGTGTGGGTTACGGACCTGTTGCGAATGCAGACCTTCGCAACAGTGGAGTCTTGTGTCTTTGGCACACAAGAGATGAGTTTGTTCCTCACGACTTCGGTTTTGCGGAACACTCTCATACCTCTGCTGCCTGAGGTAAAGTGCAGTCTGTCGCCGCGCAGGGAAGGTCGGACACGTGATCCCCGTACGTGACCTACTCGGGGCGACCCATATGGCAATGATATGGGTTGTTGTTTTTACTTTTGAGATATATTTATATTGAACTGCCTGTGATGCCATTTTCTGCAGGTACGCTAACCCCGATATCGTAAGAAATGTGTAGTAACGTCTAACTTGAGTGCGATTCTGCCACCGCCTACGCGTATTCTTTTTAGTTTAGTGAGGACGTATAGGCCGATGTAGGATTGCATTGCATGAAGAAATGTTAAAATCCTTCAAACTTATACTAAAACCATCCAGAAGCAAAAATTCCATCATTAATGGCTGTAACACCAACAGAAATTAAGAAATCAACCTGGATACCTTCCTCCCTTAGAGATTACGTGGCATCAACCGAGTTGGAGTAAAACCCTTGTATACCGTTGAGCCTTCCCAGTACTTTCCTCGATGAGAAGATTGTCTCCTTGACAGGTCAACTTAGATGGTAAAGCACCTTGGGCAAATCGACTGTCGCTAGATCAGCATCCTTAGTGACCAACTTGGATCACCTTTTTACGCATGGATGAAAAATATTTTACGTATCGAAAGATTTAGCATGCTTTGAACTATGTGTCAACATGTGGCTTCTGATTGTTAAAATATTGTTCATCTCTGTGGTGCAGATGGACGACAACACGATCGGGCATGGACTCGCGGAGATAGGTGTTGAGGACTCCACCCCTACCTACGTCACCAAGAAATCAGGACGCAGAGGATTTGTAGAGATACTCGGTCAGACCTTGCAGTCGTTGGGTTATACAGAGACCCCTTGGTTTCAGATCCGAGAGTATCGGCAGTACGACCTACCGCGCTGCTCAGCCACAGTTACATTACCCACGCACCCTCGACATGCCAATGGAGAGATTTGTACCAGCACCACTTTTGGTTAAGACTGAAGCCATCGAGTCAGCCGCTCATCAGGCTCTATTGAGGCTTTGCGAGCGACACCTTGAGGACCTGGCAGACAAACCAGCAGCGATGTTCCCGATACGGGACCAGGTCGACAGTACCTGGCATCGCAATGTCAGGAATGCTCAGATCAGGACTCTCGGGGGAGAGATGGACCACGTCACTCCCTTGTTCACGTTGAGCCTAGCGCTACTCAACCTCCATGAGGACACTGTTCTCACAGCTCAGATGGACCATCAAGCCTTGCGACAGGCTCATGTGGAGATAGCCCAACTCAAGGAGAAGGTCCAGGACTTGGAGAGCAGAAACAATGCACTGCGTGCTCGCAGCAACGCGCGCGCTACACGCATCTCTGAGTTGGAGGCGGTCTCCGAGATTAAGACTGCCCAGATCCATGCTAGAGAGAATGATTGCAACATCATGTTGCAACACATTCACCAGCTGGAGATACTCAGGGATAACGCGGTTCAGATGGCGGAGAACCTCGCCCATGAGAACCATCATTTGCAGCATCAGTTAGTGGGACTTTTGGAGGCACAGCAGCTGCCTCCCGCTAACGATGATGCACCTGAGTCAGAGGTATCGGATCCCGAAGCTTCAGACCCAGAGCCAGACGAGGAGTAGATCGGAGGTGGTTCCGAAGTGATAGTTTAGCTAGATACTTCGCTTAAGGAGTGCGTTGTCTTTGTCTTGGTGTTAATATGTGTCCTCAAGAGTCTATCTTAGTGGCGTTGTAATCTTTTGGATGTAAAAGTGGTGGTTTGACAGTCTAAGGAGTTGGACGATGGATGTACTGTCATCTTTTGGGAAATGAAGGAAGTTTGTTTTTATTGAGATATCCGTGCCGTGCATATTGACGTACTTCTACCTATGTTGAGAAATGGACATGGGCTGAATTCCTCTAATAAGGATTCTTTTTGCTTTTTCAGCATGGTGAACACTAGAGCAGGACGTCAGGAGGCGGAAAGCTCCAACCCGCCGCCCCCGCCAGCTGAGCTAACCTTGGCTGCAGCTATGGCAGCCATGCTTCAAAGCAGCCAGCAGACACAAGAGATGCTGCGGGCCATCCTGGAGAATAGTGGCGCAAATCGAGGCGCTCGGAACCGCCACCAGGACAGCACATATTCTGAGTTCCTGGCCACTCATCCCCCAGAGTTCAGAGATGCCCGGGAACCAATGGAGGCAGACCACTGGCTTCGTACAATCGAGGCCAAGTTTGGACTACTCCGTTGTTCGGAGACCCAGAAGACACTCTTTGCAGCCTAGATGCTCCACGGACACGCTGGGGCTTGGTGGGCCAACTACTTGGCCACTCTCCCGGCCAACACCCAGGTGCCATGGGCACAATTCCGGGAGGCGTTCCGTGCTCACCACATCCCCGCGGGACTCATGCAGAGGAAGGCCAAGGAATTTATGGCCCTAACTCAAGAAAACCGCACAGTGCACGAATACTCCCGTGTGTTCAACCAACTGGCTCTATATGCTCCGGAGCAGGTTGACACGGATGCAAAGCTGAAGCACCGCTTCATGGAAGGGTTAAACATCACACCCCAGGGTCGCTTGGCCCTGAACCAAGGCGGCTCATTCAACGAGTTCGTCAGCAACGCCCTCATCGCCGAAGAGTATCTCGAGAAGGAGCAGCGGGAAAAGAGGCGAGCCAGCGGTGGGCCATCAAATGCCCCGCCACCCAAGTACCGTCTGGTGTACACTGCACCCGATGGTAGGAAGTACAAGGCCACCCCGCCGCAGGCGCCGTCATTCCGTCCGCCGCAGCAGCCATACCGGCCCCCACAAAATCAGCAACAGGCCGGCTACCGCGCACCTCCCCCGCCGCAGAGGAACCAAGGTGTCCGCCCACCTCAACAGGGCGCCCGCCTGGACCAGGCACGCCTTGCTTCAACTGCGGGCAGCCCGGACACTTCGCCCGTGAGTGCCCCTCCAACTAGCAGTCCGGAGGCAACCGACAATCAAACCAAGGGCAGGGCCAGAAGAATACCAGGACCGGTCGGGTAAACTACACCACGACCGAAGAGATTGCTGAGGGCGAACAAGTACTGGCGGGTACGTTCTCGCTCTCTACCCACTCCGCTTTTGTTCTTTTCGATTCCGGTGCAAGCCACAATTTTATCAGTAAGAATTTTGTCAAGGGTAAAAGCCTAGCCACAATTCCCCTAGAACCACCTTTCGTCATAAAATCGCCTGGGGGTAACATATTGTCAAACCATGGCTTAAGTGAAGCTCCCCTAAATCTAGGAGGTCACATCTATCCTATCTCTTTCATCATCCTAGATGGGCAGGGTATCGATATAATCATCGGCATGAAATGGATGAAACACCATAATGCCATCCTTGATATTGCTAACCGTGTAGTCCACTTAACCTCTCCACTTCACGGTTCCATGTCCATAAACCTAGATCACCCTAAAGCTACCCTCAAACAAGTCTGCCATGTTGTCGGGAAAAGTCTGGACAAGATACCGGTTGTTAAGGAGTTTCCGGACGTATTCCCAGAAGATTTACCTGATTTACCACCGGACAGAGCTGTGGAATTCCAGATTGAGCTGTTGCCAGGCACAGCCCCGATCTCCCGCAGGCCATACAAGATGGCACCCAAGGAGTTAGCAGAGTTGAAGAAACAGTTGCAGGAGTTGTTGGACAAGGGCTTTATACGGCCCAGTACCTCGCCTTGGGGTTGTCCGGCACTGTTTGTAAAGAAGAAGGACCAATCCTTGAGGCTATGCGTGGATTACCGTCCCTTGAATGCAGTAACTATCAAGAACAAGTATCCCTTGCCACGCATAGACACTCTATTTGATCAGTTGGCTGGAGCAAAAGTCTTCTCGAAAGTTGATCTTCGATCTGGATATCATCAAATCAAGATCCGTCCCAGTGACGTTTCGAAGACGGCCTTCTCCACTAGATACGGGCTGTATGAGCATTTGGTGATGTCGTTTGGACTCACAAACGCACCAGCGTACTTTATGTACCTCATGAACTCAGTCTTCATGCCAGAGCTGGATAAGTTTGTAGTGGTATTCATTGACGACATCCTAATATACTCCAAGTCAACCGATGAGCATGCAGAGCACCTTCGGACAGTTCTCCAAAGACTCATAGATCACCATCTCTATGCCAAGTTCAGTAAGTGCGAATTCTGGATTGAGCGTGTTCAGTTTCTGGGTCATGTTGTGTCCGCAGAAGGTATTTCCGTTGATCCAGGAAAGGTGCAAGATGTTGTTAATTGGAAAGCACCCACAACAGTCCACAAGGTGCGAAGTTTCTTGGGATTAGCAGGGTATTATCGCCGCTTCATTCCCAACTTTTCTAAAATTGCCAGGCCTATTACAGATCTGCTCAAGAAGGATCAGAAGTTCAAGTGGACAGAAAAGTGCGAAGAAGCCTTTCAAACTTTGAAGAAGCACTTGACCACGGCACCAGTACTCGCCCAACCGGATTTGAGCAAGCCCTTCCACGTGTATTGTGATGCGTCGGGCACTGGACTTGGTTGTGTGTTAATGCAAGAAGGACGGGTAATTGCTTATGCTTCAAGGCAACTCCGCAAGCATGAGTGAATTACCCCACACACAACATGGAGTTAGCAGCCGTGGTATTGGCTCTGAAGGTGTGGAGGCATTACATATTGGGAAACTTGGTACACCTCTACACTGACCACAAGAGTCTTAAATATATCTTCACGCAGAATGAGTTGAACATGAGGCAACGAAGATGGCTAGAGTTAATCAAGGATTACGAGATAGAGATCCACCATCATCCGGGCAAGGCCAATGTGGTTGCAGACGCGTTGAGCAGAAACGCCCATTGCCACTACTTGGATCAGGGAGTTGCAACCGAAGAACTAGAGCCAACCGTAAGAATTCTGCCTCACGGAGCCCTCTACAATCTAGCCTTAGTGCCAACACTTAGAGATGAGGTAGCCAAGGCCCAGAAGCTTGATAAGGGCATGGAGAAGATCAGACTAGGGCTGCAAGAGACGAAGATGCAGTGCTTCCGAGAAGACGAAGAAGGAGTTCTGTGGTTCAAGAACAGACTGGTGGTGCCGAAGGATCACGAGCTCCGAAGGAAAAATCATGGATGAGGCTCACTTATCCAAGTACTCAATTCATCCTGGCAGTAACAAGATGTATCAGGACCTGCGAAAGAAGTTTTGGTGGACAAGGATGAAAAGAGAAATCGCTCGATACGTATCGGAATGTGACACCTACCGGAGAGTAAAGGCCGACCATCTGAAAGGTGCAGGGTTGTCGCAACCATTGAGCGTTCCGTCATGGAAATGGGAAGACATCAGCATGGACTTCATTGTTGGGCTACCCACCACCGCTTGACAGCATAACTCCATTTGGGTGATCGTGGATCGCCTGACAAAGTCCGCTCACTTCATACCTGTCAGTACCAAATATAGAATGAAGAAGTACGCAGAACTATACATTGACCAGATAGTCTGTCTACATGGAGTGCCCAAGACAATCATCTCCGACCGGGGTACCCAGTTCACCGGTCGATTTTGGAAACAACTCCACGAGTCACTAGGAACCAGGCTCATCCACAGCTCAGCCTACCACCCTCAGACTGACGGTCAGACGGAAAGAGTGAACCAAATACTTGAAGACATGCTCCGAGCTTGTGTTTTGGAGTACGGAAAAGGATGGGACACTTATCTATCATTGGCGGAGTTCTCATACAATAACAGCTATCAAGCCAGCATCCAGATGTCCCCTTTTGAAGCACTTTACGGCCATAGTTGCATAACCCCACTCAACTGGTCAGAAGCAGGCGAAAGAATTGTATTGGGTCCAGACTTAGTGCAGCAGGCCGAAGAGAAAGTAAGGGTCATACAAGCAAACCTGAAGGCCGCCAAGTCAAGACAGAAGAGCTATGTAGATAGAAGGCGTAGACCATTAACCTTCGAGATAGGAGACTATGTCTACCTACGAGTCTCGCCAATGAAGGGAGTTCAACGGTTCGGGATCAGAGGCAAGTTAGCACCCCGGTACATAGGTCCATATCCTATCACAGCTAAGTGCGGATCAGTGGCATATCAAGTGGAGCTGCCAGAGAGGTTATCCGGAGTGCATAACGTCTTCCATGTCTCCTAGTTGAAGAAATGTCTGAAGGCACCCGTAGACCAAGTGATTCAAGAAGTAGAAGAATTGCAACCAGACTTAACCTACCCAGAGCGCCCAATCCACATACTGGATGAGAAAGAACGGGTTACTAGAAGACGGACACTCAAGTTTTATAAGGTTCTGTGGAGCAACCACACGGAAGACGAAGCCACATGGGAATCTACAGAATTTCTTCAGTCACACTACCCCGAGCTACTCCCAAACCCCTAGGTACCTATGCCTATCCTAACCCTCTCCTTAAATCTCAGGACGCGATTTCTTTTAGGAGGGAGGGCTATGACACCCAAGGTGGCACCAGGGCAAAAACCGACAACTGTAAACCCTAATCCATAATTTCACTCACTTTAAAGCAGATTCAATCTTAAAAATAAAAAGGAATATTGTTTAAAATGATTTAAAGGGACACTATGAAAAGTTTGACAAATAACAGAACACTATAGCAAAGTCCGGGAAAAATCTCAATTAGTAGTGTTGAAATCTCGTTAACAGGAAGAAATCCAAACCCTAACTCTTGACCATCAAAATTTCCACAGAACCCTAGCCATATTTTTACATAACAATTAAGTACACTTCAAAATATAATTTTGGGAATTTATTCAGAATTTTTGGAAAGGATTTAGACCTCTTAAAAATTCACCCAAGCAGAAATCATCTTGGAAATTCAAGAATTTTTAGAGACCAAATCATAACTTAAACCTTAAATGAAAAGTGTTCCAAATAAACTTCTGAGCTCATAAAAAAATTCTCAAAAATGTTTGAGCTCGAGAAGTGTTCCTTTTAATCGAATTGCATTCCAGTTTGATTAATTGAAAAAAAGAAATAAACATCGCTGTTACCGGGCGGGCTACAGTGCCCGCCGCCCGCCCGACAGAGCGACGGGCGGCAGGGCACGGCGCCGCCCGACTGGCCCCCTGTGGCGCACGACCGACTTCACTGCCCGGCTCCCCCATTCGCTCCCACTTTTCTCCCTTCCGCGCTCCCCTCTCCTCCCTCTCCCTCTCTCTTCCTTTCTCCCTCGGGCGCCGCCCCTCCTCACTGCCCCGCCGCCCGACGCGCCGCCCCACCATGCCGCCATGCCCCTACTCCCCTACCCCCGGTTTTCCTTTAAATCGGTGCGCCTCCTCCCCAGCTCCCCCCTCCCTCTCCATTTCCCCCCTCCCACGCGCGAAGACCCCTTCCCTTCCCCTGCCCCGGCCGGCCGCCGACGCCATTGCTGCCCGCAAACCGCCCCCTCACGGTGCACTCCACTTCCGGCCTTCCTCCACCCAAATCACCGTGCCTAATTCCTTCCCTCTCTTCCCCGTGGAGCTCTCAGCACATCCACTTCTCCGAAATTGAGCCTCGGTCACCGGAATTGCCACGCCATCACCGTCGAATTCACCCTCCACGGTGAGCACCCCCTTCCTGTGCAAAAGCTTGACCTTCGTCGTGTTGTCAAGGATCACGGTGTCGTGTAGATTGTGAAAAGCCAAGGTCTCACGGCCGGCGACCACCCCATCACCAGCAATTGCTCGCCGGAGCTCGCCAGCGCAATCCCCTGTTTTTCTTTTTCCCAATTTATTTTCTAGATTATTGCTCTGTCTTGTAAAATCCCTAGAAATTCACAGAAAAATCCAAAAATGGCAAACCTAAATTTTTTAGAAACCTCACGAAAAGGAATAATTTTCTGTTAAATCACTTTTTATCAAACGACCAAAAATATGCAGAATTAATTAGAGCACTCCTTTCTGTTTTTGAATTTTAGTTTGCATTCTAGAGCAATGATAGGGCTGATATTTGATCCACAAATACACCATGGCCGCACACATCCTCTGGAATTTTGTGAAGAATTTAGGACCATGAAATGGAATCTAACCCTTTTAAAATACTTCAATCTGCCTAGTTAAAATACCATTTTCTAAAGTACATTGATGAATTTTGATAATATATTTAAAAATTTGGATCACCTTAGTGACCAACTTGGATCACCTTTTTACGTAGGGATGAAAACTATTTTACGTATCAGAAGATTTAGCATGCTTTGAACTATGTGTCAACATGTGGCTTCTGATTGTTAAAATATTGTTCATCTCTGTGGTGCAGATGGACGACAACACGATCGGGCATGGACTCGCGAAGATAGGTGTTGAGGACTCCACCCCTACCTACGTCACCAAGAAATCAGGACGTAGAGGATTTGTAGAGATACTCGGTCAGACCTTGCAGTCGTTGGGTTATACAGAGACCCCTTGGTTTCAGATCCGAGAGTATCGGCAGTACGACCTACCGCGCTGCTCAGCCACAGTTACATTACCCACGCACCCTCGACATGCCAATGGAGAGATTTGTACCAGCACCACTTTTGGTTCGGATAAGACTGAAGCCATCGAGTCAGCCGCTCATCAGGCTCTATTGAGGCTTTACGAGCGACACCTTGAGGACCTGGCAGACAAACCAGCAGCGATGTTTATTGAATTTCCAAGATGGTTATAGCTTGTGTGAATTTTTAAGAGGTCGAAATATTATCCAAAAATTCTGAATAAATTCCCAAAATTCTATTTTGAAGTGTACTTAATTGTTATGCAAAAATGTGGCTAGGGTTTTATGAAAATTTTAACAGTCATGAGTTAGGGTTTAGGTTTTTTCTTCTTGGTTAACAAGATTTCAACACTGTTAGTTGAATTCTTCCGACTTTAGCTATAGTGTTCTGTTGTGTGCCAAAGTTTTCATAGTGATTTCTTAGAGTATTTCACGCATCATGTCTTTTTACTTCCAGTGTCGATTTTGTTTCTAAGGGTGTCAATTTGCAAATTAGGGTTTTTAGTGTGTCGATTGATCACCTGGTGACACCGGGGTGTCACACAGCTCGACGGTACCTGACGCCAGAATGTCACGGCAGCCAGGTTATAAGGACATCAACTCCAACTTGGGTACGACTACACAAGCAGTATCTGTTTCGGCTCCACTAGGCGCGACACTACTTCTGCCAGATGCGCCTCAACTTCAGCCAGAAGCGTCGCCTCTACTTCAGCCCGACGCATCTCCACTTCAGGCATCGCACCCTCCATCAACCGGGCCAATCACGCGAGCCCGTGCCCGAGAGTTGAACTTTGTCTTGCTGCTGAAGAACGAAGGCCCAGAGATTAGCCAACCGGCCCAGCTAGCGACTCAACATGGGCCCATCTAGGGTTGCGTGCTAGCCTAGGGGCTCGTGCCACGTGTGGCCGCCACTAAGGGCTGCGCCCCCTCGTTTTCTATTCAGTTCAGGGCTGCGCCCCTCATCATCTTTTGAGTTTTGTTTAATTGTTAGCTTTAGCTACAGCCGTCGCATCGCATTACAGCGATGTCACGTGTATTCAAAACTCCACCTTCAAGTAATACATCAGATTGCTTGCATCTCTTTCTTGCTCGTTCTTCGATTGCGCGCAGGAAACAATCTTCGTGATCAGGCTGATCTTGCGCCAGCAAGGTTGGTAACCATCGGGGAGTTGGTTCAGCCATTGCATTGGCGCCTCGGGCTTGCTCGTCGTAGTCGGATCGTGAGGGTCTACTTCCACCAAATCGAAATTATCTTCACTCACCGAAAGATCGGACACTCCTGCTCTATCACCAGGGATGAGACCATAAAGGGCAAAGAGATTATGTGACCCCGCTGATCCTGCAGAGTTTGGCTATGCTCAACTTATATCAGGACATAGCAACCACAGCCAGCTATGATCATCAGGCCTTGGGGCATGCACACAAGAAGCTAGCTTTTGCTCAGGAGAAGATTCGAGTCCTGGAGAGCAGGAACAATGGCCTGCGTGCTTGTTGTGACGCCCGGGCACATCGCTATCACCGAGCTCGAGCAGCTCGCAGAAGGTAGGCTTGCCCTAGTGCAGGCAAGAAATGCCGACTGCAACACCATGCTGGAGCACATCCATCAGTTGGAGTTCGCACAAGATGAGGCCTTGCAGGCAGTCCAAGACCTCATCCATGAGAATCACCACATGCAGCATCATATCGCTGGGCTCTTAGAGGCACAACAATAGGAGCCTTAGCCCCTAGTCGATGAGGGCGCACCCGAGTCAGAGGTGTTGGACCCAGACGCATCGGGCCCTGGATCTGACGAGGAGGAGGACCGTGGTGATGATGCAGACCCTTAGGCCTGCAACTTCGTAGGTTCGCTAGTTGCAGGGTGTATTAGATGCAGAAGTGAATGATGCTCGGTTAGTCCTAGTGTGTCAGATGTATCACCTATGTATCGTTCACTGTGGTAGCAATGTATTGTATGCTAATGTAAGGATAGAGGTGCATGACAAGGCAGACTGTAATGGTACCGATGTATTGTCATGATTTTGGGAATGAATGCAGTTGCTTCCGATGTTGTGACACCCCAGGTGTCACCAGGGAAAGGTCGACAAACTATAAACCCTAAATCCTAGTTTCACTCACTTTAAAGCAGTTTCAATCATAGAAATGAAAAGGAATATTGCTTAAAATGCTTTAAGGAAACACTACGAAAAGTTTGACAAACAACAGAGCATTTTAGCAAAGCCCGGAGAAATTTCAACTAAAGGTGTCGAAATCTCGTTAACAGAAAGAAATCCAAACCCTAACTCTTGACCATCAAATTCCCACAGCACCCTAGCCATATTTTTACATAACAATTAAGTACCCTTCAAAATAGAATTTTGGGAAATTATTCAAGATTTTTGGAAAAGCTTTAGACCTCTTAAAAATTCATAGAAGCTATAATCAACCTAGAAATTCAAGAATTTTTAGAGGCCAAATCATGACTTGAACCTTAAATGAAAAGTGTTCCAAATAAATTCTTGAGCTTGTACAAAAAGTTTCAAAATTTTTCGAGCTCGGGACGAGTGCCAATTCATTGAATTCCTTCTAGCCTTAATGAAATGAAAAAAAAATAAAAATAAAAAGACTGTTACCGGGCGGGCTACAGTGCCCGCCCGCCCGACAACAGAGAGCGGCAGGGCGCGGCTGCGCCGCCCGACACAGCCCGCTGTAGGCACGTCGTGGATTCAATTGCCGCCGGCCTCCCTCACTCTCTCCTCCCTCCCTCACTTCACTCTCTCTCTAGCCTCTTCCTCCCTCTCCCTTGTTCTCTGCCGCGCTGCCCGAGCCCTAGCGCCGCCCGACCGCCCGAACACCATGCCGCCGCCTCACTGCCGCCCGAGCCCCCCCCTGCCCCTACCTCTCTCGTACCCCTCGGCCCCCTATAAAATGGCGCGCAACTCCTCCCCAATCTCCCCCCTCCTCCAATTTCTCTCCCCCCCCCCCCCCCCGCGCGAAAACCCTCAATTCCACTGTCCCGGCCGCCGCCAACGCCATAGCCGCCGCCTCCACGGTGAAACGGCACCTCCGATCAAATTCAATCAAATTCACTCACCAAATCAACCCTTCTCCACCTCGTGAAGCTCACAGAAGCCTCCAATCCTTCGACGGCGAGCCACATCACCGGAATTTCATCGATCGCCGCCGCCCCGAGGCACCCCCACGGTGAGACCCCCTCTGCCGTGCCCAACCTTGATGAATACCATGTTGCCGAGCTTCGTCATGTCGTGAGGATCATGAAAAGCCAAGGTTCGACGGCCGGCGACCACCCCATCGTCGGCAATTGGCCCCGGAGCTCGTCGGAGACTATTCACTGTTTTTCTTTTTCCTATTTATTTTCCAGATTATTGCTCTGTTTTCTAAAAACCCTAGAAAATCACAGGAAGATCCAAAAAATACCAAACCAAAATTTGTTAGAACCCTCATGAAAAGTACTAATTTTCTGTTAAAACACTTTTTAACAAATGACCAAGAATTTGCAGAATTAATTAGAAACACTCCTTTCTGTTTATGAATTTTAAATTGCGTTATAGAGCAATTCTAGGGCTAACCTTTGATCTACAAGTACACCATGATGCTACACAACCTCTGGAATTTTATGAAGATTTTAGGAACAAGAAATGGCATCTAACCCTATTAAATAACTTCAATCTGCCTAGTTTAAATAGCATTTTCTAAAGTACATTGTAAAAGTTATTTACAAGGTTAGACCCCAAAAGCAAAGTTGTAGATCTGGTTCTTAGAAATACTCACAAAAATTTTCATAATTTTATTCTAAGGTTTACTAGAACTTTCTGATTTTACAAGATTTAAAAACAGGAACTTTGGTGAATTTTTATAAAATATAGAAAATTCATCTAGGCCCCACCCAAAGCCCAAAATGCTTATTCCAGGGAGTACTACCCACTAAAAATAATCGTGAGGAAGAATTAAAATCTTAATTTTTAACCCTAGTTTAATAGCCGAAGTAATTAAATAATATTAACCGATGAAAAATTTCGTTTTAACTTAATTAAAGTTGAAGCTGATGAACATGCCAACTAAAAGTCGCCTCACAGAAGTTTGATACACTTCTTTAAACATCATTCACAGATTAATAATTTAATTTAATCGACGACGTCGAGTAATTAGGGTTAACCCTAATTCTGGGCGTCGCTAATCTAAACCCTAGGTCACTACTGATAATAATAATAAATTTCATTTTCATTAAACTTATCATAACCCTACTGCATCATGTAGATTCTGACGCTAACGAGGTAGCTGCCGAACCAAGTTCCTCGACCCCCGCCGAAGAAGTCGACACCAACTCGGAGGAACCAGGCAAGCCCCGGTGCACAACCAACTTTTAAAAGTTTTACTTTTACACTAAGTGTGTCTTGTTTGTGCATTAGGTGCTAGGAGTTGATTGAAACCATAGTTGCATTTGTTTCCCATAGGAAACCCTGACGGTAGCTTGTATAGACACCCCTAGTATGCTATGCTTAGCAGATAGTTGCCGGTAGAAGTCGAGCAGAGTGGACGCTGCTCGCGAATAATAGGATAATGAATGAAACTATTTCTTGAGATGTGCCACACAATTGTCAATGAGTAAGAAAGATAAAAGATTGAGGGTCAGACTGGGTACAAGTAGGTCGGCGACTGGACTGGGTCCAGGGTGAC
Source organism: Oropetium thomaeum (assembly GCA_001182835.1). Taxonomy (NCBI): domain Eukaryota; kingdom Viridiplantae; phylum Streptophyta; class Magnoliopsida; order Poales; family Poaceae; genus Oropetium; species Oropetium thomaeum. Next base: position 1,347,261 of record LFJQ01000009.1, on the reverse strand, counting down.
CGTAGGCTTGTCTGATCCGTGTGGTCCGAGACTGATTGAGTGTTGAACGTACTGGTCGTATGTGGGTGTTATGGGCCCCAGTAAACCTATGTAGCCTAGTGATTGCAACGTCGAACCTGCCCTACGGTGTCTGACTAGGAAGAGATCTGGGGTGGGCAGCGTGGGAACTCCACAGAAACCGTCTGGGACGAGTTGTCTGGTGGGACGCGGCGCTGCTAAGGCATGCGTAGGCTGGAATTGACGTTGCAGGAGCTGGTGTGAACGGTTGCCACGTGCGAGTCTGGGACACGCACGTGTCGTACGGTCAGGTATCCCCCTGCAGGGTATAAAATCATTTCGAACCGCTGTCGCTCCCAGTTAGTGAGCATGCTTGTGAAACGCACCACATTCTAGTAAAATAGGTTGAAACACTATGAGAATGAATTATGAATATTAACATTGCTATTCTTGAATCTGTTATGTTTGTTTAGTTCAGTGCTAACTAAATTTATTTTTTTTAATCACTTAATCTGATGCTAAAACTTGACAAGAGTAGTATAGGCTGCGAGTCCTTTTTGGCAAGTAAACCCTCCCGATTCAGCCTTCATGTCTAGGAGTCGGCTGTAGCCAGCCATTTGTCGGGTAAGTCTTGCTGAGCTTCTTAGAAGCTCACGCGTTAGCGTTTTGTGGTTTTCAGGCGCCGTCATGCAGGAACCAGCAGGTAGCTTCCATTGGGAGGAGCCTCCCCTCGAGTTTGGGAACCTCCAGTGGGAGTTGTGCGAGTCGCCGCGTTGATCTGTTGAAGTAGCTAGTAGCATGACGCCCGTGGGCACGGCGCGTGCTTTTGCTTAAGTCCGAGTGTCGGAGTTGTAATAGTTCTAGTCTTCCGCTGTTTTTCATTTTCCAAACTTATGCGTACTCTGAAACAATGTAATACTTAACTTTAAATTCATGAACCAATGATGTATTAAGTTCCCTCTTCTTGTAAATTATTGCTGTTTATCCCTGTCTGTGTTGTATCGTGTGTACGCTCGCTTCGCCGAGCGTTGCCCAACAAGATCTTGGCTTAACGACTGACCGGATCCGTCCCGAGACGAGGTTTTCTGGGCGGGTCGTGTCAGATGTACATACTGTGTGTGTTACATATGTGCATTCTTTTATTGTACCATGATGAATGTATTTTGAAATACCACACTAACAGAACCCTCAATCTGTGAATTTCAGTATGGTGCAAACTCGAAATTGTAGCGATGAAGGGAGTTCTCAAGGGAGGGAGGAGCAAAACCCACCAGCCCAACCAGGTGCACCCACCCTAGCAGAAGCCATGGCGGCTATGATGCAAAACTCCCTGCAAAAAGGGGAGATGCTGCAGATTCTGATGGAAAACAGTAACCAGAACCAGGAACACCGTGGTCCACGAGATCCGCCTCAGAATAGCACTGACACGGACCCGCCCAGAAAACCTCGTCTCGGGACGGATCCTGTCAGTCGTTGAGCCAGGATCCTGTTGGGCAACGCTCGGCGAAGCGAGCGTACACACGATACAACACAGGCAGGGATAAACAGCAATAATTTACAAGGAGAGGAGATTTTTAATACAACATTACTCCATAAATTTAAAGTTAGGTCTTACAATGATTCAGAGTACGCAAAAGTTTTGAAACAAAAACAGCGGAAGACTTGAACGATTCCAAACTCCGACACTCGGACTTAAGCAAAAGCACGCGCCGTGCCCAAGGGCGTCATGCTACTAGCCACTTCAACAATTCACTGCGGCGACTCGCACAACTCCCACTGGAGGTTCCCGACCTCGGGGAGAGGCTCCTCCCAATGGAAGCTACCTGCTGGGTCCTGCATGTCGGCACCTGAAAACCATAAATTGCTAACGCGTGAGCTTCTAAGAAGCTCAGCAAGACTTACCCGTCAACGTGGCTGACTACAGCCGACTCCTAGACATGCTGGCTGACGCGGGTGTGTTTACTTGCAAAAGGACTCGCAAGCCTATACTACTCTTGTCAAATTTTAGCACCAGATTAAGTGATTAGAAAATAAATTTAGTTAGCACTGAGCTAAGCAAACATAACAGGAGTAACAATAGCAAAGTAATCATCATGTTCATTCTCATGGTGTCTCAACCTATTTACTAAAATGTGGTGCGTTTCACGAGCATGCTCACTAACTGGGAGCGACAGCGGTTCGACGAGTTCTACCTCATGGATCGTTCTACAATCTAGCTTTAATCCCAACCATTAAGGATGAGGTAGTAAGGGCCTAACGAGAGGACAAGGGTATAGAGAACATCAGACTCAGATTAAAAGAGAAGAAGATGCAGTGTTTCAGAGAGGATAAGGACGGGGTATTATGGTTCAAGAACAGGTTAGTAGTGCCGAAGATTCTTGAACTCCGAAAGAAGATTATGGACGAGGCTCACCTGTCAAAATATTCCATTCATGCCGGCAATAATAAAATGTATCAAGAATTGAGAAGGAAGTTTTGGTGGACAAGGATGAAAAGGGCAATTACAAAGTACGTGGCCGAGTGCGACACTTGCAGGTGAGTCAAGGCGGACCATTTGAAGCAGCCAGGACTCTTGAAACCCTTAAGTGTTCCCGCTTGGAAATGGGAAGACCTTAGCATGGACTTCATTATTGGGCTACGCATGACCTCTCGACGTCATAACTCCATTTGGTAATCGTGGATCATCTAACAAAGTCCGCTCATTTCATACCAGTAAACACCAACTATAGGATGAAAAGGTATGCAGAATTATACATTGCTCGAGTCGTCAGTCAGCATGGGGTGCCTAAGACCATCATCTCCGATCAGGGAGCCCAGTTTGTTGCTAGGTTTTGGGAACAACTGCATGCGGCCTTGGGTACAAAGCTAATTAGAGTTTCCGCATACCACCCCAAACCGACGGACAGACCGAAAGAGTCAACCAAATCCTGGAAGACATGTTGCGAGCCTTCGTGCCAAATAATGGTGGAAATTGGGATGAATACTTCCCACTGACAAAATTGCTTACAACAACAGCTACCACGGAAGTATTCAGATGTCACCGTTCGAGGCGTTGTATGGTCGAAGTTGTAGGACCCCATTAAACTGGTCTAAATCAGGGGAAAGAGTAATACTTGGACTGGATCTAGTTCAACAAGCAGAAGAGAAAGCTAGGTCCATCCAGTCCAACTTGAAGGTTGCCCAATCCCGACAGAAGAGTTATGTGGACAAAAGACGACCCTTGAGTTTTGAGGTGGGTGATTCCGTATATCTGAGGGTCTCGCCCACAAAGGGAGTACAGCGATTTGGAGTGAAAGGCAAGCTGGCCCCAAGGTACATTGGTCCATTTCCCATCCTCGAGAAGTGTGGGCCAGTAGCGTACAAGATTGAGTTGCTAGTTCACTTGTCGGGATTGCACGATGTCTTTCACGTGTCGCAACTAAGAAGTGCCTAAAGGCCGCGCGGACAAAACCGTACAAGAGGTGGAAGGGTTGCAACCGGATCTGACTTACTCAGAGAAGCCTGTCAGGGTACTCGATGAGAAAGAACGCATCAATAGAACCTGAACCATCAAATTTTATAAGGTTCAGTGGAGCAACCACTCTGTGGAGGAAGCCACATGGGAGTCGGAAGATTTCCTCCGTTCACATTACCCCGAGATTCTTCCAACATCGCTAGGTACCGTCGTTTCCTGCTCTTGCATTTTAAATCTCGGGGCAAGATTTCTTTTAGGTGGGAGGGTTGTAGGGCTCCACTTATTTCGGGCTCAAAAAGATTAAATCACTTTAAGGAATTATAATTTAAATATTAAATCATTTTAAGAAATTTGCAATTAATTGTTCATTAAAAATTTTATTAATTGTCAGAAAGATTTTGTAAACTTACAAGAATACTCACCAATTATGAACCTAGTCGAAATCTTTCAAATTCGAATTCGAATTCTAGATTCCATTTCCGCTCTCTAAAAATTTACATTCAAATTCTTCCCAAATTCTGAGATCACACTTTTGGGATATTTCAAATTCAATAATTTTGATAGATTTTTGGCCCTCTCAAAAATTTTTCCATCACCAGTAGGACCCATTGAGTAGCAGGCCCCACTGGTCAGCCTCCCTCTCCCTCTCTCTTCTCTTGTCTTGCTCCCTGTCTCTCGCACGCGTGCTGCGCTCGACACAGCTTGGCTGCCAACTGCCGAGCGCACGGCCGCCTCGCAGCACGCCTAGCGTGCGTGGCAAGCGCGCAGGACGTAAGCACGACATAATTTAAGCTGCCTCAGCCGCTCCATCGTCCTCGGCTCGCTCTCGCCGCCGCTCTCTCGCTCTCTCTCTCTTTCTTCTCCGGTTTCCTTCCTCCGCCGAGCACTGCGACGCCGCACCCCGTTTTCGCCAAAGCTCGGCAATCCGTCTCAAAATCGGCGCACCAGAGGGTAATTTTTCCTTTCCCGACTCAAATCGCCGGAGTTCACCGGGTTTTTAAGAGCGCCGTCGCCGTTCCGCGCCAAAACAGGGGAGGCTCGGGTGAGCTTCTCTTTTCCTTTCGCGCCCGAGCTCGTCTCCGTGATTTTGGTGCTCCTCGGGACCCTGCACCGCTCACTGACATCACGGCTCCCCGTCTCGGAGCATTGGTCGCCCGGAACACGTCGCAGAGCAGCCGCACGGTGAGGACTCGCCCTCGCTTCAGGTTTAAGCTCCATTTGCTGCCATTCGCAACCTCTGTGGCCTCGCGCAGCTCTCACCGCCGGCCGTTTCCCAGGAGGAGGTCTCTATCGCAGGGAGCACGAGCAAACCGTCGGTCGTCCTGGAGCACGTCGCCGCCGACCGCCTTCCAGTGAGAAATCCTGGCCGTTAACCCCTGTACCAGCTCTGCCACGTCGCATAGAAGATTCTGGGCAAGGTTAGGCATGCGGCCGCGTGCCGTAGCTCCGCTGCGCCATGGCCGGAGTTGAGCTCGCGCCGCCGCTTGCCACACCGCCATTTTCGGAGGTCACCGCCGGCCGTTTTCGTGCCTACTGAGTTCCTAGCATCGACCTCGAGCCGTTGGTGCCCTTGTCGCGGTCTCTCGTCGCCGGTAGCGCCGCCGCCGTCGTCGATCGAAGCTAGGGTAAAGGCCCTAGCTAGGGTTCCTTTTTTTTTCCTATTTTTCTAATTGTAGTTAATTCGGCTGAGACTTAAATAATTTATATAAAATTAAGTTTAGCTCAGAAAAATAAAAACCCAATTGTTCTGGAATCAGTGAAAAATGTAGTTTCCATGAAATTTATAAAATGTGACGGGTAGGATTTACTATTTCTGGGACTTTGTTTAATTAATAATAAATGGCCAAAAATCTAAATCATTGAATTTCAACTATTAAAATCTAGAAAAGTTGTATAGAAACCCCAGAGTGTACACTTGAATTAAGAAGTGCATGAAAGGGCAATTAGGGTTGTTTAGATACTATTAATTTGTTTAGCATTGTGTTTAGCTTAAATTGCTTATCGATCAATTTAATTCTTTAAATTGTTTATTGACCAATTTAATTTATTAAGAAATTGTTAATTAATGATTTCACCTCTCTACTTGCATCGTGTAGACGCCGATGTGAACGAGGTAGCCGTGGAGGTTGAGCCCGATTTTTCCAAGGAGCCCGCTACTGCAGATCAGGAGTAGCATCCACAAGGCAAGCCCTAGTGCACTACCTTTTAAAGTTTTTCTTTATAACAGTATATGTGAGTCATGTGATATGCATTAGGTTGGTAGGAATTGGATAAAACCTTAGATGCATATGTTTTCAGTAGTACCTATTATGGAATATTGGTATAGGTAGCTCGATGTAGATGCTATGCTTAGTAATATCATACGGTAGAAGTCGAGCAGAGGGGCCGCTGCTCACGATATGATAGGAGTTGTCTGAATCTTCAACCCCTCATGAAGGACTTGTGGCGAGTTCATATTTTCATGGACAGAAACTGGGGTCAGACAAGGAATGGTAGGATGGCAACAGAACATGGGTTCTATGTGCGGTAGCTCTGTCTGATCCGTGCGGCATAGTTGGCTGAGTATTGAATGTACTTTTCACATGCTGGAGTTATGGGACCCAGTAAACCTAGGTAGCCTAGTGATGGGAAAGCTGAACCTACCTTACGGTGTCTGATTGAAGGCGATCTGGGGTGGATAGTGTGAGAACTCCATAGATACCATCTGGGACCGGTGATCTGGTGGGATGCGGCACTGTTGAGGTAGCGTAAGAGAGAATTACCTTTGCCAGATCTGGTGTGAACGGTTATCGCGTGTGGTCCGGGACGCGCACGTGTCATGTGATCAGGTTATCCCAGCAGGTCTTATTAGAGCATGTCCTTTTTGCGCTTACCCCTATCCTGAGGCAGCCTTGCATGTCCAGGAGTCGGCTGTAGACAGCCACGTTGACAGGTCAATCTTGCTGAGCTTCTTAGTAGCTCATGCTTTGCGATTGTGGTGTACAGGTGGTGTAGAATCCTTCGGCGGTAGCGAGGGCTACCCTTGGGACGAGCCAGCCCCCGAGTGGGTTAGTTTTCCAGTGGGAACAGATCGATTAGCCGCAGCTTGTGGGTGGCTAGTAGCAAAGTGCCTTGGGCAAGGCACTTGCTTTTACTTAATCAGTAGAGTCAGAGTCTGTAATCTTTACTTTTGCTTTCGCTTGAAGACAGTGTTTGTCTCCACAGTTGTATCTGGAACTTGATCGTGTGTAACTGAATTCTCTAATAATAACCACTCATGTAATATTTTCTTCTGTCTGTAAATCGTTCTTTTTTTTCTGTCTGTGTTGTATCCTGTGAGCACTCGCTTCGTCGAGTATCCCCAGAATGGATCCTGAGAAAAGGGACCTCCCCTGGTTCTGGGGCGGTCCATCACAACACAAAGCAAAGATACCTTGGAGAAGTGATCTGACAATTACAGGGTTAAGAATCCGTGCCTGTTTAGAAGGTTTAAGTGTAGCTTGGAATGCCAATATATATATAAGTGGAACACAAATGAAAAATAGATAGCAATATGGAATAAATGTCTAAAGTATTGGTCCTAGTTGCTGGCCTAAAGCGTCCTATGACAGTTATGATACGTGGTCAAAAAACATGTGTAGTGAAACAGCAACAAAGATCAATAGCCCAAAGAAAATTGAATTCAGCACAAGCAGAAAATAGCACCTGAGTGTTCCAACAAAAGTTTATCAATTTGTTTCTTTTCTTTTCTTTTTCTTTTTTTTAACAGTAGAAGTAATCATAATACTTCTGTCTTATTTATGTATTATTTCTTTTTCTCAACTCAAAGCATGTGAAATCTAACCACACAAATTTTCTGATCAAAACGATATAATGGCTGAACTGAACTGTGTGTCAGGCGTTTTTCTTATCTACCGTTGAAACAAACTAGGGTAGCGGAAAAAAAAGGTGGAATTCTGCGGCGGAAGCTCTAGATAAGGTAAAAAGTAGTGATGATCAACCCGTGTGAATCTAGTGAATAACAAATCAGACACAACAAACGAAGGGGTGGGATCTGGGTGGGGAAAAAAATTGACAGCAAGAGTTTGACACAAGGGGCGGAAGCAAAACAAACTGTGATGAGACGTGATCTAAACAGCAATAAAACTCGATTAAGGACACAAACTCAACACTACGAACTCTGAAATTGAAATATGCAAAGGCTAAACACGGTTTAGGACAGGATATAACCTAAAACTACAATTATGTTTTTGATTTTTTATGGACTATAGGACGAAAGGGAAACAAGGAACTAAGGTAAATGACGCGAACCCGCCCAGAGAACCTCATCTCGGGACGGATCCGTTCAAACGTTGAGCCAGGATCCTGTTGGGCAACGCTCGACGAAGCGAGCGTACACACGATACAACACAGGCAGGAATAAACAGCAATGATTTACAAGGAGAGAGATCTTAATACATCATTGGTTCACAAATTTGAAGTTGAATATTACATTGATTTAGAGTACGCGAAAATGTTTGAAACAAAAACAGCAGAAGACTTGAACGATTACAAACTCCGACACTCGGACTTAAGCAAAAGCACGCGCCGTGCCCAAGGGCGCCATGCTACTAGCCAATTCAAAGTTCACTGCGGCGACTCGCACAACTCCCACTGGAGGTTCCCGACCTCGGGGGGAGGCTCCTCCCAATGGAAGGTACCTGCTGGGTCCTGCATGTCGGTGCCTGAAAACCACAAATCGCTAACGCGTGAGCTTCTAAGAAGCTCAGCAAGACTTACCCGTCAACGTGGCTGACTACAGCCGACTCCTAGACATGCTGGCTGACTCGGGTGGGTTTACTTGCCAAAAAGGACTCGCAAGCCTATACTACTCTTGTCAAATTTTAGCACCAGATTAAGTAATTAGAATATAAATTTAGTTAGCACTGGGACTAATCAAACATAACAGAAGTAACAATAGCAATGGTAATAATCATGATTCATTCTCATTGTGTCTCAACCTATTTACTAAAATGGGACAGAGAGTTCAAGTAAGCTCATAGCTGAGAGCGATAGCGATTCGAACCGATTTTTATACCTCTGCAGGGTTAACCTAATCGTACGACAGTGCGTGTCCCAGACTCGCACGTGGCAACCGTTCACACCAGCTCCTGCAAAGTCAATTCCCTCCTACGCCTGCCTTAGCAACGCCGCGTCCCACCAGACAACACGTCCCAGACGGTTTCTGTGGAGTTCCCACGCTGCCCACCCCAGATCTCCTCCTAGTCAGACACCGTAGGGCAGGTTCGACGTTGCAATCACTAGGCTACGTAGGTTTACCGGGGCCCATAACACCCAGCATACGATTAGTACATTCAATACTTGCCCAGCTGTGCCACACGGATCAGACCAGACTACGGTCACCTTGGTCCTGGACCAGTCGCCGACCTACTTGTACCCAGTCTCACCCTCAATCTTTTATCTTTCTTACTCGTTCACATTCGTGTGGCACATCTCATGAAATAGTTTCATTCAATATCCTACTACTCGCGAGCAGCGTCTACTCTGCTCGACTTCTACCCGCAATTATCTGCTAAGCATAGCATACTAAGGGGGGTATCTATATCAGCTACCGATAGGGTTTCCTATGGGAAACAATGCAACTAAGGTTTCAATCAACTCCTAGCACTTAATGCACAAACAAGACACACTGAGTTGTAAAAGAAAAATTTTAAACATCGGTTGTGCACCGGGGCTTGCCTGGTTCTTCTGAGCTGACGTTGACTTCTTCGGCGAAGGTCGAGGAACCCGGATCTGCAGCTACCTCGTGAGCGTCAGAATCTACATGATGCAGTAGGATTATGATAAGTTTAATGAAAAGAGTCATTGCTTTTGTCATTAGCGATTTAGGGTTTTGATCGCGATGCCTAGAATTAGGGTTAACCCTAATTACTCGACGCCGTCGACTTAATCCAATTCTTAATCTATGAATGATGTTCCAAGAAATCTATTCAACTCTCATGAGGTGAGTTTTAGTTGACATGTTTCACAACTTCAACCTTAGTTAAGGTTAACTCGACATTTTACATGAGTTAATAATTATTTAATTTCTTCGACTATTAAACTAGGGTTAAAATGAAAATCTTAATTCTTCCTCAAGATTATTTTTAGTTGATAGAACTTCCTAAACTAAGCTTTTTGAGCTTTGGTTGGGGCCTAGATGAATTTTCTATACTTTATAAAAATTCATCAAAGTTTCTGTTTTTAAAAGTTATAAAATCAGAAAGCACTAGTAAACCCTAGAATAAAATTATGAAATTTTATGTGGGCATTCATGAGCACCAAGGCTACAACTTTGTTTTTGGGTGTGATCCTTTTGAATGACTTTTATAATGTATTTTAGAAAATAGTATTTTAACTAGGCAGATTGAAGTATTTTAAAAGGGTTAGATGTCATTTCGTGTCCTAAAATCTTCATAAAATTCCAGGAGGTGTGTGTGGCCATGGTGTATTTTTGGATCAAATATTAGCCCTAGCATTGCTCTAGAAATCAAATCAAAATTCAAAAACAGAAAGGAGTTTTTCTAATTAATTCTACAAATTTCTCTCATTTTTTAAAAAGTGCTTTAACAGAAATTTAGTCCAGTGTTCAAGGATTCAAATAAAATTAGGTTTGGTATTTTTAGATTTTTCCATGATTTGTTACATGCCTAATAATCTCTGGCTAATTACAAGAAATTAGGAAATAACAGTAGACTAAAAACAGAGGACACGGCAGAGGCGGTGCTCCGGTGAGCTCCTCGCCAGAGAAGAAGGCTAGGGCAAGAACCAAAGTGTCGTGGAGCTTCACCTCGACTCAATGCACTGATTTGTGGAGGATGGAGGCCAAGAGGAAGAGGGAAACAGGGTCAGCGACGTGGAGGTCGAGGTGGCGACAATGGCGGCCAACGGGGCGGCACACGGCGTTCTTCTTCGATGACGGTCACCTGTGGCCGGAATCATGTCAAAAGGTTGCGCAAGGACGAGAGCTAACAGCCGGCAAGAGGAATTGGAGAATCGTTGTACCGTCGTGAGGAATTTCACGAGATTGCGGCCGCCGGTGTTGCTCTTCGGCCGAGGGGAAGGCGGCGGCGTTCTGGCGAAACCAGTGCACCGCCGGCGGGCTTGGTGGTCGGAGAGCTTCAGGGGATGGAGGGGAGTCTCTCGGGCACGGTGGTGAGGTTTGGAGACGGCCGGCGTGAGCTGTCGACGTGGGAGCTGTACTGGCGGTAATGGCGATGGCGGCAGTGGCAGAGGAAGAAGAAGGAGAATAGGGAAATTGGAGCGGCCAGAAGAAGAAGGAAGGAAGGGAGGAGAAGATCTTGGGCGCAATTTAAAGGAGCAGAGCGGGGAAACAGGGGGGGGGGGCCTGGCGGCACGAGCGGCTCGGGCGGCGGCACTATTGCTCGGCATGGCGGCAGTGGGGGAACGGTGTCCGAGGGAGAAGAAAGGGAGAGGGAGGGGGAGGAAGGGGAGGAGTAGAGAGAGAGGGAAAGAGCGAGAGAGAGGCGTGGAAATGAGTCGGCGCTCGTTAAGGCCGTGTCGGCCGGGCACAGTCGCCCTGCCGCTCGCTGCTCGGTCGGGCAGGCGGCGGGGTACTGTGGCCCGTCCGGCTGTTGTCGGTTCATTGATTTATTTTTTTTACTTCCTTTTCTATCACTTAAAGGTTAACTACAATTCCATTGAATGACATGCTTCCCGAGTTCCAAAATTTTTGAAAATATTTGTGTAGGCTCAGGAATTTATTTGGAGCACTTTTCATTTAAGGTTCAAGTCACGATTTGGCCTCTAAAAATTCTTGAATTTCCAAGATGATTATAGTTTGTGTGAATTTTTAAGAGGTTTAAACCTTATCCAAAAATTCTGCATAAATTCCCAAAATTGTATTTTGAAATGTACTTAATTGTTATGCAAAAATATGGCTAGCATTTTGTGGGAATTTGGGTAGTCTCGAGTTAGGGTTTGGATTTCCTTCCTGTTAACGAGGTTTCGACACTGTCAGTTGAATTTTTCCGACTTTAGCTATAGTGTCCTGTTGTGTGCCAAGGTTTTTGTAGTGTTTCTTGAAAGCATTTCAAACACCATTTCATTTTATTTCAAATGTCGATTTTGCTTTTGAGTGTGAAATTTACTGATTAGGGTTTTGGATTGGAGTGTGAATAGGAAATGACCATGTACCGCGGATTGAGGGCCCCTATTTGGTGAAAGTGTTCAAAAATTAATTTACCAAAATTTTTGTATAGGTTAATGGAAGTGGTTTAGGCAACATTGATCATTATCTCAAGTGCTAGTTTTACTCAAAAGCGTAGAAAGTCCTTTTTAGGGTTTTCGTTTTGTCGATGATTTTTTTTTTAGTGACACCTGGGGTGTCACAGTAAACAATGGCGAATCTGAGGAACAGCTGAAGCTCTGATTACCACTTGATGGGAATGGAGTCCCGATCTTCCTACAGGTTCTAATAATCAACGATTTGGGCGGAGTCGCGACACAAATCAATCCGGCTTCCGAACGGCACGTTCCGAACCCCGCAATCGCAGCACCACGTCTCCTCTTGTTATCACCCGCGTAAACACGGATGACCTCGCTGAGAAGGCTAGTCTTTGCCTACGAATCGAAGAACACAAGCAAGAACGAAGTAGAAACCAACCAAATTGCAGATGAAGATTAAACTCACAAAGTTGGGGTATCACAAACCGATAAAACGGCAATGTTGTTTTTAACAGGAATAATCTAAGCAAAGCCCAAACCCTAATGGTGGGGTGACGGCTGGATATAAAGGAATTGGGGACGTGCAAGTCCCCTGGACACAATCCTAACAGACTCTAACTCGGTACAAGGCCAACCGGCTCAAAGTCCGTGTCGCAGCATCCTGACAAATTCTAGACAGTCCAATGTGTTGATGATTCCTATAATTCTAAGGAATTTCAAGGTGGGACCAGTTCTATTGGAAAGATAATTTTGTCCTCTTTCCATGAAGTGGTAGATCACCTAAAACGGAGTCCGTACGCGACCAGGGCGTCTGTTTTAGTGCAGACTGCTCATGAACTACGAATTCAAAGTCGACGTGGGCTTGGCCTCCGACTTAGCTTGAACGTGCATGACCGACTCCAAGCTGGTCTCCTGTCGTTTCTCTGTCCTCTCTATGATTCCTAACCAGAATAAAATCATTAGATAGTAATCTATCCTCGAGAATACGTAATGGAGTGCTAAGGAACGAGCTCACCTCTATATTAAGTTGTCGGATACGAGCTCTAGTGATTGAACCTTCATGTGTAACAACAGAAGAAAGATTGTGTGTATTTATGGGTGTGATGTCCTTATCAGCAGCAATGCTGGCAGTAATAGATCGAATAGTTTTTCAGCGGTCTAGGTGCAGAATCTGAAAACCTCGTAATAACGAAACTTGTAGATCTCGTGGAAACCTTTTCATAGAGTACTCATTCGTGTTTTTTCGTTGAGTTTTGAAGGAGATATCGCCATCTGAATCTTACTGTCGAAAACGGTTGCATTACAGTCTGTTAGTTAATGTACTGTCTGAAATTTTGATTTTTGGGTGCCTTAATGGCCTTAATAATTTTTGCCACTATGAACAAAGTTGTAGAGGATTTCTTTTCCTTTCTTTGACACCAAAATGACCCTCGTACCACTTATATTTTTGGAGATATCATGATCTGAATATTATTGTCGGTTTTGTCAGATTGCAGTTTATTCAGCATTTCAGTTTTGTTTTTCCTCTGTTGACATTCAGTTTTGAGGCCCTTCAAGCCCTAACTAGTCCCGAACACTATGAAGGTTTTGTAGTAAATAATTCAATCTTTCCAAAAAATACCTAAGCTCTAAATTTCATCGGGCCGTTTAGGAGTTATGGTTTATGAAGTCTGATGTTTCAGCAGAAGGACAGAATACAGTTTTTTTTTTTTCTTAATAGCTGTTTTAGAACCCGTAAATGTGAGAACTAAATCTTGTGATGAATAAAAAACTTGTAGATGGTTAAGTGTAGATGTTTATAGGGTATTGTTTGCTAGCATACCTTTGGTGGCTTAAGTTATGAAATTGCAAAACAGCACTGCTGCTGTTTTTTTTTTCTTTAGATTTCGGTTAGGCTGTTAGGACTGGTTATTTTTAACATAGGAGCGTTGTATACATTGTTTGTATGTTATATTTGGGGAGTTTGTACTGAGTTTTATGTGTAAAGCAGGTGGTAGCATTTCGGATCGTTTCTTGTGCTTTGCTTCTCTATGATAAAGAGGTAAGTGAATGTAGCGGTTGGTTGCTACTATTTTGACTTTTTATTTCTATCACTTACACCATAATTTTCTGAATCATGTCTTGAACACTAAGAATTGAACCTTGTGATATTTCTTACTCAATCCAAATTGGATTGTTTATATCTCTACTTATGATGTTGTTATGATAATAGTATGGAGTGTGTGGTTAAATCCGCATTCTTGGATGAGAAGTTTATATTGTAAGATGAGAAAATTTATATTGTAATATATCGTGTGCATTGCATCACTTAAGTGCATTGGAAGTTATGTTGTTGACCTATGGTCGCGACCGTACCGATACCATATCATGGGATGTAACTTCATACCTTGTTCGGTATGCAGACAAGAGGAAGATTGCATGCATTCATATGCATTGACATATGGTCATCAATATATTGTTGTTCTGTGGAAGGTTAAAAGAAATGGTATCATTTCTCATTATGAATATGTATTGAGATATGTCTTGTGCATACAAAGATCTTATGTCTCCATTCAACATGGCAACCATATGCATCTTGAAGGAGATGGTATATAATATTGAGAGAGTGAAGTTAATTTGTTTTATATATATTAGTGGAAATCTGCCTTTTGACTTCACCTTTGAGAAGATGTTATATGAATTTTGGTTATAGTAGAATTTTTGAAGAACATGTCTTGCTTATATTGAGTTTTCTATCTAAATTGATGTTAATTTAATCTGTGATTTAAATAGCTTGTCAAAACAAATTTACTAGATGCTTTTCTATCTAAATCTCATCCTTGCATTATTCTCTCCAGGTACCAGATGCTTTTTATGAGGGGATGGGAGTAGCAGCACATACACACTTCCTTATGTTCGTATGTTGTAATAATAGCTTAACTCTTATTAATTTTATTGCTTCGCGTACTCTGTTTATGATTAAAGTTTCTAGTCTAGCATCATTGTTAGATTGTGGTCGTAATGTAGTGTGGTAGCGCTTCTAGATAAATTGTTTTATATTTCTGAGTGTTATATAGCTCGAGTGCCTTGCTAGTTGAATAGACATAAGAAAAATATGGCAAGTACCGAGTAGGATTTTACGACCACTGCCTTTCAAACCGGCTGTCTTGTGGGTGTTGCCAACCTAAGAGATCCTAAGAATATAAATATTTTTCCCTAAAAATAAAGCATAATATTTTAAAGTGAAATTTTTAACTTTCTAAAATAACATTTAATTTACCAGATATTTCTGAAATAACCCTTTTTATATTTTGGCTTTAATATTTGCCTGTTTTATATTGTGCTATTTATAATTTGTTTGTAATGATATATATATATAGCTGCTATTCTTCATCTAGGGTGAAGCTTCTTTTTCTTCACCAAGCTAATTTTTACTGAAAAAAGCAAAAATTACTAAATAAAAAAACCCATGAATTACTGATTTTTTAATCATGATTGGATAAGTATTATAGTGTCTCAGTAATTATCATTGGTGTTTTTTAATGAGAAATTCATTCGGTACATAAAGTTGATGCAAAATAAGAATTCTTCACCCTAGATGAAGAATAGCATTTCTATACTGTTTGAACCCTAGATACTAAATAGTTATTCCGTACACGCCTAGTACACCAGTCTCAGTCCCACCGCATCTAATCTCTCACCGGGGCCAAACGACCACGCACAACATGGTAACTCAATATTAAATACGATGACCACATGACCTGCACTTACGATGGCATTCCATCACACGAGTGCATGCATGGTGGCTGCATTCACAACGATATTTTGTTTCTTGTAGGATTCACTAGTACAGTAAAAACATGTTCGTATAATAGTAAAAAATCATGATCGCGACGTTTGATCCTAAAAAGTAGTATTATTTATTATGATCCCAACATGTGATTATAAAAACTAGAATTATGTTTATTATGACATCTCCCATGATAGTAAAAAATGCATCTGACATGTTTTAGTATCGTGGCGCTTGGTAGTAAATATTACCATCATACCTATTTTACCATCATGAGCCAACTGAGTCACCGTAGCG
The DNA here is from genome assembly GCA_001182835.1 of Oropetium thomaeum. Lineage (NCBI taxonomy): Eukaryota > Viridiplantae > Streptophyta > Magnoliopsida > Poales > Poaceae > Oropetium > Oropetium thomaeum. The sequence goes on along the minus strand of LFJQ01000009.1, from coordinate 1,331,539 downwards.
CAAGGCCTAATTGAAGCCCACGTTGGTGAACCACAATGGGTAAGAGACTTCTTTCCTTCCGGTTTGTCCTAGGTGTAGGTTAGAAAATGTAAAAACTTACAGTTACACTAGTAAAAACATTAATTAAATTGATGAGGTATGGATATGTGTAAAATTTATTCGTAAGTTTAAGAACTTTGTTTGTCCTGATATGTAATATATATATATTTGTTAACATGTTATTGTTTAAAAAGAAGGCGCAAACCTTGATATACCCATTCCTGAAGTCGTATGAAAATATTCTCATGTAACCGTAAAATATTAATTTTTTTATGGTCACAACCCGTATTGGGTAGTTCGTATCAACTTGACTCGACCTGTTTTAGTGTTTTCTTTTAGGGCAGCTCATCATACAAACATGTTGTAAAAATGTTACGGTTCCAACCATAAGTGACGTTGGCTGGCGGCACAATTGCATTATGATTAGTCATAAAATCCTGTAAATTATTTATTTGCCTCTATGGACACAACCCTTCCACCAGAAATATAGAAGGAAGAAAATGTCACCCCGTATGCCTTAATTTTTGACATAATATTAAAAGCAAATATCCTGGCATCATTTACGTGGTACAAACATTGATTTTACAAATCCAGTTTTTTGTACTTTTGATTAGGCATAATTATTTTAAAAAAACATAGACACTTTACGATCGTAGTAAACAGTATTTACAGGGTGAATGATTAAATACAATACTTATGGTTTGAAACTACAATTTTTTACATACTCATAAAATTTCTTAGCTAGCACACATAAACAATATTTTACAAGATCATGTAATGGTCTATTCGAATTTTTAGGTCTAAAACCACAATTTTTGCGTATGAATAAAAAGTGTTTAGTAGCAAATGCCTATAAGGGAGTTCAAACTCGAAGGAACGTAAAAGAAAACCCATGATGAATAAAGCCGGAAGCACACGTTGTCTGGTTTCCTCCTTGTACGTTGTTTCTTGGGTGTAGCCCATGTTTGCGTCATGCTGGATAGCCTAGCAAAGCTGGTCGGCCAGGCTACCACCGTCCACGACAACCAGCTTTGCCATGCTACCTTTGCTTACAACTATAAAAATAGTATTAGTTCTTTGATTACAACTTTTGATTGTAAAATTTGTCCCACTTTGATTTTTGATGTGATAGGTTTTAATAATTCATTATGCTTGTTAATTTCATTTGACATTTTTGCGGTCACCATACAATTTTTATTGTTTAAAACTACATTTTTTACATATTTATAAAATGTCTCAACAAGCAAATGTCTATAATACCAAACTGAAAGAGAGTAAAAAAACAGCAACGACAACATATCGTGACAAAAATGTGAACAATTTATAGTTGTGGTAACAGTATTTAAAGTTTTACAAGCTAATAAAATGATGGAATACAATTTTATGGTTTGAAACTATATTTTTTACGTACTCATAAAATGTCTCAATTATCAAATGCATATAATATGAAACCGAAATAGGGTAAGAAAACAAGGACAACATACTGTGATAAAAATATGAGCACTTTACGGTCATAATAAATATTTATAGTTTGGACCTACAAACTGAATAGCTTATTCAGTACCCTGGGTGCTGTATAGAGGTTTCCTATATATATATAAACGAAAATTACTGAATCAAAAAACTCGTGAATTACTAATTTTTTTTATAATTATGATTGGATAGGTATAATATTGTCTCGGTAATCATCGTCGGTGTATTTTGTTGAGGAATTCATTCAGTAAATAGAGTTGGTTGAGAATAAAAATTCTTCACCCTAGATGAAGAATAGCAGATGTATATATATAAAGCCTTTTTTTACTCCGGGTGTAGTTACTCTTATTTTTATAAACACACCTTGGGTATGTACGCCTACTCATTTATCATTTTGAAGATTTTCTAAAATGATAACCATGAAATTTTTTTGAAGGAACATATATTATTTAATATACACTTAAATATTGAATAATTTGTGTGTATTTATACAGCCATCACTATATAATAAAAATATGAGTTCATTGCAATTTGTTCTTTTGTATCACTTTCAAAAATCTAAATAAAGCATGTACACATACTCAAAATCATAAATAAGTATGCACGCATATCTAAACTATGTTTTTAAAGATGAGAGTAATTACACTCGGGACTAGAGAGAGATTTATATATATATTGGACAGGGCTATTAAGTATCCTGGGTATTGAATAGTTTTCCATACCCAGGCCACCTAGTACACCAGTCTCAGTTCCACTGCACCCAATCTCTTGCCAGGGCCAATCGACCACACACAACATGACAACTCAATATTAAATACGATGGTCCACATGACCTGCACTTACGGTGGCATTCCATCACACTCGTGCATGCATGTTGGCTGCATTCACAACGATATTTTGTTTCTTGTAAGATTACTAGTACAGTAAAAACATGTTCATATAATAATAAAAATTTGTGATCGCAATCTTTCGATCGTAAAAAAATAGTATTATTTATTATGATCCCAACATGTGATTGTAAAAATTAGAATTATGTTTATTATGACATGTCGTTTGATAGTAAAAAATATATCTGACATGTTTTTAGAATCACGACGCTTTTCGAATTATGATGCTTGGTAGTAAATATTACCATCATACCTGTTTCACCGTCACGAGCCACCTGAATCACCATACCACAAGGTCCAATTGAAGCCCACGTTAATGAACCACAGTGGGTAAGAGACTTCTTTCCTTCCGGTTTGTCCTAGGTGTAGGTTGAAAAATGTAAAAACTTGCAGTTACACTAATAAAAACATTAATTATTGATGAGGTATGGATACATATAAAATTTATTTGTAGGTGTAAGAACTTTGGTTGTCTTGATATGTAATATATATAACATATATATATATATGTATATATATATATATATATATATATATAACGTGTTATTGTTTAAAAAGAAGGCGCAAACCTTGGTATACCCATCCTGAAGTCCTCATGAAAATATCCTCATGTAACCGTAAAATATTAATATTTTCGTGATCACCACCCGTATTGGGCAGCTCGTATCAACTGGACTCAGATCTCTTTTAGTGTTTTCTTTCAGAGCAGCTCATCATACAAACATACTGTAAATGTTTACGGTTTTACGGTTCCAACCATAAAAGTGACATTGACTCGACACAATTGCATTATGGTTAGTCATAAAATCCTGTAAATTATTTATTTACCTCTATGGACACAACCCTTCCATCAGAAATATAGAAGGAAGAAAATATGTCACCCCGTATGCCTTATTTTTTTGACATAATATTAAAAGAAAATATCCTGACACCATTTACGTGGTACAACATTGATTTTCCAAAGACAATTGTTTGTACTTTTGATTAGGCATAATTATTTTAAAAAAGCATAGACACTTTACGATTATAATAAATAATATTTACATGATGAATGATTAAATATAATATTTTGGTTTAAAACTACCATTATTACGTACTCATGGAATGTCTCAACACATAAACTATTTACCGTCAAGGTAAACAGTATTTATTATTTTACAAGATCATGTAATTGTCGATTCGAATTTTTACGGTCTAAAATCTCAATTTTTACGGTCTAAAATCTCAATTTTTACGTACGAATAAAAAGTGTTAAGTAACACATTGCCTTGTTTCCTCGCATAAAAAGTGTTAAGTGGAGTTCAAACTCGAAGGAACATAAAAAACGACCCATGATGAAGAAAGACGGAAGCACACATTGCCTTGTTTTCTCGCATATTCTTGGGTTGGGCCCATCTTTGCATCATGCTGGGTAGGCTGGTTGTCACGGCAGTGGATGGTGCTAGACTGATATAGATACTGAATAAGCTATCCAGTACTATGATGTTGTATAGAGGTTCTATATATAATTTTATTAGCCTGCTGCCAAACGACACGGCATGCCACGGTCCATTAAAAAGTGACCAGGTGGTGCTCGGGCCTAGGCATCATACCCATGGGCTAGCACGGCACGGCCTGGCTACAAAAAGTTGGCAAGGTATAATTCCATCTCTACTGCAGGAGTGGACATGCGACTTTCTTCTCATCCGTCCAAATTTCTCTAATTTCATAATATTAAACAATATTACCAATAGATACAAATCAATATATAATGGAATGTTTTTTTATTTTGCATTTTTTTGAAAGAGATATATAGTCAATGAAAAAAGATCTATGATATATCCAAATTCTATATTTGTGGATAATGTAATCTGTCTTTTTTATAAGGAATAGTAAAGTATTCTAATCCAATAAAGATTTTGCAGTTCAATATTTACCGTCTATTTTCCTAAATGATCCTCTGGAATTAATTAGAGAAAATTCCTTAATACAATTGAAAGATGACTTAATTCCTTATTCACCATTAACAAATTTGAATTCCTTATTTACCATCAAATTTAAATTTTAATGCGTTTTGTGCCACTGTCATCAAATTTTGATTATTTTCGTCACCTGGAAGATGCTAGTTTTTTGTAAACTGACCATGCTACCCGTATGCCTCTAATACCAAAAACACACAATCATTTTTGTGTATTTTTACTGGAACACTATTTTATTTATTATTGATATGTGCACTAATGTCTTTATATTGTGGTTTTTCCCCAAAAAATTCACACAATGATCTTTTCTCAAGTAATATAAGTGCTATTGTAGTATATTTTGTCTTTAAATATGTCATTTGATACTATTAAAGGGTTTAAATCAGCAAAAATGACATGTGAGGCATCAAAACATAAAATTTGATGGCAAATAAGGAACTTTAAAATTTTCAATGGTAAATAAGGAACTACGTGGCATAGAAGGAATGCTTGATTTTTGTCCTAGCACGCCGTCTTTACCCGACCAATAACTTGTTTCATATATGGTGGAATGCAAACCTTGGTTATTACCCCACACACAATGCAAAGTGTACGATGTTGAGATGAAGTTATGCTTCTGCTTTAACAAAAGGTACCAGAGATTTCTATGTGTATTGCCTCCTTTTTTTCTGATATGTACACTAGTCAGTACTTCGAACACATTCTCATCAAAACTGATCTACAATGTACAAATGAATGAAGGAATTGAATATGGAAGAATGTTGCAACAAAGGACTACATTCATCTCTTCTTCAGTAAAACCATGGCTGTAAATGCAAGCATCCTGAAGAACAGACCATACATAAACAGAATCAAAATGCAAAGCTTGTAGTTATGAATATCGAAACCATTGGTGAACAACAAGGCACAGCGAGTTATTAGCCAAACTCCAGGGTACCTGCATCAAAAGCGAGTTGTATGTTAGCTGGAGTGCAGCATTACACAAGAACTTTACAAAATAAAAAACTCTGTGTGGAGCAAGTTCAAAAGAAGTAATAAACAAGCACTAACTTCTTTGCATTTACAATTATGAAACCCTCCAATGCCCATTTTGAGTAGCACAGTCTCTTAAGAAACGTCGGAGTACTCTTTTGAGTGGAGAAAAGGGTCAGGACAACCGGTACAAGTGCGGAACACTGCACAAATAAATGTTTTAGGTTCATGTTCACTGGACCTAATCATGCAGAAGAATTTGCACGAAATGACTAATCAGCGTAATACATACCAGTTGTGCTGAGCCAGGACTGAAGCAGATGGCAAAAGTATATCCGATTCCTGTCACACAGTAAACAAGTGCAAGGAGTACAATATAATTATCTCCAATAGATGATCTGGGGTTGTTGAAGCAGTAGAACATTGAGAGATAAATGATTGGCTTCACAACGGTGTTGAAATGATCAACTGTGTCCCTGGCAAGAAAGTATGCTAGTGTGCTCATGCCAGATTCCCTTTCCCTAAAGTATTGTAGTCGTTCCAGCGAAAACGTCCTTAGCGCCGCTATCTTGCACAAAAGAGCTGCACGGTAACGTATGTCAAGGAGCTTCCACCAATAATTGTGAAACACAGTGATATTTGTATATCAGAACTTACAAACTGCTATTATAGTGTATATGTATCCAGGCATCCCGAATGTTTTGTCACTGAGCTTTGCTATGGTTCCTAAGCAGATACCAGCAAGGCCTAGTATCAGGAAATCAACTGCGAGTAACCTAGCTTCACGCAGTCTCTGTTTTGTGACCCTGCAAGATACATTCAATAAAAACTAATAAGTTACCTTTTCAAAACATTTATGTGGCTTGTAAAATTTGAATTGGCCAACCTTCCCAAATAATATTTGTATTGTACAATGATTCCTGGTGTTTTTCTGCTTGATAAGTCCTTTGGTTTTGACAAATGGTTCTCCAGACGGTCACGCTCTTCTACAAAAGCATTTCTGACACCAGGGAGGCAATGAGGCACTGAATCGGACATTGAAGGGCTGGACCTGATTTGGGGGCTTTGGTCACCTATTGCCTTGAGATCATCTTGCATGTCTTTTGGTACTTCATAGCCATTGTACAACATCCAATGTACAGGTAGATGTTTGGCGATGATGCCAGACTCAGGCTTCACAATGCCTTCCAGAATGTCAATATAATGGTCTGGTGGGTTTACGCGATCAGGGACGTGGATTCCAAGGGTTGTGAAGTATTCCTCGACGGTCTTCACTGGACCATTGTAAACCATTAGTCCTCCTTTTGCTAGAAGTATCAAATCATCGAACATGTTGTACAACGTATAGCTTGGTTGATGAACAACAGCACAAACATTTACGCCTTCAAGTGCTTCATGCCGAAGTGCTCTGAGCAGAAGCTGGGACGAGGAGCTGTCCAGCCCAGAAGTTGGTTCATCCAGTATTAAAAGTGATGGCTCCATCACCATTTCAATGCCAACATTAACTCGCTTCCTCTGCCCGCCAGAAATCCCACGTTTCTCAACAGTCCCAACCAAAGAATTTCTGATCCCTTGAAGATCTAGAGAGTCAATTACTCTCTCCACTATGAGGACCTTATCACGGTGATTCATTCTCGCGGAGAGCCTGAAGGTTTATAATAGAAATGGTTGATAATGATGATCTACAACAAATGCAATAAATGTGACTAATATAAAATCATTACCTGCACTTTGCACTGAACCAAATGTTCTCCTCCACTGTTAAGTTCCCGTGAACAATGTCATCTTGTGGCACAAAACCAATGATCCTTTTGTAGGAACGGATATTAACATTCTCCTCATTAACAAGCACAGAGCCGGTCACCTTATAGCCATTCACCTTCCCTGTGACAGCATTGAGGAATGTGGTCTTCCCAGCCCCCGAGGGACCCATCACAGCAGTGACACGGCCAGGACGGAGCTCTCCTGTGATAGACCTCAGCAGCTTCTTTTTCCCCAGCATCAAGGTCAGATCCTTGAACTCAACCTTGAGCAAAGGCCTAGTTATCTCCTTTTGCTGATCCTTCACCATGGCGATCACCCCACTGAATGTTAAATTCTTGTTGTCCTGCTGTCGGAATTTCTCCTTCTCAATCTCGCCATATGCATACTTGAATATCTGTGTGTGGGTTGACCTGTGCTTTCCTTTGGGTGCAGGCTTATCCTTTGTAGCAACAACTTCTCCATCATCACTTACATCAACGATAACTGAAGGCATCTCTTCCATTATCTCATTTGTTCTCCCAGCCGTAAATACAGCAGAATCTGATAGTTCCTGTGCCTTGTCAAGACCGATCAATGGTGCTTCCTGCAACCTTTGGCTCGAATTCTCTGGGTCTACCTGCTGATGAAAAGACCTCTTGCGTGAAAATGTACGAGATAGATGGCTCTGCATTCCATGCATATGCCTCCATGCAAGCTGTTTTGCCGCCTTCCACCCCTCATGTGCCTTCAGCTGCTGCCGAGCCTGCTGAATAGCATTCTCCCTCGATTTTGCCTTCCTCCTTTCACGGATAGTGAGGAATTGACCTGAGCAGTTGTATATGATGAGAAGCAGCACAAACAATATAGCCTGCATCAAATGCAACGCATGAGTCAAACGATAAAGGGGAAAAAATGGCCAAATGTGATTTATTCAGTGCAAAAAAATACTTCACCTAAATAACTGGAAACAAAGACATGCTCATCAAGAAGGTAAAATTGCAAAGTTACACATGAGCATTTACCACTAAGCAAGCACCGAGAATGATGATGTTTTCATTGTCTTCGTTTGCATCACAGGACCCCTTTATTATGCATTCTGAAAATTACTTGAATTCAGATCACTGAACGATAAATAGGATCATTATTTATATCATTAAAGCCAATCTTACTGTTTTCAGCGGTGGAACCCAATCTGCAATAATGCCTGCAGAAGAAGCAAACAACAACCAATTTTGACTGAATCAAACAACTTCTCTTTCTAAAGACTAGAATAATATGCAACACAAGACAGAGACAGCATCTTTATGTAAGATTAGATCAGTACCCACTGCTGCATGAAACTTTGTTGGTTGTGGTTGGACAGTAGTAACCAGCAGGACAGAAGACATCTTCAGTGCTTCCAATATCAGCCCACATGTCAGCACCACCACAATCATTTGTTGAGTTTGGAGTTATCTGGTACTTGTACCTAATCAAAGTTCCACCCTTCATACGCATTTCTTACTGTATTTGCTCATTAACAAAACACATAAGACAGAAAAATCTTACGGGTCACAAAGACCAGTTGTTATGTTTACTGTTGCGCGTGGACAGTATGAGCCAAGAGGACAAGCTACAGCCAAACAAAAAAAAAAACACAACGTTCAGGTCACAACACTAGTCCATGACAGATTTGCCAGAACAGTAACGAGAATTGTAAACGGATCGTTAGAGGAACTCACGGAGCATGCACGTAAGACCGCGGGGGCAGAAGAAGCCTTCACAGCAGGCCTGACAGTTGCTAGTTCTCAATGGAATAGTGGGGCTACTATCACTATTGCCAGGGGAAAGACGTGGGTCAACGGCGCAAGCCCATCCTGGATCACAACCCTGCACCCAAGAGGATCTGTTGCAGTTTATGTTTGTCTTCAGGAAGAGGTTCTTCTCGCCTTCTTTGTCATATAGGCTTGAGAAGTAGAATTTCACTTCCTCTGGTGTGCATAGACGCTGTGCTAGATCACCTGAATGGAACATTTAGATAGAACTTGGAGATGAGTAACCTGACCCGGGACATGACGAGACTGTAATTCAGAACAGCATTTCCTCAGAGTCAAGGATTTAATATTTCTTTTCCTGGAAGAAAGAATTTAATAATTCTAAAGTCTATCAATGTCAGGACAGGTCACTGAATCTGATTAATGTGACAGGGACACATAATAATACAGGCAGGTTCATCTGAAAAGAATGAGTCAAAGCGTGCAAAATTTGAACACTACCTAGTACATAACATCAGATTAAAGTCGTTTACTTGTCAAACCTCATTATGCTCGATTTCATTGTACTATGCATCTTATACACGGTAGGTGTTATTCACGCAATTGACTCCACTTGCACAAAGTAGATATCGCCAATTCAATTTATCAAGTAGTACTAATCAATCCTGATTAAGTAAAAGTAAAATGGACGTCAGAAAACAGGATAGTTGGGTCTGATCCAGATGTTCAGTCAATAGATCGGACATATCTGGCAAATCCAACTTCATACAGTAAACAGGATAGTTGGGTCAAATCCTGATGTCCATTCAAAAGATCGGACATGGTTCATAGAGGATTTGTATCCTCTGTCTTTCCTATTTATGGCAAACTTTGCCATGCATAATCACTGAGCAGAAATACAGAGAACACTTTTACCTGGATCCCAGTAGCGTTAGTTCAAGAATAGAAATGAAGAGCATTAATTGAGTAGGCAAGGAACAAGAGGGGAAGACTTGAGGCACGCCGCATGTTTACCTCTGGTCTCGATGAGGCATTTATCCACGAATCCAAGGTTGGATGTGTAGTTGAACGCCTCGTTCCAATCATCCACGCTGCAACGACAATCGCAAGGTACGTACCCAGATCAGAATGTCTCCCCGGCCGGCGGAGGCGATAGCCGAAGCAAGAAATAAAAAGGCGCCGCCTTTTCCCCCCGACGGCAGGCGCCGTCGGTCAAGAAGAACCAGAGGACTTGGGGAGGCGAGCGACTTACGGGTCGGCGACGCAGAAGCTGAAGCCGTCGGAGATGGTGCTGGCGACGTCCCTAGTCAGGTCGGTGAGCCGCGCCTCCGCGTCCCGCAGCTGCGACGGTGCTGGCGGCGTCGTCGGAGGAAGCGGAGGCAGCTGGCTCTGCTGGCCGCGCGCGACGCCGGCAAGGAGAACCAGCAGCACGGCGAGGCTGACGACGATGCACGCGTCCGGCCGCCGCCGCTGCAGCAGCTTCGAGGACTTGCCATTGCGCATTCCGAGACAGAGGAGGAGCAAAGTGCAGGGAAGGGGGGAACCCGAGCGGGACGGCACGATTTTGCTAGCGAGGAAAATCCGAAAAAAGTCAGTGCGTATACATACACGTGAGTGGGTCACGCGTGTTTGGAAAATTCCAAGGATGCACGTTAAGCGTGGCTGCATGGAAATAGGCCGTTGATTCAGTCAGTATTTTAGTCTGCAGCAACAGCAACGTGTGGTGTTGTACCTGTACTACTACTATACTACTTCTTGGTAAAGGCACCCCTGACAGACTGCTTCTTCGCTTACTTTTTCTTTCGTACATTACACTTTATGTTCACCTGACTCTAATTAATTAGGTTGCGATCCGTGACAGATACTGCATCTGCCTTGGTTTCAAATTGATCTTAAACTTTTACTCTAACGACAATAATTAAGTATGAACGGAGTTTGTGTGTCACTGCTACTATCATACTTTGCACGTGGAGCTTAGAGATAACTCCTTTCTTTCATAAATATTTGACACTATTGAGTTTCAGTGTTATATTTGATGATTGATTTTATTAAAAAAGTTGTTTAGATGTGCTACGCATAAGTAGTGTTTAAAACATTCTCAATATGTAATGAAATAATTCGTAACAGGACAATATACTATATTTGTGGAATAAGAAAGTATTTTGTGCGCTCAGATGAAAGTGATCGTAATGGTTTTCAAGTCCTTGACATGTTCTGAAAAAAGAAAGTTGTCCTTAGACAGTTTTTTCTCCAGTTTTTGTAGGACCATTTTTTCTTGTTTCAAGGAGAATTGGTCAAGACTGCAATTGATGGTAGCAAGGGTATATAGCATCCAATTCGATGTCACAGCTCCCTGTGTGCCCTCTTTTAGGAGGCATGCCACTAAGATCCATTCACATATTCCCTAAAAAAAATTTCCCATTCACATATATAAGTGACAAATATAAGGAGCAGTGGCCTCAATATGAACGTAACTGTTGATATGTAATCATGTAATTGGCTAGGCGTCATGTGGTAGGTATCATTATGTCTCTAAAACGAAACGTGCTCTTAAATAATCTTGGCATCTGTGGTTAAGTACAGAGAGGAACACATATTTTGGAAAAAAAATATATATTTTTTCAATTCTGCGCAAGCATTTGATCATGCATGTGCAGAGAAAGCGAACAAATCAACTGAGACCGGGACCGAGATACCGCCGGCTACGAGGACGATACAACACGGTTCTGCGTCATTTGGCGACATCAAGAAGGATCAGCGCGTGATATAAAAGACGAGTCCTTGTCATGATAAATCAAAAATATGGATGCTCAGCTCAGGGGCAATTTGGCAACTTCCGTTCTCTGCACTAGATCAACACATGGACACGGCCAAGGTTCCAACTTCCAAGTTCAGAGTCTTCAGAGATAGGGACCTTCCTGGTAATTTAAACTGTGTTTGAGGACTCTCAAATCTGGAACACACACACCTGATGTTGACCTGGACATTGTATCAGAATGCTAGTACCACACAACTGCATCACTAACGACAAGATGTCAGGCTTTAGACCAAATCCCAAGTAAAGGAATTTCTTCATGCATTTACAAATAATTGACGACGTTAATTTTTATCATTCGTCTTATTCAAAAATTACGATTAATACTATATTAGACCTGCTCCAGTGGAGCTTTTTAAATAGGTAGCACGAATCTTTAAAAAATCATTAGTTTAATTAATGATTATGTATTTGGAAAAAGTCTAGTCGTAACCCGTAAGTATGATTGAGGTCTGGATAACCACCTGAACTAATTTTTAGTTTACTTTATCCCAAACTTATATCATTTCGTATAATTGCCCCTAATAAAATTTGTCATTTTTATTTCTCCATACACAACTTGAATATGAATTTGAAATTTTATACGGTGGTAGGGGACATCATACTGTATAGTTAGAAAAAGTTAAAAAAATTTAACATTAGTTTTCATATAACTTTATATCATCATGATTATTTTATAATTAAATATTTTTCTCTATCAAAATTATGCAATGTTTTTCTAACATGTGTGTATGATGTGAACCATCATGACATAAAATTTTAACTTGTAATTTCACCCCTATGCATGGAGAAATAAAAAAAATAATAAATTATATTAGGGATAAGTTAAATCAAATGACATAACTTTGAGAATAAAGTAAATCAAAAAAATTTAGAGGATCATCTAGACTTTGGCTATAGTTTAGAAGATAAATTAGATTTTTTTTTCCTTTATTTTAAAAACAAGCCGGCTTATAATCGGTAAGCCGTGAGCTAGCGACTCTAGTGTTGACCCCGCGTCTCTCTGGCGACCAAACAGATCGTAGACTACACACTACATCTACATTCCTTCCGGGCAATGACAAATGCAGAGAGAGATCGGTTCGTCCTTCCTGCTCCTCCTCGGAGTGCACAGAGGACGGATCCTGCATGCTGCGGCGTCAAAAGCGACCGAACGGCGGCGGCGACGAGATCGAAGACCACCAAATTAAACCCGCGTGGGGCGGAAAGATCCGGAAATAGATCACCTGACCTGAATCATCGCCGGTAGCACTAGCCAAGCTCACTTAATTAGTATGACACCAAGTCGTCTGTGCCTCCCAACCTGAACCCGTCGTCCAAATCATACATGACGTCGTCGCTTGGTGGCGCGGCTGGCAACCCGCCCCACTGTCCTCCATTTCGAAGGCCTCCTCTTCCCGCGCCGCTGACGAGCGCGTTCGTCGCAGCGCCACGATGACCCGACGATGCTTCTGACTTCCGGCACGCTGGACAACACGGCCAACGCCCGCGGTTAGTGAGGGATCAGCGATGGAGCAGCCACGCACAGTACGAGAGCTCGAACGCAGTGGTTGGTCGCAGTAGCTGCGGCGCATCTGTTTTGTTGCTCGTCGGATATGGAACGCAGGCTCCGCTCACAGCTCACCAAGCCCGGCTTGTTTTAAAATAAATGATGATTAAAAATTTTACATATTTGAATTATTTTTTAAATAAAACTACTAGTCAAATTGCATAAAAATATCACCGACGTCAGTTAATTATGAACGAGGGAGTGTTTTATAGCTTACTATTCTTTATGATAATTTATATTGATGTGATGAAATAAACACAACATATTACGTATAGAAAAAACTTCTTGTTAAAATACTTACTCAAATTCGCATTTTACCTTTTTTTATATTTCCACTAAAATGTATTGTTGCCATGATGAAACACAGACAAGATATATGGTTTTATTCAAAAATATTTTTTTGTGCAGTTGGAAACATACTCAACCATTAACTTCAAATTTAAATTGTTTCTTATTTGCCTCAAACTAGCACCGTTAACCTTAAAACTAACGGAAGGTCAAGAAAGGAATCCTGATAATTTTGAAGACCAAATAGATAAGTTTCATTGAAAGAGTATTAAAAAAGAAACAGAAACTTTTTTCAGAGATCAAATAAGTAATTTGCTCGTAAAAGAAAGCACGACCTGGTTTATAGGAATCGTAAATAGACAAAGTAGTGATTTTTTTTTCCTTCAGCGCCGGAAGATTAACGCTGAGTTGGAGTCGGCTCAACATGAAATCGAGCATGGTGCGGTAGTCTTTTTCACGGAGCTTCTCTCCATTCTTCAAAGTAATCACACAATATATATGCCCATAATCTGGACCTGACAGGCGTGAACCTTATGCCAAGAACGTTCCTCTCTAAGAGAGATAACTTGTCATTCCGCTTAGCCCTGTCGGGTATTTTTGTGAGGGAAGCTCATAAGGTGTGTTGCATTTATTCCTATATTTATAGGGATGAATGTTCCTATGTATATGTGTGTCTTCATCCATGTTTTATCAAAAAATAAAAAATAACATTACTTAGTAAGTATGTGTAATTTATGTGGAATTTTGGCTGGCAATGCTCTCATCCTCATCCTTATTTCTACATATAATGTGAGTTGTCCAAATGTTGCTCAAATTTGTCTAAATATTGTCAAAATGTTGTTCAAATTTGTGAAAATATCATCAAAATGCTTCTCAAATCTATGAAAAATTATCAAAATATTTGGTTCAAACTTCAAATACTATTCAAATGATGTCCAAAACAAGGTTACAATCAACATTGAAAAAAGAGGACAAAATTGATAAGTCTAAGAATCGGGGATAAAAATAGCGTGATATAATGTTGAACGTGATAGTAGGGTAAGAACAGGATTACACCTTAATAATAATCTGAAAAATGTCCTATTAGGTGAAGCAAAAGCTCCTTGAATCCCTGCCAAAAGGGATTTAACATCTAAATAATTCTATGCCCAGTTGAAAGATCAAAACCATAAAGTCTTCAAACGATTGTGCGTCCTTATACTGCTGAAGCGTGTATACGGATCAGGTCAATGGCTGAATGCACGCACGGTGTGCTGCCGCTGATGGTGACTTTCAGCCCTTCACGATCAAATAAATTTATAGATGGTGGAGATTAGTTGACCTTCAGATGATCGCTGTGCCAGGTGAAGGCTCAATAGTGGGGGAATTAATTAGAGGGAAATGTGGAAACAGTTCTCTTCTGACAATAAAAAAAAAGGTAAACGCAACGTAGTGGTCGCTTGAGAAAAAAAAAATAGTCACTTCACCAATACACAGATCCGCCTTCCCCGGGAACTAGGAACATAAAAGATGAAGATATGAAAGTACCACTAAATGTTACTCATCCATTTTTATGTTCTAGTCGTTTCCGACAAGTCATTTGCACTAGCCTATTTAAAAAAAATGGTCTGAATATAAGTATAAAAAAATGGAGGAGTAGAAACTTATTCATCTCTGTGTTGCTAATTCATGATAGACTTTTAGTCAGTGGATGGTTCAGAAGGAAGAAGTGGAAAGGAAGTGAACTGTGTATTTGGTGTGTGATAAGAGTAGAGAGTTGGACAGATTTTCCAAAACACCTTAGAGCAACTCTAATAACAATTATGTAAACTACCATGTAAATCGGAGTATTGGTTCTTTTATTAAAAACCCATCTTCAATGGTTATCTAAATGAGCTCTCTATTTAGTCACATTCCTAACTCAACTTTAAAATGTCCCTTTAGCAACTGTTGACACTTGCAAACCCCATGCGTCAAGAGAATTGTATATGTGGAAAAGGTTTGGATTTTTTTATAACCTATATTGAGAATTTCTAGAGTTTATGAGTTTGGGAATCATTCACGTTGAGCTAGTTGGTTGACTAATTTCCTCCAACTTGCCCATGAAAAAGGCTGTGACTAGATTTCTCATCCAGATAAGATCCACTAAAGGCAACTTCTCATAGAACTAGATTTCTTATCCCAGATGAGATCCACTACATGCCATATGCTGCAAGAGTACATACTAAGTCATCTCGATATAAGGCGGAAACTAATTCCAATCGATTTAGTCATCAATTGCCTGAATGAGTTTTCTTCGAAAGTAAAATAAACATAGGATTATGAAAATTATGATTGATAGAGTCATGATGAAGTTTGCATTGAGTTTTTTTTAAATCAAACTTGAATTTCAAACTATGATTATAATTGGTATTTCAAATGAGTAGTTGAGTTTAAAAAAATCAACAAAAATGGAAAAGAAACATAAAACAAATCGTCTGCACCCACTTGCCGCCCGCACATCACCGTAACGGAGTCAAGCGTGACCATCAGCGTCGTCGTCAAAAGTCCTTGCCCCGAAGCACTTGCTTGGGCACAACTAAAGCAGAGCTCACCTCGCCAATAATGCAGACATGTGCATCCCATGTACTAACAGTCCTTAAGTGCCATATTCGACTATTAGATCCCTACATAAAAGAATAAATGACATCGTTGAACATAGAGGTAGGGTTTTGTCGATGTTCGTTACCGTCGACTAGTGAATTTATCGTGGGGGGTGCGTTTTGAGGCTCCGATGGTTCACGAGAGGACACAAGGTTTATACTGGTTCAGGCAACAATGCCCTACGTCCAGTTTTCGAGCTGCTCGTGTTACTCGCGACAAGGATTACAAGGGGCGTTACAGTTGGAGGAGAAAGAGAGAGTGCTCCCTGCCTCTAAGTCCGTTCGTGGATGAGTGCTCTAAGGTTGATGAGAGCTAATGAGCGTTGTAGGCGTGTAAGCTTGTGGAGTGACTTGTGTGCTTGGAGACCTGTCCTTCGTCTTCGATCTCCCTCCCCTTTTATATGCCGATGTGAGGAGGGCCGGTTCCGTGGAGCTGATAGTGGCCGTGTGACCGTGCCATTCCTGTTCGACGGAGTAGTCCGTGCCGTCACTCGGTGGAGTCCCGTCCGTATGGAGAAATACTACTATAGGCTTTGGCGTGGTGACGCTGTAGTCATGGCCGTCGCTCGGGGACGTCTCGTCGCAAAGGGGCGATGAGTCTCTGACAGGGGCTGTTGGAGCGACGCCCATCCTGTGGACGGTGCATGTCACGTGCATTTAACGTCCACTTGCCTAGGTAGCGGGCGGCTCTACCTGTCAGCGGGTGTGGGTATGTCAGGCATTTATTTCCCAACCGTCACCGCCCATCCTGCTCGTGGAGTAGTGGATGATTCGCCCGACCCTGAGGTCGGGCGAGGCGGAGACGCGTTCGCTCGATCCCCATAGAGACGGGGTCGAGCGCGTCGCCTGAGCGTATAGGGTCCGACCCCTCCTCGAAGGGGTCGGGCGAGGCGGAGATCGCCTGTTGGCTCGATCTGTAGCGTGCCCGTACAATGCGGAGGCTGGTTTGGGCGGGGTTTATTTAGGCCTTTGATCGCGTCATTAAGATCGAGGGTCATTAAGATTAATTACCTCTGGTATTGACCCTCAACAGTAGCCCCCGAGTGAGGCCTGATCTCCTCGTGAGAGGGGGTCCGGAGTCACTCACATCGGGAGAGGTACACTCGTGGTGGTAGGCTCGCGTTGAGCCCCGTCGAGCTTACGTGTTCTGCGATCTCGTCATAGATCTCTTTTCGCGATTCCGTTCCCGAGACTCCCGCTCGTTGCGGTGGTCCGATCGTGGACACGGTTCGACTTGTTACATTCCTCCAGCGCGTCTGTCCACCAGACGAGGAGGTTGAGCCGGGCCACGCTTTACCACGGAGGCCGAAGCGTGACGCTCGTCGAGTTACAAACGGGAGAGTTCGAGTGAAGCCCGGGCTCCCTTCGGGGGGAGCTCCGATGGACCAGCTGGTGGTCGACCTCAATATTCCTGGTTGCCGTCCCAATCTGGTACCCGGATGCCGTTCGCTAGGCTCCGAGGGCTCGCTGCCTTTCTGCGATGAAATACCCATGGGTCGGCATGAACCGGGACTCGGACGCGGACCGAGATGCCCTCGGCGCTCGCGCGCCAGGGTATTGGCCGCTAGCGGGCCCATCTCTATCCACCCCTCACTCTATTTACGCCCTGAGCGGCTGTTGAACCCGTTCGTGGGGCCAGCCTTCGAACTCTTTGGGCCGTCGGGGCATTTTTCAGCCCAAGCCCCTGCCTGCCAGAATTTATTTCGTGGCAGCGGCGCAGCAGAGGCGCCTGCCGCGACGGGACGTGCGGCAGGGATGTTAGTCTTCGGGGGTTATGAGTACAAACGCGCGTGCGCTCGACCCAGCCGAGCGGGCGGCCACGCGGGTCCCTCCTGCAGCGACTGGCGGTAGGCGCCACGCGGGCGGGAGTAAATACCGCTCTGCGCGAGGCGGTGGCGTGGGTCCCGCTTGCAGTGGCGGAGGGAGAAGTGCCCGGCGGGCGGGAAGCTTCCCGCGCTGCGCGAGGCAGCTGAGAGGGCCCGTTGGCAGTGAGCGGGGTGAGCAGAAGTCGAAAGGACGTAGTCCCATTCGCGCGGGACGAACTGGTTAGGCGGGCCCCACCTGCAGCGGTATGGGAGTGACCCAGAAGGGCGGGATATTTCCCGCGCTGTGTGAGGTGATTTCACGGGCCCAGTTACAGTGAGCGGTACAAGAGGCGATTTCGCTGACGGAAGGCGGAGCGGCGTTCGCGCCGGGCGAGATGACCAGGTGGGCCCTGTTTGCAGCGAGAGGAACGCCAAGCGGGTGAAAGGTATAAGTACGCACCTTGCATGCCCGTTCGCTGCATTCGTCACTCGTGTCCCTTTGCCTCCCGCGCCGTATTGCTCTCTTTTGCTCTTCGCCTTTCGTTCTTCCGCGCTTGCGCGTTCCACTTCTTCGTGTTCTCCCCGTGTTCTTTGCTTGTTTTCCATGGCTTCCTGGCTGAGATCCGATATTCGGAGGGCGCGCCTTGAGGGCTTGGTCAGTCGTGGCCTTCTCGTTGCTCGGACGGAGGCGAGGGAGTGGTTGCTCTCGGGCAACGAGGAGGTGCCCGCGCCGCCGGATGGTTATGTGGTATCTTTCGCCCATTTCCATAAGCGCGGGCTGGGGGTTCCCGCGCACTCCTTCTTGCGGGGGCTCCTTCACTACTACGGCCTCGAGCTCCAACACCTCAACCCCAACGGAGTGGTGCACATCGCCACATTCGTGGCATTGTGCGAAGGCTACCTGGGGATCGCTCCCCATTTCGATCTGTGGCGATATTTTTTCTCCGTCTCGCCGCAGACGAAGGAGGGGCCCTATCTCCCCATCGGCTGCGCCAGCGTCCACCTCCGCGGGGAGCGCGCCGGCTCCTATATCCCCTTGCGGCTGCGAAGTTCTCACAGGGGTTGGCAAGGGCAGTGGTTCTACCTCAAGAACGACGCTGCCGGGCCCCTGCCTGAGTTCACCGGGCGCACGTTCGACGCGGCGCCCGAGGCGTGGAAATGGGGGCCGCCGGCCAAGGAGTGGAAGCGGCTGGACGACGCCCTCGACGCAGTGTGGCAGCTGCGGACCCGAGGGGTGGGCGACGCCGGGGTCATCGCCGCGTTCCACGCCCGGCGCGTGCTGCCGCTGATGGCGCGGCGGCTCCGGCTATGGGAGATGAGCCCCGGCTCGGATCTCTCCGGGTCGGCGATGTCGACCGAGCCCATCTCGGAGCTAGAGCTAAAGCAACGGCTTCGGGAGACTCTCGCCGCCGAGGACTTCGAGGACCCGGTGGACGACCACCCGCCGATGCGCCCCGCTGAGGGGAGCTCTCTCTTGGTAAGTGGGGTTCCCGTTTTGTCGCACTTTTTTTTTTAACCTCTCTTTCGGGCCTGACTTGTTTCTTTTTGTTGACAACAGAAGAGGGAGCTCATGATCTGGCCCTCTCGCCCCCCCTTGCCTGAAGACGCGGCCGTCCGGGAGGCCAACCGCTTGGCCGCCGAGGAGCACAAGCGGAAGAAGGACGCCCGGAAGGCTAAGCGTGCTCTCAAGATCCGGGCCAAGCTGGCTCGGGGTCGTCGCAAGCGGGGGTCGGGCGACGACGACGACGACGACGACGATGAGGAAGAGGAGGAGGAGGAGGAGGTCGTGGAGATCCCTCGTCCCCCTTCGAAGCAGGAGTTGGTGCACGCGCACCAATGGGGCCCGGGGCCGGAGCCTCGGGGGTCGGAGGCTCGGGGGTCGGAAGCGGCGCCGCCCCCGTCGTCGACGTTCCCTGTGGCACGGTCGGCCCCCGAAGAGAGGATGCCCACGCCGAAGGACGTTCGCACCGGCCCTGAGCCGGCGGGGTCGGGTACGTCGGCCTCTGGGCCAGCATCAGTCGGGGCGGCCGGCCCAGGGGTCAGCGAGAAGCGGCCAGCGGCGGAGCATGTGGGGTCAACCCCGAAGCGTCGCCGTACTTCGTCGCGAGGGTAAGTGCGTCGCGCGGGCCTTTTTCTCCTTCTGCTTGTACTTAGTATTTTTTCTTTTGCAGGTCCGCGGCGGAGGCGCGGTCGCTTCTGGTGGCGCCGCAAAAGGCTCTGGCGGGGCGGTGGCCCGAGCGCGTTCCGAAGAGCATCATAGGCGGGGCTTCGGAGCCCCCGCGCCCGCCGACGGCGGCGGCGGAAGGGTCGGAGGCCCCTTCGGCCGTCCCTCCGTACCCATCGGGGGCGGCGGTGGCCGCCAATTTGGAGCCAATGGAGGCGGTGGCGGCCGTTCCTTCGGAGGCGCCGTCGACGGAGGTGGTGGTGGAGGAGAGGCTGGCGGAGGCCCCGGCGCCCGGGCCGAAGCTGCCCGTTTTTGGGCCTCCTACGGCGGAGGAGGCGGCGACGTCGGACGCCGCTGCGGAGGAGGGCGCTGCTGAAGCGCCAACGGCGGCGCCGGCGACTCTGCCGGTTGCGGGGCCGGTAAAGGGGGGCGCCCCAGACTCTGGGAGCGCACGGCGGGGTGCGGAGGGGGCCTTGTCCGCCTTGGACTCCGTCGCGGCTTTCCTCCGGGGCCAACTTGTCGACGAGGAGCAGCTCGTCGCCGCACGTCGCGCGGCGACGGACGCCCTCGCCCGAGAAGGTCATGGAGAGGCGGCTCCTGGAGGCAGAGGACCGGCTCCGCGCCGAACGGGAGGAGGCGCGATGGGCCTGCAGCTCCCTGACCGCCCTCGTGGTGCAGCAGGCCTGCCGGCTGGAGGCGGCGACGGCCGTTTTGGGGGAGGAGGCCAAGGTCAGGCTCGAGGCTGAGGAGGTTACTGCCTCCTTGGCCGTGGAGGTGGCCCAAGGTCACGCCGAGCTCGAGGAGCTCCGCGCCGGCGCGTCGGGTAAGCTCCGACTCCGACCCTTCCCTTTCTTTAGGCTTGGCTGCGTGTTAACCTGTGCTGTTTGCTTTGTAGTTATGTCCGCGAAGCTAGAGGCGAGCGCGGAGGTGCTGTCGTTGCTCCGGGCAGAGCTGAAGGGCGAGGCTGAGGGGCACGGGACCCTCCGAGCTGCCGTCCGCGCGGCCCTTGTCGACCTCGGAGTGGCCAGGAGGTTGGGTCGAGCTCGCTTGCTCCCCAAGTTCCCAGGCTCGTCACTCGGGCGCGGGCCATGGCGGAGGATGGCCTCTACCGGGGGGTGCACCGGGCGTTCGCCGTTGCCCGATCGCACTATATTAGCATCGGCCTCGACTATATGAGCCAGGGCTTTGCCTTCGGCTACACCGACGCCGAACTGGACGTCATCGAAGCGGAGGTGGCCCCCTTCGCGCAGGAGCTTGCTGCAAGGACGGCGGCAGAAGAGGCAGAGGATGTCCCCCCTCCCGCCCCGGCAGAGTAGGAGTTAGTTTAGATTTGTACTTAGGGCGGTCGAGGCAAAAAGCGCTGACGCGGCCCCGCCCAGACAAACCTCGTCTCGGGACAGATCCGATCAGTCGTTGAGCCAGGATCCTGTTGGGCGACACTCGGCGAAGCGAGCGTACACACGATACAACACAGGTAGGAATAAACAGCAATAATTTTACAAGGAGAGAGAATTTAATACAACATTAATTCATAAATTTGAAGTTGGATCTTATATTGATTCAGAGTACGCAAAAGTTTTGAAACAAAAACAGCGGAAGACTTGAACGATTACAAACTCCGACACTCGGACTTAAGCAAAAGCACGAGCCGTGCCCACGGGCGTCATGCTACTAGCCACTTCAAAGTCCACTGCGGCGACTCGCACAACTCCCACTGGAGGTTCCCGAACTCGGGGAGAGGCTCTTCCCAACGGAAGCTACCTGCTGGGTCCTGCATGACGGCGCCTGAAAACCACATAACGCTAACGCGTGAGCTTCTAAGAAGCTCAGCAAGACTGAGCCGACAAAAGTGGCTGACTACAGCCGACTCCTAGACATGCTGGCTAACTCGGGTGGGTTCACTTGCAAAGATGGACTCGCAGGCTTGTACTACTCTTGTCAAATTTTAGCACAGGTTAAGTGATTAGAATGTAACTTTAATTAGCACTAGACTAATCAAGTATAATAGAAGCAACAATAACAATAATAATCATCATGTTCATTCACATTGTGTCTCAGCCTATTTACTAAAATGTGACAGAGAGTTCAAGCAAGCTCATAGCTGAGAGCGACAGCGATTCGAACCGATTTTTATATCTCTGCAGGGTTAGCCTAATCGTACAACACGTGCGTGTCCCAGACTCGCACGTGGCAACCGTTCACACCAGCTCCTGCAACGTCAATTCCAGCCTACGCATGTCTTAGCAGCGCCGCATCCCACCAGACAACACGTCCCAGACGGTTTCTGTGAAGTTCCCACACTGCCCGCCCCAGATCTTCTCCTAATCAGACACCGTAGGGCAAGTTCGACGTTGCAATCACTAGGCTACGTAGGTTTACTGGGGCCCATATCACCCAGCATACGATCAGTACATTCAATACTTGCCCAGCTATGCCACACGGATCAGACCAGACTACGGATCAGTTAGGTCTTACAATGATTCAGAGTACGCGGAAGTTTTGAAAAAAAATCAGCGGAAGACTAGAACGATTACAGACTCCGACACTCGGACTTAAGCAAAAGCACGCGCCGTACCCACGGGCGTCATGCTACTAGCCACTTCAACATTTCACTGCGGCGACTCGCACAACTCCCACTGGAGGTTCCCAAACTCGAGGAGAGGCTCCTCCCAATGGAAGCTACCTGCTGGGTCCTGCATGACGGCGCCTGAAAACCATAAAACGCTAACGCGTGAGCTTCTAAGAAGCTCAGCAAGACTTACCCGACAAATGGCTGGCTACAGCCGACTCCTAGACATGCTGGCTGACTCGGGGGGTTTACTTGCAAAAGGACTCGCAAGCCTATACTACTCTTGTCAAATTTTAGCACAGGTTAAGTGATTAGAAAAATAAATTTAATCAGCACTGAACTAAGCAACATAACAGAAGTAACAACAGCATCAGTAATATTCATGATTCATTCTCATCGTGTCTCAACCTATTTGCTAAAATATGGTGCATTTCACGAGCATGCTCACTAACTGGGGCGACAGCGGTTCGAAACGATTTTATACCCTGCAGGGGGAAACCTGACCGTACGACACGTGCGTGTCCCAGACTCGCACGTGGCAACCGTTCACACCAGCTCCTGCAACGTCAATTCCAGCCTACGCATGTCTTAGCAGCGCCGCATCCCACCAGACAACACGTCCCAGACGGTTTCTGTGAAGTTCCCACGCTGCCCGCCCCAGATCTTCTCCTAATCAGACACCGTAGGGCAAGTTCGACGTTGCAATCACTAGGCTACGTAGGTTTACTGGGGCCCATATCACCCAGCATACGATCAGTACATTCAATACTTGCCCAGCTATGCCACACGGATCAGACCAGACTACGGTCACCCTGGTCCCGGACCAGTTGCCGACCTACTTGTACCCAGTCTGACCCTCAATCTTTTATCTTTCTTACTTATTCACAAACATGTGGCACATCTCATGTAATGGTTTCATTCAATATCTTCTACCACTCGCGAGCAGCGTCCACTCTGCTCGACTTCTATCGGTAATTATCTGCTAAGCATAGCATACTACGGGTGTCTATACCAGCTACCGTTAGGGTTTCCTATAGGAAACAATGCAACTATGGTTTCAATCAACTCCTAGCACTTAATGCACAAACAAGACACACTTAGTTATAAAAGCAAAATTTGAACAACGGTTGTGCACCGGGGCTTGCCTGGTTCTCCGGAGCTGTCGAAGGCTTCTTCTGCGGAGGTCGAGGCAACTGGATCTGCAGCTACTTCGTGCGCTTCAGAGTCTACATGATGCAGTAGGATTATGATAAGCTCAATGAAAAAGGTTCATAATGCCTTTGCTAATGATTAACTAGGATTTCGACGTTTAGGGATCAGGGTTAACCCTAATTCCTCGACGCCGTCGATTTAATTTAATGCTTAACCTGCGAATGATGTTCAAGAAATTTATTCAAACTATCATGAGGTGAATTTTAGTTGGCATGTTCAACAACTTCAACTTTAGTTAAGGTTAATCCGATATTTTACATGAATTAATAATTATTTAACAACTTCGACTATTAACCTAGGGTTAGAAGTGAAAATTTTAATTATTCCTCAAGATTATTTTTAGTTGATAGAAGTCACTGAAATAAGCCTTTTGAACTTTGGTTGGGGCCCAGATGAATTTTCTATATTTTACAAAAATTCATCCAAGTTCCTGTTTTTAGATCTTATAAAATCAGAAAGCACTAGTAAACCTTAGAATAAAATCATGAAATTTTATGTGGGCATCCATGGTATCGTTGTGGCAACTGGACTCCTTCATGACTTGGCCAATGAGAGTTGGGAGTCCAGTTGCCACAACGAGACCATGGATGTCTACTGCAAAGAGGTCCGCAAGCTGGAGCACAAGTTCCATGGCCTCGAGCTCAGGCACATCTCAAGGCGTCAAAACGAAGAAGCCGACTCCTTGGCCAAGATGGCGGCCGGGCGTGAACAGATCTCGCCAGGGGTCTCCGCCCACGAACAGAGCCGACCATCAATCCGACCCCAAGATACGCCAGGGGTCGGCACCGAGCCGCCCCAGGCACAAGGGGACGAACCGACCACGATGCCTCCCGACCCCAGCGTCATGGAGATCGACGAGGCGTCCACGCCTGATACGAGCCCCCCAGACGACTGGAGGACGCCGTATCTCGACCGCCTCCTCAAAGGAGAACTCCCCGCCGACAAGACGGAGGCTCGACGCGTCGCACGACGCACCAAGTCCTTCACCGTTATCGACGGAGAACTCTACAAAAGAAGCCTCACCAGAGTCTTGCAGCGTTGCATCCCCATCGAACAAGGGAAGATGCTACTGCAAGACATTCATGGAGGGGTCTGCGGTCACCACGCTACACACAAGACCCTCGTCGGAAACGCGTTCCGACAGGGATTCTACTGGCTGACCGCCGTCAACGATGCCGCACATATCGTTCGTACGTGCGAAGATTGCCAGTTCTACGCTCGGCAAACCCACCTGCCGGCACAAGCACTATAGTCCATCCCCATCACATAGCCATTCGCGGTCTGGGGATTGGACCTGGTCAGACCGCTTAAGAAGGCACCCGGGGGCTACACCCACCTCTTGGTAGCTGTCGACAAGTTCACCAAGTGGGATGAAGCTCGGCCGATCACGAGAATCCGACCAGAGGAAGCGGTCGAGTTCTTCCTCGACATAATCCACCGCTTCGGGGTTCCAAACTCTATCATCACCGATAACGGTACGCAGTTCACAGGGAAGCGATTCCTTAAATTCTGCGACGACTACCACATCCGAGTAGATTGGGCGGCCGTGGCGCACCCCCACACGAACGGGCAGGTCGAGCGCGCAAATGGCCTGATCCTACAAGGTCTGAAGCCGCGATTCTACAATCGGATGAAGCAATTCAGTGGACGATGGGCAGCCGGGCTCCCCGCCGTGCTATGGAGTTTGTGGACGACCCCGAGTCGGGCGACGGGTTCACCCCCTTCTTCATGGTGTATGGCTCCGAAGCCATACTACCGACCGACCTTGACTATGGAGCCCCGAGGATCAGAGCCTACGACGAAGAAGGCAACCAGGCGTCCCTTGAAGACGCCATGGATCAGCTCGACGAGGCGCGAGACGTAGCGCTCCTACGATCGGCGAAATACCAACAAGCGCTGCGGTGTTACCACGCCCGCTACGTGCGGGAAAGGGCGTTCAACGTCGGCGACCTCGTCCTTCGGCGTGTTCAGAGCAGCAATGTGACACCCCAGGTGTCACCAGGGCAAAAATCGATAACTGTAAACCCTAATCCATAATTTTCACTCACTTTAAGGCAGATTCAATCTTGGAAATAAAAAGGAATATTGTTTAAAATGCTTTAAAGGGACACTATGAAAAGTTTGACAAACAACAGAGCATTTTGGCAAAGTCCGGAGAAATCTCAACTAACAGTGTCGAAATCTCGCTAACAGGAAGGAATCCAAACCCTAACTCTTGACCATCAAAATTTCCACAGAACCCTAGCAATATTTTTATATAACAATTAATTACACTTCAAAATAGAATTTTGGGAAATTATTCAAGATTTTTGGAAAATATTTAGACCTCTTAAAAATTCACCCAAGCAGTAATCATCTTAGAAATTCAATAATTTATAGAGACCAAATCATGACTTGAACCTTAAAGGAAAAGTGTTCCAAATAAATTCCTGAGCTTGTACAAAAATTATTAAAAATTTTCGAGCTTGGGAAGTGTGCATTTTAATTGAATTGCAGCCAGGCATTAATTAATTAAAAAAATAAAAATAAAAACTCGTTTTGCCGGGTGGGCTACAGCGCCCCGCCTGCCCGACAAAACGGCGCGGCAGGGCACCGCTGCCCCCGCCCGACACGGCCCCCTGTGGGCACGTCGCCGCTTCATTGCCGCGCTGGCTCCCTACCCTCTCCCCCCCTCGCTCTCTCTCTAGCTCTCTTTCTCTCTCTTTGACTCTCCCCCACCTTTCTCCCTCTGCCCGAGCCGCGCCGCCCGAGCCGCCCCAGCGCGCCGCACGCCGTGCCATGCTGCCCCCCCTGCTTTTCCCCACGCCCCTACCCGGCTCTCCTTTAAAATCGATGCACCCCTCCTCCATCTTCCCCCTCCCACTCGCGAGAGCCCATTTCTCTTCCTCCTCCACTGCTCCCGGCCGCCGCCCACCATTGCCGGCCGCCCCTCTCGGTGAAAACCCCCTCCCGGCCGTCCTCCCATCAAATTCCCTCGCCAAATCACTTCCTCCCCGCCCTGTGAAGCTCACAGCACCTTCCACTCCTCCGGAATCGAGCCACCTCGTCGGGATTTTGCTCACCGCCGCTGCCCCGAGACACCCCCACGGTGAGACCCCCTCTCCCGGCCAAGACCTTGATCAATATCATGTTGCCGAGCTTCGTCGTGTCGTGTAGATCGTGAAAAGCCAAGGTTCAACGGCCGGCGACCACCCCATCGCCGGGAAACGGCTGCCGGATCTCGTCGGAGAAACCTCCCCTGTTTTTCTTTTTCTTTTTATTTTCTAGATTATTGCTCTGTTTTGTAAAATTTGTATAAATTCACAGAAAAATCCAAAAATTTCAAACCTAAATTTGTTAGAAACCTCATGAAAATTACTAATTTTCTATTAAAGCACTTTTTAAAAATGACCAAAAATTTGCAGAATTAATTAGAAACACCCCTTTCTGTTTTTAAATCTTAATTTGAGTTTAGGAACAATTCTAGGGTTAATATTTGATCTACAAATACACACTGGCCACATACATCTCCCGGAATTTTATGAAGATTTTAGGACCATGAAATGGCATCTAACCCTTTTAAAATACTTCAATCTGCCTAGTTAAAATACTATTTTCTAAAATACATTGTAAAACTCATTTATAATGTTAGACCCAAAAGCAAAGTTTTAGACCTGGTGCTCAAGATTTCCCACATAAAATTTCATGATTTTATTCTGAGGTTTACTAGTGCTTTCTGATTTTATAAAATTTAAAAACAGGAAATTTGATGAATTTTTATAAAATATAGAAAATTCATCTAGGCCCTGCCCAAAGCCCAAAATGCTTATTCCAGGGAGTACTACCAACTAAAAATAATCTTGAGGAAGAATTAAAATCTTCATTTTAACCCTAGTTTAATAGCCGAAGGAATTAAATAATGTTAACCGATGAAAAATGTCGAATTAACTTAACTAGAGTTGAAGTTGTTGAACATGCCAACTAAAAGTCACCTCATGAGAGTTGAATAAATTTCTTTAAACATCATTCACAGATTAAGAATTTAATTTAATCAACGGCGTCGAGTAATTAGGGTTAACCCTAATTCTAGACGTCGCCAATCCAAACCCTAGATTACTATTGGTAATAACAATAAGTTTCTTTTTCATTGAACTTATCATAATCCTACTGCATCATGTAGATTCTGACGCTCACGAGGTAGCTGCAGATCCGAGTTCCTCGATCCCCGCCGAAGAAGTCAACATCAGCTCAGAGAAACCAGGCAAGCCCCGGTGCACAACCGAATTTTAAAGTTTTACTTTTATAACTCAGTGTGTCTTGTTTGTGCATTAAGTGCTAGGAGTTGATTGAAACCATAGCTGCATTTGTTTCTCATAGGAAACCCTATCGGTAGCTGGTATAGATACCCTTAGTCTGCTATGCTAAGTAGGTATTGCCGGTAGAAGTCGAGCAGAGTGGACGCTGCTCGCGAAAGGATAGGTTGTTGAATGAAATTATTTCATGAGATGTGCCACACAAATGAGATTAAGTAATAAAGATAAAAGTTTGAGGGTCAGACAGGATACAAAGTAGGTCGGCGACTGGACCGGGTCCAGGGTGACCGTAGACTTGTCTGATCCGTGTGGTCCGAGACTGATCGAGTGTTGAATGTACTGGTCGTATGCTGGGTTTTATGGGTCCCAGTAAACCTACGTAGCCTAGTGATTGCAACGTCGAACCTGCCCTACGGTGTCTGACTAGGAGGAGATCTGGGGTGGGCAGCGTGGGAACTCCACAGAAACCGTCTGGGACGTGTTGTCTGGTGGGATGCGGCGCTGCTAAGGCAGGCGTAGGACGGAATTGACGTTCCAGGAGCTGGTGTGAACGGTTGCCACGTGCGAGTCTGGGACACGCACGTGTCGTACGGTCAGGTTTCCCCCTGCAGGGTATAAAATCGTTTCGAACCGCTGTCGCCCCAGTTAGTGAGCATGCTCGTGAAATGCACCATATTTTAGCAAATAGGTTGAGACACGATGAGAATGAATCATGAATATTACTGATGCTGTTGTTACTTCTGTTATGTTGCTTAGTTCAGTGCTAATTAAATTTATTTTTCTAATCACTTAACCTGTGCTAAAATTTGACAAGAGTAGTATAGGCTTGCGAGTCCTTTTGCAAGTAAACCCCCCGAGTCAGCCAGCATGTCTAGGAGTCGGCTGTAGCCAGCCATTTGTCGGGTAAGTCTTGCTGAGCTTCTTAGAAGCTCACGCGTTAGCGTTTTATGGTTTTCAGGCGCCGTCATGCAGGACCCAGCAGGTAGCTTCCATTGGGAGGAGCCTCTCCTCGAGTTTGGGAACCTCCAGTGGGAGTTGTGCGAGTCGCCGCAGTGAAATGTTGAAGTGGCTAGTAGCATGACGCCCGTGGGTACGGCGCGTGCTTTTGCTTAAGTCCGAGTGTCGGAGTCTGTAATCGTTCTAGTCTTCCGCTGATTTTGTTTCAAAACTTCCGCGTACTCTGAATCATTGTAAGACCTAACTTTAAATTTATGAACCAATGATGTATTAAGATTTCTCTTCTTGTAAATTATTGCTGTTTATCCCTGCCTGTATTGTATCGTGTGTATGCTCGCTTCGATGAGCGTTGCCCAACAGGGTTTTGGCTCAACGACTGAACGGATCCGTCCCGAAACGAGGTTTTCTGGGCGGGTCGTGTCGAGCAAGGACCGCCACAAGCTGTCACCTCCATGGGAGGGCCCCTTCATCGTTTGCAAGGTTCTCCGACCCGGCTCCTACAAGTTGCAGACGGCGGACGGGCAAGAACTCACCAACGCCTGGAACATCGAACAGCTACGTCGCTTCTACCCTTAGAACTCGTAGTAGTCTTATTGTTCCTCGCCACCGAGATAAGCGACGCCTGATTCCCGTTACACGGAAGTCGGACCCCGCTCGGGGGCTACACCTGCAAGGTGCGCATCGCACGCGCACCTTGACACTTGTTAAAATTTTTGCCGTTTGCAAAAGTTTTAACGAAGGGCTTAGAGCTCGTAGTAGTTTATCCCTTGCCGACCGAGATAAGCGGCGCTCGATTCCCGTCACGCGGGAGTCGGACCCCGCTCGGGGGCTACACCATCAGGGTGCGCGTACCGAACGCGCACCCTGAGCACTCGTTAAAATCCTGCCGTTTTGCCAAGCGGCGCCCAACTCCCGTCGCACGGGAGTCGGACCCCGCTCGGGGGCTACACCTGCAAGGTGCGCATCGCGCGCGCACCTTGACACTTGTTAAAATTCTGCCATTTCGCTTGCAAAATTTCGAGGGAAGGGTGAACGAAACTCTACCGTCTTCAAGGGTCTCAACCCCTCATCCTACGTTCGAATCTTAGAAGGGAAAGTCACGGGTGGAAGAAGACGTGAAGTTTAGTTGGTCGGACCGCACAACGCCTACGACCCCCGAAGGTTACGGCAACGCCGCTCACCAGCTAGATGAAACGTTGGAGCCGCCCGTGGCCTAAGACTCCTGAGGATCGAAAACAAGGAAAAAGGGGTCGAACACCCTCACAATTCTGTGAAGGAACGCCTTCACAAAAACACTTAGGGACACCTTTAGTACTCAGAAGATGTTCATTTCATTTCCTCTGATTTACAGAAGGGCCGGGCGCTTTTTGCCTCGACCGTCCTAAGTACAAATCTAAACTAACTCCTACTCTGTCAGGGCGGGAGGGGGGACATCCTCTGCCTCTTCTGCCGCCGTCCTTGCAGCGAGCTCCTGCGCGAAGGGGGCCACCTCTGCTTCGATGGTGTCCAGTTCGGCGTCGGTGTAGCCGGGGGCAAAGCCCTTGCTCATATAGTCGAGGCCGATGCTGATATAGTGCGACCGGGCAACGGCGAACGCTGGTACACCCCCCGGTAGAGGCCATCCTCCGCCATGGCCCGCGCCCGATTGACGAGCCGGGGAACTTGGGGAGCAAGCACCCAACCTCCTCGGCCACTCCGAGGTCGACAAGGGCCGCGCGGACGGCAGCTCGGAGGGTCCCGTGCTCCTCAGCCTCGCCCTTCAGCTCTGCCCAGAGCAACGACAGCTCCTCCGCGCTTGCCTCCAGCTTCGCGGACATAACTACAAAGCAAACAGCACAAGGTTAGCCCGCAGCCAAGCCTAAAGAAAGGGAAGGGTCGGAGTTGGAGCTTACCCGACGCGCCGGCACGGAGCTCCTCGAGCTCGGCGTGACCTTGGGCCACCTCCACAGCCAAGGCGGCAGTCACCTCCTCAGCCTCGAGCCTGGCCTTGGCCTCCTCCCCCAAAACGGCCGTCGCCGCCTCCAGCCGGCAGGCCTGCTGCACCACGAGGGCGGTCAGGGCACCGCAGGCCCGTCGCGCCTCCTCCCGTTCGGCGCGGAGCCGGTCCTCCGCCTCCAGGAGCCGCCTCTCCATGACCTTCTCGGGCGAGGGCGTCCGTCGCCGCGCGACGTGCGGCGACGAGCTGCTCCTCGTCGACAAGTTGGCCCCGGAGGAAAGCCGCGACGGAGTCCAAGGCAGACAAGGCCCCCTCCGCGCCCCGTCGTGTGCTCCCGGAGTCTGGGGCGCCCCCCTTTACCGGCCCCGCAACCGGCAGAGTCGCCGGCGTCGCCATTGGCCCTTCCGCAGCGCCCTCCTCCGCAGCGGCGTCCGACGCCACCGCCTAGGAGGCCCAAAAACGGGCAGCTTCGCCCCGGGCGCCGGGGCCTCCGCCTGCCTCTCCTCCGCCACCACCTCCGTCGACGGCGCTTCCGAAGGAACGGCCGCCACCGCTTCCGTTGGCTCTAGATTGGCGGCCGCCGCCGCCCCGGAGGGACGGCTGAAGGGGCCTTCGACCCTTCCGCCGCCGCCGTCGGCGGGCGCGGGGGCTCCGAAGCCTCGCCCATGGCGCTCTTCGGAACGCGCTCGGGCCACCGCCCCGCCAGAGCCTTCCGCGGCGCCACCAGAAGCGACCGCGCCTCCGCCACGGACTTGCAAAAGAAAAAATACTAAGTACAAGCAGAAGGAGAAAAAGGCCCGCGTGACGCACTACCCTCGCGACGAAGTACGGCGATGCTTCAGGGTCGACCCCCCTTGCTCCGCCGCCGGCCGCTTCTTGCTGACCCCTGGGCCGGCCGCCCCGACTGATGTCGACCCAGAGGCCGACGGACCCGACCCCGTCGGCTCGGGGCGGGTGCGAACGTCCTTCGGCGTGGGCGTCCTCTCTTCGGGGGCCGACCGCGCCACAGGGAACGTCGACGACGGGGGCGGTGCCGCTTCCCACCCCCGAGCCTCCGACCCCCGAGGCTCCGGCCCCGGGCCCCGTTGGCGCGCGTGCACCAACTCCTGCTTCGAGGGGGGACGAGGGATCTCCACGACCTCCTCCTCCTCCTCCTCTTCCTCCTCCTCGTCCTCCTCGTCGTCGTCGTCATCATCGTCGTCGCCCAACCCCCGCCTGCGCCGACCCCGAGCCAGCTTGGCCCGGATCTTGAGACAACGCTTGGCCTTCCGGGCGTCCTTCTTCCGCTTGTGCTCCTCGGCGGCCAAGCGGTTGGCCTCCCGAACGGCCGCGTCTTCAGGCAAGGGGGGCGAGAGGGCCGCATCATGAACTCCCTCTTCTGTTGTCAACAAAAAGAAACAAGTCAGGCCCGAAAGAAAGGTTAAAAAAAAAAAGGGCGACAAAACGGGAACCCCACTTACCAAGAGAGAACTCCCCTCAGCGGGACGCATCGGCGGGTGGTCGTCCACCGGGTCCTCGAAGTCCTCGGCGGCGAGAGTCTCCCGAAGCCGTTGCTTTAGCTCCAGCTCCGAGATGGGCTCGGTCGACATCGCCGACCCGAAGAGATCCGAGCCCGGGCTCATCTCCCATAGCCGGAGCCGCCGTGCCATCAGCGGCAGCACGCGCCGGGCGCGGAAAGCGGCGATGACCCCGGCGCCGCGCACCCCTCGGGTCCGCAGCTGCCACACTGCGTCAAGGGCGTCGTCCAGCCGCTTCCGCTCCCTGGCCGGCGGCCCCCATTTTCACACCTCGGGCACCGCGTCGAACGTGCGCCCGGTGAACTCAGACAAGGGCCCGGCAGCGTCGTTCTTGAGGTAGAACCACTGTCCATGCCAGCCCCTGTGAGAACTTCGCAGCCGATGGGGAGATAGGGCCCCTCCTTCGTCTGCGGCGAGACAGAGAAAAAATATCGCCACAGATCGAAATGGGGAGCGATCCCCAGGTAGCCTTCGCACAATGCCACGAATGTGGCGATGTGCACCACTCCGTTGGGGTTGAGGTGTTGGAGCTCGAGGCCGTAGTAGTGAAGGAGCCCCCGCAAAAAGGAGTGCGCGGGAACCCCCAGCCCGCGCTCGTGGAAATGGGCGAAAGACACCACATAACCATCCGGCGGCGCGGGCACCTCCTTGTTGCCCGGGAGCAACCACTCCCTCGCCTCCGTCCGAGCAACGAGAAGGCCACGACTGACCAAGCCCTCAAGGCGCGCCCTCCGAATATTGGATCTCAGCCAGGAAGCCATGGAAAACAAGCAAAGAACACGGGGAGAACACGAAGAAGTGGAACGCGCAAGCACGGAAGAAAGAAAGGCGAAGAGCGAAAGAGAGCAAGACGGCACGGGAGGCAAAGGGACACGAGTGACGAATGCAACGAACGGGTATGCAAGGTGCGTACTTATACCTTTCACCCGCTTGGCGTTCCTCTCGCTGCAAACAGGGCCCACCTAGTCATTTCGCCCGGCGCGGACGCCGCTCCGCCTTCCGTCAGCGAAATCGCCTCTCGTACCGCTCACTGTAACTGGGCCCGTGAAATCACCTCACACAGCGCGGGAAATATCCCGCCCTTCTGGGTCACTCCCATACCGCTGCAGGTGGGGCCCGTCTAACCAGTTCGCCCCGCGCGAATGCGACTACATCCTTTCGACTTCTTCTCACCCCGCTCACTGCCAACGGGCCCTCTCAGCCGCCTCGCGCAGCGCGGGAAGCTTCCCCCCCGCCGGGCACTTTTCCCTCCGCCACTGCAAGCGGGACCCATGCCACCGCCTCGCGCAGAGCGGTATTTATTCCCGCCCGCGTGGCGCCTACCGCCAGTCGCTGCAGGAGGGACCCACGTGGCCGCCCGCTCGGTAGGGTCGAGCGCACGCGCGTTTGTACTCATAACCCCCGAAGACTAGCATCCCTGCCGCACGTCCCATCGCGACAGGCGCCTCTGCTGCGCCGCTGCCACGAAATAAATTCTGGCAGGCAGGGGCTTGGGCTGAAAAATGCGTGGCCCGGGCTTGAGCTCCCCCCGAAGGGAGCCCGGGCTTCACTCGAACTCTCCTGTTTGTAACTCGACGAGCGTCACGCTTCGGCCTCCGTGGTAAAGCGTGGCCCGGCTCAACCTCGTCGTCTGGCGGACAGACGCGCTGGAGGAACGTAACAAGTCGAGCCGTGTCCACGATCGGACCACCGCAACGAGCGGGAGTCTCGGGAACGGAATCGCGAAAAGAGATCTATTACGAGATCGCAGAACACGTAAACTCGACGGGGCTCAACGCGAGCCTACCGCCACGAGTTTACCTCTCCCGATGTGAGTGACTCCGGACCCCCTCTCACGAGGAGATCAGGCCTCACTCGGGGGCTACTATTGAGGGTCAATACCAGAGGTAATTAACCTTAATGACCCTCGACCTTAATGACGCGATCAAAGGCATAAATAAACCCCACCCATACCAGCCTCCGTATTGTACGGGCACGCTACAGATCGAGCCAACAGGCGATCTCCGCCTCGCCTGACCCCTTCGAGGAGGGGTCGGACCCTATACGCTCAGGCGACGCACTCGACCCCATCTCTATGGGGGTCGCGTCTCCGCCTCGCCCGACCTCAGGGTCGGGCGAATCGTCCACTACTCCACGAGCAGGACGGCCGGTGACGGTTGGGAAATAAATGCCTGACATACCCACGCCCGCTGACAGGAAGAGCCGCCCGCTACCCAGGCAAGTGGGCGTTAAATGCACGCGACGTGCACCGTCCACAGGATGGGCGTCGCTCCAACAGCCCCTGTCAGAGACTCATCGCCCCTTTGCGACGGGACGTCCCCGAGCGACGGCCATGACTACGGCGTCACCACGCCAAAGCCTACAGTGGTATTTCTCCATACGGACGGGACTCCACCGAGTGACGGCACGGACCACTCCGTCGAACAGGAACGGCACGGTCACATGGCCACTATCAGCTCCACGGAACCGGCCCTCCTCACATCGCCATATAAAAGGGGAGGGAGATCGAAGACGAAGGACAGGTCTCCAAGCATACAAGTCACTCCACAAGCTTACACGCCTACAACGCTCATTAGCTCTCATCAACCTTAGAGCACTCATCCATGAACGGACTTAGAGGCAAGGAGCACTCTCCCTTTCTCCTCCAACTGTAACCCCCCTTGTAATCCTTGTCGCGAGTAACACGAGCAGCTCAAAAACTGGACGTAGGGCATCGTTGCCTAAACCAGTATAAACCTTGTGTCCTCTCGTGAACCATCGGAGCCTCAAAACGCACCCCCCACGATAAATTCACTAGTCGACGGTAACGAACATCGACACATAGCTATACATCAGAACAATATGTTGTTTTCGTTTGCTGAAGCTCAAATGTAAGGTTAAAGTCAAAAAGATGGGCCCAAATTAAATTTGAGTTTAGCAAAACATTGCCGGAGGTGATGTCGTTGTGAACAATGGCCAAGACATAGTTGTGATGGAAATACGCCACAACATGGGCTAAGCTAGGTACTAGATGTGTTGTTAATCCCTAATCAACTATGGCCTCATTTTGCAATGCCTTCCCCAATGTTCATACATATAGCAATTGTATTTTCCTATAGTGCGGACAAGTCAAAAGTAGCCTAACAATGCTGAAACAATAATGAAACATGTCTTATCTCTTATGATTTAAGAACTGGATGACCGAACTACCAAAGAAGGGCAGTTGGCTTTATACGCCTCTACAAAGTCCAAGGTACCAACGTATCACTCAACTAAGTTATCTGAAAGAAAAATGCACCTACCTAATGGATTGTTGTATGAAAACTCTGTCACCTAGCAACCTAAAAACCGAGAATTTGAGCCGACAAGTTAGCAATGATTGACCCCCGTGACCTCATATTGTGTTACAAATTGAGCACCTACAAGCTCGTCTGATTTATATGTCCTGAACACTAGATAATAAATTGCTACTTAAATCTAACAAAATTTCTAAGCTTGGTGGGCGCATTTGGCCTGATAACTTATTTTTGCTCAAATCCAAAACGATCGGTAGCATAGAATTATCAATCACCAAATATTCTAACAAACAACACGTCTTAATATGTGAATAGTAGATTACCAGTAGTGAGTTTGGCAATAAAGTACGTATAAAGAAGAGCTACGGAGAGGACCCCATTCTCATCCTATCTATGTCGTTGATTTCATCCATGAGACCTAGGTCGTAAAGTAACTAGAGAAATTCACCTCCCGCGAATCTTGGGCTACAATATGCTTGGTTCTCTACGTGCCATCAACCATTGAAGAAACCTAACCTAACCAATCATGACCATGTAATAAACAATAAATTTAGAGAGGTTGCTAGGGGCACGTGCCCCCCCCCCCCCTCCTTTAAAAATGGATGAACTCTGCATGCTAGGTATGTACATCCTTAGTAAGGTTATTGTAGGAAAGTTCGATCACCTCCAAACTATATAGGTTCTAAACGAATACAACATTAGTTAACTAATGGCTTCTCTTATTATCTTAACTAGTGGATATTTACCTCGATAACTTATTTTGGGTCAAATCCAGAAAGATCATTGACCAAGGATTACCAATGTCTAGAGATATTGTCATAGTAAGCATGTTTGAGGACAGGTCAATACTTTGTAGCTGGGATTCCTTACCTACAAATTCTGTCATTCATAGAAACAAAACAAATCAAAACAAACATTTTCTCGACAACGATGATGTCCTTTTGTATCTCAATCTTCTAAAACCACGCCAAACCGCTCCTCCTTTTGAAATGACACCAAAACACATAAGAAATGTGGATACCCTTCAAATGGAACAAGTTGATGTTTGTGCATTTCTCATTCATCCGTGAGTTCATTCCTCAAGACATGCAGGTCTACCATGCTTGGCTAATCCTCAAACATATGTCATAGACCTAGATATGGGTGTGTGATTTTTTTTTTGGTTTTGAGCAAAAATAGATTGTTAGCGCAAATATTGACTAGCCTCAAAATTTTTGTTAAAATGCTTTAAGTGTATTTGTTATCTGGTGCTACTCGTCCAAGACTTGCAAGTCTTACAAAAGCTTACAACTAGTAGAACCGAGGCACTCTATGACTCATGTCTTGCGAATAGATGGATCCTAATAATAGGCGTTTATTCCAAATATTTTAACAAACAAAAGGTCATCTAATACATATAGTAATTTACGCATAGTAATTTAAAAAAAAACGTACAAGTTGCTCTATTTTCCCCGCTTCAACTTATGGAATGAGAGCCTAATGACCCTATCAACTGCATCATGATGCTCACCAAGGATGGCCTTTGGTCCACCACCTACACTTTTGCACGTCGCTGATTTCACCCATGACACCTAGGTCTTCGGGCTGTTGAAGAGATCTACCGTCCACAAGTCACAAAGCATCACAGGTGCCGTCGACCATTGACCCATGTCTAATTTTTATTAGTTAGCGACAGATTTGAGTGTGGCAGGGATGGCCCTGAATCAGTTTCATAATCATTAATAATATATAAAGTATGCACGACCAATACTACTAGAGGACTTAGTAAGTAGCAATAGATGAGAGACAAACCAAAATGCTATGATAAAACAGTAGACCTTTCTCTATCAACTCTTCTAAAATTTTCACGGCATCAATGATAATGGTCAGAACCCCACATGAGAATTAAGCCTTATACGACGATTCACTAAAGCCTTACTTTGCATTTACTACATAAAAATCTAACACAACTGACCCATTTTGCATGTGGAGGGAGCCGTGCCCCCTTCCCCCCACTTTACTCAATACGTACACCTTATTTGTAGATGTCGCATTGGAAGCTGATGTAAAACGTTAATTCTACATGTAATAGAGTACAATAATAAGACATCATTGTATTGTGCAAACTATGAAAGCCATAAACAATGTTATGAGCACCATGATTACTTAATAATTCACAAGGAAAACACTCAATTATCCTAAAGCCCCAATTTTGTACAAATATCAATTTTCTCTCAAGTTCCATTCCATGCTCCAGGTAAGTTTATAGTAAGTTATAAACTGGATAACTACAAATACTTTTTTCATATATAAGAAATTACGAGAGGAGACCAATGGGGTTTCATTTTCAATAAATGAGATGTCACATAGGCAAAATAGATGCCACATTAAGATAATTATTAGCAAAATCGTACGCACTATGTTGCCATGTCAGGCTGTCAGCTCACTCTAATTCGATGATAATAAACAATATCACTGTTCCATAAGCTGTACTTCTAATAGCTATAAAACACAAGCTTCACCCTCAAAACGCAAGCATCTATTAGCATTTCAACTACTCCAACATTGTTTAAATTAAACTAAATGTTATCATTCAATTACCTGTTACCGTAGGAGGCGCAAATTCAAAGAAAAGATTTAGTGCTCAAGATACAGGAGTCAGCTCCCCATTCAACTGCAACTGGACGAGAAACTAGTCTCACGACATTGTTATTCTGTAACAGAGCATCGGCATTCAACTAGTGAAATGATTAAAACATACTTAAAACCAACTAGTGAAATGAATTAAACATACTGAACCGAGTAATGCCAGTTCATTCTCCTATCACATCCTTCTCAAATAATCACAAACAAAAAAAAAAGCATTTCTCTTTAACAAAGTACAAATACCCGGTTTAGATCTATCAGATGTCACAACATAATATGTAGAAAATGACGGTGCAGTTGCTGCAACCATATTTAGTAGGATCATAGGCAAAATTTGGGAGGCCTTGCTCTCCCGAGAAACATTATGTGTTCAACATATTGGCCAGTATTTTAAGGAGCACGGACAAACAATACACAACCTACCAATGCCCATTCTATTTCATTGACTATTCTATTCTGTGGGGAAAAGGTTACAGCACAATAGCATGAGATGCAGAGCAATAGAAACCAGTTTGCACATGTATTTCAAACAAGTTTTTCATGTCACAACTTCCAAATACTAACAGTATCATCAAAAGAAAAATACAAGAGCAAAGCAAATACATCAACTCAGAGAAAGATGAAAAAATATCAAAATACTGGCAAATTTCTCCTCTGATCTTGCATGCTGCAACTAAATCACACTAGGGGGGGAAGTGTTAAAGTTAGCTATACCAAAAGAGAGTTGTACTTGCCACATATTTTAGAAATATTATTCGGAATCAGAATGGCTTGACCTTTCTCGTCCACAGGTTTCATAGAAAGACTCAAGAGTTAAGCTCCACAGTACGTTTAATTTTAGAATTACAGAAATCAAAAGGGTGACTAATTCATTCGAAGCCTCACATAACTGTGAAAGCCATTCCCTTGTCAGTATGATGGCCATCAAACTGGAACTTATAACACAACTAGACAATCCACAATTGCACATACATCGAAGTCCATGTGAGTCCATAAAACACACACACAAAAAAAAAAGGAAGATTAATTCTGATGCAATACAGTTGAAACATATGAGATTGCAGATAAAGTTTCCACCAAAGGAGCTGCCATTGTACAAAGTCCATGAGAGTTCCTAACTCCAGGAAGATCATCTTGATACAATTCAATAGAAAGATGTGAATTTTCAGATAAAGGTTTCCAGCAAATGAGCTGCCACTGCCATGCAAATGATAGGTAAAAAATAGGAGCCAAGACCAATAGTTATTGTGCAAACTGTGAAAGCCAGTTATGATGCTTATTCTCTCACTTTAATGACCAAAGAAATCAGCATAATGCAGTAAGCTAAACATCAGAGTTAAGGCCAGTTATGACACTTACTGTATGCAGGAATTTAACAAGCGACCAGTCACGTGTTAGGAGAGCGGGCGATCAGTGTCAACCCACCTATGGCATCCACCTTAGCCTGCTCACCTTATCCACTAGGATGTGTCACCTTTTAGTGTTAACTGGCCAGGCTAGCTGAGCGCAACCCATCCATTATTAGATCACCTTAATTGCCAATCTATGAGCATAATAATGAGGAAAATGGCTGCTCCAGTCAATTCTGAATTCAACTACAAATATTTTTAAGTCCAAAAGAAAGTAATTTCTTCAACAGTTCATTTTAGACATGCTATCAGGGACCGCATAAGCAATTGATAATGCAGTGATGTATCCAGCTTATACTTACACATTTGTCCATACAAAAGACTTGTAGTGACAT
Organism: Oropetium thomaeum; assembly: GCA_001182835.1. Classification (NCBI taxonomy): domain Eukaryota; kingdom Viridiplantae; phylum Streptophyta; class Magnoliopsida; order Poales; family Poaceae; genus Oropetium; species Oropetium thomaeum. The sequence continues at coordinate 1,291,344 of LFJQ01000009.1, read as the reverse complement.
CCCTCCTCAGACACTGTATAAGACTATCTGCATTATTACAGTTTTTTAATTAACTAATGCAATGATTTGAAGGTAACATGAGAATTTGGTAGCAACATTACTCAAAACAATTACACAATAAACACTGGACAACAAGAAAAAAATCCAAGAGTCCCAACCAAGTCTCATGATTCTATCAAGACTCGTATAATTTGGACAGTTCGATAATCATATAAAATAATTGGCTAAAGGTGGAATAACAAGCAAAAAGGTGGAAATTATGGGCTGCTGAGTTATCAAAGTATCCAGGATAAATCCACACAAGCTCATGGGTTGAAACAGAAAAAATGTCACAGCTCACAGGCACTATCACAACAGGATCGTACCGTTCAAAAATACTTATCCATCATGAACTGTATAAAAACAAATAGGTGCACCAATCATAATAGTATTAACTGCTACATCATCATAATGCACTGTAACCACATAGAAAGGGTAAGTAAAGTGGGTAAGTAAAGTGGTTAGTTCTGAATTAAACACTTATTTTTTTGAAATAAGGTTAACCACTTCCATTTGCAAAAGAAACAGAGTCTTTGTTACATACAGCTAATGCAATCAGAGAAAAAGGAACAGGAAATATGGAGCTTGGAACAACTATTCTCACCCAATTCCCACCCAACCTCTTGAAGATAGGTATGAATGAAAAGCAATTCAGGCCTGAATATCTCAAAGTCATATTTGTGAGAGCAAATCATATGTGACTGCACAAACTTTACACGGTGGAACTTGCTAGATCTTCAGTGGCACACTTCATGCGCTTATATTGGTATTTATACATGAGGAAGCAGGCTTCACAAGAGTTGACCCTATGAATGGTAAAACCAAAGAAAAATAACATCAATATTGCTAAGGAAAGTAACAATAACATTTATAATGTACTTGTACTCAATAATATACCTAAGTATACTTACAACGAGAAGACACTCATTCCTGCAACTGATAACAGTATGCACTCTACACATTGGCCATGTGTTCTGATAGAAGTTATAAGAATTTACCTAAAATCAAATAAGCAACGAAACACTTCTCCCATTCACATTGACCGTCTGTTCTGATGCAATAAGATACAACAACATGGCACAAACGAAACAACAATAAGGGCCATCCAAACATAAGACTTCAGCATTGATATTTGTCCCTGGTATATATACTATTAAATTTGGCAAATGCAAAGACAATCAATAAATATCGGTACAGAAAGAAGTAAGGCACATGATTAGTTTCCAACTTTTACTACCACCTCGCACTCATCACAAGCATGACAAAAATCACACCAAATTCTTGTGCTGCATAAACAAATGCACCGACTAGTCAGGACAAATAACAAAGTACACGACCATACAGAGAGAACATCTCAAAATACCAAAGAGAATAGAAATTAGCATCACTAGAACATTCACAAGAGCACAAACGCTGTTCTGGACAATAGTAGAACTGAACAACCAGTTTTTTTTTTTCATTTTCCTGTTACCATCATCTCAATCTGTTCCCGAAGGAACATAATCCGCAGCATCCCCAGGCTAATAATTAAACTATTCAGGTGGGGGAGACCACGGGTACCGCACAAGAAAACCTAAAGACTACTAGTTACTAAACCTAGGGCCCTAACCGTATCCTCCCTTCCGGAACCTTCTACTTAAGACTACTGATTCTCCTCTCCGTTGGTAACCGGAGTGGAGGCCGCGGGCTGGTCACCAGCGGGCGGCTCCTGCATAAGGAGCGCTGTGTAGTAGGTCGGCACGTATGGTGCCGCGGAACCGCCAGCGGCAGACGAGAAGGCGACGGGGACGGAGGCGGGGGGCGCCTCCTCAGGGGTGACCCCGGTGCCGGTAGCGGCAATGATGGAAGGTTCCGCTTGGCGGAGGAGCCACTCGATGGTCTCGCCATCGGTACGGTGTCCGAGCTCGCGCGTGAGTTGGAACACGCGGGCGGCGACCATGGCCGGGATGCGGACGCGGCGGCCGCGGCCGGCGACCTTGGCGTGGCGGTCGGTGGATGGGCGTCGAACCCGACCGCGGATAGGGACCTCCTTCGCTGGCTGGGGCGCGGCAGTGGAGATAGAGAGGTCGGCGGCGGTGGCGGGGGTAGGGTTTAGGGTTTGCGCGGGGACCAGGTTGTAGAGGACGAGCTCGGAGGGGGAAGACATTTTGGTTGGAATTGGGAGGAGGGGATTTGGGCTGCGAGGTGGGGCCGCCTGCTGGTGGGGCTAAAGGGCACGGACGAACGACCAGTTAAATAGGGTGGAGGCGGCTCTCTGCCGCTGCCGCTGGGGTTTGGGTTCGGCCTCGTTGATTTATTGATTCGCTCCATTATAAAATATTTTGATGGAGATTATTGAGCTGATTATATAAATAAATTATAATTTATAAAATAATTATAATTATTAAATATTTAAAAATTATATGATTTAAAATTAATTTATTAATGATTGTAACCATAATCACATGAATTTTGGATGTTTGGATATATAAGATTATTTATAGAATATAATTCGTTTGCATAATTAGTTTTATAATTCCTGCTAAATATGTCACGACTACTATCAACTAATTATTTTTTATAAATTACTATAAAATAGATACGATTGTTTTATTAGTACTACCTAATTATTTTTCATACATTGCTATATATACTTAGTTGTAATTAGTTAAGTTTTTATTTGGATCCCTCTAGTTTTAAAAAGTGGTTGTAAAAAATAGTTTGCAAAACTGTTATTTTGAAAATTATATATAGAATTGTCTGGATACAAGTGGTATTCAAACTTTTACGCGGGTTTCTTTAAGAAAAAAAGAGAGATGATTGGTCTTTTATCAAATATAACAATTAGGAATAGCTAGGTTAGACCTTGAGAAACGGAAAGTGTTTATAAAACCTGGAAAAGCAATTGACCCTTCTGGAGAGCAATTTCTACTTCTAACAATCAGTTTTTAAAAAATTAAAGAGCCTAAGCATGAACAATACAGATGTAAGAAGGGGAGTCAACCAGTATTCTCTTCTAGTTTTCTATCACATAATACAGGCAATCAACTCTTACCATTCTAGTGATCAAAACAAACAAAAGCAAACTAACTAGGAGTCTAACACAACTAAAGTGGAAATGAAACTTAGTCATTAGAGCAAATAAAGAAACACCGGGCAAATAACAAGCAAGCAAAGAAAGACACTCCTATGCATATTCTCATAACAAAACAATATAATAGCCACATACTGTAGCATAAGAGCTATTGAAGGCAAGCAATAAAGAGAAGCGCCACAACTCCTATGCAATTGTACTCAATAACAAAGTAAGACATGAAGAAAAACTCAATAAAAGCGAAGAGAGTGAGAAGTCTCAACAATTTTTTTTTTCTGATATTAGAGGCCTTCCTTAGTCTATTTTGGACCACTCCCGTTGTAGTCTAGATTCGTCCCATTTATGGTGTCTATCAATGTTGGGGGCCGAGACCCATCTACGACCCCTTTCCGAATGATGGCGCAAAGCCCACTTAGGCCTGCGACCGAGAGAACTCTTGAGTCACTTAAGAGACAAAAGTCTCCGAGACTGAAGAGTCCTTCAGTCTTGACAACCTTCTGCACCGAAGAAAGCTCTCAATGAGAAGATAAAGCTGATGACGTGTAGGGTACGGGGGTCTAGCTATACATGTACTGGAAAGGATTGAGTTACCAAATCACTATAGTAAAGCAGAAAGGACGAGGGTATTCCTGTAATAAGACTAGTTAAAGTGTAATGGTTGTAACCTATAAATAGCCCCTCAGGACTAGTGTAACGGCATGGAATAGAAGAGATTCACTAATACTTCCCGCTGCCAAGAATATCCAAATCCGACAGCTGGCGCCGTCCATATTGTTCGGATAAAAAGTCTGTTAGAATGGCCGGAGCTAAAGGAAAAGCAAAGAAACCGCAACAAGATGGCGAGGGTTCTTATCCGAAGGATGAAACAGAAGCCTCTGTTGAGGAACCAACGGTCACTGCGGCAACGGAGGTGGGAACAAAGACCTCGGCTCCTGCGCCCCCAGCGGACAGGCTGGCCGCCGAAGGCTCCACCGAAGCCGGTAATCAAAACCTTCCACCTCAACAAGTCGAAGCCCTTGCACGCCTCCAGCAAGAGAAAGAAGCGGCGGCGGTGGAAGAACGAAGAGCTGCGGAACTTATGGTGGAGCTCGAGAAAGCTAAGGCGGCGGCAGAAGAGGAATGGCTCCGACGGCGGGCTCTAGAAAGCATGTCCATAAAAGCATCCGGGTACAAGCTGCGAGCGGAAAGCCGCTCGGCGGCAGCAAGAGGTGCTTCGAAAATAAATAGAGGCTTTGAAGAGGGTCGGCATTATGGAAGCCTGAGCTCTGGGTTACGTTTCTTTTGACGAAGCATATCCTCCTCCCTTGTTGCTAGTTGCATCTTATGACAAGAATTCACCGTCGTTGGCTCCAGAGCTTCAACAAGCACCTCAACCGTCGCGCTTTGCAGCGGTCAAGCTTCCAACATATGCAGGCATCTCCGATCCTACAGAATTTCATGAGTTACGAAGCAGCCATTGAATCAATTGGCGGGGGGGATGCTGTCAAGGCGAAGGCCTTCGTGCTGGCCGTCGATGGAATCGCTCGAACCTGGTACACCAGGTTGCATTCGCTGAGAATCTTCTCTTGGGGTCAGCTGAGAACGAAGTATCAGTGCACTTTCGGGGCAATCACGCTCGTTCGGTGAGCTCCAGAGATCTACACGCTTGCATCCAGCGCGACGGTGAAAGCCTAGCGGCATATACTCGACGGTTCATCCACCTGAAATGTCAAGCCGAAGACATCAATGATGCCACCATTATCGACTTTGTTATGAAGGGGCTTCGCCTCGGCCCTGCCAGATCGAAGCTGCGCAAAGTGCAACTCAAAACTCTGGATCACATGCTGAGAATCTTGGAAGCTCAAGTCAGGGTGGAGGATGACATCAGGAGCGAGAAAGAACACACTTGGTATAGAGAGGTAGCCACCTTAAGAGACGTCGGCTTTCCCTTCATAGACACCATGGCAAGCCTTATGAGATGCCTCACCGCGAAGTGCTGCCCATTCAGAAAGAAGGACCCTGAACTGCCTCGGGCCAGATCCCCGCCGTGCAATCATCAATCAGAGTCGCGGCGGTAGGACAGACAGACACCACATGAGTAAAGACCAGGCGGGCGGTCTGCCTGTCCTCAGCACCGTCCATCGAGGAACCTCAGCAAACTCTATTGTCTCTACCATGACGTCGGGCAAGAACATACTTCAATCTATTGCCTTGATCTTCTGGCTCTTCGGGAGGCCAAGCTTCGTGCAGGCATTGAAAGCCTCCAAACAAGTTTCACACACATTCAGGCGACAAGAGGGGGCTTCGGCATCATACCAACCAACCCAGCAGCTTACATTGTCCACAATACCAACATGCCCTGCTCTCGCCTGGGCTCCCCCCCTCCCCCCCGCACAGAATACACATCAAGAATACTTGCCACCACTGCCTCCTCTCCCGTAGTAGACCTTTGAGCAGGCCCCGCCTTCGACGCAACAAACCCAAACACGCAAAGTCATCTTCGCTATCACAGGGGGCTCGAATCAGGACTTTCCCTCCAAATGCCAATGTCGGGAGTATATTAGATGAGCCAATCATGTAGCAGCTCACCCTCCTTTGGCTCAGTGCCGATGGTCTCATGTACCCATAAGCTTTACTCAAGAAGACCTCAAACCAATGGACTACCCACACAAAGATGCATTTGTTACATCAGTGGATATAAATGGAGATGAAGTCCGTAGGGTCCTTATTGACGGAGGCAGTGCGGCTGACGTTATCTTCCTTAGCGCCCTCCGACAGATGGGTATCTCCCGTGAAGACCTCAAAGCCGCACCCGTACCCCTGCACAGATTCGGAGGACAGCCTCTGTATGCGATTGGCAGCGTCAAGCTCAAGGTGTCATTTTCCGGCACAGGAGGTCATCGTACTGAAGAGGTTTTCTTTGATGTCATGGACTTTCCCTACCCTTACAATGCTATCTTTGGCAGAGGGGCGAAACAGAGTTATCGCAGTCTATGGTGATCGGGCAGAAGCCCGCCATCTCGAATTGGGTATTGCTCCAGGCCAGAAGCAAGTTCACGCGCTAGCCTTAGATCCCGTCGAAACACATGTTGCAGCTCTGCCCAAGTCCCCAACCAAAATGAAAACAGAGGTTGCCTCCAAATAAGTCCTCCTCAGCCAGAGCGCCTCGAATCAGCTCATCCGCATAGGCACGGAGTTGTCCCCCAACCGTGAACAGGAGCTCTTGTCCTTCTTGCGATCCAATGCGGATATCTTCGCTTGGTTGCCCAAAGACCTCCCAGACATTCGTCGAGACATAATGGAGCATCGACTGGATATAAGCCCGCACTACCCACCAGTGAAGCAGAAGATACATTAGTGGACAGCCGAAAAGGCTGCCATGCTCAAGGAAGAGGTCCAGAAGTTGCTTGACACTGGAGTCATTCGGCCAATAAATCGTACAACTTGGCTAGCTAACCCCGTCCTAGTCAAGAAACATAATGGTCAGTGGAGAATCTGCATTGACTTCACTTCCCTAAACAAGGCCTGTCCGAAGGATGACTTCCCGCTGGTCCATATTGATCAGTTAGTTGACGACACAGCTGGGTGCGAGCTGCTGAGTTTCCTGCATGGGTATTCTGGCTTTCATCAAGTCTGGTTGGCTCCATCGGATCAGCCATTCACAACATTCCAAACTCCGGAAGGAACCTTCTGCTACAATAGGATGCCTTTTGGCCTCAAGAATGTCGGAGCTACATTCTCTCGGGTGGTCAGAGAAATGCTGAAGCAGCAACTCGGGCGCAACATAGCAGCTTACATTGACGATATCGTGGTCAAGAGCACAGTTCAGGGGAGTCACATCTCGGATCTCACTGACACATTTGAAAGTCTATGCAGAGTGGTATGAAGTTGAATCCTTCAAAATGTGTCTTCGGGGTGCGCTCAGGCAAGCTTCTGGGCTACATGATCTCAAAGAATGGTATTGATCCAAACCCTATCAAAATACAGGCGATACTTGACATGAGTCCCCCTAAGACGATAAAGGAATTGCAGAAGTTCACAGGACGGTTGGCGGCTTTGAATCGATTCATCGCTAGGTCAGCTGAAAAGAGCCTACCCTTCTATGAAATTGTCAGAGGTTCCCGACCTTTTGTATGAACTCCGCAGCACCAGAAAGCATTTGAGGAACTCAAGGCCAATCTTATTCAGATAACCACCCTGCATCCACCACCACCAAAAGCCCCCTTGATGTTGTATATAGCCGTCGCTCAGTGCGCCGTTAGCGCGGTACTGGTACACGAGCTTAAATTGGAGGAAAAACTCACCCAACAGCCAATCTATTATGTCTCGGAGGTACTATCAGGAGCTAAGTGCAATTAACTTTTGGGGGAGAAACTGGCATTTACAGTTCTCATGGCTGCCAGGAAGCTCCGACGTTATTTTGATGAGCACCCGATCGTGGTACCTTCGGCTTACCCGATTCGGGACATCCTCAAAATCAAGTGGGCAGCCGAGCTAGCACAGTACAATATATCTTTTATTGCTCGGGAAGCAATCAAGTCTGGGGTCATAGCAAAATTTTTGGCCGAATGGGCTACCTCGGAACATTCAGATACTCCTTTGGTAGACCCTACATGGCTCCTGTTCACCGATGGAGCTTGGGGCGCTTCAGGCGCAGGATGCGCCGCAGTAGTCATGTTGCCTAGTGGATAGAAGCTTCGGTATTCCGCGTCTCTTCAGTTTCAGACGACCAACAATGGGGCTGAGTATGAAGGCATTCTGCTGGGCATCCGAAAGGCCTGGGACCTTGGTGCAAAGCGACTCGTTATTCTCAGTGATTCTCAGTTGGCCTTCGGCCAGATTATCAAGGATTTCCAAATTAAAGAACCTGAGCTTGCTCGGTACATTCAGCTCATTCATGACATGGAGAAACAATTTCTAGGGTTTGAGGTTCGGGTGATTTGGCGCACTGAGAATGATGAAGCGGACATGTTAGCTAAGGCCGCAGCTTATCAGAAGGCAAAACCAGCTGATGTCTTTCATGAGGTACTTCCATCCCCGTCTACTGCACACTTCAAGCTTGTGGCCGCCATAAGCCTCGTTGTGGCTGAAGATTGGCGCGCCCCTATAAGAGCTTATATCGAAGGACGCCTCTCACCTGATGACCATGGGGAAGAACAACGTCTGCGCCACCGTGCGAGGGGTTATGTTATAATCGAAGGAATCCTTTACAAGCCGGTGTCTGCTCGCCACTGCTTCGTTGCTTGTCTCAGAACAAAGGTCGTAGCCTTTTGTCCGACATACACCAGGGGCTATGCTCTTTACATCTCGCACCTCGCACTCTGGTCTCTAAGGTCTTCCGGGAAGGTTGCCATTGACTACTTTACAAAATGGGTTGAGGTTGAACCGCTAGTCAAAATCACAGCACTCGCGATTCGAAAATTCTCCTGGAAAAATGTCATCTATCGGTTTGGAGTACCTCTCGAGCTCACAGTTGACAATGGGATTCAATTTGAAGCCGAGCTATTTCGAGAATACTGTGCCAGCATTGGTCTCAAGAAATGCAACATCTCCGTAGATAATCTCAGAGCCAACGGGGCTTGTGAACGCGCGAATGGCAACATTTTCCATGCTATTTCTCAAGCTCTGGTCGGCTTGCCAAAAGGAAAGTGGTTGGAAGCCTTGCCCCATGTTCTATGGTCTCTGCACACCACGAAGACAAGAGCAACAGGGTTCACTCCGTTCAAGCTTATGTATAGCAGCAAAGCTATGACCCCAGAAGAAATCAAACATGGTTCTCTTCAAGCACATCACCCATCCCTGGATGCAGAAGACCTAACCAAGACATCATCGAGGAAATACGTTTGAAGGCCGTTTCGAACTTGAATCGCTACATTGAGTCAATGGAGAAGACTTATAACAAGAAGGTTCACCCTCGATCCTTCGAGCCAGGTGACCTCGTCCTTAAGCTCAACCCCAACCCCACTTCAGCAGGAAAGCTGCAGAGCAAATGGACAGGCCCATTCATTATACACCATTCGGTCAGACCTAGGCCCTATCACCTACTACAGCTAGATGGCACACCTATCTCGCACACTTGGAACGCAGATGTCCTCAAGCGCTTCTATGCTTAGGCTACTACCACTGTTTGTGTTGAGCTATACCTAGCGCGAAGTCCCGTGGGTCATTTTGTTTTATTTTCCTCTTTGGTGTCGAGCTGCGTCTCGTGCGTAGTTCTGCAGGTTCCTTTTATGCCGAGCTGTGTCTCGTGCGAAGTCCTGCAGGTTCCTTCCTTCTGTGCCGAGCTACGCCTCTTGCGAAGTCCTGTAGGTCATTTTATTTTCTCTACACTTTTGTACCAAGCTGCGTCTCGAGCAGGGTTCTTCGAATCATCTAGTTGCTACCCTACTAAGCTGAGCTACGTCTCGTGCAATTCTCCTAGCTTTCGCTTTCCAGAAAATGTAAATCAAACGGCGTTCTAGGGAACCCCCGTAAACATCCTATGCACGTCCTGTGCCTCATGTGGTTCCTCGCGCCTTCGATGCATCGAGATGCCGGCTTATGACCGAAGGCGAGGCTGTGCCTCATGCGATTCCTCGTGCCTTCGATGCTTCAAGATGCCGGCTTATGACCGAAGACGAGGCTGTGCCTCATGTGATTCCTCGTGCCTTCGATGCATTGAGATGTCGGCTTATGACCGAAGATGAGGCTGTGCCTCATGTGATTCCTCGTGCCTTCGATGCTTTAAGATGCTGGCTTATGACCGAAGGCGAGGCTGTGCCTCATGCGACTCCTCGTGCCGTCAATGCATTGAGATGCCGGCTTATGACCGAGGGCGAGGCTATGCCTCATGTAGTCTTTCGTTCCTTCGGTGCACTTAAAAACTGGTCTGCGACTGAAAGCGAGGCTGTGCCTCTTATGATCTCAAATGCCTTTGGTTACATTGAGATACCGGTCTTCGACAGAGGAAAAACCTGTATTTCTGGCGACTACTTGTACCTTCGGCCTGCTAGAGCCCTCATGAGTGGAAGCAAAGCTACACTTGCCGCGGAGACCTCACACGGCTCTCACATTATATGGCTACGAGTACCGAATCCACAAAGTTTTAATCACGCCAGCCGAAGGACATCTTTTATTCATGTGTTGAACGCGGAATACAACATGAAATTCATTTCTTCGGTACAACAACATGAAATACATTTCTTCGGTACAACAACATGAAATACATTTCTTCGTCACGACAACATGAAATACATTTCTTCGTCACACATACAGCTTTACAACAGTAATGTCACGACGCCTTGCGATCGAAACGTCCTATGCTAGGGAGTTATTCCTCTAGCTCTTCCATTTCGCGCTGAAGGCGCATTATATAGCTTGTCACCCCACTAGGACTGTTTACTGCGCGAGCTAACTCCTTCATTACATCCAGACTAGGCTCTTCTAAAGACGATGTTCCACTAGATATTTCAATAGTCTCTACTTCCGGCTCCACTTCGGCTCGCACAGTAGGAGGGCCGGACTCCGATTGCCTTGTGACGCTCTTCGGTCATCCCGCTTGACGCGTCGCCTTAACCTTTCTTCTGAGCTCACCTTATTACATGCCCCCTTTATTGCGGTGTTATGATTTTCTATTATGTCCGGAACTCTTGAATGGTCACAGAGGGGTTCATGCGGAGCCATTTGCTCCACTGATGTTCGCTCACGAACTCAAGCCTGCTAACGGTGGTGCTCCCCGAAGAAACATACGACACAGGCAGCATGTCAAGGACTAATCCAGCCTGAACATGAAGAGAAATCTAAAGTTACCTTTCAATTCAATATTTCTATTACATAGCTCCCAAAGAACAGGTCGCTCTGGGGCTCTCAAAAGACATAAATACAATCTACGGCCGAAACTAAGCACCAGCTCACACCTAGGGGTGGGTGCCTCCGGCAGCTTCACTTGGCGGTCCGCTTCTCCCGACGTGGCCTTCTGATCCACCTTCGCCTGTTCGAAGGTTGCTTGTTTTGCCAGCTTCCGGTGCTGAAGGCCCTGCCCTCGCCGCGTCAGCAGGCCTTCCGCCCCCCCCCCCCCCCCGCCGAACGAAGCGCAGATTCACGACTCAGCTCGCTGCCGCTTCGCCCTTGGGCAAAGGACTTCCCAACATTGCGGACCAATTCCCGGAGCTCGGCATATGCTTCAAAGCTGTTTGCGCAAGCTTCTTGCACCCCGCTTATGGCCCTTTTGATCGGCGTGAAATCGATGATGCCACTTGCGCGGATGGCAACGAGAGCACCAGTCTAGGCCACCTAGGCACAGTGGTTCCTGAACGTGCGTAGCGCTTTGCGAGTCGCTTCGATCCCTCGTCGGGTCCGAGAAATGCTGGCCATAGGATCCTTCGACGCATCCGGCGATGTGCGACCATGTTTACCCCAAGCAGGCCGAGGAGATCGTCCACACCTCCCATCAGCTGCCCTACCCCTTTGGCAAGTCGCTCAATGACTGTCAGCTAATCTTCGGCGGCCTTGAAAGCTTCACGGAAAGTGTTGCGCTCGCCGGTCATGTCCGTCAGCTCTTTAGCCAGGCTGTTTCTTTCTTCTTGCAAAGGGGTAAGCACTTGCTCTAGCTCCACAATTCGGAGCTCCGCCTCGCGCCGCAGCTCTGAACACTTCTTCGCTTCGGCCTCCAGATCCCGAAGCCGATTTTGTAGCCCCACCTCACTCTTCTGAGCCGAGGACGCCACATGTCGCGCTAGCATCACACTCTGGAAGACATATAAAGACTAAGTTAGCCCCTCCTCACTCTTCTGAGCTGAGGTACTAGTGCAAAGCTCGTATATATAAGATGTACCTGTATAGCCATTCTGGAGAGTGCTTCAGATGCTTCGGCCAGGCTCAGCTCACCGAGCAGCCCATCAACTCCGACCATGTCCAGGAGTCGCCCAGCCAGGCTCAGAGAGTGACGTGACCCTTCGTGAGGCAGAAAATCCTCCTTCCGAAGCCCAGCGGCTATATCTCCTGGTGACGCTCCCAGAGGCAGGTAGCCATACAGGCTCTTCCCACGGCCGTAAGTGCGCGGGCTCTCGGAGCTTTCGCTCTCGACGGCACCCTCGCCGCCCTCAGAGCCTCCACTTTGACCCACCCTTCTTCCGAAGGTTGGGCCTCTACGGAGGGCTCGCTCCTCCCTACAGGCTCTGCAGAAAGCTGTCATGAGAAAGTTAGTTGCATGTCATTAACCCTACACAATAAATTCTAAGTACGTACCCTCTTCGAAGCCAAAATCCACATCCCCGACTATGAAGTCTCTCCGGTGCTATTGAGCAGCCGGGGTCTGTCCTTTCGGTGACGGAGTCCGCTTCGGCATCCAGCTCACCGCGCGAGGAGCTCGAAGCACATGTCGAGCTTCGGCCTTGCAGTGCGGTTATGACCTTCGCAGCGGCCCTCTTTGCCGGTCGGGCATCCTTATAAGATGAGGCTGCCTCGGTGACAGCTTTGCGCTTCTTCGAGCCTGAAGCCTCCCCCGTCGTCACCTTCCCCATCCCCTTCCTCCTCTCTTCACCCTCCTCCTTGTCGGCCAGCTTAAGCCCCGGAAGCTGCACCTACGTGTCCTTTAGAAGCAAAACCCGGTTAAGCCGCGGCCCACATTGAGCGCGCTCCCGGTGATGCGCTTCCATTTCCCGAAACTTTCTGAGATAATGTTCAGCCTGCGCTTCGATCTCCTCCAAGCTAAGCTCTGCACATTACTTGCATAAGTATGCGGCTTAGAAGTTTCATGGCCAATAGCCGAAGAACACGAAACCATGCAAAGAACTCACAGGGAAATTTCTTCGACTGTAGTACCAGCCTTCTTCAGCTGTCGGGCTGCTCAACAAGAAATTCACGGCACCAGTCCGTGAGCAGAGGGCTGATACCGGCGGTCACAAACTCTTCGTAGAGGTCCCGCATGGTTAGTCTGCGGGACGCTTCCTCCAAGGCCTTCATCCGTCGTTTGATTTATCGCTCAGCTGGATCGCAGGGCGAGGCCAATGAAGAATCTCCGAGCAACTGGACCGGAGAAGGCTTCCCTCCCCAACACGATAGTAAAACCATCCAGAAGTCCATCCCCGACCCCAGTGCTTGCGGTAAGCCTTCGCTGGGAGCTTGCTCTCGCTAATGGGCATGAAGCTAACGGTGACATAAGGCATCATGTATCCCTCCCCCATCGGGCTGTCGTGCTTTCGGTATGCAGTGCGGTGCATCGCAGCAAAAACATCGGCATCTGGCATAACCCCTTCCATACGGAATTTCCATTCCATGATGCTTAGCCTCACTATCGCATTGACAGCTATCTGTTGAATCTCCAACTCATAGAGTTGCAGCACCTTGCCAATAAAAGATGAGCATGGCATCCTGAGCCCTCCGTCGAAGAAGCGGAGGAATAGTACAGCACAGTCAGCGCGCGCTTTCGATTGCGTTGCTCCCTTCGGAGGCACTGAGGCCAAATGCCTCTCTAGCCACCCCCGCTCAGCCAGTTCGTCCAACTGGCTCTCCGTCACCGTGCTCAGCCCTAGCACGGGACTGGTGTGCAAGGTGTCTGAGACACGGCACCGACCCTTCGAGCTCGATGATCCGCCCGCCTTCGGCATGGTCACACCGCTAAGTTCTAAAGCTTTCAGAAGTGAGCTTCGGCTTCGGCGAGGCAAAAAGAAACACCCGAAAAACAAGTGATGTAAGCTTCTTTTCGGCGTGAGGGCTCGGCGGCGTGGTAAGCGTGAATGAACCGCTCCGCCTCACCCCACCCTCCCCCCCCCCCCCCCCCGCTTTTATAGGCGGGCGCGCCCGCCTTCGCCCCACCACTGAAACCCTCAACAGGTGTAACGTCCCGCCTCCTCGAGGCCGGGCCCGCTTACATCAGGTAGCTTTTTATAGGACATAGGCTGGACTCACAGACCAATACAAGTCTTTACTACGCATATTTGTCCTCACTCGTGCGCACCCAGGAATAACTTCCTGGTCGGTCACCCATCCTGAAATTGCTCCAGGCCAAGCACGCTTAACCTCGGAGGTTTTCGGAGTTAGACTACCGGAAAAGAAGTTGCAACTTGTTGATATGAGTATCCTATTAATCCTATTAAGCCCTGGATCGGAGTGTCACATACTCACCCCTTAAGAGACCGACGTCCTCGTCGGTCAATCCCAAGCCAGGAACGTTCTCTCTTGGCCACGTCCATGTGTCCAGTGCCAGCGCATGTGTCATGCTTTGTGACCACTCTGGATCCACACCAGCCATGCACACCATGCCTGCACAACTGCGACACACGCGCCCGTAAAACCGCGAGAGTCGACTCTGATACCATTATGTAACGTCCCGCCTCCTCGAGGCCGGGCCCGCTTACATCAGGTAGCTTTTTATAGGACATAGGCTGGACTCACAGACCAATACAAGTCCTTACTACGCACATTTGTCCTCACTCGTGCGCACCCAGGAATAACTTCCCGATCGGTCACCCATCCTGAAATTGCTCCAGGCCAAGCACGCTTAACCTCGGAGGTTTTCGGAGCTAGGCTACCAAAAAAAAAGTTACAACTTGTTGATATGAGTATCCTATTAATCCTATTAAGCCCTGAATCGGAGTGTCACAACAGGCGACGCGTGGCTCCCTTGGGAGCCGACCGACAACGCGCCCCATCGGAAACTGTTCCCAAGCGCGCTGTTCCATCGAACCGTGTGGTCGCAGCTTCGTACTCGAGCAGCGCATGTCTAACATTTTTTCTCTCGGCATATACTCTCTCTTTCTCAGGCCTTTCCAGGAACCCAAAGGGGGGGGGGGGCAATGGTCCTGGCCTTTCAGTCATGGTTTCGGTCCTTCCGAGGGTGGATCTCACCTATGAGGGGCTGCTGTTGGGGGTCGAAGTCCATCTACGACCTCTTTTCGAAGGATGGCGCAAAGCCCACTTAGACCTGCGACCGAGAGAACACTTGAGCCACTTAAGAGACAAAAGTCTCTGAGACCGAAGAGTCCTTCCGCCTCGGCAACCTTCTACACCGAAGGAAGCTCTCAACGAGAAGATAAAGCTGATGACGTATAGGGTACAGGAGTCTAGCTGTACACGTACTGGAAAGGATTAAGTTACCAAATGCCCTGTAGTAAACCAGAAAGGACGAGAGTATTCATGTAATAAGACTACTTAAAGTGTAATGGCTGTAACCTATAAATACCCCCCGGGCTACTGTGACGACACCGAATAGAAGAAATTCACTAATACTTCCCGCTCCCAAGAATATTCAAATCCAACAATCAAGATGCACTTCACTTCTGAAGTGAAGTCATAGATGTTGTGGGTCACCTCAGGCAACACCGTACCTCGTCTAAAGACAAGATGCTCTCTTTTTAAGCCTCTTACACGGAGGACTCCAACCGAAATATAAATTGTTTTGAAATTGACACATAAATACTCGCATAAATAAGCTTGTCAATATATGAATTTTAAGTAAATTGTAGTTCAATTTTAAGAAAGTTAAAAATACCCTAAAAATCAATTGCAGGTTCAAACTGGCCTGCTTGGAAGAATTCTAGTGTAAATTTATCTAACATTTTAAACTTTTTCCAGTTCAAATTATTGCCCCTATGTTTGGTCTACCACCGCAAAAATCAACATGATTTTTAGAGCCTTAGAGCATCTCCAATGGTCCACTTAAATATAAGTCCCAAAAACATTAATTTATGAGCAATTAAAAAAAATTTAGACTTAAAATTTATCCCCTCCCCCAATAGGGTGAGTAAAAATAGATCTTAAATTTTAAATTGTGTCATGTCAGCAGTTTTTGAATCTAAAGTTTAGTGTCTAACAACCTCTCTCCGATCTTAGTGCTAGTCGATGTGTTAAAAAAGGGTTTGGTCTTCTCTCTCCAATCCTACTCCTAGTCGGTAGTTTATAAAAAGAGTCCGGCCAACGGACGATAGAATTGGCATTGCCTATTTTTTTTCTATTTTGAGGTAGAAAAAGAAGAATTTACTGGAAAAAAATAGGAGTAGTTTTGAGATATCAATTGGAGATGATTTTTTACTCAAATCCTTCATAATTTGATTTAGGAAGTGGTTTAGCTCTCCGTTGGAGATGCTCTTAGAGTTTCATTTTTTAAGGTAAATATGCTGAGTAAATTGAAAATATAAAGATAATGGTATGGAAAGGATGAAATTTTTAAAATCTGCATATAAGGGTGTTGAGTGTCAGTACCAGAGGTGGTTAATCTTAATGACCCTCGATCTTAACAACGTGATCAAGGCATAAGCAATCTCCGCCTTAGCCAACCTCCACATCGTACGGACACACAACAGACCGTGCCAACAGGCGATCTCCGCCTCGCCCGACCCCTTCATGGGGGGGGGGGGGTCCGATCCCCCATGTATGGGATGCGCGCTCGACCCCGCCTTCGTTGGGGTCGAGCGGACGCGTCTCCGCCTTGCCCGACCCTAGGGTCGGGCGAATCGCTCATCGCACCACGGGTAGGCGGGACGGTGATGGTTGGGCAATAAATGCCTGACGCACCCACGCTCGCTGACAGGTAGAGCCGTCCATCGCTCAGGCAAGTGGGCGTTAAATACACACGACGTGCACCGTCCAAAGGATGGGCGCCGCCGCTACAGCACCTGTCAGAGACTCATCGCCCCTGAGAGACGAGACGCCCCGAGCGACGGCCATGACTACGGCATCATCCCGCCGATTCCAACAGCGGCTTTTTCTCCATACGGACGGGACACCCGCGATTGACGATATGCGCCACTCCGTCGTACGGGAAAGGCCCCGCCACGCCACGGGCGTCATCCGTCGTGGCGTAGCCCAACTTGGGCGTACAGCCACGACCCGCTTGTAGACCTGGGTTCCCTTTCTTCACGGTATAAAAGGAGGAGGGAGCCAGGACGAAGGGGGGGACACGCGAACACGCTTACAGGACTCACTAGCTCACTCTATTCTAAGTCAGATAACACGCACACACGATCCATACTTAGAGACTTGGGAAACTTTCCCTTTCTCGCCCTCTTGTAACTCCCATTACAAGCTTTGTTGTAAGTAACATGAGCAGCTCAAAAACTGGACGTAGGGCATCATTGCCTGAACCAGTATAACCCTTGTGTCCTCTTGCAAACCATCGAGACCTCAAAACGCACGCCCCACGATAAATTTACTAGTCGGTGGTAATGAACTCCGACAAAGGGATATGTGTTTTACTATTGCATAAGAAGGATTTTTCCAAATATGTAGTTTTTGAGAAAATGGACAGTTAGTTTTGTAGAGGCAAAAAAAATATTATAAGAATCAATAAAATAGTTTTTTAAAAAGTTCAAAAGGTAAAATAAAATATGGGCTTTTCGGCTGGAAGACATCCTTTGTTTGCGTAATTTGCTGGAACACACTCTTCCTCTGAATATTTGCTGCAGGGCACTCCGATTCAATAATCTTTGCTCCTGGATATCGTGGAGACTGAGATAAATTTATCATCATTGACTGAAACCGTCACTAGGAGCCTCCTTACATCCCAGTACATGTCAATTGCATCAAGCAAACTTGAATCAGACTTAATTCTTCATACACCCCTTTCGTCTTGTTCTAGAAAGTAACATTTACAGCTTGATTTGTTCCTCTAGGTAGCTCTGCATCAAGGTCTGCAAGGAAATCTTTCCAGCAAAGCAAATCTTTGTCTCGGACCCAGTTAATGTTCTTACTAACATGATATTCATCCAAACCGCCATCAACGAACTGAACATAATCAGTAACCTTAAGAGAGATTCTACAAGCAGTTTTCTGATCCATCCTACCAACATGACCGGCAAAAACAAATGCAATGAAAAACATGAGTACTCCGTTCTCTACATCCCCCAATAGTTCAACGATCACAAATGGAGGCAGGAATCACTTACCCCTTCGGTATCCATGACAATTTCAGAGGTTTCGTGGGGGTGCCGGTGCTGTGAAGCCACCCCACTGCAGAACGGCTACGCGGAGGAGTCTTATATGACATGATTCCTCACCATTCCATGCCGCACTAATCTGGACGGGGAATGGAACTTGGAGAGGACGGGCAATGCTGGGATTTGTGAGCACCAAGTAGAAGGATTTGGGGCCGGAGGTAAGGAACCCTAGCTGCATTCACCAGGCAAGGGAGCGGGAGGAGGATTGGGGACGATGGGTGGTGCTGTGTGGAGCGGAGGCAGCGAATATGGTCCGGCTCAACCAGGTCCAAAGGGCAGCTTTAGCATTTTGAAACTATCCTCTCTCCAAACCGGATCGGCGGTGTCCAGGAGCAAAGATTATTGAATCGGAGCGTCCTGCAGCAAATATTCAGAGGAAGAGTGTGTTCCAGCAAATTACGCAAATGAAGGATGTCTTTCAGCCAAAAAACCCATAAAATATTGTCTAACACCTATTATTTCGTAGAGGTATTTTCAACACTTTACACCCTTTCTCTCTCATCTTCGTATTGAAATGTAGGTGCAGTGTGATTTCAATACAGTCATGTTTTAGCTTCTCCAAACAAATTTTACCAAATAAAATGGATTTTTAATAATTGACTTGATAAAGTAATTTTCTTCTATTTTAATTGATAGCTATACTGTAACCCTGGAAATACATATAGTCATTTTTGCTGAACAAGAGGAAGATTCTGAATGTTCTCGAAGCCTCAACGTCGACACTCCCGCAGTTTCATTCTGACGTAGCATATAAAACCGCACAACCTCATCCTAAACCCCCGCCTCACCACTCTACCTCCAAAATCCTCCTCGTTCCCTCCACCTTATCCTCTCGTCGCAGTACCAAACCCCCGTTCCGGCCTCCGACAGAATGGCCTCTGCCAACGCCATCTCCACCGCCTCCCTCCTCCGGCCACTCTCTCAGGTCAGTCCCTCGTTCGTATCATCTCTCCCGCGGGTTCTTGCTTTCTACGACGGTGATTTCTTGGACAATCTGTTGGGCCTTTCTTGGTTCCTGAATTGTGGTTTCTTGTAAAGAGTTCAGGAGTCTGAAATGCCCAATTTGGATGCTTTCCTCTCCCCGTGATTCGAAATTTCTCGTTCCTGTGTGCGTGCCTTCTGAATTGCCCAATTTGCCTGCTGTGGAGCTCTGAATTGCGCTACTGGCTGGCTGCAAGCAGGGCAGGTCGAGCCGGTCTACGAACAGCCGGACGCAGAGGTTCGTGGTGCGTGCTGAAGCCAAGGAGATCGCCTTCGACCAGAAGTCGCGGGCCGCGCTTCAAGCCGGAGTCGAGAAGCTCGCCAATGCCGTGGGTGTCACCCTCGGGCCACGAGGTAAAAAATGGTGCCCAGTTCTAACAAAACTACTACAGTGGCTGTCGAAGGCTCAGTTACGATTCTTCTCCAAAATTGCGACATGCATTGACTAGTTCATTCTCACATGATGCAATGTAACACTAGTGTTCATACGTTACTTCAGTGCCCTGATTCCAGGCAAGGTTATTAAAATAATGCTCCAGGTGTTCACTCGCTCAGTAGCTTTAGTGAAGGATGGACACTGTTTTCGTTAACTTCATGTCTGGTGCTTTAATGTCACATTCGCCTATTTGGTGCACCATCTCGTTTGATGGTTTTCACAGGGATCATATTGTATTCTTTTTCAGTGCGCATTTTTCCGTGAATTTTAAATTCAGGTGTGATGTGAGCAACAATATTCTGAAAGTGAAATTTACAGTTCTGTTCAGTTGAAGCAATCTGAGGCCTTTTGGGGTGTGCGCGTTTTTTGTGCAGGAAGGAATGTCGTGCTGGACGAGTATGGTGCCCCCAAAGTTGTAAATGATGGAGTCACTATCGCTCGTGCTATTGAGCTATATGATCCAATGGAGAATTCTGGCGCAGCATTAATTCGTGAGGTGATATTTTTTGTTGTACTTTATGATATGCTGTATCGTTCTGTTATTGCAAATTTCTGAATTGCATCCGCTTTTTATTGTTATACAGGTTGCTAGCAAGACCAATGACTCTGCCGGGGATGGGACTACAACTGCCTCTGTCCTTGCTCGAGAAATCATCAAGCTGGGCCTTCTTAGTGTAACTTCTGGTGCAAACCCTGTGTCGCTTAAGAAAGGAATTGACAAGACTGTGCAGGGCATAGTTGAGGAGCTAGAGAAGAAGTCCAGACCAGTCAAGGGTGGTGGTGACATCAAAGGTGACTGATGCATTTTTTGAAATTACCTTGTGGTTTTTTACTTACCTTTAGTCCTTTACTTCTTTGTCATTGTTGAAACAACATGTCGGTGCAAAAAGACAATATGACTAATTTGAAATTTATTCTGTATTAAAGCTGTTGCATCTATCTCTGCTGGTAATGATGAATTGATCGGTTCAATGATTGCCGATGCTATTGACAAAGTGGGCCCTGATGGTGTCCTTTCAATCGAATCTTCGTCGTCTTTTGAGACTACTGTTGAGGTTGAAGAAGGAATGGAGGTTCGTTGAAAACTCAACTCGAAACAACTATCATTGTACCGAGTAATAGAGAGACCAGGTCTTGTTTTTAATGTTTCCAGTTAATATGCAAATGACAAAACATGTTAAACTTTCTTTGTATCACATAATGCAGATAGACCGTGGCTACATTTCCCCACAATTTGTGACAAACCTTGAGAAATCGATTGTGGAATTTGAGAATGCTAAGGTTCTTATTACGGACCAGAAGATCACAACAATAAAGGAAATCATTCCACTTTTGGAGAAGACAACCCAGCTGAGAGCCCCGCTGTTCATTATCGCTGAGGATATTACTGGTGAAGCTTTGGCTACCCTTGTAGTAAACAAGCTTAGAGGAATTCTTAATGTTGCAGCAATTAAAGCCCCAAGCTTTGGTGAGCGAAGGAAGGCAGTCCTTCAGGATATTGCTATTGTGACAGGTTCATCTCGCAACACAACAATGGCATCATGTCTCCTTAATTCTTTCCTCACAGTGCTGAATATTGTTGTTAATATCTTCTTTGTTGCATTCCTTTGGAATGATCCCTGTGTTGGACTTTGACACATCTTTAGTGAAATATATATACTACTTTGTTTTCCAATGTAATTTGTCAGCAGGCCTACCTCTTTTAGGGGGAAACTTTGGTTGGCTTTTAGCGTAACTTTTCTACCATAGTTTCTTGCCTTCTTTGGAACAAAATTGGGTCAAACTAAGCCGAGTGATCAAACCATGGGAGGGATTTTATCAATTGCATGTATATGTGTTGGCTTGCACGGTTTCACAATTCCAATCCATCAGTTATAATGAATCGCTCTATACATTTTAAGACCATATGAAACTGTTGCATGTCAATGTGCGATAAGAACTTAATTCATCATTTCAAAACAACGGAATTATCTATTATCTTATAACAAAATGAAGAATTGTATGTCTCCTTAGGTCAATTAGAGCGACATAAAGTTCAGCACCTGAGGCCGCACGCATCCTAAGTTGGGGGTGCATCTGGACATGCTGTAATCCCATTAGTGTTCTTGTTTCAGTCGCTATGGCCCAAGTTTACCCGTTTTGTGTGATTAGTCCCATGTTGGTTGTTTAGACAGGTTCTAACCAGTATATAAATGTAGCAAAAAAATAAAAACAGTATGTGGCATAACCTTTTCGCACAATAAGGAGAAGTTTAACTAGAGTGCTGTGAGTTTGCAGCTCGTTTCATAGGTTGATTGGCCATAAGCAAATTTTGGCTGCTGGTTGTTAGATGTGCTTGTCCAAATATTTTTGCAAATTTTAATGCAAAAGAATACCATTGTTCATTGGTGTACATTTCCATTATTCTTGCGGCATACAGAACATTATAGAACTTCGACTAATGAGTAATTGTCAGAGCTGGAAACTTAATTTTCAGTTTCGATGAGTATTCGGTGTTGTCGTTATCTATTGAGTTTTCAAAGATATAGCCTTTTTACAATTTTTTATTATACTTTTACTTTTATTTCTCAAGCTTATCCTGTGACTTGCTTGCAGGGGCTGAATTCCTAGCAAAAGATCTTGGTTTATTGGTTGAGAATGCAACTGTAGATCAACTCGGGACAGCACGGAAAGTTACAATACACCAAACTACAACTACCCTCATAGCAGATGCAGCTAGCAAAGATGAGATCCAGGCGAGGGTGGCACAGCTAAAGAAGGAGCTTTCTGAAACTGATTCAGTCTATGACTCCGAGAAATTGGCTGAACGAATCGCAAAGCTTTCTGGTGGTGTTGCTGTTATCAAGGTTGGAGCTGCAACAGAGACTGAGCTTGAGGACCGCCAGCTACGAATTGAGGATGCAAAGAATGCCACTTTTGCAGCCATTGAGGAGGGCATAGTTCCTGGAGGTGGTACTGCTTATGTGCACCTATCTACTATGGTTCCTTCTATCAAAGAGAAAATTGAAGACCCTGATGAGCGGCTTGGTGCTGATATTATTCAAAAGGTAACTTGCATTGATTGCTACATGTATTACTGAACTGAGCTAGAAGTCCAATTGTGGCTTTTACGTAAACTAGAATTGTTGGACATAAATAGGATTTATCACCTAGGACATACGTACAGAGTGACCAAATATCTTGCAAGCGTTGGCATTTGCACATTTCTGGCTAGTTCTTAACACAATTGTACATCTCATTAGAGTAACACCATTGATCTTCTGCAGGCACTACTAGCACCTGCTTCACTTATTGCCCACAATGCTGGAGTGGAAGGGGAAGTGGTCGTTGAGAAGGTTAAGGAGAGTGAGTGGGAAGTGGGTTACAATGCAATGACAGACAAGTACGAGAACCTGATCGAGTCCGGTGTGATCGACCCGGCTAAGGTGACAAGGTGTGCACTTCAGAATGCTGCTTCAGTTGCAGGAATGGTCCTTACCACACAAGCAATTGTTGTTGAGAAGCCCAAACCAAAGCCAAGAGTGGCAGAAGCAGAGGAGGGAGCCCTTACGGTGTAAATTTTGATACTGTTTGATACCTTGGTTTTAGATGGTTCAGAAGGATTAAAAAGGGTAGAGCTTCGATTCGAGAAATTTTGTGGGTTCAGATCATCTGAAAAGTGTAGATTAGGATTGCCATTTTGAGGATGAAGGGTAATTTTCCTGGTCGGAAATCACGTGGATCAATAATTTTCATCACCGTGTTTGAAATAAACTTGCAGTGATGTCAATTGTATTCAGCATGAGTTAGCCAATTTATACTGCAACAGTAATTCTTCGGTGCCTCCATCGCCCTTCCCGTTGTGTTCTGTCTCCCACAACCACCGTGAGAGCCCAAGCCTATGGCCCAACGTAGTTCGAGCTCCCTGGCAGCCATTGGAGTCTCACGATTCGTGCAACGCCATAGCCTAACATAGCCACTTTTAGATGCCTTCTTCCCCAAGGTCTGACGCCCACCAAACTCTCTTGTTGAGAGTGAAAGCAACGGACAGAGGAGATTAGTGAGAATGATTAAAACTGTATATTAATTAATGAAGAGTACCCCTCCTTCTATACTCGTCAACAAATGGAGATGCGTCCGTTTGGGCACCGACTTCCTGAACGGGCGTCTCTTGGGGTGACGGTTCCCCAATGAGCACTAATCACAATTATATTAATTATATCATTACAGATAATTAATCATTAAGCACCACGCGCATTGAACACTCCCTCTTGATCAATTATATCTTGTAATTACTGATTCGATAACTCCTTCAAAAACCCTATGGAAAAAAAATATGAGTATATGGTGATATAATATGTTGTGAAAACTCCTTAAAAACCCAGTGGAAAAAATAAGAAGAAAATAATACAACATATTCTGACTTTGCTTCATAGCTACATACGAAAAACCTTTAATAAGGAAAAACTCATTGGCCGAAATGCTTACGATCTGATGATCATAATTTAATATAATCTCCCTAAAACCATATAGGAAAAATATGGGAGAAATTATGATGTCCTGAAAAACTCCTTAAACCATAGAGAAAAATTAAAGAGAAAAGATATGACATATACTTAATGCTTGTAATGCATATTGCCTCATTAAAACCTGTATGAGAAAAACCTTGATAGGAAAACTCATCACGAAAAAGAGTACAATATTCATGATAAGAATATCATTAACAGATTATACTCCAAGGGCCTACTCCCCTATCATTGCAAGTCTCTAAGTCTTCTCATACCTGTTCCATTAACATATTTCTGGAATAATGATGTAGGTAGAGTCTTTGTGCATAAATCTGCTAGATTATCACAAAACTTTATTTGCAAGATGTCTATTTCCCCATTCTCTTGTAACTGATGAGGGTAAAATAGTTTAAGAGTAATATGCTTTGTGATATCACTCTTTATATAACCCGTATATATATGTGCAATACAAGCTGCATTATCTTCATAGATAATCGTTGGCTCCTTGATAGGACCAAATACCACATGACTCTTGTATGTAATTTATCATTCTGCGAAGCCATACACATTCACGTATAGTTTCAAATAATGCAATTTCAGAATGATTGGTGGACGTGGTAACTAAAGTCTATTTTGAAGACTTACGTAGTATAGCCGTTCCACCATGTAAAAATATAAATCCAGTCTGTGATCTGCCATTATGGGATCAGATAAATAGCCAGCAATCAGCATAACCAACTATGGTCTTGTCTTGATTAAATCCATAAAATAAACCAAGATCTTTTGTGCCTTGGAGATATCGAAAGATATTTTTAACTTCCATCCAATGACGTTTAGTTGGAGCAGCACTATGTCTAGCTAGTAAATTTACTGCAAATGCGATATCAGGTCTGGTGCAATTTGCAATATACATAAGCGCTCCATTGGCACTGAGATATGGGAATTCTGGTCTCAATAACTCTTCATGTTCGCCCTAGGTCTAAATTGATCTTTCTTCAGATCGAGGGATCGAACGACCATAGGTGTTTTGGAGGGATAAGACTTATCCATATTGAATTTCCCCAAAATTTTCTGCACAGATACAGACTGGTGTATCAATACTCCCCAAGGGAGATGCTCAAGTTGTAGACCTAAGCAAAATTTGGTTTTACCCAAATCTTTCATCTCGAATTCCGTCTTAAGATGATTGCGTCCTTCATCAATATCTTATGTATTTCCTATGATATTAAGATCATCCACATACACCGAGATGATGCAAAATCCACTCAGGGATTTCTTGATGAACACACATGGGCAATCATCATTGTTAGAATAACCCTTCTGTAGAAGGAATTCTTTTAGTCGGTTGTACCACATTCTTCCCGACTGCTTTAAGCCATAGAGTGACATTTTAAGCTTTGCACAATACATGTTGCGATTATGATTTCTCATTTGAAATTTTAAGCCCTTCAGGACTTTCATATAAATATCCGAATCTAGTGACCCATAAAGATATGCAGTCACCATATCCATGAGATGCATGGATAGACCTTTCTGTACTGCCAAAGATATCAAACATCAGAATGTTATACCACTCATAACTGGAGAATATGTTTCATCGAAATCGATGCCTGGTCTCTGCGTGAACCCTTGTACTACAAGTCTCGCTTTATATCTCACCACCTCATTGTTTTCATTCCTTTTGCGAACGAAAACCCATTTATATCCCACAGGAAAGATATTTTGAGGAGGAAGCATTACTGATGTAAATACCTCTCTTTTCTTTAGAGAGCAATTCTGCTTTGATTACTTCCTTCCATTTGATCCAATCTGAGCGCTTGATGCACCCTTCCATGGTCTTAGGATCTGGATCTGGTTGAAGGTCACTTGCAATCTTGGAGGAGAAATTAATGTCGACAATTGTAGTCTTTCTATTGAATGATTTTGCAGAATCAATATAATTCGTGGAAATTTCTTTTGCCCCTTCTAACTCATCGTGTTTTCCAATGACGATTGAGTTGTGGTCTTCCAATGTCCTAGCACCATTATTTGTGTGCACATCTATGCTGGACATGCGATGATTCTGATGAACATCCACGTGATTTGGATTTCCAATATCCAGCTGGTGTCTATCAACATGATGTTGATTTGCATTTTACTGCTTTGGAAGTAATCTTCTGTTGATTCCGTGGTGGCTTCTCTGAAGCCTTTGGTTTTTGTGGAGCCTTATCCCTTTTAACCATACTTCTCCCCCTCTTATTTTGATTTGGGAGTTGGGTGGTTTTAATTGGCACCTCCACTCTTTCTAGTACATTAACAACGGGATTATGAGACTTTGTGACACCTTTATAGTCAGCAAATGCCTCTGGCAGATTATTTGTGATGTTTTGCAAATTGATAATCCTTTGAACTTCATGTTCAGATTCTTTAGTACGTGGATCCAAGGACTGAATGCCCGTAGCATTCTAACTTATTTCTCGACATTCTTTTTGGTATTGATTATCTCCCCCTAGTGCCGAGAAATTGTCCTCATCAAAGATGCAATCAGTGTACTAGGTAGTGAATAAGTCCCCTGTAAGAGGCTCGAGGCACTTTATGATAGACGGTGATATGTACCCCACATATATCCCCAATTTTCTATGGGGGCCATTGATGTACGCTGCAGTGGTGATATCGATACGAACACAACGCAACCGAATCTACGCAGATGAGAAATACTTGGTTGATCTCCACGTACTAACTGCAACGGGGAAGCCGTATGATATGCAGTAGGTCTAATTTGAATCAAGTCTGCAGCGTGTAAAACTGCATGACCCCAACATGCATGTTGGCAAATTGCAATTCTGTAACAATAGTCGTGCAATTAGTTTCACTCTCTTGATGAGGGCTTCGGCAAATCCATTTTGTGTATGTACATAGGGCACAGAGTGCTCCACATTAATGCCGAGAGCCATACAATATCATTGTAGGCTTTAGAAGAAAATTCTATGGCATTGTCTATCCTGATTGATTTTATCCCATGTTCAGGATAATGCGCTCTCAAATTGGTAATTTGAGCAATGATCCGTGCAAAAACATGGTTCCTTGTGGACAATAGACATACATGTGACCATCTAGTAGATGCATCAATAAGTACCAAGAAGTACCTAAATGGTCTAGATAATGGATATATAGGCCCACAAATATCTCCTTGAATGAGTTCAAGGAATTGTAGTGGCTCAGCATTGATTTTAAGATAAAAGGGTATTAAAATCAATTTCCCTGTGGCACATGCAGTGCACACAAAATGTGAAGGTTTGGGAAATTTTACAGATTGCATTTGATGATCAATTGAATTGCTGATAATTTTCCTCATCATGCCAATGTCAGGATGACCAAGGCGATCATGCCAAATCTTGAACAACATGATTCTGAAAAATTACCTTATATGCATTATGTTGTACGGGTTTGATGTATGTGTAGTACAATCCAGTTGATAATGAAGGAATCTTTTCAAGCACTTGCTTGCTATATTCGTCATGTTTTGTAATGAATAGAAATTCATCTTTGTTGTCATTATGAGTTTCCACATGGAAACCATTTTGACGGACATCTTTATAACTCAATAGGGTGCAAGTTGAATCAAGATACAGGAGTGCATCCTCTATTATAAGCTGTGTACCCATGGGGACAATAATTATGGCTCGTCTAGAACCAACAAATAGCGTCACGACCAGCAATGGTCCTAACATTCCCCTTACTCTTTTTCAGAGTTTGGAAATATTTCATTTCCGTGAGTATAGTTTTAGTGGTACAACTATCCACTAAGCATATTTCTTCCTCCATTTAGATTGACCCCATAAGATAATCTATAATGAGTAAATCAAATATATTAAGATTTCACTCAAAAGATTATATAATACATACTATATTAAGTATCATATGACTTGATACAATACACACAATATAATGACAACAATACAAATACAATAATAGTAATATGGCTAATACAAATTGAGTTGTAAGGCAATTGGAGACTAATTGAGGTCTCAAAACATGTCATTGGACTTGAATTCCATGAGCATGTCATCAACACAAGCGATGTTGTCCAAATCCAGTGGGATATTGCCACTCTGTTGTTCGGCAGGAACATCTTTGGAGCATCCAACATCTTGAGTGTTGAAATGAGTTTCAAACTTGTCCGCTTGAACTTGTTTACCTTTGCCAATGGAGTTCTGGTATAGTTCAACCAAATGTTTGGCGGTATTGCACTTCTTTGCAGTGTCACTATTGCAACCACATCTGTAACAAGTTTCTGACTTGTCATTTTGGGTTTGCTTTTTGAAAGTGCCTTTGCCTTTGGTAGGACCCTTGAACTTCTAACTTTTGTTCTTGGACCATTTCCCCTTGAAGTTTTTCTTCTTGTTACCACCAAATCTCTTGTCACTCTAAGCATTGTGATGCACTTCAGGCAATGGTGCAGCACCAATAGGACGCATTTGATGGTTCTTTGTTAAGAGGTCATCATGCTTTTCTGCTTGACGTAAGTTGTAGAACAACTCGGAATATTTGGTGTAACCATTGCTATGGTATTGCTGCTGCAATAACCTGTCTGAAGGGAGAAATGTAGACAAAGTCTTCTCAATCGATTCTGCATCGGTAACGACTTCATCACAGAAGCGAAGTTTGGACCAAATCGTGTGAACTGCAGAATTATATTATGTCACTGATTTGAAATCCATAATATGGAGTAGTGACCACTCGCGTTTTGCTTCTGGCAGAATGATTGCCTTTTGCTGTTCATAGCGCTCTTTGAGAGCATCCCAAAGAGCCTTTTGATCCTCTTCCATCATATACTCATTCTTGATATTTGGATGGAGATGATGTCTCATGAAGTGTAATGCGGCATATTTGGTTGAGTCTTGAACCTGTGCGCCATTAAGATCTAGCACTATAACAGCCACAAGTGATTTGGATGTTCAATAGATTTTCACATCCATACACCATGTCAAATAGTTGACCATCAGGTTCGAGTTGCTTAAACTCCTTGTTGGCAAAGTGAGCCATGTCCTACATGAGAAAATCATGTATGGAATTAATTTACTGTTGTAAATTAATCAAGTATGTAATGCTTTGAATAATGCAAAAAATATCTCACAAGATGATTCTTGTATAAATTTAGGTATATAAGTAACAAATAAGCAATGCAATTGTCCCAAGATGTTGTATTTATTCTTGATAGAATAAGTCTTTTAACGACATTCATTTATTATTTTGTTACATTTTTTTTCTTTGGATATAAAAGTAATCATCATAGAAATGATGTAGACCTTTTAATAATGGAGCATGTTATACTATTGTAGTCCATGCTTTTGTCCATTATTCTTGAATCCAAAATTCTTATTAGTATACTTTTATTTTGCATTTTATCTACTAAGATATAGTAGATCTTTATTGCGTTATATGAAGAATCATATGTGTAATATGTAATTTCCATATGCACTTTTAATTTTTAGGACCGAAAGATCACACAAAATATTTGTGTATGCACAATTACTGATGTAATGTAATATAAAGCAAATTATTATAGACCGATAGTCAAATTTTACTAATATTAGACCGATGGTCTAAATACAATACATATACAATATATTACAAGACAGAGTGCTATTACAGGAAACCAAAAGGTTAGAAACATTAACAATCTATCTAACAAATACTGGTAATAAAAAAACATCAAATAACTAAATTAGAGAACTAATTTTTCTTATAAAAGAACAATAGCCTGCAGGCCACATTTCTTTCAACTCTCCACAGTGAGCAAACAGCCTGCGGGTTTTTTTTCTTTTTTTTTTCTTCCACCGTAGAGTAGGCCTGCGGACCTTTTTTTCTTTTGCTTTTCTCTCCGATGAGTGACAGCACATGGCCTGCCCTTTTTCCTCCGGAGTGCACAGGTTGCAAAGCCCTTCTTTTTTTCATTCCAACGAAGCCCACCATCGGCTGATATAAAATCAAGCAGCCAGGGCAGTTAGGGTTACGAGCCCCAACCATCCCTTTGAGCCAGCCACCACCACCAGCCAACACCATTGGGGCCGTCGTCTCTAGCCAGCAGCGCCGCCACCCCTGGCGCCACCAAGCGCCATCAATTGTTGGAGAGGCCCAGATCCGCCGCGGAGGCCGCAAAAGAAACGCATCAGCGCTGCCGGGACGGTCGCCGGTGATGGCCCGATGGACGCGACCTCGGAAGGAGTCGTCGGCGCCTCTGTTGGGTGGATTTTACGGAGAAGCCTCACCAGTGGCATCGGCAGGCCTGCCGGCGCCAGACCCGACGGGCCTGCCGACGCAGCCATAGCCATGGCGAAGTCTTTGGGCAGCTGCGGGTTGGTACCCATGAAGAATGGTGGGTGCACCGCTTTGGGCCGCCATCTACCCAGCGTTGCCTCCGGATCAGATTCGGTCGTTGCCGGCGACGGGAGTTGAGGTCGAGGATGGTGATGCCGTCGTAGGGCCCGTCCCAGCGACTCATCCGAAACACAATCCGGCGGCGTGGTGGTTCTCCACCGGGCGGTGTTAGCTTCGGCGAGCGAACCACCCCTGAAGTTCCCTCGCCAGGGTCTGCCATTGGCAGTAGTGGAGGGGCGTCTTGGCGCTCACCGTGGACAAGGCCGTTGGTGTACGGCGGCCACGCTCAGGCGACCGCGGCCAGTGCCATGGCCACGGTTCCAGGAAGTACGATGACCTCCATTGAAGAAAGGATGATGCACAGGAAAAGCAGATCGGCGGCGAAATGCAGGAATACGATGAACAGGGACAGCAATGAACATGGACGGTAAGTTCTGGAAATCCATCACGTACCCAAGGATGAAGGCCGGCAACCAACCAGCGAAGCCTACTAGCGTCGATGAGCGAAAGTGTGTCACGCCTGGTTTTTAAGAATAAAATTAGACTTCCGCTTGTGTACCCAGGACAAGTTATACACAAACCGTGACGTCATCATAAATCTCAGAATATATCCATATTCAAATTATTACAGCGTTCATAGAGTAACACAGCAAATAGTCTATTACAATCAAAGGGAAACTGAAGGTCAAAATAAATTAAACGAAGCGAAAGTGTCCATTGCACAGGCAATCGACTGATGAACAACATGCCTAGTGATCAGTAGCTCCATTGGGAATGAACACCCATTTTCCTCCTCTATATATGCAATGATGTGGAGAAAGCGAGGGTGAGTACTTGTCGTACTCCGCAAGTGTGAGAAAATATGATATGATTGGCTTGTACACGGTAGGCTAATAAGCAGTGTGTAGCAATCACTGGTGAAGATTATTAATTAGCGCTCTAATTACTGAGTGAAGTGATCAATCCCAAATCCATCCCAATTATGGTGCAGTTTATCTCAATTCATCCCAACCTTCCAAAACCATCCCACTAGTTAGGTGAGGATCCAGGCCGCTCATAACCATGAGCGCGGCTGTCATGACAGTTGTATACTCTGTAGAGGTGGCACCACTTTACCCAGAAGTTGTGAATATCCTTGTATGTCGTGATCGCGACTCATATCACACTTCCTTAGGTGTGAGGCAGGATTTCACTACGAGGCCTTTTTGAAGGGTCTTCCGTACGCGCACACCCGCTAAGGTTTCACCGAAGGAGAACTACCTTCGGGCACCTGTCCCAGGACTACCTTCCGGTGCCTTCTCGCTAACGAGCAACCGTGGGATACCTGTCCATAGAACGGCCCTCCGGTACCTGTTCTTTACCAAGGGCCCCCTCTTGCGTCGTTCGGATCCAAGGATAGCTCACTAGCTACTATTCTCCGATCCGTCATTTGGCTTACACAAAGACTGAAAGAGCACCTAATTACTCAGGTTGTGGTGGCACTGTTATCCTGGGTGACCGCTCCTTAATCCTACTGATAGAGCCCGAGCAAACAATCCATCAAACCTAACCTGTGCCATCAGCATCCACCACCGTCTCAGTTTGCTTAGGCCCTTTATGCCAACTTGCCATCATCATAATCACCACATCCATTCATTCATATATAAATTGACTCAATATTGTCCTATGGATACGTGGTGTAGGGGGTTTGTAAAATTATATAAGAAAGATCCAAATATTAGCAGTCATTAGATTTGAGTAAATGTAACTTTGTTAGTAAAGAAAACACATATGAGTTGTTGGATTTGAGTTAAAGTAACATTATCATCATAATTATGGGGATATTACTAGGATGGTGGAATTCTTTTCAGGGGTGGGTGAAAAACGACAGAGTTGGTGCATTATAGGAGTAGAGATAGAGATTACCTCATTACTTGCTACCTCATCATGTATGAAAAACAAAAGAATTCGTAATTACGAGATTTGGATTATCGAAATGCGTTAAATAGATCATTGAAAATGAAGTGCCAAACAACTGTTGTTTAAGAGTTTAGTTATATGGCCAGGTTGTATTGTCACTATTTCTTAGCCCATGTGTTTCTAAAAAAACAAAGGGCTATATCGTTCTTGTCCTCGTTCTAAGACCAATTTTGATTTTGCCCTTGCTTTTCAAAGTTATTGATTTAACCCCCCCCCCCCCCCCCTTTTTTTGTAACAAAGCAGCATTTTACCCCTATTCTGGCCTTATTGCAGCTACACATATTGAATCTAGGGTCAGGCACTTTAGGATAAAGTATGGTGCATTGGAAGTTATACTATAACAACAATATGATGATCGTCTTGAGGTAATCAATTTAACTTCTATCTCTTGAATATTTTATTTACTCGACCTTAGACCTCTATGCTAATTTATTTTATTTGTTTTGCTTGTAGGATCACAATGAAGCAAAGGGGTTGTATGATCTTTAATTTCCTGTTTTAATACATTGACTGTCATATGGAAAAAGGACATTGCAACTAAGAAAGGAGCAGAGGGCCTTGCTGAGGCTGTTGCAAACATGGAGGAGGCAACTTTGAAAGGCACTCATGGGCAGGAGGAAGAAGAGGAGAGAGGGATGCCAATGGAACCAGCTCAAATGTCTTTCGATAGTTATTCTGTTGATTCAACATCTTCAAGCAGCGAGAGGACGAGAGAACGATAATGGGAAAGGGAAGGAAGCAGCTTTGCCTGCTGCTGACCCTTGCTAACTTTGATGGTGACTTACACAATGTTTCTCAGAACTTTGGATGCATTACAACAACACTGCAACATAACGTTACTGTTCAAGGAATGCATAGAAAAAGAAACCTGAATAAACAAGTTAAACAAAGTCTATTGATAAGTTACGGAAGCTTGGTTTCACTAGTAGTGAGGTCGTTAAAGCTGTAACTGTATTTGTTAAAGTCCCAAAGCAAATGGATATGCCCTTTGCAATTCTAGTCCTAGGAGGGAGTTCATTCTCAACATGCTTGTTGATTAGTCCCAAATCAAATAGGCGTGTGCCCTTTTGTCAGGCCATTAGTATGAAGGGAGTACAAGAAAACAAAGGATCACTGGAGGACCTTCCTAATCTAAATCTGTCAGCATGATCAGTGGGATATATTACCCTTTTTACCAATAAAGATAGTGAACGCAGGCTATTTATCTTCTGTGCGCCTGCAATTGAAGAGTGTCGTTTGTTCCAGGGATATTTGGAATTTTATTGGAACTGATAATGAAACTATTAGGATGGCCAAGAACTAGAATTAATTAGAAATTTGGTTATTCTGGATTTAAAGATAACTGAACGGCAAAGCCCTCCCAATTCCCACCACTGACCGTTCCGTTATTCACGCTCCCACTCTTTGTCCCTGTCCTCCCCAAGTTGCGCCAGAGACACCAGATGAGCTCTGCAGCACAACACAGGCCGGTGCACAGGCACAACCCAAACGAAGCCTAGATTTGAAACTATTCAGAGTTGGTGACCAAACGACATACTGGAATTGGTTTAATTCAAATTCTACATCTTCAGAGTTACATGCTACCCAGAGAAAAGTAACAGAAATCTGCAATACATGACTAAAAGTTTTGCATCCAAAAAACAAGTCGAGAGGCCCAAAATCTCTCCAGGCTGAAAGCAAAAAAGAGAGCTAATAAGTACGAAGTAAAAGAAAATATTAAATTCGATAGAGGCTTGGTTAATAATTCATTACAGAAACCAAAACAGTTGAGTTACAAACACAAACAACAGTATCAGCATGCATTCTGGAAAAGAGATCAAGATCATGAAAGCAATATGGAATTTGAGACAAAACAGAAACGTAAAAACTGTAGTTCTAACAAATTGATGGTTACAAAACATTATGCAATCTAGGATCATAACATGTTTCAAAACTCTGCATTTGAGTCATTAAAATATCTTGGATAGGTATTCAGTGCTAACTATTTTCTAGTAGCAAAACATTGTTACAGATCATCAAAATTGAAGCACCCAGATGCGAGTCAGCTTGTTGTTGGGAACATCAGTAATGAGCTTCTATTGGTCGTTGATGGTGTAAGGGGTCTCTCTAAGTGGCTTGTTATGTTCTTTTTCTTTGTGTTCAGTAGAGTGAGTGGTGTTTATTGTACGATACATCCTGTACAGAACAGCCAATAAAGAACATTATCAGAAGTGACTTCCATTTCAGGTACTTGTGTCCTTGCTTGCTTTCCAATTAGCCCTTCCCTAAGTATTATCTTCTGGATATCATCTTTCGAAGGGCCCACATGAGTTTGTTTGGACCGCTCCACAACATGATTTATGCAAGAAGAGGTTATGTCACTCATGGTTGCAATGACCAGAACGAGGCTGTTGCATGTTTAAATGGGATAATTTGTGTCAAAGATGGGCATTGGAAATATATCATTCTAGAAACAGATTCATCCTTGCTTAAACAAGCTGATGATGATTGCTCCAGTGGGTGACATTATCAATGAACTGAAGGTCTTGCTACATAGATAGTTTATCTTAGCTCTTGTACTTTTCAAGCCTAGTAGAGAATATAATAGAGTAGCATATAGATTTATGGGTGCTGTTTGTGATGTGGATGCTGAATCTTTCTTGTGCAGTGTTCCATGTTATGTATCCAGATTAGTTGCTTGTGACACAGCAGCAACTATAGTTTAAAGGATTATTTATCCAATTAAAAAGTGCTTCAATATATGGTATGAACAAACACTTCTACCAACGAATAACAACGGCAGGCCCTTGATCAACCAGGCGAAGCTATAACACCTATTCCCCTCTCAGTCCACAAACCAAAATTCTCAGGTTCAGCATACTGACAGACAAATAAGTATGTACAACAGCTATACATGTGAATCGTGGTGACCTTCCATGTATTCAACTTCTACCGCTGCTAAGCATGGCTAAGCAAGACACACAACAAAATAAAAAAAAAAATACCTTCCGATCCCTGATCAGAGATAATCGTCAATGGATAAACAACAAACCCAACATGAAGAACCTATCCTATTGCCCGACAATGCAATAATAATATAGTACAACTTTCATTAATATGTATATATAAAAATAAAGGATCAGTATGCATAGAGCTATAGATGCTTGCCTTCAGCAGTGGGAGTTTCCTCAGCAATGTCCGCCTCACCTACATCACTTTCAGGCACTTCGTTCAGCACAACGAAATTACGCTGGCATGAAAATGGATGCCACGATGTAATGCTTAATGGAGATGAGATAAAACTTTATGTAGTGCTAGGTAAAAAAGTAAAGAACACGATGCAACTGGACTCACTTGATTTGAAATTGCATAGCTTACATTAGTAACAAATTACTCCAGTTTTATCCAAAACTGGTGTAAAAGAGAAAATTAAATATGATTAAGGGGTTGAAACATTATGCATGTTTGTTTACAGTTGGATCTTGCAACTTTAAACTTCCAGTACAACATGCAAGCCGTGCAGAGCATTAGAGGACATAAGTCAACTTTGTTCATGCATGATTAAGTTAACATGATGAAAACAAGCTGAAACATAGGTAAATTTCATTTATTCCACACCACCCCCTTCAACTCATATGTCTTGAGAAGGTCTTTTCATAATACATAATCCACCTAAAATGGAATTCTATTAGGTATGCCATACTTTCACAAATTTCTTTATTGCTTTGAAATAGCGAGTCCCGCAGATTTTAACCATTATCCTCACTAGTACTGGTACAACAGTCTCCTTTACTAACTTTAAATTTCAGTATATCTTAATGCAAAGATACGCACTCTCCTGTGTATTCTAGAAATATGTCTTTCAATTTCAGTATATCTTTGCTTCAGTTCAATGCGAAGCAATTCAACAAGTTAACACTTTTTTTGCGAGTTAACAAGTTAATACATAGGATGTGTTTGTTTCGACTCTCGTCTGCTCCGCTCCTACGCTGCTCCTCTGACAAATGCCACTGTAGCTCGGAGCTCTTTTCCTCTCTCCGCTCTCTTTCCTCCCAAAAACAACGGGGAGTGGCCGGAGCTGGGATTTCTAGCTTCGCCGCTCCTGCTCCCGCTGGCTGCCTGGCAGGCTATAGTGCCCGAAGCGGGGCGGCGAGAGCTGAAACAAACACACCCTCGCTACTTCATCCTACTCATCATTCAGTTCTTGACTCAAACTTGTATTCAAAATGTATGCTTCTTTGATCCCTAGAAATTTCAAATAACAACATAGTACTAGTATATTCCAATTATCAAACCAGAGTCTATTACATCTGCTAGCTGGCAACAAGTACACCTATGGGTTTTCTTTTCTGAGTATATAAACCAAATTAAAATTCAGAATCTGATCCTAAGCCGTACATGTTCGCTCTTTTTTTAAAAAAAATTCCTATTCGATACATGAAAAATGATGAAACCTTTAATAAGCCTATAATGTCACAAAAACTACGAAAAATATGCCTAGTTATCAGTGTCCAAATTGACCAGAGACGGATAATAAAAAAGAAATACATTGTGTGTAGAGAACAAGCACAAATTTGTGCAATCTTTTCTAATCAGAATAGCATATATACTTTGTCACTTGTACAATGCAAGATATCAAAAACAAACAACATGAAAACATAACTTGGGAGTAAGTTAATTGGAATTACTTACATTTAACATTGGCATAAAGTGGGGGAGAATCAGCCATAATAATTTCTTCTGCAACTTCTGGAAAAAAATTATGATCAATAAGGCTTTCTTTGAACCTATGAGGTGTTACCACAGGCAGATCATCATCATAACGGAACTTGGCCAGCAGATTGCCCATTCTGTTATAGTGCAACAGCCAGCCAAAGCAGCTGACAAGCACATCACCTTCCTCAGACACGACCTTTGCCAGCCAATCACCCTGCTCCTGGAAGCACCGGATCTCCATTACTGGCAGCTTGATCCGGTACTGAAACGACCAAACCTCGCTCTTGTAGTCCTGGAGGCCGAAGATCCTCAACTCTGTCATGGCGTCCTTGCTGCAGGACGCAGCAAGCATGCCCGACATTTCAAATAATTGCATGATATGGCGGGGGTTCACAGTTGGGGGTCCATTTGCCAGAAAGACTCTGGCCACTGTATCAAACACAAGAATCCTGTGGTATCGGGGTGCCTGTCTCTTCCGCCAATGAACGTGCAGGTTGTCATTGAGGGGTACTAGCGCATTTTGGATAGCTGGACACTTCCCGCTTATCAACTCTTTGTCCACAGGTGTTATTGAGCAAGTGACGCGCCTCGGGTTGTCTGAGCCCACCGTGTGCTCCCAGAACTCATTTTCACAATACACCTTAGAAGGGCGAAGGCTTGTTCTAGATAGTCTCCAGAACAGCACCCGGTACTCTCCCCGAAGGTTGGTGGTGGTAGAGACCGACAAGGTTTCTCAGATAGTACAACTTAAATAAGGACGCCACCTGGCGAATGGCCGGATTGCAGATGTAGCCCTAATCGAGGACAAGGGCCTCGCAGGATGCATGGCATCTGGAAAACGTGGACCAAAGATCTTCTCGACGCTCACCTCTGTGAATGTCGATGGCGTTGAGGGACGGGTGGTGCCTGTTGCCGTCTTTCCGGAACAAGCTGATGAGATGGAGGGTGGGCTGGTGCCGGTGGTGCGCGACGAGGAAGGCCGGGTCGGAGGTGACGCGGCGCCACTCCCGGCAGACGGCGCGGCAGCGGAGCACGGACTTCGCAGGGAGGCGGACGAGGATGTCGTGCAGGATCTCGTCGGGCACGCCGGCCAGGCCGCCCTGCCTCCTGCTTCTTCCCCTTGTCCGCATGGTCGCCCCGCCGGCCTTCCGTGCTCGTCGCCTTCGTCGGCGAGGTGGCTCCGGAAGAGGCTGGATCTGGTCTGATGCGGGGTGGTGGATGAACTAATTAAAATTTGAAAAATAATTCAATTTTAAAAAATTTTAAAAATATATTTTATGAGATCTTATTTTGTTGCATTAATTATAAGAAACACGATGTTTCAAACGGATTCGAAAATAAAATTGCAGTTTAGTGAAAAAATCAGATTGAAAATTGAATACAAATGGAATTCAAAATGGCGACACATGGCAGCTACTGAAAACAACCACGACAAAAGGTGATGTGTAGCTTTTCCAGGCCATCCACGGCAGCTAAAAAACCGTGGAGGCGGGTAGGCTATGTTTGTTGGGCTCTTTAATATATGGTGGGATGGAAGATGCTGAAGCATGAGGGTACAGAGGGAACTGAGGATAATGGGTAAAGCAAGGAGCTCCTCTCTCTTCGCCAATGCGCATGCACGGCCTCCATCTAGATCAGGATAAGCAGAAACTGGAGGAGGAAGCCTAGTCGGCGACGAGGGTTCCTAACGGTTGAGAATATAGGTTAGTAATTGGTCCTGTATCTGAGGATGAGAAATGTATTTTGTTTTTTGAAAAATGTACATTCAAGCACGAGTAGTCTTGTTTTGTAAGCAGTATTTGAGCACATAGTCTATACATTATAAATTATATATTTATGTTTTATAGTCTATACACGGTCTTTTGTTTTAGTTATTCTGTGGAGTTTGTTTGTTTTCATCGCTTCTCTTTTGGTGGTTGGTTTTTATGGTCTTTTATCTTCTTAGTTATTCTCTAGATTTTACTTGTACGTGTCGCAACCACGTCCGATAAAATCATACGGTTGCTCATCCAGGATCATTCGGGGTGCCACTTGGCGGAGCCAGCGACCATACAGTACAATAATTAACAAGAACACGCAAAACATGATTTAAATGGTACATGAATTCTTAATATTACAACATTGGTTCAGATAATTTAAGTGCGGAAACGTAGTTCGAAAACAAGCGAAAGTCAACGGAAGCTACTAATTACAACTCGACGATACAATTAAGCACGCCAGCCCACGGGTGCTTAATCTTCATAGGTCGGAGAAGCGGGAACCCACTCGAAGGTCCACTCCGAGGGTGCCTCCCCTTCCCAACCACCACAACCACATGCATCAAGGTTAGAAGAATCACCTGCAAAAATATTAATCCACAAAGCCTGAGCAACTAATACTCAGCAAGACTTATCCGTCAACGTGGCCATCTAATGACCGACTCCTAAAATGCAGGGTATTGGTGGAGGTTGATCGGGTATTGCGAAAACAGCGCTAATATTTCCATCCAGTTTTAGCCAAATTAACCGTAGTCATTGTGAATTTACTAAATGTGCCACTATTCTAAACAATCATGGATACATTACAACAAACAGAGTGAAATTTGCCTCTTTCATCATAATCCTCTATTTTCACATCGTTGCGGTGGAAAGGAACAAGTGCTACTGTTAACCACGAGGAGTGGCAATTATAATTGATTTACATCCTGCAGGAGAAACCCGAATGACACGACACGTGCACACCCAACTGAGTCACACGTGGCTACCTTTCGCAACATCGCGACAGTGTTGGCTCAACATCCATCCCTCCAAGGACATGGTCCTCCAGGCGATGCCCTGCATCCCTGTACGGCCCCAAGCCTTTCCCACTAGCACGAGCCCAAGAAAACAACAGCAAATTCATCCACCTTGCTGGTCCGTTCACCCAGAAAAAGGGATGGCCAATTGTCCAACAAAGCACGGTGAGCTACATCGGTTTCCTGGTCCCATATACCAGTATGCACTCGGTACACACCTCAAACTTGACCAATGCAACCGCACCCGATAGGGTTCCCAAATTTTAATCTCAATTAAGATCAACATATTGTTCGACTTTTCCTCTTTGGAATAAACACGAGTAGTCTCCGTACTACTCGGATACTACCGGATCCCTATCTTTTTAAGCATTGCATACTATCGAGGGCTCTACCAAAATAATCCACAGGAAACTTATCGAGTCATGCATCTAGGTTTTCACGGCAATATCCTCGACTTGGGCTTTTAACCCACAGTTCTCCGCTTCGACCTTTTCTAACTTGTAGGAAACCTCAAGCCACTCCAGAAGCACTTTCAGGCGCTCCTGCTCCTCTTCGGAACGGGAATGCTCTGCCTGTTCGCGAGCCTGGGCCATCTCCACAAGATCGGCCTCGAGCTCCGCGATGCGTGCCGCGAGGGCAGCACTGCTGTCGACGTCCGAAGGGGCCATCTGTCGAATCATGGAAAACAAGTAAATCCTCATCTCCGACAGGGAAACGAAAATTTATGTACCATTTTTCACAACTGCCCGAACGGAGAAAAATGGCGTGACCCAACATCAAAGGAATCGATAAAAGTGTGAATTGATTTCTATCTCCCACGTATAGCGGAGGGACTCCATCTCTCATGCAACTAAGGACAGAGTCATAAAAACACCTCCCCCCTTAGGAAAAGCCTAGAGAGTGAATTTAGAAGGTGAAACCCTACAGATTCTATAGGATTTTGGGAGTAAGGAACAGGCTGAACACAGAAAGTTAAAATTTTTAAGTCCTTCTCTCCTTGATTATTTTCCTTGATTACTTCACAGTTTCTTATTGCATTTTTGGGGTTGAACCTTTTTAATTAGGTGAATTTTACTACACATGCAGGAATGGAATAATGCCACGACCTATTCGTCCTCACCAACAGAAAACCCTAATGCGACATCCTCCGTGGCACTACTCGTTCTCTCGAGACAACTCGTTTTCTACACGGTCTAACGAGAGTTAGTGTACCTGCAGAAAATCACATCACAGAACAGGTATGCAATATGACCATGATAGTCACGACTCATGGCAACCGGCGGCAACCAGTAACGCCTTACCGTTAGCGGCCATGAAAAGCATCTCAGGCAAGATAGGTGAACCAGCAACGCGAACACCAAGCGACCATAAATATTATCCCACGGCAGGACTACGTACCTTCGTCGTAGTTCGTTGGTGCGTCGTTGCAATTATGTAACACGTACCTCCGCGTAGTTCGTTGGTGCGTCGTTACATAAACATAAATCAACTCAAAGTAAAATGCATGAATGCAAAGTTAGCATTGCCACCTTCCTAACCATAACTTCTAATAAGGGCTTTTCTATATCGTGCCTCACCGCAACGTAGTTTTTCAAAATAAGCCTCGTTAATTAGAGTACTGATCCCCGAAGAGCTCTGATACCACGTGTCGCAACCCCGTCCGATAAAATCGTACGGTTGCTCATCCAGGATCATTCGGGATGCCACTTGGCGAAGCAAGCGACCATACAGTACAATAATTAACAAGGACACGCAAAACACGATTTGAAGGGTTCATGAATTCTTAATATTACACCATTGGTCTAAAATAATTTAAGTGCGGAAACGTAGTTCGAAAACAAACGAGAGTCAGCGGAAGTTATAAGTACAACTCGATGATACAATTAAGCACACCAGCCCACGGGTGCTTAATCTTCATACGTCAGAGAAGCGGGAACCCACTCAAAGGTCCACTCCGAGGGTGCCTCCTCTGGATTCTCGTTCACCGGCGGAAGTTCCTGGTCGGTTCCTATATGATGAAAGTGCAGTGAAATGTTTAATGAAAAGAGTCACCAAGCTTTTATTAAAGATTAACTAGGGTTTCATGGTTGGGAATTAGGGTTAGACCGACACTGGCTTCGAGTATTAATCGTTTTAATAACTGCGACTATTTATCTAGGTTAAAAATGAAATTTGTACTTACCTCTCAAGATTATTTTTAATTGGTGGTACTCACTGAAATATGAATTTTAAGCTTTGGTTGAGGCCTAGGTGATTTTTCTAGACTTTACAATAATCCATCGAAGTTCCTGTTATTGGACTTTATAAAATCAGAAACCATATGTAAACCTTGGAATAAAATTATGATATTTTATGGTGTTA
Source organism: Oropetium thomaeum (assembly GCA_001182835.1). Lineage (NCBI taxonomy): Eukaryota > Viridiplantae > Streptophyta > Magnoliopsida > Poales > Poaceae > Oropetium > Oropetium thomaeum. The sequence continues at coordinate 1,249,289 of LFJQ01000009.1, read as the reverse complement.
CTCAGGGGAACCAAAGCTACAACTTTGTTTTTGGGGTCTAAACTTTTTACTGACTTCTACAATGTATTTTAGAAAATGGTATTTTAATAGGCAGATTGGGGTATTGTGAAAGTATTATATACAATTTGGTGGTCCTAAAATCCCCATAAATTTTCAGTGGGTGTGCTCTGCCATGAAGTACTTGTAGATCAATTTTCAGACTTAGCACTGCTCTACAATTTGAATTAAAATTCAAAAACAGCAAGGAGTATTTTAATTATTCCTGAAAATGTGTGGTCATTTCATAAAAAGTGTTTTAACAGAAATTTAGTCCTAGTCATGTAGTTTCTAAAAAGGTTTGGTTTGCTATTTTTGGATTAGTATTATATTTTCTATGAATTTTACAACTCTGTAGGTTTTCCTGAGATTTGAATAAATTGAAAGAGAGCCGGGCCCGCTTGTCAGCGACACTGGACAGGGGAGCGGCGCTAGGGCAGCGCCCGACGGCGCACCACCGGCGGTTTTCGCCGGAGGGAGAGTCGGCGGCGGCTTCCTTGGCGTCCACCGCACTCAGCGTGAGTCAGAGAGTTCGTTTGATGACGGAGGGGCGACGGGGCTCACCGGAGATACGCCGGCGACGGTGGGCCTATTACGGCAATGGCGACGGCGGTGTTCCGGCGGCTCGACGGTCGGTGGGTGTCGGGGCTGAGCACTGTGAGCTGCAGTAGAGGTCGGGGATGACGCTGGGCACGACGAGGACGAGTGAAAGTGGCCGGAAGAGGGTCGTCGACGGTGAGGTGGCGGCTCGGCGGGTGCTCCGGCAATGTCGTGGCGATTCCGTCACCGCTGCTTCACCAAAACCAGTGCGGTCAATTGAAACGGAACAAGGGCGACACGAGGGGCTACGGAAGGAATTGGAGAAGCTCTCACCGGCGACGAAGAATTTGACAGGCGGGCGATAATGGCGGTGCGGCGGTGCTCCGAGGGTGAATTGCTGGAGGTGGCTAGGGTTTCGGCTTAGGAACGGTTAATTGGATGTGGGAGGGTGTAGTGAGTGATCTCACGCACGTTGGAGAGGCTCGGTTTGGTTTGAATTGTAGGGGGGGCGGTCGGTCGTCGTGGAACAGGGCGGCGGAAATGGCGGCAGGGCAGCGGAGAAGAAGAGAGGCAGGGCGGGGAGGAATAAGGAAATCGATGAACGGGCGATTTGTAATGCACTGAGTCGGTTTGCGGTACGCGGGCAGTTGGCCGGACGGCGTTGCAGCGACGCGCTCGGGGCGAATTTAATCGGGCGGGCGGCTATGGTGAAGGCGGTCGCCGTTTCCCGTACGCGGGTAGGTCGCCGGCCGAGCGGAGCAGCGGCGTTCGCGGAGGCTCATCAAGTCGCACGTCGGGCTAGCTCGGCTTTAGGCGGCTAGGGGCGTAGGGTGGCGCGCCGGCGGGAGAAGACGGCATGGGAGGCGCTGTCCATCGGCAGCTCGGGTACTGTACCCGCTCCGACAACAGAGAAAAGAAACTGGGCAGTACAGAAGGAAGAGAGGAAGAGAAGAAAAGAAATAGGGTAGGGATTGGAAATTTGAATTTCAATTGCATTTGAAACCCCACTAAAATGGTTGAAGGGTTTGAAATGTAAAGGAATTAACAATCAAATTTTTGAATTTGCTATTTGTGTTTTCTTGAATACTTTTGTCTATTATTTGAAATCCCGACCTAATTAGGGTCTTGGTTGAGCAATTTCAAAATTTGAACGATTGTTTTCATTAATTTGATTTCTAAATGCCCTAAAAACTTTGAGAAATGATGGAATGGTTAGAAATAGAAAGAATTTAAATTTTGAAATTTTGGATTGCTACTGCATATATGAATTCTTTTATTAGTCGCTTGCCTTTTCTTCTACTATTTAAATTTCCGACAAGTTAGGGTTTTGACTTGTACGGTTTGAACAACAATTAAACCCGATAACCCTAAGTCCCATTATTTAACTACTAAGCTTCTCGCCGATTAGGGTTTTGATAACTTAGTCACGGGGGTTCGGCCCTAATCGCACGTTAATCCTCTTCCGCCTTATGAACATGAATCGCTACCGGGCTCTCTTAATTCACTTAACTAAAGTTAATAGAACTGCATAATTTGACATGACCCGAAGTAGTAATAACCCATTTTAGTTTTGCGGATTTGCAGTCATCTATTTAACTCCCTCTACTTTATTAAATGACAATGAATGATTTTTAATTCTTTACTTTGACGCCATAAATGTGCTTATTTATCGGATTGATCGCGTTTAAATTTTTGAGGTGTCACAGTACGGCTCTCTCACGTTTTATTTCTAGCCTACCTAGCTTGGTTGGGACTAAAATTCTTAATTGTTGTTGTTGTAGTAGGAGTAGTTTATACATTATAGTTTTTTCTTTAGTTAATACATAGCATACAAAGACAAGGAAAAAAATTGCAATCTCATCGTTGATTAAGGAGACCTTGATTTCAGCTCGATTGAAAAATATGATTTCTCCTATTCTCTTTTTTAAATAGGAAATATATTTCGACCAATGCATATAGTTTTTCATTATTACAAACCATTGGTTCAATGTGATACTTAAAAGCAAAGAACAAAAGCAGCACCGCCACTTTGACTTATCTATTCTTGGTCATGCACCTTCCATACACACATAACAAAAGTCACGAAAATCGCAGCTCGAAGGAATAATACAACAGACAAGAAGAAACCTTGACCCCAGTGATCAAAAAAAAAAAAGTAAGAAACTTCACTCCCATATATCATCTCATATTTATAGTCAGGATACAGGTTTGTTTGGATCCATGTGACTAACTATTTTTAGTCTCTGAACATTTAAATAGATGGACTAATAATTAATCACTTCATAGACTAATAGTCCCTCACACCCTGGTAATAAGTGATCATTAATGATTTCTCTCAAACGAATTGACCCTTATGCCTCTTATATCTTTTAAATGTGGTAGGACTAATTATTAGTGAGCGGCAAAACAAACTTTTCATGGTTCACAGGACTATCAATTAGTTAGGGCTCCAAAACCAGCTAATAATCTCCATCAGTAGGGTCACTTGTACATTTTGTTACCTGACCACGGGTTCTATCTCTATATGCATCAAGTTCAATGAGCATGACTGAGGTCAAGTCACAAGACAGTTTACAAACCGTCAAAAACCCGTCAAAAGCCGTGGTTCTTAGGAGCTATAGTAAAACCAAACCATTTACCCTAGAAACCGAACCTAACAGTGTCAGGTTCACGAGATCAAGGATCACCTTTGAATGAAATGTTGTCATTCTTATCGTGAAACTTAGGTAGCAAATAAATGATATGATAATGAAAACACATTGACAGCAACATCGTTAGTCGTAGACTGCTTTTTTATGACTTTATGTACTACTACACTGTCATTAGTTAGGCATCTCGCTCAGCCGAAGGCTCTGAAAAAAAAAGGTCCTTCTTTGCTAAGGTAAAGAGAGAAATTATCTACTTCCTGAACGCTGCATGAATCATGGCGTATAACCTGCTCAAGGTGGTACTTTGTTTAGTACATGTGTTAACGGTAGCTATTAATTTTATGGCAACTTGATAACGCGGAAACCATTTAAAATTTTGAAAATAGTGGATGCGCGGTCAAGAATCACCATGCATGAATAAATATATATGGACAATATATATAAAGTTTTTGCTGTTGCATAAACTGTGTGGCTACGAAGTACTAGCCTATAATGTCCTATAGGAGTATTATTCTTGTAACATCTCGATGAGATCAGATGCCTTTCTAGTCAAAGTCCTAGCTAGTTGGAGTAGTTTCTGACAAAATGGACTAAAGATGAAGTAGCTGACCACGATAATGATGGTGACATGTAAAAAAGATACTAACGACCAAGTACCAACATCTATTGGATATGTATTATATATTTTCTCATTAGCTGTCAACTTGCAGCTTTAGCTCATCCTTATGACGTACCAAGCCATAATAACACACTCACGCAATTTAACATATAACAAAGGTTCTCATAAATTTTTGAGTTGTTTAGAGTTACTGCAACAACTTATTATTGCAGGTGTCAATGTAAAGTAAAGAATGTTAATTTGGTGATTATCACGCGCACGGTGTGCATATATAACTTTTAGGGTTTTGTTTTGCGACGGCTATAACTTTTAGGTACATGTTTAATTAGTAGAGATGACCGAGTTTATCTTGTGGGTTGAAATGGGAATAATGTGTCAGAGTGTGAACAAATACGACTTGTCTGCACTATCAGGCCTTTGAGTATGCCTGAGACGACGCTAAAATCTAAAAAATTCATGAATGCTCAGAAACGAATAAAAAAATCACAAATGCTATACTAAAAATAGATTTGAATGCAATAATACCTGCGTAGGGCTACCCGTTCAATCGAACTGTGGAAGAACCAGTGAAGGGAACACAAACATCATAAGTCACGTTCCCAGACTGCACTTTTCTTGCCTCTTTACAACTTGTAATTTTAAATTCCAATAGAAGCAGCAGCTTGCAGTTTGTACCAATAAATAGAAAAATTGTCCACTCGACGCCGAGACCAAATATAAGTAGCCCCCCAATAGTTCAAGGTCCCCAAAGCAGAGCAAGGAAGCAGGCAACAACAGGAGGGAGCAGAGCAAAACCAGAGAGCAGACACTGGTGGGAATAGAGGTACTAGAGAGTAGTAGTTCAGAGAACAGTATAGGAAAGCAAACAGAATGGGGCAGTGCTCATCCTCTTCCTGGGAGAAGGAGGAGATCAAGAACAAGAAGAAGAGCGGCGTGGCGGCGGCGGAGGCTGGCAATGGATTCACGAGGTGATTTTTTTGTGTCTTGTGGTTTTCATGTGACGTGTTTCTTATTTTCCAACTGCATAAGTGACTGAGCTAATTAATAAAAACGTTGGATCTTGAACATGCAGCTGGAGGCAGGAGAAGCTGGACAAGCAAGCGCCGCGGGCACAGAACTGGAAGGGCATGAAGCGGGTGTCCAGCAAAGACAACCTTGTTCTGGCTGTGTCGCTGGACGCAATCACCAGGATCGCGTAGCACTTATATATGCTTTCCCTTTGGTTTCCCTCCCCCCATAAGCTCACCTCACTCCTTGCCAGATGCCAGATGTCTTCCTTTTGTACATATACAGAATGATGAGGAAATTCTGGTAAGCGAGGGAGCGTCGCAAAATTCACATTTCCGGTCGGCTGAAAGCTGTTTTGGTAAATTTTGCAAGGGATTCCATTCCATCTGAAGAAATTCAATTCCGAAGGAACTCGGCAAACGATATCATGTATTTCAAACGGAGCCACACTCTGGGTTTGGCATTATATAATTAATTAAGGTGGTGAATTTTATATGGGACCAGCCCTTTTCTCTCCTACTACAAAGATATGCAGCTCTACTACGTATTCGTTAAAAATAATTATAACAAGTCTATGTGCTGTTGATGTTATGGGCAATCACTTTTTAACATTGTTTTTAGAGGCTAATTGTCATTTGACTCAAATTAACAAGAGTCGGGTCAATTTTCCACCAAAGTGTTCTAAGATAAAGTTATATTGGGACGGTTGAAAAAACAAGGTTACATTGACAATTTGGCCTTCAAAATAGGGTCCGAAAAGCATTTATCCGTTCATGTTATTGCCATTATGTCATGTAGCAATGAGCACATGTGTTTGTGACAGAAGGTGCTATGACTTTGTTGGCAAATGTATCTTGTGTGGAAACACATGTATATTACTCCTACCTTCTAAAAATGTAAGCACTCTTAGGTTTGGTCAAAGTTGAAACACAATATCATAATATGCAAGTCTTTAAATTAATAATGTTTGATTTTATAGATAATATTCGTCAAATTAAGTTGAGAGAATGTAGACTTCAACCAAAACAAGAAAATGCTTATATTCTTTAAAGGAGGGAGTACTAGAAAAGTAAATTTCACAAACATACAATAATTGTGCTCTTATGACATAAAACTATAATTAACTTATGCGATCCATTCCACAAAACGACAGCTATTTAATCTCTAAGTATTAAGAACATACGTATCAGCCTATGGTAGAGTCCTCAGTCGAAACATGAAGTACCATAGGCTGACCGGCTACACCGATGAAATTTTTTAGGGCCCCATTCTCTGGCCAGGTCCTTGGCTGTCGTCTCAACGCCAACACTATCTACCCCTCCTTTGCTTGTTGCTGAAAGCATAAACTTTTCTATCGGCCATTAGAATCGTTGAACTGGATTACGAAATTTAAACTGTTTGTTTTTCTTGCCGAGATTTAAACTCATGTGACTTGTGAGCACACTAGAGGGTAATTCAAGCCTTGAATTGAACACTTTAAACTGCGTTAAGAAACATTTTTTGGTACTCTTGGATGCCGTTGGGCCGTGTCCCATTTGTTACTGGGCCTGTCCTGGGACTGTACGAGGCACACACCCGATTGAGTCAGGTCGCCGGCCGCCCACGCCCACGCCCACGCCCACGCGGTCCATCAGCTCCTTCTGCCGTCCGGCGATGGCGACGCGGTAGCCGGTGGCCATGGCAGTATGGAGAAGCTCATACTGCTCTTTTGCTTCCATGCGCCGTTCTGGTTCCATCAGGTGTCTGCTCGCCCTACCTAATCTCCCTTTTCTTTCACCATCTAATGAGAATCGTTTTTTCATTGAGCTCTGGATTCCCTTTGTTGCTAGTCCTGCACTTTCATATACTAGGCGCTAGCCCACCAAATTGCACCGCCCGGGGAGAACTGATTTCAGATATTCCAGATTGGGGTTAGCTCAATGTTTACACGTTGGCTGGTCGTCTAGTCGTTTCAAGGAACCGACCAGACGATTAGTCGCAACTAATCGCGACTAGGGTCGATTAGTCGAGCCCTCGTTGCCCTGTTGTCCTCTAAATGTTTGGCCTAATCGAGGTATGTAATATACTAGAGGGAAGCAATCACGCACTTGATGAATCCATCTCAGCGCTGGGACGGCGCATAGGCGGCGCTGGAGAGTTACTGGCGCTGCGGCGCCCGTGGAGGCGGCGTAGAGAGGTGGAGGCGTGTCCTGTATCCCCTGTTGCCTTGTCTGGACCAGTATGTAACCCTAAGTACCCTATTAGGCCACGGTAAACAGCCTATCTAAAAGACCTCGGACTGGTCACTGGACTACCTAATGGGACGACTCATCGAAATGAGCCGCTGACTAATCGGACGACTAGCCGACCACGGTAACTAATTGAGTTGGTTGCCCTGGTGCTGCAATTCGGATGACTTGTAAACATCGGGATAGCTAGAGCTTGTTTGTTTATACTGATCTTAATAAGACTAGGAACTCATGGGAGGGGTTATCCTAGAATAATACTGCAACCATGTTGCAGATTTTGCTTTAATTATATTCTAGCAGCAATGTTGGACTTCTGGTTTCCTCAGGATTGCTTGGACATATTAGTCTGCGCTGTCTGAAAAAAATAATGGCAGGTATTGCCCTAAGATAAGTAAATTGTCCTAAAGACATGTTAAAATGGAGAGAGCGATGTTTTGTGCCGAGCCATTGGTTTATGGTCACTAAGGAATAGTCTTTTTTTTTTTTTAGATAGTCACTTAGTAGTAGTCTCACAAATGGAATATGAGTATTTGTGAAAGAAGGGTTCGAAGAAGGAAATGATAATATATGTAAGCTCACTCAAAACATGCTCTCTAAATTGTTGGCAAGATCTGATCCAAGCCAAACAATGGAAGCAACTGCTGTTATAATTTTTGAGTTTTCAGCTTCCATGATTTCTGCTAATGAAAAGTAAACTTCTTAATAATGATTATTCTTTACCTTCTTGTCATATATTTTATGTGAAAATAAATCAATTGTTCTTGTTATACATACTACTCCGTTTTTATTTATGTGTCGTTAGGACATGAGAGAGTAAGTGTATTGTAGTTCATATTCCTTGTCTGAAACGACAGGAATTCTAGACCGGAGGGAGTACAACGATTATTTTGCGGTGCTTGGTCTGCTCAGAGTGATTCAATCTTCCGATGAAGTGAGAGGGTGCATCAATACATAATGAATCTGTCGTTAGAATCAGAGAGGGACATTAGTATCAGAAAGAAAAAGAAGTCATGCTTTTTAAATCACTAGTATCACAGTGCATGGAAGAGAATTAGACGGGTAACATGTAAACATTAAAATGATACCAATTAAATCACTTATAGCACAACCAACATACATTACCACTCACTATGCTGTCAATGCAATGTTTTAGAGAACCTAATGACCAATAAGCGGAAAAGAAGCTCAAACTACTCAACCTGGGGTGACACGTCCCTCTATCGTTACCCCTAAGGTATTGTGTGTATGGATGTGTGGGTGGTGGTTTGGGTGGGGCTGGGAGAAAATCTAAGCTACCCTCCAAAAGAAGCTCTACTGACTTCACACAGTTCTCAAGCACGATAACAACGTAGTCTCAAGTTCTTATATAGTACATGGATTATTTAATTTCCATGCAAGTTCTTTTTAAATATTTTTTAGTAGTAGTTGAATCATGTGTATTTATTGCTTTTTCAGTGCCTATAAAGTGGTTACTATACTGAGGTTATATCAAGATTTCACTTTTAGAGGCATTTTTGCAGGCCTTGTTATGTGACTAACCTCGGGCCTTTAATAATTTTTATTAAATATATCGATCCAGAAATATTAGAGCAGATTGATTTATGGATGCATGTTTCTTTGCACTGTTATTAGGCAAAAGAAAAATACTATTTACTTACATATTTTCTGTTATAATGATGCTGATTTCCTTTTCTTTGCACTCTCAGCTTGGATTCTCTCTTGGTGTCCTGAGGTACTATGCTGATGTCATCTATGTTAAGCTGGGAGCAGAGATCAGTAAGATTATTGTGGCATCGGATGACACTGAGTTTCTGCAGGGATCGAGGTATCTGTGGAAATGACTTGAGCTGTGGACACTTCTCTAAATATAGAGACTGGAGAGTTGTAAAGTGAACCAAGTTCATCGGTAATGATATCAAATTTGCACAGTCACTGAAGTGATGTTCCTTTTAATGAACTAAGTTTGTGTAGGCATTCCTCCTGCTCCTGGTTAAAGGATGCTAGGTGACGGGATGAGAGGTCCAGCACATGAACAGCGGCAAGGCTTTTAGATGGAAGGCACCCAAAGAAAAGCCCATAATGGTCCAAGGATAGTTGAATACTGAAGGGTTTCTTTAAATCAGTATGTTCCTTTAAAGAGTTGGTACTGGTTGCCTTAGCAGAGAGCCAATCGGATACTGAGATATTGATCCCTTTTGATGATGCTGGTAATGGTAAGGGCCCTATTAAGTTTTTGCATTGCTTTATGTAGATGTTACGGAGGCGAGAAAATGCATGTCTTTTAGATTCTACACCTGCCCATTCTTTCAATTGCTCCATATTTTCAAACAAAAGTTCTTCGAGTGATGGGAATACAATTGCAGCATCACCATAAAAGTCTGCATTAATGTTTTCCACTGCTTTGAAATGCCTTATCTTTAGGATCCTCAGGAAGGGTAGGCTCTCAAATGGTGGAAGTGTCTTCCGGTGATGGCATGATGCCAGTTCGATGGTTTGAATGTTGGGTAAGTACTCTTTGGTTAACCAAGTAGGGGATGTAGTCCCCATGGAACCAGTAACATGCAGTTCCCTCAAGTTGCAATTTGGCTGTAAACCCTCAAAGACACCTTCATGCTCAATCTTGTTAATATTTTCATCTTGCAGTTGATTCCAGCACAGTGATATCTTCTTCAAATTCTGCTTTATTTTCAATCTTGCTTCAGATGATTCTTTCTCAGATATCACGTTTTCAAGATTCTTAATGGTTAGCTTCCCTCGAAGTTCATTCAGCTCCTTTAGTTGATATATTCTATGCCTGCTATCGTTCATCACATGGTACTCTTCTAAGGCATGGAGGAATGTTAATCTACCAATATGTACAATGCCTGAGATTGTTTTTGATGGAGCCATTAAGTATCTTAACTGGGTCAACCTACTAATACTCTTTTGCAGTATCTTGTCCTTATAATTGAACTGTGTATTCAGACTCAGCCTTTGCAAATGGTAGAGTTTGAACAATGATATGGGAACATCGGTAAACATTCTGCTTTGACTGATATCTAGATACCTAAGGTGGACCAAATGCTCGATGTTATCTGGCAGAATACCATCTTGATGGCGTAGCACCAGAACTCGTAAGCTTCTTAGCACAGGCAAGCGCAGTGTCTCTTCAAGTATTTCATTGAAGTTGGAATGGTGGATACCATACCTGGAAGCAGGGTCATGCTGCCATATTATTAAGCTCCGTAATCCTTTCTTCAGTTCATTTTGTGTCAAACTTATGAACACTTGAGAAATATTGCTTGCATTGACATATAGGTGTTGGACATTCTCTGGTACAGTAACATGGAAATGATCTTCAATACGGAAGTGTTCTCCACTGGAGACCGACTCTGCAAAATCATGAAGCAAATCATGAATGATATAGTGGTCATTGAGATTAGGTGCCTTCTGAATGAATGAAAGCTGTAAGAGATCTTCGATGTATTCATGATCACTTTCATCTTGGGTTTCCTTTTGAATGTATCCTTGGGCTCTCCACATCTGTATGAGGACATCACTTCGAAGTGGGTGCTTCTTAGGGAACAATGCAAGGTAAACAAAGCACTGCTTCAAATGGTCTGGAAGATGCTCATAACTGAACCGCAGAGCTGGTATAATATCATCTTCCTTCTGCTCAGTATGCCATAGTTTGCTTCCGAGGACAGCCCTCCAATGGTCTTCATGCAGCTTCAGTTTCAGTTTACCACCTACCGTTTTGGCTGCTAATGGTGAACCGGCTAATTTTCTTGCTAATAATGTGCCAATATTCTCTAATTGAGGAAAAGCTGCTGGAGTTGCATTGTTAAATGCACATTGTTTAAAATGTTCCCAAAAAGCTTCATCTTTCAGGCCATCTAAGTGCATAATATCTGTTGCTCCATTGATTTGTGCGACGTCATGACTTCTAGTAGTTAAGACTACTTTGCTTCCTTTACTGGCAAACTGGAATGGCTTGCATAAATTCTCCCACTGGCTGCTCATTTTGTTCCATATATCATCAAGTACTACTAGAATTGTTTTCCCATTCAGCTTTTCTTGAAGTATTCGTTGAACTTGATCTAAACTACTGCTGCTGTTCATGTCAGCTGGGACCGAGCCATGCCATGAAATCCTTCTTCTACTACCTCTACTCCTTTTCAATCGACATTCCTGTGCGCATGCCATCTCCTTTGTTAGGCGTTCAGCATTAAAATTTTCTGAAACATGGATCCACACCATGAAATTGAATTATCCTATAGCACGAAAATGGCTATATACTCTCTGCACTAGTGCAGTCTTACCAATACCTGCAAGGCCAACGACAGATATGACAGAGTATGGTTGGCTGGTTTCATCATTTCTTTTTACAATTAAACTCGTTAGTTGTGCTCTTCATCAACACGGCCATAAAATTTTGTGATCCCCAGCATGGAGGTTGTTCTGCGCCAATGAGTTGATGGTTCTGTTTCCGATCCTCAAGCTTCATTAACTTGAGAAGTGTTGGCATTTCACTAGCAACTTTGTCAAATCTATCCACAATAGCAATCGGTTCATTTAGATCTTCATCACAGAAAACAAAGTGTCTGAAAACACGAGCTGACCGTGATACTGTGGAGCTGGTTCTAGTGGATGTAGGGGGTGTAGTGAGTGTTGTTGTGAAGGTGGCTGAAGAGGAAGAACCTGCAGTAGAACCACCTGAACTGGTGAGATCTTCAGCTTTTGCTTCCAGATCTCGATAGTCAAATAAGTCAAGAACATCTTGTGCATGATACACAGCATCTTTGATGCTCCCCAGCCAAGTTTCCGATACGTCGATTTTTTGTTTGCATCCTTTCAGCTTCGTCCACCACAGTATTGATCTTGCAGAGACTCTCATCAAGCTTTCTCAGTTTTTTCTTTGCATCATCCCTCTGGTATTCATACTGATCTCCTGCATAACAGCACACTTGGTCAACTAGCTTGGCAATGCCAGCTGAAGCCATCCATCCTCCTATTGCTGAGACTGCCATGGTAGGTAGCATCTGATGCTGGTGTCTGTTTGCTGCATAAAAGGAGTGGATGCTGTTATGACAAAACTAGGCATTTTGATGTTGCCAATAGAGAATCTTGACTAAAAAATAAATTATGTAAACTTCGTCGAACCTTGCCATCCTAGAAGTCTCAGTATTTTGGCAGGTCTATTGCTGCTTTGATAAAACAGTACTTGTTTTTTCTTCTTCACTGGTATTTTATAAATTCATTCTACTATTAGCCACATAAATGTCATTTTGTGTCATGTGCAGGATTTAACTATTAGTTTTTAGCTGTTATATGATGTCCTCATGTAAGCTGAGGACTTGAGGTTAATTTATGGTGCTTGTCAATGATTGGATTATTGCACAAAATCGTATTGGACAATGTACTGAAAGGGACATTTACTCATATTTGCATGGACTGAAAACTTAGTTTTATCAGTTTACACGAATCAACAATGCATTGGCATGGTGCTCTTTTAATGTTAGAGTTTTTAGTGTTATAGTATAACAGTTTGTTCTCAATTAAAAAATGAAAATGAAATAGTGATGCCCTTGTCTAGTTAAATTCTAGAAGAATGTTAAGGAAAGAAGGATGTTCTGTATGGTTGCTTCTTAATCAAATCTATGTTCCAATTAATGAAATTTTAGAAGTTAATAACAATCGGAATATGTCTCCCTTTTAGTATCTCCAAAAGGTATTCTTAAGACCTCCAGTTGTATTCCATGTTCTCTTTCTGATTAGTTAATTACTAGTATGACTTAATTACTTGTATGACGTGATATGTTTTGACATCCATGATCCCTGATGTTGGTTTCTAGTTTCTGCATAACAGCACGCTTGGTCCACTAGCTTCTAGGTCTCAATATTTGGAAGATTTACTTTCTTCTGTACTGCAACTTTATCCACACCCATTCTATTATTGTCTGCATAAACCTGGTTTGTGTGTCATATGTAGCACACCGTTCAAATATTTGTCCTGAGCTGTTATGTGATGTCTTCGTCTTAATTGAAGTTAATTTGTCTTCCTGGTCGTAATCAGAATTGTTGCAGAAAGCCATATTGGACGATACGCTTAAAGGGAAATGATTTATCATTTGCATGGTATGGTGCTGCATAATTCATTTCACAGCTTTGTTTTGTCAGACGAATCTACAATGAATAGGCATAATATATTTAATGTTATAATTGGTAGTTTATAGTGTAATAGTTTTTCACTCAATAAAAGAATGAAGATATGAACAGTGATCAATATCCTGTGTAACCCTTATCTAGTTTTCATTATTGAGATAGAAATTACCAAGAACCTGCAGGATCATTACCTCTCTTGTTTTCTTTGTACGACGAATAAGGTTTTTGTTTGCCAACTGCTCCGTCTCGCCTTGTCCCCTGATGTACCATTGGATTCGTCGCATCCACTATGTAGGAGAGCCTTCTTTTGTCTGTAATAATGCTCCAAAGATCCATCAATATCTTATCGTGAGAGATACTGTATTGTACTTATAATTGTTTGTTGAGTCATATGTGACAGGGCAACATTTGTTTATGCCTTCATTATTGTCTTGTTGAAGACTTAGATCTAACCTGGTGCAATTCTTGCGGAGAAACTCCGCAGAACATAGCACACTTGACAATGATACAAACTACACAAACAAGAAATCAATGACGACGACGAGCTTCTTTTTCTTCACTGGAGTTTACTAAAACTGGTCAAATTATTTCAATGAGAGAGGTAGAGGCAAAGTGGTGTCTTGCCTCTGCCTATTTGTTTATGCCCTATAGCTGATGTTTCACATCGTTTTCACACGACCCCTTCCCTTGCTCCACGTCGTCGTCATCTTGCTACTTTGTAGTTTGTACAGCTCTTGTGCGTGTAATGAGTATATATGTTTTTTATTTTTGTAAAAAGAAAGGGGCTTAAAGTACTGTTGTGCGGTATATCTTTTACAATTTATATGTTTTTTTTCATCATCAAATTTTGAGTGGTTTCATCCATTCATCTAGGACTCAGAACTCAAGGGCCATTAAATCCGGGACAGCATCTAACAAGAAACATGGTTGATTCAAGCCCCTACTCAACCCATGATGGGTTACAAGTTACAAGCCCTAAGGCAATATTTGAACTTAGCGCTTTCAAAGTTGAAATGAAAAAATTTATAGGTTCCATAAAGAGAGCACCAGCCGGTGACTGATCATATGCGAAGTACATACTATCATATTAGAACACTCGATTTCTGATTCTATAGGCACGTCTGAGGTACTGCATCCCGTTTGTTATACAAATGCAAACAGTGTCAGGCTTAAGCTAGTTACCCCTTCGCAGGTCTAGCCCATTTTTTTTACAACACCAGCCAGCCCAGTTGTGCCTTACCCTTCTAAGTTCTAACCCAAATTTGATATTTTAAACCAATCAATTCCCGTCAATCCTATATATGGCACCCTGGTGCTACCTAGCAGAATCATTTTTGATTCTATCCGGAGAATCACTAGAATCATTACCAAACGGTATTTTTCACACGTGATTCGAATCAGAATCGCTCGAAACATTTCAATCTTTTTGTACTAGAAGTGAGAATCACCCAAAAAGGTGTTTCAAGTGATTCTGATTCACTTCCTTCACATTTTAGCTGAATCTGAAACGTTTCAACAAATAAGTCAAACGATTTCATAAAAGTGATTCTGATTCAATAGAGAAACGTTTCATTAGAGAATCCGAATATAAAACGTTTCTAAGAGAATCTGAAATCGTACAAAATGCACCCTAACCTAGTACTAGTATTTAAGTACTTTTGTCTTAAACCGATCCAATGTCAACTTCATTTAACTCATGATATTTCTTTGTATTAGTTCTTTCTTTCAGAAAGAGGTAAGGAGGCGGCATGAGATGGAATAGGGCCACATTATAAGGGAGATGATGGCAGGTCAACTGCTCTTTACGAGTGCTTAGACTGTTCAATCAAACGGTTTTTGTACCTGTAAAAGTCTCTAGCAAGACATGCATATATGGTTTTTGAATCCACTAGGAAAAGTTTGTACCTTCCTGAATTCTAAGGATCAATAAAGGACAGTGTTTCTTAAAAATACTTTGTATTTAGAGATCTACTCCTTACGTTTATAAATAATTGACACTGCTAACTCTTTTCATCATCTTTGACCATTCGTCATATTAAAAAAAAATTATGAGAAATATCATATACTCCTTCCGTTCTTTTTACTTGTCGCCGTTGACTTTGACCAAAAACTTTAACCGCTTGTCTTATTTAAAAAATTAGTTTAAATATATAAAATTAAAAATTAAGATTCAAAAATCTTTAATAATAAATCAAATTTTTAAAAATATTTGATATTCTTATATTTTTGAAAATAAGATGAATTGTCAAAATTATTGGTCCAAGTTAACGGAGACAAAAAAACGGAGGGAGTATTTCATTATGATTGAGTCCATCGCTAAAGTTATTTGAAGCATTACTTAAAATTTTATGCATTTAACTAAAATTTTAAATAAAATAGATGGTCAAATTTCATGCTAAAGACAATGGCTTCAATTATTTGTGAACAGAAGGAGTAATTATTTTGGGGAAAATCGTTTGAAGCACCACAAATATCGTAGAGTGCCGGACCACTACTACCAATGTCCATTTCAAGCTATCATTTTTGTTGCACAAATGGAATTTCACATCGTAGTCAGCCCTCATCAATTGCATAAGCTTGCATCGTGTCTTAACACCTTTATGATCATGCTTAACCATTGTAATCCATATGTAAAAATTATAAAATTGATAGATCGGACTAAAATCCATCATGCCCGTTGCATGCTCTTAGTGCGTAGGAATTTCTTAGATTTTAATGTAGCCTCACAATCTCTTCTTTTTATGAAAAAATAAGTTCATTAAGAGAGAAAAAGATAAAAAATTGATTTCTTCTATGTACTATCTCCATTTATTAAATATTATGGCTGGTTAAATTTAAATTTGAAGTAACAAGTGATAACATTTTGTTTCCCCGCAAATAGAAGTGATAACGTTTTAATGAAACAAACGATGCTGGCGACTGATTGATGGGCCCATACACAACAGACTTTGAATGCATCTGGCCCAAATCAACCTTACTGGATCAAACCACTCCACTCCACCTTGCAGCAACAAGTGCTCACCAGTCACCACTACCCGCCGCCGCTCTGAGCCCAACACACGCAAAACCCTCGCGAGCTCCCTCACCTCCGGCGCCGGCGGCAGCCATGGCCGTCCGGAACCCGCCGAATTTCGTCTACGTCGAAGCCGCGACAGCAGACATCGCACGGCGCGAGGGCACGGATCCGCAAACGCTGGAGCGGGCCGCCAAGGTCGTCCTCTGCCACATCAACGCCTCCGTTCCCAACCCGCCCGTCTCCGCCGATGCGCGCCTCTCCGCGCTCGTCCCCGCCGCCGCCTCGGATTACAGGGATGGCGAGGACCGCATCAGCGCCCTCCCCTTCGCCCTCCTCCGCAACATCGTCTCCCGCCTCCCCACCAAGGACGCCGTGCGCACCGCCACCCTCTCCACCCGCTGGCCCACGGTCTGGCGCTGCTCGCCGCTCGTCTTCGCTGACACCCACCTCCTCCAGGGGCGGCCCGTGCGCGCCGACATGCCGGGACTCGTCGCCGCAGTCTCCCGCGTCCTCGCCACGCACCCGGGCCCCTTCCGCTCCGTCCACCTCATCAGCAGCTACATGGGCGCGTACCAGAGGTGGCTCGCGCGCTGGGTGCAGACACTCGCTGACAAGGGCGTCGAGGAGCTCGTGCTCGTGAACCGCCCCTTCCCGCTCGACGTGCCCCTGCCGGCCTCGCTCTTCAGCATCGCGACCCTCTCCCGCCCTACCTGGGCATCTGGAAGTTCCCTGACACGTCTGCCCTCCCTCGTGGCCACGGCGCGGCGTTCCCGAACCTTCGTGAGCTCGTCCTCTGCGCCATCGACATGCAGAGCAGCGACCTGGAGTTCCTCCTCGCCGGAAGCCCCGCCTTGAGACCCTCGGCATAACGGGGAACCCGAAGGGGGTGCGCCTTCATCTCGCCAGCCCGCGCCTCAGATGCGTGCAGATCTGCCTATGCAATATGGAGGGCATCGTTGTGGTGGACTACCCAATCCTTGAGCGCCTCTTCCTGTGGGGATTCAGGGACAAGGAGGGCTCCTGCAACAGGTTCAAGATTGGCCATGCCCCCAAGCTGCACCAGCTTGGATTCTTGAAGCCAGGAAGTCACATGTTGGAGATCGGTGACACCATCATCAGTCTTCCGATCAACGTACATTCGATTCTCCACTTTTATGGTCATTCTATTATTATGTCTCTGTGATCTACTGATCTTTTCTTCTATTGCTTATGTATCCCCTGAGTTTCAGTCAGGAATAAGGGCAATCCCAAGCACCATGGCTCCTGGTGTCAAGATCCTTGGATTGCACGTGCGTTTCAGAGTCCGTAATGATGCCAAAATGTTGCCAACCTTCCTCAGATGCTTTCCCAATCTCGAGTCGCTACATATTGTGGTACCAACTAGTAATTCACATGAAGACACACTAGCATGTCATGCTATTAGTGCTGTGTGTTACTGCATGGTCGCTGATTTGTTCTATTTTGCAGTCTGCTAAATCAACTGAAGTCACTGGCAAGGTAAACCTCAAGTTCTGGGAGGAGGCTGGTCTCATCAAGTGCATTCAGGGCATCAAGTCTACGTCCTTCCCTGAGTTCCGAGGGGAGAAAAGTGAGGTCTCCTTCCTTATGTTTCTCTTCCTAAATGCCAAGGTTCTGAAGAATGCAGTTGTTATGGCGTCCAAAGGAACGTTCACATCCATTCATGAGGTGATTTCTAAGGTGGAGTCATTTACCCCTGCAAATTGGGCTAGTGAACGCTGTTCAGTTATTGTCTCTGAAAGTACAATTGAAGGGGGCGATCTTTGGAGCTTTCGAGGAGGACTTGACCTGTCTATTAGTGATCCTTTTGTTGAAGTCGAAAGCTTATAGGCATAACTTTTTTCACCATCCAAGTGTAGTTTTGCTGAAGTGGTTAGTGATCTGTTGCTAAAGTTATCACTCCTTGTTTCTTGAATATGAACATTATTAGCCAAGTAAATGCTCTTTTTGGTAGGCGACACTGCGAACCATTGCATCAGCATCTTATGTCACTATTTTGGCCACCTGTGGCCTGGCTATGGTGATTTGCTAAACACATCTGTAGTGAGTCTGACAAAAAATGGAGACATGCTCTGAGATACTATTTGGCTTACTATTTCAGCATCTCTCTTTAGTTTCATTTTTTTTTTTTTGCAATGCAGCTTGCAAGTCCTGAATGGTAGCAAATAGATTTTTCCCCAAATCTGTTACCATAGCAACTCTGTCGTACAGATTCACATTTGTTGAAGTGTGTCATTTTATTGATTTAACCATACACGGTTAATTCTTTAGTCTCAACTTTTCTTTAAAAATTCTTTAGTCTCAACTGCGTAACTAGCTCAAAATCCTAGACATACTGTGGCTTAACCAACCTTAATCTCTTCTCTGGTCTGTTTGTATGGTGCTGTATTATGACTTATTTGAATTGCAGCACTTATTAATTTAGGCAGGCTTGATCAATTCAGTCCCAACAATATAGCAAGGTCAACATCCATAACTAGTGACCTGAATTCCACAAAGCCTTATAATTTTCTTCTCAGGTTTTATTTGTATCAGACTGCAATATAGACTACTGATGTAGTTGACATGAGAGCATGTTTGCTCTTATTGTTGCAGCTTATAACTTTGACCTTAAACAAAGTTTGTTTATTGTGCCAATATATTTTTTTAGCGTGCTGGTTTGCATCAGAAACAGTATTAAGCACGCTGTGCTTGTCTTGTATTCCATGTCATGCTGTGCAAACGTTGCAGGTCACAGGAGACACAAATACATGTAGGATACTTGATACATAAATATAACATATTTCATCACCGAAGCTTAAGTTCTCTGGAAGCACCAGTTTTCTTTTGCAATTTCTTCATAAATAGGCATGAGATTCATGCGAATTGACTGGTTAGCTAAGTGTTAAGGCTAATTATACAACTGTTGCTCAAGTAAGTGATGTTTTCTGGATGACAACAGGACTTATCATTCTTTGCCAGCATCTTAAATCAGTTATTTGTGGCTCACTATGCCTGACATTATTAGTGATATATATATATGTTTTAGAAACTATATTAGATGTCTGTCTGAAATTTGGAGATGTATGTTGAGCAACTATTTTGCTTGTTTGTCTCAGCAGCAGTTTCCATCACTAGCTCTGGCTGGGTTGAGGTCCATTACGGCAGCGCACCGATACTAGCAGCGTCCCTAGCAATATCGGGCGACATTATGTACCGATATTTGCAGGCGGTTTATCGGTATCAACACGCTTATGACGTTATGCACCGATACTGGTAGGCCGCCTGATGCTGCTATTATTATGTCTGCCTAAAATTGAAATGTATGTTAAATATGTGGGTAATATTATTATCTCACTAACCTGTGAGCTACAATGACAAATTGGGGGCTTTAGTTTAAGCCAATGGTATACACAAGTTTGTTTTTCCTATTCCGTACGTTTGTCCATCAGCACGTCTTTTTTGCTTGTTCATTGGGTTAGGACATTTTAGGCATGCATATGCTGATATACATTTCACAGAATGTGTGCTTCATGAGGTGCATGATTATTACAACATTAGATGAACAACTTAGACTTGTGTTAATTATGAGATTAGTTACTTGAACCCTTCTCAGTTATTAGCAAAAGTTCTGACCTAGCTTGCACACAATCATCTCATGCCACTATTTTACTGTCTCTACCTGCTGCTAAGATAACCAGTTTCTAGTCAGTATGGATCACTGATTACCGTGTGCGTGGTTCTTCATACATAAGCAGATAACTCAACGAAACACACTAGAGGCTCAGAGCGCTGTCAACGCGACTGGACAGGCAAGCTCATCCTTCACTAACTGAAAATTTCATCGCTTAAGTAATTCTAAATCTAAAGTCGTTTTCTTCGATCTGGCCTCAGACGCTAACCAGCGTATCTATGTTTACCAATCCATCTCACATGACACGCAGGAGAGAACGTTCACTATATATTAATTCATCACCTATAAATACCCCAGGCCGCGACGAAACATATACATGGAATTAATGACTAACATACTGACTATATATAATATATAAAACCAGGGTGTCATGCTGGGTGTTCTCCACAGTGTGGGTGAACTGAATAAAAATAATTCATCGGCTATCTAGACTTTGAATACTTGAGGAAGTAAATAGAACTTTTTTTCTTTCTTTATCAACATGAAGTATTCTAAGCTCCTGGATTTTTATCCAAAGGGACAGTTAGAAAGAATAGTAAACTACTCGACTTTGCCTCATGAAAACTATGAACTTATGACATTTGTTTAGAAATAAATTACTAAAAAATACATAGGCAGGGAACACAATTATATCCTTTTATCATCCAACGAGATTCGATAGTAGATCGAGTTCCTTGTCCCATCTGCAGAGGGGAAGAAAGAGATTGATGAGATGAGGAAGAGCGGACGTTTTTGTGAAAACAGGGATTTCATTAGGAGGTTAAGGTTTATGTAAAATTATAAGGGGAGAAGTTTCAAAAAAAATATATATATATAAGGGAAGAAGTTTCAAAAAAAAAAAATTATAAGGGGGAGGTCTGCCTATAATCCTGGGCAGTTGGATCTGGATGGCAGTGTTTATTACACGATTATACTTATATATATATATATATATATATATATATATATATATATATATTTCCACTGAAATTTCCCAAACAACTTGACACCGTTTACAAACGTCGATCTATTTACACACACAGACATGCGCTTGATCAATATTCAACTTCGATCACGCCCCTGCATATCATGACCCATCCATCTAGGTTCGATCTGAAGGTTTCTTCATTCCTTTCACTAATTAAGCTGTAGGATAGGAAGGCTGCATGGCGAGACCGCACATGCCCTCCTCGTTGGCGATGTCCCTCTCCATCCTGATGTACCCGGCCTCACCCCACGACGTGCCCCACGAGTTTTTCATCAGCCAGAACTTGGTTCCGTCACTCGCCACACCATACCCGACCGCGGCGATGCCGTGGTCCAGCTCCGTGCCGCAGGCGCTAGAGAGGACGCCGCCCTTGTAGAACCGGAAGAGCGAGTCCCCTCCATCGACGGCGACGGACACGGGCTGGTTGGCGACGGCCTTGCGCAGCGACGCCTCGTCGTTGGCAGGCACGTCCTCGTACCCGCTGATAGACGCGGCGTGGTTGGACTCCTTGCTGGAGCTGCAGTCGCCGTCGGAGGCGGTGTACGGGTAGTTGCCCTCGGTGGTGAGGCCGCCGTTGTCGATGATGAATTGGAACGCGTCGTCCATCTCCCCGCCCTCGCAGCCCTGGTCCATGCCGTCCACGTTGCAGTCAACAAGCTCCTGCTCCGACAGCGAGATCAGCTTCCCTGTGCTCAGCTTCACGATGCCTTCCGTGGATGCCACAGTGGAGAACGCCCAGCAACACCCTGGTTTTATGTATACATATCGATCCATACACATTATTAACTAAATTCTTGCAGCACACAGGACACGCTAAATAATATAAATTTGTTTGACTAGATAAGAATATTTCAATTTGTTTGATAGCGTACCACATTCTCCCTGGTCCTTGATGGGAGTGACGGCGCCTTGCGCCCTCCAGTCCACAGAGTCCGGAAGATCATCGAGGCTAACGTTCGCATACCTAAACCCAGTATTCCTCCGGCCCCTGTTCACAACATGGCTGTACCCGGTCCGGGTAGCTCGGAACTCGTCGTCGGTTAGGTCGGCGAACTGGTTCGCCTCGAGCCAGAACTTGTGGTTCGCGGCATTGACGGACTCGATGAAGGCGACGTTGGCCTTGAACACCTCGAACCGCCGGGCCTTCTCTGCGGCGTCCTTGTACGTGCGGCCGTACCTTGCCATCCACTGCTCGTGCCTCTCGACCATCGACTGATGGTCGCCGAGGTCGCGGGCCGCGAGGGCGCTCAGAACGCAGGCTCCCGCAAGAACGACGGCCAAGGTCAGGAGATGAGCCGGCGAGAGATTATTGGCCATGGTGCCGTTTCTGTGTGCTGAAATGACGAGAATGATCTGTGTATGTCCGCTGTTCGAGTGTGAGTCTATGTAAGTCTCGTGGGGGCCTGGGGGTATTTATATGGGTGATGAGTTCGTTGTGAACGTTCTGCATGCAGCGTGCCGTGTGGGAAGGATTGGTAAACAAAGATATATCTGCAGATTAATTAGTTCCAGGGGACAGCTGAAAACGACTTGATTTACAATTAATATTTAGTTAGCCTAGGGAATTTTCAGTTAACTAAATATCAGAGCTTGCTTGCCTGTCTAGTCGCGCTGACAGCAACGAAATGAGCCTCTAGGTTCATATATTTTGTTGAGTTACCTTTGACAGGGGTTTCTGCTTAATTATGTATGAATATACATACATGGTTTACGTTACAATTTTTATAATATTTTAGAAGATAGAAGAAAGATTACATTGACCTCATGTTTAACTTTTAAGAAAAAGGGGCAATAATACTGTTTGTATCCCTGCTTCAACATCTAATGATTATTTTAATCCTACTTTCTCCACTGATCGATTTGACCGTCACCTATTGAAACGAACTTTGAGTTTACCCCTACTCCGATAGAAAAACTTATTGAAATAACAATGTGAATGTGTCCTTATAAATTTACCCCTCCCCTACCACCAATATTGATCTTACCCCTATTTTGCACAATATTTGGATAGATTTCAGTCGCATGACTCAAGTAATTTCTTCGAAACACCAGGCATGCAGAAGCCAGGGGCCGGAGCAGCCTAATGCACACACATGATGTTAGCACACCCATCCATGATGGACTCTGACACAAGTATCACTCGAATATATAGTAGCAATTCAGGTACAACTCAAAGATGGATTGGAGCAGACATTGGGAAGACATAGGTTGGAAGAAGCAAGAAGTACGGATAGATAGTTCTAGAAGCCGCTAAAGATACATGGCACTACCAGAAAGCCGATCTTTGCCGAGTGCCGTGAATTTAGCCGAGTGTTTTTTTGTTGGGCACTTTGCAAAGAGCCTCTTTGCCGAGTGTAAACCATAAGATACTCGGCAAAGAAGCAAGTCACTAGCATGAGAGTCTCTGATTCGGGGAACCGGCGCGGTTACCCCGACGAAGGTCCTCCACCCTAGGCGTTTATTTGCGCGGCAGTTTTTCAACCTAGGGGTGACACATGGCGGAGAGGAACGAGGCCAGGTGGAGCTCCGTCTGCCACAAGTCTCTAGAAACAATGGTGAACGTAGGATCCACGTTTGAGAGCAGAGAACCCAACTAAGGATCTGGAGGATGAGGGTGAGAATGCAAATTTCTTTGGCCAACTATGATCTGCCCCGAAAACTTCTCCTCATCCTAGGGTTAGGGGTCCTCAAGTCGAGGGGGTCCGTCGGCGGAAGGATGGTTGGAGATTTGAGCTAGACACGGCAACAAAGGCTCCAGAAGTAGAGGAAGAGGATTCTGGAATCTAGCGCACATCAGGTTCATAGATATCGCGGCCTTCCTTTGTGCAGGTGGTGAAAGGTGAAATGGCAAATAGGAATCAGCAACGGGATCAAGGACTGCGACCGGGGGCAGGTTCGGTGGAAGGAGACTGGGCTTGGGGGGGGGGGGGGTCGGAGGCCCGTGGTTTGGTATGTTTCCTAGTCCTCCGTTTCCCCAGCAAGGATTCTTCCCTTCACAAGGTCCGCCACCACATCAGGAACAGTTCAGGCAGCATCAACGCCCAGCGTTCCGACCCAGGGCATTGCCGCTCTGGAGGCTAGACCAAAGCCACCTGCACCAACAGGACGAGCAGAACAACAGAAGGGGAAACAAGTGGAGCAGCACAAGCGGGAGAGCTCAGGAGAGAAGCAAGTCCATCAAGGTGACGCTAGTAATGATGGTTCTGATAAGGTTACCTGCTTCAACTGTGGAGATCTGGGTCACTACAATACTGATTGTGGGTCAAGTGTGTCCGGAGTGGTCTCTCCCAATAGAACCAACTCAGAATCTAGGTAGCGCTAACCAGGGATTAGGCTTTTTCCACATTGATGTTTCTAGAAAGGATGGAGGCTCAATTGAGCTAGCCAGTTTTGAGAATTGTGCTGTCATTCTTCCCTTAAGACAAAGATACACAAGTCTCATGTGTGTTCGATAAAAAGAATGTGCTGCCATAACGATAGAAGAAGGGATGATCACACAAGAGGAGCTTGTTGATAATCTCAAGCTAATATTTGACCCTATGTGGCCTTGGGTACTGAAGAAGGTCGATGAATATAGATTCATGGTCAGGTTTCCTCCATACAAGAGACCGGCCTCGCTGATGTTTGCTGAACATTAATTCTTCCCGCTGAGAAAAGAAGGTGTGATGGTATTCCTGAAGCTCCGGAAAGGTGAACCTGAACCATATGCAATCTTACAAGAGGCCTGGGTTTAGATCAGTAGAATTCCTCCTAGGTGGTGTGACTTCAAAACATTCAGGCAAGTTGGATTAATCTTAGGAAAGCTGATAGAGGTGGACTAGAACTCCATGCTAACAAACTACTTTGATATGGTGAGGCTGAAGGTTAAATGCAGAAACTCCTCAAGAATCCCCAAGTTGAGAGTAATGGAATTTGATAATAAAATCTATGTAATACACTCAAGACTGAAGGGGTACCAGACAACAATGGGCCTAAGGATGATCTTCCTCCTGATGATCAAGAAGATGGATATGATGACCAAGAGGTAGACCTTGAGGAAGGCAAAAGTAAGAGAGTAATGATGAGCAGAAAACTCCTAAGCCTCTAGGTGAAGGGGGGAGGAGAGTCATAAGGGAGGACAACAAGCTGGAAGCAGTAATAGTAAAGAAAAAGGAGCTAAAACTGTTAGTATTTGGCCAGGGCTTGGCATGGAAGATCCAGGTGTAACAGAAGAAATGCTGGGAGATTACTCTTACATTAATTTGCTGAATGAGATGGAACTTGATGAGTTAGAACCTGAGGATGAGGTAACACAATTAGGGAACTTAGTTGGGGAGGAGCTCTTGCCTCAGACGTGGCTAGAAATAGTACTCCACCAACAGTAAGGGGAAGAGTTTAGTGAGGGACAAGACCTGTCAGAGAATATGCTAGCTGACCCTTTTAAACAATGTGAGGGAGACAGTGGGGTGAAGTAGATGATACCAAAGTTGCAACAAGAGAAGAAAGCATCAGAAGAAAAAAAACCAAAAAGGAACACCAAGCAGAAGTAGGGGCCTATAGTTGCTGAAAGATATTCAAAAAGAATTCCTAAGGATGGCAAAACTGTGATGGAGAAGGCAGAAGAGTCCAAGAAGAAGGCCAACCTGGGAAGTCCTGAAAGGTAAAAAATCTTTTACTAATACCAGAAATTATATTTCTCAGTCTGAAATTTTTGCTATGGCTCATGAAGTAGATATAGTCCTAGGAATTGATCTGGCAGGGAGTCACAAAGTAGTAGAAAATATTAGAGATAGAGATAAGGCTATAGTAGATACCTGTCTAGCTAACTGCCCTATACCAGGATGCAAGACGGAAGCCACCCCAGGCGGAATGAATGCTGATGGAAATAGAAATGTTTCTCAAGGTGAAATAGCTGCTATACCTAGACATCTGATTTAGAATCATCAGAGTGATGAGCTTGATATTACAGATCTCTTAGGGAAATGGACCAAGGTAGTGCATAGGAAACCATCCAAAAAAAGTAAAAAATGATATGTCTTTTTTGGAATGTTAGAGGGCTAAATAAAGTGGGTAGATCTCTTATGGTTAGCAAAATTATTAAAGACAACAAGGCTGATTTTATAGGTATAGTGAAAACTAAGAAGATCGCTTTCTCTGATACTTTACCTGAGGTTTTTCAGTGGGATTACATTCCAGCCATAGGAAGTGTAGAAGGGCTTTTGATAGGGGTTAGATAAACCTTTTCTTAGATGATTGTTGGCGACAAACTTAGTTACACCATGTCTTTAATGTTAACTGATCGAAAAACTGGTTTTACTTGGAAATTAGTTCTAGTGTATAGTTCTTCTCATGAGGATGGTAAGCTAGATTTTCCCAATGAGTTGAATACTGTGATGGCTATGTAGATAGGACCTACCATGGTAGGTGGTGACTTTAACTTGTCTAGATTTGCTAGTGACAAAAGCAATGGCAGGATTAACCATAACTGGGCTAATTGCTTTAATGACTTGATCAATCAGTGGGGATTGATAGAGCTGAACCCAAGTAATAGGAAATACACTTGGTCGAATAAACAGGAAAATATTATTTCAGCTAGGTTAGATAGGGTCTTTATTAATACCGATTGGGAAGCTGCCTTCCCTATGGCTCTAGTTAAAGCTCTGTTCAAAGAAAATAATGATCATTGTCCCTTATTGGTTACCTCTGGGGCCAATCTTTCTGTTCCTAAAAAGAACTTTAGATTTGAAAAATGGTGGTTAGAAAGGCTTGATTTTAAAGAGATAGTTCAGAAAGTCTGGAATATGAAATGTGAGGTACATAATCTTATGGATATATCGCAGTTCAGGATGAGGGCCTTTAGAAGAATGGTCAGAGGGTGGGCTGCCAATGTTATAGCTGAACAAAATAAACATAGGAAGGTTTTAGTTGATGAGTACAATTTTCTAGACTTCGAGTCTGAGAGTAGAGCCTTAGATGCTACTAAAATAGAGAGATTGCAGTTCATAGCAGGAGAGCTGGACAAACTTTGGGCCCTAGAGGAAAACAAAGTAAGACAATGTTCTAGGGACAGAAACATCCTTGAAGGCAACAGAAACACTGCTTATTTCCAAGCAGTGGCTAACCAATGAAATAGGAAAAAACATATAGAAGTCTTGGATGGTCCAAATGGCCCAGTAGAGGATCTTGATACTATGTCTCAAATTCCAGTAGATTTCTACAAAGATCTTTTTAGGAAAGGAGAGAGAGAGAGGAGAGTTTAGATTAGGGGCCTTGTTTTGGGAAGATCAAGAAAAGGTTACTGAGGAAGAGAATAGTCTCTTAGAGGCTCCCTTCTATGAGGAGGAAATCAAAGAATGTGTTTTAGTTGCTACCCTGAGGGTGCACCTGGGCCAGATGGGCTACCTTTCCTATTTTACCAAAAATTTGGGGGCATAATTAAGAAACATATCTGTAAATTAGTCAATGCTTTTCATGTTGGTAGGGTAGATCTCTTCAGAATCAAGTTTTCTATAATTACTTTGATCCCAAAAGAACCTGGAGCTAGAAATATGAAGAAGTTTAGACCTATTAATTTATTAAATTGTATCTTTAAGATTTTCTCTAAATTAATGACTACTAGACTAGGAAATATTTGTGAGAGAATGATCTCACTCAACAAAGTGCCTCTATCAAAGGCAGGTAACATCTTGGAGAGTGTGGTGGTGGTTCATGAGATAGAGCATAGCCTGCATAAAAGCAAAGAGGAAGGTTTTCATTTCGAAATTAGACTATGAAAAAGCTTATGATAGGGTAAACCTAGACTTCCTCTTTGAAATTATGGTCTCAAGAGGCTTTAGCAGAAAAAGTGGTAGCTTGGATAAAACAGATTGTGATAGAAGGATCTGTGGGAGTTAATGTAAATGGATTAGAAAGTAACTTCTTTAAAACTGGCAAGGGCTTGAGACAGGGGGATCCCCTATCTCCCCTCCTCTTTAACTTTGTAGGAGATGTCCTCTCTAGAATGCTTTTCAAGGAAACCAAGAATAATCTAGTGAGTGGTTTGCTGACTGGGTTTAAGGAAGGAGGGGTTAGTGTGCTCTAATATGCTGATGATACCATCATGTTTTCTAGCATGGAAGAGCATCATGTTCGAAATCTGAAAAATTATCCTAGTCAGATCTCAAGTATGAGAATTAATTTCCACAAGAGTGAACTCATTCCCTTTAAACTTGAAGAAGAACAAGTCCATGGTTTGGCCCATTTTTTTAGCTGTCATGTGCGCAAACTGCCAATCAACTACCTAGGAGTTCCCCTACATTATGACAGACTTAGGGAAGAGGATGTCCAACCAATAGTTGATAAACTTATCCATAGAATTGCTGGTTGGAGGGGGAGATTGTTTAGCAAACATTCCTGTTTACCTCCTGTCCTTTTCTTAAGTTCCTAAGTGGACGATCACCCTTCTGAATTCCCAAATGTCACATTGCCTCTGGAATAACAATGAGAACCATAGAAGATTTCATTTAGCTAACTGACCTAGTGTGTGCATGAGGAAGGAGTTTGGAGGTCTAGGAATACCTGATGTTAGACAACTTAACATTTGCTTACTGAATTCATGGATTAAAAGGTATGAGCTAGGTGAGTGTAAGTTGTGGAGGCAGGTTGTAGATTATAAATATAATACTTGTTCTCCTAATATCTTATCCTGCCAAGATAGAGAGGGGTCTATTTTCTGGAAAGGGGTGCTTTGGGTTGCAAAGGTAGCTAAAATGGGGTATCGTTGGAACATAGGCAATGGTAAAAGAATTAAATTCTGGGAAGACGTTTGGATAGGATCCTCAAGCCTTGCCATTCAATTTTGAGAGATATATTGTATCATTAATGAGCAATGCTACTGCAGCAGAGATTTGGGATGGAATAACTCTTAAATGTTCTTTTAGAAGGATGGTAGATACTAGAATTTTCGTATGTGGAACGAAATAGTCCAAATAGCTGAAACCATTTCCTTTAGGGAGGAGGAAGATAGCTTGATTTGGCAATATAATTCAAAGAGACTATACTGCTCTCAATCCTTATATAAGATTGTCAATTTTCGAGGAGTGCGACCTGTTTTTTGTTCCTGCTTTGTGGAAACTTCATGTTCCACCAAGAGTGCACTTCTTTTTATGGCTCTTATCCAAAAATAAAATTCTCACAAGAGACAATGTTAGGAAAAGGAAGCCAATAGATAATCATACTTGTTTATTCTGTGAAAAAGAAGAGAGTGTAACACGTCTCTTCTTTAACTGTAATGTGGCCATAATAATCTGGGAAGAGCTCTCAGAAATCCTAGAGTATAACATTTCTCCTAGCTTTGATTTGTTGCTACTAGATGGATTGATGATAAGAAATTTCTTGTGTTCAATATGGTCACATCTGCAGTTTTGTGGGGTTTGTGGAAAGTAAGGAACATACTTTGTTTTCAGCATGTACCCTGGGGAAGTGTGAAGATGGTTTGGGCAAGAGTGGTGACCATGGTCCAACAATGACGCCTCTGTGCCCTTTCTAACAACTCCAGCAATTAGATTGCACCTTGAAGAATTTACAAAATCTACTATCAAGACCAGTGAGAATCTTAAGCTGATCTTCGACAAGAATTGGGGGATCAAGCATGAATTGGAGTGATTATGAGAGAAGTCAAGAAGCTATTGTTTTGAGATGTCTAGATAGCAAAAGAGGCGCTGGGCATCTAATGCAACTTAGTTAACTTTCTGTAGTGTTTTAGTTGTGTTGAAACAATGAGAGACGTTGGTCTGAATTGTATGAGGAGTGTCCTCGGTAAAAAGTAGTGTGAACTCTGCTATAAACTTGCTTGTCCTGATTTATAAAATGATGGACCGGGGGCTTAGGCCCTTCTTGAACTCTAAAAACAAAAAGAAGCAGCAGACGGCAAAGTAGACCTCTGCCAAGTGTTAGCCTAATGACACTTGAAACTCTTTGTCGAGTGTCCATTGAAAAGTACTCGATAAAGGGTACACATTCGGCCAAGAGGCGGATACGTTAACGGTAAGCCGCAGCCATTAACCCTTTGCCGAGTGCTAGTAACAAGCACTCGGCAAACAGGACCCTTTGCCGAGTGCCAGACACTCAGCGAAGAAGACCTTTGCCGAGTGTATTATTGAGGCACTCAACAACTTATTTTTTTCTTTGGCTTCTGCCCTCAAAATTTCTGGTGTCCTCATACAATACCTTCTACTCCATGTTTAAAGTTGGACCATTTCTCAGTTTGTTTCCTATATTTGAGAAATTTACTTCTTTTAACTGAATTTTTTGGGATAAGTGAAGTTTGAACTACAAGTGTTTCGACTATGGAATAATGTTAAAATATTTGGCAAGCAAACAAAACTTAAAATATCATGTTTACGAAACATGAGCACGAAGTTATCGGTGAAATGTTTTTAAATTCTAAAAAAAGCAAACAGAGTCGGAAAATGATGAAATTTGTCTGGATGTCATGATATCATACGCCGAGCCTGTAGTAAAAAACTGAGAAGGTTTCCCACAAGTTGCCACGCACAATGCTTACAACATGAAACATCTCCGTAGAAGAATCATATAATCGAGAAGGATCCGGTTAGGTTTGGAGTCAAAGTGATTGTCAATTGGAGATTTGAAGGCTAACATTTATTTAGGCAACACATAAAAGAGATTGTGTGGTGTGAAAGTTTTGTAAGTTTGCTGATCCATTTGATAATTATAATTTTTTTAAGCTCAGTGATTCATTTTCTTTGCCGAGTGCACGAGCTGAGCTACTCGACAAAGAATACATATAATTTTTTTTTTTGGGAAAACTCTTTGACGATCTGGCACTCGACAAAGATGGTGGGCGGTAAGTGGAGGAGCCAGAGCCGCAGGAAGGAGCCGTTGTCCATACCAGCACCGTTGGAGGAGGAGGACGAAGAGTAGGAGGTGCCCAAGAGGACGAGGAGGAGGAGGTGGAGGCAGGGGTTCTGCATCCTCTACCTTGTCGGGTATCTACCAGCGAGGTTCCTTGACCCTCTGACAAGGACCAATACCTTTTGAGAGACGCCCGATAATTCGACCTCATTGAAATCATTTGACAATCACCAATTGAGCATGGTAAATACTGCAGATGTTGACACATCGATAAATTTGGTGTTTTTTTAGGGATATACAGTAGGGGCTGTGTTAATTTATTTATTATAAGGAAAAACAAAACAAAGAATAGAGCTGAACAAACACCCAAATAGCTTAGCAGAGAGCTAAGCAGACCACTATAAAAAACTATTCATCAAGAAAGAGAACTGTGGACTGAGTCTCTATTAGAATCTTTTAGCTCATATATGTGCAACTTGACTGTCTGGATGAAACCAGTCTTCCAGGACTGAAAGCCAGGAGAGATGCCCCGAAAGATCTTGTCATTTCTTTGCCTCCATATTTCCCATGCAGCCATTGACTTTTTGCTAGCTCAATTTTCTGAAAAAATTGAAGGTCATGATCCCATTCGATCCCAACATTTTGTCCTGAATGTTAGATATACATGTATTAGTCCATTGTATAGGGATCTTTTTGCATATTTCTACATATCTCTACCTGTATATATTTGGCTCTAGTGCCCCTCTATTGAATACAAGTGCTATTCATAACATGGTATCACACCAGCCTAGAGCTAGGTTTTTTGTTTCCTACTCTAGCCACCGTTCCTGACGTTGCACTTGCATCAAAATTCCAATTTTTTTCGAATCTTTCTTCCTCTGGATCCGTTTGTGTGGATTTGTTGCTCCAATTCAGTTCGTCTTCATCTGGATTGTGACGGCTGGACATCATCGCCGGCCTCTTCAAGCCGAAGTCCGCCATTGACTGGATCGGGGCGCCGTCGGATGGATCCAGCCGCCGCCGCTCTGAATCTCGCCGTTCTGCGCGTGCCGCACCGCCCCGGGCCTTGTGCGAGCCGCGCCGCCCTGTGTCACGTCGTTCCCGGGCCGTCACCGCCCCGTGCACGTCGCGCCGCCGCTTCCCCGTCGGTCTCCCGCGCGCGCTGCGCCGTTGGGCCGCCCCGTCGGCCTCCCGCGCGAGCCGCATCGTCGGTCGTCGCTTCTCCGACGGTCTCACACGCGCACTGCACCGCCGGGCCGCCGCTTCCCCGTCGGCCTCCCACGCGTGCCGCGCCGCCGGCCGCGGCTTCCCCGTCGGCCTCGCGTGCGCTACTTACCCGCGCCGCGCCATCTCCTGTGGCTGGAGCCGCCGCCGCTTTTCTGGTTTGTCCAGCTTGTGACTCCTTTTTCCTTTCTCTAGTTTTGGGGTTAGGGTAACAAAAAAAAGGGGGACTACTTCTCTGTTTACGGACATCTGTGGTTGGTTCTGTACACTGCCACCGCCGTGTTTTAGCAGGAGGTAGGGTACTCGAAAAAAAAAATGCCGCTTTACGCCATTGCTGATTCATCATGGCATTCTCTTCGTCATCGTCGTCGTCTGCTTCATCTTCAGTGTCTCGCTGTCCAGTGATTTTTGATGGCACTAATTATTCGTACTGGGTTTCTCAAATGCGTGTGCACACGCGAGGCTTGCGTGTTTGGGATTTTCTGACTGGAGATGTTCGTTGTCCGCCTCGTCCTACTGCTCCCAAACAGCTTGTGATTCCAGGAAAGGCTACAGATGATGAGAAGAAGCAGTTGACTGATGCTTATGCGGGCAGCTATGCTTCTTATGACTCCCGGTTTGCTGCATATCAGTTTTGGGTGAATGAGGATGCTCGTGCTTCTACTATTCTTGGTGCTAGTATGGAGGAGCGCTTCTCTGCTAATATTCTAGGGATGGACACTGGAGCTCAGATGTGGACTTTTCTTCTTACTCGATATCAGTCCATTGGACAATCTACCTATCTAGCTGCTATACGTCAGGAGCAGTTACTACGCCAGGGAGATGCTACGGTTGATGACTTCTTTGGTCAGATGTGTGCTGTTTGGCGTCAGTTGGATGCTCTTGGTCCTCAGTTGGCTGCTAGCACCTGTGCCTCCTGCAAGGCATAGGAGGCTGCACTTGCTGTATGTCGCACCTATGACTTCTTGACTCGGCTTTGTGATGAGTTTGAGCCTCTCCGTGCTTAGTTGCTTGCTCGTCATCCTTGTGTCCCGTTGATGGAGGCTCTTGCTGATGTTCGTAATGAGGAGTGTGACAGACCCGCCCCAGAAACCGGGGACGGACTGTCTCGCTAGGACCCAGTTGGCGATGCTCGGCGAAGCAAGGATACACATGGTACAACACAGGCAGGATAAACAACATCATTTACAGGATGAGAGAATTAATACAACACGGTTCCATAATTAAGATTAAGTCTTACAATCCTCAGAGTATGAATAAAACAGTTTTAGCGAAACAATACGACACAATATAGACTCCAACTCTCATGGACTAAGCAAAAGCATGTGCGTTGCCCATCGGCACTATCCTACTAGCCACCCAAAGTTCATTGCGACGAATCACAGTGCTCCCACTAAATGCTCGCAAACTCTAGGCACGGCTCTTCCCACTGGTAGCTACCATCGTAGGTATACGCGTCGGCACCTGAAAACCACGTATTCGCAAAGCATGAGCTTCAGACTGACCCGACAAATTGGCTATCTACAGCCGACACCTAGACATGCAGGCTGGCTTAGGGTAGGGTACCTTGTAAAAGGACTCGCACTACCTAAAGCAATTCTGGTCAAGTTTTAGCTCACGTTAAGTGATTAGAAAGCATAACTTTAATTTGCACTGATATAGTCAATCATAAAGAGAAGCAATAAATACAAAAAAAAATCATTATCATCAACGAGTCATCTTCATAACTTAGCATGTTAATTAAATATGGTAAGCAAACTCATAAACTGAGAGCGGCAGCGATTCAAATCGATTTACACCTACACGGATAACCTAATCGTACGACACGTGCGCGTCCTAGACCGCACGTGGCAACCGTTCACACCAGATGCTGCAAAATCAATTACCTCCTACGCTATCTTAACAGTGCTGCATCCCACCAGAACACACGTTCTGGAATGGGTTTCTGTGGAGTTCTCACAACTGCCCTCCCTAGACCGCCTTCGATCAGACACCGTCGAATAAGTTCGACTTTGCAATCACTGGGTTACGTAGGTTTATTGAGCCCCATCAGTACCCAGCATATGATCAGTACATTCAATGCTCGATCAGGCTCAGACCACACGGATCAGACAGAACTACAGTCACCCTAGACCCGGTCCAGTTGCCGACCTACCTTTCCCCTGTCTGACCCTCTAGTTTTATTTTTTCCTTTAATCATACTTAGCTATAGTTTTGCTTGTGTCAAGTGGTAGTTTCATTCAACATCCTAGCAGTCGCGAGCAGCGTCCACTCTGCTCGACTTCTACCGGTAGGTATATCTAAGCATAGCATACTATCTCGGGATACCTATACCAATATACCGATAGGCTTCCCTAAGCAGACAGATGCAACTAGGTTTTCAATCAACTCATAAAAACGTAATGCACAATCATGACACATAGTGATAAAAGAAAAACTTTTTAAACAAGTTGTGCACCGAGGCTTGCCTTGATCTGCTACGTTGCTGGCGAGAACTTCTTCGGGGATCGTGGGCTCCGGATCTGCAACTACTTCGCTTACTTCAGGGTCTACATGATGCAAAGAGATAAAATGTGTTATTATTAGATGAGGTAATATGGTGTTTTCATCATAGATAATATGGTATTTTCATCATAGATAATATGGTGTTTTCATTATCTCTCTCAAGGAGTTTCTTTAAGGATTTTCAATTATGGCAGATTACTAAAGTGAATTATTAACCTATCGACCATGGGCTAAAATTCAGGTCCTGCCAGGAGATCATTTTTAGTAGATAGTACTCTTTGAAATATGAATTTTAAAGTTGAGTTGAGGTTGAATTGAGGTCACTGGATTTTAACAAAATTCATATAATTTTCTGTTAATTAAACTTATAAAATCAAAAATAAATATTAAAACTTATGGTAAAATTATGAAAATGGATAGATGCACTTGCAAGCACCTACACGGAAGTTTTGAACAGGGGTTTGGATTTTTAGTTGACATGCATAATGTATTTTATAACATAACAAATTAAAATGGTAGTTTTTAGAATAATTATAAGCATGCATGGAACTTTGTTTAGGTTAAATCATGAGAAAATTACAGTGGGTCAGGCATGCCAAGAAACACTACTAGCTCAAGTTTCAGCTCCAGAAGCCCTTTGGAATTCCATCAATAAATCAAAAACAGAAAACACTAACCTATTTATTTAGGAGGTTCCATGAACTTTCTTCAAAATGTATTTCAGCAGAAAATTAGAGTTCCCTTCGGATGTTGAAGACGATAGCGTTCCCGGCGGTAGAGTGGACCGGAGGGGGCGTTGTTGGTCGGAGAGCTGAACGAGGGTGAGAGACGACTAACGGCCACGGTGGTGGAGCGCGGGGACCATCGAGCGGGTCTGTCGCCGTGAAGATGTCAATGGCGGCAATGGCGGCCGGGGCAGTGCTCGCGCGCGGAGGAAGAAGAAAGGGGGGGGGGGGGTTGCAGCGTTGTTCTACTCTCTCGGCTGTGGCTTGAGCACGCGCACGCAAGGAGTCTTAAAGCCTCACGCGGCGAGAGCGGCAGGCGAGCGCACGCGCAGAGGAGCGGCGGTCGGCGGTTGGCGCGCGTAGGGGAGAGAAGATGGCACGGGAGAGAGAAGGGGAGAGGAGGAGGGGCGGGGTTTGCGCGGCGATGGGACAAGGTGGGAGGAAAAGGATCGCGCGCCGGCGTCTGCCATAGCGTGCGCCGCTGCGGCGCGCCGGTTGGCCGCCGCGGCGGTGCGGCAGGCGCTACGCCGAAATATATATATATATATATATATTAAAAATTAGCAATAAATTCAAATCTCCCTTCTAAACTCATTTGAAATCCGAACTTCTTGAGCTCCAAAATTTTTGAAAAGTTTTGTGAGCACTCAGGAATTTATGTCAAACAACTTTTGTTTAGGAAGGAATCCTGATTCTGCTTCTACAAATTTGTGAATTTTCAATTCAAATCAACCTTGTTTGAATTGTTAAGGGGTTTAAATCCTTTCTAAAAATCCTGGTAAAATCTCAAAAATTTTGTTTTGCGTGGACTTAATTGCCATGTAAAAACATTACTATGGTTATATTAAGGATTTGCTGGTTTTTGAAACGTCCGATGGAATTTTTACCTGCTATAGAAGGATTTTGGTAGAGATTCAAAAACTCCTGATTCAACAAAAATGTTCAGAAATTCACCAAACTTTTTGTGAAGGTTAAGGGTCATTTTAAATCAATAATTCCATTGTATTATGCAAGGATTTACTTTCAAAGTTTGAAATTTTAGTCCATGACTTGTAAGTGACACCAGGGGTGTCACAAAGAGATGCGTCTCCGTGTTGCTGGTTTGTTACAGACTGCTTCTGTTTTGGCTGCTCGTTCTACTCCTCGCACCACCCCTTCACCTCAGGTGCTTCCCACTACGACGCCTTCTCCGAGTGGGGGTGGTGGTCTGCACTGCTCTTACCGTGATAAGGATGGACATATGGAGTCTCATTGCTATAGGAAAAAGACGGAGAAGGCTCATGCTCGCCGCTTTTCACAGGGTGTTATTAGTTCTGGTACTGGAGGCTCTCATAGGAGTTTAGCTGGTTCAGAGACGCAGGAGATCATCAGGTTACTCGGTCGCCTCGTTGCATCAACATCCTCAGGAGCCGCTGGTTCTGTGACTCTACCTGCTGCACCTACAGGTTCTGCTGCTGCTTCTCAGTCTTTCACTGAGAGACCACCACCCACTTCTACTTCAGGTACTTTCATGGGTTTTAGGTTCTGGTGATTCTTTTCATATGACTCTATATCGTACTTATCTTGCTTCTATTCGTCCTTCTTCTTGTTCATCTACTGTTTATACTGCTGATGGATCCCCCCTTTCTGTTTTAGGGCAAGGTTTTCTTTTATCGGACTCTTTTTCTGTTCCTAATATGTCATATGTTCCTGATTTGACCATGCAACTTATGTCCACTGGCCAGATTACTGATCATAGCTATCATGTCATCCTTGACTCTGACTTTTGCTATGTTCAGAATCGTCGCATGGGGCACCTGGTTGGTTTTGTCCCTCGTTGTCATGATTCTCAGCATCTCTGGGAGCTTGACTGGCTTCGTCTTCCTTCCGCTGCGCATGCTAGTCTTGTTGGCTTCACTTTGGCTGCTTCGTCCACCTCGTCGTTTGCTCAATGGCATCACCGACTTGGTCATATTGGTGGTTCGCGTCTTTCTAGTTTGATTAGTCGTGGTCTTTTAGGTTCATTTTTAGGCCGTCATGAGTCTTTACATCAGTGTCAGTATTGTAGATTAGGGAAGCAGATACAGCTACCCTATCATTCTAGCGGCTCTTCATTAGGTTCTTTCTGAGCAAGGTTACCCTTGCACAGTTTTCTTGTCCTGGTGCTCATGCTCAAAATGGTGTAGCCGAGTGCAAGCATCATCATATCCTTGAGACAGCTCGCGCTCTCATACTAACCTCTTAAGTTTCCCCTCATCTTTGGGCCGAGGCTGTTTTCACTGCCACTTTTTTTATTAATATTCAGCCTACATCAGCTTTGTAGGGAGGGATTCCTTTTGAGCGTCTTTTTGGCAAGACGCCAGACTACTTCAGCCTTCGTCTCTTTGGCTGTGTATGCTACGTGCTACTTGCACCTCGTGAGCGCACTAAGCTGACTGCTCAGTCTACTGAGTGTATTTTTGTAGGGTATAGTGCTGAGCATAAAGGGTATCGTTGTTGGAATCCTGTTGCTCGTCGGATGAGGACTTCTAGCAATGTTGTCTTTGATGAGACTCGTCCCTTCTACCCTCGTCCTTCCTCGGATGTATCTCATGCATCGTTAGTTGGGCCTCTTTCCTTCATGACTTTTCCTGATACTCGTAGTGTTCCTATAGCCATTTCGCTCTCCTCGGTGCTTTCTTCTTTGGTGCCTTTGACTTCTTCACATGCGTCTGTTGACGAGGTACCTTCTTCTATGGTACCACCTTTTGACTTCTTCCTTGGAGCCTTCTTCTATGGTCCCTGATTATCCCACAAAGCTTCCAGTGACACAGGTCTATACACGACGCGTTGTGGATTGTTCTACTACACCATTGTCTCCTGATGTTTCATCTTCTTCTGATGAACCATCTTCTTCAGACATACTAACTCCTTCTGGAGCATCTTCTCCTAGTGAGCCATCCTCTCGCACCCTCTATTTCTAGTGAGGAATCTTTTGCTGAGGATTCCTCACCTGAGCTGGTCTTAGGTAGTGGTCATCGTACTCGTCGGCCTCCTGATCGGTACTCTCCTTCTGCTGCTACCGTTCTTTTCGAGCTGAGTTCTTACCGTGATGTTGTTCATCATTAGGAATGGCAACACGCGATGGCCGAGGAGATTGCTGCTCTTGAGCATACCGATACATGGGATCTTGTACCATGCCCATCTCATGTTCGTTCCATTACATATAAGTGGGTTTATAAGGTCAAGACCCGCTCTAATGGTTCTCTTGAGCGCTACAAGGCTCGCCTTGTGGCTCGTGGTTTTCAACAGGAGTATGGTCGTGACTATGATGAGACTTTTGCTCCTGTTGCTCACATGACCACTGTTTGTACTCTCCTTGCTGTGGCTTCTACTCATGAGTGGTCCATCTCTCAGCTTGATGTGAAGAATGTCTTTCTTAATGGTGAGCTGCATGAGAAAGTGCATATACAGCCACCACCTGGGTATTCTGTCCTGAGGGTATGGTTTGTCACCTTCGTCGCTCTCTCTATGGCCTCAAGCAAGCTCCCTATGCTTAGTTTCAGCGCTTTGCTTCTGTGGTTACTGCTGCTGGTTTTACTGCCAGCAATCATGATCCTACGCTGTTTGTGCACACCTCCTCTCGGGGTCGAACTCTTCTCCTTCTTTATGTTAATGACATGATCATCACTGGAGATGATTCTGAGTATATAGCCTTCGTTAAGGCATGACTCAGTGAGCAGTTTCTTATGTCTAATCTGGGTCCTCTTTGTTATTTTCTAGGAATTGAAACACCCGAGGGCTTCTTCTTGTCTCAAGAAAAGTATGTTCAGGATGTTTTTGATCGAGCTGTTCTTACTGATCATCGTGTTATTGAGACTCCTATGGAGCTCAATGTTCACCTTCGTGCTACTGATGGTGACCCTCTTGATGATCCCACTCGTTATCATCATATTGTAGGGAGTATTGTTTACCTTGGTGTCAGTCGACCTGATATTTCTTATGCTATACATATCGTGAGTCGTTTGTTTCTGCTTCCACTCAGGTTCACTATAATCACCTTCTTCGTGTATTGTGCTACCTTCATGGCACCATATCCCGTCGGCTTTTCTTTCCTCGTTCTAGTTCTTTGCAGCTTCAGGTTTACTCTGATGCTACATGGGCTAGTGATGTCAGTGATCCTCGTTCTCTTTCTTTTTTGTTGTATTTTTCTTGGTGGCTCCCTCATTTCTTGGAAAACTAAGAAGCAGACAGCAGTTTCTCGTTCGAGTCCAAAGGCTGAGTTGCGGGCTATGGCTCTTGTGACAGTAGAGGTTACTTGGTTGCGGTGGCTGCTTGAGGATTTTGGTGTTTCTGTTTCAGGGCCGACTCCTCTTTTGTCGGACAGTACAGGTGCTATCAGTATTGCTCGTGAACCGATAAAACATGAACTTGTTAAGCATGTTGGTGTTGATTGTTACTATACACGAGCATAGGTTCAGGATGGTATTGTTGATCTTCGTTATGTGCCTTCAGAGTTGCAGTTGGCCGATTTCTTCACGAAGCCACAAACTCGAGTTCAGCATGGCTTCTTTACCAAACTCAATGTTGTTGATCCACCATAAATTTGAGGGAGGGTGTTAGATATACATGTATTAGTCCATTGTATAGGGACCTCTTTGCATATTTGTACACACCTGTACCTGTATATATTTGGGCCTAGTGTCGCTCATTGAATACAAGCGCTATTCATAACACTGAAAGAATAAATGATAGGTAAGCTCTTCGGTGATAGATTATAGAGCACACAATTATAATCATCATTCTGTATCTTAACATTTTTCCTTCTTAGCAGGTTTCTTGAGTTGAGTCTATCCAAGAAGAGCAGCCAAACAAAGATTTTGATGTTCTTACAGGTTCTGGCCTTCCAGATCCATTTGAAAGGAGGAGGGGGCTGTATGCTTCTGAAGTTCAACTTGTAGAAGCTGCTGGAAGTGTAGATAGCATTACCCCAAATGTATGACCATTTGTCCTTCTCCAAGTGTTGCAGTTGATATATAAGCTGATTCGAAATCTGTAACTCTTGTTCAGCTTCTTGAGATAAAATCAAATGAAAGTTTTGATACACATCTTGGTTAGCTACATAGCTAGCAACTGAGGCATTTTTGTTTTTTGCAAAGGAGTGGAGACATGGGAGCTCATGTTTAAGGAAATGACCATTCCAAACATCTTCCCAAATCATGACCGTAGATCCTGACCCAATTTCTGCACTTATAATTCCTCTATAGTGATCTGAAAATCTTAGGATGTCTTTCCACCAGAAGGAACCAACTTCTTTTGTTGCATGAGGAATTTTACCATTGTTGTAGTGAGTATTCCATACCAGCTGAACCCATGGGACATCATGATGGTTGTAGAATTTGTGTAGATGTTTCAATAAAAGAGCTTCATTCATGATTCTGATATTCTTGAGGCCAAGTCTGTAAACGGGAAGCAATTGGGAAAAGCATAGTGCACCCAATGTGGCGGCCTTCGGGTTTATTATATAGTCAATGTACAGGGTACAATGGAAGAGTCCAGAGAATACCGGCTATACAAGGAACTAGATAAAGTCCTATACATATACTAGGAAAGGAATATATACTTCTGTTAACACCCCCCCCTCCCCTAGTCGTTGCGTGAGGCTCCCGAATGTAAAGACTGGACCGAAAATCCTGAAAGAGGGGAGCCGGAAGACCTTTGGTCATAATGTCCGCGAACTGGTGACTGGATGGGACGTGTAGAACTCGGACCTCGCCGAGAGCAACCTTCTCTCGCACGAAGTGGATGTCAATCTCAATGTGCTTCGTGCGCTTGTGATGAACCAGGTTGGATGTCATGTATACCACGCTGCATTGTCATAGAAGACGATGGTAGCATCCTTCAGCGGTTGGTGGAGATCAAGAAGCAGCTGATGAAACCAACAACACTCAGCGACTTCGTGGGCGAGAGCACGATACTCAGCCTCAGCACTGGATCGGAAAACCGTAGTTTGCCGTTTGGAGGACCAGAGACCAAGTTGTCACCGAGATAGACACAATAGCCAGAAGTGGA
Source organism: Oropetium thomaeum (assembly GCA_001182835.1). Taxonomy (NCBI): domain Eukaryota; kingdom Viridiplantae; phylum Streptophyta; class Magnoliopsida; order Poales; family Poaceae; genus Oropetium; species Oropetium thomaeum. Next base: position 1,208,074 of record LFJQ01000009.1, on the reverse strand, counting down.
TCGGCGAGAGTCAGGACAGCCCGCCCAATCTGGGTCGGAGTAGGTGTGAGGGAGGTGACCGAAGAATGAGCAGAGAGGTGAAGACCCAAATCCAAGGTACCTTGATGTAACGCAAAATACATTTGATCAGGTTCAGATGAGGCTCCCGCGGATCATGCATATAGAGACACACTTGGTGAACTGCATATGCGATATACCGGACGCGTTAGAGTGAGATATTGGAGCGCACCAGCGAGGCTCCTATACTCAGAGGGATCAGCAACGGGAGCGCCTTCAGTGGCGGATAACTTGGCCTTGGTGCCCATAGGAGTAGCAGTGGCGTGACATTCGGACATGCCGGCACGCTGAAGAAGATCGACTGCATACTGACGCTGAGAGAGGTGAAGCCCATCAAAATATCGTTTTGCTGCAATGCCTAAGAAGAAACTGAGATCTCCAAGGTCGGTCATCGAGAATTCAGCATGAAGACGCTTGATGATGCCCTGGAGAAGAGATTGAGAGGAGGCTCTCAGAATAATGTCATCGACATATAGAAGAATGTAGGCGAGGTCTGCACCAGACTGTAGCACAAATAGAGAGGCATCCGAGGCAGAGGATGTGAAACCCAAATTGTGAATGTGTGCTGCAAACCGCTGGTACCAGGCACGAGGGGCTTGTTTAAGACCATAGAGAGACTTCTGTAGTAGACAAACATAATCATGATGATATGGATTAGCAAATCCAGACGGCTGTTGACAGTAGACAGACTCAATTAGATTTCCATGAAGGAAGGCATTCTTGACGTCCAACTGACTTATCAACCAAGACTTGGAGACAGCACCTACTCAACACTGTCCGGATAGTGGCCGGCTTCACAACAGGGCTGAAGGTCTCATCATAATCAACACCAGGACGCTGAGAGTATCCACGAATGGCCCAACAAGCTTTGTAATGGGCCAATGAACCATCTGAGTGATATTTGAGTTTGAAGATCCATTTGCCTGAAACGATGTTGGCATCGGCGGGCTTCGGCACAAGTGTCCATGTTGAGTTGTCGATGAGAGCATCAAACTCCACCTGCATTGCCTGGCGCCAGTGAGGGTCAGCTAGTCCCACCCGATAGGTTGAGGGTACGGGAGAGACAGCGACATGACTGGCGTGAAGGTTGAGCCAGTCCACCGGCCGAACAACACGGCCACTGGACGTGCGAGGCAGGTGCTCGGCCGCGCGTGGCGTGCGCGGTGGTGCAGACGGGCGTGATGAGGTGGAGGGTGCCGCCTAGAGCTCGATCACGTTTGGCGCGGGCGATGGCGCCGTAGTGACAGGTGACTGAAGAGTCACATGAGTCATGAGTGGGGCGTCGTCATCGTCCCATGCCGCATCAGATGGACCTGAAAGAGAAGGAGAGATCGTCCTAGGGGACATGTTAGATAGAAAATCAAGGGAGTCAGGAGTATTCGATGAAGAGGAAACGACGAACGGGAACACGGATTCGTCAAAGACGACATGCCGAGAGGTGATGACTCGCCGAGTGAGAGGGTTGTAGCAGCGGTAACCCTTGTGCTCAAGGGGAGAGCCAATGAACACGCAAGCTGTAGAGCGTGGAGATAACTTGTGTTCAGCAGTGGCCGCTAGGTTAGGATAACAGAGGCAGCCGAACACACGCAGATGACTCAGGTCAGGAGGGGTTCCAAAAAGACGAGAAAAAGGAGTGGCGAACTGAAGAGAAGCGGTGGGGCGTCTGTTCAGAAGATATGTGGCGGCAGCAAGGCTTCGACCCAGAACGAAGTGGGCATGTTGGCCTGAAACAACAAAGTGCGAACAACGTCATTGGTGGTGCGAATAGCTCTCTCAGCCTTACCGTTTTGCTGGGAGGTATGCGGGCGAATAAGCCGGAGGAAAATGCCATGTTGACGAAAGAAATCAACATTAGCATGATTGACGAATTCACCCCCATTGTCAGACTAGAACGAGCCAATATTAGTGTGGAATTGATTTTGCACGTAGGCCACAAAAGCTACTAGCATGTCATGAACATCAGATTTATTGCGAAGAGGAAAGGTCCAGAAGTAATGGGAGAAATCATCAACTAGAATGAGGTAAAATTTATAACCCGATGGGCTGACAATGGAGACGACCATAGATCACAAAACACTAATTGAAACGGGGCAGTGCTAGAAGAAGACGACCTAGCAAAGGGCAGCCGCCGTTTGCCTAGCTGACACGCATGGCAGGGAGAGCTGCTACCTATTTTATTGCAAGAAATACGCCTTGATTTATTCAGACTATCAAGAACATCACTACTAGGATGACCTAAGCGACAGTGCCAAACGGCACTGGAGGTGACGGCTGTGAGCAAAGCGGCGGCAGTGTCGGGGGTGCGGGCGCCAAAGGTGTAGAGGTCCCCAACACTATTGCAGCGAAGAATCTTTCGCCTGGTGCGTAGATCCTTGACAGAAAACCAAACGGGTCAAAGGTCACGGAGACAGAATTATCAATGGTGAAACGACAAACAGATATAAGTTTGAACAATGGAGAGAACAAGAAGAATGTTGTTGAGAAGAAAGTTGGATGAAGGAGTAAATAAAGTGGACGAGCCCACACACATGACAGGAAGGGTTGCGCCATTGCCAACCGTCACAGAGAGTGAGGGATCCGGAGGGGAGGAGGTAGACAGGATACCTTCGTCAGATGCCATATGTGAGGAGGCACTCGAGTCCATCACCCAATCACCGGCAGTGGGGTTCTGCATGGCGTTGACGGCGGCGACGAGACCAGACGTGTTCCACACCGGGTCGGAAAGCGGCTGGAGCGGGGCGAACGTTGTGTAGGCCTGCGCCGGAGCCGGTGCTGGACGAGTACCGAGGATGCCCGTAGAGTTGGTACTGTTGCCACGGCCCCGACCCTGTCCAGGAGACGGCATGGAGAAGCCGCCAGTGGGGAAGCCCGACTGGACAACCATTGGCAGTGGCCCCCACGGGGTCATGCAGAGCCACAAGCCCGTAGAGGGGGTGGGCCCAGAGGAGCGGGTAGGGTTTGGGAACCCGAGCTGGTCCTGGTCCTGCCGCCACGCCCGCCGCTGCGTCCACGACCACGGCCACGGCCGCGAGTGGAGTTTTGTGCCGGCGGCGCCGAGGTGGACGTGCCACCAGTGGATGCTAGAAGGAGAGAGCTAGAAGGGGTCGGTGTGCGAGCCTTAGCGTGAGACTGCTCGCGCGTGAGGAGCATGTTGTGGGTGCGCGCAAAGTTGGCAGGGGGTCGGTGAGGGCGATGACATCGCCAGCGCTGCGGAAATCATCGTTCAACCCACGGAGGGAATTGAGGACGAGATCAGACTCCTTGACGGGGTGGCCGACGTCACGGAGCGCATCGGCGGAGAGCTTCAGGCGCTGAAAATACTCGGTGATGGTGGAGGAGCCCTGCGTGATGGAGTGGAACTCCTGGCTGAGGTAGATGGCGCGCGAGTCGCGGTTGGCGGTGAAGATGTCGGTGATCTTGACCTAGAGCTCGTGGGCGGTTTGATCGTTCTCGACGGAGACATCGAGGGCGTCGTCAGCCACGGTCGTGTAGAGCCAGGTCCGCACGGTGGAGTCCTGCTGGACCCAGATGGGATCTGTGGGGCGCGCGGGGAAGTCGCCGATGAGATCGAGAACCTCAAACTTGCCACACGCTGCGGTGAAGAACGTCAACCATCGAGAGTAGTTGTCGGCCTTGAAGCTGAGGGTGACCGGAACATGGCTCTTGATGTTGACAGAGGAGACGGTGGCGGCGATAGAGGTCGCTAGGGCCACGGAGGAGCTGAGAGAGCCGATGGTGCCCTCGTAGTCGAGGAGAGGGAGCCTTCGGTAGACATGGCGGCGGCGGCTAGGGCTGGCGATGCTTGGAGAGAGGAGAGGTGGCGGAAGGGGTAGGGTTAGAACCCGGCGAATGATACCATGTAAACGAAAAGCAATTGGGAAAAGCACAGCGCACCTAATGTGGCGGCCTTCGGGTTTATTATATAGTCAATGTAGAGGGTACAATGGAAGAGTCCGAAGAATACCGGCTATACAAGGAAGTAGATAAAGTCCTATACATATACTAAAAAAGGAATATATACTTCTGTTAACAAAGTCCACCTTTGTCCCTGGGCATTGTGACCTTGTTCCATGCCACTAGGGGTTTACTCTTACCTACAATGTCTGAACCCCTCCACAGGCCATTTTTCCTAATTCTGTCAATGGAGTTAATTGTTGTTATGTGAAGCTTAAGGGAGCATAAGGTATAGACAGGGGTTGAGGAAACAAAAGCGTCCACATACTGACATCTTCCTGCCATAGAGAACCAATTAACAGCCGCAATCATTTTCCTTTCAATCCTTGAGACCAAGAGCATGTGGTCTTCCACTTTTGGTTTGGTAATTCCCATCGGTAAACCTAAATAGTTGAAGGGAAATGCGCCAACTTTACAGCCGAAAACCCCTGCCAGTTGCCTAGCAGTTTCATCTGTGATATTAATGAGCACTAAACATGATTTCTCATAGTTTACCTTGAGACCTGTTGAACTAGCAATTTGTAGATGTTTTCTCAATATTTCCCTCTGAAATCGATAGGTTTAGTGTTGTTAACTTATGTAGCTTACCAATGGATTTCTGCAACTCTGTCAGCTTAGTGCAGTTGCAAAGATTAATTTTTGAAATCATTTGATTGTCACCAATTGAATCTGGTAATATTTCAGCTCTTTGCACTGCGATAGGTTCAACGTTCTCAACTTTTGCCAATTGTCAATTGATTTAGGAAACTCAATAAGATATCTAGAGGTTAGATGTAAAGATTGTAGATTCCAGATATCTGAAATAGCTTCAGGGATTCCTTTACATTTTACTTGTGGCACAGCAAGATACCTCAAATTTTTTGTCTGAAATATGGTTGTAAATACTGATTCTGTAGAGACAGTATCCACAGGGATAGTACGCCAGTGCTTTGCTTTACTCAAGGCTTTGCCAGTACCAAATGTGCTATTATCGAGGACATCAATATCTACAGCACGTGCTTTTTCAAAAATATTTTCAGGCAGATGATTTCTCTGCTCTTTAGTCAAACTGAAGTGTCTTATGAAATTGGCTGCATTGCATTCTCCATCAAGTAAGATTTCATCATTACTCAATATAGATCGGGCAAGATCATGGACTAAAACGTGCATCCTACATTGCACTCTCCCAGTAGAAGTTTCTTCTACATCTTGTAGAAAAGACATTTGCACAAGAGAATTGAAATACTTGTCAGCAGTACAATCCAAGTAACCAACACCATCCTCCACCACAATCATATCATGTGCAATCCATTGATCAATTAATTGTCCTTTATCAATCATGTAACCTTTAGGGAACAATGAATAGATTGTGAAGCATGGCTTTAGATGGGGTGGCAAATTCAAAAAGCTCAACATCAAACGTGCAAATATGCCATCTTGTGCATCCACTACATCTAATGAACTGTTGTTTCGTATGGTGTGCCACTGTTCTAACTGCTCCTTATCACGAAGCACAGATGCAAGAGCTATAATTGCTAGTGGAACTCCATCACATTTTTCATTATCTCCTTTCCAACCTTTTAAATTCAGAGGGAATAGTTGCTTTAAATTTGTGAGTAAACAGTTGCCAACTATCATCCGGAGATAACAATGGCAAGTCAAATGGGTCTGTTGAACCCACAACTTCGGCAACTCTTCTGCTGCGAGTAGTGAGTAAAATTTTGCTTGTCGGTGCACCACTCTTTAGATGTACCATGAATACCTCCTGAAACAACTCCCATTGAGTTCGGTCTTCTATCCAAATGTCATCCGATACAAGCAAAAATCTCTTTCCAGTCAATGTTTCTAGTATTTTTTCACTCGTATGATTGAAGGGATGTTTGTCTGAGCTCTCCTTGGTAATAGCTTCAAACAGCTCTCGATAAGCCCTTTAACATTACATTCTTTTGACACATACACCCAAAGTCTAATTTGAAAATGGTTCTGTATAATGTCACCATCATTGAAAATCAAACGAGCCAAGGTAGTTTTCCCAGAGCCACCAAGTCCAATCATAGAAACTATCTCTATTTCCTGTTGGTCTTTAGCCTGTGTCAATTTGGATATTGTCTTGCTCGTCTTGATTTCTTCAGATTACTGGTGTCACACCTGGAGTGGGGTACTGTTGGCATCGCAATAGTAGTCTGCTTCATATGGTAAAAGTTGTGATGAACACCGGGTAAACTATGAGTTATAGCACTAAACTTTGTTCTTTGCCTCACCATTTTAGAAAATCTCTTTTTCAGTGTCTTGATCTTCCTTGCTGCCTTGAGTTGGAACCCAAATGATTTTGTTTTCTTGAACATAAACATACCACCACCTTGACTAACAAATTCATGTTTTTCAGTCTGTACCTGGAACTCATCTACAACATCATCAATATCATAAGCAACGTGTTTCAATTTTTTGAGCCAGTCAAGTGAAGGATCATTCCCAGTTGCTATATATCCTGCCCTGTCCAGCCAAGATTTGATCTCGCCAACTAAACCCTGAAGCTCCTTGAGATCTTTATTCGCGCCCACTATAGAGCTGTACTCTTTGATTAGCAGTGGAGCTAAGTTCTTGCCGACAACCTTCAGTGTTCCAGATGCTACAGCAGATAGCAGATACAACAGCAGCTTCCATACCGGTCATCGTATTTAATTTGCTCTATGAATCAGGACTGCTCTGGATTCAATTGATTGACCTGATCTGAGAATAGTAGGAACAAATAAAGGCAAGTTATTTTTTGAATAAATCGCCGTTGAGGTAGATCAATGCATACATGTTGGGGCAGAAAAGAGATAGAGCGATATAACCAAAGCAATGAATGAAACTGCAAAGGTAAAAAGTGGAGGAGATACCTGAGGCTGTGCTACGTTTGCTTGTGCCACCTCAAAACATGGCCTTCTTTTTCTCCAAAGCAGTTTATGCAGACCAAAGCTTTGGGGATCTGGGTTGAAGGCCAAGAACAGAAATCAACCATGCCAGATATGTGGTGCTACTGCTGGGTGTGACTTTGTATGTGTAGCAGCTAAACCAAGGGCACCAGCCGGCGACGACTTAGGTAGGGGTCTCAGATTTCTCTAGATGAGTCTGCACACGGTAAAACGAACATAATATGGACGGTGCTACAGTATAATTAATAGTCTAAAAAAAAATCATTCCGAACAGCTAGTCTTTACTATATAATCTTTCCACGGGCAGCAAGAAATGTCTTTTCCCCGATTTGCATACGATTTAGGCAATAAGAAAAATAGATAAATAGATATGGGCAGCAGAATAGCAAATTAACGAACCATCCTCCAATTTGCTTCACCGAACCAAATCAACTTTCAAACCTGGATCAATCCGATAACAGTATGGAATTTAGATTTGTGATTCCCTTTTTCATCACGAAAGGAGAAAGAGGGTCCATAAGCGCACCTTGCTTACAGGGACAATCTGCGAGGGGAAGGGATCCACGCTTCAAGAGCGGCACCGTCGGGCACGACGGGAGCGTCGTGAGGTACGCCGGCGACTCACCAGTCTCGTTGACTCCCTGCCGAAACTCTAGCCGCCCTTCTCTTCAGCTTCCCGAGCGTGTTCTAAGCAAATCATTCGGCGAGGACTCAGACTGAGCACTGAGACACAGGCGAGGACCCGAGAGCAACAAGTGACGTGGAACAGATAACTACACCCGGACTCGGTGGGTTCTTTCACTTTCTAGCCTGCGCGTTTAAGAGGAAAGGCACTATTTTAGGGTGCTTTGTACGAGCGTATCGATTAGTGAAGGCTTAATTGTATAAACTCATCTGTAAATTTCATATTTTCCCTATAAGAAATAGTTGTAAAAACCTCCACTCAAGCCTCTCTAAGCCAATTCTCATCTATAAACAAAAAGTATGAAAAGGCGACAAACGATGCAATCTATGCAGACATAGAAACGACAGAGAGAAACAACTAATCATATTTTCTTTGAGTGATATTTGAAAAAACACCTTTGGAGTATATTACAAGAATGCTATGGAAGGGCAAGGAGCCCCCTCTCGGTAACAATTTATGGGAAGTCTGGATACCGAAAATACCCAATTTTTTTTGAAATGTGTCTGTTTTTGTTGTTGCACGGATGACGTGTGTAAGGTGAAAACAAAGGAATAAAATAGTGATCGAGAAGACTTTTTCAGCAGCAACAGATGTAGTCTTTTATGGACTCTCGGGTGGGCGCGGTTAACCGCAACTGCGGTTAATCGACTGAATCCAACCAAACCAAAATATACGGTTAACTGAATTTTTATTTTAATTTCAGTTTTTATTTTTATCTATTATGGTTAACCGTATTTGATTCTGTTTTAACTTTGGTTAACCAAACAAATGAAAATTGATTGAACCGAACCAAACCAAAATACGCAGTTAACCAAATTTTTATTTTAATTTCAGTTTTTATTTTTGTCTATTACGGTTAATCACATTTAATTCTGTTTTAACTTTGGTTAACCGAACAAACCAAAATAACTGAATTAGATTCATTTAACTAGCAATCCAATAAATTTCATTAGTGAAATGAGTTGTTTGTGACATATAAATAACTAAATTGAGTCAACAACGGTGGAATGGACGAGGCATGGACGACGGGAGGCGCGAGGAGGAGAATTTGAACGCTTCCGACAATTCGACGACGAGGCAATATGAAGCCAAATTACATCGACTACAACTAAAGTTTGATATTATGGATATTGCAGTTAACCGTATAACCGCACCGAATTAACCGTAACCAAAATGTATGGTTAATGATTTATCACGATCATGTTCAATATCATTTTTTATTAACCGAATTTTCTTTCAACCATTTTAACCAAACCGAATTAAACGGCTGCCCAGCCATAACTCTTGTTTATACAAAGTGGACGGGAAAGAATGGATTCGAAAGCAAACCATTCATGAAACTCATGCAGGAGCATGCGGTGGTCACATTAATGGACATGTGTCTAGCTAAGAGAACTTCTTAAGTTAGGGTACTCTTGGCAGAAGGAGGCCAGCTTGGTGGCAGATTTGGAGAAGCAGCTACTAGAGTTCATGCAAGATAGACCAGAAGTGCAGGTGACCATGGACATTGGTGTCCTCTAGAAATTGTCGACTCGTTCTTGTGTTTCACTTTTGCACTGTATGAGACTTTCTGGACGCTGGAAACCCCAGCTTTACTTCCCTGTAAAAACCTTAATTTGGCCTCCAGTAAATGCCGAGTAATACCTCTTATCCAAGAAAAAAAAAGCCAATTCTCCCCACCCCACACATCCCATACGGCACTAATCCCATTTTCCATTAATATTGGAATTTAATTATATGAGACAATTGTAAATATTTATTTTGATAAAATAGTCAGACTATTTTTTAGATTTTAAATTCTCTAAAAAATATAAAATTTATTTAAAAATTCAAATATGAAAATCTAACACAAATTATCTCATGAAAATCGAATGGTCTATATGACACCCCAAGTGTCTCTTTGTCTAAAACATCGAACCACTGTTGTACTATGCCAAAACAAAGCCAATTTCAAACTGCAAACTTTCAAAATAATCTCAAATATGAAATTTGACTTAATTTAAGCAAATTTGACTTATTTAAATAAACTCTCATAAAAATTAATGACAAAACTCAGGGGAAATAATTTTATTTTGATCATCAGCTGTAACCAAAATTTTTAACCAAGTTTCAATTCTGGATTCACAGATTAACTATTTTAAATTATTCAAACTTAGTATTTAACAGATTTAATCTCTGAATTTTTAATTTAAAATTCTCTTCAATTTTGAACATCATCCTAAAATAAATGTTGTAGTTCATGTTTTGTTCTGTTAGCACAACAATTCTCATAATTTTTTGGAGGTCTCAGGCATTTTCGTTTGATTTACCTAATAGAGGAAATTTGAAACGAATTGGAAATTCTGGGACCTGCCCGTCAGCCACCCTCTTCCTTCCCCTTTCTCTTCTCTATCTCTCTCAGGCTGGACAGACATGCTTCGCGTCACGCGTCTTGCCGGCCTAGCGTCGGTTCCAGTTGGAGGAGAGCGCCTCGGCATCCCCGGCCACTCTCCCACTCATTCGCAGTCATTCTGCAATGTTTCTTGCAGAAAATCCCCATGGCCGTTAACACTTGAACTACTCATGCCATTGCCAAAATCCCCGAGCTCTGGTGAGTCCTGGTCCGCTATTCGAGCGTGTGCGGGTTCTCCACGCGAGGGGGGACCTATCTGACCTTCTTCCCTTTGGTTTCTGAGGTCGCTGGAGTCGAATCGTGCTCGCTCCATCGTCATTTTCGAGCATCACCGCACCTCATCACCATCGACCATCTTCCGGCCATCCCAGTCGACTTGAACCTTGACGCCGGTCTTCTCCAGGTTTCGACGGAGTTATAGGAGGTCGCCGTTCATTTCCTTGTCCTTCACGTCGAGCTCGTTTCCTCACCAAACCTCGTCACATTGTCACGCGCCACCAAACGTCTTTCTGGTGAGTTTCTCCGGGCGAGATGCTCCTAGGTGAGTTCTCCATGCAATGGAGAGTCCTTTAGTGATCTTTTCGTCTAGAATGATAGCCATTTGGGCCCTTCTAGCGAGTAGGCCGCCGTTCTCCGGCGAGCAGCGCAGCTGCTCCGGTTCTGGTTATGGATCCCGTGTGGACGAGGATTTCATGTGGCTACCCTATGGTCTCCTATGTGGCACAGATCTGATTGGCTCACGTTCTCTCTCGTTTTTCTTTTTCCAGAAAATATTGCGATTTTGTAAAATCCATATAAAATCAAATAATGGTCATACAAATGCAAACTAATTTTTTTTGTTTCTTCTTGATCCAATCTATCGCCTGGATAACTTAAATATTAATGTTAACAAATATTTCGGCCACATTAATTCTTACAAGTAAAACCATAATAAAAATGTTATGGCTAATCTACTCTTAAAAATCTTGATTTTTGGACAGTATGTTCCAGTTAGGATTCCTTATCACCATAAAAAGTCGCATAATATTTTGACCTGTTAACCCTGTGTTTTACTTAATTACGCCTAAAACTGATATAAATTTACTCAATTAATTTCTCTTAAACCATTCATGATAAAGTTGGAGACCATACTATTGTCGGTTCTATTGGACAAGTTTGAGTTGTGTACCCCATACATACTAGTATATGGGACCCAAGATACCGACGCAGCTTATTATACAGTAGCTAGACAATCGGCCATCTCTCTTTTCTGGATGAACAAACCGATATGGTGGATGCTTTTACTATTTTGTTTTCGGGTATGTGCTAGTGGGAAATGCTTGGGGTTAACCATGGACGCAAGGCATCGCATGGAGGACCATGTCCTTGGGAGAGATGGGTTTTGGACCAGCTCTGTCATGATGTTGCTAAAGGTGGCCATGTGTGACTCATAGTAGTGTCCACGTGTCGTGTATTCGGATTTTTCCTATAGGATGTACATCGATTATAATTGCCGTCCCTTCCGGTTAGGAGTACCGCTTGCTCCTTTGTGCCGCATCGTACTAAGATATGGAAAATGTGATGAAAATATTTCTGAATTGATGCTCTTAAATTATTTGTATTGTAACTAGCTCTCATGGCACACTGTTATTCTATTAATGAACTCTTTTAACTTGGCTAAAATCTGAAAATAGAATAAACTCTTAGTGTTGTTTGTGCTAGTTAAATTCCAGCCCTACGAATGACCTTGCATACTAGAAGACCCTAAGTGCTAAATTTGACCGTCAAACCCCTACATAAATAATTAAAATTAATGCACTAAAATTAGGAGTAGGTTTATTACTAACGGTTCCATAAATTTTGGTGAATATTGGTATGTAGGTGATTTATCTACAAATATTGAGAGAGAAAGAGAATAAAAGGACTATTCTGCAGAACACAAAGTCCATGGGCCTATCAACGTACCAAAACTGCCCAAATACCATCGGCCACCATATAAATGGAATAAAGGCCCAATTACTAGCAGCCTAGAAAAAGACGAGGCCGAACAGGCCCAGCCGAGGATTGGCCGATCCTCTAGATCAGCCGATCTGCTAGTGGGCCCGTTCAGGCCCCACATCGGCAGGTCAATTCCCACCGCCTTTCCTACGTCGGTGCTGATTCGGCCGAAAAGAATGAGTGGCTGTAAAGCATCGAAGAGAAGGGAGGAAACTCACAACCCAAGGCACCTCCACCTATAAATAAGACCTCTCTCCTCACTTCCTACAATCAACTCAACACTCAACACTTTAGTTGTGCTACTAGTATTAGAGGCTTAGGCTCTAGTTCTTAGAGGTCTAGAAGGAAGAGAGCGAGACAGAGGTCCTCCGGAGGTAGTGCTGACCTGTCGGCACTCTCTCCGCCCGGTCCTGCACTAAGTCAGATCGGAGTGGTGGCTTGTCATCGCTCGACTTTACACTTGTACCTCGACGGTTACTTTCTTAATCAAGTAAGTATTCGTGCTTCACTTATTGAGTATATTTTCTTAGTCTAGTAATTAGTGTTTATTCTTCACTTGCTATTTCATCGTGTACTACTGTGTAGTATATGTTTTAACTTAAGGGACAAAATGACACGACCCGCCTAGAAAACCTCGTCTCAGGACGGATCTGGTCAGTCGTTAAGCCAGGATCCTGTTGGGTAACGCTCGGGAAGCGAGCGTACACACGATATAACACAGGCAGGGATAAACAGCAATAATTTACAAGAAGAGAGAACTTATTACATCATTGGTTCATAAATTTTGAAGTAGGATAATACATTGTTTCAGAGTACGCAAAGAGTTTTGAAACAAAAACAGCGGAAGACTAGAACGATTACAAACTCCGACACTCGGTCTTAAGCAAAAGCACGTGCCGTGCCCACGGGCGTCATGCTACTAGCCACTTCAACAATTCACTGCGGCGACTCGCACAACTCCCACTGGAGGTTCCCGAACTCGGGGAGCGGTTCCTCCCAATGGAAGCTACCTGCTGGTTCCTGCATGACGGCACCTGAAAAACCACAACACGCTAACGCGTGAGCTTCTAAGAAGCTCAGCAAGACTTACCCGACAAAAGTGGTTGACTACAGCCGACTCCAAGACATGCTGGCCGACTCGGGTGGGTTTACTTGCAAAGGACTCGCAAGCCTATACTACTCTTGTCAAATTTTAGCATCAGATTAAGTGATTAGAAAATAAATTTAGTTAGCACTGAGCTAAGCAAACATGACAGAGGTAACAATAGTAATAGCAATGATCTTGGTTTCTTCTCATTTGTGTCTCAACCTATTTACTAAAATGTGACAGAGAGTTCAAGTAAGCTCATAGCTGAGAGCGACAGCGATTCGAACCGATTTTTATACCACTGCAGGGTTAACCTAATCGTACGACACGTGCGCGTCCCAGACTCGCACGTGGCAACCGTTCACACCAGCTCCTGCAACGTCAATTCCCTCCTACGCCTGCCTTAGCAGCGCCGCGTCCCACCAGACAACACGTCCCAGACGGTTTCTATGGAGTTCCCATGCTGCCCACCCCAGATCTCCTCTTAGTCAGACACCGTAGGGCAGGTTCGACGTTGCAATCACTAGGCTACGTAGGTTTACCGGGGCCCATAACACCCAACATACGATTAGTACATTCAATACTTGCCCAGCTGTGCCACACGGATCAGACCAGACTACGGTCACCCTGGTCCCGGACCAGTCGCCGACCTACTGGTACCCAGTCTGACCCTCAATCTTTTATCTTTCTTACTCATTGACAATCGTGTGGCACATCTCATGAAATAGTTTCATTTGATATCCTATTACTCGCGAGCAGCGTCCACTCTGCTCGACTTCTACCGGCAACTATCTGCTAAGCATAGCATACTAAGGGTATCTGTACAAACTACCGTCAGGGTTTCCTATGGGAAACAAATGCAACTATGGTTTCAATCAACTCCTAGCACCTAATGCACAAACAAGACACACTTAGAGTAAAAGTAAAACTTTAAAATTCGGTTGTGCACCGGGGCTTGCCTGGTTCGGCGGGGGTCGAGGAACTTGGATCGGTAGCTACCTCGCAAGCGTCAGAATCTACATGATACAGTAGGATTCTGATAAGTTCAATGAAATAGAAACTTATTGTTATTATCAATAATAACCTAGGGTTTAGATTGGCGACGCCTAGAATTAGGGTTAACCCTAATTCCTCGACGCCGTCGATTAAATTAACTTCTTAATCTGTGAATGATGTTTAAAGAAGTCTATTAAACCCTCATGAGGTGCCTTTTAGTTGGCATGTTCATCAACTTCAACTCTAGTTAAGTAAATTCGACACTTTCCATCGGTTAATATTATTTAATTACTTCGGCTATTAAACTAGGGTTAAAATAAAGATTTTTAATTCTTCCTCAAGATTATTTTTAGTTGGTAGCACTCCCTGGAATAAGCATTTTGGGCTTTGGGTGGGGCCTAGATGAATTTTCTATATTTTATAAAAATTCATCCAAGTTCCTATTTTTAAATCTTATAAAATCAGAAAGCACTAGTAAACCTCAGAATAAAATCATAAAATTTTATGTGGGCAATCCTGAGCACCAGATCTAAAACTTGGATTTTGGGTCTAACCTTATAAATGACTTTTACAATGTACTTTAGAAAATGGTATTTAAACTAGGCAGATTGAAGTTATTTAATAGGGTTAGATGCCATTTCGTGTTCCTAAAATCTTCATAAAATTCCAGAGAGTGTGCATTACTATGTTGCACTTGTGGATCAAAGGTTAGCCTAGAATTGCTCTGTAATGCAATTTAAAATTCAAAAACAGAAAGGAGTTTTTCTAATTAATTCTGCAAATGTTTGGTCATTTGTTAAAAAGTGCTTTAATAGAAAATTAGTACTTTTCACGAGGGTTCTAAAAATTTTGGTTTGACATTTTTGGATTTTTCTGCAAATTTCTAGGGATTTTAGAAGACAGAGCAATAATCTGGAAAAATAAAAAGAAAAAGAAAAACAGGGGGCTGTCTCCGGTGAGCTCCGGCGGCCAATTCCCGACGATGGGGTGGTCGCCGGCCGTCGAACCTTGGCTTTTCACGATCTACACGACATGACGAAGCTCGACAACATGATATTCATCAAGCTTTAGGCCGGGATAGGGGATCTCACCGTGGGGGGTGTTGGTGGCGGCCGTGGCCGATGAAATTCTGACGGCCGAGCTCGAAATTGGAGGGTTGGGGGGTTCTCTGAGGTTCACGGGGTGGAGAGGAAGCGTTTTGGTGAAGGAATTGGATTGAGGATTGGTTGGGGGGTGGATTTCACCGTGGAGGCGGCTATGGCGTTGGCGGCGGTCGGGGCAGAGAATTGGGAGGGGTGCTCGCGCGGGGAAGAAGAATGTGGAGAAAAGGGGGGGAGATGGAGGGGCGCGTGCCATTTATAGATGGGCCAGGGGTAGGGAAAAGGTAGGGGAGCAGGGGGGGGGGGGTCGGCATGGCGGCAAGGGGCGGCGGCGCATGGCTTCGGGCGGCGCGGCAGAAAAGGGGCGGCGCTCGAGGGAGAAGGAAGAGAGTGGGGGAGAGTGAGCTAGAGGGAGAGAGACAGCGAGGGAGGAGGCGCCGACAAGAATTGAAGTCAGCAACGTGGGAGCAAGAGGGCGTGTCGGCCGGGTGGCTGCGGCGCCCTGCCGCGCCGTGTTGTCGGGCGGGCGGGGCACTGTAGCCCGCCCGGCAACAGTTATTATTATTTTTTTCTTTTTCATTAAGGCTGGAAGGAAATTCAATGAATCGGCACACTTCCCGAGCTCGAAAAATTTTGAAAATTTTTGTGTATGCTCAGGAATTCATTTGGAACATTTTTCATTTAAGTTTCAAGTCATGATTTGGTCTCTAAAAATTCTTGAATTTCTAAGTTGATTATAGCTTGTGTGAATTTTTAAGAGGTCTAAATCCTTTCCAAAAATCTTGAATAATTTCCCAAAATTCTATTTTGAAGTGTATTTAATTGTTACATAAAAATATAGCTAGGGTTCTGTGGAAATTTTGATGGTCAAGAGTTAGGGTTTGGGTTCCTTCCTATTAACGAGATTTCGACACTGTTACGTGAGATTTCTCCGGACTTTGCTTAAGTGCTCTGTTGTTTGTCAAACTTTTCATAGTGTTCCTTTAAAGCATTTTAAACAATATTTCTTTTTATTTCCATAATTGAATCTGCCTTAAGGTGAGTGAAATTATGGATTAGGGTTTATAGTTGTCGACTTTTGCCTTGGTGACACCTGGGGTGTCACACAAAATCAATGTACGTCGTTAAAATAGTAATAGTCTATGTAGACGTGGTGTCTAGATAGAGTATTACCTTCGATTGGTGCATATCCCATGGAGCTAGAGGTAAGCTGTATGACACGACCCGCCCAGAAAACCTCGTCTCGGGACGGATCTGGTCAGTCGTTAAGCCAGGATCCTTTTTGGCAACGCTCGGCGAAGCGAGCGTATACACGATACAACACAGGCAGGGATAAATAGCAATAATTTACAAGAAGAGAGAACTTAATACATCATTGGTTCATAAATTTTGAACTCGAATATTACATTGTTTCAGAGTACGCAAGCGTTTTGAAAACGATAACAGCGGAAGACTAGAACGATTACAACTCCGACACTCGGTCTTAAGCAAAAGCACGCGCCGTGCCCACGGGCGTCATGCTAGTAGCCACTTCAACATTTCACTGCGGCGACTCGCACAACTCCCACTGGAGGTTCCCGAACTCGGGGAGCGGTTCCTCCCAATGGAAGCTACCTGCTGGTTCCTGCATGACGGCGCCTGAAAACCACAAAACGCTAACGCGTGAGCTTCTAAGAAGCTCAGCAAGACTTACCCGACAAAAGTGGCTGACTACAGCCGACTCCTAGACATGCTGGCTGACTCGGGTGGGTTTGCTTGCAAAAGGACTCGCAAGCCTATACTGCTCTTGTCAATTTTTAGCACCAGATTAAGTGATTTAGGAATATAAATTTAGTTAGCATTAAGCTAAGCAAACATAACAGGAGTAACAATAGCATTAGTAATAATCATAATTCATTCTCGTTGTGTCTCAACCTATTTACTAAAATGTGACAGAGAGTTCAAGTAAGCTCGTAGCTGAGAGCGACAGCGATTCGAACCGATTTTTATACCACTGCAGGGTTAACCTAATCGTACGACACGTGCGTGTCCCAGACTCGCACGTGGCAACCGTTCACACCAGCTCCTGCAACGTCAATTCCCTCCTACGCCTGCCTTAGCAGCGCCGCGTCCCACCAGACAACACGACACGTCCCAGACGGTTCCTGTGGAGTTCCCACGTTGCCCACCCCAGATCTCCTCCGAGTCAGACACCGTAGGGCAGGTTCGAAGTTGCAATCACTAGGCTACGTAGGTTTACCGAGGCCCATAACACCCATCATACGATTAGTACATTCAATACTTGCCCAGCTGTGCCACACGGATCAGACCAGACTACGGTCACCCTGGTCCCGGACCAGTCGCCGACCTACTGGTACCCAGTCTGACCCTCAATCTTTTATCTTTCTTACTCATTGACAATCGTGTGGCACATCTCAGGAAATAGTTTCATTCGATATCCTATTACTCACGAGCAGCGTACACTCTGCTCGACTTCTACCGGCAACTATCCGCTAAGCATAGCATACTAAGGGTATCTATACAAGCTACCGTCAGGGTTTCCTATGGGAAACAAATGCAACTATGGTTTCAATCAACTCCTAGCACCTAATGCACAAACAAGACACACTGAGTTGTAAAAGTAAAACTTTAAAATTCGGTTGTGCACCGGGGCTTGCCTGGTTCCTCTGAGCTGACGTTGACTTCTTCGGCGGGGGTCGAGGAACTCGGATCCGCAGCTACTTCGTGAGCGTCAGAATCTACATGATGCAGTAGGATTATGATAAGTTCAATGAAATAGAAACTTATTATTATTATTAATAGTAACCTAGGGTTTATATTGGCGACGCCCAGAATTAGGGTTAACCCTAATTACTCGATGCCGTCGATTAAATTAAATTTTTAATCTGTGAATGATGTTTAAAGAAGTCTATTAAACTCCCATCAGGTGACTTTTAGTTGATATGTTCATCAACTTCAACTCTAGTTAAGTTAATTCGACACTTTTCATAGGTTAATATTATTTAATTACTTCGGCTATTAAACTAGGGTTAAAATGAAGATTTTAATTCTTCTTCAATATTATTTTTAGTTTGTAGTACTCCCTGGAATAAGCATTTTCGGCTTTGGATGGGGCCTAAATGAATTTTCTATATTTTATAAAAATTCATCAAATTCCTGTTTAAGATCTTGTAAAATCAGAAAGCACTAGTAAACATTAGAATAAAATTATGAAACTTTATGTGAGCATTCCTGAGCACCAGCTCTACAACTTTGCTTTTGGGTCTAACCTTATAAATGACTTTTACAATGCACTTTAGAAAATGGTATTTAAACTACGCAGATTGAGGTTATCTAATAGGGTTAGATGCCATTTCGTGTTCCTAAAATCTTCATAAAATTCCAGAGGGTGTGTAGTACCATGGTGTACTTGTAGATCAAAGGTTAGCCCTAGCATTGCTCTATAATGCAATTTAAAATTCAAAAACAGAAAGGAGTGTTTCTAATTAATTCTGCAAACGTTTGGTCATTTGTTAAAAAGTTCTTTAACAGAAAATTAGTACTTTTCACGAGGGTTCTAACAAATTTTGGTTTGGCATTTTTGGATCTTCCTGTGATTTTCTAGGGTTTTTAGAAGACAGAGCAATAATCTGGAGAATAAATAGGAAAAAGGAAAAACAGGGGACTGTCTCCGGTGAGCTCCGGCGGCCAATTCCCGACGATGGGGTGGTCGCCGGCCGTCGAACCTTGGCTTTCTACGATCTACTAGACACGACAAAGCTTGGCAACATGATATTGATCAAGGTCTTGGCCGGGATAGGGGGTCTCACCGTGGGGGTGTCTCGGGGCGGCGGCGGTGAGCGAAATTCCGACGATGGGGGCTTGAATCCGGAGGATGGAGGGTTCTGTGAGCTTCGCGAGGTGGAGAGGAACTGATTTGGTGAAGGAATTTGATTGAAATTGGTCGGGGGTGGCGTTTCACCGTGGAGGCGGCAATGGCGTCGGTGGGCGGCGGTCGGGGCAGAGGAAGGGCTTGCTTGCGCGGGGAAGAAGAAAGGGAGAGGGAGGGGGAAGCTGGGGAGGGATTGCACGCCATTTATAGGAGGGCTGGGGAAGGGGGAGTAGGGGAGCGGGGGGGGGGGGCGGAGGCCGGCGCAGTGGGGCGGCGTCGGGCGGCTCGGGCGGCGGAGCAGAGAAAAGAGAGAGGGAGGGAGAGAGCTAGAGAGAGAGGGGGCGAGGGAGTGAGGAGGTAGGGGGGGGCCGGCAACGGAGTGAAACGGCGACGTGCCACAGGGGACCGTGTCGGGCGGGTATGGCCGGGCGGCTGCGGTGCCCTGCCGCGCCGTGTTGTCGGGCGGGCGGGGCACTGTAGCCCACCCGGCAACAGTTTTATTTTTTTTTCATTAAGGCTGGAAGGCAATTCAATGAATCGGCACACTTCCCGAGCTCAAACAATTTTGAGAATTTTTGTACAAGCTCAGGAATTTATTTGGAACACTTTTCATTTAAGATTCAAGTCATGATTTGGTCTCTAAAAATTCTTGAATTTCTAAGTTGATTATAGCTTGTGTGAATTTTTAAGAGGTCTAAATCTTTTCCAAAAATCTTGAATAATTTCCCAAAATTCCATTTTAAAGTGTACTTAATTGTTATGTAAAAATATGGTTAGGGTTCTGTGGAAATTTTGATGGTCAAGAGTTAGGGTTTGGATTTCTTTCTGTTAACGAGATTTCGACACTGTTAGTTGAGATTGCTCCGGACTTTGCTAAAATGCTCTGTTGTTTGTCAAACTTTTCATAGTGTTCCTTTAAAGCATTTTAAACAATATTTCTTTTTATTTCCATGATTGAATCTGCTTTAAAGTGAGTGAAAATTGTGGATTAGGGTTTACAGTTGTCGACTTTTGCCCTGATGACACCTGGGGTGTCACACTGTAGGTGGTGACAGCCCAATCACTGCTTTATATTCCTCCACATTTGGATACGTAAGTAGTGCTTATAATTGCCGGAGTCTTTTCTCTGGATTGGGAGTAAACCGGACGGCGAAGTAAGCGAGGATAGAATAAACCTTCTTGCTTAGATTAGGATTTATCTCATAACTAGCCCCTCTATCCTTTGCCCAACCTTAGTGTTTGTTGTTCCCTGTTTTTAGTTTATAGATGTCGGCGTTCGTTGTGGCCGACGAGTAATTAGTATCGTGGAGTGCGTGTTTTGGTTCGGATGGTTCGCGAGAGGACACAAGGATTTATACTGGTTCGGGCAACGTGCCCTACGTCCAGTTCGATGAGGCTGCTCGTGTTACTCGCGACAGTTTGTAGTAGGGGGTTACAAACAGGCGAGAGAGGGATGAGCTCCCAAGTCTCTGTGAGGTGTTCGGCGTGGGGTGAGATATCGTGTGTGTTGCCTTAGTTTTTCTCCTCCCCGTCGTCCTCCCGCCTCCCCCTTTTATACTGCAAGGAGGGAGGCGGGCGTACAGAGGGTTGGCGCTGGGGAGTGGGCGGCGGCGGCATGGCCGTATGTCCTGTAGGCCGCGCTGTTGATGCTTCAAACTCCGTGCCGGTCGCTGTGGATGACGTCTTCGGAGTGGCCGTGTTGCTTCTTGTCGACGGAGTGGTCCGAGCTGTCGCTCGATGGAGTCCCATCCGTATGGAGAAGCGCCACTGTAGGAGCCGGCTTGATGACGCCGTGGTGATGGCCGTCGCTCCGGGGCGTCCTATCGTACGAGACGGTGAGTCTCTGACAGGGGACTGTTGGGGCGACGCCCACCCCGTGGACGATGCTCGTTGTGCGCATTTACTCTTCCGGGAGCGGTCATCGCCACCGTCCCATCTGGAGTTTGAGCTTATTAATGGCTTGACTGACCCTGGACATCCGTCCCGCCCGGGGTGGTTGGATCGCCCAGTCTTGCCCGTCCCCGGAGGTCGGGCGAGGCGGGACCCTCGTCCGACCCCTCGAGGTCGGGGTCGGGCGAGGCGGAACTTTTGTCCGACCCCGGAGGTCGGGCGATGCGGAACCCTCGTCCGACCCTCGAGGTCGGGTCGGGCGAGGCGGAACTTTTGTCCGACCTCAGGGGTCGGGCACTTCCCGTCCGGACGTCGGGGTCGGGCGAGACGGAGTAACCTCCCTTGGTGCTTTATACGTAAAGCAGTCGGAGGATCATTAATACCGGTCATCGCCGGTATTGACCCTCAACAGTAGCCCCCGAGTGAGGTCCGACCCCCCGCATAAGAGGGGTCGGGCGTCGCTCTAATCGGAGGTGGCTGTAGAAGCGTTTCTACCGGAAAGGGGCGCGTGCGAGCGCGCACCTTACAGGTGTAGCCCCCGAGCGAGGTCTGATCCCTTCTTGGGATCGGGCGTCGCTTAAGTCGGGAGGAAGAGCGATCGTGGTGATCCCTTATTTATGCTGTAAGGGGCGCGCGCGAGCGCGCACCTTACAGGTGTAGCCCCCGAGCGAGGTCTGATCCCTTCTCGGGATCAGGCGTCGCTTAAGTCGGCAAGAAGGAATTTTCGTTCGCGAGAGCGAACTCATCCTTGGGACTTAAGGTTCTGCGACCCCGCGTTGGATCTCTTTTTGCGATTCCGTCCCCGAGTCCTCTGCTCGTCGCAGTGACCGGTCGGGGGTTCGGTTCGTCTTTGCATCGTGCCTCCAGCGCGTCCGTCCGCCGGACGAGGAGGTTGAGCCGAGCCACGCCTTACCTCGATGGCCGAGGCGTGACGCTCATCGAGCTGCTAACGGGCAAGTTCAAGTGGAGCCCCGGGATCCCTTCGGGGGGATCCCAGCCGAACCGGCTGGCGGTTAGCCCCAATATTCCTAGTCGCCGTCCCACGTGGTTCTCAGATGCCGTTCGATAGGCTTCTGAGGGCTCGTTGCCTCTCTGCGGGGAGATACCCGTGGGTCGGATCGGACCGGGACTCGAACGCGAATCGCGATGCCCCTGGGCGGTCGACCGCCTGGGGGTACTGGCCGCTAGCGGACCCATCACTTTTCACCCCTCACTCTGTTTATGCCCTGAGCGGCTGTCGAACCCATCCGCTGGGCCAGCCTTCGAACTCTTTGGGCCGTCGGGGCATGTTTCAGCCCATGTGTTTTTCTTACCTGAGCGGGCCCGGCCCGATAAGTCGAACCGTCGCTCGGTATCGCGGGGGTACCAGAGCTGGCCCAACCCGATAAGTTGAAGCGTCGCCCGCCGGCGCGCGGTGGCGCTCGATCTGTCGAAGCCTGTAGGCGTCAATAAAACGTGACGAGACGTTTACCTGTCTCACCTGGCGCGGGAGTGAATGGAGCGCGCTGCTCGAGGGGGAGCGTCGCGGGAATCGTTGCCTCGGCCGAGCTTATAAACGTACCACGGGCTCCGTTCGTCCTCGCTCAAGTCTTTTGCCTCTTCGAGTTCCCGCTGTCTTGCGTGCTTAGCCCCCCAGCCTTTTCGCCGTCTCCGATTCTCACTACTTCCCGAATCCTCTGCTTCGGTCAATCTCGTCAGATAGCAATGGCGTCGTGGTTGAGGTCCGACGTGCGTGGAAACCGCCTCCAGGGCCTGGTGAAGCGCGGCCTTCTCCGCGCGCGCACGGCGGCGATGGAGTGGCAGGTCCCGGGCGACGAGACGGTGCCATCCCCGCCGGATGGCTACGTTGTCTCGTTCGCGCCGTTCCATGAACGGGGCTTCGGCGTCCCCGCGCACCGATTTCTCCGGGGGCTGCTGCATTATTACAACATCGAGCCGCAGCACCTCAACCCCAACGGGATCCAGCACGTCGCCCTTTTCGTGGCGTTGTGCGAGGGATTCCTGGGGATCGAGCCCCACTTCGACCTCTGGCGGCATTTCTTCGCCGTCAGTCTGGTGAAGGCGGAGCACGGACCGGCGCCGATCGGGTGCGCTGGTATCCACCTCCGCAACAACCGCGCTGCCGACTATGTCTCCGTGAAGCTGAAGAGCTCCCACAGGGGCTGGCATGGTCAATGGTTCTATCTTAAGAACGATACCGCCGGTCCCCTGCCGGAGTTCACGGGGCGGGTCTTCGCGCGGGCGCCGGAGTCCTGGAGATGGGGTGCTCCGAAGAAGGAGCAGATGATGCTGGACGGCCTCCTTGCGGCCATCGCGCAGCTAAAGGAGGCGGGCGTGCGCGGTGCCGGGGTCATCGCGGAGTACCACGCCCGCCGCGTCCTCCCGCTGGTGGCCCGCCCACTCCGTCTAGACCAGGTGGGGCCCGGCGTAGACGCGGAGGGGTCGGTGATGGCGGGAGCCCCCCCCTCCGAGTCGGAGCTCAAGCAGCGCCTGAAGGAGACCCTCGCCCCGGAGGAGGCCGACGTCGACTTGGACGACCATCCTCGGGCCCTTCCGTGGCCCGGGAGCGTCCAAATTGTAAGTTCTCCCCATCCTTAGCTGGTAGATCGTCTTTTTTCTTTTTAGAGTCGATATTGACTATATTGATGTGTGCCAGGAGGGCCTGGTCTTCCGCCGATCCCTCGTCCCCGTCCCGGAGGACGCCGCGACCAGGGAGGCGAACCGTCTCGCCGCCGAGGAGCAGAAGCGGCGGAAGGACGCCGCGAAGGCGAAGAAGGCGGCGAGGCTCCAGAGGCGCGGTCGCCGCCAGGGGTCGGAGGAGGAGGAGAGCGATGACGACGACGACGACGACGACGAGGAAGAGGAGGAGGAGGAGGAGGAGGTCGGCCCCCGTCAGGGGGGTCAGGGGCCGAGCGGGTCGCGCCCGCCGGTGGAAGAGAGGAGGCCCGAGGCTCGGGGGCCGGAGGCCTCGGGGTCGGGCCCCCAGGGTCCGGCTGCGACGCGCCCACAGGAGGAACCACCGAGGTCTGAGCCTCGGAGGTCGGAGGCGACGCCGAGTCGCGCCCCGGCCGTGCCCGCTGCGAGGACCGCGACAGCGGGAGCGGCGCCAAGGACGCCGACGCCGGCGGGGCCATCGGCCGGCACGCCCCCGAGCGGGAGGGCGGCGCCCACGGCTGCCCCGGGGGAGCCCGCGGCGGCGCGGGCGAGCGAGAAGCGCCCCCGCCCTTCGGAGGGGCAGTCGGATCCGACCCCCAAGCGTCGTCGGATGATGGCCATAGGGTAAGTAGTTTTGATTCTTTCTTTCTTTTCTTTAAGTGTCCTGCTCACCGCCGCTCGCTCGTTGTGCAGGGTCGGAGGGATGGTCCTGGCGTTGGCCACGGCGCCCAAGAAGGCGCTTGCGCGGCGCCCGTCCGCCGGTGCGCCAAGGGCCGGTGACGCGGAGTCATCGGCGGCTGGTGAGGCCAGGGCGGTGGAGCCCCCGCGCGCGGTGGCGACGGCCGTCGAGGCGGCGCGGTCCGCGGAGCAGGAGGTGGCGGCGGCGGAGCCGGCGCGGGCGGAGGCGGAGCCGGCGCGGGCGGAGGCGATGGTGGTGGCGCCGCGGGAGGCGCCAGAGGGTGCGGGCGCCAGCGGGCCTGTGGCTGCCATGGTGCCAACGGCCCCCGTGGCCGAGGGGTCGGCGTCGGGGGGCGCCGCGGTGGGGTCCATAGACCAGGCCCTCCAAGAGGAGCTTTCGGAGATGGTCGCGTTGGACAGCATCGCGGCGTCACTCCGACATCGCCTCTCGAGGGGTCTCAGGAGGCGCCAAGCGCTCGAGCGGCAGCTTATCGCTGCTAGCAGCGCGGCGGCGGATGCCCAGACCCGGGAGGAGTCCGCGGTCGGCCGACTCCGGGGGGCGGAGGAGGAGGCCCGCATTTTGAGGAGTCAGCTGGAGTCCGCCCACCAGGTACGCAACGCCGCCGTCGTGGTGGCGGTGGAGAGGAGCCAGCAGGTGGGCGGGCTTCGGGCGGTACTCCGGAAGGAGAGGGAGGCGAGGATGGAGGCCGAGGGCGAGGCCGCCGACCTGGGGACGGAGCTGTCCGACGCTCGGACAGCGGTGAAGAAACTTCGACAGGCGGTGGCGGGTATGTGGTACCCTTTCTCTTTCTTTTTAGCTTTTTCTTCCTTAGGCAGCGTGGTCTGACCATCGGACGATGTGTGCAGCGCTCACGGAGCAGGTGGAGGAGCGTGCGCGCGAGGCGTCAAGGGAGGCACTCCGCCGAGGCGTGCACCGGGCGTTCGCTATCGCCCGGTCTCATTATTCCAGCATCGCGCTGGACTTAATGAGTCAGGGGTTCGCGCCCGGGTACACCGACGAGGAACTGGACGAGATCGAGGATGAAGTCGCCCCCTTGGCGCACGCCCTGGCTGCGAGGATAGAGGAGGAGGATCGCCCCCCGACCCCGGAGCACGAGAGGCCCCCGACCCCAGAGCAGGAGCAGACCCCCGCCCCGAAGAGTAGGAGTAGATGTTAGTATGTATTTAGGTGTCCGAGGCCGAAGCGCCCGGACAACTTGTAAAAATAAGTTTTTGTATTACAAGTGATTTTGACCTCGACGGCCTGTTTGCTTATCACTTGCGTGAAAAAGCGCTCAGTCCCTCACTCGTCCGTTTATGTGTCCCCAAAGAATCGTAGATTGTAGACCGGATCGACACTTAGTTTTTGCCGGTGAGCGACGTTGCCGTAGCCTTTCGCAGGCGGTGGGCGTTTCGCAGTCCGACCGACTCGACTTCGTGTTTCTCCTATCCACGACCTATCTTCTCTGAGTCTTAAACGTTAGGTGGGGGGCCGAGGCTCGGTGCAAAACGTAAGTCGCGGATAGTATCGATCGTTAGCTTGACTGGTGAGCGTTGTGGCTATAGCCCCCGTGGGCTCGTTAGCACTTTCGCGGTCCGACCAGTTCGACCTCAAGCTTTCCTATCTTTGACTTACTTGTTTTTGCGCGAGTTTTTTGAAAACATGCGAGGGTCGGGCCGCGCACGTATTGCACATGGAATACGTGCGCACACCTTACAGGTGTTGAGCCCCCGAGCGTGGTTGGACCCCTGTGTAGCAGGGGTCGGACGCTGCTCGGGGGGTGCGGAAAATAGACAAGCTACGAGTTTTAGGGATAGAAACGACGTAGCTGTTCGATGTTCCAGGCGTTGGTGAACTCTTGTCCGTCCGCGGTCTGTAGCTTGTAGGTGCCGGGTCGGAGAACCTTGGCGACGATGTAAGGCCCCTCCCATGGTGGCGACAGCTTGTGTCGACCTTGGCTGCTGGTGACGCGACGAAGAACGAGGTCGCCGACGTTGAACGCTCGCTCCCGCACGTTCCTTCCATGGTACCGGCGTAGTGCTTGCTGGTACTTGGCGGATCGGAGGAGCGCCACGTCTCGAGCCTCGTCGAGCTGATCCATCGCGTCTTCGAGGGACGTCTGGTTCCCTTGATCATCGTACGCCTTCACCCTCGGAGCACCATAGTCGAGGTCGGTTGGTAGGACAGCTTCGGAGCCGTATACCATGAAGAAGGGGGTAAACCCCGTGGCCCGACTAGGGGTCGTCCGCAGGCTCCAGAGCACGGCAGGGAGTTCGGCTGCCCACCGACCGCTGAACTGCTTCAGGCGGTTGTGGATCCGAGGCTTCAATCCCTGCAAGATCATGCCGTTTGCGCGTTCGACCTGCCCGTTCGTCCGGGGGTGCGCTACGGCTGCCCAGTCGACGCGGATATGGTAGTCGTCGCAGAATTTAAGGAATCGCTTTCCTGTGAACTGCGTACCGTTATCCGTGATGATGGAGTTGGGCACTCCAAAGCGGTGAATGATGTCGAGGAAGAATTCCACCGCTTCTTCCGGTCGGATCCTTGCCACCGGTCGGGCTTCGATCCATTTGGTGAACTTGTCGACGGCCACCAAGAGATGGGTGTAGCCCCCGGGTGCTTTTTTGAGCGGTCCGACCAGGTCGAGTCCCCAGACCGCGAACGGCCATGTGACGGGGATGTTCTGCAGCGCTTGCGCCGGCAGATGGGTCTGCCGGGCGTAGAACTGGCAGCCTTCGCAAGTGCGCACGAGATGCGCAGCGTCGTTGACAGCTGTTGGCCAGTAGAATCCTTGTCGGAAGGCGTTCCCGACCAAGGTCTTGTGCGCCGCGTGGTGTCCGCAGATGCCACCGTGGATGTCTTGCAGCAGCAGCTTTCCCTGCCCGGTTGGGATGCAGCGCTGCAAAATCTTGGTGAGGCTTCTTTTGTAGAGTTCCCCATCGATAAGGACAAAGGACTTGGCCCGACGCGCGATGCGTCGAGCTTCCGCCTTGTTCGTGGGGAGTTCCCCTCGGATGAGGCAGTCGAGGTATGGGGTCCTCCAATCGTTTGGAGGGCCCGACCCTGACGTGGATGCTTCATCGACTTCCATGACGTCGGGTCCTGGAGGCGCGGGAGTCGACCCGACCCCTTCCCCTGGGGTCGACTCGTTGTCGGCCCCTTTTGGGTCTTTGGGTCGGATCGACGGCTGGCTTTGGTCGTGGGAGAAGACCCCTGGTGGGATCTGGTCCCGACCCGCCGCCATCTTCGCGAGGGAGTCGGCTTCTTCGTTCTGTCGCCTTGGGACATGCTTGAGCTCAAGACCGAAAAACTTGCGTTCGAGCTTGCGTACCTCTTGGCAGTACGCGTCCATGACATCGCTGTGGCAGCTTGACTCCTTCATGACTTGGTCGACGACGAGTTGGGAATCGCCTCGGACCTCGAGACGTCGGATCCCCAACTCATCGGCGATCTTGAGCCCGTTGATGAGCGCTTCGTATTCCGCCATGTTGTTGGAGGCGGGAAACTGGAGTCGGATTGCGTACCTCATGCGTACTCCCATGGGGGAGACGAAGACGAGTCCGATCCCTGCTCCTGCGCGCATCAACGAGCCGTCGAAGTAGAGAACCCAGTACTCTTGGTCGACGGGGGCAGTGGGGAGCTGGACTTCGGTCCACTCCGCCACGAAGTCGGCCAAGGCCTGGGACTTGATTGCTGTACGGGGGGCATATGTAATCCCTTCGCCCATGAGCTCGAGAGCCCACTTCGCGGCCTTCCCCGTCGCGTCGCGGTTTTCGACGACCTCGCGCAAGGGGGAAGAGCTGACCACCGTCACCGGGTGTGACTCGAAGTAGTGTCTGAGTTTTCTCTTGGCGAGGACGACGCCATAAAGAATTTTCAGTATCTGGAGATACCGAGTCTTCGTGTCGGACAAGACTTCGCTCACAAAGTAGACGGGGCGTTGAACCTTGAGGGCGTGGCCCTCCTCCCTTCGTTCTACGACCAAAGCAGCGCTGACGACCTGAGTCGTCGCGGCGAGGTAGAGTAGGAGTGGCTCCTTCGGGGTCGGAGGCACCAGGACCGGTGGCTTGGATAGGATAACTTTTATCCTATCGAGAGCCTCCTGTGCCTCGGGAGTCCATTGAAATCGGTCGGATTTCTTCAGGAGCTGGTAAAGCGGGTGAACGCGCTCTCCGAGGCGTGAGATAAAGCGGCTTAGCGCCGCCAAGCACCCGGTCACGCGTTGCACTCCCTTCAAGCTCTGGATCGGACCCATCCGGTTGATGGCTTCGATCTTCTCCGGGTTGGCTTCGATGCCACGCTCGGAGACGATGAATCCGAGCAGCATCCCCCTCGGGACCCCGAAAACACATTTTTCGGGGTTTAGTTTGATGCCGTTTGCTCGGAGCTTGGTGAAGACTCGCTCCAGGTCGTCGACGAGCTGGTCGGTCTTCTTGGACTTGACTACGATGTCGTCCACGTAGGCCTCGACGATGTCTCCGATGAGTTCGTCGAAGGTTCTGATCATGCAGCGCTGATATGTAGCGCCTGCATTCTTCAGTCCAAACGGCATCGTGACGTAGCAGTACGAGCCGAACGGAGTGATGAAGGACGTCGCGAGCTGGTCGGACTCCTTCATCGGGATTTGATGGTACCCGGAGTACGCATCAAGGAAGCATAGGGTTTCGCACCCCGCGGTTGAGTCGACTATCTGATCGATTCGTGGCAAAGGAAACGGATCCTTTGGACACGCTTTGTTGAGGCTGGTATAGTCAACGCACATTCTCCATTTCCCGCTCTTTTTTCGTACAAGAACGGGGTTGGCTAACCAGTCGGGGTGATACACTTCCTTGATGAAACCGGCTACCAGGAGTTTGGCGATCTCTTCCCCGATCGCTCTGCGCTTCTCCTCGTCGAAGCGGCGCAGACGTTGCTTGACCGGGCGAGAGCCCGGCTTGATGTGCAGGGCGTGCTCGGCGACTTCTCTCGGAATGCCTGGCATGTCCGAGGGTTTCCACGCGAAGATGTCGATGCTCGCGCGGAGGAAGTCGACGAGCACGCTTTCCTATTTGGGGGAGAGAGCAGTCCCGATCTTCGCCGTCTTGCCGTCGGCGGTGTCGGGGTAGAGCCGGATCTCTTTGACGCCCTCCGCGGGTTCGAAGGATCCAGTGCTGCGGTTGGAGTCGGGCGCGTCCTCGGTGACTTGCTGGCGGATGACAGCGAGTTCCTCCGTCGCCACGGTTGCGGAGGCGAGCTCGCCAGTCTCCGCCTCGCATTGGTAGGCGTGCTGGAAGGACGTCCCGACGGTGATCACCCCCTTCGGCCCAGGTATTTTGAGCTTTAGGTAGGTGTAATTGGGCACGGCCATGAACTTGGCGTAGCATGGCCGTCCCAATATGGCGTGGTAGGATCCGTGGAATCCTACCACCTCGAAGGTGAGAGTCTCCGTCCTGAAATTGGACGGAGTCCCGAAGGTGACGGGCAAATCGATTTGCCCGAGGGGAACAGCTTGTTTCCCAGGAATGACGCCGTGGAAGGGTGCGCCGGTCGGGCGAATGCGCGCCCGGTCGATGCCCATGGCGTCGAGGGTCTCGACGTAGAGGATGTTGAGGCCGCTGCCTCCATCCATAAGCACCTTGGAGAGGCGCTTAGTGCCGACGATCGGGTCTACCACCAACGGGTACTTGCCTGGTTGCGGTACGTGGCTGGGGTGGTCTGACCGGTCGAACGTGATCGGAGACTCCGACCACTTGAGGAACGACGGGACGGCGGGCTCAACTGCGAACACCTCACGGCGCTCCAGCTTGGCCCGACGTCGGCCACCGTGTGGCGCCGGCCCTGAGACGATCATAAGGCAGCCGTCCGTCTCCGGGAAGTTGTCGTCGCCGTCGGCGGCGTCGACGTCGTTGCTGGTGTCATCGGGAGCCTGTCTGGGCTTGCCTTTTGGCTTGCCCTTCTTGGCCTCCTCGGCCAGGAACTTCTTCATCAGCGAACACTCTTTGTATAAGTGTTTCACTGGGAAGGCGTGGTTGGGGCACGGACCGTTCCACTTCTTTTCGAAGTGGTCCGGGATGTCCTCCGTGGGTGCCTTGGCACCCTTGCGGTCCGCGGCAGCGACCATCCGTTCTCCGGACGGACGCGGCCGGTTCTTCTTCTTCTTCTTGCTCGGAGGGTCGGAGGAGCCTCCGCCGGCTGTCTCGACCCGCTTACCTTTGGCGTCTTGGGCGCGATCGAAGATCGCACCCACCGCCTCCTCGCCAGAGGCGAAGCTGGTCGCGATGTCCAGCAACTCTCTGGCGGTCCGGGGACTCTTGCGCCCTAGTTCGTGAACTAGGGAGCGACAGGTTGTCCCGGACAAGAATGCGCCGATGACATCGGCGTCACCGACGTGCGGCAGTTCGTTGCACTGCCGGGAGAAGCGCCGGATGTAATCCCGGAGCGACTCTCCAGGTTTCTGTCGGCAGTTCTTGAGGTCCCAGGGGTTACCTGGGCGGTTGTAAGTCCCCTGGAAGTTTCCAACGAAAACCTCCTTAAGGTCAGACCAGCAGGTGATCTGATTGGCGGGGAGATGCTCGAGCCACGTTCTGGCCGAGTCGGCCAGATACAATGGCAGGTTGCGGATGATGAAGTCGTCATCCTCCGCGCCCCCAGCCCGGCACGCGAGGCGATAGTCCTCGAGCCACAGGCCGGGGTTGGTTTCCCCCGCGTACTTCGGTACGTTGGTCGGGGGTCGGAAACGCCGCGGGAATACTGCGTTCCGAATGTGAGGACTGAAGACCCTCGGTCCCGGGGCGTCCGGGCTAGGGCTTCTATCCTCGTCGTCGTCGTAGCGTCCTCCTCGACGCGGATGACGCGATCGGGAGGTGCCATCGTCGAACTCCAGGCGGCGCCGCCGCGCATCCAGGGTGGCGCGGGCGTCCCTGTTCGTCCCCAGACGACCGCGGACGGAGGCTTTCGCCGTGCCTTCCGCTGCTGGGGGAGTCTGGTGGACAGACGTGTTCTGGGCACGTTGTCCACGCAGACGCGACAGCGAGCTCTCAGCTTGCTGCACTGCCGCGTGCTCAAGTAGCGCCTCAACCTCGCGCTGGGCGCGTCGGGCCTCCGGCGTGACAGGCTCAGGGAGGCCCCTGAGCAATGCCGCCGCCGCGGCCAAGTTCTGGCTCGCCCGCGGGAAGCGCGGGCAGCCATCGTCACGACTTGCGACTCGTAAGTCGCGAACGTCAGTGCGGGTGTGTTCACTGGACTCGCTCTGAGCGAGCTCGTGATCAATCGCCGCACGCTGCTGATCCAGCTGACGCTGGACCTCCAGGAGTTCCTCCCTTCGTGCGCGCAGTCGTTCTGACTGCGCGTCACGGGGTGGGGTCCCGTCCTGCGGGCCAGACGATTCCGCAGGGCGCTCGCCCTCCGCAGCGGGAAGATGCTCCGCACGTATCATAAGGCACTCGCGTGAGGGATGATGACTTCCCTCACTGCACTCTGCATCGGAATCTTCGTTTGACGCTCCATCTAGGAGGTCGAAGAGAGACTCGGATGCGCAGCCCACCATGGCCACGAACTCGTTGTTCATGGCGCGTGGAGCTGGGAGCGTCGACGCCCGGGACAATGTGCCAGCGAGAGGCGATACACGCCCGGGGTCAAGCGGGGCAACCGGTGGTGCCGCTGCACCGGCCAGTGCCAGAGCGCCATCTGAGATGGCGACGAAGTCGAGGCTCCCGAAACGCACGTGTGCACCGGGAACCCAGGTGTTTGCGCGGCTAGCCATCCGAACAAAGAGAGGGGTTTGACGAAAACACGCACAAAGAACCCCTTCCTGGCGCGCCAACTGTCGGCGTTCGTTGTGGCCGACGAGTAATTAGTATCGTGGAGTGCGTGTTTTGGTTCGGATGGTTCGCGAGAGGACACAAGGATTTATACTGGTTCGGGCAACGTGCCCTACGTCCAGTTCGATGAGGCTGCTCGTGTTACTCGCGACAGTTTGTAGTAGGGGGTTACAAACAGGCGAGAGAGGGATGAGCTCCCAAGTCTCTGTGAGGTGTTCGGCGTGGGGTGAGATATCGTGTGTGTTGCCTTAGTTTTTTTCTCCTCGTCGTCCTCCCGCCTCCCCCTTTTATACTGCAAGGAGGGAGGCGGGCGTACAGAGGGTTGGCGCTGGGGAGTGGGCGGCGGCGGCATGGCCGTATGTCCTGTAGGCCGCGCTGTTGATGCTTCAAACTCCGTGCCGGTCGCTGTGGATGACGTCTTCGGAGTGGCCGTGTTGCTTCTTGTCGACGGAGTGGTCCGAGCTGTCGCTCGATGGAGTCCCATCCGTATGGAGAAGCGCCACTGTAGGAGCCGGCTTGATGACGCCGTGGTGATGGCCGTCGCTCCGGGGCGTCCTATCGTACGAGACGGTGAGTCTCTGACAGGGGACTGTTGGGGCGACGCCCACCCCGTGGACGATGCTCGTTGTGCGCATTTACTCTTCCGGGAGCGGTCATCGCCACCGTCCCATCTGGAGTTTGAGCTTATTAATGGCTTGACTGACCCTGGACATCCGTCCCGCCCGGGGTGGTTGGATCGCCCAGTCTTGCCCGTCCCCGGAGGTCGGGCGAGGCGGGACCCTCGTCCGACCCCTCGAGGTCGGGGTCGGGCGAGGCGGAACTTTTGTCCGACCCCGGAGGTCGGGCGATGCGGAACCCTCGTCCGACCCTCGAGGTCGGGTCGGGCGAGGCGGAACTTTTGTCCGACCTCAGGGGTCGGGCACTTCCCGTCCGGACGTCGGGGTCGGGCGAGACGGAGTAACCTCCCTTGGTGCTTTATACGTAAAGCAGTCGGAGGATCATTAATACCGGTCATCGCCGGTATTGACCCTCAACAATAGATAACCCACACACATTCCCTGAGCAAATTACGATATCTTGGAATACTCTAGGGTGAAGTGCAACGACGGTACTCCGTACGCTTGTGGATTTATCTGTGATTGTAAGAAATACCAACAAGCATTTCTAGCACCATTACCAGGGAACGGTCGCTGAGTTATCTACGAACCCAGGTCCTTGTATCTTTTTTTTTCCTTTTATCCTTTTTACTTGTTATCCCTTCTACATACACGGAGCAACCCCTTTGCGAGTATTCACCTCCAAAAGGCGAGTTCTATGAGCCACCACAATCTTCTCGACCCATTGAGACATTCAGCTACGAACTCCGCCCGGCTTTTATAGCCATGGTTCGCGAGAAATCCTTCTCTAGACTAGATAGTGAGAATCGTTACAACTCATCTGCGAGAGTTTGAGCAACTGTGTTCGTGCCTATTCATTCCGGGCATAACACAGGAAACTCTCAAGTGGAACCTGTTTCCGTTCTCTTTGTTCAGAGTGAAACAGTGGTACACACATACCGTAGGAAGTGTACACGGTGACTGGGAAGAGTTGAGAAACTAATTTTGTCTCTCCTTTTTCCCGTTATCTCACGTCGCTTCTTTACGAAGGAAAATTCTAGACTTTTGATAGTCAGAGAAAGAATCCATAGGCACAACCTGGTCACGGTTTTCAATGCTCTTTCAATCCGGACCAGACTTACTCTTGCCTGACATTGTGTTGTTACAACACTTTGTCGTGGGGCTGAGCAAGGAATCTGCCCTATACCTCAACAGTGCCGCCACCGGTTCATGTTTACACAAGATGTCGATAGAAGCCAAGA
Organism: Oropetium thomaeum; assembly: GCA_001182835.1. Taxonomy (NCBI): domain Eukaryota; kingdom Viridiplantae; phylum Streptophyta; class Magnoliopsida; order Poales; family Poaceae; genus Oropetium; species Oropetium thomaeum. The sequence continues at coordinate 1,174,177 of LFJQ01000009.1, read as the reverse complement.
TCATCTTACATCGCATTCAATACAACACTTCTTTTGTCGATGGTCTTAGCGAACCGACAGAGAACATTAAGTCGAGTGTTTGAGGAGACATCAACTGTTGTATCCAAGCCAATAACCTCTACATTCCTTGATTGGACCCTTGATCCCTCACCCGAACCTAGGATACCTCAAGAAGGAGAATTCCAACCTACAGAGTCCTCTTCTGTAATCGAGGATGCAAATGGTCTTTCAGACTTTCGAAAAACCTCGAAATACGCTGTTCATAAGAGACCACATACCCCCTCTCCTTCATTATCAAGCTAAAAGGCTTTCTCTCAAGAAAACCGTGAGGAAGATGACAACTAAAAAAAGCAATGATCAATGATCAATGGAAATATATTTGTGGTTTTGCAACCTTTACAACACACAAGGCCTATAGCTCTTTGATTGGGGTCTTACCCTCCTCTCCGTGGTTCAAATGGATGTGGCATGCTAAATGCAGAAGCAAACATAAGTTCTTTTTTTGGCTCTTACTACGTGACCGCTAAACACAAGAGATTTATTCCGAAGAAAGACGATGCAGCTTCCAAGCTACTCTCGTGTTTTATGTGATGCACGATTGGATGAAACCCTTATTCATCTGTTCTTTGAATGTGCTTTTAGTGTCACTTGTTGGCTAACTATTGGGATTATCTGGAATTCTGATTTAGACCCCAGTGCGATGCTACTTGATGCTCGTCAACGTTTTGGCTCTCGTTTATTCAGGGAGCTGCTAATGGTTGGGGCTTGGACTATTTGGTGTCATCGTAACAGAATCATTTTTGATCATGCGCAGCGCCCTATGGCTGCCTGGAAAGTTCACTTCAAGGAGGAAATTCAACTAGTGGTTTTGAAAGCCAATGCTAGATTCAACATGTTGTTGGAAAATTGGTTATGTAATAGCTCTTTCATCTAAATAAGTAGGGTTTTGTTTTGGGCCTATGGCCTTGTACTTGTATATAAACTTACAAAATTAATACAAACAAAATAGGTAGGGAGCTCTCCTGCTTTTACTTCAAAAAAAAAAGCAACGAATGGTTGGCAGCGGTGGAATGTTCTTCTGAAGTTCCTCAGATTTCTTCACCCTCATCAACCATTCATTGTAAGATTAAAGGGGCAAATGTGAAAGCTCTTTTTTGGCCCACGGTCGCGGGAAACATCGTTTCTGGAAATCTAGCTTTTGATCTTTTAAGCGATGTGCCCTTCGCCCCGACAGCGAAAACCAAGAGTCCTTCTGGACCTCTCATAGAAGGTTGTTGGATTTTACATGGCGTGACTGTAATTGACGCCGACACCGAGGTTGTCCTTCATTTTCATGTGTTTTGAGGTTCCCGACTTCGACATACTAGTAGGACGTCCATTTGATGAACTCCTTGTTGACATCACGTCACTAGGAAACCTCGATGTCAAGAGATGTCTTCCTGTCTTGCTAGGATATTTAAAGAATGATCTAGCGGAACATCCTCGTGAGTATCAACCGATTGAGAGGGTCATGTGTGTTTCACCCTTTGAATCTCCCGAATCCGTTGTTGAAGAGAACTCGGAGCACTTCATCCAAAAGAAGGACGATTTGGAAGGAACCTCTCATGAGGCACATAAACCGAAAGAATAAAGATTTCTATCTTTTGATTTGCCAATAGAATTCGAGAAGGATTACGGAAACAACTCGAATTTCTTTGGGCAAAACAAGCCTACAACTTGCCATCCTCCTTCTCCTCCTTGTTCTTTTGTGGAAGCTTTTTCCACGGTGACCATGGAGGAGCGATCTTTCAAGACAAATGGGGAATGAGTGAAGGAAGTGAAACACTCTTCAGAAGCAATTCGAATCGTTTCACTTTCCACACCAGTTTCTTGTTTCCTAAAAGGAGCTGCTGTAGATGTCCTTCATAATCCCACTGTCGAGGCCAACATTATGTCTGAATCCTTGGCGTATACTCTCTTGGGCAACACGCATTTATCCTTGAGGGACAGACTCTTCCAAAGTCCTTCGGGACTCATCTTTGAGTGTTTTGGGATTGCAAAGGACATACCCATCAAAATCAAAGGAATGGAGGCTCATCTAGATTTTCACATCTTTGCCATCCTTGATTTCAATCTTCTTTTTGGCTGCCCACTCAAAGATCATCACCCAAAAGGTATATCCCAAGGGAGCCTCGAGGAGAACCTTGCTAAGCCACCCTGTGCCATCCCGACATCCTTCAGCTTGAAGGCAGAGCTTCAATTAGAGGTGTGCTTGATCAAGGATGCGATGGTTGTCGTTCCTCATGATCCACCCAATCGCAAACAATCATCATAACCCTCTCTTGAACCTAGACCTCCACCAACTTGTGCTATCTATGCTTATCTAAATGGTGAACGGGAACCCCCAAGATCCTGAGTGACAAAGCTTGCGAGGAGAAGAACCTGTGGGCCACGAGCGTTCATATGGCAACTCTAGAGCCTAATGATGAAACTTTGAATGAGCATGGGAGTTTCTTTCTTGAAAACCTCCAGGGGTCATAAACCTCTTGAGCCAGTATCCCTTTGTGCCATGAGCATGTACGAGGACTACTACCACCTTATGGTCCTCACATGCAAAATGTTTATAAGGATGCTTGTAGATGCTTTTGTATATCATAAGTATTGCAAATCTCGTGCTCGCATATTTGACACTAACATTGCAACAAAGAAATTCAATGACCCATCAACAATTGGTGATCGAAGCTAGGGACTACGTCACCAATGATAGCTGTAAGAGGAGGCTTCCCCATTGTCGAGCTTGCGATAATAATCAAAGCACTGCCGGGAGATAGCCCGGATTATCCTTTTTCATTATCAATAAAAGCAGGATCATGTTTCCAAGATAAGTTCCCCTTCGGGTATTTTTGGTCGCTAACCATTACAGGTTAAGATTGAAAAGAAAGATGGTCGCATGATACTTGAGGACATAATGGCTACATCAACTCTAACACCTAGGTACTTTTGATGATGGACGGAGAAGCTTTGAGGAGATTCCAATGCTACACGCTCGATTCCAAGTGTGTGTGGGAGGGGGAGGGGGTAGGGGAGTCTGTAAGTGTATTCCATTCATGCTAAAGTTTTACCTTGATTTAGAGATGACGCTAGCTCCGTTATCTTGCCATTTCAAAAAAAAAAAAGCCTTGTCATTATCCTGTACTTGAGAAAATTGCTTTGCAAGCATCTTTTGCACCAATGAGTGAGAGCACCTCTCTAGGTCTATGGTCAATATAGCCCTTGGTGGGTGTGAGCCAAATAAATTTTGTAGGCTTGAGCAACATTCTTTCACTTCGATATTCTTTTGCTCAGTCTCACTCTCTTTCCGTCTTAATCTTGTTCTCATTTTCTCTAAGTGCTACAAAATGTCAGTCTCAAGTTTACCAAAAATAAAATGCTAGAAGATGAATGTTGCTTCTTGTCATGTTTGAGCAAAGTTCGAGCGGGTGTGAGCTTTGATTCTAAACCTCACGTGGTCCGTTTCGAGTTTTGTTTTTCCTTGTTTTGCTCTTGCGTGTAGCGATGAAGAAAAACGTTGGCTAAAGTAGCTGGCTAGAGTCAGCTCGAGCTGCAGATTGAGCAAACTTCATCCATTAAGCTCACACCAAGTCCAAAAACAAAAAACAAAATACTGAACAATCCGGCGCTGCATCAACGGAGAAGGAACTAAGAATAATGCCACATTGAACCCCTCCGGTCATAGGGATTTCTCCCTCCGCCTACATCAACCAAGAGCAAACGAGGGGAAGGATCCCCACAAGAGGTAACTTGAATCACCTAGCTAGTTTGTTTATTTCTTACTTCCATTACATACACCAAAAAAAATGATAACATAGGCGCATAGTTTATTTCATTCCCTTCGATTTATTCCAATCCTATAGTGCGCTCACTAGTTTGAATTCAATAAAATTGGCTCTCCAGCAATCATAACGGTAGAGTCCTTGTTTGTTTCCACTTGTTTTTGTTTTTGTGTCAATAAAGGAAAGCACCGTCGCGCAAACAAGTGTGGGGGAGTCCTTTGTACGTGCATGATCACATCTCCATGTGTGGACTCCCACCAACGAGACAACCAACACACTATGCCACCACGGAGTGAGCTTCTATTGCATTCGGTTTGTCTTCTCTCTCCCCTTATTTTTAGCGCTTGGTTATTTTTTATTTGTGAAACAATGATAAAATCAAAAGCAACTAAAATCAACCAAGTGTCTCTCAACTTAACCCATTACATGATGGGCTTACATTAAGTTTATTCCTTTCATACATGCCACTGCTCATGACTATACATCTTAGGACAACATGTTAACTAGGTTATTGACTAATGAGTTATAGCATGATGATATGATTCCTGTTCTCTATATTCTTAGCTCTTTTGGGATGTTATTTTCAAAATTTATTATAAAGCTTGCTTTATTCCACAATGATATAAATTTCTACCAGAGCCATATTGTATTTACTCATGATAAATCTTATACTCATATGATGTTTGCTTTCACATTGAGCTTTGTCAAATTGTTGTGACCCTATCTATATTGGAAGTTTATTATACTTTCATGGTCAAGCCCACTTGCACCCCACAAATTTACTAAAATCCTATACTGGGAGATAGCAATCCAATTTCTTCATCCATCCACCAAATAAATACTCCTCATATTTTCATTTGTATCCCTTCATGCTATTATTGGAAAGAGACATAGCTATATTGAAAAAAAGAAAAAAAAATCAAGGGAGAAGGAAATCTCTGCATGCTCCAACAATATCAAAGAAAATCCTATGAGCATGAAACAAAAAAAGATGAATCACGTTGAGACAGCCATGATCTCAAACGTATTTTATAAGGAGAGGAATACTGACTAGAAGTTTCATCCACTTCCACTTCCAGTCCATCACACGTGCACATCTTGACCATGATTGTGTGATTTACTTTCTGATTTTAGATCCGGTTTTTGACTTAACAATATATGTGTTGCATGTATGCCTTCTATTTTCGTACCAAGCTCCACCAAAATACCCATCATCAGAAAAGTAGGACTAGAGGCAACACTTTGCCTTAGTGAGGAATCATACACATATTGAGTGATTTCAGATAATCATTTGAGGAAAACTTGCTTTCTTGCTTTTCCAAAATTCTTTCAATTCCCAAGTTTGCTTTGCTTAGAAACAATATGACTTGAATCAATGTCGTTCCACTCTTCACCGCTCAAGTTGGCACGGTAGACATATCTAAGTATAGGCACATGTATGATGGTACCCACTTAGATTCCTGGCTTCACTCAGGACAAGTAAAGAGCCAAGTGTGGGGGAGTTTGTTGACGACCCTTAAGTACTAAATTTGACCGTCAAACCTCTGCATAAATAATAAAAATGAATACAGTGAGATTAGGAATAGGTTCATTACTAACTAGATCCACAAGTTTTGGTGAATATTACACGTGATTTATCTAGAAGTATTGAAAGAAAAAGGGAAGAAAAGGAATTCTGGGGAACACAAAGTCCATGGGCCTATCAACATACCAAAACTACCCAAATACCATCAGTCACCACATAAACGGAATCAGGGCCCACCTACCAGCAGCCGAAAAAAAGATGAGGTCGAACGGGCCCAGCTAAGGATCAGTCGATCCTCTAGTGGGCCCATTTAGGCCCCACTTTGGCAGGTCAGTTCCCATAGCCTTTCCTACGTCGGTGCTGACTCGACCGAAGAGAATGAGTGGCTGTAAAGCGTCCGGGAGAAGGGAATAAACTCACCCCCCAAGGAACCTCCACCTATAAATAGAACTCCTCTCCTCACTTCCTATAGGTCTTAGAGTTCTAGTAGGAAGAGAGAGAGGCGGAGGTCCTCCGGGGGTAGTGCTGGCCTGTCGGCACTCTCTCGGTCCGATCCTCCACTAATTTGGATCGGGGTGGTGGCTTGTCATCACTCTGCTTTGCATGTACCTCGATAGATGCTTCCTTAATCAAGTAAGTATTTGTGTTTCACTTATTGAGGATATGTTCTTAGTCTAGTAATTAGTGTTTATTTTTCGCTTGCTAATTCATCGTGTACTACTGTGTACTATATGCTTTAACTTAAGGGACAAAGTCCTCGTAAGGGGTTAAAGTAGTAATAGTCTGTGTAGATGGGATATCTAGATAGAGTATTACCTGCAACAGGTGCGTATCCCACGGAGCTAGACGTAGGTTGTAGGTGGTGACAGTGCATATCCCACGAAGCTAGACGTAGGTTGTAGGTGGTGACAGCCCTATCACTCCTTTGTAATCTTCCACATCCAGATACGTAAGTAGCGTTTATAATTGCCGGAGTCTTTTCCCTGGATTAGGAGTAAATCGGACGCCTAAGTAAGCGAGGATAGAATAAAACTTCTTACCTAGATTATGATTTATATCATAAGTAGCCTCTCTATCCTTTGCCCAACCTTAGTGTTGTTAGTCCCTGGACTTAGTTTATAGATAACCCACACACGTTCCTTGAGGAAATTACGATACGTTGGAATACTCTAGGGTGAAATGCTACATAGGTACTCCGTGTGCTTGCGGATTTATCTGTGATCATAAGAAATACCAACAGAAGACCACGTTGACGGGTCAGTCTTGCTGAGTATTAGTTTCTTAGGGTTTGTGGCTTAATTATTTTGCAAGTATTTCTCTTGATAATCCTGTTGATGGTTGTGCTAACATTTGTGGGGAGAGTGAAGCTCAAAGTTGTCCTTTGAGTGGATTTCCGCTTCACCAACTCATGAAAAATGAACACATTAGGGCTGATGTGCTTATTATATAAATGTATCGTCGACTTGTACATTTTAGCTTTTGTTTTCGTACTTGGTTTTAAAATTTTGTTTCCGCACTCTAAACTGAACCAAGAACTCTGTAATAACTTTAAATCACTCTTGTAATATATTTTCTACATGCTCTTTTTAGTTCTTGCAATTTGGTCCCTTGATTCGACAAGTGACACCCAAATGATCCTAGATGAGTGAGCTGGTCCTAAAATGCGGACGGTTCCACGACAGTGGTATTAGAGCAATTTAGGGTTAGTACTGTACTTAACGAGACTTATTTTTGAAAATAAACGAATACGGTAAGGTTACGGTGTAGTAGAGCCACTATTGATAGCTAGAGCTATAGGAAGGTGCCAAATGATTTATTATTATGTAACGACACACCAACGAACTACAGTGAAGGTACGTGTTACATTTTTGCAACGCACCAACAAACTACAACAAAGGTAAGTAGTCCTGTCGCGAGATATATTCGCAGCCACTTTGTGTTCACATTGCCGGTTCACCCATCTTGCCTGAGGTGATTTCATGGCCCCTAGCCACAAGGCGAGGTGATTTCATGGCCTCTAGCCACAAGGCGTTACTAGTTGTAGTCGGTTTGTCATGGGTCGTGACAATCATGGCCATATTGCATATCTGTTCTGAAATGTGCTTTTAATGGTTGGCATTTTCTGCAGGTACACTAACAATCGTTACAACGTGTAGAAAGCGAGTTCTTGAGAGAACGAGTAGTGCCACCAAGGTCAACTTATCATCCTCTTATCTTTTTGCATTTGTTCTGACATTCACCTCACCAAACATGCCAAATTTCATGACATCAAAAAGAAAAATGTTAAAATGGGATCTGAATTTGGAAAGCATAAATTTATCAATGTGTTAGTCTGTCTTATCCTCACAGCCAACTTTTAGAACGTAAGTAATCCATCTCTGAAAATATCTCTCAACCTTCTTTCTTTATGCACCTCTATTCTGATTTTCTTGAGCATAATAGTCAACTTTCGAAGCCCATAACCTTTCCATCTCTCATCCTAAAAATGTGAATGAGTATAATCTAAAAAGCTTGTAAAGTTCTCTACGACTTTCGTATCCATCAGTATGATAGACCACCCCAAAACACTGGGACGGTCCATCCTACCAAGATAATTCTAGGCGATACTCGACGAAATGAACATGCATAAGTTACAACACAGATAGATAAAACAAAACAATTACAAGACGAGAAGATTATTACAACTGCTATTATATTACAAACGGAGTTCACATTATACAAGGTACCAGATACAATTGTTTTAAAAAGTCGAGTATCGCACAAGCATAAGACTTATATTATAGACTTCGACTCTCAACACTAAGCAAAAGCACGTGTCTTGCCCAAGGACACGGTGCCACTAGCCGAAGACACCATTACAGGCTACTCTAATTGCTCCTACTAGATGCTTCCCCAGTCTGGGACCTGTCCTCCTAGTGGTATCTATTGCCAAATCTGTCGTTTCCAGCATCACCTAAAAAACCACAACTTGCAGAGCGTGATCTTCTATAGCCGACTCCTAGACATGCAAGGCTGACTCGGGAAAGGGATTGAGTGCAGAAAAGACTCGCTCTACTTTGTGTAATCGTATTTTCAGTTTTTAGCTCAAGTTAAGTTTCAAAGTCCTAGCTTTAGTTTGCACTATACCTAAACAAGCATGGTTGTCAATCAATAATCGTGATCACACGTCACAGATAGTATTTGTAGAGTTCTCACGCTGTCACCCCAAACCGCCTCCAATCAGACACTATAGGATAGGTTCAACTTTATAATTACCAGGCTACGTAGGTTTACTAGGTCCCATATACTCCAACATATGATCAGTACGTTCAATACTTGAACAACTGTGCCACACGAACTAGACAGGACTAGTACACACAAGACTACTACCCATGTCTTGTTTCCATCCTATATTCCTTGTGTGATCCTAGTTTCCATCTGTTGGGGGCCGAGGCACATCTAAGGCCTCTTCCCGAAGATTGATGCAAAGCGCAGTAGACCTGCGACCGAAAGAATGGGAAGGACTCCGAAACGAACATCTGTTGAGCTGTATAAAAGACAGAAGCTCCCAAGGATGAAGGGTTCTTCGACCCTAATAGCTTCTTGTCCCAAAGGAAGCTAGGAACGAGGAGAGAAGCTGATGACGTATGAATTACGGAGGTCCAACTGTACTTGTACCAGAAAGGATTAAGTTACCAAATACCCTGGCGGAAAATAGAAAAGACAAAGGTATAGCCGTAATAAGACAAAAAATATAATGACTATAACCTATAAATAACCCCCTGGGCTACTGTAACGGTGTGTGATCTTATTTTCCATTGTTCGCTCTCTTCTCCTATTCCAAAGAAACTCAAAATCCAACAATGAACTTGCCACAAGTTCATAATAGAAGGGTCAAAGTTCAAATAACTCCTATCGTAAGATATTGTTAAGCATAGCATCTACATTGAGCAACCTATACCAATATACCCATATGGATTCCTATGAAAACATATGCAATTAGAGTTTCAATCAACACCTATAAATCTAATGCAGCGTCATGACTCACATATATTATAATAAAAGAAAAACTTTAAAAACGATAGTGCACTGGTTGATCTGCAACTGTGAAATTCTCCTCATTTATCTTGGGCCCCACAACTATGTCGTTTACTTAAGAATCTAAATGATGCAATTTTATATATAATCATTAAAGAAATTAACAATTAAGCTTTAATACTTAGTTACTTAAGTAGGTTTTATTCTTCCTAATCAAGCTATACTCCTAGATGTGTTCTACTAATCACCTTTACACACTACAGAAGCATATTCTGAATTTTTATAGATTTTTTCCAGATTTTTCTTCATATTGGACAAATTCCTGTAATTTATTCTCTTTTTATTAGCAATTAAATAAAGTTAAAAAATAATATTTCTCAAACATGTAAGTTTTATAATTTTTCCTGAAAACTATATTTTCGCTGAGTTCAAAACATTTAGAATTATATATATGTTTCTGAGTTTCCTACGATTTTATACAATTTACTGAAGTTCCAGCCGATTAAATGAATAAAAGAAAAATAAAAAATTAACCCTACGGCAGGGCAGACTCCCTAGGCTCGCCGGAGTACGGTGGTGCGCGGCGGCGCGGCTGCTGCCAGCGACGAGAGGGCTCAGGAAGGCACCCATAGAGAGAGCTCGACGCAGGGAGCACGCCAAGCCTACCCTTGACTGGCGGCGCTCACCAGAACAACGGCATGGCGAGCGGCAACGCCATTGATGCTCCACCGATGGCACGGCGGCGCTGACGTACACGAGCTTAAATCTTGTCCTACACGCTATAAGGGGTTTGAAGATGCTCGGTAACTCAAAGATGACGTCGCTTACTCACCGGAACTCGGTCGGCGTTGAGGAGCTCGATGGTGTGCGGCGGCGAAGTGTGTTCCCGGCGACCTAGACAGCGGGCAGAGCAAACGACACCTCGGTGAGCTGCTCTTGATCACAAAGACCTCGATTGACCTGGTTTTGAGGAAGAAAACAAGTCGGAGAGGGGGTCTCGCCGTGCGCCTGGGATTTCAATGTTCACCGGCGGCGAAACACGTGTTTCCGGCGAACTGGAGCTCAACCTGGAAAACGAACAGCTAAATGAGTTGCGCCAGGACTAGAGAAACAGGTTTGGCCAGTCACACGAGCGGAATTTGGCCGTAGCCAGGCCCTCACCGTGCGCTGCGCTCAAGCTCGACGTGAACTGGCGGCGGAGCAACACGAAATCTGGCGGACTCCGTTGATGGCTAGCGCGTGCTCTCGTGTGAAGAAAGGAGGGGTCCTGGCGCACCTGATTGATGTGGATTTGAGTTGAATTGGAGAGAATGGAGGGAGCTCGTATGGTTCTTGCTGCTGCGGTGAGGAACAAGAGAGTGAGAAAAAAAAAAAAAAAAGAGTGGCCAACTGCTGCTCTGCCTGCTTTTGCTTGCCTCGGTGGCACCTGGGGAGCTTTGAGCGGTAGTGCAGGGCAGCTGAGCCCTCCAGTCAGCTGCTTGAGGTACCCGCGCCAGCACTAGCTCGAGCGGCCGCTTGGAGGCGGTGATGCTTGAGCGGTGGATTCCAGAGAAACAGAGAGAGGTGGTGTGGCTGCCATGTGGGCCCTGCTGACCAGTGGGCCCACCTTGAACTTATCCAAATATTTGAATTTGAAAACAAATCAAAGTCCCATTTTTAATAAATCAGCAAATCTCAGTTGTAGCCTCGCAATCAACTCTACTTGCGATAAGTTTGAATTTAAATTAACTAATGGTCACAACAATTGGATTTATGTGAATATTCACTTAAACGTTTAATATTAATAAAATAAACTTGTTAGTATCTTGCCATAAATTATTATATTGCACATTTTTTTCCTCATGATTTATGGATAAATTCTTAAACAAAGTTCCTCTGATTAAATTTAAACTTGAGCTTACCGATGATATAACTATTGTTTGTCGAAACACACAAGGTTGTGATTGAATAACTGTAAGAGTTTTAAATATTATTCTTCCTATAGACGGTTATTGAATTGTAATTCATTTTGCTAGTTAACTTTAAATCTAAACTTCGCTTTTCTCTTTTTGTTTAATGTTCATTTGATTCGACTATGTTCAATCTTTTTATTAGATGGCACCTCCTGACTATGACAACCGTGCTGCATTTGAAGCCTGCATTGCGAAGTTTGAGGCTGACATTCAGGAGGTGGCATAGGCTCGTGACAATGCCGAGCAGACTCTTGACAAGGCCGAGCAGGCCCATTCTGAGTTAGAACATGCTCGTTCTAAAGACGGGCAATAGCACCTAAAGATGGTCCTTGACTGGCTTGAGGTTTGTTATCAGCGAGATGTACTCAAGGAGGTAATCCTTAGCTTGAATGATGAGAATTCGGAGCTGAAAAGCAGGTTTGCTCAAGCCAAGGAAGACCTTGCCCAGATCAAGGAGAAAGACCTGCAGATTAAGAAGGAAAATCTGCAACTCCGGGAGGTAAACCTGTGCCTTAGGGAGGAGAAAAATGAACTCTCTGTCTTTGCTTAATATGCTGATTTACAGCGCCTTGAGGCGGAGACTGCCCTAGCTCTAAAATAGATGCAGTACCTCAATGTACACCTTCATAACTAGCTGGTTTCTGTTGGGTTGCAGCATGCTTTTCTTTGTTGGATGAGGCAAATGAGCACTTCCACCATCTTATGCAGCTCCAAGTGGTGCACCAGCAACCCCCCTCCACCTGATCCTGAGGTCATCCAAGGCAAGTCGGGATTGGACTATGAGCCTCGACCCTCTCCTATGGATGAGGCTCGATGTCCGATGCTGACAGCAACATGGCACCACCAGCACCTCCTACAAAGTAATGGTGTCCTAGTCTCTTATAATGTAAATAGGCATGACGTGGGGATGTAGCTTTAGTAGTCCTTAGCATCAAATGACTAGCGTTGGGAGTACATCTCACGTTTGCAGCTTTAGTTTCATTTTGGGACTGGAACATTATGTGTAAATATGGCTTAACCGAGATGTAACTTGGTGCAAGACTCATGTTGTAAATAATTTAATCCCTCGTGAAGACATGTTTATCAGTAGTATCTAAAAGGTTTATGGAGATATGTTTAATGTTGGTAACATTATATTTTCATGTTTGCTGGACCAAATGTTGTAGCGACATGAATTGTGTACCTTCTAAAACTGAGATTTCAACCAACTTGTAAAAATTGTATCTCCTGCAAATCTTGTCGTTTGAATGCGTTTAAATACATTCTGAAAAGCTTAGAAAGAGTTCTTCAACTTTGTAATCAGCCTTTGTCGAATCGGACCTGGAAGATGGGGAAAAGGCCAGCTCAGTGCTGACAGCAACTGTGCACAAATGCAGAATTTCAGCAACCTGAACTTGAACTTAAAAAATTCATAACTCCTGATCCATATGTCGAATGATGGTAAATAAATACATTCTAGGAAGCTTAGGAAGTTACTAAAATTTTTGTATTCAAATGAATTTGAAATGTTTCTGTATGAGTCCCAGATTTGAAATGTATCTAAACTGCACATTATGACAGAATCAGGAATTTTATTCAAAACAAAGCGAAAAGGACCGTGCTAGATCGGAAAGTTGTATCGTTTTCGGTTGTGAACTCAGGAATCATAATGTGTGTTTTACCTTGATTCTTGCAATTTTTGGGATGAGTTTGACTTGGTTACATGTGCTAAAGTTGTTGCTCATTTTTGAAATTTACTCGCATTATATCATAGATGTGTCTTGATCATTGTTTATTTACAAATAATGTTCAACTAATGGTGTGAGTGAATTTCTTTGGCAGCATGGTTGGTTCACCTCCACTTCCACCTCCACCGCCTCTAGAGCCGGTTTTAGCGGAGCAGTTCATGGCTACTTAGAATCGGTTTTTGGAGGTATTAATCGATCTCCATCGTCGAGTAGATGGTCAACCAGCACATGGGCCATCTCAGGAACGCTCTTATGGGGATTTCTCAGCTATTCATCCACCACTTTTCTCTGAGGCAGCAGATCCTCTTGAAGCTGACCATTGGCTGCGCACGATCGAATCAAAATTTGGTCTACTTCGCTACACCGAGGTTCAGAAAACTCTCTTTGCGGCACAACAACTTAGGGGTGCAGCTAGAGCTTGGTGGGCGAATTAAACTGCCATCGAACCAGCTGGTCATGAGATTGAATGGTCGGAGTTTCGCACTGCTTTTCAGGCTCAACATATTCCTAAGGGTCTCATGCAACGCAAGCTTTGTGAATTTCTTGATACTGCAGCATGGCAACATGAATGTGCATGAGTACTCCAGAAAATTCAATTATCTCTCTCAATATGCCTCATACCATGATGACACTGATGCTAAAAAGAGGGATTACTTTATGGAGGGACTCAATACTAAGCTCTGTGGTTGTCTTGCTCCTCATACCGTGGGCTCTTTCAATGAGTTGATGAATGCTGCTATCATTCAAGAAGATGCCACTCGCGCTCACCAAGAAGACAAGAAGAAGAAGCGTGCTATTGTGCGTTCTTCAGGCAGTAGCCGTCCTCCAAAGTATTGTCTGGCCATCAGCTCTCCAACAGGCCAAAGGTACAAAATGCCTATGCCATATTTAGGATGTCCTCAGCGACCGCCACAGCAGCAGCAGCAACAGCGCTATGGCTCTAATCAGCAACCCCAACAAGCTTCTAGACCCTCGCAGCAACCAAGTGCTCAAGGTGCAGGGTCGGGGGTTCGCTCCTGCTATAATTGTGGTTGCACGGGGCACTTCATCAAGGACTGACATCATTCAAAGCGGCAGGAAGGAAACCAAAACAGCAGCAACACACGCCCCTCTCATGCTGGAAACACACCTAAAACTGACCGTGTCGACTATCCTACGGCCGATGAAATTCAGAAGGGTGAACAAGTTTTTGCTAGTATGTTCCATATTCATAAGAATCCAATTTTGGTTCTCTTTGATTTGGGCGCAACTCATAATTTCATAAGCATAGCATATGTGCAAAAATATAAACTTGCTACTGTTATTATGAAAATGCCTTATCTCATTTCATCTCCGGCCAAAAAAATATCAGCGACATTAGAAGTTCATGATACACCTCTTAATTTGGGTGGAAAATTATTTCGGCCTTAATTTTTTGTTCTTGATGCTTAAGGGATTAATATTATCTTGTGTTTGGAATGGATGAAATATCATAATATTGTATTGCACATATCCCCTCGAGAGGTTCATTTACACTCTCCTAGTCATGGTTCGACGGCATTTAAAGTCATATCCGATTGAAAAATCATGTCTTCTTTACCAAGCTTCTGCCAAAAGTTTGAATGATATTCCTATGGTGCGTCATTATTTCGATGTCTTTCCGGAAGATTTACCTGGCTTATCTCCTGATCGTGATGTTGAGTTCAAGATCGAACTCCAGCCTGGTACCGCAGCTATCTCTTGAAGACCATATAAAATGGCACCGAATAAATTGGTAGAGCTCAAAGTGCAATTAAAAGAGCTTTTGGACAAGGGTTTTATTTGACCTAGCTCATCTCCTTGGGGTTGTCCTACCATTTTTGTGAAGAAGAAAAGATAAGACTCTGAGGCTATACGTTGATTATCGACCGTTAAATAAGGTCACCATCAAAAATAAATATCCATTGTCTCGAGTTGATATCTTGTTTGATCAATTGTCTGGCACCAAGGTCCTTTCAAAAATTGATCTTCGTTCTGGATATCATCAAATTAAATTCGACCTGAAGATATTCCAAAGACCGTCTTCTCTACAAGGTCTGGTCTTTATGAGTACCTTGTCATGTCCTTTAGTTTGATAAATGTTGTAGCTCACTTTATGTATCTAATGAACTCCGTTTTCAGGCCTGAGTTGGACAAATTCATTGTGGTCTTCATTGATGATATTCTTGGTCTTCATTGATGATATTCTTATATATTCCAAGACCAATGAATAACATGCCGGACATCTTCGAACTGTGCTTCAAATGCTCAAGGATCCTCAATTATATGCCAAATTCAGCAAGTGCAAGTTTTAACTAAAAGAAGTTCCATTCTTAGGCCACGTGGTTACAACCGAAGATATAGCGGTTGATCCAAGCAAAGTGCAAGATGTGCTGAATTGGGAGCCTCCTAAATCTCTTTTTCATGTCCAAAGCTTCCTTGGACTTGCTGGATATTATTGAAGATTCATTCCAAACTTCTCAAAAATTGCTAAGCCAATGACTGAGTTGCTGAAAAAGGGCAATAAATTCCAATAGACTAATGCTTGTGATGAGGGTTTTCATACTCACAAGAAGCATCTAACCATTGCTCCTGTATTGCCTCGTCCCGGCATAAAAAAACCATTTGATGTTTATTGTGATGCTTCTGGCACAGGCCTAGGATGTGTCCTAATGCAAAATGGTCGTGTCATTGCCTATCCTTCAAGACAACTTCGGTGCCATGAGCAAAACTATCCTACTCTAAGAGTTTGGTCATTATCTTCTTGGGAATCTTGTGCGCTTATACAATGATCACAAAAGTTTGAAATATCTTTTCACTCAAAGTGATCTGAATATGAGGCAAAGAAGATGGCTTGATTGATCAAAGACTATGAGTTGGAAATTCATTATCATCCTGGAAGGCCAATGTTGTCGCCGATGCTTTGAGTCGAAAATCCTATTGCAATATTCTCAAGGCTCAACTGAATGAAGCAGCTATGTGTTGTGACCCAAGTGAACCAAGTGTTAGGGTCATTCCTCGTGGCTCATTGTATAATCTGGCTCTCATTCCCACCATTGGTGAGGAGGTGATAGCAGCCTAGAAAAAGGATAAAGGGATGAGTCACCTTCGTAGAAGGCTGAAATTGGGTGAATAAAAATGATTTCATCAAGATGAAGCTGGTGTTCTTTGGTTCAACAACCGTCTCGTAGTGCCCAAGGATATGGTGCTGCTGAAGAAAATTCTTAATGAAGCCCATTTATCCAAATACTCCATATGTCCTAGTAGCTACAAAATATACCAAGATCTAGAAGGAAATTTGGGTGGACTCGAATGAAACGTGAGATTGCTCGGTATATGACCGAATGTGATACCTATCGTTGAGTCAAGGCTGATCACTTGAAGAATGCCGGTCCATTGTAGCCACTAAGTATTCCCTCATGGAAATGGGAGGATATTAGTATGGACTTTATTGTCGGTCTACCTCTCACTACTCGGAAGCATGATTCCATTTGGGTTGTTGTTAATCGGCTAACCAAACCAGCTCACTTTATTCTGGTGTATACTCATTTTAATGCCAAGAAATATGCAGAGCTCTATATCCCGCATGTTATGCTTACATGGTGTACCCAAGACTATCATTTCAGATCGGGGTGCTCGGTTTGTGAATTGTTTTTGGGAGCAACTTCATGAGCATTGGGTACTAATTAATTCACAGCTCTGCCTATCATCCTCAAACCGATGGACAAACTGAAAGGATTAATCAAATACTCGAAGCCATGCTTCGAGCATGCATATTGACTCATGGAAAAAATTTGGATGAGCATTTGCCCTTAGAAGAACTTTTTTACAACAATAGCTATCAAGAGAGTATAAAAATGTCTCCGTTTGAGGCTTTATATGGGCATCCTTGTCGCACACCTCTCAATTGGTCTGAATCTGGAGGAAGGGTGAATTTTGGGCCTGATTTAGTAGCTCAAGCTGAAGAGAAAGTGCAAGTCATTCAAGCTAATTTACGGTTGCACGATCCCGTTAAAAGAGTTATGCCTACAAAAGACGTCGACCCTTGGTTTTCAAGAAGGGTGATCATGTCTATCTTCGTGTGTCCCCTACCAAGGGCATACAACGATTTGGGATTAAGGGAAGTTGGCTCCAAGATTTGTCGGTCCATTTCAGATAATAGAACGATGTGGCCCAGTTGCATACCGATTAGGGCTGGCTGCCAACACATTTGTCGGGAATTCATAACATATTCCATGTATCTCAGCTCTGAAAGTGTCTAAACCACATCATGATATGGTAATTACTGATGAGGTGAAAGTGCATGAAGACCTCACGTATCCAGAGTTTCCTATCAACTTTCACAAAGTTCAATGGAGTAATCAATCTGAAGTAGAAGCCACTTGGGAGAGTGAGGACTTTCTGCATTCTAAATTTCTCGAGTTCTTACCTAAGTAACTTGAGGTAACAACCGTTCTTAACTCTCATTTGTGCATTCTGAAAGCAAGCAAGTAATTTTATTCTGCATCTTTTTGTCTTCAAGAGCCATTCCTCATCTCTAAAAGTCTCTTTGACATTTTCACCAAAGGAGCTTAATTCCAACCAGCTTCCTCCTTAATCTCGGGGTGAGATTTCTTTAAGGGGGAGGGTTGTGACACCCCAGGTGTAACATCGAACCTCTATTGTAGCTATGCCAAAACAAAGCCAATTTCAAACTGTAACTTTCAAAATAATCTCAAATATGAAATTTGACTTAATTTAAGCAAATTTGACTTATCTAAATAAACTCCCATAAAAATTAATGACAAAACTTAGGGGAAATAATTTTATTTTGATCATCAGCTGTAATCAAAATTTTTGACCAAGTTTCAAGTCTGGAATCATAGGTTAAGCATTTTCAAAATTATTCGAACTAAGTTTTTGACAGATTCCATCTCCGGATTTTTCGTTCAAAATCCTCTTCGATTTTGAACTTCAACCTAAAAGAAAAGTTGTAGTTCATGTTTTGTTCTATCAGCACTACAATTCTCATAATTTTTGGAGGTCTCAAGCATTTTCATTTGATTTACCTAATAGAGGGAATTTGAAATGAATTGGAAATTCATGCGACCCGCCCGTCAGCCACCCTCTTCCTTGCCCTTTTTCTTCTCTCTCTCTTGCTCGGCTGGACAGACATGCTTCGCGACATGCGTCCTGCCCGCCTGGCATCGGTTCCAGCTGGAGCAGAGCGCCTCAAAAAGCACCTTGGCATCCCCGGCCACTCTCCCACTCATTCGCAGTCTCTCTACAGTGTCTCTTGTAGAAAATCACCATGGCCGGTAACACTTGAGCTACTCGCGCCATTGTCAAAATCGTCGAGCTCTGGGCAGTCCCGGTCCGCTACTCGAGCGTGTGCGGGTTCTCCACGCGAGGGGGGACCTATCTGACCTTTTTCCCTATGGTTTCCAAGGTCGCCGGAGTCGAATCGTGCTTGCTGCCATCATCATTTTCAAGCATCCACGCACCTCGTCACTCTCGACCATCTTCCGGCCATCCCAGTCGAATTGAACCTCGATGCCAGTTTTCTCCAGGTTTCAATGGAGCTGTAGGAGGTCGCCGTTCATTTCTTCATCCTTCACTTCGAGCTCTTTTCATCACCAAAACTCGTCACTCCATCACCCGCCGCCAACCGTCTTTCTGGTGAGTTTCTCTGGGCGAGATCCTCCTAGGTGAGTTCTCCATGTAATGGAAAGTACTTTGGTGATCTTTACATCAAGAACGGTAGCCACTTGGGCCCTTCCGACGAGCACGCGGCCGTTCTCCGACGAGCAGCTGTGCTTCTGGTTGCGGATTCCATGTGGGTACCCTATGGTCTCCTGTGTGGCACAGATCTGACTGGCTCACGTTCTCTCTCGTTTTTCTTTTTCCAGAAAATATTACGATCTTGTAAAATCCATATAAAATCAAATAATGGTCATACAAATGGAAACTATTTTTTTTTTGGTTTCTTCTTGATCCAATCTATCTCCTGGATAACTTAAATGTTAATGTTAACAAATATTTTGGCCACATTAATTCTTACAAGTAAAACTGTAATAAAAATCTTATGGCTAATCTACTCATAAAAATCTTGATTTTTGGACAGATGTTACAGTTACGATTCCTTATCACCATAAAAAGTCCCATAATATTTTGACCTGTTTAACCCTGTGTTTTACTTAATTATGCCTAAAACTAATATAAATTTACTCAATTAATTTCTCTTAAACCATTCATGTAAAATCATCAATTTTTGTACTGATACTCCTTTACTCATGTACATCACACATGAAATTTCACCTGTACTAAGTCTTGATCAAGAAAATGATATCATGTTTTACGTACAACTATCCATAATTAATAGCTTAATCATTTGTTAATTTAACAAAGGAAATATTTCAGACTAATGTAATTAATAAGTAACATTATTTACATATCCCGAGCATCATTTTTACTTACATGATGATCACCTAAGAATAACCTTTGATCTTGTTAACTTATCTCGAACATCCTTTTAATGTTGCATTCTTCATATAGGACCCGATCAAGATCTTTCGGTGAAGAATCCAGAAGTTGAGGATCCCTCTAACTTTGTTTGTGATTGTCTAACACTCCGCTTAACCAAGGCAAGCCCCAGTGCACACCTATGTTTTTAAATTTTTTCTTTCTTCACTATGTTTGTAGGTTATGTTTTGTGCATTAAGTTTCATGAATTGTTGTGAAACCTAGCTGCATGACCCTGTTAGGATTCCTATGGGTTAATCTAGTTTGGTACAGCAACCGATAGTTGTTATGCATATTTATTAGCCGATAGTGTATAAGTAGTATAGGTACTACTCATATTAAGTTCTGAAAGTGCTGACAATGTTTGGTTAACAATCAAGTGGCTAATCAAACCGATATGGTGGATGCTTTTGCTGTTTTGCTTTCAGGTATGTGTTAGTGGGAAATGCTTGGGGCTAACCATGGACGTAAGGCATTGTATGGAGGACCATGTCCTTGGGAGAGGGGCTTTTTTATTTTTTATCCCTCTTACCAAGTGGTCCTTCCTAAATATCCCTCTCCCAAATGATAGTTCCCAAATATCCCTGCCTTCAAAAATTTATTCCCAAATGCCACTCCTCACCTCAGATGTTGTCCATGTGGCAAACAATTTCATTTTCTCCACCAGATGACATTAGGACGAGCTGGTCTGACCGCACTGCTCGCGTTCTCTCTCCAGTGTATGCGGCGGCGAGCCATCTCAGACGGATGCTCACCGCAGCAGCCGCTCCGATCATCTTCTTCCCCGGATCCCCTTCTTCCGCAGGTCCTCTTTCTCTGAGACCGAGCAGGCCGCATGCTACCGCAGAGGCGTTGATCCTAATGGCCGGCACCGCCTTCGCCGCGTAGCTCGCAGACAGTGGCGACTGAGCTCACACAGCTCATCCCCGGTGACGGCATCGGCAGAGCCGACGGCGAGCTCCAGCGTGGTGCTCCTTGCCGCACCCCGTCGCTGAGCCTTGCCGTGCGCCGCCGCTAAGCTCCGACACGAGCAGCCGCCAAACCCCACCGGTCCACCGTTCTCGCTGAGTCTCGCCATGTGCTGCAGCCAAGCTCCGACGGGACCCGTCACCATCGAGCCCTGCTGCGGTCCGCCGTCGTCGTCGAGCCTCGCTGCCGAGCTCCAATGTGGCCCACCATCAAGCTCTGATGCGCGCAGCCACCGAACCCCGCCCCGATCCATTGTTGTCGCTGAGCCTCGCCGAGCCCCGCCATCCATCGCCATGCCTCACCTCTGCACTCGGCTGGAGGAGAAGAATCGGAGCACGAGGAAGAAGGAGAAGCTAGTTCGCTCAGGGATAAATGAGTCTTTTGCAATCTTCCTCCAGGTCAGCAAAGCTATGTAAAGGAAAAAAATGTCACATGGACAACATCTGAGGTGAGGGTGGCATTTGGGAATGAAACTTTTGAAGGTAGGGACATTTGGGAACTATCATTTGGGAGAGGGATATTTAGGAAGGACCACTTGGGAAGAGGGATAAAAAATTTAAAAAAAAAGCCCTTGGGAGAGATGGGTTTTGGACCGACTCTGTCATGATGTTGCTAAAGGTGGCCACATGTGACTCGTAGTAGTGTGCACATGTCGTGTATTCATGTTTCTCCTGTAGGATGTACATCGATTATAATCGCTGCCCCTTTCGCTTGGGAGTACCGCTTGCTCCTTTGTGCCGCATCGTACTAAGATATGGAAAATGAAAATATTGTTGAATCGATGCTCTTTAGTTATTTGTATTGCAACTAGCTCTTATGGCACACTTTTATTCTTATTAATGAACTCTTTTAACTTGGCTAAAATCAGAAATAAGATCAACTCTTAGTGCTGTTTTTGCTAGTTAAATTCTAGCCCTACAAATGACCTTGCATGCTAGGAGTCGGTCTTAGAAGACCACTTTGACGGCTCAGTCTTGCTGACTATAGTTACTCAGGGTTTGTGGCTTAATTGTTTTTGTAGGTATTTCTCTTGATAATCCTCTTGATGATTGTGCTAACATTTGTGGGGAGAGTGAAGCTCATAGGGAGTGGTCTTTTGAGTGGATTCCCGCTTCACCAACTCATGAAGAATGAGCACATTAGGGCTGATGTTCTTATTGTATATATGTATCGTCGAGTTATATATTTTAGCTTCCGCTTTCGTACTTTGTTTTAAAATTTTGCTTCCGCATTTTAAACTGAACCAAGAACTATGTAATAACTTTAAATCACTCTTGTAACATACTTTTCTGCGTGCCTTGTTAATTCTTGTACTATTTGGTCCCTTGCTTCGACGAGTAACACTGAAATGATCCTGGATGAGCGAGCCGGTCCTAAAATGAGGACGGTTCTGCGACATTCTAGAATTTTTAAATATTTTTAATTGTCTTATCAAAATTAAAAATATATGCTTTGTAAATTTTCAAATTTGATTTTTTTGTATATTTTAAATTGTCCTATGAAAATTAAATGTTCTAGTAGAATTAAAATAAAAAATCAATTTCAACTTTTGAATAACTTATGAATGCTAGAAAATTCAAATGTTGTAGTAGATTTGACATCCAATAAATATTCTAAATATTTTGTAATAAATATGTAGAATTGTCTAATTAAAATTGAAATTCTAATATTATTAGAAAATAGGATTAGTGCCATGTGGGATGGGGGGAATTGGCCTAGAGAGACTTGAGTGGGTGGTTGGGGTTTTGCAACTATTTATTTATTGGGAGTATAAATAGAGTGTATTTATGGTGGGTTTAAGCAATAAAACCATTGTTGAAAAACAAATTATTTTGTTGGGATACTATCTTTACAAAAGTGAGCCTCTTAACAACCCGCCATTGGGTCCGGTTGTTGGAAATTAATTTTGGACTAAAGTATGGTCCATCACAACCCACTAAATATCTAGTGAAAAACATCATCTAGATGGAAACTTGGAAACTCCATTATAAAACATGTTTAGCGGTTTCAAAGAATTCCAAAAAACTTTCATGCTCGAAGATGGATGGAGATGAAAATGGGTCCGTTGTTCCCCATCCTATGTCCAGGTGAAAAAGGGTCGGTCCGCCACTTGTTTCAAGACGATGGAGGAAGGTAGATTGGAAGATGTGGCCACTGTAGGTTACTCCGTATCTGATCTTTTTATTATTATTATTAACTTTTGTGTCTCCATTCATCAAAGACCAAGTATAGACACAAGGGTTGTAGAACCCCAGCTTACATGCACCCAGAGATGGGCAAAGAGAACATTGCTCCTAAAGAGCTAGACTGAAAGAAACAGGATACATATCACCCCTAAGTAGGTGTGCAGAACAATGCTCATTAGAAGCAAAGTAGAAACTAAAGACACACAAGATTAATGGGCTAACTATCGAAGAGGTGTTGAAAGGGCCAAGCTACAAAAGCTGAGGCTGTATGAGGGGCCAACCACCATCATGACGTAGTATCCTCAGTGAAGTTTGATTTGTATGCCTCTCACCCGGATTCAAATCAAAAGCAAAACCAGCCCTGGATGGCACCAGCTTCGAAGCTAGACTTGCTGAATTTGAGTCACTGCCGAGCATGTGTGGTGGTCGTAGCTCTTCAGGGCTTGAGCACGAAATGTTGCCGCAGACGTCAAGGAAGCAGGTACCAATTGATCTAGTGTATCACGTAGTCTCTGATAACCTACATGCAACCCAAAGTAGACAAGAGCATCACACTCGGAACAGAAACATCGCACGACCGGAGCTGTCGCCGCAGGGGGCATGCGGAGAGGAAGCAGATGTTGAAGTTTGTCGCCAGCCGAGATTGCATAGAGGATTGAATGGCTTTCGCGATGGCAAGGACAACAACCGGCAAAGCAACCACTACAACACATATAGACTTTTGTGATGATTTCATTTTGTCACAAAAAATCAAAATTTCGTCTATAAAATGTAATCTATGACAGAACTGACGACGATTTCTTTTCCGTTACAAAAACCTCATCTTAAAAGCCCTTTTATGACGATTAAATTTTTTTTGTCATAATTACTTCATGACGATTCTGATGTCGTCATTGATTTATGACTTTTTAGATCCGTCGTTACCTACTATACTATCGTCAAACAATGACGTGGCAACAAAAATTGTGACAATTTAAATTCGTCACAAGATGATTTGGCCTATTTAAATAGAGTTTTGTTATGATACTTAAAAGATACCTTTCGGTATCTCTCTTTTTAAATTAATCCTAACCGTTGATATTAAAAAATTAATAACAGGCCCACCCATTTTGATACCGATCTACCATTTTAAGTATCTGTTAGTAGATACCTCTAAATTCTTAAACATTAAATCTGATCAAATGAATGGTTGCTGTTAATTTTAAGCTAAATAACAAACCTCATTTAACTATTATGGGCCAAGCCCCACTCAAATGATGCTGGTCAGTACAATTAAGCCATTACAGCCCAGACCATAATTTCCAATAATTCCTGATTAGTTCACCATCCAAATAAGACCCAAATAATTATTTGCAAACAGAACCAGCCCAAATATATTCCATTCATTTTAGAATTTACAAACACATTCAGCCTAAAGTATCTACATATATGCAACACTATATAGTCTAACTAACAGTGTAAATATGACACCTAATTGTCTAACTACGGCACCATCTAGTCAGGCCTATAGATACATGTCCAGATTCAAGCTAATCAAAGTCCACAACCTACTCAAAGAACCTGGTTGAAGTTGAACCAAGCGCTTGCACTTGTACAAATATTAGAATTTGAACTGCAACCAAAATAAGTCTGAATCAGTTAAGCAAAATCAGTGCCATGGCTAAAAAATACATAGAAATAGAAAAATTAGTAGTAAGAAGGATAAAAGAAAAGAATGAGAGTGAAATGTATATAATATACTAGAGACAGGCTTTATGATCTGATTGGAACATGTACAGGAAAATGCACTTTGCAATGAACAAGGGAGCAGACAAGTGTAGGGTATCTTGAATAAAAACTTCTTAACAATATATGAGTTGATTAGCCTTTTTAATTATGCTGATATACATTATGATGACATACATTATGAACTGCACAAGAATTAGACATTTTATACTGTTAGAACTGAAGTACCAGCAATTCATTTTGCTTCTCGTGAACCCACTTCAGAAGCAGCAATAAAGAAAATGACCACAACATTGGATGACCCATTCACTTGTTTATTGGAACCTGACAAATTGAAAAGCTTGTAAGTACAAATACAAAAATTACTTAAGGAGCAGCAAGCATCTAGTGTGATTTCTTTTATAAGTTATAGTTTGGATGAGATAAGAGAATTAAAGCAATTAATTCTCTACATACAGTGCTATCGTCCGGATATGTGATTTCGGAAGAACTAATTTACAAGTTTCCATATCTATATAGCTATTAGTAGCATTCATTTCTAGATATTGTCTGCAACTCGGTCAAGTGCAGAATAAACTCCACATCTCTAAATTTTAATAAAGCACTGCAGCATAATATCTAGTTACGCAGGCAAGACATTTGGATTCAGCTAATAAAAAATACATAGATGTCAAATTTAGACATTCTCAACAGCTACATTACTCCAATTCATATTAATTTAGAGGGATCAGAATTCAGCTAAAGAAACATAGATCAATGAACAGATGATCCACGTGCTGGCTAGGAGGCAGGGGCTCACCAGGAACACACGATACTATTCACCGCAGCAGACTTAGCCCAAAGTCTTAGCATCAACAGCAAACCACGCGAGGGCAGCGGCAGCGTTGGGTACTAACGATGTTTGTCTGAGGCAGATGCTGTTGACGAAGTAGGTCAGTCAGATCTGGAGGATGCTGCCGCGGGGGACCTGGCCAGTTCGCGATGTAGATTAGAAACCGGTAAAGAAGGGACGGTCAAGACACGGGATCAAGCATGAGATGAAAGAGGAAGGAGACATGATCTTGGGCGCATGCTTGGAGATCTCGCACCTCACCTCGCGTTGCGCCGACCCACCGCTGCAACGCGCTCGAGCAAGGTCTGTGCCATCGCGGCCGCTGCCCAGGAATAGACCGTGCCGCTCCTCGCTCGAGCACGCCGCGACAGCGGGGGAAGAGACCGAGCAGCTCCTTGCTCGCGCGCGCTGCGGCTGCCGGGGGAAGAGACTCTGCTCGCGCCACGGCAGCCAGTAGGGACGACATCGAACAAAGCCCGTCCTTGGGGCGGTAGGTGGCGGAGGAACTCGTCGGCGGAGACGTGCCTCCGCCCCTCTTCCGCAAGCGATGGTGGTGGAGCTGCAACTATGATTTTTGAGCTAGGGTTAAGGGAAGGGAAGGTGACATAAATAGGGAGTTGTTAATAAATTTTAGCCGTTGCTCTAAAGATCTAACGGCTCATATCGAAACAATTCTAGATTTGGGTTGGTCCTTTTTTCTGCTTCTTACTGTTTAGGCCCAGTAACAGCATAAATCGACATAATTTTTCTTTTTTGACTAATTTATATAACCTTCTAAACTAATTTCAAAAAATAGGTTACATATAATAATACATTGTTAAGATGTAATATAATACATATATGTTCGTTTATAGAAATTTTCATAATTTTTGTATGTAACTGCTAATTTCTATACTTTAAATGGATTTCTACATGGTTATCTAAAGTAACTCCAACTTGAACTATGAGTACCTCAAATAATATTCAGTAAATTTCATAAAAATTAATTTTTGACTCATATTTTGTCTCTTAGTCTATTCCCCCAAGATTTATGAAGAATTCTATGGTTTAAAATGGACAATTCAACCTTCTATAAAAACAATTACAAACAAAGAATTTTAATAATATCTAAATCTTATTAAAAAAATCTATAAACTTACATGGTAACATATTTTTGTTCCATAAGCTTTGTTAAAAAAATTATAAATGATTTTAATAAAGTGAGATTATACATTGTATACAAATGCATACATCCCACATAAAGTTTCATATAACTCGAGTCATATATTGAAATTTGCACGACTTAGAGTAAAATTTGAACTCATATTTACATAAAATTTAGAAATAACCTTCAATTTACCATGTTATCGTAGTATACCAAAAAATGTCCATGATCGGGCATACACAAAAAAGTTAAAATGTAACATTGATAAATAAACGGTGAACTATACAATTAAAATCCACTAGCATGATTTAGATACATCCACACGATATAGATTAATATTTTTAGAATCTAGGAAAAAGAATCAAGTCATTTGGACTTCATATGCAAAATCTAGACAGGTTTGAATTTTTATATGCGAATCAAAATAATAAATAGAGCAATGAAGCAAGAACCATGTAAGAACTCAGCTCTGTGATGCGCCGACTAGTGGGACCCACTTGACAGTGCCTCAATGCGGGTAACGAGTACTGTGAAATATATTTAGGCGACTATTAAGAAGCACTAGTGTTTGGAATATTTCACCCATCATATTCTGCTGTAGTGGTATGTATCGATGTCTGCATGGTCGAGATTGTGGGTTCGAACCCCATCTATTGCACCTTTTTCCTATTAAACATGT
The DNA here is from genome assembly GCA_001182835.1 of Oropetium thomaeum. Classification (NCBI taxonomy): domain Eukaryota; kingdom Viridiplantae; phylum Streptophyta; class Magnoliopsida; order Poales; family Poaceae; genus Oropetium; species Oropetium thomaeum. The sequence continues at coordinate 1,147,111 of LFJQ01000009.1, read as the reverse complement.
GCCATACTGTACTCTATTTATACAAGCAGTTCATGAGAGAGACGGAATACATGCCTTAGTGCGGTGGTGAGAACGCGGCTTCTCATTCGTGTGATCAGGGTTTAAAACCGCTGTTCGCACAATTTTTTTTCCCCTACAACTAGCTGTCACATTTCTACACTTTCTTTTTTTTTTCATTTGTGCCTTTTTTTGTTTTGCTCCGATCTTCATTTTATCTCACATTTTTCAATTTTCATCTAGAACTGAAGAAAGTAAAGGAAAATGATTTTTTTTTACATATTTTCACCCGATATTAAGACAGTTGTGAAAAACCAAACAAGTCTTTAGGCTCCTTTTATTTTTCACATCAAAACTATATAAGATTATGATAAAAATACAGTCATAAGTCATAACTATATAAGACTACTATAATATAGCAAAAAAGAACTTAGTGACAAAAAATATAAAGTGATGACAATTTTTTGATGTCATAGTTTTGCGACGTTTCAAGATTGTGTCATGCAATGAATAATTTTTCGTCACGACAAGATCTTGGCTTTGTTTATGACGTTTTTGGTATGGTTTTTGATGCATGATTAATTTTGTCACTAAACAAAACTCATTCGTCATAAACATATTATTTCATGACATTTTGGTTAATTGTCACTTCCAATACGTCACAGAAGGTCAAATTTCTCGTAGTGAACCATCAGGGCAGTGTCGGCTTGGCAAAGAGAGGGAGACTCAAAGGCAGAGGAGTTCATGGGGAGAAGGCTCCTTCTCGACAAGACCACCTTCGATGGAGCCCATCTGCATCGACATGGGGTGGGGTTGGAGCCGATGCGGTGAGGACGATGGGGAGGAGGCAGATCAAGAGTCAATGACAGCATTCCCGACGTAGACTGACCAATGACAGGACTCCCCATCAGTGATGGAGATGATGGGTGGACGGGGATAGGGGAGACATCATATAGTTGCCGACGGCTTCTTCTTCTTCGGCAAGAATAATGAAGAGCGGGCCGACGGTGATGCTAGATGTGGAAGGAGGGAGCTAAGGCGGTAACAAAGGCCAAACATCACTAAAACACTAGAAAACGGAAGGGAAACAAAGGTAAAGACCTAAATGGGTGGCTCCACTCCGCTCGTCGGCCGCCAGCAAAGTTGCCGTAGGCAGGGAGGGACGAGGGGGCTGGGCGGGATTGCTTTGGTGGCTGCTAGGTTAGGGTGACTGGCCTAGATAGCTTGAGGAAGGAGCTTAGAGAGACATTCTTGTTGGCATCTCTTCAGACCTACTTCATATCTATTGGGCTGTTCACTATGAGCGGCTAAAAAGAGATAGACTCTAGTTGCACCACATCAACTCCAAAATGCATACTAGTTTTCTTTTTTCTCCCAATGGTTTAGGGTGTTGCAAGTGTTCTAACTCATTATCGCTCCAGCTACTATATGCGTAATATTTTGCACAGTATAACAAATACTAAAACCAGAGTCACTTTACGGTGGACTCAAATGAATATAAGTCATTTATTTTCGTTAATTCAATGGTTGAGATAGATCTATGCTACTTTAAATACTAAAATAGTATAAAGTAGTATAAAAACGTAATATAATATAGTATGGATATTTTAGGTAAAAAAAGCTAATGCAATATGTAATTTTATTAATGTTTTAAGGTTATATATTATTTGTTTATATAATTTTAAAACAATCATTTTAACTCATCAAAAATTTCCGATCCAAGTTTGTGTTCTTCGTTCCTCTTCACCTCTCCTCTCCTCCATATCCTGCGGCGCGGCCATCGGCGGCAGCCGGCGCGCGCCAGCGAGGCGCAAGACGAAGGGGCAGGAGGGAGCTCCCCCACGCCAGGCTTCCCCTACATTGTTACTGGGCAAAACTCTAGCCTTTCTCTACGTGGCCCGGCTGCGCGTCGCTCCCCTTCCCATCCTCCTCCATCCCGCCGGCGCGTCATCCCCTGCCCCTCCTGATCCATCCCGGCGGCGTGGCCATGTATGCTATCGTCTCACTCACTGCGGTTCCTGGTTCCAATTATTATCTTGTGAATTTTGTTTCCTTTCAAACATGTAATTTAGAAGCTTATGGCTTTGTGCTGATCCAATTTGAGGGAACATGGCGACAGGTGTTCGTGAGGGATTCCGAGCGCCCTGGCGTTTCTGATGACTCTACTGTTGGAAGGTTCAAAGTGCTGCATGATGCAACAAAGTCCACCGGGGAATGCCACAAAGGGATGAGGCTTATACTGAGAGTCTCTGACATCACCTTCCTGACATTGTTATGTACAGATGGTTGCTGCATATTAGCTGCTGTCTTTGTAAAGCATAAATTAGAAAGATGAAAATGGTCGCAATTCATTAGTTGGATCACGTTTGCTTGACTTGATGTCATTGTAAATCAGGCAGGATAATTTTGTAATTCTCACCTGCCGAGCCATGTTCTGTATACCTCTGGTTTAGTGCTCAATTTCAATTTTGTTTCATTTCAGAACTGATATTATGTCATCTTGATGACAAAAAATTTAATGATTTCATATCAACAAACCTAGATCCCCAATCTTGCGGCTATAGGGAATGCTAATGTGTAGAAACGGAGCTGTCAAACAGTACCTGCTAGCTGCAGCGAGGTATGCCATAAGTATGTACTTACTAAATCAGTTTGACTATTAGCGCTCATCCTTTTATCAGACTCAAATGTTTTCTATTATGTACAGACACATTCTGTACTTGATGCTGTGAGACAAGAGGCTAGATATAAACGACGCAGTTGACACTAACACATGTTTAGTGTCCCTCGGAATGAGATGACAACCCCATTGTGATGTCTACTTATGGAGGTTATAGTTGTTACTTGTAAAAATATGTTTTGAATAGCATTTGTTATGCAAAGATCTACAGAAGTTGATCGATACTGTTTTTTGAATTTTTTTTTGTTTAGTGTTCGGCTCAATTTTTTTTAAGAGTTTGAGAAGGGGTCAGAAGACCCCCTCCTGTCCATCATTGCATAGCAAATTAAGACCAAAAGTTACGTACCAATCCAAAGTTTACAAACATCTGGGTAGATCGACAAACTGCTCTACTCATGACAGAAAATAAAAGGAACACTTCACGATTGATATAAGCAGGAATAAACTGGGCATCCGATAAGCAGAAAGTGGTAGCATCCATCGATTAACTTCAGCAGGCCTCCTTCATCATAATCTCTTTGATTGTTGTGTATGTTCCTCCAACTTGGCCATCTAGTCTTGGAACATCACCCTCTCTCTAAGAGGGCACAGGCTCTCCCATTTCTTGAGCATGATGATGACTTTCTTCCATAAAACAGTAACACTTCGCCATGCTTCTTGCTGAAAACAAACATTGTTTCTCAGGTTTCAAAGGACCCAAATTATGGCAGACTGAACATATTCAGAACTAAGTTTTTATTACACAACCACCATTTTTCTACTGATTCAAAATTAGCTCCTAAACAACAACCTAAAGTCATATTCAGATCATACCAAATTCTAGTAGCTAGTACACAGTAAAAAAAAAAACAGATGTGGTACGGTTTCCTTTTCTGAACAAAATAAGCAAGTAGGATCTTCAACTTTCCTTCTTTTAGCTAAATTGTCTCTAGTCAATATTCCATTTTTTTGACCATAACCAAAGGAAGATAGTAACTCTAGGAGGAATATGGAGTTTCCACACTGCAGGGATAATCACAGGAGTGACACCATGAAAGTTAATTATGGCATATAAAGACTGTGTGGAATAAATTCCCGAAGAAGTATATTGCCAAATCTTTGTATCTTCTTCATCAACAAACTCTATTGTTGAAGCAATCAGAATTACCTCTTCCCATTGTCTAAAGAGTCTTTCATTCACACACCTATGAAAAGTACATTTCAAGTTTATACCATCCCAAAGGTCTGCTATAGTTGCAGCTTGTTCATTAATAATAGTGTACAACTCCCAAAACTGAACCGCAAGACTGGATGTGCCTACCCACACATCCTCCCTAAACCTGACTTTCTTACCATTACCTACTTTCCGGTGATAGCCCATTTTTGCAGTTCTTGCTGCCCACATAATGCCCTTCCAAAATTTGGAGCAGTTAGATTCTAAGCTATTGAACACATTAGGATTATTGGTTTTGTATTTACTATCTACTATCTGTTTCCAAAGTCTATCTCCTTGTAGACTATATCTCTTGATCCAAGACCCTAACAAAGAAATAGGTCAGGGATCCCTAGTCCTCCATACTCCTTCATACACACACTAGGCCAATTAACTAAATAGTAATTCCTATGTTCTCCATCATTCCACAAACAATGAGCTATATGTGTGTTAAGCATATAAATAGCCCATTTTGGGAACTTAATGAAAGTCAAGAGATATACAAGGATACTAGCTAGGCAGGTTTTAATTAGTATTAATCTCCCTCCATACCATAAGAGTCTCCCTCTCCAACCAGCTATCCTCTTGATCATCTTATCTACCAAAGGTTGCACATCTTCCCTCCTCAGCTTGCTATGGTAAAGGGGGACCCCCAAATATTTCAGAGGTAGCTGGGATTGAGGACATCCTAACACATGGGAAATTTCATGAGCTTTATTGTTATCTATGTTCATCGGTACTACTTCACTCTTATCAAAATTAATTCGCATGCCTGAGAGGTTCTCAAAGCAGATAAGTATAGTTTTCAGATTACCTAACTGCACCAAATCAGCTTCAGCAAAGATAATGGTGTCGTCTGCATATTGTAGCGATACCACGCCCCCCTCAATCGCCTCAATAAAAGCCCTTTAACCAACCCTGTCTCTACAGCTCTATCTAGCATCCTGGTGAAGACATCTCCCACAAGGTTGAACAGCAAAGGAGAAAGAGGATCCCCTTGCCGCAGCCCTTTTCCAGGTTTAAAAGGGTTGCTATTTTCTCCATTTAAACCTACCTCAATCATATCGACCCTCCAATAACTACACACTTTATCCAGCTAATCCACTTGTCAGTAAAAACTCTTGTTTCCAAAATTTCAAAAAGAAAGTCCCAGCTAACCCTATCATAGGCTTTCTCATAGTCAAGTTTCAAAAAGACTCCTTCATCACCATTCTTATTCAGACTATGCACTATCTCATGAGCCACCACTACTCTCTCTCAGATATACCTATTTTTGATAAAAGCGCTTTGTTGCTCAGCAACTATCCTATCAGCAACCTTCCCTAATCTATTGGTCAGGAGTTTGGAAAAAAATTTAAAACTACAGGCATGTAGTTCGGCTCAATTTTGTCCATGTTTAAAGGAAAATGTGGAGGGACAATTCACAAAGCAACTGATATGTCTTGAGCCACTCTGAGCCAATTCTTGAGTTATTTGTCCAAACTCCAGAGACATGAACAAGGCCATTTTCTTTCAAGTTAGAAGCAGCTACTTGTGCGGCTGTGCCAGGTTATTTTGAAAGATTATGAGGACACTGAATGCAAAGAACAATGCCATCAGAATGCGCGGTAGTGCAATAGGATAATGAAAAAAAAATCTGGGCAATGAGAGGTAAATGAAAGGAGCACGCATAACGAAGCAAACAATCAGGAGCAAAAGATAGAAGGGGCCGAGCTGTTCTCAATCAAACATTGGTGGCAGACACTCGGGATGGGACGCGTCCACGGAGCCGCACGCGCGAGTTGCAACGGCGGCGGCGATGGGCGTAGGCGATGGCCGCGGAGCCATCGGGCTGCGGGCGGAGGAGCCGGGCGACGGTAGCGCTGGCAGTGGAGGCTCCGTTTGGGCCTTGCGCCGCCATGGAGTTGTTCGTGGATCGTGACATTCCCTGCTTCATGTTCTTTTCCTTTCAAAGTTACTAAACAGATCGAACCGGCCGGATAGCTAATTTACCTTTTAGTGATAAGTGGCGTAAATTATTCAATTAGACATAAAATACTATTATACCCCTAACAATCGACGTACAAAATTACTTGATACTACTTCATGCTTTAAAATAGTATAATCCACCATAATGGGTGCCTAAAACCAAGATATAGTAGTGGTACTAAAACCATGATATAGTGGCTTATATGCTATAGAAGTATTAATCGAAAGGGCTTGTAAGACCAATTTGTAAAACAGTTGTACTACTAGGAGATGTAGTTTTGAGCATTTCCTTCAAGTTTTTAATAGTGTGTGTTTCAGTAGAAGAGTTGAAACCATGTACTTATAATTATAGGGGTGTCACAACAGAAATTTCTTTTAATTATGACCAAAAGTAGTCAAGTCATACACTCTGAATAAAAAGATTATAACATCAAGTGATTTTGGCTACCAGACACTTTAAAAAGATGGTTTGATCTGTAGAACATTAAAAAACACACGTATGTCTCGTAAACACTATAAAATTGTGATATTTATCTATAGAACACTCAAGCATGAAATCAATAAGAATAAATCATGAGAAACACAAGTATAATTTCAGTATATAATAAGTTAATATTTTACTGCATCAGTTTAAGAAAAACTGCTCATCGTTGAATCGAAGAAATAAAATTACACAAAACCCTAAAGTTGCACTATTCCAAATGCACCATCAATTAGACGTGCACGGGTCCTGTTTTTGGTTCTCATTCTAGTGTGGCGGCTCGCTCCGGCGGTTGAGTAGAGCCCAAGGTTGGGTTGACTGATCAGCCACCATAATTGACGGGCAGTCCGTTTCATCAGTTCACCTCGTGATTGGAAAATGGATCCTCTCTGCTTCCCGGAACAAGGAGAGAATTCTGTTAATGGAAAGGCCTGTGATGACCGATGGTTTGTAAGTTCTACAGTACTAGATAAGTACACGAAACTAATGAAGCTGCCAGTCCATGGAAAATTCAGCTTTTTCAAGGGGAAAAGAGAACCTTGCGCGCCACTCTAGTGCCAACACAAGCAAGTCTTCTTTATTTATTCCGTCCCAACCAAACGTCAGTTTCACTTTGCACCAGCAGCAGCACACAGCCGTTGCCGCCACGTCGTCGTCGTGCTCCCACCCTATCACCACTACGTACTACGTAACATTATTAGTTGTATCCTCCTCCACTGCGAACTGGTAATGTGTAATCCTACGTACATTGTGCAATTTTTTTTTCTTTGTGAAGGACTACATTGTGCGATTTCCACACGTACGAACCCTGCCTGCATCAAGAGATTTCACCCCTTCCAAACGATTTTGCTTCTTTATTCTAGTGTTAAAATTAGTAAGCTTCAAGCCAGCGTGAGTTAAAGTGTCGTTTCATGTTCACTTTTCATCACTTGGCATTTTTTTTTTGAAGAAACATCACTTGGCATTCGTAGTAGTGGGAAATAATAATTCACTATTTCACCTGTTCAAATGATTTGCTTCCTTCTGCAACCGATGCATGGCACTTTATTCGATTTATCTCTCTTTAACGCCATCTATACTGGTTTTCATTATATTATTCCATTTGAGGAATTTTTTTGTTTCTCTTTAACAACTAGATGTTTGATTTTTAACCATTGGAATTTTTTGTCAATTATGTTAGCCGATGATGAGTTGCAGAGTTCCTATTGCCGACATCGGTTGAGTGAAAGAAGAATATGATAATAGCTGTGAAATTCTGAGGCAACCTCCTTTTTCTTCAGTGTCCCATAGATTTTTAGATTTGGATGTATGTCATATTTGGTCAATTTTTGTTGTCCAAATTTTTTTGAAACTTTTACGATGATTTTTATTGTTAAACATATTAACAAAGTGAAATTCAATTAACTTACTTTCATTAGATTTATATTGGCAAAAACATATAAAATCAGTTAAAATTTTACGAGCTGGAATGAGTTTTGCAACAAATTATTTTTTTACTAAATTTATACTTATTAGAAAAAAATATAAAATCAGGTAAGTATTTACGCACCGAAATGTTTCCACAACAAAATACACTGTAGCGTTGGGGATTTGTAACAAAAAAGATTTATGGATAGAATCACATATATATTTCAAATGAAATGTGAGGTTGTTTATGCATCTAACACGGGGCGTACTGTACTTCGAGTAGACAAGTCATCGGTCCCAAAGTCCCAAGAAAGAACTTCGCCACTTCGCTACAACGCAGATGGCAGCTACCACTTCGTCCTCCTCGATGATGGAATCCGCCGGCGCACAGGTCATGCTGCTGCCGTACCCCGGCGCGCAGGGCCACACCAACCCGCTGCTCCAGTTCGGCCGCCGCCTGGCCTACCACGGGCTCCGCCCCACGCTCGTCACGTCGCGGTACGTGCTCTCCACCACCCCGCCCCCCGGCGAGCCGTTCCGGGTGGCCTCCATCTCTGACGGCTTCGACGGCGGCGGCGCGGCCTCGTGCCAGGACATCTCCGAGTACTGTCGCAGCCTGGAGGCCGTGGGCGCCGAGACGCTGGCGGACCTGATCCTGTCGGAGGCGCAGGCGGGCCGCCCGGTCCGCGTGTTGGTGTACGACCCGCACCTGCCGTGGGCGCGGCGGGTGGCGAAGGCGGCCGGCGTTCCGGCCGCCGCGTTCCTGTCGCAGCCGTGCTCTGTGGACCTCGTCTACGGCGAGGTATGGGCGGGGCGGCTGCAGCTGCCTGTGACGGACGGCCGCGACCTGTTCGCGCGCGGACTGCACAGCGTCGAGCTCGGGCCCGACGACGTGCCGCCGTTTGCGGCCAGGCCCGACTGGTGTCCCGTGTTTCTTGAGGTGTCGGTAAGGCAGTTCGAGGGGCTCGAGGACGCCGACGAGGTGCTCGTCAACTCGTTCCACGACATCGAACCCAAGGTAAGAGGTCGCTCCGACTGTGCCCCGCACCTGTTTGTTGTTTTGCTTGCCCGTACTCTGTTTTCCTTAGCATAACAAGTCCGAAACAGTTGTTGAAGCATTTCTGTTGCTAAACTCATGAAACACAGGAGGCAGATTACATGGAGCGGACATGGGGCGCAAAGACCGTCGGACCATTGGTGCCATCCTTCTACCTCGACGACGTTCGTCTGCCAGATAACAAGGCGTACGGTTTCAACCTCTTCAGCGGCACCGAACCGTTTATGGATTGGCTTGACAAGCAGACTCCTCGGTCCGTCGTGCTTGTGTCCTACGGGACTGTCTCTGACTACGAGGAAGCTCAACTGGAGGAGCTTGGCAGGGGACTCTGCAATTCCGGCAAACCGTTCATTTGGGTCGTGAGATCAAACGAGGAACACAAGTTGTCTAAGGACCTGCGAGACAGGTGCAAGGAACACGGCATTATTGTTTCTTGGTGCCCCCAGCTTGAGGTTCTGGCACACAAAGCCACAGGTATGCCAAAATATATTAAGCTAAACAAAACAGATAACAATGTCATGTACGCTCCAAAGCAACTAACAGCTAGTATGATCATGCAGGTTGTTTCTTCACCCACTGTGGATGGAACTCAACGCTTGAGGCAATTGTTAATGGTGTGCCAATGGTGGCAATACCACATTGGGCTGATCAGCTAACCATTTCCAAATACATGGAAAGTGCATGGGGGTTGGGTGTACGGGTGCGCAAGGATGAAAAGGGCTTGGTTACCAGAGGAGAGGTGGAAAAGCGTATTAGGGAGGTGATGGATGGGGAGAGGAAGGATACATACAGGACGAATGCCACAATATGGATGCAAAAGGCCAAGGAGGCAATGCAGAAAGGAGGGAGCTCAGATAAAAGTATTGCTGAATTTGCTAGGAAGTATTCATCAAGTTAAGCATCCCAAAGCAATGTATCGCATGAGAATTTCCGGCCTATGTGCAGTGTCCTACACTATAGTGGCAATTGAAGTTGTGTGCCTCTTTGAGGTAGCGGGCGGGTTATATTTCTTTATATGCAAAAATAAAAGTATTGCTTGGTGACTGGTAAGCACAATCATAATTTACGGTCTTCTGCTTTCTAGCCGTGGAGGAAGGTTAAAGATGCTGAGATACGTATGCATATATAAACTTTTGAGAAAGCAAGTGCGCTTGATCACTACGAATTGGTTGAAAAATTTGCGCATTGAAATATAACTAATTCTGCAATTTTGTATCTATTGTAATCCTTCTAGGAAGAAAATTCTAAATCAGCAGAGGCTCAGTTTAACCTTATATACCAAAAACAAGACTACATCAGCAGAGGGTACATCTGTTTAAGTTTATGCCAACTTCAACGAAAAGTAGAAAATGGGTGAATCCAACTAACTGGGTGGTGCAATTATCTATTTTTTTTGTCAGTTTCAAGTCAGCTTAAAAAATAATCTCATAATTTGTGCATATTATATCTTAACTACTAATCCCTCCGTTTCTGTATTAGTGTCACTAGGACAATGTCCGCTAATTCATTTAGTTCAAAGCTCTTGTCTGAAATGATAAGAATATTAAAATGGAGTATCCCTCACAAAGAAAATGTTGATGCAGCTAGGGAATATAATGAAGTCAACACTAGTATAGTAACTTATAACCGTGATCCAATATGACCGGAATATAATCACCGATTCTTACTGAGTTCATTTTTCTACAGAAATAATACAGAATTGAGATTTACCACAGGAAAAAAAATATATTGTCGAGGGTAAATACCAGAGGTAATTAACCGTAATGACCTACGGCTTTAACAACGCGATTAAGGCAGGAACGATCTCCGTCTCGACCGACCCTCGTGTCATGCGGACACCCGACGGGCCGGGTCCAAAGGCAATCTCCGCCTCGCCCGACCTCCCACCAAGGAGGGGTCGAATCCTCCACAGCGCGGCCGGAGCACTCGATCCTATCCGTGTCAGGGTCGGGAGACCGCCTCTCCGCCTCGCCCGACCCTAGGGTCGGGCGCACGGCTACCACGCCGCGAGTAGGCAGGGCGGTAGCAGTTGGGCAATAAATGCCTGCCGCTCCCATGCCCGCTGATAAAAGAAGGCATCGATTACTTGAGTAAGTGGGCAATGAATGTACACGACGTGCCCGGTCGAAGGACAACCACTGTTGTTACAGCTCCTGTCAGAAGCCCACTTTACCCACTTGGACGCGACACTCTTGAGCGACGGCACGGCGAGGACGAGGACAGTGATGACGGCGCCACTCTGCCGACCCCTGCCGAAGAATCAGCCACGCTTCCGACGAGGAAGCGGTGGGCGCGATTTTCAACCGCCCCCAAGAGATCAAGGGCAAGCGGGACGAGGACGCCGACGAAGGCCCCTCTAACCGTTCTCACAAGAAGAAGAAGAGTCAACAGCTCTCGTCCGGGGAACTGGTGGTAGCAGCGGCCGACCGCAAGGGTGCCAAGGCGCCAGCGGCCAGGGACACGTTAGACCACTTCGTAAAAAAGTGGAATGGACCGTGTCCCAACCACGAGTACCCCGTGAAGCACCTCTACAAGAACTGCTCGCTCATGAAGTGGTTCTTGACCCTAGAAACCAGGAGGGGGAAGCCGAAAGGTCAGCCCCGACAAGCCCCTAGAGGAGCTGACGACGGCGACGGCGCCAGTGACGGCCACGGCGGTTTCCCGAAAACCGATTGGTGCCTGATGATCTTCGCCGTGTCAAAGGCACGCGGGGGAAAGGGCCGCGCGAAGATCGAGCGTCGCGAAGTCTTTGCGGCCGAACCTGCGACGTCGACATATCTTCGATGGTCGGAGGCACCAATCACGTTCGATCGGTTCGACCCTAGCCACGTCCCACGGCCAGGTTGATACCCTCTGGTAGTCGACCCCATCATCGGCAAGAAGCGCCTCACCAAGTTGCTCATGGATGGAGGCAGCGGCCTCAACATCCTTTACCTGGAGACGCTATACGCCATGGGCATCAATCAGTCGCTCATTCGACCGACCAGAGCGCCCTTCCACGGCGTTGTCCCCGGGAAACAAGCTGTTTCCCTTGGGCAAATCGATCTGCCCGTCACTTTTGGGACCCCAGCAACTTCCAAACAATGACCCTCACGTTCGAAGTGGTTGGCTTCCACGGGTCCTACCACGTTATCTTGGGGCGACCATGCTACGCGAAGTTCATGGCCGTGCCCAACTACACCTACCTGAAGCTCAAGATACCGGGGCCGAAGGGGGTAATCACCGTTGGCGCCTCCTTCCAGTGCGCTTATCAGTGCAAAACTGAGAGCGGCGAACTCGCCTCCGCGACTATGGCGTCGGTAGAGGAGCTTGCTGTCATCCGGCAGTAAGTCACAGAGGAAGTGCTCGAGTCCAACCGCAGCACGGGGTCCTTTGAGCCTGCAGAGGGCGTCAAGGAGATCCAGCTTGACCTCGACAACGCCAAGGAGAAGGTGGCAAAGGTCAGGACCTCCCTCCCTCCCAAATAGGAAAGCGCGCTCGTCGACTTCCTCCGCGCGAACGTCGATATCTTCGCGTGGAAGCCTTCGGACATGCCCGGCATACCGAGGGAAGTCACCGAGCACTACTGGAATATCAAGCCGGGTCCCGACGGGTAAAGCAACGACTGGCCGTTTCGACGAGGAGAAGCGCAGGGCAATCGGGGAGGAGATCGCCAAACTGCTGGCGGCCGGTTTCATAAAGGAGGTGTATCACCCTGAGTGGTTAGCCAATCCTGTTCTTATACGAAAAAGGAATGGAAAATGGAGAATGTGTGTCAACTATAATAATCTAAACAAAGCGTGCCCAAAGGTCCCGTTTCTTTGCCACGCATAGACCAGATCGTTGACCTCGGGGTGCGAAGCCCTCTGTTTCCTTGATGCGTATTCCGGATACCACCAGATCCCCATGAAGGAGTCCGACCAACCCGCGACATCCTTCATCACGCCGTTCGGATCGTACTGCTATGTCATGATACCGTTTGGGCTGAAAAATTACAGGCGCAACATATCAGCGCTGCAGGATCAGATGCTTCGACGAGCTCATCGAAGACATCACCGAAGCATATGTGGACGACATCGTCGTCAAGTCGAAGAAGACCGACCAATTCGTAACCGACCTGGGACGGACCTTCGCCAAGCTTCGAGCGAACGACATTAAACTCAACCCCGAAAAGTGTGTTTTCGGGGTACCGAGGGGATGCTGCTCGGATTCGTCGTCGCCGAGCGTGGCATCGAAGCCAATCTGGAGAAGGTCACGGCCATCAACCGGATGGGCCCGATCCAGAACCTGAAGGGAGTGCAACGCGTGACAGGGTGCTTGGCGGCATTAAGCCGTTTCGTCTCGTGCCTTGGAGAACGCGTGCATCCCCTCTACCAGCTCCTGAAGAAATCAGCGATTTCAATGTACGCCTGAGGCTCAGGATGCCCTCGATAGGATAAAGGCTATCCTAACGAAGCCGCCGATCCTGGTGCCTCTGACCCCCAAAGAGCCGCTCCTCCTCTACATTACCGCAACGACCCAGGTCGTTAGCGCTGCCTTGGTTGTAGAGCGGACGGAGGATGGCCACGCCCTCAAAGTACAGCGCTTGGTCTACTACGTGGGCGAAGTCTTGTCGGACATAAAGACCCGATATCTTCAGATATTGAAGATCCTTTACGGGGTCATCATCGCCAAAAGGAAGCTCCGACACTACTTCGAGTTGCATCCGATGACTGTGGTCAGCTCCTTCCCCCTGCGCGAGGTCGTGGAAAGCCGTGACGTAACGGGGAAGGCTGCAAAGTGGGCGCTCGAGCTAATGGGCGAAGGGATTACGTACGCCCCTCGAACGGCGATCAAGTCCCAGATCCTGGCCGACTTTGTGGCCGAGTGGACCGAAGTCCAGCTACCCACAGCTCCTGTCGACCAGGAATACTGGGTGATGTACTTCGACGGTTCACTGATGCGCAAGGGAGCAGGGGTCGGACTCGTATTCGTCTCCCCCTTGGGGGTGCACATGAAGTACGCGATCCGCCTGCTATTTCCTGCCTCCAACAACGCGGCTCAGTATGAGACGCTCATCAATGGGCACAAGATCGCCGATGAATTGGGAATCCTATGGCTCGAAGTATGGGGCAACTCCCGGCTCGCCGTTGGTCAGGTCATGAAGGAGTCAAGCTGTCACAACGACATCATGGACGCGTATTGCCAGAAAGTCCGCAAGCTGGAACACAAGTTCCATGGCCTCGAGCTCAAGCACATCCTAAGGCTGTTAAACGAAGAGGCTGACTCTTTGGTGAAGATGGCAGCCGGACGGGAACAAATCCCGCCTGGGGTCTTTGCCCACGGCCAGAACCGACCATCGGTCCGACCCAAAGACGCGCTAGGGGTTGGCACCGAGCCGCCCCCAGGAGAAGGGGTCGGACCGACCACAAAATCTCCCGACCCTAGCATCATGGAGATCAATTAGGCGTCCACGCAAGATACTGGTCCTCTGACCGATTGGAGGATGCCGTACCTCGATTGCCTCCTCAGAGGAGAACTCCCAGCGGACAAGACGGAGGCCCGGTGCATCATCCGACGCACCAAATCCTTTGTGGTCGTCGATGGAGAGCTCTACAAGAGGAGTCTCACCAGGCTCTTGCAGCGCTGCATCCCGATCGAAGAGGGAAAATTGCTCTTGCAAGACATCCACGGTGGGGTCTGCGGCCATCATGCCGCGCACAAAACCCTTGTCGAAAACGCGTTTCGATAAGGATTCTACTAGCCAACAGCCGCCAACGACGCTGCGCAGATCGTCCGCACGTGCAAGGGCTGCCAGTTTTACGCTCGACAGACCCACCTATCAGTACAAGCGCTGCAGTCCATCCCCGTCACGTGGCCGTTCACGGTCTGGGGGTTGGACCTCGTCGCACCCCTCAAGAAAGCGCCTAGGGGCTACACCCACCTGTTGGTGGCGGTCCACAAGTTCACCAAGTGGGTCGAGGCTCGACCGGTCGTGAGGATCCGACCAGAAGAAGTGGTTGAATTCTTCCTCGACATTGTCCACCGTTTGGGGTCCCAAACTCCATCATGGGGAAATGGTTCCTCACATTCTGCGACGACTACCATATCCGAGTCGATTGGGCAGCCGTGGCACACCCCCGTATGAATGGGCAGGTCGAGCGTACGAACGGCATGATCCTCCAAGGGCTGAAGCCCCGGATCCACAGTCGATTGAAACAGTTCAGTGATCGGTGGGCAGCCAAGCTCCCCGCTGTGCTTTGGAGCTTGCGGACGACCCCTAGTCAGGCGACGGGGTTCACCCTATTCTTCATGGTATACGGCTCCGAAGCCGTCTCACCAACGGATTTTGACTACGGCACGCCGAGAGTCAAGGCGTGCGACGACGAGGGGAACCAGGCGTCCCTCGAGGACGCAATGGATCAGCTCGACGAGGCACGGGACGTGGCGCTTCTTCGATCGGCAAGATACCAGTAGGCGCTGTGACGCTACCACGGCCGGAACGTGCGGGAGAGAGCGTTCGACGCCGACGACCTCGTCCTTCGATGCGTCCAGAGTAACAAGGACCGCCACAAACTGTCCCCTCCGTGGGAAGGTCCCTACATCGTCTCAAAGGTCCTTCGGCCTGGCACCTACAAGCTGTAGACCGCGGATGGACAAGAGATCGCCAACGCCAGGAACATTGAACAGCTACGTCGTTTCTATCCCTAAACTCGTAGTCATTCATTGTTCCCATCCGCCGAAACAAGCGGCGCTCAACTCCCACCGTACGGGAGTCGGACCCTACTCGGGGGCTACACTCCTGCAGGGTACGGGCACCACATGCGCGTCCTGACACCTGTTTATTTTGCTACTTACTTGCAAAATCTACGAGAAAGGATAAGTAGAGGATAAGGAAAGCTCGGGGTCAAACCGGTCGGAACGTGAAACGCTTACGGCCTTCGAAGGCTACAGCTACGACGCTCACCGGCGGAGGACCGAATGCTCATCCTATTTGCAACTTATCCTCTCTAAAGCTTCGACCCCTCGTCCCTCATTTAATACTTAGAAAGGCAAGTCGTGGGTAGAAGAAGATGTGAAGTGGGAATTGGTCGGACTGCGTAACGCCTACGACCCCCGAAGGTTACGGCAACAACGCTCACCAGCTAGATGGAACGTCGACACTACCCATGGTCTACGATTTCTAAGTTTTGAAAACAAGGAAAAAAGGGGACGAATGCTTTCGTAAATTCGTGAAAAAATGTTTGCGCGAACGAACGTACATTAGTAGTCAAAGGACATTCGAATTATTCTTTTGATTTACGAAAGGACCGGACATTTTGGCCTCGACAGCCCTATGTACATACTAATCTAACTACTTCCTACTCTACTGAGGCGGGAGGGAGGGGGGCTGCCCTCTTCCTCCTCTTACTCCATCCTCGCAGCAAAGGCGTGTGCCAGGGAGGCCACCTCCTCTTCGATGGCGTCCAACTCGGCGTCGGTATAGCCGGGAGCGAAGCCCTCGCTCATCAAGTCTAGAGCAATGTTGGAGTACTGCGACCAGGCAACAGCAAAAGCCCGGTGCACACCCCGGCGCAACGCGTCCGCCTCCATCCAGCGTGACCGGGCGACGAGGCGGGGGACTTGGGGAGCAAGGGAGCTCGACCCTACTTTGGTGGCGACCCCAAGGTCGGAGAGCGCCACGCTGACGGCGACCCTGAGCGTGTCGTGCTCCTCGGCTTCTCGGTTGAAGTCGTCTTGAAGCCGTGACAGCTCCTCCATGCTCGCCTTCAGCTTGTTGGACAACACTACGAAAAACGACACAAGAGTCATCTCCTGTCCAACCAAGGAAAGAGAAGGAACGGCCGAGGACACAACTTACCTGTCGCTCCTGCCTGGAGCTTCTCGATCTCTGTGCACCCTCGGGTCAGCTCCACGGCCAAGGAGGCAGTCACCCCCTCAGCTTCCTCCCTTGCCTTGGCCGCCTTCTCCAGGTTCGCCATTGCCATCTTCACCCGCCGGGTCTGCTCCACCGCCAGCACGGTGACGACGTTGCGAACCTGGCGAGCCTCCTCCGACTCCGCCTGTGCCTGCCGCACCTCCTCCAGTGCGGCGCGGAGCCGGCCCTTCGCCTCATGGAGGCGCCCCGCCATGGTCCGATCCCGGGTAAGAGCGTCCGACGCCGCGCCACGAGCAGCGACGAGCTGCTCTTCGAGCTCCCCGTGCACGAGGTGGTCCCGCAGCAGGGCTGCGACGGAGTCCAGCGTGGACGCCGCCGACAGGACCCCCTCCAGGGCCTGCCGCGCGCTCCCGGGCTCCGGGGCACCTTCTCCCTCTGGTCCTTTAGCCGGCAGGGCCGTCAACACCGCCGCTGGCTCGTCATCGGCGCCGCCGTCCACCGGCGTGGCCGCCGTCGTCGACTCCTGCTCCGCCGGAGGCCCAAGAACGGGCGACCCCGGCACGACCGCCGGAGCCACCGCAACCTCTTCCGCCGGCACTTCCGGAGGGACGGCCATCGCCACCTCCGCTTGTGCCTGGGGTCCGGCCAGGAGGGCCTCCGGCCCCGTCGGCATGGCCTCCGGCCCCTCCGCCACCACCGGCCCCGGCGTTGCCGCCCGCTCCTAGGGCAGCCCCGCTGCCGGCCGGGACTCCGCCGCCGACGGGCACGGGGACTCCAAAGTCCCGCCCTCGCTGGCCTTTGACGCGCCTGCGGGCCTTCGACGCGCCAGAGCCTTCTTCGGCACCGTTTGGAGGTCCGTTGCCTGCCCTCCGACCCTACGCAAGAAAAATTTACGGTGAGGGGGACTAAGGGAAAAGACAGAGAACGAGTACGGCGCACTCACCCTCGGGACATGGAGCAACGATGCTTCAGGGCCCGCCCCCCATGCTCTCCATGGGGCGCTTCCCGTCGACCCCTGAGGCCACGGCCTCACCCGGGGAGGGCCGCGGCGCCTCCACACGGCCTAGGGGCTCGGAGGTCGACAGCCCCGACCCCACCGTTCCGGGGTGGGCAGAAGCTTGCGCCCTCGGCGGCACCGGTAGCCTTTCCTCGAGGGCCAGCCGCACGGCAGAGCCAGAGGGGGTGGAGGCCGGCACCATCTCTGACCTCTGAGGCTCCGGTCTCGGCTCCTGCGCGCGCGGGCGCACCACCAGCCCTCTTTGGCTGGGATGGGGGATTTCAACCATCTCGTCCTCTTCCTCCTCCTCCTCGTCCTCCTCCTCATCGGATCCCTGGCGACGCCGACTTCGGTCCAACTGGGCCTGGAGCTTCTTCGTCTTCTTTGTCGCCAGAGCGTCCTTCTTCCTCTTCTGCTCCTCGGTCGCAAGGCGGTTCGCTGTCTGGGCGGCTGCGTCCTTGGGGACGGGAGCGGGGGAGGGTCAGAAGAGGAGGCCCGCCTGCTACCATCCAAAAGAGGGGAGGAGAGAATGGGTCAGAGTCAGAAGAGCCGAGAAGAAGAACAATCGTGAAGAAAGGCGTGACGACTTGCCAGTATAATACTCCCCTCTACGGGGCGCATTGGGGGATGCCCGTCGAGTGGGGCATCGGCGTTTTCGGGCGCGACGGTTTCTCTCAAACGCTGCTTCAGCTCCGAATCAGAGAGGGGCTCGAGCAACATCACCGACTAGGAGAGATCCGAGTTGGGCCCCACTTGCCACATTTGGAGCGGGCGCGTCATGAGTGGCAGTACCCGCCGGGCGTGGTACGCCACGACCACGTCCGCGCCGCGCACCCCCCGGGCCCTCAGGGACCGGAGCGCGCCCAGGAGGTCGTCCAACCGCTTCCTCTCCTTCGCTGCCGGCCCCACTTCCACACCTCGGGTGCCACGTCAAAGGTGCGCCCTGTGAACTCCGACAGGGGGCTGGCGGCATTGTTCTTCAAATAGAACCACTGTCCATGTCAGCCCCTGTTGGAGCTCCTCAACCGGAGCGGGATGTAGGCGTTGGCGCGCTCCCCTCGGAGGTGGATGCTAGCGCACCTAACGGGAAGCGGGCTCCCCTCCTTCGTTTGGAGGGAGATGGCGAAGAAGTATCGCCATAGGTCGAAGTGGGGATCGATCCCCAGGAACCCTTCGCACAACGCCATGAAGACGGCGATGTGCTGGATCCCGTTGGGGTGAGGTGCTGGAGCTCGAGGCCGTACTGGTGGAGCAGCCCCCGCAAGAAACGGTGCGCGCGGACTCCCAGCCCACGCTCATGGAAGTGGGTGAAGGACACCACGTAGCCGTCCGCCGGCGCCGGAGCCCTCTCCTCGTCGGGGAGCAACCACTCCCTCGCCTCCGTCCGCACGACAAGGAGGCCACGCTTCACCAGGCCGTCCAGGCGCGTCCCTCACACGTCGGATCTCCACCAGTTTGCCATCTTTGGAGGTGTAAGGATGTGAAGGAGGTGGGCGAGCGAAGGAAGATTCGGGAGCAAGGAAGCGCGAAGGGCTCGAGCCGGAAGGCGAAGTGGCACGGGGAGGCAAATAGATGCAGATGACAAGTGAAGGCGAACGAGCGTGCGAGATGCGTACTTATATCCTCTTATCCGCGAGGCGCCTTCCTCCCAATCGCTGCGAGCGTGGCCCATGCGGCCGCCTCGTTCAGCACGGGCGGGCGCGCGTGCACTCATGCGGCCCGAAACCGACCCTGCCGTGCGTCTCGTCATAGCAGGCGCCTCTACCACGAATCAATACTGGCAGGTGGTGACTTAGGCTGAAATATGCCCGACGGTCCAAAGAGTTCGAAGGCTGGCCCGACGAACAGGTTTGACGGCCGCTCAGGATGAAAAAAGAGCGAGGGGTGAAAAGAGATGGGCCCGCTAGCGGCCAATATCCTGGCGCTCGAGCGCCAAGGGCATCACGATCTACGTTCAAGTCCTGGTTCAAACCGACCCATGGGTATTTCATCGCAGAAAGGCAACAAGCTCTCGGAGCCTATCGAACGGCATCTAGGTACCAGATTGGGATGGTAACCGGGAAGATTGAAGTCGACCACCAGCTGGTATCGAGGTCCCCCTGAAGGGACCCCGGGGCTTCACTTGAACTCTCCCGTTAGCAGCTCGACGAGCGCCACGCTTCGGCCCCCGCGGTAAAGCGTGGTCCAGCTCAACCTCCTCGTCCGGCGAACGGACGCGCAGGAGGGACAATACAAGTCGAACCTTGTCCTCGAATGGCCGCCGCAACGAGCGGAGGTCTCGTAGAACGGAATCGCAAAAAGAGATCCAATACGGGATCGTAGAACACCTCGACTCAATAAGGCAGAAAGCGAGCCTACACTCGCAAAATAAGCTTTCCTCTCCCGATTTGAGTGACCCCTGACCCCCTTTCACGCAGAGGTTAGGCCTCTCTTGGGGGCTACTGTCGAGGGTCAATAACAGATGTAATTAACCTTAATGATCCATGGCCTTAACAATGCAATTAAGGCAGGAACGATCTCCGCCTCGACCGACCCTCGTGTCATGCGGACACCGACGGGCCGGGTCCATAGGCGATCTCCGCCTCGCCCGACCTCCCCCCAGGGAGGGGTCGGATCCTCCATAGCGCGGCCGGAGCGCTCGACCCTATCCGTGTCAGGGTCGAGAGACCGCCTCTCCGCCTTCGCCCGACCCCAGGGTCGAGCGAACCGCCTACCATGCTGCGAGTAGGCAGGGCGGTAGCGGTTGGGCAATAAATGCCTACCGCTCCCACGCCCGCTGACAAACGAAGGCATCAATTACTCGAGCAAGTGACAATGAATGCACACGACGTGCACCGACCGAAGGACAACCACTGCTGCTACAGCTCCTGTCAGAAGCCCACTTTTCCCACTTGGACGCGACACTCTTGAGCGACGGCATGGCGAGGATGAGGACGGTGACGATGGCGCCACTCTGCCGACCCCGTCGAAAGCCGCTCCTCCGTATGGACGGCACGCCCACAATTGATGACACTCTCCATGCCACCGAGCTAGAAGGACGTCGCCATACTGGTGATGACATCCAGAGCGACGAAACTCAACTCGGGGCGTACGACACCACTCCGCCATGACTCGCCCTGCGTCTCATCCCTTGCGATATAAAAGGGAAAGGCCGGGATGAGAAGGGGGGGGGGATAAAAGGTAGATCAACAGACCACGTACACTTCTCTCTGACACGCTTTCGTCTAGAGACTTGGGAATCCATCCCTCTCTCGCCCGTTTGTAACACCGTACTACAAACAAGTCACGGGTAACACGAGCAGCTCAAAAACTGGACGTAGGGCCTCGTTGCCCGAACCAGTATAATTCTTTGTGTCCTCTCGCGAACCATCTGAACCCTAAAACACGCATTCCACGACAAATCACTAGTCGGCGGTAACGAACACCGACATATATCTAGCGCAAAAATCCACCGCCATACCTCCACAGGTATGGTTTCATGATATCAAACTGTTGGTCCGAAGCTCGCCGACTGGAGGACACAAATTTAGCTGGAGGGCATCCACCTGCGGCGGTGCGCGACTCTCTCTGATCTGTGCGTGCTCCTTCTCTCGTGTTTGATGAGGACATCATATCCATGGATCCACACAATCCTTCTCCTGCTATTACATATGAAGGTCCAATCACCAAAGCTCGCGCCCGACAACTTAATCTAGAGGTGAGTTCATTTCTTAGCACTCCATTACGCATTCTCGAGGATAGATTACTATCTAATGATTTTATTCTGATTATGAATCATGGAGAGGACAGGGAAACGACAGGATACCAGCTTGGAGTCGGCCACGGACGTCCAAGCTAAATCGAAGGCCCAGCCCACGTCGATTTCGAATCCAATTCAGAGTCCAAGAGCAGTCTGCACTAAAACGGACGCGCTGGTCGCATACGGACTCCGTTTTAGGTGATCTACCACTTCATGAAAAAGAGACGAAATTATCTTTCCAATGGGACTAGTCCCATGTTCAAATTCCTCTAGAGTCCACGGAAATCATCAAAGCATTAGAAAGTACAGAATCTATAAGGGTGCTGCGACACCGACTTTGGGCCGGTTGGCCTTGTACCGTGTTAGAGTACATTAGGGTTGGTGCAGGGGACTTGTATGTCCAAAATTCATTTATATCTAGCCGTCACACCATCATTAGAGTTTGGTTTTGCTTAGATTATTTCTGTTAAAAACAACATCGTCGTTTCATCGGTTTGTGAGACCCTAACTTTGTGAGTTTAATCTTCATCTGTAATTTGGTTGTTTTCTACTTCGTTCTTGCTTGTGTTCTTCGATTCGCAAGAAAAGACTAGCCTTCTCGATGAGGTCATCCCTGTTCACATGGGTGATAACTAGAGAGACGTGGTGCTGTGATTGCGGGTTCGGAACATGCCGTTCGGAAGCCGAATCGATTTGTGTCGCGACTCCACCCAAATCGTTGATTATAAGAACCTGTAGGACGATCGGGACCCCATTCCCATCAAGTGGTAATCAGAGCTTCAGGTGTTCCTCAGGTTCGCCGTTGTTTACCCTAATTCTTTGTTTTTCGTTTCGTCCTATAGTCCATAAAAAGCCAAAAACAGAATTACAGTTTTAGGTTACATCCTATCTAAAATCGTGTTTAGCCTCTACATATTTCAATTTCAAAGTCTGTAGTGTTTAGTTTGTGTATTAATCGAGTCTTGTTGCTGGTTTAGATCACGTCTCATCACAGTTTGTTTTGCTTCTGCCGCCATGTGTCAAAACCTAGCTATCAATTTTTTTCCCCACCCAGATCTCAACCCTTTGTTTGTTGTGTCTTATCTAGTATTCACTAGATTCACACGGGTTGATCATCCATCATTAATTTTCACCTTATCTAGAGCTTCACCTTTCTTTTTCCCCTACCCTAGTTTGTTTCAACTCCAGAAAAGAAAAACGCTTTGACACATAGTTCCGTTCAGTCATTATATCGTTTTGATCAGAAAATTTATGTGGTTAGCTTTCACATGCTTTGAGTTGAGAAAAAAATAATAAAAAAAGCAGAAGTATTGTGATTATTTCTAGTGTTAAAAACAAACAAAAAAGAAAAGAAAATATACGAATTGATAAAACTTTTGTTGGAACACTCGGTGCCGTTTTCTGCTTGTGCTGAATTCGATTTTCTTTGGCTATTGATCTTTGTTGCTGTTTCCCTACACATATTATTTGACCACGTATCATAACTGTCATAGAACGCTTTAGGCCAGCAACTAGAACCAATACTTTGGACAGTTATTCAATCTTACTATCTGTTTCTAATTTGTGTTCCACTCACATATATTGGCCTTCCAAGCTCCACTTAAACCTTCTGAACAGGCACGGATTCTTAACCCTGTAATCGCCGGATCACTTCTCCAAGATATCTTTGCATTGTGTTCACCTAGATCTTTGCAAGAACTTGTTTTGAAACTTCTTGTTGCAGTCTGAGAGTGCTAACATCCTAACACGGTAGTTGATAAGGATAACCTTTGTCTATCTTCTTTTGTGTTTTTGTTCTCTTTCATCATGTCAGGTGGCAACAATTCGATAGGTCCAGCGGACTTCAACGAGTGTGTCAGCCAGAGTTAGTTGAAGGGAGCAATTGACAAGGCCCTAGAGGCCACAGACGAGAAGATCTCTGCATCTGTGACAAAAAATTTCGCTGACCTGAATATAGGCCTAGCTCTTGAGGGCTTCACCACTCAATTGGCCGCTATCTCGTTGCGCCTTGATACGTTCGAGAGGCGTCCACCAAGATGACGAGGACGCTGCCGCTTCTGTCTATGATGCCGACGGCAACGTGGAAGCGCGTGCAACTCAGGATGCACGACTTCGACATCGACTATGCCGTAACCGATACAGTATGGGAGGTAACAACAATAACAATCACTATCTTCACCCTCATGATGATCCTTTTGCTAAAGTGAAATTTTCCGTATCGTCATTTTCTGGTTTTGTATAATGCTGAGAAATATCTTGATTGAGACCAGAAATTTAGTTCCTACCTAGTTCCTGAACAACATAGGATTCGACAAGCTACTAGTGAGTTTAAGGACTTTCTATTATTTGATAGACTGGTCTAGATGCTGTAGGACGTGTACCTACCACTTGGGATGATTTGAAAACAGCCACGCGTGATCGTTTTGTACCACCTTCTTTTTACTGAGATATGCGTCTAAAACTACAGCACTTAGAGCAAGGTAGTAATTCCGCACAAGACTATTATGCTGAACTGCAAAAGGGCATCATGCGTTGTTGGATAGTTGAGGATAACGAGGATAAAGTTTGTCGCTTTTATGGGGGTTTAAGGCGTGACATTTAGGACATCGTTAATCATAAAACCTTTAATAATGTCAACCAGTTGTTCTACCTAGTTATGCTTGTAGAGAAAGAATTGTAGGGACGATAGGAAGCAACGAGGACAAGAACCAGCCACTCCTTCCTACCTAGTACGACTATATCTACGGGAGCAACGCGGTCTTATTCAAGCTTTTGTTCACCTCCTGCAACAGCAAGCAAGCGACCTACCACTACAGCACCGCCTCCAAAGACACACACCCTGCAGATACTTCTAAATCTTTTGTGCAAGGCCCAGCGAAGAATCCTCCTCCCACTACATCCACGGGACGCACGACTGACATTCAGTGTCATCACTGCCTTGGACTTGGCCACTTGCAGCGTGATTGTCCAAGCAAACGAGCCTACACCACAACTGATGATGGAGGTTACGTGAACACCTCCGACATATAAGACGATGGTGACGATGATGCTGATGCTGCGGATGGTGTTGCGGATTCCCTAGTCCTGGACAGCGCTGACACGTCCTATCGAGCCATTGTTGTCTAGTGGGTCCTCAATACTGAAGTTACTCAACCCGATCAGCTACAACGTCATAACCTGTTTCAAATTGAGTTTGTGATCAAGAATATGCGAGGGACGGGTGATTATTGACGGGGCAGCTGTAACAACTTAGTGAGCTTAGATCTGATCAAGAAGCTTGGGTTGACAACACGACCACATCCACATCCATATCATATTCAGTGGTTGAATGACTCGGGTAAAGCTAAGATAATAAAATCTTGTCGCGGTCCTTTTTTCCTTGGTGCTTATAGTGATTATGTGGATTGTGAGGTTGTCCCTATACAAACAAGCTCTCTTTTATTGGGTCGTTCTTGAAAACATTAATGATGCTTTGCACCATGGTAGTAGTAACAAATACACTTTTATGCATAACGCGAAGAAAATTACTTTGTTACCTATGACACCTGCTGCAATCATTGAATCTGATAGGAAGAGGGCTGCTAATGCTAAATAACAATATCATGCTAAACCTGAAATTCAACAAGATATAATTTTGAAAGCTCCTGTCATGCTTACTACAAAATATGACATTGCTCAAATTTATGATGGTACTGCTATATGTTATGATTTAGTGTGTAAGGATGCTTTATTTTCTATTGATAATTTACCTTACACATTGCCACCTGCGGTTACTAACCTTTTGCAGGAGTTTCAAGATGTTTTTCGATGAGATACCGCTAGGACTGCCACCCATTCGTGGGATTGAGCACCAGATTGACTTGATTCCTGGTGCGAGTTTGGCGAACCGTGCGGCATACCGAACCAACCCTGAGGAAACTAAGGAAATTCAGCGTCAAGTCCAAGCTCTTTTGGACCGCAGGTATGTACATGAGAGTCTTAGTCCTTGCGTTGTTCCTGTTCTTTTGGTTCCTAACAAAGATGGTTCGTCGCGTATGTGTGTAGATTGTAGAACGATAAACAACATTACTATACGGTATCGTCATCCTATTCCTAGGTTAGACGACATGCTTGATGAGTTGTGTTGGTGCTATAGTTTTCACTAAATTTGACTTGTGTAGTGGTTACCACCAGATTAGAATGACACTCGGTGATGAATGAAAAACTGCATTTAAAACTAAGTTTGGGTTGTATGAGTGGTTAGTCATGCCTTTTGGTTTAACTAATACACCTAACACTTTCATGAGATTAATGCATGAAGTTTTACGTTCATTCATTAGTAAATTTGTGGTGGTTTATTTTGATGATATCCTGATTTATAGCAAGTCTATGGCTGAACATATAGATCATCTACGTGTTGATTTCTCTGCCTTACGTGATGCACGTTTGTTTGGTAACCTCAACAAGTGCACCTTTTGCACCGGTCAAGTCCCTTTTCTTGGCTATGTTGTGACTCCACAGGACATTAAGGTTGATAAGGCTACGGTGGAGGTGATTGATTGTTGGCCTATGTCCACAACGGTTTCGCATGTGAGGAATTTCTTGGACTAGCGGGATTTTATCGCCGTTTTGTCAAGGAATTCAGCACCATCACCACGCTGCTGATTGAGTTGACAAAGAACGGCGTTGCTTTCCATTGGGGGCCATACTTGGGAGAAGAGGATGAGCTTGAGTTGAGGACAACTCCTTTTTAAGAGGGGGAGGATGATGAGGACATCACAGCCGTGGATACACGTAATCCTTCTCCTATTGTTACACATGAAGGTCCAATCACTAGAGCTCGCGCCCGACAAATTAATCTAGAGGTGAGCCCGTTCCTTAGCACTCCATTACGCATTCTCAAGGATAGATTATTACCTAATAATTTTATTTTGATAAGGAATCACGAAGAGGGCAGAGAAACAATGGGAGACCAGCGTAGAGTCGGCCGCGAACGTCCAAGCCAAGTCGAAGGCCCAGCCCACGTCGACTTCAAATCCAATTCGGAGTCCAGGAGCAGTCGGCACTAAAACGGACGTCCCGATCGCATACGGACTCGTTTTAGGTGATCAACCACTTCATGAAAAGAGGACGAAATTATCTTTCAATGGACCAATCCCACATCCAAGTTCCTCCAGAGTCCACAGAAATCATTGAAATATTGGACAGTCCAAAATCTGTAAGGGTGCTGCGACACTGACTTTGGGCCGGTGGGCCTTGTACCGAGTTAGAGTCCATTAGGGTTGTGTCCGAGGGACTTTGACGTCCCCAATTCCTTTATATCCAGCCGTCACCCCACCAGTAGGGTCTAGGTTTTGCTTGGATTATTCCTGTTAAAAACAACATCGCCGAATTATCGGTTTGTGAGACCCCAACTTTGTGAGTTTAATCTTCATACTGCAATTTGTTTGCTTTCTACTTAATTCTTGTTTGTGTTCTTCGATTCGCGGGCAAAGACTAGCCTTCTCATCGAAGTCATCCGTGTTCACGTGGGTGATAACCAGAGGAGACGTGGTGCTACGATTGCGGGGTTCGGAACGTGCTGTTCGGAAGCCAGATCGATTTGTGTCGTGACCCGCTGAAATCGTTGATTATCAAACCCTGTAGGAAGATCGGGACCCCGTTCCCATCAGTGTTCACCATAATCACCAGGTACCCCTTCTCCATGGCCTCTCACTTCCCATCAACTCTCCCTGTCGCAACTCTCTCTGTCATCCTTTGCTCCTCTGCTTTAGCTTTGATGTGTGGATAGTATCACGTGAGGGAGGATGCCGCCAGGCAGGGTTGCACCCTGGTGTGGGTTAGATGTAGGTTATCTCGTTTGTGCTTGGTGAGGTATAATTTAGGTTCTATAATAAATTGGGACAGGGCATGATGCCTTTGAATTTACCAAGAAACTGATAATTGATAATTCTGAATCCTAAATAATGTTGTTGTGTCGTTTGGCGATCATAGGTGAATAACAATATTGATCTTTTTTGTTTATACATAAAGATTTCTTTCCTAAAAATTGATGTGTCATTGTAGTTTCATTATACTCCCTCCAATTTTTATTTATTGATGCTGTAGTTCAAATGAAAAGGTGTTTAATTTATAGATGTCGCTAGTGTAAAGAAATTTAATCTCCCCTGTCTGCCCCGAGTAAAAGAGGGTGCTGCGGAGTCTTCGGCTAGAAAGCAGCGGATGCACTGGGATTAACGCAGAGCCATGACCAGGGAAGGGAGGAGTCGCAGCCCTCGGCATGCGCTGCTGAATCCTAAAGACAGGGGCAAATTAGTGATTTCGATGTGTCCTTAATTTCTACAAAGATGTCGGAAACGTCAAAAAACGAAAAATCGGAGGGAGTATGTGCCTTATGCCGCTGTTGATATGCCACAAATATATTTGATTAGGAACTTGCACTTGAAAATTGAGGCCATCTGCAAGTGCATGTGCTCCAGAATATACTATGTTAGCATTCAGTTATGTAAACTGCGTTTTGAGGTTTTGATTTTATTGGCCTTTTAGAACTGTTATAGGTCTAGTCAGCAAAATGAATAAAAACCTTGTATCTAACGCCATAAGACAGAACATTGCGTGGTGTTCATCCAGAATAAGAGATGTCCAATTTTTAACATTTCTGGGGAGGGTGTGAAGTATTTACTTGATCAATTCAGTTAATTTTGATTTACTCTCTTAAATCTGCAATATCACATTTTTAGGTTGAGAACCATGGGGAAAGGACTGCAGCTGGATGTACAGCGAGTGATAAAGGCAGCTTGTTTACTTTAGCTTGGAAAGCTGGTTTAGATGCTTTCCTGGACCATGCCTTCTCATTGCTTGAAGCCGCCATAAGTGTAGAAGGGAAGAAATAGAAATTCATTTATGTCGTAATGGTTTTCGTTTGGGATATGAGAGGTGGACTGACCATGGGGAGACCGGCGTTTATGATCATGTACAGAAAGAATATCTGAATGGGATATGAGATCTGGATCTTTGCGGGTGAGGAGCAGACACAAGCTGCAAAAGATTCACATATAAGTTTCTAGAATAAGTTGACCAGCCACTACATGAATGAACAAGTTGATCATTGTATCCTTTTTACTCTATGGTTTGGCTTATCCATCCTGTGACGAAACCTGAATCTCAGGCACTAGAACCTAGTACAATATATATAGTTTCCATTCTGGTCACTGCCTTTTAAGAGATCTGTTACAGTGCTTGGGAGTCTACTAGACGTCATGCAAAACTGTACTGCCTTCATACTCATTTTTTGACAATGTTAGAATAATAAAATTAGTAATTTTAAACTAATCCTGTTGCGAATACATCATTAAAAGTACAGTGTCTTGGATTGGATTGTTTTTAACGGGTGAGAATTAATGGCAGGAAGACCAAGAAAAATTAATTCACCTACATGTTATATCTGACTATGAAGCAAGGAAACACATGGATCCTGTGGGGATCAACCACCAATCCTGTTCCATAAGTTGTGAGAAAGAAGGTTCCTCATGGATGGGTACTTGTAAAATGAGAAATACAAAAGTGAAAATCAGTTTACGAGTAGTGTGGGTTGTTGAACAGTTTACCGCAGACACTTAATCCACTATTACAATTCACAAGTTGTATTCTCCTTACACAAATATAGTGCATAACCATATACTATGTATTTGTTTGAATATTAGCCTTGCTACGGTAATGGTACAACATGGTAGCTAGAACCTGTGGTAAACCATATGTTCTCCCAAATTTCCAGGGTCAAATTTTCAGAACCATGAATGCAGGGTCTCCAATTGTCGGATTGCACAACGTGTTGGTTGTGCCACCCGGGGGTCCGCCTGTACGAAGTTCTTTTCACTGTGCCAGGTTTGCCAGTTAGTCTGAGCACACCAAAACCAAACAAAAAGGTTTCAGTCAGTGCAGGTCATATAGACGAATAATTGCTTATATAGATGACAAATGATCATTTAAACATCGAAAGGGAGAAAACCTCGCTCTTGGACAAGGCTTGATGAGGTGATGTGGTCTACAAAATTAAGAGAGTCTGAGAATGTTCATACTCACAGAAAACTTCAGTAACTCCCGTGATTTTGTAGTAGTAGCTGGTAAAAGCTTGAGTGACGATTGTTAGTCAATAGCAGGAACCATAGCTGTTCCTTCCTAAAACAGAAGGAAAAAAAAAATCAAACTTTTTCAGAATAAGCATCCGGGTTAGATTTCCAAATAATAGTCCTTGTGCCCTTGCCAGCAGGCAAACGTCATTGAATAAAATCTGCGTAAGCATCCGGGTTAGATTTCCAAATAATAGTCCTTGTGCCCTTGCCTGCACGCAAACGTCATTGAATAAAATCTGCGTCGCACACATTGCAACCTGTCCTCCAATATTGCCTTGCCTCTACGTGCTGGCTCACCATGGAATACTTTCGCAGATAAGGAAGCCATGATCGTGGGGCAGCCAACTGTTCCAGTTACGTTCTGTGCTGCACCTCATCAAAGTTCTGTATGTTGACCCGACAATTGCAGGGTCAAGTCAAGGAAGACTCTTAACATTACACGATGTATAAATTGGCTAATCACGTGGGAAACAAGAGTAGGACAAAAAAAAAACTCATGGAACTTCTCCTCCTCTTGCCCTTGCTCCTACTGAGCTCACCAACAGTGCAAACTCACCAAAACATCATCACCTTGGGTTCCTCATTAGCACCCCAGGGGCCTAACAGCTCATGGCTCTCACAGTCCGGGGAATTCGCGTTCGGCTTTCGGCCAGTAGAGGGCAGCTCCTCCTCCTACCTCCTTGCTGTCTGGTTCCACAAGATCAGTGACCAGAAGGTGACTTGGTATGCCAAGACCGATGATCCAGAACCGGTGCAGGTTTCAACTGGTTCACGGCTTGAGCTCACATCAGACGGGACGCTCTCGCTCCGAGACCCATCCGGCAAAGCGGTATGGAATCCCCAAGTGTTGGGTGCATCCCATGGCAGCATGCTGGATACTGGAAACTTTGTATTGGTCACTGTAGATGGCTCGACCAAGTGGGGAACATTTGACAATCCAACAAATAGCATTCAGTTCAGTATCCCAAAGGTGCTCCACGGCCAGATCAGTACAACAAACTATTCCAATGCCAGGTTCCTCCTTGACCAGCAAACTACTGATACATGTAAGTTTAACAGTTACCGCATTGTTGATTCAACAAACAACCAGGCCACCACATGTGCGTGCCCACCACACTACTCAATTATTGACGAGGGGAGCGAGAATAAGAGCTGCAAACCTGATTTTCAGCCCCAAAGTTGTGACTTGGATGATCGAGCTGCTGCAATGCAATTTCAGTTCGTATCGATATTCAATGTGGATTGGCCTCAGGCTGACTATGAGCAGTACGCCCCTGTTACGAAGGATCAGTGCCAGCAGCTGTGCCTGATAGATTGTTTCTGTGCAGCTGCAGTATTCCGTGACCTCGATAATACATGTTGGAAGAAGAAGATGCCTTTATCCAATGGCATTATGGGCGACTCTGTGCAGAGGACAGTTTTCATCAAAGTACCAACGAAGAGTAAACGATCAGATTCCAGCAAGTGGAAAAAGGATAAGAAGTATTGGATTCTTGGAAGCTCATTGTTTCTCGTGTGCTCCATCTTGGGGAACCTTCTCCTGATCTGTGTGCTCTTCCGTACCTACTCTATTATCACAAGAAAGGAAGTCCCACCGATGCAGCCATCTACCAACGTAGGTTTGCCACTAAAATCCTTCAATTATGCAGAGCTTGAGGACGCAACCAGTGGATTCCAGGAGGTTATAGGAACTGGTGCATCTGGTATTGTGTACAAGGGCCAGCTACAAGATGACGGAACCTTTATTGCTGTTAAGAAAATTGACAAGTTTGAGCAGGACAGAGAAAAGGAATTCATTATTGAGGTCCAAGCTATCGGACTGACGCACCACAAAAACCTGGTCAGGTTGCTAGGATTCTGCAGTGAAGGAAAAGCAAGGTTATTAGTGTACGAATTTATGAGAAATGGATCACTCGACAGATTCCTATTCGGTGATATCAGGCTTCAGTGGACCCTTCGAGCTCAGCTTGCCCTTGGGGTCGCACAAGGGCTCCTATACTTACATGAGGAGTGCAACACACCAATCATCCACTGCGACATCAAGCCCCAGAACATACTTCTTGATGAAAACTTCACGGCAAAGATATCAGATTTTGGCTTGGCCAAACTACTTCGATCGAAGCAGACACAAACAAATACTGGTGTCCGAGGTACCAGAGGATACGTTGCCCCTGAGTGGTTCAAGAGCAGCGGTATCACTGCTAAGGTAGATGTTTATAGCTTTGGGGTCATCCTTTTGGAGCTCATCTGTTGTCGGAGGAATGTTGAGTCAGAGGTTGCAGAAGAGGATCAAAAAATACTGACTTACTGGGCAATGGACTGCTATAGAAGTGGCAGAGTTGATTTCCTGGTTGAGGGTGATGATGAAGCAACTATGAATCTGAAGAAGGTGGAAAAACTTGTGGAAGTAGCGTTGTGGTGCCTGCAGGAGGACCCTGCTTTAAGGCCTACAATGGGAAAGGTGACAAATATGCTTGATGGAGCTGCTGTAATCCCCACTCCTCCTGATCCTTCTTCCTTTGTCACTTCACTTCCATAGTAGTTCTCCTGCATATTATAAGGTATGAATATAAGAACATAACATAATGGCATAGGAAATTATGTACGGATATCTACTGGTAGAAAAGCAATATGCTGACAATTATATACTGTTGATGTTCAAGGTTCCTAGTTGTTGTTGAACATAACCTGCATTGCTGTGAGGATGAAGGCTTCTTATGCCCATCAGCATTAGGTATTTACCAAAATAAGTTATTTGTTAGGCCACGGAATAATTACATGGGATCTTTATTGGTTCTATTGAATGTATATGCATTTAGCCCCTAGTATAAGGATTGCATTTAACAAAACTGAGTCACACGGTTACACCACTGAAATGGTAGCTTAGTCGATGAAATTTTACAACTAATAAGAGCTTCCTTTTCAATTCGTACTTACCTAGCTCATATACCCTTTTTCCTATGTTCTTGGGACGAATCCAGTTTAGGAAAACAAGGGTAGCAGTATTTACTGAAGAGTAGTTTAAGAGACCAATTTAACCTGTTTAATCAATTTGTGATTTGATAAAATCTTGGTAAATTGACCAAAATTATTTCTTGATATGTACTTTATGTGCATGAGGTCCTTGATGCTCGCTTCTATTGATATTTTATTAGTTCTCCCATTGAGGTACTGTGGTAATTTTTAATTTAGGCTTAGATTAGAAATGAATTTCATTTTTCTTTCAAATTTTGGGGTGGCAATTACCATGTCTTGGCTTAAGGTTCCAGATTAATTAGGGGCACCATTAGGTCATGTGAGACTTGTGGTGTCACGTTATCTTTTTGAAGTATGTACTACTCTGTTTAGAAACGCTAATTGCTATATATCAAAGTAACACTTTTCTCTTAATCATATACTCCCTCCAGTTTTTAAATATTATCACCGTTGATTTCTTGCATCAACTACTAAAATGCATCTTATTCAAAAAACTCATTTATTCATGTTTCGAATACCTATGGTGGTAAATCAAATCATAACAAAATATACTCCCTCCGTTCTATTATACTTGTCGTCATTGACTTGGACCATTCGTCTTATTAAAAAATATGAGAAATATCATATGTTTTATTTTGATTTGATTTATGATTAATGGTTTTTAAAACATGACTTTTAATTTTATATATTTGAACAAATTTTTTGAATATAAGAAATGGTAAAAGTCAATGACGACAAGTAAAAAAGAATGAATGGAACAGTATTTATCATACTTGTTTGAATAAAATGAATGATCAAAATTGAAGTTAGAAGTTCATGGACCTTAAATGACGCAGCTAAACAAGTTTGGTGACCCAGAACTTTACAGTGTGTAATGTCTTTTGAATTCTTAATTTCCAAGTTGGTACATGAACCTTGACATTTAAAAGAAAGCAGTGGGTGAAATTTCCCAATACTATAGTCGTTCTGCCTTTGTCTTCACGCAAACAACGCGCACAGTGCAAGCTGTTCAAAAGGGATACTTGTTACGGTGGATTATACTACTTTAAACAATGAATTAGTATGAATCAAACCTGACCATCCATTTACAAGGTAGCTTCGTAATTAACTAGAAACCGAGTAATTTACGGATCCACGTTCGTAATTTACAGGGATCTCCTTCCTTGTCTAGTATCTCATGTCTCGCCGCCGTTGCAAAAATCCCTTGCGAGGCAGCGCTCGTCGAGGTCGTCTGGACGTTCTTGGTCTTTTATGCAGCCTACACAAACCAACGACGCTACCTTTGATTCGTTTTTGTGGGCGGCGACTACGATACCTGTGGGCGGCCAGAGCGCCTCCCACAATTGTTGATGCCGCCATGGATAAGTAGGTGAGCTGTGAGCAGGAAGAGCACGAACGAGTGGCAGCGTCGTCGGTGTTGATGCGTCATACCCCGACCGGTCGACAAATGTGTGATGCACATGCACAGCCCTTGATGGTTATGCTTGTTCTTACTAATTTCTTACCCTGTTCTTCATCGATGCTAGCCAATTTTTCATAGATAGTCACCATGATTTAATTACAACAAGGATGCATAGCACGCTAAATCAACAACAGCCAGATTCAATTCCTAGCTCACCTGTCGCAGCTTCGAATAGAATGATGGAGGCAGTAAGCGCAGCGGATATGCGCAGGATGTGAGCGACGATATGAAAAGGAACGAGAGGGCAAGGAGAGAGCAGAGAGGAGATCGAGACCAGGGAGACAAAGTTGAGGAGACAAGAGGAGGAATTGACAAGAGAGGTCGGCGCCACGCAGAGAGGTCTGGAGCAGGAGAAGGGTGGAGACGTGCTGTGTGGACAGTGGCCGCTAGGGTCTCCGGCGACCCGCCACCGATGCAATCGCCGCGCCGTCGAAATGAATATGACGAGAAAGGCAGGACACTGACTTTTTAATCACTATATTTGGTAACTCAATGACTATTTTTGTGTAATCACTCCTGTGTGATCCTTAATGATAAATAAAATATTTCTTGCCACTATTTTTCATTCCCAAAATATCCATACTACTTCATGCTACTTTACCTATACTACTTTATACTACTTAAAAGAGTTGAAGTAGTATAAATCTATCTAAAGCATTGGAATAAGAGAAATAAACGGTTCACATTTATTTAAGTCCACCGTAAAGGTTCTCCCAAAAGGATCAGAAATGTTGATTAACTATGGAAACACAGAAATATTGATTAACCATGGAAACACAGAAACCTCTGTAGGCCACAGAAACCTCGTCATTATTAGTGTTGTGTTGACCCAGCGAGATGTATCAGCTACCCATCAGGAGGAAAAGCAGAGCAGATCTCTGTTGACCCAACGTACACAATTTCTGGTAGCTGAAGACCAGTTCAATGCTGCTTACGATCCCTATTCAACACGGACCATGTGCTGACGCAAAAATCGCATACCCAAGTAAATTCTGACTTCATTGCAAGGAGAAGCATAAGTTCATCCCAAGTTGGAGCCGAAAGCCAGATCAGAACACACAAAAAAAAATGGCATCTCTTCTCTTGCTGTTCCTCCTCCTACTATCCTCAACATCCGTACAAGCTCAACAAAGGATCAGCTTAGGCTCCCAGTTAACACCACAGGGGCCTAACAGCTCATGGCTCTCACAATCCGGCGACTTTGCATTTGGCTTCCGCCAGGTCGAAGGCAACTCATCCTTCTACCTCCTTGCCGTTTGGTTTGATAAGATCGCTGACAAGACGGTAGCTTGGTATGCCAAGACCAGCAATCCAGAACCAGGTCCGGTACAAGTCGCCTCTGGTTCACGCCTCCTGCTCTCCGGAGGTGTGCTCTCGCTTCAAGATCAGACTGGCACTGAGGTATGGAATCCTGGAGTTTCTGGTGCAGCCCATGCCACCATGCTCGACACAGGAAACTTCGTGTTAGCTACCACAGATGGTTCTACCAGGTGGGGAACCTTCGACAGCCCGGCAGATACCATCCTGCCAACACAAGTGCTCACACCAGGGATGACACTTCGCAGCCGGATCATTCCCACGGATTACTCTGACGGCAGGTACCTCTTCAAAGTACAAACTAATGGTATTTTTCTCCATCCGGTTGCAGTGCCATCAGGCTACCAATATGATACCTATTGGTCTGAAGCTAGGGACACAACAGAGCTTGTGTTTAATGCAACAGGAACAATATATGCCGCGTCAAATGATGGCACACTGACTAAGGAATTATTTGGGGTGATTGCCTCCACGGGAAGCTCCTACTATCGTGCGACACTTGATTCAGATGGCGTGTTCAGGCAGTATTCATACCTGAAGATCAGTAGCCAGTGGTCTTCGTCGTCACAATGGACAGTTGCTGGCTTCCAGCCCCTAAATATCTGTGACTCAATATTACTGAATATTGGAAGTGGCACATGTGGGTTTAACAGTTATTGCAGATTTGATCGCACCAGTCAGACAACATCTTGCTGGTGCCCACCGCATTACTCATTTTTAGATGCAAATAGGACGTATAAAGGTTGCAAACCGGACTTTCAACCACACAGCTGCGACCTAGATGACGAATCGGCCACGATGCAGTATGAATTGGTACCAACAGAGTATGTTGATTGGCCTTTGGCAGACTACGAGCAATATAGTCCTGTAACTGAGAACAAGTGTCAGAAGCTCTGCCTGATAGATTGTTTCTGCTCAGCAGCTGTGTTCCATGATACTGATAAAACATGTTGGAAGAAGAAGTCACCTTTATCAAATGGCAAGATGAACTCTGATGTGCAAAGGAAAATTTTCCTCAAGGTACCAAAGAACCGCTCCAGTTCAAACCCTGATGTGATTGTGTCCAGAAGGTGGAAGAAAGACAAGACGTCCTGGATCCTTGGAAGCACATTGTTTATAGGAACCTCTTTCCTGATTAACCTTCTCCTGATCTGTATTGTCTTTTCTGGTACAACCCACTCTGCAATTGTTAGAAAGAAATATCCATCTCTGGAATCATCAACCAACAAACTAGGATTGCCGCTGAAAACATTCACTTACATGGAGCTCGAGAAGGCAACCAACGGATTCCAAGAGGTTCTCGGTACTGGTTCCTCTGGTATTGTGTATAAGGGCCAGCTACAAGATGATATCGGAACCTTTATTATTGCTGTCAAGAAAATTGATAAGCTCGACCATGAAATGGAAAAGGAATTCACCGCTGAGGTTCAAGCTATTGGACGGACCAGCCACAAGAACTTGCTCCGGTTGCTAGGATTCTTCAATGAAGGGAAAGAAAGATTACTTGTGTATGAATTTATGACAAATGGATCGCTTAGTAGATTCGTATTTGATGATAATAATAGGCTTCAGTGGAACCTTCGAGCTGAGATTGCTCTAGGGGTGGCAAGGGGCCTCCTTTACTTACATGAAGAGTGTAGCACGCAGATCATCCACTGTGACATAAAACCAGAAAACATTCTGCTTGATGAAAATTTCACAGCAAAGATAGCAGACTTTGGCCTAGCCAAACTACTACGAACAAAGCAGACACAAACAAATACAGGTATCCGAGGTACCCGAGGATATGTAGCCCCTGAGTGGTTCAAAAATATTGGTATTACAGCCAAAGTGGATGTCTACAGCTTCGGAATCATCTTGTTGGAACTCATCTGTTGTCGGAGGAATGTTGAGATAGAGGTTGCAGAAGAGGATCAAAGAATACTAACTTACTGGGCAATGGACTGTTACACGTGTGGAAGGGTTGATTTCCTGGTCGAGGGTGATGATGAAGCAATTATGAATCTGAAGAATGTAGAAAGGCATGTGGAAGTGGCATTATGGTGTCTCCAGGAGGACCCTGCTTTAAGACCTACAATGCGGAAGGTGACACATATGCTTGATGGAGCAGCTGCAATCCCCACTCCTCCTGATCCGTCTTCCTTTGTCAGTTCACTTCCATAGTATACCTCCTACATGTTGTAAGATATTAAAGTAAGAACATACATACTTGTCACCGTTGATTTTTAACATCAACTTTTAATGTAAGTACAAATCTTTTTGAATAAGATGAATAATCAAAGTTGATGTTAGACTTTCTCAAAAAAAAAGTTGATGTTAGATGTCAAGGACTGTAACATTTTAAGAACACAATTTTTTGCATCAATAGTGCTTTCCTCCTGGGTTTACTGTCATGTATTTCGTGCACCTTTTCTTCTGTTTTGCATGCCCTGCAATGCTCCATAATTCCGGCATCCTTAAACATCATGTTCTGTCTTCATTTGATTAGTAGGTGTAGTAACTTTGCACAGCAGCTGTATCCCCAGTGCTCTTTCCTTCTTGATTGTGGTGCATACATCTATTTTTGCCCTGCTCATCTCATTTTGTTTTCCTTCTTTTCATCCAGTACTAATTGGCTTTCATCTCTAACTGTATTTGTTCTCTTTTTGATTCACTTCTTTTAGATCTGACTATCCTATGCACAACTCTTTCATAGCTTGATTAGTTTTCAGAGGATTATTCCCAGCTAAAACTCGGTCATCCATTTCTAACCTTTACTGCTTTATTTTCCTCGTCTCTTGTCTCTTGTCACCCTGCTCTCTGGCAGTTTATCTATCTCTGGTGATCTTTCCAAACATTACATGTACACCCCAGGTGTCACTGCAGAATCCATCGACAAAATTTTAAACCCTAAAATCTGATTCTTGTACTTGCGAGCAAAATTCACACTTGAGCTAATAAGAATTGTTTAAAACACTTCCATGAACCTTCATAAAAATTTTGGTGAATTGCTGCGCAATTTTATTCAATCAGGATTTTTAATCCACAGTACAAAAATCATTTCTCAGCAGGAAAGAATTCAAACACTACTTTCAAAATCCATAAAAAATCCTATGTAACCCTAGCAATATTTTTACACGGAAATTAAGTTCACTTCAAATAGAATTTTGAAAATTTTATCATAATTTGTGGAAAAGATTTAAACCCCTCAAAAATTCAAACAAACTTGAATTTATTTGGAAATCACAAATTTTTAGAGAGAGAACCAGGACTTCATTCTTAAATGAAAGTTGTTCCACGTAAATCACTGAGCACCTAAAAAAAGTTTCAAAATTTCCCGAGCTAAGGAAATATGAATTTCAATTGAATTTAGATCGAGATTTTGAATAAATTGCCCAAAAAAAAGGGGAGTCGCCCGCCGCCACGGTGGCCAATCCCGCACACCGCAGCGGCTGGCGGCGCATTGATTGCCGACCGACACTCCTTTTCGTGCTGTGCCATCAAAGCCTTCGCGGAGATCCCGGCCGAATCTCCTTTCCCTCCCTCTCCCTTCCTGCCTCTCTCTCTCACTGGCTGCGCTTCTGCCTCGCCCCGCGCGCACACCACCGCCCACCCCTCTCCACTCACCGGCGTCGCGTGTTCTGCCACCCTCCCCCTCCCTTCCTCTCTCTCCCGGCACGCATTAAGGGCCCGAGCCTCTCCCACTCCCCCCCCCCCCCACTCCTCATTCCTACTCCTCAGCGCAAGCGCCCTCCTCTCTTCTTCTTCCTTGCCGAGCGCGCCGCCCGCCATTGTCGCCGGAAGGATGCACGCTTCCAGTCCATCAAGAGGATCTCCGATCTGCTCGTTCGATGGAAACGCAAAGCCGCCGTCGTCCGCCACGATGAACACCGTCGCTGACGACTCTCCGACACCGAAGCGCACGTGGTAGCTGTCGATCCGGAGTCTTAGATCCCCGAAGAGGTCATCGTCACCAACTCTGGAGACCAAGGCAAGCCCCGGTGCACAACCAAGTTTTAAAGTTTTCCTTTTAACAAATGTGTCGTGATTGTGCATTAGGTTTGTAGGAGTTAATTGAAACCCTAGTTGCATCTATTTTCCTTAGGCAACCCTATCGGTATTCGGTTAGGTAACCATTATAGTATGCTATGCTTAGCGATACTTAACGGTAGAAGTCGAGCAGAGTGGACGCTGCTCACGACTATTAGGGTTTGATTGAAACTTTCACATGAAACATATGACACATGACTATGGATGGTTAACGAAAGTTAAAAGCTGGAGAATCAGACACGGTACAAAGTAGGTCGGCAACTGGACTAGGTCCAGGGTGGCCGTAGTCTTGTCTGATCCATGTGGTCCGAGTCTGATCGAGCATTGAATGTACTGATCATATGCTGGGTATAATGGGGTCCAGTAAACCTATGTAGCCTAGTGATTGCAAAGTGGAACCTGCCCTACAGTGTCTGATTCAGAGGCGATGTGGGGTGGGCAGTTGTGGGAACTCCACAGAAACCGTCTGGGACGTGTGTTCTAGTGGGATGCGGCACTGCTAAGGCAGGCGTACGAGGGAATTGACTTTGTAGGATCTGGTGCGAATAGTTGCCACGTGCGGTCTAGGACACGCACGTGTCGTATGGTTAGGTTATCCCTGTAGGTGTAAATCGATTCGAATCGCTGTCGCTCCCAGTTTGTGAGTTTGCGTGTGAAATGCACCACATTACATTATAATACGATGAGCTATACGGATGTTGACTGAGATATGATGATTATTATCTATTATTCTATTATGATTGCCTAGATCAGTGCAAACTAAAGTTATGATTTAAGCACTTAACCTGAGCTAAAACTTGATCAAGATTAGTTCAGGTAATGCAAAGTACTTTGGCAAGAAACCTATCCTGAGTCAGCTAGCATGTCTAAGTGTCGGCTGTAGTTAGCCAATTTGACGGGTCAGTCTTATTGAGCTTCTTAGAAGCTCACGCTTTGCGAATACGTGGTTTTCAGGCGCCATGCATATACCCAAGATGATAGTTGCCAGTGGGAGGATCCACGTTCGGAGATTGGGAATCTTCAGTGGGAATATTGTGATTTGCCGCAGTGAATGTTGTGTGGCTAGTAGTATGGTGCCGCTGGGCAAGGCCCATACTTTTGCTTAATTATGAGAGTCGGAACCTCGTTTGAAGTCTTCCGCTGTATTTCATGATTTCAAAAACTCTATTCGTACTCTGATGTAAGACTTAATTTTAATTTATGAAATCGTGATGTATTAAAATTCTCTCTTCCTGTAAGAGATTGCTGTTTATTCTGCCTGTGTTGTACCATGTGTATGCTCGCTTCACCGAGCATTGCCCAACTGGGTCCTGGCGAGATGCGGGATCCGTCCCGGACTGAGTTTTCTGGGGCAGATCCGCGTCATTACATCTCAGTTCTTGTCTATTTTTATAGGAAATATGAGGGCAAAGCCCCTACTAATTATTCCCTCCGTCCCAAATTATTTGTTCATCTAGGATTAAAGAATTTTTTCATTTTACTTGTTCATATCACTTCTCAATACATTTTTCTATTTTCCCAATACATCTCCATCTCTATCTTTCCTACTCATTTTCTATGCACCTACCTTATTATTCTTTTATTAATCTTTGTGCCCAGAGCTAGATGAACAACTAAATTGGGATGGAGGTAGTACATATTGTCCACCTCTCAAATTTCATTTCTTCCATATTAGTAACTAGCTTAATGAAGATTACAAATTGTTTTGTTTATAATTTTTTAGCATTAGTACAAGTTCCTTTCAGCTGAACAATGTATATCTGTTCTTCTGTCCTTTCTTTTACTGTAGGAAACAGCTGGGGCAAGACTGTAGTGTAAATACTGATTACATACTAGTATTTATCAACACCTCACTGTTTATGTCTTCTATTAACTAGCGTGATCTTGGTTACATGTTATCTTGTTTATAATTTATTTTGGTACCAGTATAAGTTCCTTTCAGCTGCCGGAGCAGCAGCTGAAAATAGGTAGACGTGACCACACAGAGCCACCAAATGCAAAGAGTACAAGTCAAGGCATGCTTTTTTAGACAAATTATTGTGTATGACAATGGCAAATTAATTATTATCCGTTTCCGAATGATCTTTCCACAAGCACGCATGGAAAACATTTTACCATTTTTTTCTAGTAGGGGGAGCATGCGATATCTTAGGAAATTCAACCGAATTTTGGTGTGTCTATAATTTGAATCGACGTATTATACATCCTTAGACTACCTACTGTACGTCTTGACTGTTAGAAACTTCCACTTGTAAATAAAAAAATCTGAAAAGAAAATTTGAATTGTATGGTCGTAAGCATTCAGATGGAATAGAAGAATACCAACCAACCAAACTAGTCATCGTGCACCAGCCTTCACGGAAACGTCAATGTAATGATAGCGACAAAAAAATCTACCTTCCATTCAGTGCAGCCAGTAGACGTGCCAAAACGTAGGCCTGACCTGAACTGGTCCTCCTTGGAATCACATAGAAACCCACTTTGTATCTTCCACACTGAATAGTCACACAGATAATGACCCATGACCGAGGGACTGCCAGTTGTTCCAGTTGACCAGTTCAACACCGCTTACAGTTACAATACCTCATGAAGATTCTGCCAGGTCAAGTCAATGCAGACTTTTAAGCGCCAAGAGATGCATCATAAGTTTGCCATCAGAACTACTAGGAAATAGGATCCAAATTAAAATATCTGATGGCACCTCTGCTCCTCTCGCCCTTTCTGCTCCTACTGATCTTACCACCATGTGCGCAAGCTCAAACAAACATCAGCTTGGGCGCCTCCTTGACACCACAAGGACCTAATAGCTCATGGCTCTCTTCATCCGGCGACTTCGCGTTTGGCTTCCGGCCAGTCGATGGCAACTCTTCCTTCTACCTCCTCGCCGTCTGGTTCCACAAGATCAGCAACCAGACGGTGGCTTGGTATGCCAAGACCACTGCTGGAGATCCAACAGGGTATGTACAAGTTTCATCCAGTTCTCGCCTCGAGCTCACCTCCAGTGGGATGCTGTCACTCCAGGATCCCGCCGGGACAGAGGTATGGAATCCCAAAATCAGTGGAGCCTATGTTAGCATGCTCGATACAGGAAACTTTGTACTGGCTGCCGCAGATGGCTCTACCAAATGGGGTACTTTCCAAAGCCCAGCAGATACCATTCTACCAACACAAGTGCTCCTCCCAGGAATGACACTCCGCAGCCGGATCATACCCACAGACTACTCCGACGGTCGGTTTCTTCTAAACATGAAAACTGATAGTGTTTATCTTTGTTCTGTTGCTGTGCCCTCTGGATATCAGTATGCCAGCTATTGGTCCATTGAAGGGGCAATTACAAATTTAGTGTTTGATCCTACTGGTAGAACATATGTTGCTATTAATAGCACACAAATTACTATGACATCTGCCGTTATCAGATCCGTGGCAGATTACTACCATCGCGCCACACTTGACCCAGATGGTGCATTTAGGCAATATGTGTACCCAAAGAA
Source organism: Oropetium thomaeum (assembly GCA_001182835.1). NCBI lineage: Eukaryota > Viridiplantae > Streptophyta > Magnoliopsida > Poales > Poaceae > Oropetium > Oropetium thomaeum. The sequence continues at coordinate 1,104,370 of LFJQ01000009.1, read as the reverse complement.
GGCCATCAACGAGTCAAGCCAGGCATGGTCAGTGGTGGGCATGGTACCTGAAAATATCTGTGAATACAATACAGAAATCGGCAGCGGCACATGTGGGTTTAACAGTTACTGCATGTTGGATAACACAAACAATCAGACTACATGCTCGTGTCCACCACAGTACTCATTTATAGATGAAGGGAGGAAGTACAAAGGCTGCAAACCTGACTTCTTGCCACAAAGTTGTGACTTGGATGAACAAGCTGCCACCACGCAATTTCAGTTAACATCAATGGAAAATGTGGATTGGCCTTATTCTGATTACGAGCAGCAACAGCCCATAACTAAGAATGATTGCCAGCAACTCTGCCTCATTGATTGTTTCTGTTCAGTTGCTGTGTTCCGTGATAGTGATAAAACATGTTGGAAGAAGAAGATGCCTTTATCAAACGGTAAGATGGGGAGCAGCGTGCAGAGGACAGTTTTCATCAAGATAGCAAAGAATAACGTAACACACTCTGAACCTCCCGATTCCAGCAAATGGAAGAAGGATAAGAAGTATTGGATACTAGGAAGCTCAATATTCCTGGGAAGCTCTGTCTTTGTGAACCTTCTCCTGATTTCTGTTCTACTTTTTGGTACTTACTGTACCATCACAAAAAAGAAGGTTCCATCTTTGCAGTCATCAAGCAACCTAGGATTGCCTCTAAAAGTTTTCACTTACGCAGAGCTCAAGGATGCAACAAATGGATTCAATGAAGTTCTTGGTACTGGTGCCTCAGGTATTGTGTACAAGGGCCAGCTACAAGACGAGATGGGGACCTTTATTGCTGTCAAGAAAATTGATAAACTCGAGCATGAAACAGAAAAGGAATTCAATATTGAGGTCCAAACTATAGGACGGACGCACCACAAGAACTTGGTCAGATTGCTAGGATTCTGTAATGAAGGAAAAGAAAGATTATTGGTGTATGAATTTATGACCAATGGATCACTCAACGGATTCCTATTTGGTGATTTTAGGCTCCAGTGGAACCTTCGAGCTGAGCTTGCTCTTGGGGTGGCACGGGGCCTCCTTTACTTACATGAAGAATGTAGCACACAGATCATCCACTGTGACATAAAACCACAGAATATACTTCTTGATGAAAACTTCACAGCAAAGATAGCAGACTTTGGCCTAGCCAAACTACTCCGAACGAAGCAGACACAAACAAATACAGGTATCAGAGGTACCCGAGGATATGTTGCCCCCGAGTGGTTCAAGAATATTGGTATCACAACCAAAGTGGATGTTTACAGCTATGGAGTCATCCTATTGGAGCTCATCTGTTGTCGGAGGAATGTTGAGATGGAGGTTACAGAAGAGGATCAAAAAATACTGACTTACTGGGCAATGGACTGCTATAGAAGTGGCAGAGTTGATTTCCTGGTTGAGGGTGATGACGAAGCAACTAGGAATCTGAAGAAAGTGGAAAGGCTTGTGGAAGTGGCATTATGGTGTCTCCAGGAGGACCCTGCTATAAGGCCTACAATGCGGAAGGTGACGCATATGCTCGATGGAGCAGCTGCAATCCCCACTCCTCCTGATCCGTCTTCCTTTGTCAGTTCACTTTCATAGTATACCTCCTGCAAGTTGTAAGATAATAAAGCAAGAATATACGTACTCCCTCTATTCTTAAATTGTTGTCACTGCTGATTTTTAACACCAACTTTTAACGTAAGTATAATTCTTTTTGAATAAGATGAATGATCAAAGTTGATGTTAGAATTTCTCAAAAAAAGAAGTTGATGTCAGATGTCAAGGATCGCAACATTTTAAGAACATAGTTGTAGTGTTGCAGGATATTATACATGCACTTGTATTGATGGAAAAACAATATGTTCAGACATACAACAATGATGTTCAAGTTCCTAATATTTGTTCACACCATCTGCATTGTTGTAATATGTATCAATGGGCTACAGCAAAGATGAAGGCTTTCCATTCTCATCAGCATTAGGTATTTCACAAAATAAATTATTTTGCTAGGCCACATTCTAATTACAAGTATCGGTATTGGTTCTGTTGAGTGTACATGGATTTAGCTGTACAAGGATCACATTTAACAAAATTGAGTTACAACATATTTCGAATGGCTACGTTGTCGACGAAAGTTAACAAATATAAGAGCTTCCTTTTCAGTTTTGTGTATATTGTTTTGGTACGCCCTCAGGACGAAATTATAACTTGTTTCTCTTGATTGGTTACTAGCATTCTGTTCCACTCATATCTGATTTTGACTTCTTATTGCTTCTTCAGTATTTACTTTTGATTTCTCTTCTAACACAATAAAATCCTCTGTTTGTTTCTCGAGAGAAGGACATCCACAATTAGGGATGACAATTCTACCCGCAGACCCGAAACCCGACGGGTACCGCACCCGACGGGTGCGGGTGGTATTTTTCACCTGTGGTGCCACCCCCACCCGACCCGAATCTATCTAATTAAATATTTATCTTTTAATATTATTATTTTATAAATAAGAGATAAGTAAATGTTAATATTAAAAATAGAAGGTTAATATTCTATTAATTAATGATAAGTACGTCTTTGTGTTAATTATATCATATATTTATTTAAAATTATTGTTTCATACACATTATGTCAAAACCCGACGGGCACCCGAACCCGATCCGAAACCCAACGCGCGCAGGCGTGGGTGTCATTTTCCACCCACTGGTGCGGGTGCGGGTGCGGGCGTCATTTTCCACCCGTGGGTATGAATGCGGGTGTTGTTTTTTTACCCGAACCCGACCCGTTGCCATCCCTATCCACAATTCTTGCTAATTCTCGCTATCAATTTCAGCAAGTGTAATTTTTTATTGAAATTAGATCAAGTACCTCATTAGTTTTCAGAGCCCATACAGGTAGCAAGCAGTGTGTGCATTAAACAAATCATATTGGATGAGCATTGTTGCACAAAACTATAAATTAAGGGTTCAAGTTGAGAACAGTGGTTTTGCTGGTGTGACTGTGCTATCAAAACATATATACGGGGCACTGTAAGGCAATTTTGCAAGATTAATAGATAAGTATAACCTAAGTTTACAGGGCCGTTGTAATCGAATATTTGAGCATTCCAGTTAGAATCCCAAAACATTTCATGAGAATACAGATAGGAGACCAAACCCTCACAGATCAAATAAACTGAAAATTCTAGAGCGGATGCAACTCACAGCTAGAGTAAACGCAAATTTTCAGCACTACATCTCGGTTTGGTAATGATTTACCCTTCACTGCACCAATTCTAGAGCTAAAATGGGAATTGAACTTTTAGGCACCAAAAATCTGAATGTCTGTTCTAGTGCGAGCCTAGAACATGAAATGGGAGGGAGGGGAAGGGAAGGGAGAGAACTAGGATCGTACATAGAGAGCGCGTCAGGAAAGACAAATCCAGTGCTCGACGAGCCGAGCGAGATAAACCCTTCTGAGGCTGCGCATGCGCGTGGTCTTCCGGTGTCCGTCCGCGAGGGTCTATGGGAGGGAGGCCGCAGGGAAAGGTGACTGGTGGAGGTAGGTCGCCGACCATGGGGCATCGGCGAGGAGATAGGAAAGAGGGCGACTGGCTGATCGGGTGGTTTTATGTGCCTTTTCTTAAAAAAAAAACAATTGTAATTAAATATTTGTATAAAAAAACCACACTTGTCTATAAGACACTAAAGTTAAACTATAGCTGGTGTCCTACCCATAAAATTTTTTTGCTTAGCGTTCTATTAGATAAGAATATGAATTTTGTGCGCACGGTGGTAGGTGCCCATGCCATTTGATATCCGTCGGATGATATATTCATTTTGAGATGTGCGTCTAGCCGGTTATTAGTGAAAAATAACAAAAGTGGCACAAAAATTACTTACCCTATGAATACGTAGCTTTCTTACTGAAGTAGGTACCTTTATCAGTGGCTGGTGGTCATCGGGTCCCGCACCGAAAGATGTTTCAAATTTGAAATGGAATATTTTTTTCTCGGCATGTGGACACAATCAGTTTGTAATTTTTCGATTGGAACCTCCCCGCGCAAGCTGTAGCCTCTATAAAAGGGATGACTGTTGCTACATTTCGACACACACAAGCAGGTTTCCTAACCATAAGAGTGCTTCAATACAGAGCGATGTCTTCCACTGGAATCACTGAGAGCGTAGTGCTTAATAGTGGTGAATCTTGCAATACACAGCCCCCGACCTAAGTTAGGCTTCAGATACACCCCTAGAAATCACATCGACTCCGATGCATGGTATGCCTAGTGGACTTGCAACCGATGCATTGGTCAACTTAACCCTCTTATCGCTCTCTAGCACCAGATACTTTGTTGACTCATCTAATCTAGAAGTTGCATGAAGCTATTAAATCCAGTGAACTGAACTATATCGAAGCAACTAGGTGTTGACACTTAATAACATGATGAACAACAGCGACCCTAGACTTCATAACACATGAACAGTTGTGTCGTTCTGGCTCCCATACAAAATCTGGCACAAACCATGGAGACATTTTTGACCGTGAAGGCCTTCTCCCGTACGATTTCCACTCAATATCCATCACACACGAAGTCGGCGTATGGTTCTGAATGAAAATAATAAAATCAAAAAAAGAAATAACTGAGACTCTACACTAATCCATCAGAAAACGAAAGAAATATTAACTATATCTGATATGAAGTGCAAACCTTATCTGTTGTATGCATTGCACATAGTGAGTCACGAGGCTGCTGTATTAATAGCCAACGGGATGCACTAAATCTATATAAAAAAGGATGGCGGGATCCGGTGCAAAAAAAAAAAAAAAACAAACAAACAAGGTTCCCGCCAAGTGACAAAGGTCTTGTCCCGCCTCGAGATTCGGTGGTGCACTAAACTCCTTTTGTCAGGCTACTGCCAGAAATAATCTATCTCCATAGGCTGGTTTAGCAAATACGTCAGTTTACGTTTCCCATTAGCACTAAGTAACCTCTGGCACCTTTACAGATGTCGTAAAAATAGCAGTGTGCACGTACCCATGCGTCCACCAAGTATATTTCGATTAGATAAAATCCTTGTAAAAAAACTCGAATTCATTCCGGCAAAACAATTGACCATTTTGCATTCAACATTCTCTAGTATAACTATTTATAGAATTTTTAGTTTTCAAGGTTTTTTTCATTTTAGTCAATGATAAATTTGTACTATCATTAATAAAATAAGCAAAAAGAATGAAGCAATGCCGGTGTTGTTTTTAGACCAGTATAAAAATTTTATTGTCCAAACAGAATATTCTCTCCATTTCTATTTGTTAAGACAAATTTATTGGGCAGAACAAAATTTTATCCACCCTATACCAGTAACACTACATCCATGACATCTTCTCCAAACAGAGTACTCTCTTCGTTTCTAAATTTTATTTAAGACGACACCGATGACAACAATAACAACCAAGTCTTTTAATCTCAAATATTTTGGGTAGGCTAAAAGATAATGCCTAAAAAATCTAATGTAGACAAGATTCAAAATTATAGTTAGATAACAATTTAGTTTACTTTTAAAAGTTCAATTACTGTCCTACAACAACACTGTAAAAATAGTGTAAATTTTTTCTAGGCGGATGTCAGAATATAAATATATAAATTACTACAAATGAGGATCCCCTGACGGTGAAAAAATAATCAGAAAATCCTTTGGAAAAGCAGTAGTGCGAAAATTAAGCTGTTTCCTATCTCTAACGGTAAAAACATTGAAATCATTTGTTAGACAATCAGATTTTATGCAAACTGTCCACAACACACTAACTTAATATAATATTATTTTTAATTATAAAATGATCATTTTACCCTTCAGCCTTTTCAAGTATAGTTGTTTATACAATTTTTAGTTACAAATCAAGGTAATATTCTCATTTCGTCCCATGATAAATGTCAACACAAAAATTGGCATGAACAAAAGAATGTAAGTGTACTGAAAGATGAGAACAAAATTTTTATTGCTTAAATAGAGTACCCTCTCTTATTTTTAAATTATCAATAAGCTAAAATTTCATTGACGAGAACAGAATTTTAATTATCCACAATGTAGCAGGAGCGCTAGATGGACACCATACCCGCTCAACACAGAACATTCGCTCTCCATTCTCTAGATTATGGTTAAGACAACAACTTTAGTGTATTTTTAAATTAAAATTACTATTCTAACAACAATAAAGTAAAAATTGAGAGAGTAAATTTTATTTCAGGAGGAGATCAGGACATAAATTACAGATGAGGAGCAGGTAAAGGTGAAAAATAAACAAGAAATCATTTGGAAAAGCAGTAGTACAACGAGCATACTGTTTGTCGACATTATTACATCCTTTATTTTTGCCTCCTATATGTACGTGGACCCATATATAAAAAGAGAATGAGATGGCTGGTATGCTAAGTTAATTGAACGAGTTCTCAACGTCGATCACGAAACGGTACTTCACACCTCGATTAACGAGTCTTTGCAACTCCTCGTTGATATACTCCATCTTGATGACCTCAATCGCCGGGTAGATTTTGTTCGCTGCGCAGAAGTTGAGCATCTCTCGTGTCTCCTTTGTGCCTCCAACAATACTACCACACAAACTTCGTGCACCTGAATTTGTAAATAAAAATCATTTATGGCACAATTGAAGTATATGAGAGATAATCCTGCAAACGGCTGCGTACATCTCTGATGATGTGTAGAGGCTGAAACCTTATTCTATTTACTTAAAAAATGATATAATATCCCCGTAAAAAACGGTATATGAGATAATTAGAATGACGAATTACCGAGGTTGAGGCTTGCAGGATGCACTTTGACCTCATTTGGAAAGCACACTATTGCCATCACACCACCAACCTTAAGGAGTGACAAGTACGGGTCAAATGGGTGGTTACCGGCGGTAGTGTCAATAATGAAGTGTAGTGAGCTCTTCAGTGACTGCGAAAACAAAAAAAATAAAAAATATATAGACATGATCAGGAGTTCAACCGAAAATGTTGTCAACGAAGTATTATTCTAATTCCTATTATTATTAGCTTTCTGAGAATGATCTATGTCATCTAAAGTGAAATGAATGTCACACACTAATAATAAGCAGATAGATATTATAATGATGTAATCTGGGAACATTGTCATCATGCAACGCATGGACCTCCCCTGCCATATTTAATACTACCTCTATTTTTTTATTGGTAATTAATGTTTTATGGTATAAACATATAATTAAAAGCGTCAACAATAAAAAAGAGGCAGTAATAAAAAAAACAAAGTGACATTTGTGCAGTACCTCCATCTGCTGAGTATTAGAGGATATCACAAAATTATCTACTCCAAGGAGATTGATAGCTTCATCTCTTGGATTCACTCGTACTGAACACTGTAACCTGAAGCCCAAAGGCTTTGCCGAATTTCACTGCCATGTGACCTAACCCGTCGAGTCCGATGACGCCGAGTGACTTGCCGGGTTGGTTCACGTCATGCCGCTTCATGGGAGAATAGACAGTTAGACCAGCACACAGTAGCAGTGCTGCCTTGTCTAGTGGGTATCCATTCGGTATTGTAAAGCGGTACCTGAATTTTATTGTTTGACAAATTGCACGCACAATTTTCACTATGTTGTTAGGAGAACCAACACAACATTAATATCCCTAGAGTAAAATGCATCCCATGTCCTAATTATCTGTGAATGATCAACTAGGTCTATGAAAACGTTTGAAGTAACTATCCAAGTTACTAATTTAGACTTTGTAAATCTAAATGATCATTCACAAATAGTTTAAGGATATGGGGTGCATTTTACTCCGATCCCTATAACTATATGGTGGTACCTTTGGTGGACAACAATATGAGTCGAATAACCTCCCTTTGTTATAGAACCATCACTGTCTGCCATGTTGTATGTCGGAACTAATTTAGGGCAGTAGTTCTCCCTGGAGCTAATGCAGCTTTCACAGTCCCGGCATGAGTTGACATACGTTCCGACGCCTACATGGTCACCGACTTGAAGTCCGTGAACATCTGAACCCAGCTCAGTCACAACACCTACTATCTCATGCCTGCGCGTGCACATCAGAGTAATTAATTAACGACATCAAACCTCACACATTATTCAGCAGGGTGTTGAGTGGCCACAAAAAAGAAACACACTGAGAAGTTTACCCGGGAACCAGAGGATAAATTGAATTATTCTGCTCATTTCGCGTGGAACTAACATCGGCATGACATACTCCGCAGTACAAGATCCTCAGAGAAACATCGTCTCTTTGTACTGGTCTGTAATGTAAATTACTCGTCAGCACACAGAGGCTCAGGTAAAGTAAAAAAGATGATTATTTGTTCATGATATTTAAAACTACAGTAGTATATTTTTACAGGTCGAAAAATAAAAAAAAGTTTATCTGGTCACCTTCTGTTAAACTTGTAAGGTGAGAGAATTCCAGAAGTATCTCTTGCAGCCCAAGCACTACAGATACCGTCCTCCGCCGATTCAGAAGCCATGGAAACCGAAATGAGAGTGAATTCGAGCCAAGTCAGAGTGAAACAGGGGGGAAAAAAAATTAACAGCTCATCAAACAAAAGCAGGCACGGTAAGATTACTACTAGTAGTAAGAGTTTCGCAGGGGAAACTGGAAGAGAAGACGAGGAATGTAGAAACCACTGCACTGCACTGCACATATATGTACCTCTCGATCTCTTGCTGCACTGCACTGCACTGCACTGCACACCAGGTGTCCAGGTAGGTAGGTTTGAGAGGTGGTTGCCGAGAAATCCACGTACCCTCTCTGTCGTGTCTGCGGTGGCGAGCCGGCGAGGGAGCTACCGGCCGGCGAGTCGGCGAGTAGGAGTAGCTAGCTAGGCGCACTGCTGGATGCATCGATCCATCTGGTAGGTCTGCTTAACTGGGAAGCCGCGAGAGATGAAGTCGACGTCCGGACTCGTGGCCGGAATTTCTTCCGCTTATAATTAATTAGTACTTATGTCCGTGCTAACGCTACGGGTTGGAATAAACATGATAATCCAACATCCGAATTTTATTATAACGCTCATTCTGGTGTTAAAAAAACAATATAATAATCTAATATAATAAGATTGATAATGATATCTAATGTTTATAGTAAAAGAAAAAATATGATCATATTGCGTGTAATTTTTAGAATGCAAGAGGAAAAAAACTAAATATTGACCTATCTAACATTAGAATGCAAGAGAAAAAAAAGCTCTAAAAATATAGGCTAGCCTACAATACAAGAATTGATGGGAATAAGAGGGGGGGTAACATAGACATCCTAAAATGTTCAGAATAAAATTGAATATGATAGATAATATATCCCATAACTTAGGACAGAACCACTCTAACTAGATCGCTTCGTTACACGAAGTTAGTCTCCTCATCTTCGCCTTCTGTTTAGTATTGGGCCTGATATTATAACAACAGCCTCTGATTGATGCTTTCAATCACACTTATGATGCTGGTCCACCGCTTCAACAGTTTTCAGCAGTCCTTTCACACCTCAAATGAGGTCTTCCTTTAAGAGGTCCTTAGAACTCTTACCCAATATTTTAAGAATAGATAAGCTTGATATTGCAGCTAACTACAAATACAAGAATTTGACCATTTCGCAAGAACTTTTTGATCTAAATATAGAATTGATGAACTGAACTTGGAACAGTCAGGCCCTACGATAACAAGGTAAAAAAGAAATGATGGTTAGTTGACCCTTTCTAAGTGCAAAATCATATATGTTTTGACATTTCCATCTTATTCTCACCATATTATTTCTCCTGAGCAGAGCATTCTGCTCAAGCAACCATACAAAAGCATTTATTTTAAGTGGTATTTTTTGTTTTCCATTCTTTAGGCAGACTATTATGCAGCTATTTATATAGATAGATTTAACCACGAAAACACCGTTATTATTACATATGGAGGCTTCATTTCACTATATCACTATCAGCAACAAATATGCTAGGTGGCCACTTTAAATATGATGTTGTTCTATTGGTTTTGTAAAGTTGTGATAGACAAAAGGTAGGACCATAATAGAGCAAATACAAAACATGAAGGTAACCAATTGTAAAAGCTCATCTGCAATAGTTATTAAAGAACCAACGAACCTCAATCATAAAAGAAATAAGTACTCAGTGAAAAAAGAAATGTAAATCCCTGCAACTAAAAAATAAGTAAATCCGTCATGCATATTCTCATTTAGAGCTACATCAATTTTTTATTTTAATGGCTCTCTTTCATCCGTTTGTGTTACTGGCCGAAACTTTAAAGCATCAGTAGTATGTCCACGTGTGGTATCATCTAGCATGATTACACAAATTTACCTACCAAATGTGAAGGAATGTGCTTAGTGAAGATGTCTAAGCAAACACAGATGTTTACTTGAGAAATGAAACATACCTTTATGTTGACTCCATCCAGTCCTTTTGTTTCAACAATGAATATTATCATAGACCAAAACGACTGCAGAACATAAGGTGGTCCAAAAATAATGGTGAGGAGAGAGGACATAAATGCCAAACCTAATTAATAGAGAAGGAGAAAATTGCATAAAACCTTGTATTAATTCACAAACGGAACCGTGCTGAACCAAAAATAAAAATGGCGGGAAGAAATAGCAAGAGACTAACTGATGCTAGGCATAGTAGCATACCATGACACCAGCATAGGTTGCGGACACTTGCCAAGCCCATTTAACGTTGGAAGGGCAAATACATTATTAAATGTATGAACTGTTTTGAAGCACGAAGGATCAAGCATTCTGAGAATACGACACACTATTAGAGTGAGTAGATAGATGACAGCACACAGAACTTATAGAGTTGAATATGAAATTTGTGCAAAAAGCATTGCCATATGAGAGTGGAGCTTCATCTACCACCCTGCAAGGAACCAGAACAGAAAAGCTCAATGTTTAGATATCTTTATGTTACAGTCTGATGCTGAAAATTCCACATTGCTCGTTCTATCTTTGAGGGAGGGAGCTTAAATCCTGTTCTAAAGCTTTGGATAGGATGGTCTGACCTATACAAGAAACAAAAATGATGTCACAAGGGCTCTTAGATACATCGTACCAGAATAAACTGCACTAACAAAAAGTCCAATTATTACCCGAATGAGATGACTGAGAATAAATTAATTTTATTTTATGGCACAAAACATTCATCCAATGATCTTTTTTTAAGATATCAACAATCAAATGGAAGTGGGTATGAGCTCACCTTTTAGATGGGTTATACTAAAGATAGAGCACTCTAATTGAGGTGGTCCGGTTCATCGTCGCAAAGTAATTGCAACCTCCGCCAGCAGTGCTGATCTTGGTGTCAACGTTTTGATTCCCACTAGACAGGCCATTTTCTTCTGTTGCCGCCATGATCATTGTTATGAGCTGGTGGCCTCCATTAATAAGTTTTCACCTATGAGGGTAGACATACCTATCAGTATATTCCAAATTAACAATGAAAAAAATAAAAACAAGGATTTGTTTCCATTAGCAGTGTTGCAAAGGTAGTAAAGATCTATCCTCTTGCTAGGCTGCGTTTTGTCAACACAAGAAAATCAGATACTAATGTTTGTAGCAAGTATTTATTACCCTATATAGAGAGTTCAAATAATTGTTAACCAAGAGGTTTGAACTGAGCAACTCAATTACTAATGATTAACAATTGTTTGAAAAAATTTTAAACAAATCACACTGTTAACTATTAAAAATTCAACAGATGAACTAAAAATACTAATTCATACAATTTTTATGACCAAAAATTTAGCATGATGAACCAAAATACTAATCGATTCAACTCTAAACAAGATACTAATTGAGCATGATAAACCAGCTGAACTCATCCATTCCATTAATGACTGTGCTTATACCAGCCTAATTGCCTACCATTACTAATCCTAACCAAAAGATTTCGTCTACGTGCATGATATACTTTAAGAATTTTCTCGCATGATGCAACGATCATCATCAAAAGGTAATGCTAATCACATGCTCAATTAATGACCGCACTTACTGGGCTCCTGATGAGTATTGAGGTGGCCGCGGTGTGGTGGCCGTCGGTGGGTGGCGTGGTGTCAGACTGCAAAGGGTGTCAATCCTGGCGCCGCCTGACTGGAGCTGCAGACACAGCGATGACGACGTGCTACTGCAGTGGCGTGAAGGCTGGAAACCAGCGGAGTTGGTGGGGCGTCGCGAAGTGCTGGATCCTGATGGCGTGTAGGCGTCGCGGTGGCCGCGGGAGGCCTTCCTGGCGGCGTCTCAGCAGCGCGAAGGACTCCCGGCTGCGTGGAGTTGGCGTGGAGGCTTCGCGGCGGCCGCGGAGGGGGTGTAGCAACAGTCTGGATCCCAACGTCGTGGAGGCCTCCGAGCGGTGTCTCAATGCCATGAAGGATGCGTCCTCGGTCCCCGGCAGCGTGGCGGCGATGTCCTAGGTCCCCGGAGGCGTCGCGGGTGCGCGGCAAGGGGTGACCGGAAGGCGGGGCAAGCTCCTAGTGGCCGCACGGCTGGCGACCCGGTGAGCTGTCGAGCTCCTAGCGGCCCGGGCTGGCGAGCTCGTATGGATTCCGATGAAGGAGGAGGCGGCGGTGCAAACTTCTATCTGAGATCATGAAGGACACGGAGATTTTAGATGGTGAAGGACACCTGATGTCGCAACCCCGTCCGATAAAATCGTACGGTTGCTCATCCAGGATCATTTGGGATGTCACTTGTTGAAGCAAGCGACCATACAGTACAATAATTAACAAGGACACGCAAAAGATTTAGATTGTATATTAAGTCTGGGATTACATCATTTGGTTTAAAGATTAAAAGTGCAGAAACATAGTTTTGAAAGCAACGTAGAACAGCGGAAGCTAATAATTACAACTCGACGATACAATTAAGCACGCCAGCCCGCGGGTGCTTAATCTTTAAAGGTCGAAGAAGCAGGAACCCACTCGAAGGTCCACTCCGAGGGTGCTTCTCCTTCCCAACCACCACAACCAAACGAACCAAAGTTAGAAGCGTCACCTGCAAAATAATTAATCCACAAACCCTGAGCAACTAATACTCAGCAAGACTTACCCGTCAACGTGGCCATCTAATGACCGACTCCTAGAACGCAGGGAGTATTAGTGGAAATTGATCGGGTATTGCGAAAACAGCGCTAATAGTACTTTCCATTTTTAGCCAGGTTATTAAGGTTCGCTATTAACATTTTATGTGTGCCACTATGCTAGACAATCAAGAGTTCAACACGACCAACCAGGGTGAAAACAACCATTTTCATCATTAATCCACTATTTACATATCGTTGCGACAGAAAGGAGTAAGTGGTACTCTTAACCATGAGAACGGCAATTATAATTGATTTACATCCTGCAGGAGAAACCCGAATGACACGACACGTGCACACTCGACTGAGTCACACGTGGCTACCTTTCGCAACATCGTGACAGAGTTGGCCCAACATCCATCTCTCCAAGGACATGGTCCTCTAGATGATGCCCTGCATCCCTGTACGGCCTCAAGCCTTTCCCACTAGCATGAGCCCAAGAAAACAACATGCTAATTCATCCACCCTGACGGTCCATTCACCCGGAAAGAGAGATGGCCAATTGTCCAACAAAGCACAATGAGCTACGTCGGTTTCCTTGTCCCATTTACCAGTATGCACTCGGTACACAACTCAAACTTGACCAATGCAACCGCACCAGATAAAGTTTCCAGTTTTATTCAATGGTTAACTTACATTCCTCGAAATTGTTTCTTTGAGCAAATATGAGTAGTCTCCCTACTACTCATATTCTACCGTTTCCTACCCTTAAAGCTTAGCATTCTATTGCGATGGCTCTAATAAAGATACCCCATAGGAAAAACCTACCAAGTCATGCAACTAGGTTTTCATGGCAATTTTCTCGAAACTTAATCCACAAGCAACCCTATACACATAGTGGTAAACAGAAAATTTGTAAAACATAGGTGTGCACCGGGGCTTGTCTTTGGTCTACAGAGAAGTCAGCACACTCAAACGAGAAGTTAGTTCCTGCGTGTACCCCCTTTGGATTCTCGTTCGCCGTCGGAAATTTCGGGTCGGTTCCTATATGATGAAAATGCAGTAAGATTGCAATAAGTTTAAAGAAAAGAGTCACAATGCTTCTATTAAAGATTAACTAGGGTTTCATCGTTAGGAAATTAGGGTTAGATCGACATTTTTCTTCGAGTATTAATTATATAATAACTACGACTATTAACCTAGGTTAAAAATGAAACTTTTAATTATACCACAAATCATTTTAATTGATGGTACTCTCTGAAATATGCATTTTGAACTTTGTTTGAGGTCTAGATGAATTTTCTAGATTTTATAAAAATTCATCAAAGCTTCTGTTATTAATTCTTATAAAATCAGAAATCAATAGTAAACCTTGGAGGAAAATTATGACATTTTATGGGGTCCCTCAAGAGAACCAAAGCTAAAACTTTTCTTTTGGGTCTACCCTTTTGGATGACTTTTACAGTGTATTTTAGAAAATAATATTTTAACTAGGCAGATTGGAGTATTGTTAAAGTGTTGTATGCAATTTTGTCGTTCTAAAATCCTCATAAAATTCCAAAAGGTGTCTATTGTCATGATGTACTTGTAGATCAAGTATTAACGCTATCAATGCCCTAGAATTCAAATTAAAATTCAAAAACAGACTAGATTATTTTAATTATCTCTGAAAATTTTTGGTAGTTTTAAAGAAAGTTCTTTAACAGAAATTTATTAATTTTCGTGAGGTTTCTAAAGAAATTTGGTTTGCTATTTTTGGAGCAGTATTCTATTTTCTATGAATTTTACAAATTCTGAGTATTTTCCTAGAATTTGAATAACAGGGGATTGGTCGGGCCCGCATGTCAGCGACGCAAAACAGAGGAGAACGGACCCCGGGCGGCACCCGACGGTGCTCGGCGGCGGCCCTCGCGGAGAAAGCAACGGCGGTGACTTATACCGTGCCTGGGAGCCTTAGCATGACGAGAGGAGCGGGCCGGAGCATGAGGGGGCGGCGGGGCTCACCGGAGGTACGCCGGCAACGGTGGCCCGATTAGGGCGACGGCGGCGGCGGCGTTCTGGCGGCTCGACGGTCGGGGAGGGATGACCGGGGGCGGTGCGAGCAACGGTGGTGACCGATGGAGCTGCCGGGCACGACGAGGGGGCAAGAAACCGGCCGGGAGAGGGTGGTCGACGGCGAGGTGGCGGCGCGGCGGTGCTCCGGCGGTGGCGTGGCCAAAGCATCACACTGCACCACAAAAGTCGCCGCGGTCAATTGAAACGGGAAAAAGACTTTGCGAGGGTCTCGCCGGCGGGAGGAATCGAAGAATGACCCACCGACGACGAGGAATCGACGGGAGGCGGCGATGGCGGCTTGTCGGTGGCGAGGGTGGCGCGTCGGTGCTCAGGGAGGAAGAAGAAAGGGAAATGGATGGGAAAAAGGAGAAAAGGGAGCGGCGAGGGGAGAAATAGAAGAGAGGAAGGCGCCCGGGAGGAATTGACGTGCGCTCGCGGCGATGGTGATGACGGTCGGCGATTCCCGTACGGTGGTTAGGCGGCCGGACTGCAGTATCAGCGGCGCGCGCGGGAGGGAGTTAAGGCGTACGTCGCGCAGTAGGTTGCCGTGCTCGCACGGCGCTCGGCGATGGGTGACGTCGATCGCGCCGGTGGAGAAGGACGGCGCGACGTGAGCACAGTGCTCGGCCGGTCGGCGCCAAACAGAGAGAAAGGAAAGGAAGGAGGGAAAAGAGAAAAGGAAGAAAGGGATGGGGAGAGAGGAAAATATACTTTGACACTTGGAAAATTTATCCTTCTCAAGGAAAAGTTAAAAGATTTGAATTTCAATTGCTTTAGGGCCTTCACGAAAATGATGGAATTGTTTGAAATGGCAAAGACCAAGATTTGAATTCGAATTGTTACTTGCAATTTAAATTCCTTTATTAATCGCTAACCTCATTATTTAATCCTTTTGACGGTTAGGGTTTCAATTAAGTTAACTATGGAATTTAAACCCGAAACTACTATTACTGTTCTCTCGTCTGGTTACGGGAATGATTAATGTGCGTTCTTTCGATTCAACTACCAATTTGGGTCAATCAGCATTTAAAGGGAAATTTACCTAATTCATCTTAATTTGTGAATTCGGTGCCATTTATTTAATCTCCCCTAATTCCATTAAATAGGTGGAACTTTTCAACCCGTTATTTTACACCATGGACTTGCTTATTAATTTGATTTAGTTCGTTTATTGCAGGGTGTCACACCTGATGTCGAGATTTGTTGGAATAGGGGGTTTATAAAATTGTGTAATGGAAGATCTAGAAATTAGTAGTCATTGGATTTGAGTAAATATAACTTTGTTAGTAGCGAAAACACACTTGAGATGTTAGATTGGGGTTAAAGTAACATTACCATCGTAGTTGTGGAGATATTATTAGGATGGTAGGATTCTTTTTAGGGGATGAGTGAAAACGACGGAATTGGTGCATTATAGGAGTAGAGATTATTAAACAACTGTGTCTGGCGTCTGGGTTTGCCCGCGGACGACATCATATTAACACCAAAGTCTTTATTATTTCATAATACAACATAATACTAATATAGACACTTTAAATAAAATAACACAGACTTATTAAAAAAAAACAATATACCTTAGAGCACACACTAGAGGAACGATATTTAATAATAGACTAATTTTTGGGATATAAAAAATTATATGAAAAACAAATAATGAAAAAAATCGTAACTTTTTTTTTGACATACTGCCCACTACCACCCTAACAACAAAATTTGAATTTTAAGATTATCTTGTCTATAGAAGAAAGAAAAGAACTTGAATTGAATCAAATAACATAATTTTTGGAGTAATGTGAACAAAATTTTAGTTACGGGGTTCTAGACTTTCACTATATTTGATAAGAGTACGTTATTACAATATAATTTCTCCCTCACTACAGCCAGAATGTTGATTGCTGGCATTTTTTAATGCCTTGTATTGTCGCTAAAACGTCTTCAAAGATCTTGAGGCCATTTGAAAATCGCTTAAATAACTGAGGAAGGGAAAAGTGATTAATGACATTTAAAGAATTACCTCAAAAAAATTTATTTAAAGGCAAACTAAATATGCCTTTTATTGCATTTAGAGGCGATTTTAAGAATGCATTGATTAATCTTTTTGGGCAGTCATAAAAAGCCTAAAATACAATTTATAGGCAATTCCACATAAACGCCTTGTTAAGTATCAAGGCAAAAAAAACGCCTTCAAAATCTTTTCTATACCTCATATACTATATAGTACAATACTCATAACATGATTACATTATACTCATAATCTGATGTCATAACTCGAACAACACTTACATACAACAATAATTGTGTTACATTATTGGTTATAAATACAACAACTGACCTTCGCAACCTCTATCGTACTCTCAAGTAAGAACACCTCTATCTCCATCTAGACAAATTAGAACAACATGCTCTGTGTTCATATCTCATTCAATAAGCAACACATAGCATGTTATTTTGGGAAGACTTATATATTGTGTGTGCCAATTATTCATGTACATAGAAACTTTGCGTCGATAATCTCTAACAACATTAGCAGCTGCACCACCTTGAAAAACATACCCTTCCAAAACCGTCATAGTTTGGCTAACTTTTTCAACTTCTGCAACTTTTTGATGATGCAGCGTGTCTAAGATGTTTTCTTCCTGGAATTCACATTTAAGAGAGCAAGAAACTAAGCACTCACATAAACTAGATAAACTGCATAATTCTAAGTTCTTTTTCTGGACATGACACGGAACAAAGTAAATGTACCCACTGATCTCAGTTTGCTTAATAAAATTTTGGTCTTTGTTTGTAAATCATTAACCATGGCAGCTTTTGCCATAGCAATTTCAACAGTCTTATCTTGTTCTAGCAGTGCTGCATCTATTTGTTTTGTTAGATGATCTAAAGCCCTGTTATCATCATGGAGCTTTGCAATCTGAATTGAGCAAAAGTCTGCAAATAAGTGATGAATGAGAAAGGGTAAGTGGATAAGGAGTCAGCTATCTAACTGCAATGTAAAACTTTTGAAGTCATTGCCCAAATATAAGCACATGTTGTTAAGTAAATACTTTGTTTTTCAAGGTGAGATCCTATAAATTTGAGTTTCTCATCCATCTTCAACTCATCTGTGAGCTGCCATCAAACTATCAAAATCAAATTAACAACAAAAGAAAGTGATTCACCAATAAAAGGAACACATCAACCAGTATCCAGCAATGCATTATAGCAAAGGAAATTAGTGAACACATCAACTATTGGTGCTACTTGAATCACTGGGCAGAAGGAAACAAGGAAAACTGAAATGAGAAACGGCAATGAAGAGTAACCCAATATGCATATCCAGTTCCTTTATTGCTGAATCCAGGCAAGGCAAAACAATGAGCAGCTGAAAATCCAAAGCCTTAGAAAGACATGCTTGCTCTGTCCAGAAACAGAGAACACAATAAACCTGGTCAGTTCAGACAAACCATTAACAAATCCCAATCAAACGAGCTCTAAAATTCATGAAACTAGTATTACCTAGATGTGTTCATCCATCGTTTGTCCATGTCTAGAAAGAATAGCTAGTGCTGCAAATAAAAATGTATTCAGATTGATGTCCCCAAGTAAAGTAACACAACGCAATACAAATAATGCATCTAAACGTATAATTTGACAAATTTATAAGGATTTATAGAAATTCTCTATATGTTCTGACCCAATAACAAAACATGTGCAACCCACCAGTTCAAATGAAACAGAAGGGGAGAGAGGAAGAGAAGGATTTGTTACAATGGTATGAGTTAGAGATATATCTGTATTCTTGGATTAACTCCAAGTCTTTCGAGGACATATAGTTTGAGTCATGGACTCCTCTCACATGATGTATTAAATCTCTGTAATACTTGGTCTTATATAAACATGGAGCCAGGCCTGTAGTCGTTGGTGAGCGTGATTCATTATCTTTCATGGTATCACAGCCAAAGATCCCAACAAAACCTAAAATCGGCAACTTCGCTTCGCCTTCCTATTGCGATGTCGGGCACCATAGCTTCTTCGTCCTCCTCAACCCAATCTTCCTCCTCTAGCGCAGCCATGACCTCTTCTTCTACTGCCACCACACAATTTGCCCCAATTCAAATAGGACATGCTGTCACGGTTCACCTCAATCGTGACAATTATCTGCTGTGGAAAGCACAGTTTTTACCCGTCCTCCGGTCATCTGGATTCATTGGGTACATCGATGGCTCCTTGGAGCAACCAGCACCCTTCATCACGACGTCCACGGACGCCAGTGCAGATCAGACCATCAATCCGCTGTTCACCACCTGGTATAACCAGGATCAACTGTTGCTCAGCGGCATCCTCGCCTCCCTCACCGAAGAGGTTCTGGCAGACGTCCATGCCGCGAACACGGCAAGTGAGGCTTGGGATAAACTGGCACGATTATTCACCTCTCGCTCCCATGCTCGTGTTGGTCAGATTCGTCAGCAACTCGCAACAATGAAGAAGCATGACATGACAACATCCGAGTACTATCGCAAGATGAAGAACTTGGCCTCCATGCTCGCTGCCATCGGTACAACTTTATCAGATGATGAATTCATCTCTTATGTTCTTTCTGGACTTGGCTCAGATTGGTCCGCTTTCATCATATCGATGACGACACGTGCTGAAGATCTCTCTGCTGAAGCTTTCTATGGCTACCTTATGGCACAAGAGGCCAAAGACGAACAGGAAGCTGCAGAAGCTGGGCACCTAGCTTCTTCTGTGAACTTTGCTGGTCGTGGAGGGAATCAGCAACGTCGCTCTGACAATACCAATCAGAACTACCGTGGCCCTCCACGCAATAATGGTGGTAATCGCCATCAAGGGCGTCCAGGCCAAAGCCAAGGTGGCCGCAACAATCGCAATTCCAGCGATGCTCCTCAGTGCCAGATTTGTAAAAAGTATGGCCATGAAGCTCCTAAGTGCTGGTACCATATGGATCCTAACTATCAGGGCGCTTCTCCTTCTGCTGCCATTGCCGGCACCCCATCGTACAACCTAGATACTGATTGGTATGCTGACACCGGAGCCACTGATCATAACCAGCGATCTTGATCGTCTTGCTGTTCGCGACAAGTATCACGGCAACGACAAGGTTCAAGTCGGCAATGGACAAGGCTTGCATATTCAGCACATTGGTCAAAGTTCTATTAATACTACTGCTAAACCACTTGTTTTGAAAAATATTCTTCATGTTCCTGATATTAGCAAAAATCTTGTATCTGTTCATAAATTTACCCGTGACAACAGTGTTTCAAATTTTATCCCTATCACTTTGTTGTTAAGGATCTTCTCACGAAGACAAAGGTGCTGGAAGGTAGAAGCCGAGCTGGTATTTATCCCATCAAGCCTTCTTTGATCGTATCCTCAAACAAGCCCTTGTAGTCACAAAGGAACAATGGCATGCTCGTCTTGGCCATCCCTCCCCTCAGATAGTGTAGTCTATTTTGCGTCTTCATAAACTTCCATGTAGCAGTAGTCCTTCTGTTTCAACAGTCTGTAATGCATGTCAGTTAGCTAAGAGTCATCAGTTACCCTATTCTAATTCCATTCATACATCTAATGCTCCCCTTGAGATGATTTTTTCTGATGTATGGGGTCCTGCGCTTAAGTCTTCTAATGGCTACCGATATTATGTTAGCTTCATTGATGACTATAGCAAATTCACTTGGATATATCTTATGCATGATCGGACTGAAGTGCAAAAGAAATTTCTACAGTTCCAAACTCACGTCAAACGGCTTCTTGACTGCAAAATTAAAATTGTGTAATCTGATTGGGGTGGTGAGTATGAAAAACTCCATCATACTTTTTTCTGCTCTTTAGGCATCACTCATAGAGTTTCTTGCCCGCATACTCATCAGCAGAATGGCTCTGCTGAGGAAAGCACCGGCACATTGTTGAAACTGGCCTTGCTATTCTTGCTCAAGCATCCATGCCCTTGCGCTTCTGGGATGAAGCCTTCTTGACTGCAACTTATCTTATTAATCGTTTGCCAACACGGATTATTGATAACACTTCACCCCTTGAGCGTCCTCTCAAAACTCCGCCCAACTATTCTTTGCGTAAAGTTTTTGGTTGTGCTTGCTACCCACATCTTCGTCCATATAACACAAGAAAACTTTCTTTCCGATCTGTGTGTTTCTTGGCTATAGTTCTCAGCACAAAGGGATACAAATGTCTTGATCGTGAAACAGGGCGTGTGTATATCTCCTCTGATGTTGTCTTTGATGAACTCGTCTTTCCCTTTGCCAACACATCTTTGGATACACACAAAAACACCCCTGCATCATCCAATACTTCAATCTCAATTTTCCTTCCCTTAGCAGTGGTATTAATTTAACTAATGATCTTGTGCAACGAAATGTCTTTCCTGATCATGTTCATGCAGACACACCAGGTCGTACTTCAGTGGTATTAATTTAACTAATGATCTTGTGCAACGAAATGTCTTTCCTGATCATGTTCATGCAGACACACCAGGTCGTACTTCATTGGATCAGATGCCTCCTGCTGCATCTTCTCTGGAATTACAGCATGCTGATTATGCTATTGATGGGCTTCCTTCTCAACCGCCTGTCTCAGACAATGCTCCTGCAAATGGCTCATCTTTGCCCTCTACAACTGCTGCCGATGGTGATGGTGTTTCCCCTGTGTTGGGTAGTATGGTTCAGCCTTCTCCTGTTTTGACCCACGCAGCACCTCCTCCAGCTTATAGTACTCGTCTGCGCCATGGGATTATTCAACCAAAAATTCGTACTGATGGTACTGTGACTTATACAGCATCAATTCAAAGTTCAGTTGCAGAACCCACAACATACAAGCAGGCCGTACAGGATCCGTTCTGGTGCAAGGCGATGGATTCTGAATTTGAGGCCCTCCAACGAAATCACACTTGGCATTTGGTTCCTTTTCGACCTGGTTTAAATGTTATTTATGACTCAAAGTGGGTTTATAAGATTAAACGCAAATCTGATGGCACTATTAATCGTTACAAAGCCAGACTTGTAGCAAAAGGTTTTAAGCAAAGAGAGGGCATTGACTATGATGATACATTTAGTCCAGTTGTGAAGCCAACTACAATTAGAGTGCTTTTATCTCTTGCTGTCAGCAAAGGGTGGAATCTTCGGCAACTTGATATTTAGAATGCTTTTCTGCATGGTTTTTTAAATGAAGAGGTCTATATGAAGCAACCACAGGGATATGTTGATCCTAGTTTTCCTACTCACATTTGCAAACTTGATAAGTCCTTTTTATGGATTAAAACAGGCTCCAAGGGCATGGTTTGCTCGATTAAGCAACAAACTACAAACCCTTGGATTTGTTCCTTCTAAAGCTGATGTTTCTCTCTTCATATTTCATAAGAAGGATCTTCAAATGTACATGCTTGTTTATGTTGATGATATTATCATTATCAGCTCTAGCCCTGCAGCTACTGATCGGTTGCTTTGTGAGTTAAAAGAAGACTTTGCTGTAAAAGATTTGGGTGCTCTCAGTTTTTTTCTTGGCATTGAAGTGCATCATGTTCATGATGGTATTCTGTTAACACAACAGAAATATCTGGCAGATCTTCTGGCTCGTACAAATATGACTAAGGCTAAAGGTGCTGTCACTCCTATGATTGCTGCTGAAAAATTGTCTCGACATGTTGGTCAGTTACTTTCAGAGGCTGAGGCTACAAAATATAGAAGTGTTGTGGGTGCACTTCAATACTTAACACTAACAAGGCCGGACATTGCTTTTAGTGTTAATAAGGTGTGTCAGTTCCTTGCTTCTCTGACCGAAGATCACTGGACGGCAGTGAAAAGAATTCTTCGCCATTTACATGAGACATCTTCTCTCGGTTTAGCACTTCATAAATCTAATACCCTGTTCATTAGCGCATTTTCAGATGCCGATTGGGCTGGCGATGTTGATGATCGTCGCAGTACAGGTGGCTTTGCTGTATTTGTTGGTTCCAACCTGGTGTCTTGGTCTTCAAGGAAGCAGCCCACAGTGTCTCGCTCAAGCACAGAAGCTGAGTATAAGTCAGTTAACAATGCTACTGCTGAGATTATTTGGATTCAATTTCTGTTTCGTGAACTTGGAATTCCTCAAGATAGACCGCCTAGTCTTTGGTGTGATAATATCAGTGCTACATATCTTGTTGCTAATCCAGTTTTTCATGGAAGAACTAAACATGTTGAGGTGGATTACCATTTTGTGCGCGAGCAAGTCGCCACCAAACAACTTGAAGTGCGATATGTCTCCTCGAAGGATCAAGTTGCTGATATCTTTGACTAAACCACTCCTGGCTCAACCATTTCTTCGACTTCGGAGCAATCTAAACTTAGTTTTGTTACGTCCAGATTGAGGGAGGGTGTTACAATAGTATGAGTTAGAGATATATCTGTATTCTTGGATTAACTCCAAGTCTTTCGAGGACGTATAGTTTGAGTCATGGACTCCTCTCACGTGATGTATTGAATCCCTGTAATACTTGGTCTTATATAAACATGGAGCCAGGCCTGTTGTGGTTGGTGAGCATGATCAATTATCTTTCAGGATTCTCACCACTGTGATTCGGAGAAAAACCGTTTTGCTGGCTAAGGGACGGTGAGCTTCACGAGCGGGGCACCGAGATCGAGCAGTTAATGCCGACGTCTGGTAAAGGTGAGCGCGACGACCATAGGCTTGGTGGTGAAGGGAGCAGAGGCGACGTGATCCGAACGCTGAGCTCAAGCGACGGTGGCAGAGTGGCCGTGAGGTCGACCTCGCTGGCGTGGTGGAGAAGCTCAATGGAGGTGGCAACGATCTAAGGTCGATGGCGGAGGCACTTGACAGTGGCTCGCACTTGACCTGAGGTTGATGACCGCTGGCTCGCGCTCTAACCCGAGGTCGACATCTGTGTGCTGCTTGATGGAGAGGGGCGACGAGCAGCGGCAGCCAAGGTCCATGGGGAGTTTCTTCCGAGAAGTAGTGAGCTTTAAAAAAAAACACTGTGACAGCTGTGAGGCAGTGGTGGTTTTTGAAGTTTTTTTTTTCAAAAAGCCCAAATTACATACTAATTTAGACATATTTTAGAGAGTGCCGTTAAAAAGTTGAAATAAAGGCAGTTTATTTAAATGCCACTAAAAAATGCCTTCAAAAGTTCACCGTGCTGTAGTGCCTCCAGCATAGAAAGTTTGGGAACTTTCCAAATTCCATGAGATTCTTATTTAAATGCTCAAAATAACTAGGAGTACAATGCAATGTCATATAAAGGATGTCTAATTTTGCCATGCTAAATAAGGGATTGGAAAAACTTACAGGTGATTTTCCATTTATTCAGTTAGGACTTAGGATGATGGCCTCTTCGTCTCCCACCCACATTCTCAATTCCCAATCTTCATCAAACCTCACAGCGGCGATAGTCCCTGGCCCAACGTTTGCTTTCTTCAAGTTCCTGCAACCTTTCACTCTCATAGGTTGTGGGATGGGTGAGATTTCAAATTTAAACATATACTTTTCTGTTAAACGACGAATGTAATTTCAAATCCTTTTGAATTGTGATGTTTGGTCGAATTAACTCTACAAAATGAGATCCAACATGCATATATAAGTTTTTTATATTTATATAGTCAACAATATGAATATAGTATTTCCACATTATCAAGAAATTGATTCAACATTTTAGATAAACGTTTTCAAAAATTGTCAAACAAAGTTGAATAAATTTTGAAAAACAATATACATATTTTCAAAAATTTTAACATTTAAGTTTAATGATTCAGAATTTTCTATATATATTGTCTCAATGTTTTGCAATAAATTGTTTCAACAATCGCTTAAATCTTTGGGAAATTGTTTCAAAAATTCTTCCAACTTCTATTATAATCTTCAAAAAAAAAAATAGTGAAAACTGAAAACAAGAAATTTCGAAAAAGCAACAATACAATAACATAAAGCTTTTTGAGGATATTACATTCTTAATTTTTCCTCGTATACGTGGACCAACAGGAAAGAGGATGAGACGGTCATTGGTTTGCTAATTGAACAAGTTCTCAAGGTTGATCACGAAACGGTATTTCACATCCCGATCAACAAGTCTTTGCAGGGCCTCGTTGATATACTCCATCTTGATGACCTCAATCTCTGGGTACATTTTCTTCTCCGCACAGAAGTTTAGCATCTCTTGTGTCTCCTTCGTACCTCCAACAATGCTACCAGACAAGGTTCGTGCACCTGAACTTCATCCAATAATTCATGGTAAATCCTAATGTATGTTTGCGCCATAATTAATTTAAGTATTTAGATAATCGGAATGACGAAAAAATTACCGATTTGAGGCTTGCAGGTGGAGTTTGATCTCCCTTGGAAAGCACACTATTGCCATAACACCACCAACTTTAAGGAATGATAGGTACGGGTCAAATTTATTTGCCAGAACAAAATTTTATCCACCCTATACCAGCAGCACTACATCGACGCCATCTTCTCCAAACAGACTAGCTCTTCTTTAAATTATCGTTAAGACAACAACTTAACTTATTTTTCAAACTAGAATTACTGTCTTAACAACAATACGTAGAAATGGAGGGTGTAAATTTTATTTCCAGGAGGATGTCAAGGCATAAACTAGAAATGAGGATCAGGTATGGCAAAAAATAATATGGAAATCCTTTGGAAAAGCAGTCTCTAAACTATGCAAGACACTCACACTTTACGCCAATTGTCCATAACACACCACACCCAATATGATATTATTTTCAACTATGAACCTCATTTTACCCTTTATCCTTCTCTATAACTTTTAGCATAATTTTTTATTTCAAATCAAGCTAACAATTTCATTTCAGCCAATGATAAATGTCATCACAAAAATTGGCATAAAAGAAATAATGTAAGTTTTGTTTGTAGTTGTAGATGACAAAAAAATTTTACTGCCCAAACAGAGTACACTCTTTGTTCTAAATTATCATTAAGATAAAAGTTTATTGACCAGAACAAAAATTTATCCACATTGTAGCAGGAGCGCTATATCGAATACATACACTCCACACACAGAATACTCCCTCTGTTTCTAAATTATGTTAAGACAACAGCTATACTTTATTTTTAAATTAGAATTGCTATTATAACAACAATAATATAAAAATGGAGAGGGTAAATTGTAATTCAGGAGGATGTCAAGATTTTAAAATTTTTTGCGTAATATGTCAAGGTTTAAATTACAGATGAGGCTTAGGTGACGGAGAGAAATAAACAGGAACTCATTTGGAAAAGCTGTGGTACAACAAGGATACTATTTGACGACATTATTACATTCTTTATTTTTGCCTCCTATACGTACGTGGACTCCTATAGAAAAAGAGGATGAGATGGTCGGTACACTAATTTAATTGAACGAGTTCTCAACATCAATCACGAAACGGTACTTCACATCTCGATCAACGACTCGTTGCAGGGCCTTGTTGATATAGTCCATCTTGATGACCTCAATCTCCGGGTAGATTTTGTTTGCTGCACAGAAGTTTAGCATCTCTCGTGTCTCCTTTGTGCCTCCAACAACGCTACCAGACAAAGATCGTGCACCTGAATTTGTAAATCTAAATAAAAATCCTTTCCATCACAATTAAAGTATATTGTATGAGACAATCAAAATGAAGTACCGAGATTGAGGCTTGCAGGATGCAGTTTGATCTCACTTGGAAAGCACACTATTGCCATAACACCGCCAACTTTAAGGAGTGACAGGTAAGGGTCAAATGGGTGGTTACCGGCGGTAGTGTCAATAATGAAGTGCAGGGTGCTCTTCAGTGACTGCGAAAACAAAAAATAAAACATGTACAGTAATGATCAGGAGTTCAACTGAAATGTTGTCATCAAAGTATTATATTCTAATTCCTCTCATTTTCTATCTGAGAATCATCTGTGCCATCTAAAGTGAAATGAATGTCACAAACTAATAATAAGCAGGTACATCTTATACTATGATGTAATTTAGGAATATTCTCATCATGCACCGCATGGACCTCCCATGCGGTATTTAATACTACCTCTATTTTTTATTGTTAATTAAGACTTTCTGGTATAAACTTATAATAAAAAGATCAACAATAAAAAAGAGGCAGTAATAGAAAGAAACAAAAGTGGCATTCGTGTTGTACCTCCATCTGCTGCGTATTAGAGGATATCACAAAATTATCTACTCCAAGAAGATTGATGGCTTCATCTCTCTTGGATTCGCTCGTACTGAACACTGTAACCTGAAGCCCAAAGGCTTTCCCGAATTTCACTGCCATGTGACCTAACCCGCCTAGTCCGATGACGCCGAGTGACTTGCCGGGTTGGTTCATGTTGTGCCGCATCATGGGAGAATAGACAGTTAGGCCAGCACACAGTAGCGGCGCTGCCTTGTCTAGTGGGTATCCGTCCGGTATTTTAAAGCAGTACCTAAATTTACCATAAGAAATTCCAATTTCATTGTTAGAGAAACTGCACAAGTTTCACTATTTAGTGACGAGAACCAAAGCAAACATAACCCTAAACATATATGTGAATGATCAACTATAGGTCCACGAAAACGTTTTTTATTTAACTATCCAAATCCCTAACATAACCCTAAACATAATAGTTTAGGGTTCTGGATCGTTACTTTAAGAGTTCGTTGAACCTAGATAATCATCCACAAATAGTTTAAGAATATATGAGGTGCATTTTAGTCTTATCCCTAACATAACCAAGTATGGAGGTACCTTTGGTGGACAACGATATGAGTCGAATAACCTCCCTTTGTTACGGATCCATCAGTATCAACCATGTTGTATGTTTGAACCGACCGGGGGCAGTAGTTCTCCATTGAGCTAATGCAGTTTTCACAGTCCCGGCATGAGTTCACATAGGTTCCGACGCCTACACGGTCACCCAATTGAAATCCATGAACATCTGAGCCGATCTCAGTTACAACACCTACTATCTCGTGCCTGCGCGCGCACACATCAGATTAATTAATGGCATCAAACTTCACACATCATTCAGATACGTGTTGAGTGACCCAAAAAAAAAAGCATACCCGGGAACCACAGGGTAAATTGAATTATTCTGCTGATTTCGCGTCCAAATAACATCGGCATGGCATACTCCGCAGTACAAGATCCTCAGTGAAACATCATCTCTTTGTACCGTCCTGTAAATTACTCCATCAGCACGCAGTGGCTCAGGTAAGTAAAAAGATGAAAATGTACATCCTGTCACCTCCTGTTAAACTTGTAGGGTGAGAGAATTCCAGAAGGATCTCTTGCAGCCCACGCACTACAGTTGCCAATGCCAATCTCCGATTCAGAAGCCATGCCGACGGAACTGAAGAAGTGAATTCAAAACCAAGTGAAGAGCGAAGAAACAGGGGAAAAGGCTAACCGCTCAAACAAATTAAAAGCAGGACACGGTATCTGAAGACTCAAGTTGGAATTAAATTAAATCTTTTCTAGACCAAATCTTTTAAACTATTTTCTAAGCTTTTGAACTGTTCTAACCAATCCGAAGACTCGCATCAAAACTAATCGGAACACTGAGAAGACTGTAATCACTCATCAGACCGGCGGATGCAGCTGCACTGCAGAGGTGGAGGAGAAGGCGGGGAAGCAGAGTAGGATGGAGAAGCGAAGACAAGCGACGAACAGCAGCAGCAATTGCACTCGCCGAACCTTGCGATTACTAGTAAGAGCTTCACAGGGAAACAGCAAGACAAGACGAGAAGGGAACCAATTACCTCTCCCACTCTCTGGCCTCTGCACACCGGATGGAGGGGGGGTGGAGATCGAGCTCCCGGTGACTAGGAAAAAAAAATCACTTATAGCAAGGAAGGCGGTGCTGCTTAAACTGGGAAACCGCAAGAGATGACGCAGACCGTTCGAACTCGTGGCGGCCTCTTGACCGGAGCTTTTAACTACCTACAAAGGCCTGGCGGGCGGGCACGTGACTGACAAATTGTCCGTGTGTTGCAACGACAAACAATTGAGAATGACATAATACTGCTCTTTTTTTTTAGTTTTGTCCAAATTCGTAGAACGAACCTTAATTTACCACATCATTTAATTTATTATTTCGAAAAATATTTTGAAGTGCTGAATTTGCAATTTCAAAAGGCGTGTAGGCTGAAATCATAATTTTATTATATTCGATGTGGATTGAAATTAATTTGCTTCTAGATGATATTTTGAATATAATCTAGAGCATCATAAGAATTACATCGAAATCAGGGGCCAGACCAAAATAATCTAGGGAGAATGATGGTGCTTCTCCTTGATCCACCGGCTCGGAGCTATGAGAGAAGCACCGAGGAACAAGCAAAATCAAAATCCACAGCTCTACCACCCCCTCCACTACTCCTCCATGTTTCTCCACCAGGCCTTGCATCGTCACCGTAACGCGCCGCGCTACCTCGTCCATGCAGCAAAATATCGTTCCGCGATGGAGGCGGCCATGTGAGTCTTTGTTTTGGCTGATGGATCTTTTCCTTCGTGAGGCAGTGTGTCCTGAGAGTCTTCAATGGGATGAGGCTTTTTGGATTCTATGACACGTCCGCTCCGCGCCGTTAGAAAATTAAATAACATTAGTTCTAAGCTTAAAATTTCATTTTTCCTGACGTACAATTGTATTGTTCTATATATACATTTATAATTATTGTTCCGGACGTACAATTATATTGTTCAGGGGTATTCATTGTTCCCTAAGCTTACAATTTTTGTTCGGAAAGTACAATTTCGTTGTTCCACACGTTATTAATTATAGTTCTAAGCTTTTTATTTTTCACTCTTGTATTGTTTTTATAATGATAAATTCTTCATAATTAACTTCTAATTCCTAAATGATTATATTCTAATATTGATTTTAAATATTCACATTAACGTACGTCAATAGTACTAATAATTCATAGTAGGAAATCTTTTCTCTTTTTTTTTATTGACAAAGAAGGCTGCACAGTCAGCACACAGTAGAGACGAAAAGAGGTTAACGGGGCAAAACCTGCTGCGCGCCTGTGTGGTTGGTCAGTGGGCGGAAAAGAAGCCGCGGCCATCGTGACAAGGCAAACAGACTAAATTGCTGCGTGGGAGGTGGGCAGGAAGCCAGCGAGGGGCCGATTGCTTGTGGGCCTTCCGTTTGGGCTTGAGGAAATAGAACGGTTGAGGAGACATCTCGGAGGAAACGTGGACCCAGCACGGTGCAGGAAATTTGCTCGGCGGAAGGGAAAAGGGGGTTGATTGAAGGCGCGCTGATGATCACTAAAAAATTAATTAGTAAAAAAGTATAAAAAAAGGAAACGCTCTCTGTATTCACAGTTGTAAGTAAAGTATAGATTAATCATTACTCTCTATCTATTTATCTAACAACAGGGCCTAACACAATAATAAAGTACCGGGGCGCCTGATTACTGACAATATTCTAGTGGCTTATGAGAGTATTCACGCCATAAAGAAGGAGGGGAGAAAGGGACTGTGTGCAGTAAAACTTGATATGCACAAGGCGTATGACATGGCGGAGTGGAGATTTCTGGAAAGAATTATGCTAAAGTTGGGTTTTGACACGAGGTGGGTTAAGCTTATAATGGCATGCGTCACATCAGTGAAATACAATTCCCGATTCAACTCTATTGAAACCGAATCTTTCGTGCCCACTAGAGGCTTAAGACAGGGAGATCCTCGCTCCCCGTACCTGTTCTCGATGGTGGCCGAGGGTCTGTCCAGTATGTTGAATGGAGCTGAAGCAAGGGGGGAATTGGAAGGAGTAAAAGAGTGTGCCGAAATGCACCTACGGTTTCTCATTTAATTTTTGCCGATGACTCTCTGATCCTTATGCATGCTGACAGAAGGAACGCGGAGAATCTGAAAATTCTGTTAGATCGGTACTGAGAAAGTTCTGGGCAAAAGATTTGTGAAGCAAAGTCAAGTATTTTTTTCAGTGCAAATACTAATGTGGAGGTGAAGGGGGAGGTCTGCGAGGCATTGAACATAATGACTGAATCACTGAATGAGAATTACATGGGACTTACAGCTCCGGTGGGAGCAGAGAGAAGTGATTGCTTCAGATATTCGGTAGATCGTGTCTTTTCTAAAACAAAAGGATGGAAGGCGAAATTGCTAAGTATGGGGGCAAAGAAATTCTGATAAAATCATTGCTCAAGCTGTAGCCATTGCGCAATTCTGGTGGGGCGACGATGAGGATCATAGGAGAATGCACTGGTTGACATGGTGGAAGATGTGCATCCCAAAAAGGGAGGAATGGGATTCAGGGATCTACACTGCTTTAATCTAGCCATGCTCGCAAAACAGGTATGGAGACTTTTGAGTGACACTGACTCGTTGTATGCTAGAGTCTTGAGAGCTAAATACTACCCAGATGGGAAATTACTGAATGCAAAGTTAAAAAAGGGGAGTTCTTACACTTGGCAATCAATAATGGCGGGATGTAGAATGCTTTAAGAAAGTAGGGGATGGCACGCAAATAAATATTTGGGAAGATCAGTGGATTCCATCCAGCCATAATATGAAAGTTATGACACCAAAAGAAATAAAATTCTCCGGACAGTGAATGAGCTCATTAACCCTGTCACGGGGCAATGGGATGAAGGCTTGCTGAATGATCTGTTTTGGCCGGTGGATGTGCAACAAATTCTAGAAATTCCGCTAACAGCTAGAAGAGATGATTTAGTTGCATGGCACCACAATCGCAATGGGTTGTTCACTGTCAGGTCAGCTTATCATTGTCAATGGCAGTACAAGTTTGGGTCAAGCATACCGGGATATATGGCAGGAGGAGTAGGAGATGTTGAAGTTTGGTCGAAGCTATGGAAGCTGCAGCTGCCAGGGAAAATTAAAATTTTTGGATGGAGAGCTCTCCTGGGCCTAATTCCTTGCCGTGGAATCATGGAAAATAGACATGTTGGAAATACTAGAAACTGCCCAATGTGTGAAAACGAATGTGAAGACATCAAGCATATATTCTTTACTTGCAGCAGGTCAAGAGTGGTGTGGCAACAGCTTGGAGTTCTAGGTAAGCTGGATGAGATACAGGAGCTGAACCACTCTGGTTCAGTTCTATTGGAAGAAGTAATAATATCGGGTAACAAATCTGCTGCTCTGAATGATGTCGGCTTTGCTGAGATTATCCTCACTGGTGGATGGTACCTATGGTGGGAATGAAGTAAAAAGGTCCATGGGGAAAGTGTTCAGGCAGTAACAAGATCGGCTATGTCTACAGCAACCTTGGTGTCGAAGAATGCAACAATGGAGTAAGCCGCCTGAAGGGAAACTGATGATAAACATTGATGCCAGCTATATGCCCTCATAAATATTTGAATTTAAATAGTTTAGTATTGCCTCATAACAAATGTTCTTGAAGAATTTAAGTCTAATAAATATTTTGAATATTTTTTAAATAAATATTTTAAATTTTCTATAAAAATTTAAATCTTACTTAATAAATTATTGAAATATATGTGAGATGAGTGGATGGGTGGGGGGAGGAGATTTTGCCTAAAACTTGTGGGCGGGTGATTTTTGCTTCAAATCATCTTATGCGGGAGAATATCAAACTAGAGAGAGTTTATGGGTGATTTTTTGCAACTAACCCTATATTTTTGGATAGAGTTTAAGTACAAATACTATAAGTAAAAGCACACAGACTCATTAAACACTAAACATATACTAGTCAAGGTCCGGATATGATCCCATGCTACCGGATATTTTCTGATTTAGTCCACATTTGAGAAGAGTACGTTACAATATAATCTCTTTTAACATAGAAAGTTTCGAATGTTTTCTCATTCAATAAGCTTCTCATTTAAATGCTGAAAATAACTACAACATGTGCACTGTCATGTAGGGGATTTCTAATTTTGCGATACTAAATAAAGGATTAAAAAAATATGTCACTAAGACGATTTTCCCTTTATTTTTCAGTTAGGGCTTAGGAATGATGGCCTTTTGGTCTCCCTCCCCCGTTCCCAATACCCAGCTTCATCAAACCTCATAGCAGCAATAGTCCCTGGCCCAACGCTAACGGCCCCCTCCAAGGCCGAACTTTCTTCAAGTTCATGCAACCTTTCACTCCCAAAGGTCGATGGGATGGACGAGATTTGAAACTTTTAACATACTTTTTTCTTTTTAATTGCTAATCTAATTTCAACTTCATTAAGATCATAATGTTTGTTTGAATTAGATCTACCAAATAGGATCAAACATGCATTTGTAACTTTTTATATTTATATCCTACTGCTATAATGCATCGAAGCATCCGTTCTATGTTCACCACCCTACAATATACCATCCCTTCTAATTATATCCCAATAATTACGAAAACAATAATTATTATACTAAATTCACGAGTCATCTACTTAAATCTGACAGATTATATGCCTCTAATTTAAATTGTACGGCCCCTTATTACTCCCGGATCTTTAATCAGAGAATCTTTACGACCCCCTCCACCAAATCAAAAAGAAAATATTCACGTATCATATTTTTTTCCTCCAAACAGGCCACAATCTCCATCGATCTCGCGCTCACGAGCCGTCTGCCTCGTCCACGAGCCACCGCCGCCGCGCCTGCCTCGCCTGGCTGCCGCCTCGCCTTCCTGACCGTCGCCGCCCACGCCGTTGCCGCCGCCGCACCACCTTGCCTGGCCGCCGCCGCCCACGAGCTGCCGCCGCCGCCCATGAGTCGCGTCCCCTGCTGCCTCCCACGCCACCGCGTCCCCTGCTGCCGCGCCAGCTCCTCCACTACTGCCACGACTCCGCGCCACCACACCTCCCTGCTGCGCCACCGAGTCCGCGCCACCTTCTCGTCGGGGTCGCTGTCTTTCGCCCTGTCGTGCCATTGTTCGCGCATTAAACATGTTCTCCATGCGGACAGGTCACAGGTTTGCATATCCTTTTTCCCTCATAGATCAATCAACTTGGATGGTATAGTGTAGGTGATGGTTATCAATCATATCATGTTCAGGTGGATGGTATAGTGTTGATGTTGGCAGTTGCGAAAAAAGATATGACTATGCCTACAACAATCTTCCCCCTCTAAGCACCATTTGCTGAAAAAGGTGCCAGATTGCCAATATTGTCTGCTGCAGAAAGATAAAAATTTATATTCCAGTTGATGCTGCTGAGTTGGAATAGTTATTTACAAATCAGGTACACGATGATGTCAAATATTTCAGAAATCACATCAGATATTTCAATTATACTTTTTCCTTCACAAATCTTTGAATTACTCTAGACTGACCAATCAGTACTGTATCAGGCACTGGGTTATACACATTTTTGTCCATGGTGCTTTGTATCATCGATTCGATCAGTTAGATCAGAGATGAGTTTGTTCTTCGCGGCTTAGTGATGCGACCCCGCCCAGAGAACCTCGTCTCGAGACGAATCCGTTCAGTCGTTGAGCCAGGATCCTGTTGGGCAACGCTCGGCGAAGCGAGCGTACACACGATACAACACAGGCAGGAATAAACAGCAATGATTTACAAGGAGAGAGAACTTCATACATCATTGGTTCATAAATTTGAAGTTGAATATTACATTGCTTCAGAGTACGCAAAAGTTTTGAAAATGATAACAGCGGAAGACTTGAACGATTACAAACTCCGACACTCGGACTTAAGCAAAAGCACGCGCCGTGCCCAAGGGCATCATGCTACTAGCCACTTCAACAATTCACTGCGGCGACTCGCACAACTCCCACTGGAGGTTCCCGACCTCGGGGAGAGGCTCCTCCCAATGGAAGCTACCAGCTTGGTCCTGCATGACGGCGCCTGAAAAACCACATAACACTAACGCGTGAGCTTCTAAGAAGCTCAGCAAGACTTACCCGACAAAATGGCTGGCTACAGCCGACTCCTAGACATGAAGGCTGATGGGGGTGGGTTTATTGCAAAAAGGACTCGCAAGCCTGTACTACTCTTGTCAAATTTTAGCACAGGTTAAGTGATTAGAAAAATAAATTTAGTTAGCACTGAGCTAAGCAAACATAACAGGATCGACAATAGCAATATTAATCTTCATAATTCATTCTCATTGTGTCTCAACCTATTCTCTAGAATGTGACAGAGAGTTCAAGTAAGCTCATAGCTGAGAGCGACAGCGATTCGAACCGATTTTTATACCTCTGCAGGGTTAACCTAATTGTACGACATGTGCCTGTCCCAGACTCGCACGTGGCAACCGTTCACACCAGCTACTGCAACGTCAATTCCCTCCTATGCCTGCCTTAGCAGTGCCGCGTCCCACCAGACAACACGTCCCAGACGGTTTCTGTGAAGTTCCCACGCTGCCCACCCCAGATCTCCTCCTAGTCAGACACCGTAGGGCAGGTTCGACGTTGCACTCACTAGGCTACGTAGGTTTACCGGGGCCCATGACATCCAGCATACGATTAGTACGTTCAATACTTGCCCAGCTGTGCCACACGGATCAGACCAGACTACGGTCACCCTGGTCCTGGACCAGTCGCCGACCTACTGGTACCCAGGCTGACCCTCAATCTTTTATCTTTCTTACTCGTTGACAATCGTGTGGCACATCCCATGAAATAGTTTCATTCAATATCCTACTACTCGCGAGCAGCGTCCACTCTGCTCGACTTCTACCGGCAATTATCTGCTAAGCATAGCATACTAAGGGTATCTATACCAGCTATCATCAGGGTTTCCTATGGGAAACAAATGCAACTATGGTTTCAATCAACTCCTAGCACTTAATGCACAAACAAGACACACTGAGTTATAAAAGTAAAACTTTAAACAACGGTTGTGCACCGGGCTTGCCTGGTTCTTTTGAGCTGACGTTGACTTCTTCGGCGGGGGTCGAGGAACTCGGATCTGCAGCTACCTCGTGAGCGTCAGAATCTACATGATGCAGTAGGATTATGGTAAGTTCAATGAAAAAGAAACTTATTGTTATTATCAATAGTAATCTAGGGTTTAGATTGGTGACGCCTAGAATTAGGGTTAACCCTAATTACTCGACGTCGTCGATTAAATTAAATTCTTAATCTGTGAATGATGTTTAAAGAAATCTATTCAACTCTCATGAGGTGACTTTTAGTCGGCATGTTCAACAACTTCAACTTTAGTTAAGTTAATTCGACACTTTTCATCGGTTAAACATTATTTCATTCCTTCGGCTATTAAACTAGGGTTAAAATGAAAATTTTAATTCTTCCTCAAGATTATTTTTAGTTGGTAGCACTCTCTGGAATAAGCATTTTGGGCTTTGGGTGGGGCCTAGATGAGTCTTCTATATTTTATAAAAATTCATCAAAATTCCTATTTTTAAATTTATAAAATCAGAAAGCACTAGTAAACCTTAGAAAAAAATTATGAAATTTTATGTGGGCAATACTGAGGACCAGATCTAAAACTTTGCTTTTGGGTCTAACCTTATAAATGAACTTTACAATGTACTTTAAAAAATGGTATTTTAACTAGGCAGATTGAAGTATTTTAAAAGGGTTAGATGCCATTTCGTGGCCCTAAAATCTTCATAAAATTCCAGAGGGTGTGTAGTACCAGGGTGCATTTGTGGATCAAAATTTAGCCCTAGAATTGTTATATAATTCAAATTGCAATTCAAAAATAGAAAGGAGTGTTTCTAATTAATTCTGCAAATTTTTGGTCATTTGTTAAAAATTGTTTTAACAGAACATTAGTCCTCTTCACGAGGGTTCGAACAAATTTTGTTTTTCTATTTTTGGATTTTTCTATGAATTTCTAAGGATTTTACAAAACAGAGCAATAATCTGGAAAATAAATTGGAAAAAAGAAAAAACAGGGGATTGCGCCGGCGAGCTCCGGCGAGCCATTGCCGGCGGTGGGGTGGTCGCCGACGGTCGAACCTCGGCTTTCCACGATCGACTCGACACGATGAAGCTCGGCCACATGCTATTTATCAAGGTTTTGGCCGGGGAAGTGGTGCTCACCGTGGGGGGTCTCGGGGCGGCGGCGGTCGATGAAATTCCGGCGAACGGAGCTCAAATCCGGAGGGGGAAGAGTGCGGGAAGCTTCACGGGAGTGAGAGGGAGTGTTTTGTCAAGAGAATTGGAGCAGGGGATGGCCGGGAGACGGAGTTCACCGAGGAGGCGGTTGCGGCGGCTATGGCGGGCGGCAGCCAGGGCAGAGGAAAGAATGCTTCGCGCGTGGAAGGAAGAAATGGAGGGGGAGGGGGAGCTGGGGAGGAGGCGCACCAATTTAAAGGAAAACCGGGGTAGGGGAGTAGGGGGAGGAAATGCCGGCATGGCCGGCCATTTCTCCGGTCGGCTCGGGCGGCGCGACAGTAAAGGAGGGGCGGCGTCCGAGGGAGAAAGGAAGAGAGAGGGAGAGAGAGAGAGAGAGAGCTAGAGAGAAAGAGAGCGACGGGGGGGGGGGGGGGGCGTCGGGCAAGGAGTGAATGCGATGTGCGGAAGGAGGCCGTGTCGGGCGGCGCATGCCCTGCCGCCCGCCGCTCGGTCGGGCGGGCGGCGGGCACTGTAGCCCGCCCGGCACAACAAAATTATTATTATTATTTTTCTACAGTTCAAGCTGGAAATAAATTCAGTGAATTGGCGCACTTCCCCAGCTCAAAAAATTTTTGAAAATTTTTGTACAAGCTCAGGAATTTATTTGGAGCACTTTTCTTTTAGGGTTGAATTCATGATTTGGCATCTAAATATTCTTGAATTTCCAAGTTGATTATAGCTTGTGTGAATTTTTCAGAGGTCTAAATCCTTTCCAAAAATCTTGAATTATTTCCCAAAATTCTATTTTGAAGTGTAATTAATTGTTATGTAAAAATATGGCTAGTGTTCTGTGGAAATTTGAACAGCCATGAGTTAGGGTTTAGATTTGGTCCCCGTTAACAGGATTTCGACAGAGCTGTTGAAATTTTCCGACCCTAGTCATAATGTTCTGTTGTTTACCAAAATTTTTGTAGTGATCTTCTTGGAGCATTCTAAACATTATTCCTTACTACTTCTAGCGTTGATTTTGCTTCTAAGAGTGAATTGTTGCCGATTAGGGTTTATAGTTGTCGATTTTTGCCCTGGTGACACCTGGGGTGTCACAGCCCTCCCCCCTAAAAGAAATCGCGTCCCGAGATTTAAGGAGAGGGTTAGGATAGGCATAGGTACCTAGGGGTTTGGGAGTAGCTCGGGGTAGTGCGTTTGAAGAAACTCTGCAGATTCCCACGTGGCTTCGTCTTCCGTGTGGTTGCTCCACAGAACCTTGTAAAACTTGAGCGTCGGTCTTCTAGTAACCCGTTCTTTCTCATCCAGTATCCGGATTGGGCGCTCTGGGTAGGTTAAGTCTGGTTGTAATTCTTCTACTTCTTGAATCACTTGGTCTAGGGGTGCCTTTAGACATTTCTTCACCCGGGATACGTGAAAGACGTTATGCACTCCTGATAATCTTTCTGGCAGTTCCACTTGATAGGCCACGGGTCCGCACTTGGCTATGATAGGATATGGACCTATGTATCGGGGTGCTAACTTGTCTCTGATCCCGAACCGTTGAACTCCCTTCATTGGTGAGACTCGTAGGTAGACATAGTCTCCTACCTCGAAGGTCAATGGTCTACGCCTTTTATCTGCATAGCTCTTCTATCTTGACTTGGCGGCCTTCAGATTTGCTTGTATAACCCGTACTTTCTCTTTAGCCTGCTGCACTAGGTTTGGGCCCAATATGACTCTTTCGCCTGCTTCTGACCAGTTGAGTGGGGTTCTGCAACTACGGCCGTAAAGTGCTTCAAAAGGGGACATCTGTGGCTTGGTAGCTTGTTGTTGTATGAGAACTCTGCCAATGATAGATAAGTGTCCCATCCTTTACCATGCTCCAAAACACAAGCTCGAAGCATGTCTTCCAGTATTTGGTTCACTCTTTCCGTCTGACCGTCAGTCTGAGGGTGGTAGGCTGAGCTGTGGATGAGCCTGGTTCCTAGTGACTGGTGGAGTTGTTTCTAAAATCGACCGGTGAACTGGGTACCCCGGTCGGAGATGATTGTCTTGGGCACTCTATGTAGACAGACTATCCGGTCAATGTATAGTTCTGCGTACTTCTTCATTCTATAGTTGGTACTGACAGGTATGAAGTGAGCGGACTTTGTCAGGCGATCCACGATTACCCAGATGGAGTTATGCTGTCGAGCGGTGGTGGGTAGCCCAACAATGAAGTCCATGCTGATGTCTTCCCATTTCCATGACGGAATGCTCAAAGGTTGCGACAACCCTGCGCCCTTCAGATGGTCGGCCTTTACTCTGCGGCAGGTGTCACATTCTGCTACATACTGAGCGATTTCTCTCTTCATCCTTGTCCACCAAAACTTCTTTCGCAGGTCCTGATACATCTTGTTACTGCCAGGATGAATGGAGTACTTGGATAAATGAGCTTCGTCCATGATCTTCTTTCGGAGCTCGTGATCCTTCGGCACTACTAGTCTGTTCTTGAACCACAAAACTCCTTCTTCGTCCTCATGGAAGCACTGCATCTTCTTTTCTTGCAGTCCTAATCTGATCTTCTCCATGCCCTTATCAAGCTTCTGGGCCTTGGCTACCTCATCTCTAAGTGTTGGCACTAAGGCTAGGTTGTAGAGGGCTCCGTGGGGTAGAATCCTTACGGCTGGCTCTAGTTCTTCGGTTGCAACTCCCTGATCCAAGTAGTGGCAATGGGCGTTTCTGCTCAACGCGTCTGCAACCACATTAGCCTTGCCCGGATGGTAGTGGATCTCTATCTCGTAGTCCTTGATTAATTCTATGACACGACCCGCCCAGAAAACCTCGTCTCGGGACGGATCTGGTCAGTCGTTCAGCCAGGATCCTGTTGGGCAACGCTCGGCGAAGCGAGCGTACACATGATACAACACAGGCAGGGATAAACAGCAATAATTTACAAGAAGAGAGAACTTAATACATCATTGGTTCATAAATTTTGAAGTCGAATATTACATTGTTTCAGAGTACGCAAGCGTTTTGAAAACGATAACAGCGGAAGACTAGAACGATTACAACTCCGACGCTCGGACTTAAGCAAAAGCACGCGCCGTGCCCACGGGCGTCATGCTACTAGCCACTTCAACATTTCACTGCGGCGACTCGCACAACTCCCACTAGAGGTTCCCGAACTCGGGGAGCGGTTCCTCCCAATGGAAGCTACCTGCTGGTTCCTGCATGACGGCGCCTGAAAACCACAAAACGCTAACGCGTGAGCTTCTAAGAAGCTCAGCAAGACTTACCCGACAAAAGTGGCTGACTACAGCTGACTCCTAGACATGCTGGCTGACTCGGGTGGGTTTGCTTGCAAAAGGACTCGCAAGCCTATACTACTCTTGTCATTTTTAGCACCAGATTAAGTGATTTAGGAATATAAATTTAGTTAGCACTAAGCTAAGCAAACATAACAGGAGTAATAATAGCATTAGTAATAATCATAATTCATTCTCGTTGTGTCTCAACCTATTTACTAAAATGTGACAGAGAGTTCAAGTAAGCTCATAGCTGAGAGCGACAGCGATTCGAACCGATTTTTATACCACTGCAGGGTTAACCTAATCGTACGACACGTGCGTGTCCCAGACTCGCACGTGGCAACCGTTCACACCAGCTCCTGCAACGTCAATTCCCTCCTACGCCTGCCTTAGCAGCGCCGCGTCCCACCAGACAACACGTCCCAGACGGTTCCTGTGGAGTTCCCACGCTGCCCACCCCAGATCTCCTCCTAGTCAGACACCGTAGGGCAGGTTCAACGTTGCAATCACTAGGCTACGTAGGTTTACCGAGGCCCATAACACCCAGCATACGATTAGTACATTCAATACTTGCCCAGCTGTGCCACACGGATCAGACCAGACTACGGTCACCCTGGTCCCGGACCAGTCGCCGATCTACTGGTACCCAGTCTGACCCTCAATCTTTTATCTTTCTTACTCATTGACAATCGTGTGGCACATCTCAGGAAATAGTTTCATTCGATATCCTACTCGCGAGCAGCGTCCACTCTGCTCGACTTCTACCGGCAACTATCCGCTAAGCATAGCATACTAAGGGTATCTATACAAGCTACCGTCAGGGTTTCCTATGGGAAACAAATGCAACTATGGTTTCAATCAACTCCTAGCACCTAATGCACAAACAAGACACACTGAGTTGTAAAAGTAGAACTTTAAAATTCGGTTGTGCACCGGGGCTTGCCTGGTTCCTCTGAGCTGACGTTGACTTCTTCGGCGGGGGTCGAGGAACTCGGATCCGCAGCTACGTCGTGAGCATCAGAATCTACATGATGCAGTAGGATTATGATAAGTTCAATGAAATAGAAACTTATTATTATTATTAATAGTAACCTAGGGTTTAGATTGGCGACGCCCAGAATTAGGGTTAACCCTAATTACTCGACGCCGTTAATTAAATTAAATTCTTAATCTGTGAATAATGTTTAAAGAAGTCTATTAAACTCCCATGAGGTGACTTTTAGTTGGTATGTTCATCAACTTCAACTCCAGTTAAGTTAATTCGACACTTTTCATCGGTTAATATTATTTAATTACTTCGGCTATTAAACTAGGGTTAAAATGAAGATTTTAATTCTTCCTCAATATTATTTTTAGTTGGTAGTACTCTCTGGAATAAGCATTTTGGGCTTTGGGTGGGGCCTAGATGAATTTTCTATATGTTATAAAAATTCATCAAAGTTCCTGTTTATAGATCTTGTAAAATCAGAAAGCACTAGTAAACATTAGAATAAAATTATGAAACTTTATGTGAGCATTCCAGAGCACCAGATGCACAACTTTGCTTTTGGGTCTAACCTTATAAATGACTTTTACAATGCACTTTAGAAAATGGTATTTAAACTAGGCAGATTGAGGTTATCTAATAGGGTTAGATGCCATTTCGTGTTCCTAAAATCTTCATAACATTCCAGAGGGTGTGTAGTACCATGGTGTACTTGTAGATCAAAGGTTAGCTCTAGAATTGCTCTATAATGCAATTTAAAATTCAAAAACAGAAGGAGTGTTTATAATTAATTCTGCAAATGTTTGATCATTTGTTAAAAAGTGCTTTAACAGAAAATTAGTACTTTTCACGGGGGTTCTAGAAAATTTTGGTTTGGCATTTTTGGATCTTCCTGTTATTTTCTAGGGTTTTTAGAAGAGAGAGCAATAATCTGGAGAATAAATAGGAAAAAGGAAAAAACAGGGGACTGTCTCCGGTGAGCTCCGGCGGCCAATTCCCGATGATGGGGTGGTCGCCGGCCGTCGAACCTTGGCTTTCTACGATATACTAGACACGACAAAGCTCGGAAACATGATATTGATCAAGGTCTTGGCCGGGATAGGGGGTCTCACCGTGGGGGTGTCTCGGGGCGGCGGCGGTGAGCGAAATTCCGACGATGGGGGCTTGAATCCGGAGGATGGAGGGTTCTGTGAGCTTCACGAGGTGGAGAGGAACTGATTTGGTGAAGGAATTTGATTGAAATTAGTCAGGGGTGGCGTTTCATCGTGGAGGCGGCAATGGCGTCGGTGGGCGGCGGCCGGGGCAGAGGAAGGGCTTGCTTGCGCGGGGAAGAGAAAGGGAGAGGGAGGGGGAAGCTGGGGAGGGATTGCGCGCCATTTATAGGAGGGCCGGGGTAGGGGGAGTAGCAGAGCAGGGGGGCGGAGGCCGGCGCAATGGGGCGGCGTCGGGCGGCTCGGGCGGCGGAGCAGAGAAAAGAGAGGGAGGGAGAGAGCTAGAGAGAGAGAGGGCGAGGGAGTGAGGAGGTAGGGGGTGCCGGCAACGGAGTGAAACGGCGACATGCCACAGGGGGCCGTGTCGGGCGGGTATGGCCGGGCGGCTGCGGTGACCTGCCGCGCCGTGTTGTCGGACGGGCGGGGCACTGTAGCACGCCCGTCAACAGTTTTATTTTTTTTTCATTAAGGCTGGAAGGTAATTCAATGAATTGGCACACTTCCCGAGCTCAAAAAATTTTGAGAATTTTTGTACAAGCTCAGGAATTTATTTGGAATACTTTTCATTTAAGGTTCAAGTCATGATTTGGTCTCTACAAATTCTTGAATTTCTAAGTTGATTATAGCTTGTGTGAATTTTTAAGAGGTCTAAATCTTTTCCAAAAATCTTGAATAATTTCCCAAAATTCCATTTTGAAGTGTACTTAATTGTTATGTAAAACTATGGTTAGGGTTCTGTGGAAATTTTGATGGTCAAGAGTTAGGGTTTGGATTTCTTTCTGTTAACGAGATTTCGACACTGTCCGAGTATCTCCACAAAGCCTCTGCGTCCCGATTTCTTGGTGACGTAGGTAGGGGTGGAGTCCTCAACACCTATCTCCGCGAGCCCATGCTTGATCGTGTTGTCATCCATCTGCAACACAGAGATGAACAATATTTTATCAATCAGAAGCCACATGTTGACACATAGTTCAAAGCATGCTAAATCTTCCGATACATAAAATATTTTTCATCCCTGCGTAAAAAGGTGATCCAAGTTGGTCACTAAGGATGCTAATCTAGCGACAGCCGATTTGCCCAAGGTGCTTTACCATCTAAGTTGACCTGTCAAGGAGACAATCTTCTCATCGAGGAAAATACTGGGAAGGCTCAACGGTATACAAGGGTTTTACTCCAACTCGGTTGATGCCACGCCATCTCTAAGGGAGGAAGGTATCCAGGTTAACTTTTTACTTTCTGTTGATGTTACAGCTATTATTGATGGAATTTTTGCTCCTGGATGGTTTTAGTATAAGTTTGAAGGATTTTAACATTTCTTCATGCAATGCAATCCTACATCGGCCTATACGTCCTCACAAAGTAAAAAGAATACGCGTCGGCGGTGGCAGAATCGCACTCAAGTTAGCCGTTACTACACGTTTCTTACGATATCGTGGTTAGCGTACCTGCAGAAAATGACATCACAGGCAGTTCAATATGAATATATATCAAAAGTAAAAACAACAACCCATATCATTGCCATATGGGTTGCCCCGAGTAGGTCACGTACGGGGATCACGTGTCCGACCTTCCCTGCACGGCGACAGACTGCACTTTACCTCAGGCAGCGGAGGTATGAGAGTGTTCTGCAAAACTGAAGTCGTGAGGAACAAACTCATCTCGTGTGCCAAAGACACAAGACTCCACTGTTGCGAAGGTCTGCATTCGCAACAGGTCCGTAACCCACACCTCGTACGGTAGAGGGCCGCTTCTCTCCCTAAACGGCAAGGGGGCGTACTATGTTACAGCGAACATAATACCTCCTTTTATACCATCATGGTATAGAACGCTACTGTTGCTGACGCAACAGGGATTTCTCGACCTTTCACCGCAGTCGAGCGGCGTACCTTACCTTGCTTACCTGAGCGTAGGTGCGTCGTTACAGAAAAGTAAATCTAGACTGGTTTTAGTTAGCTC
This sequence comes from Oropetium thomaeum, assembly GCA_001182835.1. Classification (NCBI taxonomy): domain Eukaryota; kingdom Viridiplantae; phylum Streptophyta; class Magnoliopsida; order Poales; family Poaceae; genus Oropetium; species Oropetium thomaeum. The sequence goes on along the minus strand of LFJQ01000009.1, from coordinate 1,059,894 downwards.
CTACACTAGGTTAGCTTGCCACCTGATAACCTATTAACTAATATTGGTACAGGTAGCCCGATGTAGCTGCTATGCTTAAGATTTCTCCTCGGTAGAAGTCGAGCAGATTGGACACTGCTCGCGATATGTTAGTAATTGATTGAAACTTCCATTTTTGCTAGAGAATCATTTAGCAGGCTCAGGTTTAATGGAAAGAAATCGGGGTCAGACAAAGAATGATAGGAAAGCAACAGACCGGGGTTCTGTATGCGGTAGCTCTGCCTGATCCGTGGGGCACAGTTGGTTGAGTATTGAATGTACTGCTCACATGCTGGAACTATGGGAACCAGTAAACCTAGGTAGCCTAGAGACGGCAAAGCTGAACCTACCTTACGGTGTCTGATTGGCGGCGGTCTGGGGTGAACAGTGTGTGAACTCCATAGGTACCGTCCGGAACGGGTGATCTGGTGGGACGCGGCACTGTTAAGGTAGCGTAAGAGGGAATTAGCTTTGCCAGATCTGGAGCGAACGGTTGCTACGTGCGGTCTGGGACGCGCACGTGTCGTGTGACCAGGTTAACCCTGAAGGTGTAAATCGTTTCGAACCGCTGACACTCTCAGTCTAGAGTTTACTCAATCTCTCTATCGCATATGTTAAGAAGTGAAACGAGGGAAGAATGATATTCATGATGTGATGCTTATGCAAATCATTGTTTGTCAACATGATTGTTTAGTTACAGCGCCTACTAAAGTTTATTCTTCTCAAAACTTAATCTGAGCTAAAACTTGAAAATAGGAGGCTACTTAGTAAGGCGTGTCTTTTTGCAACTGTCCTACCTAGAGTCAGCCGTGCATGTCTAGGTGTCGGCTGTAGACAGCCATGTTGACGGGTCAGACTTGCTGAGCTTCTTAGAAGCTCATGCTTTGCAACTTGTGGTTTTCAGGAGGGTTCGATGCGACCGGTGGTAGTGGTGACCAGTTCTGGGAGGAGTCGTCCCCTGGCTGGGGCATCTTCCAGTGGGAGTCGCTTGAGTAGCCGCTGCTTGTGTGTGGCTAGTAGCAGGGAGCCGTTGGGCAAGGCCCTTGCTTTTGCTTAGAGTCAGAGTCGGAGTCTGTATCTTCATCTTCCGCTTTCGTTTGAGGACTGTAATCGTTTGCGCTGTTTACAAAAACTGTTCCTGTAAAGCTAAACTCTATAATATCACTCATGTAATACTTTTCTTCTGTCTGTAATCCGTGCTTTTTATTGCGTATGTTGTACCCTATGAATGTTCGCTTCGACGAACGTCGTCCAGAATGGATCCCGGGAGGAGGATCTCCCCCGTTTCAGGGGCGGTCCGCCACAGCTGGTATCAGAGCCATTCTGGGATGGGTACGACCTTTTCAGGGCATATTTTTGAAAATCGCGTGCGAGTGAGCAACGTGCCCTAGTAGAACTAGGTTGTATCAGGTGGCAAGCTAACCTAGTGTAGGGTCTAACAAAACCCAGTTAGATTCATCTTTCTGTAACGACGCACCTACGCTAAGGTAAGTGAAGTAAGGTACGCCGCTCGACTGCGGTGAAAGGTCGAGAAATTCCTGTTGCATCAGCAACAGTAGCGTTCCGTACCTTGGTGGTATGGAAGGAGGTATTAGGTTCGTTGTAACCTAGTACACCCCCTTGCCGTTTAGGGAGAGAAGCGGACCTCTACCGTACAAGGTGTGGGTTATGGACCTGTTGTGAATGCAGACCTTCGCAACAGTGGCGTCTTGTGTCTGTGGCACACAAGAGATGAGTTTGTTCTTCGCGGCTTAGTGACGCGACCCCGCCCAGAGAACCTCGTCTCGAGACGGATCCGTTCAGTCGTTGAGCCAGGATCCTGTTGGGCAACGCTCGGCGAAGCGAGCGTACACACGATACAACACAGGCAGGAATAAACAGCAGATTTACAAGGAGAGAGAACTTAATACATCATTGGTTCATAAATTTGAAGTTGAATATTACATTGCTTCAGAGTACGCAAAAGTTTTGAAAACGATAACAGCGGAAGACTAGAACGATTACAACTCCGACGCTCGGACTTAAGCAAAAGCACGCGCCGTGCCCAAGGGCGTCATGCTACTAGCCACTTCAACAATTCACTGCGGCAACTCGCACAACTCCCACTGGAGGTTCCCGACCTCGGGGAGAGGCTCCTCCCAATGGAAGCTACCAGCTTGGTCCTGCATGATGGCACCTGAAAAACCACATAACGCTAACGCGTGAGCTTCTAAGAAGCTCAGCAAGACTTACCCGACAAAATGGCTGGGTACAGCCGATTCCTAGACATGAAGGCTGATGGGGATGGGTTTATTGCAAAAAGGACTCGCAAGCCTGTACTACTCTTGTCAAATTTTAGCACAGGTTAAGTGATTAGAAAAATAAATTTAGTTAGCACTGAGCTAAGCAAACATAACAGAATCAACAATAGCAATATTAATCTTCATAATTCATTCTCATTGTGTCTCAACCTATTCTCTAGAATGTGACAGAGAGTTCAAGTAAGCTCATAGCTGAGAGCGACAGCGATTCGAACCGATTTTTATACCTCTGCAGGGTTAACCTAATCGTATGACACGTGCGTGTCCCAGACTCGCACGTGGCAACCGTTCACACCAGCTACTGCAACGTCAATTCCCTCCTACACCTGCCTTAGCAGCGCCGCGTCCCACCGGACAACACGTCCCAAATGGTTTCTGTGGAGTTCCCACACTGCCCACCCCTGATCTCCTCCTAGTCAGACACCGTAGGGCAGGTTCGACGTTGCACTCACTAGGCTACGTAGATTTACTGGGGCCCATGACACCCAGCATACGATTAGTACGTTCAATACTTGCCCAGCTGTGCCACACGGATCAGACCAGACTACGGTCATCCTGGTCTCGGACCAGTCGCCGACCTACTGGTACCCAGTCTGACCCTCAATCTTTTATCTTTCTTACTCATTGACAATCGTGTGGCACATCTCAGGAAATAGTTTCTGTGACACCCCAGGTGTCACCAGGGCCTAAATCGACAACTTAAAACCCTAATCGACAAGATCTCACACCTAAAAGCAAAATTAACAATGGGAGCAGGTGCAATGTTGTTTGAAATGCCCCAAAGGAACTCTACGAAAAATTTTGATAATCCACAGAACCCAATTACTAGGTTCAGAAAGTTTCCACCCGCAGTGTCGAAAACCTTATTCTTGGGAAGAAATTAAACCCTAACGAGTGACCTATCAAATTTCCCACAACACCCTCGCTATATTTTTGCATAACAATTAAGTTCACTTCAAAATAGAATTTTGGAGATTTATTCAAGATTTTTAGATAAGGTTTAAACCTTTTTAAAATTCATATAAACTAAATTGGACTCAAAAATTTGGGAAATTTTGGGAGCCGATTCAGAACTCGAACCCTAAATAAAAAGTGTTCCAAATAAATTTCTGAGCATACACAAAAATTTTCAAAATTTTCTTATCTGGGGAGGTAGGGTTTTCAATCAAATACAGCTGGGACTTGTAGCAATTGATTCAAACGACAACAGGCTGACGGGCTACAGTGTTGCCCGCCCCCGACGCCCAATCCGCCGAGCGGCAGCGCGCCTCCTCCGCCGGCCGGCTCACCTTTCCGCACCCAGCTTTCAAAGCGTCGAGCAAGGATCTCGCCGAATCTCCTCCCTCCCCTCTGTTTCCTCTCTCTCTCCCCGTCTTGTCTTCGCTGCCGCACGCCAATTTGCCGCGCGGCAGAGCCTCTGCGGCAAGCCACCGCCCCGCCGGCCCAATCCGCCACCCCTCTCTGTTTCCCCCTCCCAATCTCTCCCCACGACACTTAAAGGAGTGCGCTGAACCCTCCTACTACTTTCCCCGCGCTCAATTTCGCTCCTCGACGCGCCACTACTGTTTTCCCTCACTCGGTTGCCGCCGTCGCCATTGCCGCCGAAGGGAGGCTCACGGTGAGTCCACCCTTCCGGCCATTCTCCACCATTCTAACCTTGCCTAACCTGTTTCCCTCGCTCCGGCACAGCTTCCGGTTGATCAAGCTCCCCTCCCGTTGCTCCCTCAGCCCGGAACGCTCCGATCGTCCTCCCCGGCAACAGGAACGCCGCCCCGACCGTCAACCTTCAAATTCCTCTTCACGGTACGACCATTCTGCAATTCCTCCATCCGGCTCCACCCTCTCGTCCCTGTGATTGGTTTTGATAAGTATTCGGCCACAGAAACTCGCCGGCGACGACGGAATTCTTGCGCCGCCGTCAGTTTCCCCTTCTGCCGAGCCACGCTCACCGTCGACAGCCCTCCCCGGTGAGTAATCGTGGTCATCCTCCTGATGCCGGTCTTCCTCATGATTCCTAGATGGTGTAGGAGAAGCCCTAGCCCCTACCGTGCATCGCCGCACCGCCGCGAGGTCGCCGGAGCCTCTCCCGAGAGCGTCGTCGCCGCGCGCTAGGTTTCCCCGCACCCCGCCGGTCTTCGTGGTGGTGCCGTGACTCCCCGTGACGTGTCGAACCTTTCTCCGCTCACCCCCATCGCCGGCGAGCACCCTCCCACCGGAATTTCCCCGCCGGAGCTCGTCAGGGTTCGCCGCCCCTGTTCTGCCCTAGATAGCCGGATTATTCATATTTTCCTAATCAAATGTCCTGTCTTGTGAAATGCCAAACAAATCACAGAAACCTCCAAAAATTCCAAACTAAAATTTGTTAGAAACCTCGTGAAATGAACTAATTTTCTGTTGAAACACTTTTTCCCAAAATGACCAATATTTTCAGGAATATTAAGAACAATCTTTTCTGTTTTTAAATTTTAATTTAAATTGTAGAGCAATGCTAGGCTCAAATTTGATCTATAAATATGGAATAACAGTAGGCATCCTCTGGAATTTTATGGGGATTTTAGGACCACCTAAGTGCATGTAACCTATTTAAGATACTTCATTCTGCCTAACTAATTTACATTTTTCTAAAATATATTATAAAAGTACTCCAAAAAGTTAAACCCAAAAACAGAAATTTAGTTTTGATGCTCATGAGTGGCTACATAAAATTTCATAATTTTACTCCAAGATTTAATAATTATTTCTGATTTTACCATTTTAAATATCAGAAACTTTGTTGAATTTTTATAAAATCTAGAAAATTCATCTAGACCTCAACCAAATTTAAAAGTTCATATTTTAGAGAGCACTATCAACTAAAAATAAATTTTAGTACAAATAAAAATGTTCATTTCGACCCTAAGATTAATAATCGTAGTATATTAAATAATTATTCTCCGAAGAAAAGGGGCCGATCGATCTCAACCTAAAATTTGAATTTAGTCTAATTCAGGGAATATGACCAATTGCACATCAAATAGTGAGAAATTGACTAAATGCCCGGGAACCCCATTCATTAAGTCAAACATATTTAAACCAGTTGCGTCGAAGAATTTAGGGTTAACCCTAATTTCTAAACGTCGCCGACTGAAACCTAGAATACTTCTTAATAAAAACATTATGTTATCAATCCTTTGAACTTCTCATAATCTTAATCATAATGTATCATGTAGATTCCGAAGCACGTGAGGTGACTGCAGAGCCCGATTCCTCCACTCCCGCAGAAGAAGTCGATCGCGAAGCCGAAGAACCAGGCAAGCCCCGGTGCACAACCATTATTTAAGCTTTTCCTTTTATAACTCAGTATGGTTGATTGTGCATTAAGTTGTTAGGAGTTGATTGAAACCTTAGTTGCATTTGTTTCCCTTAGAAAACCCTATCGGTAGTTGGTATAGATACCCCTTAGTATGCTATGCAAGTATTGCCGGTAGAAGTCGAACAGAGTGGACGCTGTTCGCGAAAGGTAGGATATTGCATGACACTACTACTTGATACATTATGACACCTGATGAGGAAATAATTAAAGAAGGATAAAAGTTTGAGGGTCAGACAGGATACCAATTAGGTCGACGACTGGACCGGGTCCAGGGTGACCGTAGACCTGTCTGATCCGTGTGGTCCGAGACTGATCGAGTGTTGAACGTACTGGTCGTATGCTGGGTGTAATGGGGCCCAGTAAACCTACGTAGCCTAGTGATTGCAACGTCGAACCTGCCCTACGGTGTCTGACTAGGAGGAGATCTGGGGTGGGCAGCGTGGGAACTCCACAGAAACTGTCTGGGACGTGTTGTCTGGTGGGATGCGGCACTGCTAAGGCAGACGTAGGAGGGAATTGACGTTGCAGGAGCTGGTCCACTCTGCTCGACTTCTACCGGCAACTATCCGCTAAGCATAGCATACTAAGGGTATCTATACAAGCTACCGTCAGGGTTTCCTATGGGAAACAAATGCAACTATGGTTTCAATCAACTCCTAGCACCTAATGCACAAACAAGACACACTGAGTTGTAAAAGTAGAACTTTAAAATTCGGTTGTGCACCGGGGCTTGCCTGGTTCCTCTGAGCTGACGTTGACTTCTTCGGCGGGGGTCGAGGAACTCGGATCCGCAGCTACTTCGTGAGCGTCAGAATCTACATGATGCAGTAGGATTATGGTAAGTTCAATGAAAAAGAAACTTATTGTTATTATCAATAGTAATCTAGGGTTTAGATTGGTGACGCCTAGAATTAGGGTTAACCCTAATTACTCGACGCCGTCGATTAAATTAAATTCTTAATCTGTAAATGATGTTTAAAGAAATCTATTCAACTCTCATGAGGTGACTTTTAGTTGGCATGTTCAACAACTTCAACTTTAGTTAAGTTAATTCGACACCTTTCATCGGTTAAACATTATTTCATTCCTTCGGCTATTAAACTAGGGTTAAAATAAAAGTTTTAATTCTTTCTCAAGATTATTTTTTGTTAGTAGCACTCTCTGGAATAAGCATTTTGGGCTTTGGGTGGGGCCTAGATGAATTTTCTATATTTTATAAAAATTCATCAAAATTCCTGTTTTTAAATCTTATAAAATCAGAAAGCACTAGTAAACCTTAGAAAAAAAATTATAAAATTTTATGTGGGAAATTCTGAGCACCAGATCTAAAACTTTGCTTTTGGGTCTAACCTTATAAATGACCTTTACAATGTACTTTAGAAAATGGTATTTTAACTAGGCAGATTGAAGTATTTTAAAAGGGTTAGATGCCATTTCGTGGTCCTAAAATCTTCATAAAATTCCAGAGGGTGTGTAGTACCAGGGTGCATTTGTGGATCAAAATTTTGCCCTAGCATTGTTCTATAATTCAAATTACAATTCAAAAACAGAAAGGAGTGTTTCTAATTAATTCTGCAAATTTTTGGTCATTTGTTAAAATGTGTTTTAATCTATTTTTCGAGTTTTCTATGAATTTCTACGGATTTTACAAAACAGAGCAGTAATCTAGAATATAAATTGGAAAAAAGAAAAAACAGGGGATTGCGCCGGCGAGCTCCGGCTAGCCATTGCCGGCGGTGGGGTGGTCGCCGACGGTCGAACCTCAGCTTTCCACGATCTACTCGACACGACGAAGCTCGGCCACATGATATTTATCAAGGTTTTGGCCGGGGAAGTGGTGCTCACCGTGGGGGGTCTCGGGGCGGTGGCGGTCGATGAAATTCCGGCGAACGGAGCTCAAATCCGGAGGGGGAAGAGTGCGGGAAGCTTCACGGGAGTGAGAGGGAGTGTTTTGTCGAGAGAATTGGAGCGGGGGATGGCCGGGAGACGGAGTTCATCGAGGAGGCGGTTGCGGCGGCTATGGCAGGCGGCGGCCGGGGCAGAGGAAAGAATGCTTCGCGCGTGGAAGGAAGAAATGGAGGGGGAGGGGGAGCTAGGGAGGAGGCGCACCAATTTAAAGGAAAACCGGGGTAGGGGAGTAGGGGGAGGAAATGGCGGCATGGCCGGCCATTTCTCCGGTCGGCTCGGGCGACGCGGCAGTAAAGGAGGGGCGGCGTCCGAGGGAGAAAGGAAGAGAGAGGGGGAGAGAGAGAGCTAGAGAGAGAGAGAGCGAGGGGGGGGGGCATCGGGCAAGGAGTGAATGCGATGTGCGGAAGGAGGCCGTGTCGGGCGGCGCATGCCCTGCCGCCCGCCGCTCGGTCGGGCGGGCGGCGGGCAGTGTAGCCAGCCCGGCACAACAAAATTATTATTATTATTTTTTTCTACAGTTCAAGCTGGAAAGAAATTTAATGAATTGGCACACTTTCCCAGCTCAAAAATTTTTGAAAATTTTTGTACAAGCTCAGGAATTTATTTGGTGCACTTTTCTTTTAGGGTTCAAGTCATGATTTGGCCTCTAAAAAGTCTTGAATTTCCAAGTTTATTATAGCTGGTGTGAATTTTTCAGAGGTCTAAATTCTTTCCACAAATCTTGAATTATTTCCCAAAATTCTATTTTGAAGTGTACTTAATTGTTATGTAAAAATATGGCTAGTGTTCTGTGGAAATTTGAACAGCCATGAGTTAGGGTTTAGATTTGGTCCCTGTTAACACGATTTCGACAGTGCTGTTGAAATTTTCCGACCCTAGTCATAATGTTCTGTTGTTTACCAAAATTTTTGTAGTGATCTTCTTGGAGCATTCTAAACATTATTCCTTATTACTTCTAGCGTTGATTTTGCTTCTAAGAGTGAATTGTTGCCGATTAGGGTTTATAGTTGTCGATTTTTGCCCTAGTGACACCTGGGGTGTCACACTTAGGTCTCGCGGAACACTCTCCCTCACCTGCAGCCTTCCACAGGGCGCAAACGTGGAATTTTGGAGCGGAGGACTTAAATTACGGAAAATTGTCTCTGGTAGGATTCGAACTCGAGACCTCTGGCTCTGATACCATATTGAGTTTCATATACCTAACCAGTTCACTCAAAAGGCTAAGCTCAAAAGAAAAGGAGAACAATTCACTTATACTTCAACAGGATGACATCTTCTAAAAAACACTTTGACATATATAGGATCGACTTGGCGCAAGGACGAGTACTGAGCTAAAGGTACAATCAGATCAGCCGTTTATGGCTGAACTGCTGCAGTCCTTAGTTGAAATACTATAGTAGACAGTTACAACAGCCACAGCTGCAATGACTCTAGCCTGATTCGAACACACCCTAAGTACACACGAACCGTACCGCGGCATGCATGAAGAGGCAAAGGGCAGCGAAGGTCTTGACTCTTGAGCCTGTGTTGTATGGCCACCAATGGCCGCACGCCAGTCGGATCATTTAATTCTCAGCAACGACATGTAGTACACCGTACCGGCCGGGGGGGAGGAAGATGTGCTGCAGAGTGCAGAGCTTGCCATGAGTCTATGATGAGCACGGCCACGCCACTGGTTATACACTGGTAACATCGATTCAGATGTTTTCACTTATAAGTACTACACGAGCTACCAGTTGACACTTGCTCTGTCTCACGATAGATGATGTTTTGAAAATAATCATGAGAATTAAAAAAAGTTAGTAGAGGTAGTTACAAGAACACGAGAATGAAAGGTAGAGATAGAAAATGTAGCAGTATGAAGCATGACAAGAGGTGTATTTTAAAAAAAACTTAAAATATGTATATTATTAAGTATTTTGAGATGGAGGAAGTACCTGTTAATAGAGAAATGAGGAATGTTTTTTGGGCCATTTTAATTTGCGTGGAACATTAGCGATCCAGACAATTATGAATGATGACGCAATGTGAAAAACACTTGAAATGATGCTCAACTTATATGAGGACACTGTGATGGCAGCCCAACATGACCGCCAGGCTCTGGGACGAGCTCGTAGGGAGCTAGCACGAACCCCAGGGGAAACTGGGAGCATGGGGAGCAGGAACAATGAACTGTGTGTTCGTTGTGATGCCCGGGCACAACGCATTACCGAGCTAGAGCATCTTGCGACAGCTAGGCTTACCCTGGTGCATGCCAGGAATGCTGATTGCAACGCTCTGCTGGAGCAGATCCACCAGCTGGAGATTACACGAGATGAGGCTCTGCAGGCAGTCGAGAACCTCGTTCATGAGAATCACCACCTGCAGCACCATATTGCTGGGCTCTTAGAGGCACAGCAACAGCAGCTTCCGCCACCAGCCGGTGAGGACGCGCCTGAGTCAGAAGTGTCTGACCCAGATGTGACGGGCCACGAGTCCGATGAGGAGCAGGGCAGTGGAGGTGACGCCAACCCCTAGGGTTGTGACTCTGTAGGCTCGCTGGTTGGCAACGTGTGTTAGTTGTATAACTGAATGGTGTCTGGCTGGTAGTAGTGTGTTTCGATTGTATCTCTTAGGTGTGGTTTACCATGGTAGCGCTATGTTGTAGTCTGATGTAAGTCTGGAGTGCATGACAATGGGGGTTGTAATACGGGTACCGATGTATTGTCATGATTTTGGGAAAATGAATGCAGTTTGTTTCTATGTGCATACTATGTGTGTGACATATGTACATTCTTTTGTTGTACCATGGTAAATGAATGTTGGACGACCACGCTAACGGAACCATCGATTTGTGAATTGCAGCATGGTGCGAAGCGAGGCGGGAAGTTCACATGGTGGGGAGGAGCAGAACCCACCACCCCCACCAGGTGCTCCCACTCTTGCAGAAGCTATGGCGGCTATGATGCAAAACTCCATACAGCAAGGGGAGATGCTGCGGGCCCTTCTGGAGAACAACAACCAGAACCGAGAACGCCGTGGTCCGCGAGAGAACAGCACTTACTCGGACTTCATGGCGACACACCCTCCCGAGTTCAGGGATGCTAGGGAACCGCTGGACGCAAATAATTGGCTTGTACCATCGAGGCCAAGTTTGGGCTTATTTGGTGCACTGACCACCAGAAGACTCTATTCGTGGCCCAGATGCTGTATGGGCACGCCGGTGCATGGTGGGCCAATTACATCGCCACCCTTCACCTGGTACCGAAGTGCCGTGGGAGCAGTTCAAGGAAGCCTTCCGTGCCCATCATATTCCCGCCGGGCTAATGCAGCAAAAGGCCAAGGAGTTCATGGCCTTGACCCAGGGAAACCGCTCCGTCCACGAGTACTCCAAAGCATTCAATCAGCTGTCACTCTATGCTCCGGAGCAGGTCGACACGGACGAAAAATGTAAGAGCCGATTTATGGGAGGGCTGGACATTACACTTCAGTCCCGCATGGCTCTGAACCAAGGCAGTACCTTTAATGAATTCGTGAGTAGCACCCTTATCGCGGAAGAGTACCTCGAGAAGGAGCAGCGCGAGAAGAAGCGAAGCGGTGTTGGCTCCTCCAGCGCGCCACCCCCGAAATATCGCTTGGTCTACACTGCGCCTGACGGGAGGAGATTCGGATCGGTTCCTCCGTCGAGGCCATCCTTCCGTCCACCGCAGCAACAGTACCGGCCCCCGCGTCACCAGCAGCAGGGCGGAAATCGCGCACCACCACCCCCACCGCAGCAGAATCGGGACGCCCGTCCACCTCAACAGGGCAACCGACCGGGACTCGGAGCTCCATGTTTCACTTGTGGACTCCCAGGTCACTTCGCTCGCGAATGTCCTACCTACAGGCAGGGTAACCCGGGTCGCCAGCAGGGCTCGGGGCAGGACCAGTCCAGGGGGCAGAGGGCCACCAGATCGGGTCGGGTAAACTATACCACGACCGAAGACATTGCCGAGGGTGAACCGGTGCTGGCGGGTATGTTCTCACTCTCTGGTCACTCCGCTTTCGTTCTGTTCGATTCTGGTGCCTCTCACAATTTCATTAGTCGAAGCTTTGTTGAGGGTAAATACTTCAATATCATTCTCCTAGATCCACCATTTATCATAAAATCACCAGGGGGATGTATCTTATCACGGCATGGGTTAAAAGAAACACCACTAAATCTAGGCGGACGCACCTACCCAACTTCTTTCATAATCCTTGACGGCCAGGGTATCGACATCATTATTGGATGATGTGGATGAAACACCACCAAGCCCTCCTCGACATAGCTAATCGAGTAGTCCACCTAACCTCACCACTCTTCGGGTCCGTATCTCTAAGGTTAGATCACCCCAGATCCACTTCTACACAAATCTGTCATACTGTCAGAAAAAGTTTGAAGGAGATACCGGTGGTGAGAGAGTTTCCGGATGTGTTTCCGGAAGACCTACCGGGGTTACCCCCAGATCGGGATGTGGAATTCAAGATTGATCTACAGCCAGACACGGCCCCGATTTCTCGCAGACCATATAAGATGGCGCCGAAAGAACTGGATGAGTTGAAAGTACAGCTGAAGGAGCTATTGGACAAGGGTTTTATACAACCCAGCTCTTCTCCTTGGGGATGTCTGGCATTATTTGTGAAAAAGAAGGACCAATCCCTACGGTTGTGTGTGGATTACCGCCCTTTGAATGCGGTCACAATCAAAAACAAATATCCACTACCCCGCATCGACATCTTATTTGATCAGTTGGCTGGAGCTAAGGTCTTCTCCAAGATAGACCTTCGGTCGGGCTATCACCAGATCAAAATTCGACCGGAAGATGTTCCGAAAACGGCATTCTCCACGAGATATGGTCTGTATGAGTACTTGGTGATGTCTTTCGGACTCACCAATGCACAGCTCACTTTATGTACCTTATGAACTCTGTCTTCATGCCGGAGCTAGACAAATTTGTTGTCGTGTTCATCGATGACATCCTAATCTATTCCAAGACCACGGAAGACCACTCCGAACACCTCAGAACGGTCTTGCAGAGGCTAAGGGATCACAAGTTGTATGCCAAATTCAGCAAGTGTGAGTTCTGGATTGATCGCGTCCAATTCTTGGGCCATGTGGTCTCTGTCGGTTCATTCCAAGCTTCTCTAAGATAGCTAAACCAATAACTGAGCTGCTCAAGAAGGGCAACCAGTTTAAGTGGACCGATAGCTGTGAGAAAGCCTTCCAGACCCTGAAAAAGCACCTGACGACAGCCCCAGTGCTAGCGCAGCCCGATCTGAGCAAGCCATTTGATGTGTATTGTGACGCATCTGGTGTTGGTCTCGGATGTGTATTAATGCAAGAGGGTCGAGTGATCGCTTATGCTTCCAGACAACTCCGTAAGCAGGAGCAGAATTACCCGACTCACGACCTGGAGCTAGCAGCGGTCGTACTAGCACTAAAAGTGTGGAGACACTACTTGTTGGGGAATCTCGTGCATCTGTACACCGATCATAAGAGCCTGAAGTATATCTTCACCCAAAACGAGCTCAACATGAGACAAAGAAGGTGGCTTGAGCTAATTAAGGATATGAATTGGAGATTCATTATCATCCTGGCAAGGCTAATGTCGTTGCAAATGCCTTGAGCAGGCATGCTCACTGCCGCTACCTAGACCAGGAAATTTCCACGGGAGAAGAAGAAGTGGCCCTACGAGTTCTACCTCATGGATCATTGTACAATCTCGCTCTAATCCCAACCATTAAGGATGAGGTAGCAAGTGCTCAACGAGAAGACAAGGGAATGAAAAACATCAGGCTCAGGTTAAAAGATAAAAATATGCAGTGTTTTCGAGAGGATAAGGACGGGGTGTTATGGTTCAAGGACAGGTTGGTAGTTCCAAAGAGTCTTGTGCTCCGAAAGAAGATTATGGACGAGGCTCATCTGTCAAAATATTCCATTCATCCCGATAGCAATAAGATGTATCAAGACTTGAGAAAGAGATTCTGGTGGACAAGGATGAAAAGGGAGATTGCAAAATATGTGGCCGAGCGTGACACATGCAGGCGAGTCAAGGCGGATCATTTGAAAAAGCCCGGACTCTTGCAACCCTGAGTGTTCTCGCTTGGAAATGGGAGGATCTGAGCATGGACTTTATAGTTGGGCTACCCATGACCGCTCGACGCTATAACTCCATCTGGGTAGTCGTGGACCGTCTCACAAAGTCCGCTCATTTCATACCGGTAAACACCAATTATCGAATGAAGAAGTATGCAGAGTTGTACATCGCTCGAGTCGTCAGTCAACACGGGGTACCAAAGACCATCATCTCCGATCGGGGAGCCCAGTTTGTTGCTAGGTTTTGGGAGCAACTACATGCGGCTTTGGGTACCAAGCTAATAAGAAGTTCCGCGTACCATCCCCAGACTGACGGACAGACTGAGAGGGTCAATCAAATTTTGGAGGACATGTTGCGAGCCTCAGTGCTAACTCATGGCGGGAATTGGGATGAGTACTTACCCCTGACAGAATTTGCTTACAACAACAGCTACCAGGGAAGTATTCAAATGTCACCCTTCGAGGCGTTGTATGGTCGGAGTTGTAGGACTCCGTTGAACTGGTCCGAGTCAGGTGAGAGGGTAATACTTGGACCAGACCTAGTTCAACAAGCAGAAGAGAAAGTGAGGTCCATCCGATCTAATTTGAAGGCCGCCCACTCCCGATAGAAAAGTTATGCAGACAAAAGACGACGACCCTTGAGCTTCGAGGTGGGTGATTTTGTGTACCTGCGGGTCTCGCCTACCAAAGGAGCACAACGATTTGGGGTGAAAGGCAAGCTGGCTCCGAGGTACATTGGTCCGTTTCCCATCCTGGAGAAGTGTGGACCGGTAGCGTACAAGCTAGAATTGCTAGCTCACTTGTCAGGTTGCACAATGTTTTTCACGTGTCGCAACTGAAGAAGTGCTTAAAAGCCCCATCAGACAAAACATTACTAGAAGTGGAAGGGTTACAACCGGATCTGACTTACTCCGAGAAGCCTGTCAAGGTACTCGACGAGAAAGAACGAGTCACCAGAACCAGGATCATCAAATTTTATAAGTTGCAGTGGAGCAATCACTCTGAGGAAGAAGCCACGTGGGAATCCGAGGAATTCCTTCGTGCACATTACCCCGAAGTCTTTTCACCGTCACTAGGTACCACCAATTTATCCCATCTTGCTTCTAAATCTCGGGACGAGATTCCTTTTAGGGGGGAGGGTTGTAACACTTCGTTTCGTCATTGGGTCCAAAAGAGGGGTTAAATCAAATTAAAAGAAAATGCCAAAATTTCAAATATTAAGGTAAGTAATAAAATCTCTGGTAATTGTTAAAAAGGAATTAATTTCATTAATCCAAATTGAGGTTTAAATACTTGCAAGAAACTCTCGCAAAACAAAAAGCTAGTCAAAAGGTGATCTATTAGTTTAAAACTTTAAATTTAAATTCAAATTTTACTCAACTCTTAGAATCAAGGATTTTGGGCACTCATCAATTCTGTGGAGATTGGGGGTTTTTCTGAAAATTTGATCACCAATGGGACCCACTGGTTAGTGGGCCCCATCGGGCAGCCCCTCTCTCTTTCTTTTTCTTTCTCTGCTTCTCTTTCTTCCCTCCCGCGCGCGCGCACTCTCCCACGCCCCGACTGGGGCAGGGCGCTTGCGCCACCTGCCGCGCGTGGTCTGCGCCGCGCGCGAGCCGCCTCGGTCCGTTATGGGCGCCTCGTTGCCGTCGTCCCTTTCTTTCTCCCGCTCTTCCTTCTCTGCTTCTTCCTTGCGTCGTCTCTCTGTTTCTCCGCCGAGTAGCCCGCCGAGCCGCCGGGCACCGCGCTCGCAACACACGGGCCACCTTCCTCTAAAAATCGGTGCAAAGGAGCTTCCCCTTCCCTCCTGAGCTCCACCGCGCCGTGAATTTCCCCGAGACTCGCCGGATTTGGAAGCGCCACCGCCGGAGACCGCCGTCACAGGGAGCCCCCTCCGGTGAGAGCCCTCATTTGCGTAGCATTGGAGTACTTTTTCTTGCCAATCGAGATCCCCGGAGCACGGTGGAGCTCTCACTACCGGCCGTTTTCCAGGACGAAGCCTCCGTCGTCGGATTTGGAGCTCGCCGCCGCCATTTGCTCTCGGCCAGAGTAGGTCTCCGACGATAACCGTCTCCCGGTGAGGTATCAAGCCATTTCCCTCCTCCCCTGGCTCCGCCGTGGCGCGAGGAGTGTGCCTGGCCAAGGATTGCCACTGGAAGCGCGCCGTAGCGCCGCAGCTCCGTGGCCGCCGCCGCACGTGCGCCGTCGCTCGTCGCCGTCCCGCTCTCGGGCTCGCCGGCGACCATTGGTTAGCGAAATGGAACCCCCGTGCCGTGCTCTTGCCAACGGTGGTCTCACCGCCGGCCGTCAACGCGGGCAGCGCCGCCGCTCCCCGCCGGCCGGCTAGGGCAAGGCCCTAGCCGGGCTCCTTTTGATTTCCTTCTTTTCCTATTGTGCAGAAAATTAAGTAGTTCGGCTGGAAATTCAATAAATCCTATAAAATTTATTTTGCTCAGAAAAATATAAATCCCACTATTCTGGAATCAGTGAAAAATATAGTTTTTCTTATAAATATAAAACTTCAATGTGTGAAATTAATAATTTTTGGGATTTATTTAATTAATCATAAATGACCCAAAACCCTAATTAATTGAGTTTCAACCATTAATTTTGGAGAAAATTTGCATAAAGCCCTAGTGTGATTAGTGTGTACCTTAATGTTGATAAGAGCATAAAATGTCTTTTAGAGTTGTTTAGATGCTAATTAAAACATTAATTTAATTAGGTCAAAAATCCTTTCTCGACAAACCCTAATTCTTTAAAGTGCTGTCAACCATTTAAGTTTTGAGAAGAGTGTTAAATTGCTGATGTCACCTCTGTAATTGCATCATGTAGACGCCGACGTGAACGAAGTAGCCGTCGAGGCGGACCCCGACTTTGCAGAAGACACCGTCGTCGCAGACCAGGAAGTTTATCCACAAGGCAAGCCCCGATGCACTACTGCTTTTAAAGTTTTTCTTTACAACAGTATATGTGGGTCGCGTGATGTGCATTTAGGTCGACAGGAGTTGAATGAAACTCTAGATGCATATGTTTCCAGTAGTGCCTATTCTGGAATATTGGTACAGGTAGCCCGATGTAGCTGCTATGCTTAGGATTTCTCCTCGGTAGAAGTCGAGCAGATTGGACACTGCTCGCGATATGTTAGGAATTGATTGAAACTTCTATTTTTGCTAGAGAATCATTTAGCAGGCTCAGGTTTAATGGAAAGAAATCGGGGTCAGACGGAGAATGATAGGAAGGCAACAGACCGGGGTTCTGTATGCGGTAGCTCTGCCTGATCCGTGGGGCACAGTTGGTTGAGTATTGAATGTACTGCTCACATGCTGGAACTATGGGAACCAGTAAACCTAGGTAGCCTAGAGACGGCAAAGCTGAACCTACCTTACGGTGTCTGATTGACGGCGGTCTGGGGTGGACAGTGTGTGAACTCCACAGGTACCGTCCGGGACGGGTGATCTGGTGGGACGTGGCACTGTTAAGGTAGCGTAAGAGGGAATTAGCTTTGCCAGATCTGGAGCGAACGGTTGCCAGGTGCGGTCCGGGACGCGCACGTGTCGTGTGACCAGGTTAACCCTGCAGGTGTAAATCGTTTCGAACCGCTGACACTCTCAGTCTAGAGTTTACTCAATCTCTCTGTTGCATATGTTAAGAAGTGAAACGAGGGAAGAATGATATTTATGATGTGATGCTTATGCAAATCATTGTTTGTCAACATGATTGTTTAGTTACAGCGCCTACTAAAGTTTATTCTTCTCGAAACTTAATCTGAGCTAAAACTTGAAAATAGGAGGCTACTTAGTAAGGCGTGTCTTTTTGCAACTGTCCTACCCAGAGTCAGCCGTGCATGTCTAGGTGTCGGCTGTAGACAGCCATGTTGACGGGTCAGACTTGCTGAGCTTCTTAGAAGCTCACGCTTTGCGACTTGTGGTTTTCAGGAGGGTTCAATGCGACCGGTGGTAGTGGTGGCCAGTTCTGG
The DNA here is from genome assembly GCA_001182835.1 of Oropetium thomaeum. Lineage (NCBI taxonomy): Eukaryota > Viridiplantae > Streptophyta > Magnoliopsida > Poales > Poaceae > Oropetium > Oropetium thomaeum. The sequence continues at coordinate 1,042,240 of LFJQ01000009.1, read as the reverse complement.
GAGGAGTCGTCCCCTGGCTGGGGTAGCTTCCAGTGGGAGCCGCTTGAGTAGCCGCTGCTTGTGTCTGGCTAGTAGCAGGGAGCCGTTGGGCAAGGCCCTTACTTTTGCTTAGAGTCAGAGTCGGAGTCTGTATCTTCATCTTCCGCTTTCTTTTGAGGACTGTAATCGTTTTTGCTGTTTACGAAAATTGTTCCTGTGGAGCTAAATTTTGTAATATCACTCATGTAATACTTTTCTTCTGTCTGTAATTCGTGCTTTTTAGTGCCTGTGTTGTACCCTATGAATGTTCGCTTCGACGAACGTCGCCCAGAATGGATCCCGGGAGGAGGATCTCCCCCGTTTCAGGGGCGGTCCACCACAATGCTGTTTTTAACAGGAATAGTCTAAGCAAAATCCCAAACCCTAATGGTAGGGTGACAGCTGGATATAAAGGTATTGAGGACGTGCAAGCCCTCTGGACACAACCCTAATGGACAGATTTTGGACTGTCCAACGTGTCGATGATTCCCGTGGACTCTATAGGAATTTGGACGTAGGACCAGTCCCATTGGAAATATAATTTCGTCCTCTTTTCATGAAGTGGTAGGTCACCTAAAACGGAGTCCGTATGCGACTGGGGCGTCCGTTTGAGTGCAGACTGCTTCTGGACTCCGAATTGGATTCGAAGTCGACGTGGGCTAGATCTCCGACTTGTCTTGGACGTGCGTGGCCGACTCCAAGCTGGTCTCCTGTCGTTTCTCTATCCTCTCTATCTTCATTAGTTTGTAATTTATCCTCGAGAATGCATAATAGAGTGTTAAGCAGCGAGCTCACCTCTATATTAAGTTATCGGGAGCGAGCTATAGTAAGGATTGTGTGTATCCATGTGTGTGATGTCCTCATCATGCTCCCCCTCTTGAAGTGGAGTTGTCCTCAATTCAAGCTCATCCTCTTCTCCCAAGTATGGCCTCAAATCTAAAATGTTAAAAGAGGGACTAACCCCGAACTCGGGAGGCAACTCAAGATTATATGCATTATCATTCATTTTCTCTAAAATCTTAAAATGACCCGCAGCTCGAGGCATCAATTTAGACTTTTTCAAATCAGAAAACCTATCCTTTCACAAGTGCAACCAAACAAAATCACCCGGTTCAAGTTTTAATTCTTTCCTACCTTTGCTAGCAGCTATCCTATATTTTTCATTCATCTTTTCAATGTTTTCTTTAGTTTGAGCATGTAAAACTTGAAAAGAAAAGCAGCACGCTTTTGAGCATCATTATTCACTCTCTCGCTAGTAGGCAAGGCAAAATATCAATAGGAGCACGAGGGTTGAAGTCATACACTACCTAAAAAGGCTTACCTAGTGTTCCGCGCGATTGTAAACGAACTCCACATGGGGCAAATATTCTTCCCACATCTTCAAATTATTCTTTAGGATTGCTTACAACATGGTGGACAAGGTGCGGTTCACCACCTCCGTTTGACCATCAGTTTATGGATGACATGTTGTAGAAAATAGGAGTTTGGTACCCAACTTATTCCATAAAGTGCGCCAAAAATGACTTAGAACTTAGCATCACGATCTGAAACAATAGTAGAAGGCACAGCATACAATCGAACTACCTCTTTGAAAAAGAGGTCAGCAATATGAGTAGCACCATCGGTTTTATAACATCGTATAAAGTGTGCCATCTTAGAAAAATGATCCACAACAACAAAAACGCTATTTCTCCCCCTCTTTGTCCGAGGCAGCCCTAAAAAAAATTCATTGAAATATCCGCCAAAGGAATATAAGTAATAGGACGAGGCATGTATAAACCATGTGGGTTCAAATGAGACTTAGATTTTTAACATGTAGTGCAGCAAGCAATAAAGAGCTTGTCGTCTCGTCTCATCTTTGGCCAAAAGAAGTGCGTGGCCAAAACATCCTCCGTCTTCTTAGCACCAAAGTGTCCCATCAAACCACCTCCACCTCCATGCGCCTCCTGTAACAATAAAAGACGAACGGATCCAACTGGAATACATAGGCGGTTAGTACTAAACAGGAACTCATCATTCAGCACATATTTGTTCCACGAATGGCCCTCATTACAATGCAGCAACACATCTTTAAAATCAGCATCCAAAGCATATTGTTGTTTAATGGATTCGAGGCCAAAAATACAACAATCAAGTTGAGACAGCATGGTATAGCATCTAGATAAAGCATCAGCAATAACATTATCCTTCCCTTTCTTGTGTTTGATGACATAAGGAAAAGATTCAATAAAATCCACCAACTTAGCGTATCTACGATTCAGATTTGTTTGACTACGAATATGCTTAAGTCATTCATGATTAGAATGGATGACAAATTCTTTAGGTCATAAATAATATTTCCACGACTCTAAAGAACGGACAAGAGCATACAATTCTTTATCATACGCGGAATAATTAAGAGCAGGACCATTTAACTTCTCACTAAATATGCAAACAGGTTTTCATTCCTACATCAAGACACCTCCAATTCCAATTCCACTAGCATCACATTGAATTTCAAAAGCCTTGACAAAACCTGGAAGTTGGAGCAATGGTGCGTGTGTAAGCTTTTCCTTCAAAAGAGAAAATGACTCCTCCAGCGATGGCCCCCAATGGAAAGCAACGCCCTTCTTTGTCAACTCAATCAGCGGTGTGGCGATGGTTCTGAATTCCATGAGAAAACGGTGATAAAATCCCGCTAGGCAAGAAAACTCCTCACGCGAAACCGTTGTGGGCGTAGGCCAACTATCAATCACACCAACTTAGCCTTATCAACCTTAATGCCCTATGGAGTCACAACATAGCCAAGTAAAAAGACTCGATAGGTGCAAAAGGTGCACTTATCGAGGTTACCAAACAAACGTGCATCACGTAAGGCAGAGAAAACAACACTTGGATGATCCATATGTTCAGCCATAGACTTGCTATAAATCAGGATATCATCAAAGTAAACCACCACAAATTTAACAATGAATGAATGTAAAACTTCATTCATTAATCTCATGAAAGTGCTAGGTGTATTAGTTAATCCAAAAGACATGACTAACCACTCATACAACCCAAACTTAGTTTTAAATGTAGTTTTAATGCAGTTTTTCATTCATCACCGAGTTTCATTCTAATCTGGTGGTAACCACTACGCAAGACAATTTATTGAAAACTATAGCACCACACAACTCATCAAGCATGTCGTCTAGCCTAGGAATAGGATGACGATACCGTATAGTAATGTTGTTTATATCTCTATAATCTACACACATGCGCCACGAACCATCTTTCTTAGTAACCAAAAGAACAGGAACATTGCAAGGACAAAGACTCTCACGTACGTACCCACGGTCCAAAAGATCTTTGACTTGACGCTGAATTTTCTTAGTCTCCTCAGGGTTGGTTCGGTATGCCGCACGATTTGGCAAACTTGCACCAGAAATCAAGTCAATCTGGTGCTTAATCCCACGAATGGGTGGCAGTCCTGGCGGTATCTCATCAAGGAAAACATCTCGAAACTCCTGCGATATATTAGGTTGTCGGGCGCGAGCTCTATTGATTGTACCTTCACGTGTAACAACGGAAGAAGGATTGTGTGTATCCATGGGTGTGATTTCCTCATCATACGTTTCGTATGGAGAGTAGCACACGTGCCTGAGAGTCAGCAGCCGCCAACCCCGCCGTCTGGATGTATGGGAGCCCCTCCCCATGGTGGACCCTGCCATCGAGCCCGTCCTCGCCTGCATCCACGAGCTACCTGCAAGCGGACTCACCCCGCAGATGGTGGCCGCCGACTTCTTGCGGAAGCAGTTGGACCCTCTCCATGCCCGCGTCAGGTAGGCATGGATGTACCCCGGGCCAACACACATCACGCGCCTGCAACGGGGACCCGGCTCAGATTTCTCGGAGGCGGAGGTCCGGGCACAAGCACGGGAGCTACTCGACTGTGGCAAGGCAGCACCCTTGACCTGGCACGTGGCATTATGCCGTTGTGCGCCGACCAGTAGTACCGGGCCCGTGTGTTGGCCTCGATGCCCCGCCTTGACACTGTTGGCCTCGAGCCGATCAAACCGTGCACCCCAGCTTTTCGTATCCCCCAGTCGCAAGTCACGCCGCGGAATCCATAAAGGCGCGACTGGGGGAAGGGAAATGCGGCGGCTCCCTCCTCTCCTCCTGACTCCGACTCCTCAAGTGCCCCTTTCCATGAGGGTGGCGCTAAAGTCTCCCAGAAGCAGCCTTGGGACGCTTCTCCACCACAAGGCCCTTCTGTCGTGCACCGCATAGCGGCGTCCTTTGGGGTCGCCCCGTCCCCACACCCCCCCTCCCACCCCCCGAAGAGGTCCTGTGTTGTGTCCCCGTCCGTCATCCCCGAAGGGAGGGGTCGTGGTCGAGCCCCTTGACGGCTCCCAGGTAAGTCTCCTTGGCTCATGATTTCTTTTTTGTCTCTTAGGGTCTTGTTTTCCGGTTATTGATTTGTCCCATGTCGTCCTAGTAGGCCACGCGCATCGAGGCCCAACTCGTCGAGGAGGGGGCCGTAGCCCGGAATGGCTGAATCCGCTACCGCCACTCCCGTCAGGGGTGTCGAGTCCGCCGAGGTGCTTCCAGCGGTAGGGATAGCAGAGTGCAACCGTCGGCGAATGTGCCTATCGTCGAGGCGCCGGCTGGGGCCTCCGCATTCCGTGACGCACCGACGACGATGGTCCTATCTCCATCGACGGTCGAGCTTGCCGCTGCAGCCTCTCCTGAAGTCGTGGTGGTGGAGAGCACCTCGTCGAGCGTAGCCTCTCCACCTTCTTCACCCTGTTGTCCTCCGAGCGGGCTTGGCCCCGCCCTTATCGACGCCCTAGCTGACGAGGCCTTGCAGCACGGATCCAACCTTCTGGGTCTGCTTGGCGCTGAGAGGCGCCTGAGCGAGGACGCGTCGGGAGCACTGCCCAAGGAGGCGGCCGCTCTAGGCGGTTCTGGAGTACGCGGTGAGGATTTCCATCGAGCTGTATGTGGTGGCGCCCCTTGAGTGGGAGCGGATCTCGGATCGCCAGGCTACGGCGGACTTCACGGTCCGAGTGGAACACTCTGACTACTAGCGCCGACGGGTGGAGGTCGACGCAGAGCTCCAGGATGCTCGCGCTGCCCACGAAGCTATCGAGGAAGAATGCGAGTGACGCGGACCTGCCCAGAAAGCCTCGTCTCGGGACGGATCCTGTCAGTCGTTAAGCCAGGATACTATTGGGCAACGCTCGACGAAGCGAGCGTACACACGATACAACACAGGCAGGAATAAACAGCGATGATTTACAAGGAGAGAGAACTTAATACATCATTGGTTAATAAATTTGAAGTTGAATATTACATTGATTCAGAGTACGCAAAAGTTTTGAAAACGATAACAGTGGAAGACTTCAACGATTGCAAACTCCGACACTCGGACTTATGCAAAAGCACGCGCCATGCCCAAGGGCGTCATGCTACTAGCCACTTCAACAATTCACTGCGGCGACTCGCACAACTCCCACTGGAGGTTCCCGACCTCGGGGAGAGGCTCCTCCCAATGGAAGCTACCTGCTTGGTCCTGCATGACGGCGCCTGAAAACCACAAATCGCTAACGCGTGAGCTTCTAAGAAGCTCAGCAAGACTTACCCGTCAACATGGCTGACTACAGCCGACTCCTAGACATGCTGGCTGACTCGGGTGGATTTACTTGCAAAAAAGACTCGCAAGCCTATACTACTCTTGGTCAAATTTTAGCAGCAGATTAAGTAATTAGAATATAAATTTAGTTAGCACTGAGACTAATCAAACATAACAAGAGCAACAATAGCAATAGAATAATCATGATTCATTCTCATTGTGTCTCAACCTATTTACTAAAATATGGTGCCTTTCACGAGCATGCTCACTAACTGGGAGCGACAGCGGTTCGAAACGATTTTATACCCTACACGGGAAAATCAGATCGTACGACACGTGCGTGTCCCAGACTCGCACGTGGCAACCGTTCACACCAGCTCCTGCAACGTCAATTCCCTCCTACGCCTGTCTTAGCAGCGTCGCATCCCACCAGACAACACGTCCCAGACGGTTTTCGTAGAGTTCCCACGCTGCCCACCCCAGATCTCCGCCTAGTCAGACACCGTAGGGCAGGTTCGACGTTGCAATCACTAGGCTACATAGGTTTACTGGAGTCCATAACACCCAGCATACGACCAGTACATTCAACACTCGATCAGTCTTGGACCACACGGATCAGACAAGTCTACGGTCACCCTGGACCCGGTCCAGTCGCCGACCTACTTTATATCCTGTCTGACCCTCAAAATTTTATCTTTCCTTAATTAACTCATCATTATGCATCATAGCGAATCAACTGACAGTTTCATCCAACAACCTATCCTTTCGCGAGCAGCGTTCACTTTGCTCGACTTCTACCGGCAATACCTACTAAGCATAGCATATTAAGGGGTATCTATACCAGCTACCGATAGGGTTTCCTATGGGAAACAAATGCAACTATGGTTTCAATCAACTCCTAGCACTTAATGCACAAACAAAGCACACTGAGTTGTAAAAGTAAAACTTTAAAATTCGGTTGTGCACCGGGGCTTGCCTGGTTCTTCTGAGCTGACGTTGACTTCTTCGGCGGAGATCGAGGCAATTGGATCTGCAGCTACTTCGCGCGCTTCAGAATCTATATGATGCAGTAGGATTATGATAAGTTCAATGAAAAAGAAACTTATTGTTATTATCAATAGTAATCTAGGGTTTAGATTGGCGACGCCTAGAATTAGGGTTAATCCTAATTACTCGACGCCGTCGATTAAATTAAATTCTTAATCTGTGAATGATGTTTAAAGAAATCTATTCAACTCTCATGAGGTGACTTTTATTTGGCATGTTCAACAACTTCAAATTTAGTTAAGTTAATTCGACACTTTTCATCGGTTAAACATTATTTCATTCCTTCGGCTATTAAACTAGGGTTAAAATAAAAATTTTAATTCTTTCTCAAGATTATTTTTATTTGGTATCACTCTCTGGAGTAAGCATTTTGGGCTTTGGGTGGGGCCTAGTTGAATTTTCTATATTTTATAAAAATTCATCAAAGTTCCTGTTTTTAAATCTTATAAAATCAGAAATCACTAGTAAACCCTAGAATAAAATTATGAGATTTTATGTGGGCATTCAAGGGCACCAAAGATACAGCTTTTCTTTTGGGTGTGATCCTTTTAAATGAATTTTACAACGCATTTTAGAAAATAGTATTTTAACTAGGCAGATTGAAGTATTTTAAAAGGGTTAGATGCCATTTCTTGGTCCTAAAATCTTCATAAACTTCCAGATCGTGTGTGGTACAATGGTGTATTTGTGGATCAAAAATTAGCCCTGGTATTGCTCTAGAACCAAATTAAAATTCAAAAACATAAAGCTGTGTTTCTAATTAATTCTGCAAATTTTTGGTCATTTGTTAAAAAGTTATTTAACAGAAAATTGGTCCTTTTCACGAGGGTTCAAACAAATTTTAGTTTGGCATTTTTGGATCTTCCTGTGAATTTCTAGGGATTTTACAAAACAGAGCAATAATCTGGAAAATAAAAAGAAAAAGAAAAACAGGGGAGGTTTTCTCCGACGAGCTCCGGCGGCCGTTTCCCGGCAATCGGGTGATCGCCGGCCATCGAACCTTGGCTTTCTACGATCTACTAGACACGACGAAGCTCGGCAACATGATATTTCTCAAGCTTTGGCACGGTAGAGGGGGTCTCACCATGGGGGGACGACGGTGGCGGCGGCGAAGTCGAAATTCCGACGACCGAGCTCGAATTTGGAGGATTGGGGAGTTCGGTGAGCTTCACGGGAGTGGGAGAGGGTAATTTGGTGAGGGAATTGGGGTAGAGGATGGCCGGGAGTGGCGTTTCACCGTGAGGCGGCGGGCTCGGCTATGGCGGGCGGCGGCCGGGGCAGGGGAAGAATGTTGCTCGCGTGGGAGAGGAAGAGGGAAGGGAGGGGAAATGGAGAAGGAGGTGCACCGGTTTTAAAGGAGAGCCGGGGTAGGGGAGTGGGGAAAATAGGGGGGCATGGCCGGCAGCACGGGCGGCGCACTGGGGCGGCTCGGGCAGCGCACGGCAGAGAAAGAGAGAGAGAGAGAGAGAGGGGGGGAGTGATGGCGCGGTTGTGCGAAATGAAGACGGCGACGTGCAAGCCGCGGCCTGAGAAAGCCGTGCCGGCCGGGGGGCCACGCCCTGCAGCTCGCCGTTTTGTCGGGCGGGCGACGGGGCACTGTAGCCCGCCCGGCAAAACAGTTTTATTTTTTTATTTTTTTTGTTTTCTACAGTTATGCAAATCAATGAAATGGCATACTTCCCGAGCTCAAAAATTTTCGACAATGTTTGTGCAAGTTCAAGAATTTAGTTGGAGCATTTTTCATTTAGGGTTCAAGTCATGATTCGACTTCTAAAAATTCTTGAATTACCAAGATGATTATAGCTTGTCTGAATTTTTGAGAGGTATAAATCTTGTCCAAAAATTCTGAGTAAATTCTCAAAATTATATTTTGAAGTGTACTTAATTGTTATATAAAAATATGGCTAGGGTTCTATGGAAACTTTGGTAGCCAAGAGTTAGGGTTTGGATTTCTTCGTGTCAACGAGATTTCGACACTGCAAATTGAGATTTTTTCCGGACTTTGCTATAGTGTTTTTTTGTTAGTCAAAATTTTCATAGTGTTCTTTTAAAGCATTTTAAACAATATTTCTTTTTATTTCCAAGATTGAATTTTCTTTAAAGCGAGTGACATTATGGATTAGGGTTTACAGTTGTCGATTTTGCCCTGGTGACACCTGGGGTGTCACAATAAGCCTCGTCTCGGGACGGATCCTGTCAGCGAGGTGCTCCAAGACTGCATAGAACGGCTCACCTCCCGGGAGCAGGGGTTTGCGGACCGCTCGCGCGAGCTCTCGGCACGGGAGCGCGATGCCGACCGTCGGCAGCCTCACGCTCGACGACTAGGGCCATGTTGACGACTTTAGGGGTTGCCGATATGTAGAGGAGAAGGGGTTCTTCGGTTTCTGGGGCCACCAAGATCGGAGGGGTACTAAGGTACTACTTCAACAAATGGAATGCTCCTTCTGCTTCTGGTGTCCACTCGAAGTTTGGGCTTCTTAGCAATTTGAAGAAGGGGAGTACGTGCTCCCCGAGTCTGGAGATTAATCATCCTAGGGCCGCCATGCACCCTATGAGGCGTCGTACGTCCTTGACCCTTCTCGGTGGCGCCATTTGCTATATGGCACATATCTTCTCGGTTTTTGTTCTATCCCCCAGTGCGAGATCAGAAATCTAGTAACTTTCCGCCGAAACTCCGAACATGCACTTTTCCGGGTTGAGCTTTGAACCGATTCGTTCGTAGGTTGCAGAAGGTCCCTTCTAAGTCTTGGATCAACGACCCATTCTTCTTTGATTTGATGACTATGTCGTCGACATAAGCTTCGACATTACTCCCTAGCTGCTCGTCCAGCATGATGCACATGCCACGCTAGAAGTTTGAGTGCGCGTTTTTCAAACAGTAAGGCATCCTGACGTAGCAAAAGCTCCCCATGGGAGTCATAAAGGCCATTTTTTTCCTCATCTTTTTTGGCCATACAGATTTGATGGTACCCAGAGTACGCATCCAACATACAAAGAAGTTCACACCCTGCGGTGGAATCTACAATATGATCTATTCGGAGCAGGGGGAAAGGGTCTTTTGGGACGCTTGTTGAGGTCGGTGTAGTTTACGCACATGCAAAGCTTGCCGTTGTTCTTGGGGACCATGAGGGGGTTAGCCAGCCACTCGGGATGTAGGATCTTTCCTGATAAAGCCCGCTTGCAGCTGTCTTTTCACTTCACCCTAGAAAAACTCCTGTCTTTCCGACGCTTGCATCAGTGCCTTTTGCTTGACCGGCTTCCGTGCCGGATCGACGTTCACCTGGTGCTCGATCACTTCCTGTGACACCCCAGGTGTCACTGCAGAATTCATCAGCAAATTTTAAACTCTAAGATTTAATTCTTGAATTTTGAGGCAAAATTTACACTTAAGTTAATAAGAAATGTTGTTTTAAACACTTCCATGAACCTCCGTAAAACTTTTGGTAATTTTCTGAATAGTTTTATCAGATCAGTTTTTAACCCACAATACAAAAATCAATTCTTTAACAGGAAAGAATTCAAACGTCACTTTTGAAATCCATCAAAATCCTATGTAACCCTAGCAATGTTTTTACATGGCAATTAAGTTCACTTCAAAATAGCAATGTTTTTGGAAAAGATTTAAACCCCTTAAAAATTCTAACAAACTTGAATTTATTTGGAAATTCACAAATTTTTAGAGGCAGAATCAGGACTTCATCCTTTAATGACATTTGTTCCAAATAAATCACTGAGCACCCATAAAAGTTTTCAAAATTTTTCGAGCTAGGTAAGTATGAATTTTATTCGAATTTATATCAGGCATTTGAAATAATTACAAAAAAGTCATTTTGAATCGGCCGCGGCCCCCGGCGGCCAACCGCCGCAACGGCTGGCAGCCACGGCAGGCGCCGAGCTGCGCATCTTTTCCCGCTGTGCTGTCACCTCGCCGAGCGAATCCCACTCCCGAATCCCTCCCTCCCTCTCCCTTCTTCTCTCTCCCGTGCCGCTCCTTCTCCTCTACGCCACGCCACCCCTCGAGCGCATGCCACCGTCGCCGTTCCTCAATCCCCGGCGCGCAGCTCTACCACCCCTCCTCTTCTCTCCCTCCGGGGCACATTAATACACTCCCGAGCCTCCCCACTTCTCCCACTCTCCATTTCTTTCCTACCGCAGCGCGCGCCACTCTTCTTCCTCCTTCTCCGCCCGAGCGCGCCGCCTGCTATTGCGTCCGCAAGGTCGCACGGTGAGCCCCTTCTTCTAGTTGTTTTCCCTTCGTTTAACCAAGTCCAACATGTTCCTCTCATCCTAGCACAGCTCCGGGTCCATTAAGAGGGTCTCCAGTCCACCCGTTCAACGGGAACACGAAGCCACTGCCGTCCGCCACAACGCTCACCGTCGCCGACGAACTTCCGGTGAGCTTCGGTCCCCGTTGTGGTGTTGCCGGTTGTCTCCATGACTTGTAGAAGCTTTACGGCCAAACCCCAAGCGGAATTGTGCTCCTCCGCGCCTTCAATTGCTCGCCGGACTAGCCAATGGCGCCGCCGCCGTCGCGCGCTACTCCCCGCTAGCCGCCGCCGGTCGCCGTGGTGTTCCCGGGGAACCCCGCGCCGCGCGTGAGCCTGTGGCACTCCCCTCCGTCCATCCCCATCGCTAGCGAGGCCTTCCCTGCCGCTAATTCCTCGCCGGAGCGCCGCCCGCCACCTCCCTTGTTTTGCGCCTTCTCCCTTTTTAAAATTTAAATTCCCTATTATTTAGCAGGTTTTGTAAAATGTCTAGTAAATTGAGGAAAAACCAAAAAATACCAAACCAAAATTTGATGGGACCCTTGTAAATGAACTAATTTTCTGCTGGAACATTGTTTCAAAAACATGCATGGAACTTCATCAATAAATTCATTAATCCTTTCTGGTTTTGAATTTTAGATGGAGTTCCGAGATAGGTGCTAGGGTTGAAACTTGAACCATAATTGTAGCATGCCAGTATGCACCTCCTGAAATTTTCTTAGGATTTTACAACAACAAAGTTATAACTATGCATATCATTTAAAAATACTCCAAACTGCCAATTTAATTTGTCATTTTCTAAAATACATTATGAAAGTCATCCAAAAATCCAAACCCTTAATCAAAACTTTATCTTGAATGCTCACTAGTACATGTATAAAATTTCATGATTTTACACTAAGGTTTAGTATTTATTTCTGATTTTATAATTTTTAGTAACAGAAAAGTTGCTGAATTTTTATAAAATCTAAAAAATTCAGTTTGACTTCAACGAAATTCTAAAATTCCTATTTCAGAGAGAAATATCAACTAAAAATGGTCTTTTGACAAAGATGTGAACTTTCAGTTTGGTCCATAGTCAATAAGAATAAATGCTTAAATAAAATGCTTAAGTCAAATGGTTAGGGTTAACATTAAAACCTCTAAGGTGTAATGATGAATACGCCATTGTAATCTATGATGAAAACACAATGTTATCTATGATGAAACCACCATATTACATTATTTAATCATAACTCATTTTATTCATGTTGCATCATGTAGACACCAAAGTGAACGAGGTAGCTGTCGACCCGGTGTCTTCGATCCCCGAAGAAGCTGTCAACACCAACACCGGAGATCAAGCCAAGCCCCGGTGCACAACCAAGTTTTAAAGCTTTTCTTTTAACAATATGTGTCGTGAATGTGCATTAGGTTTCTAGGAGTTGATTCAAACCCTAGTTGCATTTGTTTTCCATAGGAAACCCTATCGGTACTTGGTTTAGGTAACCACTGTAGTATGCAATACTTAGAATATACTGACCGGTAGAAGTCGAGCAAAGTGGACGCTGCTCGCGACTGCTAGGGTTGATTAAAACTTTCACATGAAACATATGACACATGACCATGGATAATTTTTTTTTCTCGAATGCGCAGGAGGACTGCGCATCATTATATTAAGAAGAGAGAAAAAAGGTCCAAGAGGACCATACAAGCCGTCCTAAGACGGAAAAAACATAAGACACCACGCCATAGAAAAACAAAACACACACGACCCAAAACGGCCAGCGATCTACAAGTACACAAACTACTCCAAAAAATTTAACACCTCTCCTAACTGGACCGCACCGGCTCTTCGCCAAACTTCGGCCTCATCTTTGATGTTTTGCATGACTAACTGCACACTAGGCGAAGCATGGTCGAAAATACAGGCATTTCGATGCTTCCAAAGCCACCAGGCAACCAAGATAATCATAGAGTTTAAAGACTTGTGCTGATGCTTAGGAATTCTTTCCAGTGCACTTCTCCACCAATCTTGGAAAACAGAATCAAAGGGGGTGGGGGAAAGCTGCTGGAACCCACATAACGACAAAGCCTTGAACCACACCTCCCGAGAAAAAACGCAATTAGTTAACAAATGCTGCACATTTTCCTCTTCTTGATCGCACAATGGACAGACCTCAGGATGATCCATGCCACGACGAGCCAACCTGTCAGCAGTCCAACATCTGTTTAATGTTGCCAACCAAATGAAAAATTTGCATCTTGGAGGAGCCCAAGTCTTCCAAATCCTGTCAGCCGGCTCGAATTGAATTGATCCCAAAAAGAATCTCTCATAAGCAGATTTAGAGGAATAAACTCCTGATGGGGAAGGCGTCCAAATGTGTTGGTCAGTCTCAGTTGCATCGAGCTGCACTTCCTGAATCAAATCCCACAGGAGAAAAACTTCCATGAACGATTGATCAGTCCACTGACCTCTAATATCCCTGACCCAACCATTTCCATGGAGCGCATCTTGAACAGTCCTTTGGTTCAGATATCTCTTTGGCACTAGTTGAACTAGTGCAGGTGTCAGATCATACACGGACTGGCCTCGTATCCACTTATCAGTCCAAAACATTGTTGTCGAGCCATCACCAACAATAGAAGCGACTGAAATAGCGAACATAGCACGGACATTAGCATGGACCTGAATATTCATGGCTGCCCACGGGCGATCAGGTTCAGTTTTTTGCTTCCACAACCATCTCATTCTCAAAGCCCAACCTAGAACCTCCAAGTTCTTTATGCCCAGCCCACCATGCTCTAGCGACTGGCAAACCCGACGCCAAGAAACAAGGCAGTGGCCTCCCTTGGCGTCACGACGCCCTTTCCACAAAAATCCCCTCATGATCTTCTCAATAGCTTTAATAACCCATTTAGGACAATCCAGAGCAATAAGAAGATGAACCGGAACTGCAGCAAGCACAGACTTGACAAGTGTCAAACGACTCGCTGGATGCAACAGCGCCGATTTCCAGCCTGGAAGGTAATCAGCAATTTTGTCAATAAGCGCCAGGAAATCTTCCTTGACCAACTTCTTTATCGAAAGGGGAATCCCAAGATACTTGCAGGGGAACTGTTCAACATTGCACGGCATGATTGCTTGCACCGTTGCTAGATCTTGTTCTGAACACTGGATAGGGGTGACTGAACATTTCCTAACATTAGTGACAAGACCTGAGGCCTCTCCAAAAATCCGTAGTATCTCTTTGATCAACTGAAAATCATCCACACAAGGCCTCACGAATAAAACAACATCGTCAGCATATAAGGAAGTTCTTTGACTTGGACCTCTTCGTAACAATGGCTGCAGGAGTCCCTGATCACTAGCTCTAGTGATCAATGAGCAAAGAACGTCCATAACTAAAATGAAAAGCATCGGAGACAAAGGGTCCCCTTGACGAAGACCACGCTGATGAAGAATTAACTCTCCCGGCTCCCCATTTACCAACACTCGGGTAGAAGAAGTCCGCAGCAACTTGGAGAGAACATCACACCAAAACGGTCCAAAACCGAGATGTCTCAAGACTTCCAAAAGAAAGGGCCAAGAAACCGAATCAAAGGCCTTATTAATATCAAGCTTAAGCAGCATTCGGGGCTCCTTTTGTGCATGAAGCGCCTTTGCCGTCTGCTGCACTAGCATAAAATTATCGTGGATGCAGCGGCCTTTGACAAAGGCACTTTGGTTTGTGGACACAAGCTGTGACAAGTGAGCAGAGAGACGATTGGAAAGCAATTTAGTGATCACTTTGGCAAAGCTGTGAATCAAGCTAATAGGACGAAAGTCTTTAACCTCCAAAGCCTCGTCCTTCTTAGGAATCAAAGTTATATAAGCTGAATTCAACAAGTGCAGTTTACTGACATCACCCTGCATTAAGCGTCCAACCGCAGCCATGAAATCAACTTTAATAACCGACCAAGCCGCCTTATAAAAACGCCCTGTATATCCATCCGGCCCAGGTGCCTTGTCCGCAGGTAAGGATTTAATTGTTTCCCAAACTTCATCTTCCAAGATCGGCTCGTCAAGAATAGAGAGATCCTGAGCAGGCAGGTGAAAGGAATTAAGATCAAGCGTGAATTCCCTATTAGCTGCAGTACCCAGTAGGTTGTTATAAAATTCCCAAACCGCCTCCTGCTTTTCCTCTTGTCCCAACAGAACATGATCATCCACTTTGAGTTTTGCAATGTAATTCTTCCTCTTTCTATATCTTGCATGCTGCTGGAAATAGGCGGTGTTGGCGTCGCCATCCTTTAACCAGAGAAGCCTAGAACGCATTCTGGCCATCGTCCGCTGAAGAGAAGCAAGGCCAAGGGCATGTCTCTTCAATTGACAACGAAGCCAATCTTCCTGAGGTGTTAGAGTTCTAGAGTCCTGAGCAATCTCTAATTGGTGAATGATTTCTTTGGCCATCCGTAGTTGCTGCTGTACGTGGCCAATCTTTTTAGCACTCCAAGACTGAAGATCCTTAGAGAGCCTAAACAATTTATCCGCAAGGCGCTGTAGGGGACAAGCTGTTTGGATCGGTTGACTCCAAGAACGCTCAACCTCTTCCAAGAACCCGTCCAATCTTGTCCAATGAGATTCAAAATGGAACCGTCTCCGACCACAAGTGAATTCCTGTAACCCAAGTAACAAAGGGCAGTGATCTGAAATTAAAGAAGCCGCACTCTGCAAGACACAATTCGGGAAGATTTGATCCCAATCTGAGGAGGTGAACACCCTGTCCAACTGTACTAGCGTCGGAGCATGGCGTTCGTTCGACCAAGTAAATTTCCTTCCATGCAAAGGCAGCTCACTAAGCTCCGTATCATTCAAAAACCGGCGAAATCTGCCCATCATGGCCCTGTCCAAGTTGCTGTTATTTTTATCCTCCGCCCGATAAATCATATTAAAATCACCTCCCAAGATCCATGGCCCCGGACAAGCTGCTCTAACAGTTCGCAGTTCTTGTAAAAATTGGACTTTAAGCAAATCGGATTGAGGACCATACACCCCCGTAAACCACCAATCCGGACCAATATCACTCTGAAACTGAACTGAGGCAGAATAGGTATCAATTCTTGTATTAATGGCTGAACAAGTGTTACCTTTCCACGCAATAAGAATGCCACCACGAGTGCCCAAAGCCGGAAGGACGATGAACTCATCAAAATCAGCTCCGAGAGTCGACATCACCATTCGGGGAGAAATGGCTGCCTTTTTCGTTTCTTGAAGACAAACCAAATCAGGGCAAGTAGAAGAAATTAGATCACAAACAGAATCTCGTCTTGATTTACGGTTGAGGCCCCGCACATTCCAAACTAAGATTTTTGACATATCCATTGATGACTAATGGGAGGACGACCGACAAGAAATACACAACTCAGGCAAAGGAAGCCTTCGAGCCCCACACTACCACGTCCTGGGGAGCTTCTATCTTGTCTGGTACAGTAAGACCAAACACTGCAGCCATCGCTTGGATATGGGTCTGGGAGGCCGATCCCTTGAAGAGACGAATGTATTCCTCAAGGACTTGGTCCCCAAGACTTTCGCGATCTACAGCCAGCCCCAAACGCAGAGCTAAATCGCTTTGAACTTGCTTCACAGCTGTGGACGCCATGACCATGGATAATTAAGAAAAGATAAAAGTTTGAGAGTCAGACAGAGTACAAGTATGTCGGCGACTGGTCCGAAACCAGGGTGACCGTAGTCTTATCTGATCCGTGTGGCACAGTTGGTCAAGTATTGAATGTACTAATCATATGCTGGGTATAATGGGGCCCAGTAAACCTACGTAGCCTAGTGATTACAAAGTCAAACTTGCCCTACGATGTCTGATTCGGAGGCGATCTGGGGTGGGCAGTTGTGGGAACTCCACAGAAACTGTCCGAGACGTGTGTTCTGGTGGGATGCGGCACTGCTAAGGCAGGCATAGGAGGGAATTGACTTTGCAGGACCTGGTGCGAACGGTTGCCACGTGCGGTCTAGGACACGCACGTGTCGTATGATTAGGTTGAACCTACAGGTGTAAAAATCATTTCGAGCCGCTGTCGTTCTCAGTCTATGAGTTTGCTTGATCTCTCTGTCGCATATATATTAAGATGATAAGTTCTGAGGATGATGACTAAATTATGATGATTATTTTATCTTATGCTTCTATTTATGTTTGATTAAGCCAGTGCAAACTAAAGTTATGATTCTAATCACCTAACCTGAGCTAAAACTTGACCAAGAATAGCTTCAGGTAACGCGAGTCCTTTTTGCAAGGTAAACCCACCCTGTGTCAGTCTGCATGTCTAGGTGTCGGCCGTAGCTAGCCAATTTGATGGGTCAGTCTTGTTGAGCTTCTTAGAAGCTCACCCTTTGCGAATACGTGGTTTTCAGGCGCCGACGCGTATACCCAGGATGTTAGCCAGTGGGAAGAGCCTGGTCCAGAGTTCGAGAACCTTCAGTGGGAACGTTGCGATTCGCCGCAGTGAATGTTGTGTGGCTAGTAGTATGGTGCCGTTGGGCAGGGCCCATACTTTTGCTTAATTATGAGAGTCAGAGTCTGTACCTCGTTTGAAGTCTTCCGCTGTATTTTGTGTTTTCATAAAACTCTATTCATACTCTGATGATGTAAGACTTAAATTTTAATTCATGAAACTATGTTTGCATTAAATTCCCTCTTTCTATAAAAGATTGTTGTTTATCCTATCTGTGTTGTACCATGTGTATGCTCGCTTCGCCGAGCATTGCCCAACAGGATCCTGGCGAGATGCAGGATCCGTCTCGAATTGAGTTTTCTGGGCGGGTCCGCGTCACTTCCGTCGGGATGCCGGATATGTTGGATGGTTGCCACTCAAACACATTTGAGTTCGCCCGGAGGAAAGCGACGAGCCCGTCTTCCTATTTGGGGTCCAGGGCCACGCCGATTGTGGTGGTCTTGTCATCATTGAGCCCTAGGCAATCTTCTTCGTGGCCATCGAGTTAGCGGCGGCTAGGCATGGCGGTGTTCCTGAGGATAGGGGTCCTATCGGAACGGACCTGGATGCGACTCCCAGCTCGATCGATGCGGCGGTCTCGGCTTCTAGGATCAGCTCAGCGCAAGCGACAACCCTTGAGACGTCTCTACGGATTGTGATGACGCCGGTTGGGCCCGACATCTTCCTCACAAGATAGGCATAGTGGTCTACCACCATGAACTTGGCGATGGTAGGACGCCCGAGGATGGCGTTTTAAGGCAGGACGATGGCCACTATGTCGAAGGTGACGTTTTCGCTCGTGAAGTTGAAGGCATCCCCGAAGGTGACCAAGAGGTCGATCTGCGCCAAAGGCGGAGCTCGTCCTAGGAGAACGCCGTGAAATAGCCTCATGGGGCGAAGAATGGATCGTGGGATCTACATCTCCTCGAACGCGCTAGGCGTGAGGATGTTGATGCTTGTCCCTCTGTCCACCACCGTCCGTTGGACTCGGAACTTACGCATGGTTGGCACGTCCGTAGCGTCTTCTTGACCAAAGGAGATGCTGACATCTACCCGCTTCGTTGCCCTCGGGGGTGCCGTTCCGGTGCTAATAGCCGCCACCTCACTGGCCCACATCTTGAGGCACCTCCTTGAGGAGAACGATGAGGAACCTCAATTGATCACTGCCACCGTCTTCGGGACATCTTGGAACCATAGGTCTTCGGACTCAGCGGGTTTTTCTTCCTCCCCCCCCCCCCCCCCCGGCCTTCCTGGTTCCTCACTGTCTTTGAGGCGCCGTGGCTTGTGCTTCTCGCTACAAATTTGGAAGTAGTGACACTCCCACTGGTCGTGGTTGTCTGCCTTGTTGAATCGGAACCACTTGGCCTCTCAGGGGGGGGGAGGGGGGGGCGCTCCTTCGAGGAGGCTTCTTCCCAGATCCGGAGGCTGCCACAACTTCGGCCGCCTTCCGCTTTTGGGGCGGCTTCTTCTTTACCGGGACGGCGGCCTCGGCAGACTTGTTGGCCCGATCATCATGCCAAGCCTACGCCTGCTGCCGCCGCACACACTTGTCGGCCTGCTGGAAGAGCTCGGTCACTCTTTCGAGTTTGAGGACCCCGAGTTCTCCCTGCATGTCTCGGTCTCGGACCCCGTGGCTTAAGGCTGAGAGGACTCGTCCGGAGTCCATACGTGGGATGGTATTGCAGACGTGGCTGAAGCGCTGAACGAACTGCCTCAGCGTCTTGCCTTCCCTTTGGACAATCTTGTCCAAGTCAGCGCTTGGCCGTGCCTTGAAAGTTGGCAATGAACTCACGGCATAGCTGCCTCCACGAGTGTACGTACTTTGTCAGTAGGTTCATGAACCACGACCATGCCGAATCCTTTTAGGCGATGTGGAAGTAGATGGCCATCATGTCCTCAGTGCCTCCACCAGCTCGGATGGCATTGGAATAGAGCTTCAGGAACTCTTACGACAGGGCCGTGCCGTCGTATCGCTCCGGGAGTTCGAGGCGGAACTTGTGCGGCTAGTGGACTTTGCGCAGCCGTCGTGAACGTGCGGCGCATTGGCCCGAGAAATCGATGTCATCGTTCCCCTCGCGGTGCTAGTTGCCGTGCCGCGGGGTCTCGGCCTCAGATGAATCCGAGTCCAGCTGACGAGCACTCTCTGCTTCGCATCGCCGTTCCCGACTCCGCTCGATGTTGACCCGCACGTCCACATTCTCCTGGTGCTTAGCTGAGAGGCTGTTGCGCAAGTCATAGCAGCAATGTGAGGTTCCAGTCCAGGAGGTCCAATAGCTGAAGTCCGACTTGGACTAGGTGCCCGTGTGACGGGAGGGTTTCGCCGCACTGGTCTCTGATCGTGAGCGTGATCCCCAAGCCCCACCGGATGGGTTTTCACCCGCAAATCGACTCGCCGCGGATCACATCCTTGAGGCACGGCAGGGCGTGACGTGAACCGGACCAACTGTGTGTCCTTGGCATCATCTTCAGATGCGAACGGCGGAAAACTCGTCGCTCACCTAACAACGCTCTCAACGGCTGCTGCCCGCCCCCCTCCCCCCCCCCCCCCCGGCACTTGGCGTGCCAACTGTTGTTGTGTGAAACAACGGACGAATGGGGAGCCCGCAACACCTCCCTTAGTGATTCGGAGAGGGGCGGAGCATCGCCGGAGCGCTGAACGAAGATGAAGAAGACGGAAAGGGTTTATCTAGGTTCGGATGAACGCGAGGCAGATAGTCCTACGTCCTGCTTTGTTGTATTGAGGTGGTCTGTGCTTGCTTACAAAGGTGGGGGAAGAAGCCCCTTTTATACGGGAAAGGGAGCCCTCTTCACCCGATTATAAGGGTCCATGACCCTGTCATTATCCTTGGGCCACCGACAAGTGGGGCTTGGGTCTATTGTTAGTCCCCGGCGCCTTACCTAGCACGCGGGATACACGAGTGTACGGGCGTGCGTGGGGGCCTTATTTACTCCACCATCACCCCTGGCAGGTCCCACCTCACGCGTCAGGTGACGCAGGGGATCTTTGGGGGAGATCCCTTCCTCCTTTCTGCCGAGTGGGCCTTAGCACGGCTCCCAGCACGCCTCGTCGGTTCACCAGGCACGTCATGATGCCGTCGGAGACCCGATGGGCTGACCAACGGCGCCGTCCGCCGACAAGCCGGGGGTCATTAAGCCCCTGCAGTGTCTGCCGTCTGCCTGACGGCATCGATGTGTTGCCGCTCGGTGCCGAAGGTGGCGTCCCCGGGACGCCTCACGCGGTCGTCCTGCTCATCCTCTGGGCGCGCTGGACCGTGGGCCGCCCTGGCTTCTTGGGCCTCATGGCACTACACCACAATACCTGGGCCGCGTTCTGTGGCCCAAGAGGCGAAGTGTTGGGGGACCCGCTCCCATTACGCTGAAAATAGAGATAAGTGCACATGTTGTAATAAATAATTACATATGTAGTATGTTTTATTTAAAAAATATATTATGTAATATAGTAATTAAAAAAATAAATGTAAAGACTGATACTACTTAAACACCCGTTTGGTAGTCATCAGGTTTCCGACCATTTAACATTAAATGGAGGCCATCTTCTCCTAAGAGAGCACTCGTTTTCTATATTATCATTTAAACAATAATTTAATTTATTTTAAATTGGAGTTACCATCTGAAAATAATGTAAAACTGAGAGAGTAAATTTAATTTCTAGAGGAAGTCAATGCATAAATAAATTACCGATGAGGAACAGGTAACAGTAAAAAAAATCCTTTGCAAAAGCAGCAGTACAATAACGAGGCAATTTGACGATATTACATTCTTTATTTATTTTGGCGTATACATGGACCAACATGAAAGAGGATAAGATGGTCATTGATGTGCTAACTGAACGAGTTCTGAATGTCGATCACGAAACGGTATTTCACATCCCGATTAACAAGTCTTTCCAGGGCCTCGTTGATGTACTCTATCTTGATGACCTCAATCTCCGGGTAGATTTTGTTCTCAGCACAGAAGTTGATCATCTCTTGTGTCTCCTTTGTGCCTCCAACAATGCTACCGGACAAGGTTCGCGCACCTGACCGAATTTCATCCAATTCATGGTAAATCCTAATGTATCTTTGCGCCACAATGAATTAAAGTATGAAGGTGATGAAGAATATTACCGATGTTGAGGCTTGCAGGATGCAGTTTAATCTCACTTGGAAAGCACACTATTGCCATAACACCACCAACCTTAAGGAGCGATAGGTACGGGTCAAACGGATGGTTGCCGGAAGCAGTATCGATAATGAAGTGTAGGGAGCCTTTTAGTGACTGCAAAAACAAAAAGTTTTTTAATTGTACTCTCATGATAGAGAATTCAACTCGAGAATATGTTCAAATATATAATCAAGGAGAAAAAAACTGTCATCGAAAAGTACCTCCATCTGCTGGGTATTGGAGGAGATCACAAAATTATCTGCGCCGAGGAGGTTGATGGCTTCGTCTCTCTTGGATTCACTCGTACTGAACACTGTAACCTGAAGCCCAAAGGCTTTGCCGAATTTGACTGCCATGTGACCTAGCCCACCGAGTCCGATGACACCGAGTGATTTGCCGGGTTGGTTCATCTTGTGCCGCATCATGGGAGCATAGACCGTTAGGCCAGCACACATCAGTGGCGCCGCCTTTTCCAGTGGATATTGGTCTGGTATTTTGGAGCAGTACCTGAATTCATATTGCAACACAAGGAACCCAATTTTCTTGTTACAGAAATTGTATCAATTGAAAATACATATAATGCTGGAGTATATACCTTTCGTGAACAACGATATGAGTCGAATAACCTCCCTTTGTTACAGATCCATCAGTGTCAACCATGTTGTATGTAAAAACCAATTGAGGGCAGTAGTTCTCCGCTGCGCTCATGCAGTTTTCACAGTCCCGACACGAGTTCACATATGTTCCGACACCTACACGGTCACCCACTTGAAATCCCTGAACATCTGAGCCGATCTCAGTTATAACACCAACTATTTCATGCCTGAACGCACACATCAGATTAATTAATTGATGGCATCAAATTTTACACATTCTCAGAATCGTAAAGGGACATTATATAAACTCTGATGTTAAAAACTTACCCAGGAACCAGAGGGTATATTGAATCATTCTGCATATTGCGTGTCCAGTTGACATCAGCATGGCACACTCCGCAGTACAAGATCCTCAACGAAACATCGTCTCTCTGTACTGCCCTGTAAGTTGGTCAGCGCAGTGGCTCAGATAAGCAAAAAGGATGAAAAGTACCCATATTAATTCGTTCGTGATTCAGTATATGTTTATAATAGGCAGGGGGAAAAGAAAAGTACATCTTGTCACCTTCTGTTAAACTTGTAGGGTGAGAGAACTCCAGAAGGATCTCTTGCAGCCCAAGCACTGCAGTTGCCGTCCACCGATTCAGAAGCCATCCTAACTGAACTGAACTGAAAGAAGTGAATTCAAGCCAAGATCAGAGTGAAACACAAGGGAAGCAAAGAAACCAACAGCTGAAACAAAAGCAGGATACGGTGTCTGAAGACTCGATCTTTCAGACCAGTTCTTTTGAAACTGTTGTAACATCCGATCAAACTGTAGGTGTACTACTAAGAAATTATACTATTAACTAGCTTAGGTTGCCTTGCTGTCCGTCATCAGACCGCCGGATGCTGCAGATGCAGGTGGAGGAGGAGAAGGCCGGAAGCAGAGTAGGGTGGAGGAACGAAGACTCTGGCGGGAACCCAGCAGAGAAGCGAGTGTCTGCAAGCCCAGTCGTCGTTTGGTCGGCCGGCAGCGATTGGGCTCACAGAATCCTTTGCCCATGGGCTTGTAACATACGAGTAGCAACACAACTGTATAGAATTGTAATCTTCTTAAAAAAAAAAAGCCTGATGGAGGACTTTATAGGGAAAAAGAAAAGAAAATAAAAAGAACTCTGCCGCGGAGGCGAGTGCAAATAACAAGCGACGAACAACAGCATCAATTGCTGCTTATCTGCCCCTTTGCTTGAGTGTAAGTACTCAACCGAACCAGAATAGCCTTGCGATTAGTAAAAGCTTTAGCAAGAGAAAAGAGTTGAAGGGAACTGCACTGCACTTACCTCCCTGTCTGTCTCTGCACACCACCGGATGGAGGAAGGGAGGGGCTGGCGATCGATCGAGTTCCCGGCGACTAGGAATCAATTTATAGCAAGGCCAAGGCGGTGCTGGGTCTGCTTGACCGGGAAACCACCGCAAGAGATGACGCAGACCGTTCGGACCCGCGGCGGGCTTCCTCCAATGACCTGGGCTTTATTTGCGCGCGGACGTCACTGCTTACAGTTACAGTTGTGCTGCGTATTACGGGCGAATCGGGTGGCGGCGGCTATCGATTGACCTTCGTTCGATTCTCTGATTTGTAATTGAGATTAGTAAATTAGTCTGTCAAAAGATAGTCTCTTTACTCAAATCCTAATGAGTATCAATAAATAATGTGTATCGAAAATATCGTAACACATGTACTAGTATAAGAAAAAAGCTCTCTTAATATTTCACAGTAGTACAACGTAATACTACTGTACATAAAGCACTGATTCTTTAAAGAAAAAAGGTTTAAATTAACATAACATGTTTCCTCGCTCAGTCGCCTGAAAGAGATTGATGCTGTTACGCGGCGGCACAGGAGGCGGCGTACGGCTCCATTGTTTTCGATTTTGATTTGTTTTGCTCCTTACTACAATTTGTGTATTTAAGGATTAGTATGTAGTGTACTTCTCTCACAAAAAAGTATCTAATGTACTAGTGGTAAAAAAATCTCTTAGGGCTTGTTTGGAAGGCCTGTAATCATTCATCTCTGTAATTCACTAACACCTGTAAACTTATGTGCACAAGAAAACCATCGGAATTTTTTGTATTATTTACATCTGTAAATTAGTGTTTGGGTAAAGTAAATATTTCTTTGACCGAATAATATTCCAGCCTGAATCTCGCGGAACCACAAAACATTCCTCCTCCTCCGCTCAGATGGTAACAGCAACAAACACTGGAATCTCATTGCATAGGATTCAAATTTCTGAGTGTATTTGTATTCAGAACTAAAAACAAACAAATCTCATAATCAAGCTGGAATCGAAACATCAAATTTCAGAACAGGGCATCAAATTTTAGATAAAATCATGAGCTGCATAGCAATTCTACTAAATCTGCACTTGGCTACTTGAGGATAGGAGAGAAAAAAGAGGAAGGAAGAAAGAAAAGCACAGACCAGCATGTTTGCACAAATCATCGAACACCTGACGGACGCGGTGACCTATTTAGTCATCCCCACACCTACTAGACAACCACGGCGGTCTCTATGCTGGCGACCTTACCTTGATGGCGGCAGGCCGGCAGCG
This sequence comes from Oropetium thomaeum, assembly GCA_001182835.1. Classification (NCBI taxonomy): domain Eukaryota; kingdom Viridiplantae; phylum Streptophyta; class Magnoliopsida; order Poales; family Poaceae; genus Oropetium; species Oropetium thomaeum. The sequence goes on along the minus strand of LFJQ01000009.1, from coordinate 1,017,495 downwards.
ACTTCCTTGCGGGCATCTGCAGTCATGGGGGCGCGATTGCCCCATGGCCGCAGCATCGTAGATGTGCGCTGCTGCAGCCGGCAGAGCTTCAATGTTCTGCTGCAAGGCTTCGAGGCGGAGCGCTGAGGTGGGAGATCCCTTCGATGTTCCTTGATACGACCGAGCTCGCCGTAGATCTCGCTGCAGGTGCCCTCTCCGTTTGATGCGCTCGCGCGCGACGCGCCGTAGGTACCGCGGCCCTGCCGCAACAACGAGGTGAGGAGGGTGGACGGGAGCGAGACGACGAGCTCTGATAAACGTCGTTTTCTTTTTCGGGCTGACGGAAACGATTTTTTTCTTCCGACGGTTTCGATCGAATAGGGTTGTAAAAGAAGTGGGCTAACCCGGCTTCCAAACAGATTTTTCCCGATGGTTCAGTAAAATTGGAAGGTGTGTATTTTACACCTATTCTGGCCCAACAACCAGTCTTTCAAACATGCTTTTAGTGTATTAACTATATAGAAAAACATGGTGGATCTCGTCACTGCTTACAGTTACAGTTGCGGTGCACATATGGGCGAATGGGACGGCCACGGCGAGCGATTGACCTTCCTTGGATTCTCTGATTTGTAACTGAGATTTAGTGAATTAGCCTGTCAAAAAGCAATCTTTTTACTTAAATCCTATAGGAATATGATAACAGCAATGTATATTACGGTAATAGAGGCCTGTACCTTTTCAGTTGGCGACCATATCTCACAATGTTGGGTTAGCATTAGGAGCAGATTTGGGTCCTACTCGAAGAAAAAAAAAACTACCACTTCGGCTGGTCCATACTTCATGCTATTCCTGCTCTAGGCGCCGTATTTTATTCAAGGCACTGTACACATATTGTAAACAATTCCTTTGTTGCCGGCCGTAGCTTTGAGACCTGGTATTTGAGAACCGGATTGCAGGTAACATTTATTGCCTATTACATGCTTTATCTTTACATTGTGGACACCTTATATAGGCAGGATCGATTTACAACTCAAAACAACATTTTTTCACTATACCTAAGCATACAATTTTGTTAGTTGTTCTATCATTAAATAATGTTGTATCAAAAATATCGTGATGCTAAACACGGATATGTACTAGTATTAAAAAAAAGCTCTCCCAATATCAGGTTTAAATTAACATGTTTCCTAGCGCTCGGTCGCCTGAAAAAGATTGATGCTTTTACACGACACGGGTGGCGGCACGCGGTTCCATTGTTTTCAATTTTGATTTGTTTTTCTCTTTACTACAATTTGTTTATTTAAGAATTGGTATGAATTGTGCTAGTGCTAAAAAAATCTATTTGACATCAATCTCTTTCAGGCGACCGAGCGCCAGGAAACATGTTAATTTAAACCTGAAAAAAATATCAAATAGATTTTTTTAGCACTAGTACAATACATACCAATCATTAAATAACAAATTGTATTAACTATATACGGAGAGAAAACTACTTTTAAACCGTTAGATCTAGATCTAACCACTTTGAACCGTGAATGAAAGAACGCTCAATTTTATATAGTTAAAGTCCCCGTAATACTCTACCAGCTATTTCTCTGATTCAATTTCCTAACAAAATTTTGTCCATGCTGTTAGAGTATATTTGGTAGCTAGAGATAGAATATCTAACATTACCATATGTATTCAATGGAGGAGTCCTGCTCTCCAAGTCTTGTACTCTCTATATGCCTGCCGTGGCCTAGCAATACAATCATTCATCGCATCATACCACAATCACATCCTTCTACCTGGTACCATCGAGCGGGTTCCGATCCTGAACCCTAGTTCGCTTCCGCCCTAGTGCCGTCGGCCTCTCTTCTAGTGCCGTCGCCACCATTGCTGCCTCCACGGCGCCTTTGAGGCGAGTCTCCTCCATGATGCCCTAGCGCACCCGGAGAGATCACCAATGTTGATCTCTGCTGGGGGCTGCGTCGTCCAAGATCTCACGGTTCTGATCTGTTGCCATCGTCGTCGTGCAACAACATCAGATAACATCAGATCGTGAGGACTTACCAGAGTGTCATCGTCCATGGGCTCCATTCCTCCTCTGCCCAAACCTCCGTCGTAGGCTCCAAGCTCGTGCCGCCGGGAGAGTTCTCCACCTCGTCACCTCCGTTGTGACATCACCAATGTTGTCCATCGCTGGAGCACGCCCGCATCGAGGCCCTATGCCGTCGTGCACGCTCGCGTGGCTCGGGCGCTCAGCCATCTCTCCAAAGTCTCCTCACCACCACATCGTGGCTGGCACTGCTCATCCTCCAGAGAGTCGTGGCGCCTTCTCTTTCTGATTCCTTCCGCTGTGCTTTGACCTTGCGGAAGGGAATTGAAGAAAGATGAGCGGAGTCCCTGCTACGTGCACCCAAGTGCCTTACACAAGAAGATGCTATTGCCGGTATTTTTTTTTAAGTTCTTTGATTTTTACTCGATCACTAATCGAGATTGCATCACCCGCCCGTCGACTATGTGTACCTCTACATCGACAACATCGCCGGTCACTCTTCATCATCCATGTGGCCCATCCTAGCGCATATTGCGCGTAGGGGCACCTCCACCACATGGTCTTTGTGTCGGTCATCCTCCACATCTTCCGACGCCACGCCTGAACACTCGGTCTGATCAGCCGATATGTGCCTGATGTTCTTTTCTTTAGTCCGAATGAAACTTCCAAACTGAGTAGATCTTCCTCCGTTCCTAGACCTGATGCACGTGGTGCACTTGTGGAGGACGTGGATAACACTTGTGTTGGTCCCCAATCAACTTCCATGATCATCCATGGTTTCCTAGAGAAGATACCTATTCGCTTGATCCATACGAGTATTTCTAAAAATGAAAAGGAACACAAATGATTGTGTAGCCTCGACTGTTCAAATATATAGAATGTAAAACTAACATGGATTGACTTCATCTTAGGTTTAATGGTCCTCAATGTGGTCGTATCTGCCCCGGTGATGTCCCCATCATTCTCTCCTTCTTGACCGCAAACCGTCCTCGGTTTGACATTATGGTGGAAGATCGGCAGTAGACTCTTCTCAAGAACCTGCATGTGTAATTCTGAAACTCCAGAGAAAATGCATGGCAGCAAGAATTGCTCCCTTTTGTGAAACTTCACATGCGGCTTGTAATCAATAGTAGAAAAACTAGATATGGTGTGGTTAGTTCCAATGCATGTCATTAGCTGATCACATGGGGATGCTATTGTTGGAGTTTCAAACTCTCAACAAATATAGAGTCTATGCACCATCAATTTGTTATTGCTGTCATATTTGTCAATGACATAAAAACTAACACCAGAAAGACATGAGATATCAGATTGTGCAAAGAATTTATTCTCTAAATAGCTAAGCTCACAAAGATCATTGAACTCTATCATTAAGCTTCTTCATTTTCAGTGGCAATGTGAAAGGAATGCTTAAAATCTTCATCCGTTGATACATAATTATTATTTTCATGCAGCAGTTTTTTTTAGATAGAAGTGAAGCATGAGCAGCCAACCATCATTGTCACAAGGAACAATCTTGTTATCATCTTGTAACAAAGGAAAAATCAGTATATGATTCCACTAAGGATTGCTCTAAACGACCAGATGTAGTGGAGCACCAAAGCTGGTTCACATAGAGATACAATTACAGAATATGCTCCTCCATCCACATGGCTTATTTCAGCACAAATGAACCTAACTTTTTCAGTCTCTTCACTGGATGGGTCAGCAGCAAAATCCGTTCTACCTTGTCCTAAGTTAGTAACATAGGAACACCCAACAGAAGAAATCACATCCATTGAATTTTTCTTTTCATATGTAGCTAGCAGGTCATGTATTTTCGCATCACTCAAATCATTAGCAATTTTAATCTCAATTTTGGAAGCAAGTTCAATCAACTGAGAGAGAATCATATGTTTCATGTAAAAGTGTTTCCCTAATTTCTTTATTAAGGCCCATCAAAAATCTACTTTCAGTAGCTTCCATGTTCCAGGAATTTTATCATGGCAAGCTAAGTTCTTCCACAAAGTTAAAGCACAATCAGTTAAAACAGTTGAAGCAGCTATCACGTCAAACAAATCATATTGTCCAAATTGTGTTTCTACCACTAGCTCCCAATTAACATATGCTTTAAGATTGAACTCACCAGCATACGAAGGCAATTGTTGAATGATATCCCGAATATCATAGTGTTGTTTGGTCCATCCAAAAATCTTTGTGTCACCTGCCATGATCAGTACAAAACAAGATACACACAAAAATGTATGTTCCTATCAGCTACTTGGATGTGATTGTTCTCAACTAATGGGTCTCTCAACCTGTTCAACAATGCTCTTACAAGTTCTTACCAAGCGAAACATGAGGTGATGGCAACCAACAAGATGGCAATCTGCAGGAATGATATATCGACGCGACAGCAACAATACCTGTCAAGCTGTAGATATGTGGAGCTATAGGATGGCTTACAAATGATCCACAAGGATAGCTAGAACCACATATGTTAAAAGCAAGCTGAATAAGTATTCAACGATGGTACTATGCTGGTCCTAGGCTAGACAATGCTAGAGACACGAGTCTGGACACAAGTGAAGTGACACGACATCAATGGAATATGACCAAGGGACAACAAGCATGAACAAGGATAATCTTTTTGAAACAATGGTACTGAATAGCACACCAAACTGAGTATGACAAAGAGATATCTCACTGAATTCAGAATCAATTCTTTTTTTCTTCCTTTTGTTTCCTTCTTTTTTTAATTTGTTTTCGTTTCTCCTCTATCCTTTGTTTATCTTTTTGTTTATCTTTTTTTTCAGCACACAAACAACAAATGAGGACGTTAACATCAACAACTCTGACTCAGAATTTAGAATTGATAAGATGTAGTGATGGGGTCAATCAAAGGTAAATAAATATCTTGGATTTAAATCTTTTACCGAGCAACCTGGATATTTGTACCACATGATAAGCAATGGGTGTACAAGGTGTCCAGATCTTTCGATGAGAGGTGGATAACTTCGATTTGAACTAGAACGACATTCACGACCCGACTACAACAACCAATAGGGGCTGCGCATTTGCAATCGATATACCGATTCCAACGGTTGAAGACAATCCTGTGGAGCACAATCAATCAAACCACTAGGGTAATTTCTGCAAGCAATCAAAAAACAAGCAAGGACAAGATAACAAGCAACTCAATTGCAAATAGGAAATCAAGGTTCAGATGTGATACACACGGAGTTGGGGTTCTGGATACATTTTGATGCGCTGCAAGGAAGTAGCGGTGGCTAAACTTTCAACACAACAAAACTCAATCTAAAAGTAGTGGCTATAGGGGTATATGAGAGGGGGAGAGGACGACCAGGAGGTAATGGGGATCGTCCTCAAACCCTAGGACGCGCCCCTATTGGGCTAAAGGCCTTGTTTGAGTCTGCCTGGATAGGTATAGACTGTTTTATTGATTCTGGACAGCTATGATTGAATTTCCAGATGAGACAATCCATTTCAATGTAGACATCATCTTTCCAAAATGTTCAAGAACGCCCACATTCAATTCCTTATGAGGTCTGTGCATCTGATTCAATTTCAGTCTTTTCTGCAGTCTGAATGAAACTTTCAAACTAAGTAGATCTCCTTCCGTTTGCGGATCTGATGCACGTGGTGCACTTGTGGAGGACGTGGATAACACTTGTGTTGGTCCCTAATCAACTTCCATAATCATCCATGGTTTTCGAGCGCAGCAACCTATTCGCTTGATCCACGCGGCTACTTCTAAAAATGAAAAGGAACACAAATGATTGTGCAGTCTCGACTGTTCAAATATATAGAATGTAAACCTAACGTGAATTGACTTCACCTTAGGTTTAATAGCCTTTAATATGGTCGGACCTGTTCCGGTGATGTCCCCATAATCCATGTGCATGGTCTTCGTCAAGTTGATGGTTCTTCTTCGCCTACTTCAAGCACCATTGCCATGCCTCGTCAGGCTGCCCGCATTGCCACTTTTGGCCACCAGTTCAGCCACATCTTCAACTTCGTCTTCATCCACCATGACGACGTTGCCAGCTAGAGTTGCTGTCTACTACCCTACCTCTTCTTCGTCTACTCCGGCAATAGCGGGCTGCAATGGCACTCTCTTCCCCGCTGCTTTATCCACACCGCGACTGCTTCGGAGGCCTTCTTTGCTAATCCCCTCCAACAATGGCGGTTGTTCGTGATGGTCCCTACCTACGTGTATCCGGTATTGGCAGCACCGGTGCGCTCCTTCATCCACGACGCGTCTTCGGGCTTGGCATACCCAGAGCACGTGTCGTCCCTAATGGCTTGACAACATCATCTTCAGCCTCAACATGTTCGTCTGCAGAGCTTCCTCCTATGCACTCCACTTCAAGGTGCTTCCCCGTGCGTCCGCGGCTTCATGTGTGGTCTCATCGACATCATCGACTTCGGCTACGTCGACCACGGTTACTTCAAGCGCGACATCATCAACCACGGCTACCATCTTCGTCTCCGCCACTTCGACATCGTCACAAAGGGCTATCATCCGCTATATCCTCATCGGTTTTCTCTCCAGTCACAGCATCCGCAGCATCACCGAGTTATGACTGTGGGGGGATGTCATTGGCTTCTTCTCTAATCTCATCATTTGCGGTGCTCCCGCTATGACTGCGGGGGGATGTTAGAGTATATTTGGTAGTTAGAGATAGAATATCTAGAATTACCATATATATCTGCAGAGGAGCTTGCCCCCCAAGTCTTGTACCCTTTATATACCAGCCGAGGCCTAGCAATACAATCATCCATCGCATCATACAACAATCCCATCCTTCTACACATGCACAAGTAAGTGGAGTGTATTAAGAGTAAGTTGGGCTTTGGCTAGAAAAAAAAATCATTGGCTCCTTTCTGGATCTACTAACTTTTACTTCTGATTATAACTTACGTCAGGTTCTATTGATTTTATCCTTGCTATACAAAACAGATCAAAATGGTATGTCTTAGGTGAGCGGCGCTTCTTGGCAACAGCCGGTGCTGGCAACTAGCAGCCGTGGTGTGGAGGATGAAATCCGGTGGAGGAGAGGGCTAGGGTCTCTATTGAGGGGTCAGTGAGCTTCACCATGAAGCATAGAGATGATTTGGTGAGGCTCTTATCGAATGAGGTGGCCAAAACGACAAGGTGCATGCGGCGGCGAAGAACAACGATGACATCCAAAATTCAGCAGCTCCGGTTGATTTTTGTGGACAAGATGTTTGGGTGGTGTGCAAGAGAGATAGGAAGAAGCTGGCACAAGGTAAGAGGCTTGACATGAGACAGTCCGAATCAAAGAAATCGCGGTGGCACAAGCTAGAATATGACCTTGTTTTGAATGACTGAGTGCAAGAGAGAGCAGGTGGCTTGCTACAAGCTCATGGGAGGTGCAGGTGAATCTATTTGACAAGGTTTCGTAGCTTGGTGCGCTCTGTGGTGACTTGTCCACGTGAGGGTAGAGGATGGCAGCAACGGTGGGCAGTCCGGACGCACGCGGAGAAGATGAAAATAGAGGCGCAGCAGCAGTGTGCTCTGGGCGAGAAAGTGCTAGGTGTTGGCTCCTTGCGCACGGGACGGCGAGTACCATGGAAGGAAAGAGAGGGGAGGACACAGCAGGGCCTCAGACAGCATCGGCAACGCGAACCGTAGGAAGAAGATGGAAATCTCCTGCGTGCTTGAATCGTTTCTCCAAGTCTTGGTGTCTAGTTTCACACCGTTGAAACCGTAGAACCGAATCAAACCAATCCAATGAACTACCTCTTTCTGTACCATTGAAACCTGACCAGTCCAGTTAAACCAGCCTTCTATTGTCCGGGTTGAAAAACCAGTCCAAACCTGTTTAAACCGTAGATGACAGGCATAGTGATTGTTGAAATATAAGTGGATTACCCTCCTTTCCCCATTATCTTAGGTTGTTAGGTGAATTAGTTAGGTGTATAAAACTCACTATGATATCAGAGCCAGAGGTCTCGAGTTCGAATCCTAGTAGAGATAATTTTCCACAATTTAAGCCTTTTGTTCCAAAACTTCACGTTTGCACCCTACGGAACGTGAGGGGAAGTGTTGAAGTATAAGTGGATTGCTCTTCTTTTCCCATCAATTTAGCTTGTTGGGTGAACTGGTTAGGTGTATGAAACTCAATAATGGTAACCCACCTTCGACTCTATTCCGTTTCGTTCACCGTCTGTGCGAGAAAGCGTGTCAGCATCGACGACATGCGTCATGCAAGTATGTCAAAAGCAGATGCGTCAGCAGAGAGAGGCCTTACTAGTAGAATATAAGTATAACAACCTGTTTTCACTCACTGAAATTAATCCTTCATGACCGTACTTGAAGATGAGGATCCTGTTGCACATCCCCGGCGGCTAATTAAGACATGAAGAGAAGTCAGCTCTTGAACTTTTCAAAGCCGACCTCATCATCAATACTATGTGTTTTGTATTTTTTTTTTTTTTTACCGCTGTGAGACAACGATTGGCTTTATTATTTCAAGCTGTGAGCTGATAAATTGCTTTGGTCCTTTTCAATTGCCTCCTTTGTAGTATATTTGGAGCATGGGATAATATAATCTACACATAGCTACGGTGACATTGTTGAAAGACTCAACTCCCAAGTTCTCATGGTGTAGACTTTTGCTCATGGTGGACAACATCAGCAGTTGAAATTCATCCACAATTTCACTCCGTCTTTCATCTACGTTGTTATAAATGCACTCTCAAATATAAAGATTGCATAATAATAGAAATTGAGCGTTAGAGCCCACTAAAGAATCGAACTTGATCTGTGCTCTGAGCGTGTGTAAGAAGCTCCTAACCTGCTTAACAATTTATAGACTTTTGCAATGGAAAAAGTCCTAACCTCTCTCAACTATTGTATAAGTTCGATTTACCCTTGCAAAAAAAAATTCGATTTACCTCCTTATATTATGAAACTCAGTATGATCCTCCCTCAATTTTGAAAACCGTTTATTTATCCTCCCTCGGCAGTGTTGGACGGCGGTTTTGCTGATGAGTTGCTTCATAAATCAACTTGTAGCATTTATTTTGCTCCAAAAATCACCAAACTTTTTGTGATACCTAACCAGGTTATAGGGAGAAACTTTGATTATTGAACTAGGTTTTGATTCTCTCCCAAAAATTTATAAAATATTTCAGACAGTACCGTTTGTAGGAAAAATAATGAATTACAACATTTTTTGAAACGCACAAATTTCTGAACATTCAGCAAAATTATGTTTTGACGTGTTATTCACATCTTGACTTGCACTTATGTTAAAATATTTAAAAGATGCATGTTTGAATTTGCGATTATTTTCAACATAATTGCACGTTGAGGACTATAGACTTTATGGTTGTATAGATCACCTCAAAACATGTAATTTTAATAATTTTTTCATATTTTTGACACATCTCAAAAATGGTGTAACTGACTGCTTGGACTTTATAGACTTTATGATTGTATAGATCACCTCAAAACATGTAATTTTAATAATTTTTTCATGTTTTTGATACATCTCGAAAATGGTATAACTGACTGCTTTTCTCATAAAATGGGGCCTGTACAAAGATTTTTTTTAAATTTTTGGGAGTTGAACTAAAACCTAGTCCAATAGAAAAATTCTCCTCATTATTTGTTTAGTTGTCATAAAAAGTTTAATGATTTTTAGAGGAAGATAAAATGCCGCAAACTGAATTTTGAAGCAATACATCAACACATCATCAAAATCATTTTTCGAAACTGTTGAGGGGGGAAACATACAGTTCAAAGTTGAAGGAGCTGTCCAATCCAGTTTTATAATAGAGGGAGATAAATTGAATTTCTGTAACATCGAAGGAGGTTGACTTTTTCCCCAGCGAGAGACAAGAGGACGATGGACTATGCCCCAGCCCAATCCACCACGCAATACCGAGGAGGGACTATGGCCCAGCCCAATCCATCACACAATACCGAGGAGGCCGATGCATAAGGGAATGCAGGACAGCCCACATGCATGTCACGCTCAACAAAACGAAAGGACGGATTGAATCCTCCTCTGACCTCTTCTCCGTAGCTGCAGCAAAATCATGCACCATTTTTCTTTTTAAAAAATCAAGGAACTGTTATTTAATTGAACGTTGAGAATCAAGAACATGTTGTTATAACTTAGTTAATCTTATTAGTTGACTCACAAAAAATAATCCTATTAGTTGGTTTGCCTAAAATTAATATTTTCTCTTTTAGCTTTATATATAACTAGTTGATAACCCGCGTGATGCTTCGGAATATTAGATGTAATTATATACTAACACTGGATATGGAAAGAAAAGAGTAAAGTGTTTTTTATGTGAAGGGAGATTATGTAGTTTCATAGTTCGGCATTACCCTTATGTAGTTTTTGTCTTAATAAATGAGTAATGATTGGTAAGGGGTTAGCTCAATATTTTGAGGTTGTGAGTTCGATTCTGTATGTTAATGCTACTTTTGTTAGTGAAGTTAGAATTTCTAAACTCATCGAATCGGAAGGACGTAGTATGCTGATGATGCTTATCGGACAGCTATGACAGATTCATGATACGACATAATGTGATACAAGAGAATTACAATGGTGAACAATGGTTCAGATTTATTGGTAAAGTTTTGTTTTTCGAATGGCCTCCATGAGCAAATGTTTCACAACGGGGTTCTTCAGAGCTCCCGCACATGGATGCTTTTTATGGTGCTAGTGAACTGAAAAAATATGATTGTTTTCATATATAATACGATGGTCAAGTGGCTCGTCAGTCCATGTCAGACAATAGAAACGGTATCTATTAAAAAAAAGACAAAGATATATAGTATGTCATCTGTCACAACAATTTAAGAATGAAGAAAGTAAGTCTACTGTAAAACAATAATACTCTATGAAACTAAAACAAATGATTTAAAAGTTGAACATGAATAAATAACATTTCGTTGGTCTACAAAAATAGTTATAAAACTTCACTACTACAAAATCTTCGTCTAGCAACGGACAAAAATTGTTGTAAAAGAGTCTTAATGGTGGCAACATGTAAGTTATAACAATCTATCTTCCGTTGCGAGGTATTGTAAAAATGAAAGGTCATTCCAGTATTCTTTCATCTCGTTGCAAGTACTTTAGTATATAAAACATATTTATGTATTGCAATAAATAGTACTTATTACAGTTATTTGCATGGCGATTGCTTTAGACAATAGTTGTAATGACCATAGAAAAAGTGAAACTGTAAAATATTAGACTGATTAGACGTAAATAATTATCACGTCTCATGAATTGTAGAAAGTGTGGCAACAGTTGAAAATCGTCAAATAAACTTCACTTATTGTAATGCTTCCTTGCTCGTGGAAGTTCTTTTCTATATTGCATCCAAAATTTAAAGAAATACAACAACAAATTTGTTGTAAAACAAAATATATATTGCCATGGCATTTCAACTGTCACAATAGCAATGATGTTTAGCAATAGAGAAAGTTGAAGTTAATACAACCAATATTCTTTCGTTGTAATATATGTTGACCCTATTACCTCTAAATTATGAATTGTTGCAATATAAATCACTATTGTCTCGAAACTTAATTTTATTGCAACGATAGAAAATTCATGGTATTATTATCAAACAATCGTATACAACTAAATTGCATTTGGAACATTGGAAAAATGTGTAATTGCATGGTGGACATCAAGATGTCGCTTTTTTTATAGAATACATCACACAATTGGGAAATTTACCTCTGCATGCTGAATCAGGTTTTTTAAGATATTTTCGACCTCCTTTACCTCTTTATATAAAATATATTACAACTTAAAACTTTACATAAAAATTCATTGTTACATTATCTATCCATATTTTTTTAGATTTTCTCAATGATTTACAAAATAAATATTATTTTCAGTGACAAATTATTCAACTGAAAAAATGTAGAAAAGACCATATAGATATATAATGTACAAAGTATCTTTACACAAAGTTTCAATTCCTAATGTGTTATGTATAAGGCGGTAAAAAAGTAAAAATATTTTGAAAACCCACTTTAGTGTGTGAGAATCAAATTTTATAATTTTTGCAAGGAAAAAATTACAATGTTGTAGTGTGTGCACAAAAAGTGAAATCTCGATGTACCTCACGTAATTTCGCCTATACATATCAATGGGAGGAATGTTCCCCTCTGCGTATCCGGAGGCAAACATCCGTCCGCACACCTCCCTCCCTTACTCTTTTTGTTGGGCTACGTGGGCTGTTTTCACTACATGCGGCCACCTACCGGCCATGCACCTGCGGTGAGCTACTTTTCATGGTGCGCCGTCCGCATGCTTCGGGTGCAGTATTCCTTTTTACGATGAGAATTTGCATGTATGGCTTTTGTTTCTTTTTTATGTCATGCTAACTCTTGACTAGGCTGCCGACTGGGTTAATTTTTAACTGTTTTTTCTTTTAAATTTTCATTTTTTTAATATCTGAGGCTCGGATCCATTTTTATTTTATTCTCTTATTAAATTCTTTTCTTGTTTATTTGTATATTTCTAATCTATTTGAAATATATTATTATCTCGCTATTATGTTTTTATTGTAATATGTGTTCTTTATTTTTCAAACATTTCTTACATAAGTAATTGTTCTAGCAATATGTTCTAGAATATTTGTCTGGAACATAATTGTATGCATTGGAATATTTTTGTATCTCCGGGAACAATCTATTATGTTATGGAACATTTTTTTTGTCTATTTTAGAACATTTGTTGTATGTATTGGAACATTTTTGTATATCCAGGAACAATCTATTATGTTATAAAACTTTTTTTTGTCTATTTTGGAACATTTGTCGTATGTACTGGAACATTTTTGTATCTCTTTTTATATGTTCTGAAAAATCTAATATCCTACAAAAATTTTGTAGTTATCTGGGAAAATTTTTTGCCGTAGAATTTTATGTGTCGGAAGAATCCGCAAACAATATAATATGTGGTGAGAAACATTTTGTAGCTCTCTGTGAACATCTTTTTATGTACTAAAACATTTTTATATATACCTATACTACTATTTCATTTTCAAGTCTCTTAGAATAATATTTTTATTATTTTTTAATACTTTTTTTCAACATTCTTAACATTCTTGAAAATATTTTTAACACTTCTGTGCGTTTTAATATATTTGAGGCCCGATTTTTTATATTAACAATGTATTATTTTATATATTTTTCAAGTCTCTTAAATTTATCTACTGTTTAGTCCATCGCGGCCACACATGCAGACCGGCCGACGCGCCGCAGCATGCAAGCCGCTCCTCCTGCACATGGCTCACGGCCCACGCACAGCTGCCGCGCAGCGAGCCTTTTTTATTTTATGTAATGCACTTCCTACATAAAGGGTGTATTTGATATGAATTTTTTATCAAACAACTTCTTCAAAAATATCTTTTTTTTAAAAATAACTTCTTAAAAGAAAGTTTCTATTATAAAAATGTTTGACAAAACAGTTTCTTTTATAGCTCCTAATACAAAGATAAATGAAAGTCATGGGAAGCTATATTTTTTTTTCTTTTAGTTTCTAATACAAATTAGAGAAGTGATTAAGATGTAGAACGATTTTTCTAAAATTTTGGCAATTGCCGACCGTTGTAGAACACTCGGGAATTGTTACGATTCTAGTAGTGCAAACTTTTAGAGGCAAAAACAGCTTTAAAATTTATAAGAAACACACCAAAATATTTGCTCCCTAACGTTAGCCCAAAATAGTCACAGCGGCCCACTTGAGAAATTGACCCACGAACGGCCTGTTGGGTGCATGGGTTGGGGGTGTACGGGCGATGGCTGGGATTTGACAGGAGCGGCAGAGAACCGGACCCTACAAATAGTGGTGATAACAACTGTCCCTCAACTATATTGAGGACTATCACAGTGAAAAGTATTTACGACAACATTGTTTCAATACTGCAAAAGTTTGTAAAAATCTTTGCAATAAGAACGAATCGTAGCAACAGCACTAAATTTATGCTGTTACAATACGATTGGTGATAAGAGATAAATTTTCTCGTTGTGATACAAACACTGCATTTCTAGAACACACTAACCAATGTTTCATTTTCCACGCACAACAAAGGACCCACTTTGCTTCAATTCTCTGCAACGTCGCCCCTCCTAGTGCCTCACTCAGTTGTCAACCTCATCCTCTTCGAACACTCTGGCTGCCTATGCAAGAGAATTCTAGATCACAGAGCGTGCCTTTCTGGTTGGTTGTTCAGGCCATTTCTCTGTGAATAGTGGACTTCTCCAGGGACCCACTTATACAAACCAAGAATAGTGATGAGTATGTACACATAATGGTCTGCGTTACAAAAACCATCTTGAGATTATTCTGGGGATGCATATGTTTTTCAACAAAGAAGTATCTATGCTTAAGTTCCTCCCTCTCTTGTTTAGAAACTTGGTCATTGCGAAACTTTTTTTTTTACTGAAAGTAAAAAAAAAAGGAATCCTACGCTCAAGAGAAAAGAACAGTTTTTTACACCGTCAGATCAAGAGACATTAAAAACTACTACCTCGATTCTTAATTGCTGATACTTTTTAATATAAATTTATATTGAGAGCATTAATAATTAAAAAAAACAGATATAGTACTTCTTTCAGTGTATTAGACATTAAAAACACAGCAAAAAGGGTGCAGCCCATCCGAGTATCCAACCAGTCCGCAGCGAAATTTTGACGACAAAAAGGTTTCCCAACATTTGCACTCTCTCCTGCGTCCTAAAATAAATGATATTTTAGTTATGAGATATTAACTTTAAGCTTTTGTCTTATTTAAAAAAATTATACAACTATTAATTATATTATTATTTGATAGATCATAAAATATATTTTACATGTGACATAAAATGTTTATTATTTATATATATAATTCTAAATAAAATCAATAGTACTAGTTTAGGTTTTTACTCGTAGAAAACAATAGTATTAGATTATACACTAAAAGCGTTATTTATTTTGGGACTAAGAGGTGGCAGCCTCGACTGGAACTGGAAGGCTCCAAAGCAATATAGTGAAACCAATCCCTGTCAGACTGTTCGAACAGCACCAGTTAAAAGCATGGCACGTTGGCAGTCCAACAGTCCACCCAGCGTGCAAAAGCCAGGGATTCAGTCGCTGTCATCTCGCCGGGAACATGAAACGCGGCAAGACCACATATCCCCTACGGTGCCACAGTCAGCACCCTTACGTGTACAATGTTTTCACTACAACAAATCAGTCTTAGTGACGATAAATTCTATCACTAAATATCAATTTTGATCACTATAAGTTATAATAGAGTTATAGTGCAAAAAATAGATATTTAATAATTAAATTTATATCACTAAAGAATTAATTTCTTATAGTGTTTCTTATCTAAATTAAAAAATATTAATCTAATAATTTTTTTTATAATTTTTATGTTTTTTATAGCATTAAGCTTAGACACGTGGAAGTGGAACTTATTAACACACCTTCAAAGAAGATGTTGACAACTCTGCTCCTAAGCAACACAACCCACTCAACACTAACACGCGGACATAGACACCGGTCGAGGAGGTTGCCGGCATGCCAGATACCAGGGCCGGTTTTGTGATTTCAGGGACCGAGGACCAAAAGAAAATTGAGGCCCTCTCTCTATATAAAAATGACATGTTAAAGTAATATATAAATAAAAATCCGTATATATTAGCTTATAAATTTCATTTATATTTCTATATATGAAATATAGGAAATACTTCCTCTTTTTTTTTTGTCGTCGTTGACTTTAATCAATAATTTTGATCATTCATCTTATTCAAAAAAGTATGAGAAATATTAAATATTTTATTAAGATTTGATTTATTATTAATTAGAATTTTGAATTCTAATTATTAATTTTATATTTAAATTATTTTTTGAATAAGACGAGTGGTTAAAGTCAACGGCAACAAGTAAAAAAGAACAGAGGGAGTATATATGAAAATATCGCTAAATGATCAAAAATTGTAAAGAGAAATGTTATGGAAGGGCCCCTTTGAGTTTTGGGGGCCCAGGGCAGCTGACCCCTTTGCCTTCCTACAGGGGCGGCTCTGCCAGACATATGTTGCTTGTGGCACAGTTTGATGACGACCAGACGAATGATGAAGCACCGGTGGCATTGGCAGTCGGATGACGCCCGGACCGAAGAGCCTCTTCTGCATTTGTAGAGATTGAGTGAGGATGGTTAGAAATTTCGTCATAGGTGAGTCATATATGGCTGTAATTTCAACGAGACACGGATGAGTAGCATTGAAAGCTATATTGGAGCTAAAGCTCGTAGAGGGTTGCTCGCGAGGCAGTAGAGGTGCCATCCTCGTGGGCTAGCCACAAGAGCGCCCGTCGGCAACAAAAAACTATGCATGAAGAGTCGCTGACTTGACAGAAGAGGGCGTATCAAGGTGAACAAGATCTAAAGGGACGTTTTCAATGACGACCTATGACATGGGCTGGATGCGGAGGCGTAGCCGATGAGAGGACAGTGACAAAGCTGGGGGTAGGGGCCGTGGTCCCCCTAACTTCAGTGCACTCTTCAGACCCTATAGGTGATGTTCTAGTGCTGGAGAAGCTCCGTTGAGCGCTTAGTAGAAGAAAAGAGAGGCTCTTAGTCAAAGAGAAGAACAAAAGCTCTCTGGTGGTTACGTAAGCACTAGAGTATAGAAGTTGGAGCAGTATGATTGATGATGGCGGCAGCATCCATGGTGGTCATCGGGATCTACATGCTGACATGGTCGCACACGGACGGCCGCGCTGGTGCCGGCGCTGGCACCGGCAGTTCGATCGTGGCTGGACATGCTCACAGCACATCTACGCCATGTTTCGACTTCTACTGATTCAACTAACTCATCTTGTGTGCATCATTGGATCCAAAAGTGATTCATTTACATTCATTCAAAATTGATAATGTGTACTCTTTAATCCAAAGTTCTATGTTCACTTTCAGAATGAGAGAACAAATTTGAGATGTCAACTATACATCATTCTATTTATGTATATTTATATGGAAAAAATAGAAAATAATATAATTTAATGTAAGTTGTCATTTTTTGTACCAATTTAAAAAATGGTTATTCTTCAATCCCCCCCCCCTTAAATTTGTTCTCTAGCTCCGCCACTAGATGAGGGAGGTAAAAGTGAGCGATATGGTCAGATTTGGAGGGGTAGCGATGGATTGCAAGAACACGCTAAAATTTTGGTGGAGCCCTGCCAGAGATAAAGCGAAACACCAAAGGTATTAGAAAATGGCGGGGAGGATAGAACCTAGATCTACTTTATTCGGCCTCTCCTAAGCACCGAAACGACATTATCGACAACGAGGACTGCAACATCAACAATGGCGAGCAAACGAGCGAGGTGGCAAGGACAACGATACGTACCACATACAACTAGACACAACGAAAAAGAAAATAAACTCGGACTAAAGATACATTATAGAATGCTTCGCTCTTCTCGTCAGCCGATAACAAGGTCGTCAAAGCCGGGAAGAGCGGGAGGCGAAGGGGAATGTGCTTATTGATGACAAAGGTGGGTTTGACTCAAAGAGAACCAAAGGTCGAAAGGATTATGTAAGAATATAGATCATGTGAGCTTTTTTAGTGTTATGGATCATGTGAGTTGTGAAAGAGAATTTATGGTTCTTTTTTTTTTTACTATAGAAAGAATTGAAAAAACAATGGTTAAGTTTCTTGTGGTGAAACCAATCTAAGCGGTTTAAATGCTAATTTGACATAAATATTGTATTTATGTCTAATTATTTTATTAGTGAGAGATGATGTGACAGTTATGATGACTTTTTAAATGTAAAAAGAGTTAACTCAGTTATTCGTCGATCTTGTCTTACTTACTCCTTCCTTTTTAAATATAAGCGTAGTTGACTTTGATCAATAATTTTAATTATTTATCTTATTCAAAAAATTTGTTAGATGTATCAAATAAAAAGAATATTTAATGATAAATTAAATTATAATAAAACATATAATATTTCTAATTTTTAAATGAGACAAATTATTAAAATTAATAATTAAAGTTAACTATAATTATATTTAAAAACGAAGGGAGCAAACTGTTCCGCTAACATGTCAAATGGTTTTTAACAAGCCACGTGACGTGAGAGCAAGTGCAATCACTCCTTAAATTAAGTTCTTAAACTAAAATTTAGGAAGTAATTAAAAAAATAACTCTTCAACCATTCTCTATACTAAGTTGCTAAACTTAGCAAGTTATTAAAAACCTTTTACTTTCTATATTTAGAGATTAAATTGGACCTTCAAAAGATGAAAATGATTTTATATATGGGCTGAGCGGAAAAAAATTATATTTATGACAAATATTTTAAATAGATTTAATAAATTATATTAAAAATTATTAAAATATATAAAATTTTTATTCTTAATACTTATTTACAAATTTATTAAAATATTTTTTAAATAAAAATTTTAAAAATTGTTCAGAGATGGTGTGAGGGCGCAAGTGAGACAAGCCCTGTCCAACTCCACCGCCCCGTCGCCACCGCCGCCGAGTCGAGATCGCAGATGAGAAGCAGCATTAGTGTTTTGAATATATACCCCGTCTCTCTCTCTCTCTCTCTCTCCCCCTGCCCCCTGCTTCACTTTCTCCTCCCCCCTTCCGGCGTGTGCTGGTGGTGCTTGTGAGTTGAGCTGAGCGTACGTTGGGTGTGAGAGAGTAATAAAGAGATGGGGAGCTCTGTGTCGGAGCAGAGCTTCCTGATCGAGAGCGATGAGGACGAGGACGCCGCCGCCGCCGTGGAGAGCGGGAGGCGGCGCGGCGTGGAGTCGGAGTCGGACGACGAGGACGGGTCGTCGGAGTCGGAGTCGGACTCGTCGTCGCCGTGCGACAGCCCGCGCGTCATAGCCGCGCAGTGCAGCCGCCAGCCAAGCTCCCCCTACACCCAGCAATGGCCGCAGAGCTACAGGTAAATGAATGCATCTTCCTCCCTCCGCCTTCCGGATCTTCTCCTTGCTCCGCCAACCTTTCTCACGAGCCATTTTTTTATCATTATTTCTTAATTATTTATTTTATTGCTCCCTGCCTCCCTGCATCCCTAAATCTTTCTGGAGGAACGCCGCGTGGCGTGGCACTGATTGCACTTGCACAGTACTGCTGCCAAATAGTATTGTATTTGCTCGAGCAGTGCGGTACAGTACAGTACCGAACGAAATGCGCAAGAATAATCTCACGATCTGTCATTGTTCCTCTAGTGTATGTACTTAATCAAGGGCATTGAATTGGATCGGCAAGCCGAGAAAGAAAAAGGAGTAGATTTTCTGAGGTCTAGAAAATGTGTAGTAACATTCAGAGGCCTTTCTTACCGACAACTGAAGAGCTCGGGAGATATGTGATGTCTTTCTCCCGTATACTCATGGGCATACATATTTCTCTTTGTAAGCACGAAAAAACCTTATTGATGCTAAAACCAGTATTGGTGATAGATGTGTGGATGTGGTCATGTGGATGTGATCCTACCATTGACATTTATGACACTTGTTAGTCATGTGTCAAGTGTACACCTGTCTAGTTTCAAGATGTTCCTGCTTCTGAAGACATGCAATTGGCTTAACCTTTTTCAAATATGGTACATTTAAGTTATTCAACTGAGATAAAGGGGATGACCCCATTGTCTAAAATTGGAAACTCAAGTTTAATGGAAGGAGTCATACTGATTTATGGTGAAAGAAGCCCTTCTCATGCCAGAGCCAGACTTTGATCCATTTGTGCAGAAACTTTTACTCCCTTTCTGACTCCTTACAGAATGAATGATGTTTCCTTCAATTTACCGTCTATATATGTGTGTTTATTAACAAAACTATAATTTTTGTCTTGTACGAGCAGACAGTCAATTGATAGGTACAGTAGCGTACATTCTCCCAACCTGAGCTTCCTAGGCACTCCGACGCTGAGCCGCCGGCTGTCCAGCTCGTTCCTGACAAACTCTTTCCGGAGTGGTAAACCGTCTGAGATCATCTCCGGCCTTATCAAGCCGCTCCTGCCGACGAGCACCGCAGCCACCGGCAACGAGCTGCAGCATGAGGACGTCCAGAAAAGCTCGCATTTTCTCATGCCGTCGAGGAAGGAATCGTCGCTGCAGAGGATCCCAGAGGACCATAGGCCTCTAGTTGGGGACTATGGCCATGAGGTGGGGCCCTACGGCCAGTGCTCCTACACTCAGGGGGTCATGAATGGTACGTTTCATAATGTTTCTTGATTTCAACTCTATTCTTATGACAAATGCACGGTTCTGTAGAGTTGAAACAGAGGGAGTATATAGGTTGTCGTTGTAGGGATTGAAAGTTTGCTTAAAGCATCCAAGCTAAATCATAAAAATGTTTATCAATTTAACTTTTACCATTTTCTTTTTAGTGACCTCCTTAACACAAATGTCATGTGCTATTGCAGGAGTGAATGTGTTATGTGGTGTGGGAATCCTATCAACACCTTATGCTATTAAACAAGGTGGCTGGCTTGGACTCGTGATCCTGGGTGTGTTGGGCATTCTGGCATGGTACACAGGAATACTTCTTGGGCGCTGCCTTGATAGCAGGGAAGGCCTTGAGACTTACCCAGACATCGGCTATGCAGCCTTTGGCACCGGGGGTCGCATTGCTATCTCGGTAAATATTATCACAAGTGATGTCAACTGTTCTTCAATTTCTTGTATCTACTTAGTGCAAAGGATGGTCTTTTGTAACTGCTGACTCTTGTGCTGTCTTGCCATTTGCAGATAATCTTGTATATGGAACTTTATGTAAGTATTTGCTCTCTGACACCTCATTTGGTTGACCCTTAACACAATACACATGAATATTCCTTCGCAAAATAAAAAACCCTCAAATGTATAAATAATACTCTGCCAATGCCAGAAATAATAGCAGTTCCTCTGCTGAACACTATGGAAATAAACACCCCCATAGTAGCCCGAACATTCTGCTAGTTCTGTATCCTCCTTTATTCTATAGAATTATTGATATAACAAACAAAGGCCAACCTTCTCTGCTAAATACTATGTACAATCTAATGAACATATTCTGATCAGGTTATAAAAAAAAAGAGAATAATTTCCCATACTTATAGTGCCTTCCAGAAGCTAATTGGTCCAAGCAATTAATTACAGGCTTGTTGCGTTGAGTATTTGATATTAGAGAGTGACAACTTGTCAAAGTTGTTCCCCAATTCACAACTGACCATAGGAAGTTTGAATCTGGATTCACACACGTTATTCGCAATCCTGACTGCCCTTATTGTCATGCCGACCACATGGCTTCGTGACCTTAGCTGCCTCAGCATCATTTCAGGTACTCACTTGTTTTTTGTTGAGGGATTATCAACTCACTGTTGCTTACATGTCTCACACAATTGCCTGTATTTACTTCGACTGAGCTAAGGATAATTTCTGCCTTTCTAATTTCTGTTTTGCGCTAATAGCTGGTGGAGTCATCGCATGTATCGTTGTTGTCCTCTGCTTGTTCTGGACCGGACTAGTTGATCATGTTGGTACAGTCAAGAATGAAGGGACAGCACTGAATCTTCCTGGACTCCCCATTGCCATTGGGTTGTATGGGTATTGCTACTCAGGCCATGGAGTCTTCCCTAACATCTATTGTTCTCTAAAGAAACGCAAACAGTTCCCTGCTATTCTGTTCACCTGGTAAAATATATCTTGAACATTTGCTTACATCATCCGATTCTGGTTTTTTACCTTATTATTGGTTTATGTTATTTGTCAGCATTACTCTATCTACTATTTTATTTGCTGGTGCTGGAATTATGGGATATATAATGTTCGGTGAATCTACAGAGTCTCAATTCACTCTGAACTTACCCCCAAATCTTACGGCATCCAAGATTGCTGTCTGGACTACGGTACCATTACACTCAAAATGTTTCGTCAAACTTTTGTCTCTCTGAATTTTGTCTAATTCAGGAGAGGCAACTATAACTTCTAGCAAAGTTCCATAATTCATTTTCTAGAAAACGTTAATTTTTCACATTATGAATACTAGATACTTTTATTTGAAAAATGTTATACCTCTCACTTATATGCTTTTGTTTTTTTGTGCAGGTAATAAATCCAATAACCAAATATCCTTGGGGTCTCTTTTCTTTCTGATCGTTTACTATTTCCATATACTTAACCTTTTTTACGGAGAGTCGGAGACATATATTTCACTGTTAATATTATTATCTCATAATAACTCTATTGCCCATCCCATCATATGCTGCTATAAACATCTAAAAAGGCATTCCAGCTTTGGGACAACAAACTTCTTATTAAGGTTGTCAATCGAGTATTTAGTTGACATTGTGTCTCTCTTTCACAGTTTTGACATGGTTGCATGCTGTCCTTAACAAATACTCACATATGCACTTACAATGACTCCTTTATCCCTGAGTTTGGAGGAATTGCTACCACCTAATCATCAGACATACTTGAACATAGTTATGCTCAGATCAGCACTGGTACTATCGTCCCTTGTTGTCGCTTTGTCTGTTCCATTCTTTGGTAAGTTATCTAAGTCTGCTTCACTGGATTTCTTCTCATTTCAGGAAGACATAATCATTCTTTCTGATAAAAACTGAGAATTTTTTGTATAATAATTTTGTTGACCTTTCTCCCCTGACTCTATTTCAATGCTCATTGAGTCTGTACAGGACTTGTGATGTCCCTGGTTGGATCATTCCTCACCATGTTTGTGGTATGTTCACCTTCAAAATCTATATATTGTTTTTTGCCTAAATTGATGTGGCTGATTTTTGCTTAATAGGCCTACATTCTACCATGTGCTTGCTTTTTGGCCATCCTAAGGAATAAAGTGACATGGTACCAGGTAATGATGTTTTAGTTTTGCAGTAAATTTATTTTATTTTTGAAATATCTATTGAATTTCTTCCAGCTCAAGATCACTGCACATTCATATGTAGTATTTGCTGGCTACGAGTTATGGATTGACAGTAATGATATATTATTTTGGAAAGAAAGGTAGATCTTTTGAATTGAGTACAATAATTAAACTACAACGATAGTTCTTGCTAAATTGTTTGGTACTTATTTATTTTCGAAACTTCACTTCCCTTAACGCAAATAGTTTGACCACTATTTCATATTCAGTGTGAGCATACCATCTTGATCACTACTTCTGTATAAACTTCAACTGATATGGAAATGAATTTAACCATGCATATTTTTCCCTGCAGGTAGTACTGTGTGTATTCATCATTGTTATTGGACTCTGCTGCGCTGGTGTCGGCACATACTCAACTCTTGCTAAGATTATCCAAAAGTACCAATGAATGTTTCCCAGGATTACTGTTTCTTTGTATCCAAAGAACAAAATTTAAGCTTTGATGCATATTACACATTACAGCACTGCTGATTTATCCTTTTTTTAGACAATGGGAAAGATAGTACAATCCTATCCTTGGCTTTCAAATAAGCTAGTGCATCGAGGGCCTTGACTTGAATGACAGTTACAGCTAATACGGTCACCGATAAAAATGGGCCTACATCAAAAGTACATCAAGTACACTACTCCCTCCTTTTTAAATTGTTGTTGCTGTTGATTTTGACCATCAATTATAACTATTCATCTTATTCAAAATAATATGGAAAATATTAAATATTTTATTATGATTCGATTTATCACTAAAAATTCGTCAAACATAACATTTAATTTTATACATTTAAATAAATTTGTTGAATAAGATCAATGGTCAAAGTTGACGGTCAAAGTCAATGAAACATAAGAAGTCTAAAAGAAAAGAAAACGAACAAGATAAGTCTCCGTAGAGTAGACTTTAATATCTTCCGAAGGACTGATTATTCCAGTCTACTCTGTTGTGCAGCCTCTCCCACCGTAATACTGGAAAACTTTGGGCTCGTTTGGACAGGGAATGGCTCCATTCTTGTTAGCAGTGATTCTCCTGATTCTATAGAAGAATCAGAATTTGTTTATAAAATATTTTTTTTATGACATAACATAGACGTAGACACTCATATATACGTATAGATACTATGTACTGTTATAAACACATGTACGCTAAATACCTCGATGAGCATTACCTAATGACTGAGCTAATTGTTCTTAAAATTTTCAAAATCATCATAAGCGTAGTCGGCAGGACGTCCACTACTAGTGAAAAAATAATTAGTCACGAGTGCAACGCTCGTGTCAAATCTAAGATTTGAAGCTCAATGGGTTGGTTCCACCATAAATAACCTAACCACAGTTTGCACATAATTCTTATTTGTAAAATAGGGGTAGGGCGTATGTGTGTGTTTATAAGGCTGGTGCGTACTTGTATGTATACAAATATCTACGTCTGTATTATGTTTATTTTACAAAAGAAAAGAAAATTATGTAAATAAAAAAGAATTATCTGTGCTAAATGTGATATAAGAGAAACACATTAGAATACTATTGTATGGTTCGATTATGTTATAAAACCTAAAATATAGTCTCAAGGTGAGCATAATATAATACCTTTGGTCGGTCTTAGTTTATAAAATATTACAAACCACTCGAGTATAATATAATAGTTTGGCTTGTCTCAATTTGTAAAATACTACAAACCACTTGTACCCGGTTGGAATGCCCGTCAAGTGCATTCTCAAGTTGGGAAGGCTTATAGTTGCAACAATAAGTTACAACGTCATATAGATCATACTACTACTTTCATAAATAGTTGACACTATTAATTTTTTTTTCTTCATCTTTCACCATTTTGTTTAATAAGAAAAGATAAATCACATATTTTTTAAATGACACTATTAGTTTTGTGCATTGTAAATAATTTTTTGAATAAGATCAATACCAAAGATAATACCACTCATATCTCATTTTATTTGTCATTCTAGATTCAATATTTGTTCTATATTATTTATCATTCTCACATCCAAATGCTTATTTCTCTCCTCTTAATACCTCTATCTTTCTTTTTCTTCTTTAGTCAAGAGGGGTAGAGATAGGATCATTCTAGTAAGGTTGATGAGGACATCGCACCATGGTTACACACAATCCTTCTCTCACTACTGCAACTGAAGGACCAATCACTAGAGCTCGGGCACGACAATTGAATCTAGAGATGAGCTCGTTCTTAAGTACGAGTTTATATGTTACTATGAAGAATAGATTGCTACCTAATGATTATATTATGATTAGGAATCATGGAGAGGTCAAAGAAGGCACTGGAGACCAGCTACAAGTCGGACAAGGACGTCCAAGCCAAGTAGGAGACCCAACTCACGTCAACTTCGAATCCAACTCGGAGTCCAGGAGCAGTCTGCACTAAAACGGGTGCCCAGGTCGCATACGGACTCCATTTTAGGCGATCTACCACTTCATGGAAAGAGGACGAGATTATCTTTCCAATGGGACAAGTCCGTGTCCAAATTCCTCCAGAGTCCATGGAAATCATCAAAACATTGGACAGTCCAGAATCTGTCAGGGTGCTGCGACATCGACTTTGATCCGGTTGGTCTTGTACCGAGTTAGAGTCCGTTAGGGTTGTGTTCAAGGGACTTGCATGTCTCCAATTCCTTTATATCTAGCCGTCACTCCACCATTAGGGTTTGGATTTTGCTTAGATTATTTCTGTTAAAAACAGTGTCGCCGTTTCATCAGTTTGTGAGACCCCAACTTTTGTGAGTTTAATCTTCATCTGCAATTTGGTTGCTTTCTACTTCGTTCTTGCTTGTGTTCTTCGATTCGCAGGCAAAGACTAGCCTTCTCGGTGAGGTGATCCGTGTTCATGCGGGTGATAACCAGAGGAGACGTGGTGCTGCGATTGCGGGGTTCGGAACGTGCCGTTCGGAAGTCGGATCGATTTGTGTCGCGACTCCGCCCAATGGTTGATTATCAGAACCTGTAGGAAGATCGGGACCCCGTTCCCATCAAGTGGTATCAGAGCTTCAGGTGTTTCTCAGGTTCGTCATTATTTATCCTAGTTCCTTATTTTCGTTTCGTCCTATAGTCCATAAAAAGCCAAAAGCAGAAATGTAGTTTTAAGTTACATCCTGTCCAAAATCGTGTTTAGCCTCTGCATATTTCAATTTCAGAGTCCGTAGTATTGAGTTTGTGTCCTTAATCGAGTCTTGTTGCTGGTTTAGATCATGTCTCGTTACAGTTTGTTTTGCTTTCGCCGCCTTGTGTCAAACCCTAGCCGTCAATTTTTTTCCCCACCTAGATCCCACCCCTTCGTTTGTTGTGTCTGATCTGTTATTTACTAGATTCAAACGTGTTGATCATCCATCACTAATTTTCACCTTATCCAGATTTTCTGTCGCAAAATTCCACCTTTCTTTTTTCCGCTACCCTAGTTTGTTTCAACGCCAGAAAAGAAAAACGCCTAACATAGAGTTCAGTTATGCCATTATAACGTTTTGATCAGAAAATTTGTGTGGTTAGCTTTCACATGCTTTGAGTTTAGAAAAAGAAATAATTAAAAAAAGGAGACAGAAGTATTGTGATTACTTCTAGTGTTAAAAAAAAGAAAAAAAAATGAATTGATAAACTTTTGTTGGAATACTCGGTGCTGTTTTATGCTTGTCCTGAATTTAATTTTCCTCTATTGATCTTTGTTGCTGTTTTCCTACATATGTTCTTTGACCACGTATCATAACTGTCATAGGACGTTTTAGGCCAGCACCTAGGACCAATACTTTGGACAGTTATTCAATATTACTATCTGGTTTTGATTTGTGTTTCACTTATATATATATATTAGCCTTCTAAGCTCCACTTAAACCTTCTGAACAGGCATGGATTCTTAACCCTGTAATTGTCAGATCACTTCTCGAAGGTATCTTTGCTTTGTGTTCTTTTAGATCCTTGCAAGAACTTGGTTTGAAGCTTCCTTTTGCTGTCTAGGAGTGCCACCGTTCTCACAGTAGTTGATAGGGATAACCTTTACCGCTTTTCTCTGTGTTTCTTGTTTTTTTCATCATGTCAGGTACCGAGGAATCTAGGACTCCGGCCGACTTCAACGAGTGCGTCAGCCAAGATCAATTGCAGGGAGCAATTACCAAGGCGCTTGAAGGCATTGATGACAAGATCACTGAGACCGTGACGAAGACCCTCCACGACCTGCACATAGGAACAACTCTCCAAGGCATCACCACTCAGCTGGCCGCAATTTCAATGCGGCTTGACACTGTGGAAAGGCGTCCACCTCCAGGGAACAACAACGACGACAAGGACACCGTCTACACTGACGATGACCGGGATGCACGCCTTCGACATCTCCTACGCATAAACCACCAAGGTGTGGGAGATAACAACCAGCATCGACCTCAGGACGATCCCTTGGCTAAGGTGAAATTTTCCATACCCTCCTTTTCTGGTTCATATAATGCTGAGATATATCTTGGGAGATGACGGTTCAACAAAATTGAGGCTCACCAAGTCCCTAAACAACATAGAGTTAGGCAAGCTTCTAGCGAATTTAAAGACTTTGCTATTATTTGGTGGACTGGTTTAGCTGCTGTACGACAGTTGCCTGCTACTTGGGATGAGTTCAAAACTGCTATGCGCGATCGCTTTGTGCCTCCTTTTCAGTGAGACATGCGTCTCAAACTGCAACGCTTAGAGCAAGGTAGCAATTCGGTCTAGAATTATTATGCTGAGCTGCAGAAGGCATGATGCGTTGTGGTGTAGTTGAGGATAATGAGGATAGGATCTGTCAGTTCTATGGTGGGTTGGGGCGTGAAATTCAGGATATTATTGATTATAAGACATTTAACACTGTCAATTAGTCGTTCCACTTTGCTATGCTTGCCTAAAAGAAATTACAGGGACTCCAGAAAGCTGCGAGAACGTCAAGAAGCGGAGCACCGCGTTCTTCTTCCAGTTTTCATCCGCCCCCTCCACCAGCAAGCAAGCAACTTTCCACTGCGTCACCGCCTCCCTCGACACATCCTGCGGAGTCTTCTAAATCTTATGTGCAGGGACCAGCGAAGACTTCGCCTTCCATTACATCCACGGGGCACACCTCTAGCATCCAATGCCATCGCTGTCTTCGACTTGGGCACGTGCAGCGTGACCGCCCAAGCAAGCGTGCCTACATAGCCACTGATGACGAAGGTTACGAGAGTACATCGACATTGAAGATGCAGAGGACGACGCTCCGCTATCTCTGAACAGCGTTGTTCTCGACAACCACGACGCCTTCGTGTACCACTCCATCGTTGTTCAGCGCGTCCTCAATGCGCAGTTAAGCGAACCGGATCAGATCCAACGCCATAGCTTGTTTCAGATTGAGTTCGTGATCAAGAATAGGCGAGCACGTGTGATCATTGACGAGGGCAGCTGCAACAACTTGGTGAACTCTGATTTGGTTAAGAAGCTCGGCTTGACCACGCGACCACATCCACATCTATATCATATTCAGTGGTTGAATGACTCCGGAAAAGCTAAGGTAACACAATCATGTCGCGTTCCTTTTTCCCTTGATACTTAAGTGATTATGTGGATTGTGCTATCGTTCCTATGCAAGCATGCTCTCTTTTGTTGGGTCGTCCTTGGGTACATGATAGTGATGCTTTGCACCATGGTCGTAGTAATAAGTACACCTTCATGCATAAAGGAAAGAAAATTACTTTGTTACCCATGTGTGACACCCCAGGTGTCACTAGGGCAAAGTCGACTACTGTAAACCCTAATCCATAATTTCACTCACTTTAAAGCAGATTCAATCTTAGAAATAAAAAGGAATATTGTTTAAAATGCTTTAAAGAGACACTATGAAAAGTTTGACAAACAACAGAACACTATAGCAGAGTCCGGGAAAAATCTCAATCAACAGTGTCGAAATCTCGTTAACAGAGAAAAACCCAAACCCTAACTCTTGACCATCAAAATTTCCACAAAACCCTAGCCATATTTTTACATAACAATTAGGTACACTTCAAAATAGAATTTTGGGAAATTATTCAAGATTTTTGGAAAAGATTTAGACCTCTTAAAAAGTCACCCAAGCAGTAATCATCTTGGAAATTCAAGAATTTTTAGAGACCAAATCATGACTTGAACCTTAAATGAAAAGTGTTCCAAATAAATTCCTGAGCTTGTATAAAAATGCTCAAAAATTTTCGAGCTTAGGAAGTGTGCATTTTAATTGAATTGCAACCAGGCTTTATTAGTAAACAAAAAAAAAAAATATAAAGCTGTTGTCGGGCGGGCTACAGTGCCCACCGCCCGCCCGACAGAGCGACGGGCACCCGACACCAGCCTCCGCCCCCACGTCGCATTCAAAGCTCGGGTGCTTCTCTCTCTCACTCATCCCTCTCCTCTCTCACTCCTCTCTCTCTCTAGCTCTCCCTCCCGCTCTCTCTTCAATTCCTCTGCCCCGCCGCCTGAGCCGCCCGCCTTGCCGCCATGCCCCTACTCCCCTACTCCCCTCCCCGGCTCTCCTTTAAAACGGGCACGCCTTCACCTTTTCTCCCCCCTCCATTCTTCTTCCCCCCGCCCCCCCCCCCCCCCCCCCACGCGCGAGCACCCCCTCTCAATTCCCTGCCCCGGCCGCCGCCGACGCCATAGCCGCCCCTCTCGGTGAAAACCCCCTCCCGACCGTCCTCCAATCAAATTCCCTCGACAAAACACCCCCTCTCACTCCCGTGAAGCTCTCAGCACATCCACTTCTCCGAATTTAAGCCTCGGTCACCGGAATTTCCACGCCATCGCCGCCGAATTCACACCCTCACGGTGAGCACCCCTCTCACGGCCAAAACCTTGATGAATATCATGTTGCCGAGTTTTGTCATGTCGTGTAGATCGTGAAAAGCCCAGGTTCGACGGCCAGCGACCACCCCATCGCCGGGAAACGGCCGCCGGAGCTCGTCGGAGAAACCTCCCCTGTTTTTTTTTTCTTTTTATTTTCCAGATTATTGCTCTATCTTGTAAAATACGTAGAAATTCATAGAAAACTCCAAAAATAGAAAACCAAAACTTTTTAGAAACCTCATGAAAATTACTAATTTTCTGTTAAAGCACTTTTTAACAAATGACCAAACATTTGCAGAATTAATTAGAAACATCCCTTTGTGTTTTTGAATTTTAAATTGCATTATAGAGCAATGCTAGGGCTAACCCTTGATCCACAAGTACACCATGGTACTACACATCCTCTGGAATTTTATGAAGATTTTAGGAACAGAAATGGCATCTAACCCTATTAAATCACTTCAATCTGCCTAGTTTAAATACCATTTTCTAAAGTACATTGTAAAAGTCATTTATAAGGTTAGACCCAAAATAAAAGTTTTATATATGGTGCTCAAGATTTCCCACATAAAATTTCATGATTTTATTCTGAGGGTTACTAGTGCTTTCTGATTTTACAAGATTTAAAAACAGGAAATTTGATGAATTTTTATAAAATATAGAAACTTCATCTAGGCCCCAACCAAAGCCCAAAATGCTTATTCCAGGGAGTACTACCAACTAAAAATAATCTTGAGGAAGAATTAAAATTTTCATTTTAACCCTAATTTAATAGCCGAAGGAATTAAATAATGTTTAACCTATGAAAAGTGTCAAATTAACTTAACTAAAGTTGAAGTTGTTGAACATGCCAAATACAAGTCACCTCATGAGAGTTTAATAGATTTCTTTAGTCATCATTCACAGATTAAGAATTGAATTTAATCAACGGCGTCGAGTGATTAGGGTTAACCCTAATTCTGGGCGTCGCCAATCTAAACCCTAGGTTACTATTGATAATAATAATAAGTTTCTTTTTCATTGAACTTATCATAATCCTACTGCATCATGTAGATTCTGACACTCGCGAGGTAGCTGCAGATCCGAGTTCCTCGACCCCCGTCGAAGAAGTCAATGTCAGCTCAGAGGAACCAAGCAAGCCCCGGTGCACAACCGTTGTTTAAAGTTTTCCTTTTAATGACTAAGTGTGTCTTGTTTGTGCATTAAGTACTAGGAGTTGATTGAAACAATAGTTGCATTTGTTTCCATAGGAAAACCCTAACGGTAGTTGGTATAGACACCCCCTTAGTATGCTATGCTTAGCAGGTATTGCCGGTAGAAGTCGAGCAGAGTGGGCGCTGCTTGCGAAAGGATAGGTTGATGAATGAAACTATCAAGTCGATACATTATGACACATGATGATGAGTTAATTAAGGAAAGATAAAAGTTTGAGGGTCAGACAGGGTACCAATTAGGTCGGCGACTGGACTGGGTCCAGGGTGACCGTAGACTTGTCTGATCCGTGTGGTCCGAGACTGATCGAGTGTTGAATGTATTGGTCGTATGCTGGGTGTTATGGGCCCCAGTAAACCTACGTAGCCTAATGATTGCAACGTCGAACCTGCCCTACGGTGTCTGACTAGGAGGAGATCTGGGGTGGGCAGCGTGGGAACTCCATAGAAACCGTCTGGGACGTGTTGTCTGGTAGGATGCGGCGCTGCTAAGGCAGGCGTAGGAGGGAATTGACGTTATAGGAGCTGGTGTGAACGGTTGCCACGTGCGAGTCTGGGACACGCACGTGTCGTACGGTCAGGTTTCCCCCTGTAGGGTATAAAATCGTTTCGAACCGCTGTCGCTCCCAGTTAGTGAGCATGCTCGTGAAACGCACCACATTTTAGTAAATAGGTTGAGACACAATGAGAATGAATTATGATTATTACTAATGCTATTGTTACTCCTGTTATGTTTGCTTAGCTCAGTGCTAATTAAATTTATTTTTCTAATCACCCAACCTGTGCTAAAATTTGATAAGAGTAGTATAGGCTTGCGAGTCCTTTTGCAAGTAAACCCACCCGAGTCGGCCAGCATGTCTAGGAGTCGGCTGTAGCCAGCCATTTTGTCGGGTAAGTCTTGCTGAGCTTCTTAGAAGCTCACGCGTTAGCGTTTTGTGGTTTTCAGGCGCCGTCATGCAGGAACCAGCAGGTAGCTTCCATTGGGAGGAGCCTCTACCCGAGTTTGGGAACCTCCAGTGGGAGTTGTGCGAGTCGCCGCAGTGAAATTGTTGAAGTGGCTAGTAGCATGACGCCCGTGGGCACGGCGCGTGCTTTTGCTTAAGTCCGAGCGTCTGAGTTTGTAATCGTTCTAGTCTTCCGCTGTTTTTGTTTCAAAACTTTCGTGTACTCTGAATCAATGTAAGAACTAACTTTAAATTTATGACCCAATGAAGTATTAAGTTCTCTTTCCTTGTAAATTATTGCTGTTTATTCCTGTCTGTGTTGTCTCGTGTGTACGCTCGCTTCGCCGAGCGTTGCCCAACAGGATCCTGGCTTAATGACTGACCAGATTCGTCCCGAGACGAGGTTTTCTGGGCGGATCGTGTCACCATGACACCTGCTCAAATTATTGAATCTGATAGGGAGAGGGCTGCTAATGCTAAACAACCACATCATGCTAAACCTGAAATTCAGCAAGATATCACTTTAAAATCTGTAACACCCTAATTTCCAGATTTCGAATTGTTATTAAAAATGGCTTAGACATAGTGGTGTGTCCCATTTTATTTTATTGCAAAACAATTATTTTCTAAATAACCTAATTGGCTATAGAATATTAAGGTGATTATGCATCCATGCTGAGTAGACTTGCATTAGGTTTTATTGATTTGTTGAGTGCAGCTTGATTAAATTAATTAAGTGGTTTAGTTAAAAAGAATTAATTCAAGCTAGTAGCAAATAATCAAATGTTTTCCTTTACTGGGCCAGCCAGCCAGCCAGCCAGCAGCCCAGCTAGCCGGCCGGCCAGCCCAGCCCCACGCCAGCGCCTGCTCAGCCCACTCCCATCGCGTCGCTCGCTCGCGCGCTTCGTGCCGCGCCGGCCCAGCCAACAGCGCACGCCGCCGCTGTTCCTCTTCTCCGACGCGCGTCGTACGGGGTCCCGTAACATTCGCGCCGTCCATCTTCGTAACGCATGGCAATAAACCTCACTACTCCTTTAATTGGGATCCCCGCACCTCCCTCTCTCTTTTTCCCCATAGCAACGCCGCCTCGCGAGCACCGTATCGACCGCGCGCCGCCGCCGTAGCTCCGCTAAAGCCCGCCGTCGTCGCCGGCCGCCGTCGGACCACGCCGGCGCCCACGGACCCCGTGCCGATCTTCACTCCACCGAGTCGCCCCCGTCCGACTTCGGATCGACGCGGGACATCCTTGGAATCGTCCCCGAGCCCCCGCCGAATCCCCGTCGCCGCACGTCGCCGTCGCCCGCAGCCACGGTCGCCCGATCGCCGTTGATAAAACCTCGGTGAGACTCCCCGTGGTCCGCGCTCCATTTTAGTGCTCGCTCCTTTGAGATCCGCCGTAGTGTTAGATCGAGGCGCCCCACCCCTCGCCGGCCATGTGTGACACCCCGATCCAGGGCTTAATAGGATTAATAGGATACTCATATCAACAAGTTGCAACTTCTTTTCCGGTAGCCTAGTTCCGAAAACCTCCGAGGTTAAGCGTGCTTGGCCTGGAGCAATTTCAGGATGGGTGACCGACCGGGAAGTTATTCCCGGGTGCGCATGGGTGAGGATAAATGTGCGCAAAAAAGACTTGTGTTGGTCTGTGAGGCCAGCCTACGTCCTATAAAAGCTACTTGATGTAAACGGGCCCGGCCTCGAGGAGGCGGGACGTTACACCATGGCGTCGCCGCACACCGCCGCGCCGCCGCCTACCGCGCCGCTTCGACCGTCGCGCGGCTCAGGATAGATCCCCCCACGTTGCGCTGTGAACCAGGTCCACGGAACCGTAGACCGTACTATTTACTGTAGCATAGACCCGGCTCACGGATTTTGTAATATAAAAATAATTTAAAAATCAGAAAATCATTCCAGCCGTGTAGGTTTTACAGTTAGGCCCTTCTAGTTAGCGGTATTTACAGATTAGTCCATCGGTACTGTTTGTAGGGTTAGATTTAATTTTTTGTAATTACGAATAGGTCCCTAGTAGCTCTATTTTTGGCAGATTAACCCTAGTAACTTTAGGAGGTCGTAACTTTTGATTTCTAACTCCGTTTTTAGCGGTTCTCGCGCCC
Source organism: Oropetium thomaeum (assembly GCA_001182835.1). Lineage (NCBI taxonomy): Eukaryota > Viridiplantae > Streptophyta > Magnoliopsida > Poales > Poaceae > Oropetium > Oropetium thomaeum. The sequence continues at coordinate 983,453 of LFJQ01000009.1, read as the reverse complement.
ACGTTCTCACCATTTCGAGTAGAATCTATTAGAATTGTTTGTTTACTATTTTATACCTGTTTGATGTACTGTTTTTCCTAATTATTGACTATGGCCTTGTTTGATATATTGTTCCGACGGTAGAAGGACTGTCTGACCAGCAGAACTTCCAAGACCAGGGGTTTGGGCAGTATATTCAGCAGCCGCCACCTCCGCAGGTCTACTTCCTGCAACCGCCGTTGGACCAGCAGCAGTATTTCCCTCCGTCACCTTTTCCACCACAGTACTATTACCAGACCGGAGAGCCAGGCAAGTGTCCTTGACCATAATGCGCCTATTCTTTCTATCTGTCACTTTTATGCATGCAAGTTAATATGAATCCTATGGTCATGTCCTTCCTGATTTACCTTGTCGCCTATGGTTGGGTATTATTATTGGGTAGTTGATGTTTAGTGTTGCTATAAATTGGGATGATTAAACAATGTATCTTATTGTTAATTTTGATTAATGCTCAACTTTAACTAAGAATCACCATGGGGATGGTAATCGTTAGCAACATGGCATAGGAGGTCCCGGCAGGTGGTTGTGGATGATGATGTGGGTTTACACAGGTGTTCTGTGTAGTATCCAGTGGGAGATTATGGTTGGTTCCTGTTCGGGATCATTTTTACCGCTTTATGGAATGCGTAACCATGACAATAGCACAAATCACAAGTTGAATATGGAAAACTTGATTAAGTAGTTTGCTGATTTCTTTGTACCACTGCGATCAAGGGAAGGGTACGGACAGGTAGTTCGGACCTAGGGAATGTGTATGCGGGTAACATACACTACCCATGGCGTAAGAGGGGGTTACCGTGGAAACAGGAAGCTTCCACGCCAGCGAAACCTTAGCGGGATTGCAGGCGGCCTAGGAATCACTTTCGAAAGATCATGCGGTGGTCTCTTGGCTTCACACCTTAGGAAGTGTGGGGTAACACGGAGACATAGTCACTGACGGGTGACGAAATCACCGACTTGTGGGTACAGTTGTGCACCTTTGCAGAGTTATAAACTGTCTAGATAGCCGCGCTCGCGGTCATGAGCGACATGGACACTTCCATAATAGATTGCGTGGTTCGGTTGGGATCTGGTGGGGTACACAGGTCTGGGATAGTACTGGTGAGTATATAGCACCAGGGTGCCGGCGGGTAGCCTGTGACTTGGTTTGAGGCAGGGTAGCCTCATGGTTGACAAGTGGGTAACTTGTCATTGTGCACATGGATATATTCACCTCGTAATAGGTTGCTAAAATATGAATTAGACATAGGTTACTTCTTGCTTATACCTATTTAAGCCTTCCTTTTTGTTGAGCCACTCATGTCATATTTTCCTACACTTGCGGAGTACAATTTATGCAAATAAATTGCCGTACACAAATTTTTGCTGTTCAGAGGATGCACCCGGGGCAGGCTTCTTCGGTGGAGACTCTTCTTCCTAGGTAGGCGTTCCCCCGTTCGACTGCTGTGGCGTTGTGGGGCCTTCGTTCGCTAGCTCCGTCCGTTGTCGCATTTAGCCCTTGTGAGACATTTTGTACTTTTGACTCGAACTATGTAATAAAGACGTGGAATACTTTGTACTACTTTATTTCTGTCTCTCGTGTGAGAAAATTCTTGGGCACACTTGAGCTCGGTTTTATTTTCATGAAACCGGGTGTGACAAAATCCCCTGTCATACATGCTAACAAAATCTGACCTTGCTGAAATTTCTGATGGTACTCCTCCATACTATGTTCTAGTATGCAAGGATGCCTTATTTTGAATGGATGATTTGCCTTGTACATTACCACCTGCGGTTGCTAACCTTTTCCAGGAGTTTTGCGATGTTTTCCCTAACGAGATCCCTTCAGGAGTGCCACTCATTCGAGGGGTCGAGCACCAGATTGACCTGATTCCTAGTGCAAGTTTACCGAACCGTGCGATGTACCGAACCAACCCTGAGGAGACTAAGAAAATTCAGCGCCAAGTCCAGGACCTTTTGGACCACGGGTACGTACGTGAGAGCCTTAGTCCTTCTGCTGTTCCTATTCTTTTGGTTCCGAAAAAAGATGGTTCATGGCGCATGTGTGTAGATTATAGAGTCATAAACAACATTACTATACGATATCGACATCCTATTCCTAGGCTAGACGACATGCTTGATGAGTTGTGTGGTGCTACTGTCTTCACTAAAATTGACTTGCATAGTGGTTACCACCAAATTAGAATGAAACTTGGTGATGAATGAAAAATTACTTTTAAAACTAAGTTCGGGTTGTATGAGTGGTTAGTCATGCCTTTCGATTTTACTAATACACCTAGCACTTTCATGAGATTAATGAATGAAGTTTTACGTCCATTCGTAGGCAAATTTGTGGTGGTTTACTTTAATGATACATTAATTTATAGCAAGTCTATGGCTGAACATAGGGATCATCTACGTGCTGTTTTTTCTGCTTTACGTGATGCACGTTTGTTTGGTAACCTCGACAAGTGCACCTTTTGCACGGGTTGAGCCTCTTTTTTTGGCTATGTTGTGACTCCACAAGGCATCGAGGTTGATAAGGCTAAGGTGGAGGCAATTCAGAGTTGGCTTACGCCCACGATGGTTACGCAGGTCCGGTGTTTTCTTGGCCTAACGAGATTTTTTCACCCTTTTGTCAAGAAATTCAGCACCATTACGACACCGCTAATCGAGTTAACGAAGAAGGGTGTTGCTTTCTAATGGGGACCATCACAGGAGGAGTCCTTCACACTTTTGAAGGACAAGCTTACACACGCATCGTTGCTCCAACTTCCGGATTTTGGTAAGACTTTTGAGCTTGAATGTGATGCTAGTGGAATTGGAATTGGTGGTGTCTTGGTGGAAGAAGGTAAACTTGTTGCTTACTTTAGTGAGAAATTAAATGGCCTGCTCTTAATTATTCCATGTATGATAAAGAATTGTATGCTCTTGTTCGTTCTTTAGAATCATGGCAACATTATTTATGGCCTAAAGAATTTGTCATTCATTCTGATCATGAATCACTTAAGCATCTTTGTAGAATCGTAGACATGCTAAGCGGGTTGAATTTATTGAATCTTTTCCTTATGTCATCAAACACAAGAAAGGGAAGGATAATGTTATTGCTGATGCTTTGTCTAGGCGCTGTACCTTGCTGTCCCAACTTGATTGTCGCATTTTTGGCCTTCAAGCCATTAAGGAGCAATATACTTTAGATGCTGATTTTAAAGATGTGTTGCTGCATTGTCGTGAGGGGCATTCATGAAACAAATTTGTGCTTAGTGATGGGTTCTTGTTTAGAGCTAACCGCCTATGCATCCCAATTTGATCCGTTCGTCTTTTATTGTTGCAGAGGCGCATGGAGGCGGTTTGATGGGACACTTTGGTGCGAAGAAGATGGAGAATCTTTTGGCCACACACTTCTTTTGGCCAAAGATGAGAAGAGACGTCGAGCGCTTTGTGGCTCACTGCATGACATGTCAAAAAGCTAATTCTCATATGAATCAACATGGTTTGTACATGGCTCTTCCTTTTCTTTCTATTCTTTGGGCGGATGTTTCTATGGACTTTGTTTTAGGACTGCCTAGGACTAAGAGGGGGACAGATAGTATTATTGTTGTCGTGGATCGGTTTTCTAAGATGGCATACTTTATACCATGTCATAAAACCGATGATGCTAATTATATTACTGACCTCTTTCTCAAAGCGATAGTTCGTTTGCATGGTATGCCTTCTACTATTGTTTCAGATCGTGATGCTAAGTTCTTGAGCCACTTTTGACGCACCTTGTGGAACAAGTTGGGTACGAAACTTTTGTTTTCTACAACTTGTCACCCACAAACGGATGGCCAAAGGAGGTGGTGAACCGAACATTGTCCACCATGTTGTGAGCAATCTTGAACGAAAATTTGAAGATGTGGGAAGAGTGTTTTCCACATGTAGAGTTCGCTTACAATCGAGCGGAACACTCCATGACCAAGGTAAGTCCTTTTCAGGTAGTGTATGACTTCAACCCTCGTGCTCCAATTGATATTTTGCCTTTGCCTACTAGTGAGCGAGTTAACAATGATGCAAAAGAGTATGCTGATTTTCTTATAAAATTACACGCTCAAACTAAAGACAACATTAAAAAAAATGAATGAAAAATATAGGATCGCTGGTAGCAAAGGTAGAACAAAATTAAAATTTGAACCAGGTGATTTTGTATGGTTGCACTTGAGGAAAGATAGGTTCCCTGATTTGAGAAAGTTTAAATTGATGTCACGAGCTGCTGGTCCTTTTAAGATTTTTGAGAGGATTAATGATAATGCATATAGACTAGAATTGCCTCCCGAGTTCGGGGTTAGTTCCTTTTTTAACATTTCAAATTTGCGTCCGTACTTGGGAGAAGATGATGAGCTGGAGTTGAGGACAACTCCGCTTCAAGAGGGGGAGGATGACGAGGACATCGCACCCATGCTTATACACAATCCTTCTCCCGCTACGACAAATGAAGGACCAATCACTAGAGCTCAGGCACGACAATTGAATTTAGAGCTAAGCTCGTTCTTAAGTACAAGTTTATATGTTACTATGGAGAATAGATTGCTACCTAATGATTATATTATGATTGGGAATCATGGAGAAGTCAAGGAAGGCCTTGGAGACCAGCTACAAGTCAGACAAGGACGTCCAAGCCAAGTAGGAGCCCAACTCACGTTGAATTCGAATCCAACTTGGAGTTCAGGAGCAGTCCGCACTAAAACGGGTGCCCAGGTCGCATACGGACTCCATTTTAGGCGATCTACCACTTCTTGGAAAGAGGACGAGATTATCTTTCCAATGGGACAAGTCCGACATCCAAATTCCTCCAGAGTCCACAGGAATCATTAAAACATTAGACAGTCCGAAATCTGTCAGGGTGCTGCGACACCGACTTTGACCCAGTTGGCCTTGTACCGAGTTAGAGTCCGTTAGGGTTGTGTTCAGGGGACTTACACGTCCCCAATTCCTTTATATCCAGCCGTCACCCTACCATTAGGGTTCGGTTTTGCTTGAATTATTCCTGTTAAAAACAGTGTCGCTGTTTCATCAGTTTGTGAGACCTAACTTTTGTGAGTTTAATCTTCATCTGCAATTTGGTTCGTTTCTACTTCATTCTTGCTTGTGTTCTTCGATTCGCAGGCAAAGACTAGCCTTCTTGGCGAGGTTATCCGTGTCCACGCGGGTGATAACCAGAGGAGACGTGGTGTTGCGATTGCGGGGTTCAGAACGTGCTGTTCGGAAGCCGGATCGATTTGTGTCGCGACTCTGTCCAAATCGTTGATTTTTCAGAACCTGTAGGAAGATAGGGACCCCGTTCCCATCAAAGGTGCTCGTTGGGGATTTGGTCCTCAATGTAATTAGTGTCTATGCACCTCAAATAGGTTTTGATGAAAATGCTAAGAGGTAGTTTTGGGAGGATCTAGACACACTAGTTAGTAGTGTGTCTGCTGGTGAGAAGCTCTTTATAGGAGGAGACCTCAATGACCACATAGATTCTTTTAGTGCTAGTTGTTTTGAGGAGGTGCATGGAGGCTTTGGATACGGGAGTTGGAACCGAGATGAGGAGAGTATTTTAACCTTTGCCTTGGCCTACGATATGATGGTAGCGAACACCTTCTTTAGAAAAAGAGCCTCTCATCTCATAACCTACAATAGTGGCCAACACTACAGCCAAATTGATTTCATCCTAGCAAGAAAAGAGGATAGACATGTTTACCTAAATTGTAAGGTAATACCTGGAGAATGTGTTGTACCCCAGCATAAGCTCGTTGTAGCTGACTTTCGTTTCTGGGTATGCACTCTAAGGAGCAAGCATGTCAAAGTGGCCAGGACGAAGTGGTGGAATCTTAAAGAAGAAGAGTCTGCACAAACTTTCAAGAATAAGGTCATCGAAGAAGGGCCCTAACAACACGTAGATGATGCTAACAACATGTGGTTGAATATGGTCATATGCATTAAGAAGGTGGCCGCAGAGGAGTTGGAGTGACGAAAGAAGCCAAGCATGAGCTAAAGATACGTGGAGGTGGAATGAGGAGGTCCAGAAGGCTATCAAAGAGAAGGAGTGCTTTCGCGCCTATACATGGATAGGAGCGCGGAGAACGGTGAGTGCCCCAGGGACGGATGTATGAAAGCCTCTATCAGCGGTTGGGCACGAGGAAGGGAGAAAAGGACATCTATAAGATAGCTAAGAGCCAAGAGAGGAAGACACACGACATAGGCCAGGTCAAGTGCATTAAAAATGAGACAGAGCGGATTTTAATAATAGAAAGATGGCGGGAGTACTTTGATAAACTATTCACTACAAGGGAAACTACTTTTTGCAACAAGCTAAATTGTGGTAATAGCACCAAACTCATTACAAAAACACACTTTTACAACAAAATAATTTGTGGCAAATAAATACAAAAATTGTTGCAATAAATGGTGTGGTAATAGTTAATTAACATGATAACAAATCGTGGCACTAAGTAACAATTGCAACAAACTTCATCGTTGTGATTATTGAAAAATGCAACGATTATAAATATGTGGTGATAGTTTTCTATTGCAACAATTAGTGGTTCATATTTGTCGACCATCGATACTAGAGGTGATCAGCATTAACGGCCCGCGGTTTTAATAGCACGAGGGAAGCGAAACAATCTTTGTTTCGCCCGACCCTTGCGCCATAGAGACGCCCGACGGCTCAGGCCCACTGACGATCTCCGCCTCGTCCGACCTCCCCGAACAGGGGTCGGACTCCCCACAACTCGTACTGTGCGCTCGACCCCCCCCCCCCCCCGCATCAGGGTCGGGAGCCACCTACCACACCGTAGATAGACACGATAGTGGTGGTTGGGCATTAAATACCTGCAACTCCCACGTCCACGGACAGGAAAGGACAATGACTACTCGAGCAAGTGGGCAGTAAATACGCACGATGCACACCGGCCAAAGGACCGTAACTGTTCTAGCTACTCCTGTCAGAACCCACTCCTCGCCTAGGATGGGATATTCCTGAGCGACGGCTCGACGGGAGCAGGGGCGATGATGACGGCGCCATTCCGCCGACACCTGCCAAAAGCCATCGCTCCATATGGGTGGGACACTTCCGATTGACGGGCGCTCCCGGCGCCGTCAGTACGGAAGGACGCCGCCATACTGATGACACCGCCAACAGCAACAATCCCGGAGCCCAGGAAGCGCCGGCAAGCTTGACTTGGAGTGTACGGCCACAATCACCACTCCACTGTCTCTCTCTCTCTCTCTACCGTAACTCGTCCCGCGTCTCACCCCTTGTGATATTAAAGGGGAAGACTGAGGCGGGGAGGAAGGGAGAGAACACACGAGATCAGACAAGCAACGCATATTTCATCACACACTTTTACTAGAGACTTGGGAAGCCATCCCTCTCTTGCCTGTTTGTAACCCCCTACAACAAACAAACAGTAACACGAGCAGCTCGAGACTGGACATAGGGCATGATTGCTTGAACCAGTATAATCCTTGTGTCCTCTTGTGAACCTTACGAACCCCAAAAACGCACATCCCATGATAATTACTAGCCGGTGATAATGAACACTGACAGTTGGCGCTCCAGCTAGAGGCCTTTCGTGTTTTTGATGACCATCTATTCAGGTTCGGATGACCAACCACGCAAACGGATGGGTTCCCGGCACGATCACGTGTTTCGGGAGCCTAAGCTTCGTCGCCACAGCGGAGGGCAACTTGACGCCGGTCGGCGCACCAACTTCGCCGATTGCAGCCACCGACTCCCGTTGCGCGTCGTCCGCATCGACGGACGAAAAAGCGCGACCGCTCGGTTGGCCAGCTCAGCGCCGGCGAGGGCACGACGACCCGCATGTCGTCACGTGAAGACCTGTGGATCATGAACATCGAGTTCGTGGGGATGGCAGGCTACGCATCGGAGTCCTTCTTTGACCTCCTCGACGAGGCAAACGGAGACTCCGGCGCAGAACAAAGTTAGGGGAGTCATAATCCTTCTCGCAAGTGCCTCTGGCACATTTGGAGGACCTCCCTAACCCGGAGAACGATCGCCCCGCGACCCCCACGGTGGCGGGGAGCGGAACCTCGCCCCACGATGTGCTGTCCGAGTAGCAACAAGCATGGAGGGAGGAGCTCCGGGAGGCTAAACGCCAACAGGAGCAAGAGCAAGCGGAATCGACCACGAGCTCGCTGGATGCGAGGCTGGAGGGCGCGCTTGTTCTATGGATCGCCAGCGGATCACCGAGAAGGGCGACGGGTACCCGCGCTTAGCGTGGGCCAGCCAAAACCTCGCTGCGGCGGTGGCGTTGCTCTGAGGGCTCCCTAAGCCCGCCACGCCCGAGGCTCGATGCACTCAACACGAAGTTGAGGCACTGCTGGAGCGCGCAGGGCACAGTAGGAGGAGAGCTCACGGTGACAGATTCGTGAACTGCGTACCCAGAACGTGTCTGTCCAGTAGACACCCCCAGGGACGGACGGAGCATCAAAAGCCTTCGTCCGCGGTCGCCTAGGGGCACCTCGACGCTCGCGCCACCCTAGAGGCACGGCGGCGCCAGCCGGAGTACAGATCCAGGGCGGACCAAGCCCGTCACCCACGCTGAGGGGGGTGCCACGATGAGGACGAGGATAGGAGCCGGAGCCCGGATGCCTCGAGACCGCGTGCCTTCAATTCTCACGTCCGGGGCGCAGTATTTCCCCAACGCTTCCAACCTCCGACCAACGTACCGAAGTACGCGGGAAAATGAACCCGAGCCTCTGGCTCGAGGATTATTGCCTCGCCTGCCTAGCCGGGGGTGCGGACGATGATTATTTCATTATCCTCAACCTGCCTCTCTACCTGGCCGATTTGGCCAAGACATGGCTCGAGCACCTCCCCGCCGGTCGGATCGCAAGTTGGTCCGACTTGAAGGAAGTCTTCGTGGGAAACTTCCAGAGGACCTACGTGCACCCAGGCAACCTGGGACCTCAAGAACTACCGGCAGAAACCGGGGGAGACCCTCCGGGAGTACGTCCGCTGCTTCTCCCGGCAATGCAATAAGCTGCCGGACGTGGGCGACGCCGACATCATTGGAGCATTCTTGTCCTGGACTACTTGCCGCACCCTGGTTCACAAACTGGGGCGCAAGAGCCCGCGAACGGCCAAGGACTCCTAGACATGCGACCAGCCACGCTTCTGTTGAGGAAGCGGTGGGCGCGATCTTCAACCGCCCCCAGGAGACCAAGGGCAGGCGGGACGAGGACGCTGGCGAAGGCCCCTCTAACCGTTCCAACAAAAAGAAGAAGAGCCGACAACTCTCGTTTGGGGAGCTAGTAGTTGCGGCGGCCGATCGGAAGGGTGGCAAGGCACCAGCATCGGACACGCCGGACCACTTCGAAAAGAAGTGGAATGGACTGTGGCCCAACCACGAGTATCCCGCGAAGCACCTCTACAGGGACTGCTCACTCATGAAGCAGTTCCATGACCCAGGAGGCCAAGAAGGGCAAGCCGAAAGGAAAGCCCTGTCAGGCCCCTGGAGGCGACGGCAATGACGCCAGCGACGGCAATGACGGTTTCCCGGAAACCGACGTGCCTCGTAATCTTCACCGGGTCGGAGGCGCACGGGAGCAAGCATCGCACGAAGATCAAGCGCCGTGAAGTCTTCGCGGCCGAGCACGCAACGCGAACATTCCTCCGATGGTCGGAGGCATTGATCACGTTCAATCGGTCTGACCACCCCGGCCATGTCCCACGGCCGGGTCAGTACCCGCTTGTGGTAGACCCCATCATCAGCAAGAAGCGCCTCACCAAGGTGCTCATGGATGGAGGCTGCAGCCTCAACATCCTCTACGTGGAGAAGCTCGACGCCATGGGCATCGATCGGTCGCTCATCCGACCTACTGTAGCGCCCTTCCACAGTGTCGTCCCCGGGAAACAAGTGGTTCCCCTCGGGCAAATCGGTTTTGCCCGTCACTTTCGAGACTCTAGCCAACTTTCGAACGAAGACCCTCATGTTCAAAGTGGTTGGCTTCCACGGGTCCTACCACACCATCTTGGAACGACCATGCTACGCGAAGTTCATGGCCGTTCCCAACTACACCTACCTGAAGCTCAAGATGCCAGGGCCAAAGGGGGTGATCACCGTTGGAGCCTCCTTCCAGCGCGCGTACCAGTGCGAAGCGGAGAGCGGTGAACTCGCCTTCGTGACCATTGCGTCTGCAGAAGAGCTTGCTGTCATCCGGCAGCAAGTTACCGAGGAAGCGCCCGACTCTAACCGAGGCGCAGGGTCCTTTGAGCCCGCCGAAGGTATCAAGGAGATCCAGCTCGACCGCGACAACGCCAAGGAAAAGGTGGTGAAAATCGGGACCTCCCTGTCCCCGAAATAGGAAAGCGGGCTCGTCGACTTCCTCCACGTGAACACCGACATCTTCGCGTTTAAACCCTCGGACATTCCTAGCAACCCGAGGGAAGTCACCGAGCACTCCTTGCATATCAAGCCGGGGTCCTGAGCGGTGAAGCAACGACTGCGCCGCTTCGATGAAGAAAAGCGCAGGGCAATCGGAGAGGAAATCGCCAAACTGTTGACGACCGGTTTCATCAAGGAAGTGTATCACCCCGAGTGGTTAGCCAATTCTGTTCTTGTATGAAAAAAGAATGGGAAAAAAAGAATGTGTGTTGACTATACTAGTCCAAACAAAGCGTGCCCAAAGGATCCGTTTCCTTTGCCACGCATAGACCAGATCGTCGACTCAACCTCGGGGTGCGAAATCCTCTGTTTCCTTGATGCGTATTCCGGATTCCATCAAATCCCCATGAAGGAGTCCGATCAACCCGCGACATCCTTCATCACACCGTTCGGGTCATACTGCTACGTCACGATGCCGTTCGGACTGAAGAATGCAAGCGCGACATATCAGCGGTGCATAATCAGGTGCTTCGACGAGCTCATCGGAGACATCGTCGATGCGTACATGGACGACATCGTGGTCAAGTCCAAGAAGGTCGACCAGCTCATAACCAACCTGGAACGGACCTTTACCAAACTCCGAGCAAACAGCATCAAACTCAACCCTAAAAAATGCGTTTTTAGAGTCCTGAGAGGGATGTTGCTCGGATTCGTCATCTCCAAGCATGGCATCGAAGCCAACCCAGAGAAAATGGCGGCCATCAACCGGATAGGCCCGATCCAGAACGTGAAGGGAGTACAACGCATAACTGGGTGCTTGGCGGCGTTGAGCCGTTTCATCTCGCGCCTCAGAGAGCGCGTACACCCCTCTACCAGCTCCTGAAGAAATCCGAGCGATTTCAATGGACGCCAGAGGCACAAGCCGCCCTCGACAGGATAAAGGCTATCCTGACGAAGCCTCTGATCCTAGTGCCTCCGACCCCTAAAGAGCCACTCCTCCTCTACATCGCCGCGACGATCCAGGTCGTCAGCGCCACCTTGGTTGTAGAGCGGAGGGAGGAAGGCCACGCCCTCAAAGTCCAGCGCCCGGTCTACGACGTGAGCGAGGTCCTATCCGACATGAAGACCCGATATCTTCAAATACTAAAGATCCTTTATGGTGTCATCATCGCCAAAAAGAAGCTCCGACACTACTTCGAGTCACATCCGGTGACTGTGGTCAGCTCCTTCCCCCTGCGTGAGGTCGTGGAGAACCGCGACGCGATGGGAAAGGCCACAAAGTGGGCGCTCGAGTTGATGGGCGAAGGGATTACGTACGCCCCTCGGACGACAATCAAGTCCCAGATCTTGGCCGACTTTGTGGCCGAATGGACCGAAGTTCAGCTACCCACGGCTCCTGTCGACCAGGAATACTGGTGGTGTACTTCGATGGCTCACTGATGTGTAAGGGAGCAGGGGTCGGGTTCGTCTTCGCCTCCCCCTTCGGGGTGCGCATGAAGTACGCGGTCTGCCTGCTATTTTCTGCTTCCAACAATGTGGCCGAGTATGAAACGCTCATCAATGGAGTCAAGATCGGCGACAAATTAGGGATTTGACGGCTCGAGATTCGGGGCGATTCTCAGCTCGTCGTTGGCCAAGTCATGAAGGAGTCCAGCTGCCACAACGACACCATAGACGCATACTGCCGGGAAGTCCATAAACTAGAGCATAAGTTCCATGGTCTTGAGCTCAAGCATATCCCAAGGCGGCTGAACGAAGAGGCTAACTCCTTGGCGAAGATAGTGGCCGGACGGGAGCGAGTCCCGCCTGGGGTCTTCGCCCACGACCAGAATCAACCGTCGGTCTGGCTCAAAGACCCGCAAGGGGTCAGCCCCGAGCCGTCCCCGGAAGAAGGGGTCGGGCCGACTTCAAATCCTCCAGGCCCTCGCGTTATGGAGATTGATGAGGCGCCCACCCAAGGAACCGATCCTCCGACCAATTGGAGGACGTCGTACCTTGACTGCCTCCTCAATGGAGAACTCCAAACAGACAAAACGGAGGCCCGGTGCATCGCCCACCGTGCCAAATCCTTCGTCATCGTTGATGGAGAGCTCAACAAGAGGAGCCTCACCAAGATCTTGCAGTGCTGCATCCCGATCGGACAGGGGAAACAGCTGCTGCAGGACATCCATGGCGGGGTCTGCGGTCACCATCGACAAGGGTTCTACTGGCCACCGGCCGTCAACGATGTTGCTCAAATCATGCGCACCTGCGAGGGCTGCCAGTTTTGTGCCCGGCAAACTCACCTGCCGGCGCAAGCGCTGCAGACCATCTCTGTCACGTGGCTGTTAGCGGTCTGGGGATTGGACCTGGTCGGACCTCTCAAGAAAGCACCCGGGGGCTACACCCACCTGCTGGTGGCGGTCGACAAGTTCACCAAGTGGGCCGAGGCCTGATCGATTGTGATAATTCGACCAGAGGAAGCAGTCGAGTTCTTCCTCGATATTATTCACCGTTTTGGGGTACCGAACTCCATCATCGCGGACAATGGTACACAGTTCACGGGGAAATAGTTCCTCAAGTTCTGCGACGACTACTATATCCGAGTCGATTGTGCAACCGTGGCACAACCCCGCACGAACGGGCAGGTCGAGCACACAAACGGCATAATCCTTCAAGGGCTGAAGCCCTGGATCCACAATCGGTTGAAACAGTTCAGCGGTCGATGGGCAGCCGAGCTCCCTGCTGTGCTTTGGAGCCTACGAACGACTCCTAGCCGGGCGACAGGGTTCACCCCCTTCTTCATGATATACGGCTCCGTGGATGTCTTACCAACAGACCTCGACTACGGCGCGCCGAGGGTTAAAGCGTACGATGACGAAGGAAACCGGGCGTCCCTCGAGGACGCGATGGATCAACTTGACGAAGCATGAGACATGGCGCTTCTCCAATCGGCCAAGTACCAGCAGGCGCTATGACAATACAACAGCCGGAACATACGGGAAAGAGCGCTCAACATCGGCGACCTCGTCCTTCGATGTGCCAGGAGTAACAAGGACCGCCACAAGCTGTTGCCGCCATGGGAAGGTCCCTACATCGTCTCGAAGGTCCTCCCACCCAGCACTTATAAACTGCAGACTGCAGACGGACAAGAGATCGTCAACGGCTGGAACATCGAACAGCTACGTCGTTTCTATCCCTGAACTCGTAGTTGATTTGCTGTTCGCACCCCCCGAAACTAGCGACGCCCGACCCCTCCCTCACGACAGTCGGACCTCGCTCGGGGGCTACACCTGTAGGGTGCGCACACCACGCGCCCTAACACCTATTTATCTTGCTGCTTATTTGCAAAATCTACAAGAAAGGATAAGTGGGGGATAAGAAGAGCACGACGTCAAACTGGTCGAACCGCGAAACACTTACGGCCCTCGGAGGCTACAGCTACAACGCTCACTGGCGAGACCGAGTGCTCACTCTATCTACGGCTTATCCTTGCCAAGGCTTCGACCCCTCATCCGGCGTTTAAAACTCAGAAAGAAAAGGTCGTGGGTAGAAGGAAACGTGGAGTCGAGCTGGTCGGACTGTGAAACACCTACGACCCCCCGAAGGTTACGGTAACGATGCTCACCATCAGGACTGAGTGTCGACACTGCTCAAGGCTTACGATTTCTAAGTTTTGAAAACAAGGAAAAAAGGGGACGAATGCCTTCGTTAATTCGTGAGAAACGTTTGCACCTCGATGGTCAAAACACTTGAATCACTCTTTTTTATTGTAAAAAACTGGGCGCTACAGCCTCGGGAATCCTAATTACAAACTAACTTATCTATTTCTACCCCTACTGGGGCGGGGGGCCGTCCTCCTCCTCTATCCATGCGGCCAGGGCGTGCGCCAAGGGGGCCACCTCTTCCTCGATGGCGTCCAGCTCAGCGTCGGAGTAACCGGGCGCAAAATCTTTGCTCATCAAGTCCAGCGCAATGTCGGAGTAGTGCGACCGTTTGATGGTAAAAGCCCGGTGCACGCCCCGACGCAGCGCGTCCGCCACCATCCCGCGCGAGCGAGCGACGAGGCGGGGGACTTGAGGCGCGAGGGAGCTCAACCCCACCTCAGGGACGACCCCGAGATCAAAGAGCACCAACCCGACGGCGACCCTCAACGTGTCGTGCTCCTCGGCTTCTCGCCTAAGTCACCTTGGAGCCGCGACAGCTCCTATGCACCCGCCGCCAGCTTGTCGGTAAGCACTACAAAAGATCTCCTCGCCTAGGATGGTACATTCCTGAGAGACGGCTCGACAGGAGCAGGGGCGATGACGACGGCGCCATTCCGCCGACCCCTGCCGAAAGCCATCCCTCCATATGGGTGGGACACTTCCGATTGACGGGAGCTCCCGACGCCGTCAGGACGGACGGACGCCGCCATACTGATGACGCCGCCTACAGCAACAATCCCAGAGCCCAGGAAGCGTCGGCAAGCTTGACTTGAAGTGTACGGCCATGATCACCACTCCATATTTCATCACACACTTTCACCAGAGACTTGGGAAGCCATCCCTCTCTCGCTTGTTTGGAACCCCCTACAACAAACAAACGCAAGTAACACGAGCAGCTCGAGACTGGACGTAGGGCACGATTGCCTAAACCAGTATAATCCTTGTGTCCTCTTGCGAACCATCCGAACCCCAAAACGCACATCCCACGATAATTACTAGCCAATGGTAACGAACACCGATAATATTCAAAACTGATCTAAAAAAATTAAAATATAGCAAAAAAATGAGATTTTTGCCTTAATTACGGATGGCAACGGGCAAGAACCCACTGGATTTTGACTGCCCATACCCGGCTCCGCAAACGAAAACAATGCCTGTTAAAAAATCCATACCCGACCATGGGTACAACTCTCCTCCCATACCCAGCCCCACGTGGGTAATAGAAACCCAACGGGTACCCATACCCGATAAGCAATACTACAAGAAAGCAATTTTACACAACAGGAATAATAATTGATACGGTCAAATAGATAGTGCATAATATTTAAGCGCGATAGATATGATTCAAGTTTGAAACTCCATAAAGACTAAAGCATAAAACATCCCAAATCTCAGGTTACAAAAGTACTCAAAAGATGCAGACTATAACTGCAATTACTTAATACAAGTTCAACAAATAGATGATAGTATATATATCAATAATTGCAGCTCCACTTGTTGACTTCAATTTCCAGACTTGGTCAAATTGAAACTTCCTGAAGGCTTCTTGAATGTCCTGTAGACAAGACCAGAAGGATGCACTCCTTTCATCCGCTGCATCATCTACAATTGAAAATAAAGTATTAGCGTCAAAGCGTATGATTAGTAGTTGTAAGAGGAAGCTATTATACTAATTCATGTATATACTTTATGCACATACCTTTGTACTTGTTACGACACCAATCCTGAGAGCACATTAAAGCCTCAACCATCTGAGGAGTATGTTTGCTGCAATGGTCATTTAGAACTCTTCCACTAGCACTGAAAGCAGACTCTGATGCAACTGTGGTCACAGGGATTGCATAAATATCCCTATCTATACACCTCAAAGTCGGATAACGAGTTCCAGTCACCTTCCACCAATCTAAAACATTAAAGCCCTTGGTATCTAGTGGAACCAATCCACCCTCCAAGTAGTAGTCTAGTTCAGATTTAATTGTCATGCATTCAGGTCTTGTGCTTGCCACATCTGAAGGAAGACAAGAACTCCATATTACCCATAGAAGGTGTTGGTAATTCAACATTAGTATCTTCATCCTCATCAATGTGGTACTCATTCATTAGAGTACGCAGCAATTCCATAACTTCCTCAACCCTATGCTCACAATCTTCTCCAGTCATACCAAGTAACCACTCAAAACACATCGGCAAGCTCAATGTTTTGAGCCTAGGATCAAGAACGGTTGCAATGCCCATTAGCCCTTGAATATCAGACCAATCTTAAAAACAGTACATGCATTTTGCTTTGACTACCCCCTTACTGTCACTCTGGTAACTGATTCCAAACAGTAGAAGTCAGCTTTGTCTTGTCTTCCTCTTCGCCATCTAGTTCAATTGGTTGTGTATCATTGGCAGATTCAGACTGGTCAACTGGTGCTTGACTGCTATTGACACTATCACTAGACATTTTATTGAATATGTACAGAACTATAAGAATTTTTCAATGAGCATTTTATTGACACAAACAACAAAAATTTACAAGAAATATGCATTTTATTGACACAATCAGTAGACATTTCATTTGATTAGAAAGAAAATATTTTTTGCTTACCCCAGAGATTGAAGGATGTTGCGACTGGAGGAAACACCTGAACTGGAGAAATAGGAGGGCGATTCTTGTTCTTGTTTACAGTTACAAGCTTGATGACGCAACGTTTCTTGCCTTGATCTTGGATAGGCTTGGCAGCTTTTTTCGAACAACCCTCGTTGAGGACAATGACGTCTTCGACATTCTAGCACCTGTCGGTCCATCCGTGTCCGTCTCCTTCAAATCCGGCAAGCGTCCATGTCCTCCAGAGTCGTTGGCGTCCCTTTCAGATGGGACGGTTGAGGTTGCGGGTGGGGTCCGTAGAAGAACACTACACGAACGGAAGGGCAAGGCGACACGCTGCAACTGCAATGGAGAAATTTAGTCAACAGGAATAAAAAATTCACCGGCTGCTGTCGCCGTTGGAGCCGTTCCGAGCGTTGACGTCACCATTGATGCGTGCTTGTTGCCTGGCTCCTTGGATGCCTCCTAGTGCTACGATGCTAGCTGCTATGCGTGCTAGCTGTCGGCTGGTGCTCGTCCAAGCAGCAGCTAGCTGCTGCTCGTGCGTGCTAGCTGGTACAGTGAGAATTCTTCTATGCAGTTCGAAGTCTCTTATAATGACTCCAATGTGCACTTCGTAAGAAGGATTCAAGTAGCAAAGGTCAAGATGGTGTACCATTGAAGCATGGAGATGTCTAGGTGTTCAACCTGATCTTCCAATCAAACAAAATGTCCGAGGAGTGGAGACGGAGCATTTTAGTATCAATTCTCAAGAACAAAGGAGATGTCCTGAGTTTTACTAACTATCGGGGGATGAAGCTAATGAACCATACAATGAAACTATAAAACTATGAAACTATGGGAGAGGGTCATTGAGTATCGCTTGAGGAGGTTGACGAACGTCACCAACAACCAATTTGTTTCATACCTGGAAGGTCAACTATGGATCGGAGGCGATTTTCTTGATAACGCAGCTTATGAAAAGATATAGGAAACAAAAGAAAAACTTACATATGATTTTTATTGACCTAGAGAAGCCATATGACAAAGCGGCTAGAAACGTTATGTGGTGGGCTTTGGATAGGCACAAAGTCTCGAAAAAGTACATTAACCTACAAGTTCCGAACGAGCAATGGTGACACGGATGCCTTCCCCATTACTGTAGGGTTGCACTAGGGTCAGCTTTGAGACCGTATCTTTTTGCCCTAATGATAGATGAGATCACAAGGGACATCCAAGAAAATGTCCCTTAGTGTATGCTTTTTGCAGATGATGTTGTATTGGTGGATGAGTTAAGGTCGGGAGTTAACCAGAACTTAGAGTTATGAAGGAAGACTTTGGAGTCAAAAGGTTTTAGGCTTAACTGAAGTGTGATTTCAGCGCCACAAAGAAGGGGAGGTCAGACTCGATGGTTAGGTGGTATCCATAAAGGACACTTTTCTCGCTATTTGGGGTCAATACTACAGAAGGATGGAGATATGATGATGATGTCAATCATAGAATTAAAGCCGAATGGTTAAAGTGGCGTCAAGTCTCTGGGATCCTATGTGACAACAAGTTACCACAAAAGCTAAAAGGTAAATTCTATAGGACAATGATCCGGCCTTCCATGCTATATGAAGCAGAGTGTTGGCCTACTAAAAAGGAGACATGTCCAACAACTAAGCGTGGTAGAGATACATATGTTACGATGGATCTGTGGTCACACAAGAAGGGACCGTATGAGGAATGAGGACATTCGAGAGCGATTGGGAGCAGCACCAATTACGGAGAAGGTTACACATCATCGTTTGAGATGGTTTGGACATATCCAACGAAGACCTGAAGATGCACCGGTCCGTAGTGGGACCATTAGACGGCCGGATAATCTGAGGAGAGGAAGAGGAGGACCAAACTTGATTTGAGAGGAGTCTGTTAAGAGAGACATGAAGGATTGAAATATTGATAGAGAGATAGCCATAGATAGAAAGTTTATGGAGTTAGCAATCCATGTGTCCGAATCTTGATTTTTGGCCTTTTATCCTTTCAGGTCCTCCTTTTACTTGGCTTTTGTGTTTGTTATTTTTCCCTATCGTTCCTTTTTATCGTCTTTGGCTTGACCTAGATTTTCTAGTTGAACCCGAAGGTTTTATCTTTAGCCTACCACAACTTGTTTGGGACTAAAAGACTGGTTGTTGTTGTTGTTGTTCTTTTTCCACCTCTGTTTAATTTTCGTGTTCAGATTAAAATGGCAAATGAAATGGGATGGATGGAGTACTAAAAGTCAATATTATCAAATATTGATGAGAGAAGGGAGTATTTGGCGTAATGTGTCTTTGATGGATAGCCATTGTTTGGAAATATAGGCGTGACAGCTATAGGCACCTTCCATATCCATGTTTTTATAGAAATAATTATAGTACTACCGAGGAGATTAGGGTGAGTACCAACATGATTTGTTAGTGTTTCAAAAAAAAAAGTGATTTGTTAGTAGAATCAAAGATACCGTTCCCTTCGTCCTTATTTATTCGCAGTTTTAGGTCCGGGCACGCAAATTAAGAAAAGAAATATAAGGTAGGTGTACAGAAAACGAGAAAGAGAGATAAAGATAAAGATATATTGAAAAGAAAAAAAGTGTATTGAAATGCAAAAATCACAAATAAAAGAAAACAACTAAAAGATCTTAGAATCAAAACTAAATGGGGATGAAGGGAATACAATTTGTCTAAGAGCTGTGTACATAAAACAGTCCTAATGCACTAATGCAGATATATCCTTTTACTAGTTAATTCCATCTAAGTATATTGTCCGTTTTTTCTTCCTAGATTCTTTCTGTTCTACTTCCTCGTTCCATAATAAGTAGTTCTCGAGTTTGATTTTGAAATATCTTGTTTGCCCGTATGTCTTATTCTATTTTTATCTGAATATTGAATTAATAAACTATAATTATTTATAGTATCTCCAATGATAAATTATATAATAAAACAAATAGTATTTACAAAAAATTTCAATAAAGACGAACGTGATGTCTAAGAGTTGAAGCACATTTTTTTTTGAAACGTCCTTTGGTTAGCTTTATAGTATCTCCAATTCAATCAATGTTATTCACTAGATGAGAAATCAAGGGCCAGATTGTTTCGTCAACCTCGGGAGACTCCTGACTGCATCTCTATCACCTGCTTATGAGGAGCTTGCTTCACCACGTCTACCCCCCTCCTCCGGCTGCCCCGCCACCTCCGCTTCCGCCATTTCTTCTGTTGTCACTGTTGGGTCGGTTTGGCTCCCCCAACCCTATCTCGGTCCGTCAGCGATAAATCCTCCCTGGCAACCCACATACCACAAAAAGTCCGGCGAGAATTTGTCGTGCGACTGAAATCTTAGTTAGAAGATTTCAAGTTTTTAAATAGAGAGATTCTATTTTTTCCATCCATTGCTGCAATATCATGTCCAACCTAGGACCCACCAGCGTCGCCTTTCCCCTGGTCCCCTGCTCAGCGAGAGGCTACAGAAGCCAAGGCCCCGGCAAGCCGCAATGTACGCCCGCACCGGTTGTTAAGAAATGGAAATGGAAACTTCAAAAAGATTTTGATTTGGAATGCCAAAGCTCGCCGCCCTCCAAAACCCGAGAGCTCAAACCCGAAGCTAAACCCCACCAAAACCCTAACCCTAAAAAAAAAAAAAAAGAAGCCGCCGCCAGCCTCCACTCGCAAGCGCACCCATTTTATCCGCGCGGCCCGTACGGGCGCGTTTGTTCAAAACCCAAAAGCCCAATTTTTTTCCGTGAGCGCGCGCTCGGCTTGGTTAGCAAGAGGCGGAAGTAGCGGAGAGGAGATGGCTCCCTTCGGCGACGGCGGCGGCGGGGAGGACGAGGACGCGCGTCGGGGCTGGGACCCGCTGCGCAGCGGCAGCGCTCCGCCGACCTTGGAGGGCAGCGCGGCGGCGGCGGCATTTGTGGCGGAGGGGATGCTCGGCGGCGGCGGCCCTCGCGGCGGGTCTTTCTTCTCCGGGATCGATGGGCTCGGCGCCAGGCTCGACGAGGTGAGCAGGCAGCGCGGCGGCGTCGCGCAGGTGGGCGCCCGTTCTTGGTCTTCATTGAGGTTTTTTGGTTTCTTTCTGATATAGTAGATTGGATTGCGTCTCCCGTTTTGTTTGTAGGCGGTCGCTGCTCGTGGTCCTGTTCTCAATGAGGTTTTCGATCTCTTTCCGTTGTAGTAGATTGGATTGCGTTTTTTGTTTTTTTTTTTTAAACAAAGATAAATATTGCGTTTTCCGTTTGGTTTGTGATTAAGTGTCGTCTCCTGATTTCATATGTCATTGCATCCTCGAGGAGGGAGATTGCAGTCGAGAGGAGGGTCGCTGCGCGGATCATTCTTCCTCTTTACATTTTGGATTCGGGATTGGGGGTGATAGATCGATTGTGTTTAGGAGTCGTATGTGCCAAAAATTTGGCAGAAATGTGAGCATTGCATCTTTATCTTCTGTTTGCTCTCTAATAGTACTGCACAATTTAGTAGAATGGTTCAGCGTCATTCTGCCAGTCCTTCTTTGATGGTTAAGATGGCGTTCGGACCGGTAACTTTTGTATCTCCTATAGCAGAACCTTGGATACGATCTGTGTGATTTAGGGTGGTTTGGTTTGGGCCATGTTGGTTGGCTTGAATGTCCTGTGTGGCCTTGTTCATGCTGAAGGTTCTTTTTACTAGGTTTCTGTTGCAAATCCTTCCATCCATTATCTGTGGAAATTGAAATTATTTAATTTTTTCTTTTTTTCCTCACAAATGGGTTTGTCCGAGATAGCCAGATTAGAAGCCACATGGTGTTCTTCAGCTCTTGATGTATGACAAGGGTGCTGTCACATAAGAATTGCATTTTCTGTATGCAATGGCCGTGCTTAGAACTTCCTGTTTTCTGATATTCTTAGATAGACACATTTTCTTTAATTTAGATTTGCGTTTCTTGGTGTGTCTTGTAGGCTTTCGTTCACGTATGTGCCAGAGATAGTACTTGTCGATATGGAACTGAGGTAGATATGAAGAAGTCTTCGGGTAAAAAAATTCCAATCCACGAAACCCAAAAAGCACTCCCCATAGATCTTGCTACAGCATCGTGATGGAGGGAGCACCATTCGGATAGCCTGTGGGAACCTGGTTGGGATTTGGGACCGTACGTCGTGAAGGCTCCATCTCCAGATCCGTGCCGCTTCACCCTTGTCTCTCGCGCCCATCATCAAGGATGGAGAGGGGAAGTGGCCGAGCTTGCACTGTCGTTGTCCTTGAGGAAAGGGGAGGTGAGGAGGCCCCATGCACTCGTCGTATCTGATGCTCACCCCAACAGGTCCACTCCCATGTGAGCCCAAATATAGGCCGTAGTAGACAGAGAGGGAGAGAAGGGTGACCTGCTACTGTCTCATGGAGAAGAGTGGCTGGAGAGAGATGGAAGATAGGGGACGGCGGCTTGGTGGAAGCAGTGACCGACGGGTGTGATAGGCAAGATTCGGTTAATGAGCATTTTTATACTTACAGTCATGGGCCAAATGGGCCTCTTAGTAGTAAAGAAATGCATGCAGATTTTGTTGTGGGCTTAAAGTGTCATAGGAAATGGTTGTGCAGTGGGTAGAATTAGCATGTGATATTGTTTTTATGGATATAAATGAAATGAAAATGTATATAACATTGCCATTACATCGGATCTATACTTTTTTTATATAATAAATATGCTAAATGTCGTCCACCCCCTGTTCTGTTGGTTTGGTCCGATTCCGTTTCAAATACGATATCTGTATTGTTTAAAATTCCTGTTGGTGTGGGTGAAGGAATGGGTAGAGGAGCGTTGGTACAATCACAATAAATAGAAATTCTTCTAAAAAAACAATAAATATAAAGTGTTCCATATAATGAAATTCAATGCTTAGTCATGTTTCTAGGATTTGCCTTGTCCAGCCTAAATATTGCGTTTGCTTTTTTTATCATCTAAGAACCAATGTCACCTGATCATTTAGTGCATTAAAACTGTGACTAACTCATTTTAATCCAAAGTTTGAAACTGATTTTAAATGGTGACATGTACTTGTGCGCATCTC
The DNA here is from genome assembly GCA_001182835.1 of Oropetium thomaeum. Lineage (NCBI taxonomy): Eukaryota > Viridiplantae > Streptophyta > Magnoliopsida > Poales > Poaceae > Oropetium > Oropetium thomaeum. Next base: position 960,749 of record LFJQ01000009.1, on the reverse strand, counting down.
ACTTACATTTTCTTTCAATTTTATTAACACTCAAATTAATGATATGTGACAAAATAAATAAGCTGCAGTTTTTTTTTCTAACGGGCACTCACCTAGTACTTTAATAATTGGCCCAAGTTTTATTTTTCTAAAAATAATTCCTTTTCTGTTCATTGGTTGGTCTTAGATTATTTCCACGTCATTAGGGAAAGCTTTGAACTGTTTTTGTTTGCTATTCACACATGCGACAACACAAAACTTACTAAGTCTAGCTGTTTCATAATTTCATCGTGTATATGCATTACCCAATTACTTTGTGAGTGCTATTTTTTGTGTGCTCAGGAACATTTTGGTAATTCTACATCAGCATTATCTATGGGACCACCAGGCCTCCTGTTGAACGATACGGCAGAGTTGGAGGAAAGTCAATTCGTACCGAGTAGAGTTCACAGTGTTGGTTTAGTGGCGAACTACGCTACATTTGATGCAGGTTCCGTTTGGTCAGGTACCAAAACAGACGGTGCTGAGTTTGACAGACATGTGCAAAATCATTTTGTGTCAAAAATGGAGATGATGAATGCTTATGGCTCGAGGGACCTTAATGCTCCATATCTTTCCGAATCTGATCTTTCAGATGCTTTATCTGGGTTGAGGCTGTTTAATGGTACAGTGATGAGTCAAAGGAATCATGAGGAAGAACTTCTAGATGAAATGCTCAATCGTCGAAGAGATTTCTCCACTAAATTTTGTGGTGATAATCAATCTCGTTTTGATGGTCATCCTTTTTGCACACCTAGGTCTGAGCGCTTGGATGTGCGTTCACCGACAATGTATGGTGATGGTATTTTACGAAGGCAGACTAGTGCATCTGAAGGTTCCAATGCTTCAAGGTTGAGTCGCCATCATATCAAGGTTGTTGATCATTATGCTGAACAGCTAGCTATTATGAGGCCAGGCAATTTTCATAGAGATGCTAACTTTTCCTGCAACGAAACTATGCCAAACATGGTCAGCCCCATGAGAGATAGATACATCAACATTAGTGACTTTGATTTGGTTAGGAATCAAAAGGCATTCCGTGATGATATTCTTGCACCTCAATATCTCCAGGATGAAAGTATCTTTCAGTCAACACCTCATGTCCCATATGATAGGATCTATCATGAGGAGCCACATTTCCCTCACTCAAGGATGCAACGATCTGTATCCCATTTTCATGCAAACTCAGGGAACATTCAGTCATATGGTGATCGGCAGTCGCGACATTTCCCTTTTAGTAGGAAAACAACTGTTAGAAATATGGGTTCAAAGGTCTGTCATGATAATTCATTATTGAAGTACCTGGAAGTGCCTTTGGATAATGCAGATAGAAATGGGATTGATTCATTGGAATTGGAGCTGGTTGATGTAGTCGGCCGTGTTAAAGAAGTGAGGCAAGTATTTCTTTCTCTTTGCTCTTAATGTTTTCTGAATCAAATTTTCATCATGTCACTCATTTCTCATATTATGCAGTATGGATCAATATGGAAGTCGGTTTATTCAACAAAAACTTGAGAGCACTTCTGCTGATGCCAGAGAGAAAATCTTTCCAGAGATATTATCCAATGCTATTGCTCTAACAACTGATGTATTTGGCAATTATGTTATCCAGAAGGTACGCCTATATGCCCTTGATTTATGATTTGTATTTTATGGGACCTCCTGACATTTGGAATGTTGGTGTTCACAGTTTTTTGAGTTTGCTACTGAGAGCCAGTTAATCCAATTATCTGATCAACTCAAAGGTCACATTTTGGAACTCAGCCTGCAGATGTATGGTTGCAGAGTAGTTCAGAAGGTCAGCTCATTGTTTATGTTTATTATATAACATGTCTTCATAGCTTTGATATTATTCTGCCTTTCAAACTTTGTGGTTTTGATTTCCTGCATGTTGGGAACCCCTGATTGCACCTTTGACATTTTCCTTATTACATGCAAGGCTCCTTTCTAAAATTTTAGTCCTAAATTTTAAAATAGTAATTGGGTTTTTCTTGTTGAGATTTGAACTGGGGATAAAGGATTTGCAGTCCCCTGCCTTACCACTTGGCCAGGAAGCTGAGTGTTAATGTTGTATTCTACAATTTGTATACATGTTTTCAGGGATAGTTAACTGAATACTATATTATCACATAATTAAGGTTATAAAAGATAAAAGTCTTCTGTTTACACAAAAATACTGGATATATTGGTGATCACTCTCATATGTGCTGTTTTCTTTTGTTGTAATTTCGGTAATCAACCTATGCCTAATAAAAGAAAACTAGTTAATGATTCGTTCATGCATGTGTTAAATGCTTGAAATATACAATAAATGGACATATACCCTTTTTTCTCGAAATCAGTGTATGTATTTTGTACTGATAATGTCTGCATATGTACATATGAAACATGCATGTGTGGGAGGGGCCAGGCTGTGTGGAGTAGCTTAGATTGGTGCTGTCCTAGATTTAAACATATTGGGCATTTTTAGGAACCTCAAAGCTATTATGGACCTAGGTTGTACATGGTTAACCAATTTGGTGTTAGAACTGCTTGTGTTTCCTTTGTCAAGATTATGGTGAGGCTGCTCTCCTGAGTAGCCTCTTGGTTTAGTTAGTGGTGCTTTCTTTCCTTGAACCCCTTTGCATGTAGCATTGTGGCCCACCCCAACCTGGTTAAGGTTGTGGGCCCAGGCCTGGTGCACCTCTCCAAAGTGGATACCAGTTACTAGAAAGATAATTTAGGAAGAATCTTGTCAGGCTTATGAGATATGATATATAGAGATTGCTTAGAGGTAAGCAATAGGTTGCTTAGGATTCAAGTCCTATCTATATGTCCCTGCTATATACCGCATCCCTGTGGCCGAGATGCGCCGGCGAAGGTGAAGTTGGTGGGTGCGGGTGAGGGGAGACGTGGCATCGGCGCAGGTTGGCTGGCACTACAACGAGATCTTCTAATAGTTCCCCAGTTGCCTTGAACCCTTCCTTCATTGGAGGTAGTTGTAGTAGCCCAAAGTTCGGAGTGTTTGTGTCCCCATCCGAAGCAACAAGCCAACCGAGCTCCTTGCTCGGTCCCTTAAAAAAAAGGAACTTGAACCTCTGCCCTAATTGGAGGCAATAGTAGTCGCCCAAAATTCAACCTAGGTACTTAACTCGGGTGATGATTTTAATGTATCAAAAAGAAAATAGGATTTATCCCTGTTCCTCTCAGCTCCATAGCTTTCTGTCTCTCCTTGCACCCTAACTACTGCCCTCACCATAGCCACTGCCACGTTCAAAGCTGCCTCCTGCCACATGCCCTAGTCGGCCAAGAGGAGGTTCATAACGAGATCAGCGTTGATCCTAACCACTACCTCTGCTTTGATTATCAGTAAACTAGTACACTTGAGTGTGCATGCGTGCTTGCACACACACACACAACTGATGCAGGTTAAAGCACCAATGGAACCCTCAACTCGGATCTTTAATGCTATGGTGGGATCAACATACCATTCCCGACTCAGTTTGTAGTTATGTTGTAGGAAGAGTATGTATTAGTTACCATACAACGCTCAGGTCTCCTTAAATTATTTTTTTATGTTAGTGTAAAGTCAGTGCTCATTTTCTATTCTATGTTTTCATCATGCTGAAATGCAACATTTCAGTGTTGTTGCTGATGTTGTTCATGTTATGGACAGGTTTTGGAGGTAGTTGATATGGACCGAAAGATTGATATTGTTCATGAGCTCGAGAATAATGTTCTGAAATGTATTGGTGATCAGAATGGTAACCACGTGATCCAGAAATGCATTGAGTGTGTTCCTGAAGACCACATTCCATTTGTTATCGAACCTATTCTTACAGAAATACTTATTCTCTGTACCCATCAATATGGGTGCAGAGTAATTCAGGTATGCTAGAGCTTTCTGTTTCTTGAAATGAATTGTTAGATTGGGACCCTTTCTCTGTAATAACTTGTTCCTTGCAGAGAGTTTTGGAGCATTGCCACAATCCAGCTACTCAAAGTGCAATCATGGATGAAATTGCTCAACACACCTTCCATCTGACAGATGATAAATTCGGGAACTATGTTGTTCAAGTATGTAAATTAAATTATTCTATTGTTGAATTGTGTACATGTGGTACAGTAGTCTGCATAATTTTACTTGCAACTAACTAGTGTGTAGTAATAAGAAATTGAAGAAATTAGTCATTTTGCAATAAGTTTTTTGAATGATCCTTGGCTAGACTCAGTATTGTGCCCATCTGTTATTTTGATGAGGCTAACTAGCAAACTTTTCTGTTATTCTGTATGCACAATATCTTTTGAACTGGCTATTGATATTGATAATGAAATATTACATAAAAGCATTAGGATTTTGTAGAATATTGGAAACCATTTCCATTCTTATCTGAAATTGACTGACCAATTATTATTACAATATTAGCAGCACATCCGTCTGCTCAAACAATTAATGAGAAGGAAGTGAAAAAAATGGCAACATAATTTATGAATGACATAGGGCCTGGTGAACGGGCCGAGCAAAATGAACTAGCAATTGGGAGGGCCAGATCCGATTAGGATAGGACTGAAATTCCATTCATTTCTGAACTAAAATGAAACCAGGGATGAAATAAGTTGTGAAAGGGCCTGCGGGCTGAGCCCTTTTACCTGGCCTAGACATAGTATTGTTAAGTCCTATTACTAGGCCTTCATCCTATTATTTGTTATGACGTTTGGGGCATATTGAAGCGTATTTTGCTGTTATTTCTGTATTTTGACACACTCTGATGTACCTTTGTTTTTGATGGAACCTTGTTCAACATTCTCTAGCATGTATTGCAACACGGCAAACCAGAAGAGCGTTCATCCATTATTCAGAAACTCTCTGGGCAAGTTGTGATCTTGAGCAAGCAGAAGTTTGCTTCTAATGTTATTGAGAAATGTTTGACTTTTGGAACTCCTCGAGAGCGTGATGGCCTTATTGGAGAGATAATTTCTTCTGGTCAAAATTTTCAGGTCTGTTGTCTTTTTTTCCCCTTTCCTTTTAGGCTGACTTCGTCCCTCAGTATTCCTCAAACGGATTGCTTTATTCAAAGTGGTTCTCAGCAATATCTAGACTTTATACTAGTGCTCATTGACTAGCAATTCTTCATGTCCAATTGTCATCTGGTTGATCCATCATCCATGCTTCAGAGGGTCTGGATGCTGCATTTCAGTGTCTATACGTAGTGAAAAATGTCTAGTTCTGAGAACCGATGACTACTTGTTTTCAGTAGGAGTTCCTATTCTTATTCACCAAAGCAAATGACACTGGCATGGGTTTTACACGTCAGTAGCAATTAGCAATAATGTGTTATGGCACATAATATCTGGTGGTTTCCTTTGTGTAATCGGTATTTATTTCACTTTGATTGTTAGTTCTATAAGGATGTTGCTGATAGTTAATATGTTCTTAGTGATCCTCTAAATTACAAACTTGTTCCATCTGACACATAAAACATGTTTGTTGTGTTCTTTTATTATATCATAGTGCTGAATCAAATTTGATTATATGCTTAAACTTTGATCCTATTGTGATACTTTTTCCATGTACTGCGCCATGCACATTTGTTTTTGCAGGAATTGATGAAAGATCAGTTTGGCAACTACGTTGTACAGACAGTCCTTCAGACTTGTGATGACAAGTACCTAGAGATGATCCTCTCAAGCATAAAGTTGCACTTGAATGAGCTCAAGAATTACACTTATGGGAAGCATATTGTTGCGCGTGTCGAGAAGCTAATTGTTACAGGAGGTAAGCAGACAAGATTCTTGTACCATGAACACAAGGCATGTGTTTCCTTTTTCCAGGAATGATGATTGAAAATTTCTAAAATTTCGTCCTAATTTCAGAAAAAAGAGCAAGGATGGCGTCCATGAACTGTCAAAATCAGCAGTCACCAAACTGTACAGATGTTGACGTTAAGCCCTTGTAATCATTGGCGTCAATACTACTTGCATCGCGTGGAACATGCAATGTGAAGATTTTTGTTTTGATACATTGTATAACAGCGTATGTAGCAGAGAATCAGGGAGTTAGCCTGTATATAATCTGCTTCTTTTCAGGTACTCGAGTAGTCAGTTGAGGATTAGGTTTTCGGCAATGTGAATCCGTTTGGCCCGTACAAGTCTACAGTAGATAATAGATGTACATTGTGCTGGAGTGTCGGTAGATGAGTGTTACAATGTCAAGTGTGCTATGTAATATATTTCTGTTTATTGTCGTCTAAATTTGGTAGAAATCCAGTCTACAATCCTATTGAGCTCCAATTGTTGTGGTCCGTAGTTTGGAACTTGTATGGCGGTTTATATGGTGTCTCAGGTTCAGGAGCTTGATGCGTACAGAATATTACATGGGTCATATGTGCCTCTTAGTTCACTTGTTTTCTTATTTACGATTAATGTTGGGAAGGAATCAGCACTCATTGGATTAATCGAAATTACAATTTATATCCGACGCTGAGAGGCTAATTCCCTTGTGGGACTGGGATGTGCTGAAGATAAGCTGTTTTTCACGCAAAGCAAGAGACGAATAAAATCTATGTATCCATTTAATAGTTAGAATTTCAAACTATGATATGGATAGAAATGTCCATCCTGCACCATATAGTCTGACGGCTCGCGTCTTCTCAAGTGACACCCGTGATGCTGCTGATGCTGACTTGTTGAGTCGACGTCTTCGCTCATTTCTCGCACACTACTTCAACCAATTGTTTTTCTCACCTTGCTCGGGGCCAACAAGGCCGGGCGCGAGTTAACAAAAGAAAAAAAAAAGGTCCTGGATTGCACGCGTGTCTATTTTCTTATATCGATATCAACATTATACTCCATTTCTTATATCATGTATGGAGAAGACAGTGATGACAACAACAACGATTTCAAACAACTTAATCGGAGGTGTCCCATTACTCCTATATATTCACTTATGGAAGTAATTAACCTTGAACTTTAAGGAGCCCTGAGAAAACCAAAAGAGCACATCGCCTAAGCTAGATCATCTACCATGAGGCTACATAGCACTACCAAATTTACAATTGGTAACTTGTAACTTTTGTTGATTTAAAGGATTAAATAAAATAAATGACCTTCCCTATTTTTTTGTTCTACTTTATTTGTGTGCTTAATAGATTTACATACGCACTTCTTTTCCCGTCCTATTATTTTCCCTATGGAACACCCTCAAGACATGTCTCTATATTCTGGATGGAAATAATCAGATTAGTTTCAAATAATTTGCAGACAAGTAACTATTTTTCTTTCAAGTAAACGGTCAGTTTGACACCATATTCCCCTGCGTCACACATCTTACATTGATAGATTTACCTTTTGCGAAGCATCGAGTGACAAGGGCGGCATATCTGCATCATATGTTATATAAAAGGAAAGACGAACTGTTTCAATCGCCACTCATGCAACTATCCTACCCCCCATCGCCACTCATACCTGCAACTATCATATTCTCCTTGTGATTCTCGTAATCATACGAGAAAGATCGCATATCTTCGGCGGATCCATCTCCTTCATTCCTTTCGAGGTGATGGCGTCCTCAGGAATACTACTAGAAGCTGAGCTCCCCTATCCGCGAAACATCAACAATCCGCCGCCACCATGGACAAAGTGTCCGGTATAGTAGTCGACAGTTGCAATGTCGAGATTGCTCACATCGGATGGGAAATCCCCCCCGGCCAATGCATTCCGACTCCAGCAAATAAGGTAATCGTATTTCCTTCCTTCTTCGACCATGGGTTGCATATTCCAACCTGCGAGTTTTCGCGGCCTCCTTCACTTCTACCAAATCGAGACCCATCATCTCACTCGCAACTCCATCCTCCATAATTTTGTCTTCATTTCACCTTTGTGAAGCCTTCTTGGGGATCAATCCCCACTTTGCCCTTTTCGCGAACTCTTTGTTCTTAAGATCCATCCTAATACCACGGCCCCACATTATTTGGCGGAGCCATGTTGCAACCGCGCAAGAAGATGTACCTTGATGTCCCCTTGGTGTCCAACATCAAATTCTGGCCATCCATGTGGTTCTATGCCGTAAACCACCCCACCAGCTCCCCCTACGTACTCAGGCTCCCAGCCAAAGTCCAACAGTAATTGGAGTTCTAAGCCAAAGGATGAGGAGATAGTCCACGTCCAAGTAGAGCAGTGCATGAAGCAGATCCTTATCATGAAATTAAAAGGGCTGACTGGCATCCAAGTGGCGACAGGCTTCATTCGTTGTCGAGTGCAGCCTATCGAGCTGTGTGGCCACCCGATGTTCAAGTTCTTGAAAGAAAACGACCCAACCACTGAAGGGGTTGAGACGCTCGCCGAGTCAGTGGTTATATGGAGACTCCATCGACTGTTCTCCCCGGTGTCATGGTGGGAGTGGCCCAAGGAAGTTGATCATTTTTCTCCTAAAAATCCTCGTCCTAAGGTAGACAAACTTTCTGCTCACAAGTCACAGAACCCTTCATCTGCCTTTTTCCTCATCCTCAGTAGGCTAAGATAGAAGCTGAAAACATTGAAGAACCAATTGCTGCTGTGCCCCTAAGAGTAGGGATGCAGAGTCTTCCAATAACCATGGTGATTCATTCTTCTTCAAAATCTCCTCCAGACCAGGTACTTATGTTTTTTTTTGTTGCAATCTAGTGCTAGTACGTCTAATTAAATCATTCCTGCTTAGTTGTCTAGCCATGCCAAGAGTACTAGAAAAAGTGCTCAACGTCCCAAAAGGCCCAATTATCTAGTACTCTGAAGACAGACACCAAACATTCTAGGCCCAAAGCCAGCCAAACCACAAATTCCAAGGCATTACTCCTGCGTGCGTTCCCTTAATTAGCTTTTCACGAGACTTGGGTCTTGGTTTCATATGCTAACCTTATGACCTTTGCCAAACAACTAGACCAACAATAGAAGCAAGCTGACGAGGAAGCCATAGTACTGTCCGAGTCCATCAAGGATGCAGCGACATTTGATGAGGAACCGGTTACCACCGAGTCTACAAGCCAAGACACCCCTGAAGCCGAGTCTACATAAGGCAACTGACGCCGAGCAATTAGCCATTCAATTGCATTGAAATTGACTTACACGCCTGTGTGGAGCTGAAAGAATAGAACATAGCAACAACACCATTATTCACTTAATTGCATTATATTTTCAGCAACCAAAGCGGCACCATCAAAAGCTTATTATGCTTCATTCATTTTCATCACCACCGTATGCATGTATTGATAACACAAATTTCACTGCCTTGAAATTTATTAGTTTACTTGCTAGTAAATAATGGCCACTAAATTTCAAGGCATATGAAACTACTGTTAATTTCTTATAGTTTTGATATACCAGTATTTCGATGTAGACTGTTAAGTTGAACATCCATTTAGAGCAAAAATTATGTCTATCAGCAACTGAATAATGGACTATGCCTTTAATTGCCAGTTTTGTACGAATAGATTCACTAGAGCCCTTAGCTGATATTAGGTCGCAATAAGCATCCTCTCAGTTTGGAACATATAAGTCAAATTCCATGGCCCTTCATGAGTATCTAGATATCACTCAAATCTCATAGACTGTGACCAGCAGTCGAACTCATATAGGTGTTTTTCTCATAAGATATTCTGTAAGCCAACATCTATGCTTAAATAATAAGTACTCGAATCATATTAAGGTATATATATACCAACCTACCATATAGGATAGGAGAGAAATGCATCTCAGACGATATGGACCTTTTTAAAAGGTTTCTCCATCTCAGTCAACCACTAGCTTGATTTTTCTAATTTACGAGATCTCTGATCACATAGGATAGGTTACTATTATTATAAACTTCACGTGGGTCCCAAGCTCATTTCACTCGATGCACCATCTGTCACATTATGTGATACCCCTTTGTAAATTGATTTGTCAGATTTTTAGACGTATGAACATAGTCTAATGAAATCACCAGAATTTTTTTTTAATTTTTTGATAGATTTTAGGCACGGTTTTGCATGCCTAAATGACTTCGTGTTGTCCTTAGAACTATCCACTTTGATAATCACTGTTTGATTGTCACAGTTTATGGAAATAGCTAGTGTAGGTTGTTCAACTAACAGTAAATCCGAAATGAGCTCACGAAGCCATTCTGCTTCAATAGTGACAATATCTAATGCTGTGAGTTATGCTTTCATTGTTGGCCTCCTTAAGATGGCCTGTTTGCAAGACTTTCAGGAAACAATGTCGCCTCCAAGTGTGAACACATATCCTTGTAAATTAATCTCACCAGCATCAAAGATCCAGTTTGAATCATTAAAAATTCTCTAGTAACCTTGGCTATCCGGTATAGTGAATCCCATAGGTTGCAGCACCTTTTAGATAGTACATAACTCTCTCAAGAGCATGCCAGTGATTATCTCTAGTATTTGACACAAACCGGCTTAGTTTTCTCATAGCAAACGAGATGTCAGGCCTCGTCGTGCAAGCTAAATACATTAACGAGCCTATAATTTGGGAGTATCTCAATTGATCCTTGCTATTTTTTGATTTTTCCTTAATATCACCTAGGATCATAAGGCATCGGAGCAGGCCTACATTCACTAAATCCAAAGTGACTCAAAACCTTTATCACATAGTAAGATTGCAGTAGTATAACCCCACCATTGCCCTCTCTTAGTAGCTTGATATTAAGAATAACATCAGCTAATCCCGAGTCCTTCATCTCAAAATTATTGGACAAAAAGTCCTCCACCTCCTCAATCACATTATGGTTGGTTTCAAAAATTAGTATGTCATCAACATACAAACACCTGATCACACAATCAATGTTTTTTAGTCAAGCTTTTGCTTTTTTTTCATTTGTCAGATTCACTTTTGCCATACAACCCCATGTTTGCAAATAAGAGAGATTTAATATCTTTTCTCCCATTCCTCGAATGGTGTAACTTCTTTGTTCTTTGTAGGAACTCCATTCAGGACATGTCACACGGTCAAAATAGCCTCACGCCCCACCATTCCTTAGAAAGTCCCGTTGTTTCAAACATGGCGTTAACCAAATCGGTTAGAGTGTGGTTCATTCTTTCGGTAATCCCATTGGATGGTGGTGAGTATGGTGGTGTACTCTTATGAATAATACCATGTTCCATGCAGAATTCAGAAAATTCATTTGAGAAATACTCTCCACCGCGATCGGACAGTAACCGTTTAAATTTCTTCTCAAGTTATTTTTTTACTTCAGCTTTATGGGTCTTAAAATAATGCAACACTTCATCTTTTCATTTTAATAAATTCACGTAGCAAAAGCTAGTATAATCGTTTATGAATGTCATAAAATATCTATACCATCTTTGGTCAACTCGCTGTTCATTTCACACAAATCGAAATGAACTAATTCTAACGGTGTCAAGTTCCTCACCTCCACAGCCTTGTGAGACTTACAAGGTTGCTTAGATTGAACGCATACATGACATTTAAATTTTTGATCAAATTAAATTTCGGAATGAAACTCATACTACCCAAGCATGTCATGCAACCAAAATTTATATGAAAAAATCATGAATGTCAAACATTTGATTCATTGTCATCAACCACATGGTTCACAGAATTAAAAAAGCATCGGTTAAAGACAAATGGAACCGGCCTCCACTATCATAGCCTTTACCAATAAATGTCCTGCACTTCGAAAGTACACATTTATTGGACTCAAACACAATTTTCAAACCATCTCTATGTAGTCAAAAACCACTAACGGGATTCTTCCTTATTGAGGGAACATGCTGCATATTTTTCAGTTCTATGGTCTTGCCGAAGTAAGCTTTAGATTGACCGTACCGACACCATGAACAGCATTACACACACCGTTTCCATCAACAAGGATAAAGTCTGCCGAATCTGATAAGTAGAAAATAAGAGAATATTAACACACACATGAATATTGGCACTGTGTCAACCCATCGATGAGGTGAATGACAAATGAAAAGAACTACAAGTAAAAAATTACCGTACCCTGATGTTCCTCCATCAGCCTTAATCATGTTTGCCGACTTTTTTTGGTCCCACCTCCATCAATGAGGTTGAGAAGGAAATGTAACTTTTATTAGTGGCTCATAAGGAATTTCCTCTTTTGGTTTTGTGTTGACGGTCCTTAAGAAATTTGACCGTCAAGTCCCTACACAAAAGCTTCATAGGTCAACACCTATGCTAGTGGTAGGAGTTATTATTGACAAAATTCCACAAAGTGTTGGTGAATATTTGTATGTAGGTGATTTATTGGAGACAACACAAGTCACAAAGAGAGGAAAACACACTCTTTATGAATCAGGCCCAGAACGAGGATTAGAGTCCAAAACCATAGCAAAACATGTCCGAGAAGTGTCGGGCCACCCATACATGGGATGAGGGCCATCAGGAGAGGCAATCCAGCGAAGCCCAGGCCGAGGGGGCCCACCTAGAGGTCGGCCAATCTCCTAGCTCGTTCGATCTGGTCTTGGCCCCTCTCGGGCCCAGCTTTTGCATGTTGATTCCTCTGGGAGTCCTCAAGGCGGTGCTGACTTGTTCCTTGTGAGTTACCGCCTCTAGGTGGCACGAAAGGAGTGAATAGAGGAGATAACGGGGAAGAGGAACTCCACTCTCCCAAGGCAGCTCCCCGTATAAAAGGAGACGCCCTCCTCACTCTCAAGACACATAAGAACACAAGATAGAGCTCCATTCCAAATGCGTAGCGCTGCCCCTATGACACTTAGAATAGGGAGAGAGTGAGGAGGTCCTCCGGGAGTAGTGTCGGCCTGTCATCGAGCGCTAGACTAAAGCAGTAGTCCCTTTGTTCTTTTTTATTTGTCAAAATTGACTTTGACTGAAAACTTTGACTATTCGTCTTATTCAAATAATTAGTTTAAATGGGTAAATTAAAAAATAGGATTCAAAAACCTTTAGTAATAAATCAAATCCTAACAAAATATTTGATATTTCTTATACTTTTTTGAATAAGACGAATGATCAAATTTATTGGTAAAAGTTAACTGTGACACAGAAAAAGAGCAAAGAGAGTAATTGATAGTGTAGACGTGGTGTCTAGGCTAGAGGTTACCTTTGAATGCTGCATGCTCCACGGGTTGTAGATATAGGTGGGCAGGTGGTGAAAGTCCTGTCCGTCCTTTGTAATCCTCCACGTTCGGGTGGGTTCCTAGTAGAGCTGGAGTCCGGAACGTCCTGGCAGACCAGGAGGAAGCAGGTGCCCGAAGTAATGTGATAGCGTTCAACCTTACCTTGTCTTTGACCAGACCATAATAGGATCCACTCCTACCTTATTCTTGTTGTACCTGGATGAACCTGACTCATAGATAGTTCACACACGTTCCCTGTGGATTACGATACCCTGCAATACTCCTGGATGAAGGCTACAACGGTATTCCATACGCTTGCAGATATGTCTATGACGTAGGAAATACCAACAAGATTTCTAACGCCGTTGCCAGGGAACGGTTTCTCAATTTTCATCGAACATAGTTCTTCCTTGTATCCTTTTTTTTTTGCCTTTTCTTTGGTTTTTAGGATCCATTATGAAACCGCCCCTTATTCCAAACCTATATGATCCATCGGGCGAGTTCCATGAGCCATCACCTTTTTGGTGACCAACTTCCATATCTAGCTATGAACTCCGCCCTTGTATCCATCCTTGCTAAAAAAAAGAAAAAAAATATAATAACTAATCGATGTGTTAGTTTTATTTCTCTTTTTCTTAATTCCATTTTGTTGTTTATTAGAATGTGCGCCTATTTAGTTTTTTGAATTCAACAAGGTTATAGACTACCCGACAATCATACCGGTGGAGTCATTTCTGTTTTCACCCTTTTTTTTTGTTTTATGATCAATAAGCACCCAGATACAAAAGCAAGTTTGGGGGAGGCCTCGCGGTATATTCAACGCACAGTTACACGAGCCTCCCAATGACTCGTTTGCAGACGTCGCATGGGCCAAAAATGACGGTTTGTGCATCCTCACACCCGTTTATCATGGTTTTAAGTTGAGATGCTTTAGCTCTTTGATAAATCATTGAAATTAAACTCAATTTAAAATGAACCTTCCATATAGCCCTTAATTAACATACTTTTTATGTGGATGGTGACTTGCACATTCTTTATTCCTAGCATCCATGCCTATTGTTTGTGACAATTATTATTAGGAAAGTATGTTTATCTAAGTTGTTGGTGAATGAGATATGGTACGAGGATATGCATCTCGCTTGCTTCCGCATAGAGTACTTGGGAAATTTATTCTCAAAATTGAAAATCAAAGCTTTGCAAACTCCTCAATGATATGATATTCCTACTAGAGCCATATGTTGAGCATTTTCAAGTATCCTATACATATGCAACTTGTTTTGCTATGAGCTTAGTCAAATTGTGTGACCCTTGTTTGATACTAGTCATATCTCATGATCAAGAGCACGTGCACTGCATATAGTCGCACGTGCACTCCATGTTTTGATCTCTCTACAAGTTTCCTAGCAAAAAGAGAGTCATGGCTAAAAGACAAAAAAAAAAAACCAAAAGAGAGTTTTCTCAGGCATGAAAAAAAGGGTGTGCCCACAAGAGAGTTTTATCTGGCACAGAAAAAAATGAAAAAAAAAGAGAGATAGCTATGCTCTCTAAATTTTATTAGAGAATTAGATCATACATAAAGGAGTCCCTCATGCACCTTCCGTACCACACATGTGCATATTGATCATGTTTTGTAACTTGTTATCTACTTGGATTCATTTCTTGACTTACAACATAAGTGATACATGTATGCTTTTCTTTCTCGACTACCTTGAGCTCCACATAAAGCCTTATTAGAAGTAGTAGGATAAAAGAGGCAACTACTCAAATGCCTTGGTGAGGAATTATACATATTGAGAGATCTGAGAGAATCATTTGAGGAGCAAAGCTTTGTCTTATTTTGAAAACCTTTTTTCAAGAAAAATCAAGTGTCTAGCGGAAGGAGTTGTGATGAATTGAATCAACACCATTCCATTCCTTAACCACCTAAGATGACATGTTAGACAGCACAAAATCCATGAGCACATGTATGTTGTTGGTGAATATTTCTATATAGGTGATTTATTGGAGAAAACACAAGTCACAAAAAGAGGAAGCACACTCTCTATAAATCAGGCCCATGAACGAGGATTAGAGTGTCCAAAACCATAGCGAAACAGGTTCGAGAAGTGTCAGGCCACCCATACATGGGATGAGGGCCATCAAGAGAGGCAACCCACCAAAGCCTAGGCCGAGGGGGCGCACCTAGAGGTCGGCCAATCTCCCAGATCGCCCGTTCTGGTCTTGGCCCCTCTCGGGCCCAGCTTTCGTGTGTCCGTTCCTCTAGGAGTCCTCAAGGCGGTGCTGACTTGTTCCGCGTGGGTTACAGCCCCCAGGTGGCACGAAAGGAGTGAATAGAGGAGAGAAGAGGAACTCCACTCTCCCACGGCAACTCCCCCTATAAAAGCAGACCCCCTCTTCAATCTCAAGACACACAAGAACACAAGATAAAGCTCCATTTCAAAGGCATAGCACTGCTCCTATGGCAGTTAGAATAGGGAGAGAGTGAGAAGGTCCTCCAGGATTAGTGTCAGCCTGTCAGCACTCTCTGGGTACGAATCTCGACTAGTCCGGAGGTGGAGCGCTAGCCTGTCGGCACTACCTCTCTGCACTTATACCTTGACGGATGATTTCTTTATTCAAGTAAGTGTTCGTGATCCTTTTATGGCATAGTGTTTTGATTCAATAAGATCTGCTCGTTATGCTTACGGGTTCATCTCTATGCATTAATTGATTGCATAGACTTGATGTCTAGGCTAGAGGTTGCTTTGAATGCTGCATGCTCCACGGGTTGTAGAGGTAGGTGGCAGGTGGTGACAACCTGTTCGTCCTTTGTAATCCTCCATGTTCGGGTTCGTAGTAGAGCTGAAGGCCGGAACGTCATGGCAAACCGGGGGGGAGCCGGTGCCCGAAGTAAGGCGATAGCGTTCGACCTTACCTTGTCTTAGACCAGACAATAATAAGAATAATTTCTTACCCTCGCCTACCTTATTTTGTTGTCCCTGGATGAACCTGACTCGTAGATAGTTTACACACGTTCCCTATGGATTACAATACCCTGGAATACTCCTGGGTGAAGGGGGTATGCTTGCAGATATATCTGTGACGTAAGAACTACCAACATTTTATCCTACATATATTTGCGATCCAGACACTAACTCGCTCGATAATCCGAACTCCCACAAACAAAGCAGTTTCCTTTTTCCTTATTCTTCTTCTTCTTAAAAGTCACAGGTTTTTGTTTCAATTTTTGCTCGAATTCTTTTCTTATTAGAGTTATGGGAGTTTTGAGGTTTCGTCTGCACGGCATTAGAGTTTTCTTCCACAACCTTTTTTCCATGAATGTCTTTTGCTCTTGCCTTCTCTTCAACATTCAATGAGCTAATGACATCGGTAATGCTGAACTCCTATCTCTTATGTTTTATAGAAGTAGCAAAATTAGTGCAAGTCTATGGCAGCCTTGAAATAATACAACCTGCCACAAACTTATCAGGCAGCACACATTCAAAACTTTCAATTGCTTTTACTAGCGTTTGTATTTCATAAGCTTGCTCCGCTACAGAACGGTTATCAAGAATTTTGTAATCGTGGAATTGCTCCACAAGGTACAACTCGCTGCATCGACAATGTTGTCCTCTAGCACACTTATTGTTGCACACTTGAACATATTATCAGCCTCGTGAAAAACATGTTCCTCCTTAAGAGTATACGGCTCAGCTTGATGAGGACATCACACCCATGGTTACACACAATCCTTCTCCCACTACGACAAATGAAGGACCGATCACTAGAGCTTGGGCACGACAATTGAATCTAGAGATGAGCTCGTTCTTAAGTATGAGTTTATATGTTACTATGGAGAATAGATTGCTACCTATTGATTATATTATGATTAGGAATTATGGAGAGGTCAGAGAAGGCCCTGGAGACCAGCTACAAGTCAGACAAGGACGTCTAAGCCAAGTAGGAGATACAACTCACGTCGACTTCGAATCCAACTTGGAGTCCAGGAGCAGTCCGCACTAAAACGGGTGGCTAGGCCGCATACGAGCTCCCTTTTTGACAAACCACATATGGATGAAAAGAGGACGAGACCACCTTTCCAACGTGACTGGTCCGACATCCAAATTCCTTCGAAGTCAACAGGAATCGTTGAAACATTGGAGTCTACAGAATCTGTCTCAGGGTGTTGCACACTGTTTTCGGCCGTTTGGCCTTGTACCGAGTTAGAGTCCATTAAGGTTGCGTACAGGGGGACTTCCACGCCTCCTAGTCCTTATATTCAGCCGCCACTCCACCTGTAGCGTTCGGGTTTTGCTTAGATTATTCCTATTAAAAACAGCATCATCGTTTCATTAGTTTGTGAGACCCCAACTTTGTAAGTTTAATCTTCATCTGTAATGTGGTCGCTTTCTACTTCATTCTTGCTTGTTCTTAGATTTGCAGGCAAAGACTAGCCTTCTCGGTGAGGTCATCCGTGTTCAGGCAGGTGATAACCAGAAGAGACGTGGTGCTGCGATTGCGGGGTTCGGAACGTGCCGTTCAGAAGCCGGATCGGTTTGTGTCGCGACTCCGTCCAAATCATTGATTATCAGAACTTGTAGGAAGATCGGGGCCCCATTCCCATCACAGCTGATCTTTGTTCCACAACAAAATAGCGATGCATAGCGATCAGCCATGCATCTATGACGCCATCTCTTAAAATTCGTGGCCCAAAAAATGTTTGGTTTCAGGGAATTTGCAAAGTTAGTAGCCGAAAGTGCCTAAAATAAGGCTTTCGGATTGTTATATATTTAGACAAATTACAACATAATAAATTATGATATTCTTTGGGCTTTTTGGCTGGAAGACATCCTTCGTTTGCGTAGTTTGCTGAAAAACACTCTTCCTCTGAATATTTGCTGCAGGACACTCCGATTCAATAATCTTTGCTCCTGGACACCGCGGACCCGAGAGGCATGGCAAAATGTCATTTTTGCCCATGAGCGTAGGTCACCGGACTCTGTTGTGTTGAATGTAATCCTAGTATTAGTTTTCTTTGCTTTCTTTGTAAATCTGCAAAAACAATTGATGTAATATGTTCCGGAGCAGAGGCAGCGGATATGGTCCGACTCAACTAGGTCCCAAGGGCAGCTTTGGCATTTTGAAACTATCCTCTCTCCAAACCGGGTCCGCGGTGTCTAGGAGCAAAGATTACTGAATCGGAGTGTCCTGCAGCAAATATTCAGAGGAAGAGTGTGTTCCAGCAAATTACGCAAACGAAGGATGTCTTCCAGCCAAAAAACCCATATTCTTTTGTAATCTCGTCATGACATATGCAAGTGTTCGTGTTGAAACCTCTGTTTAAAACGAACAAAAGCAAGAACTAGGTAATATTGAGAATGTACTCCGATCCGACTTAGTGGAGAATCGGATCAAGAGAGTACCGACAGTCCAGCATTACCCTTAAAGGACCTCCTTCTCGCTCTCTTCCTACTAGAACTCTAAGAACTAGAGCCTAAACCTCTAATGCTAGCAGCACAACTGAAGTGTGCAATGTTGGGTTTATGGAGTGAGTGAGGGTGAGTTTTCTCCCTTTTCCTGGATGCCTTACAGCCCCTAATTCCCGTCGGACCAGTCAACACCGACGTAAGAAAGGCGGTGGTAACTGCCTCGCCAAAGTGGGGCTTGAATAGGCCCAGTAGAAGATCGGCCGATCCATAGGCTGGCCCCACTCGGCTCCATCTTTTTTATGGGTCACTGGTAGGTAGGCCCTTGTTCCTTTTATGTGGTGGGTGTCAATAGTGGCAGCAGTTTTGATACGTTGATAGAACCATGAATGTTTGTGTTCTGCTGAATTATCGTTTTCTTCCTTTTCTCTCTTAACATTTATAGATAAATCACCTACATACAAATATTCATCAAAACTTGTGGAATTGGTTAGTAATAAACCCTTCCACTATCTTTAGCGATGACATTTGGTCTGTTGTGCAGTGATTTGATGGTCAAATATGTCATTTAAGGACCATCAACAAGTGAGCAGTCGCGCGATGAAGTGCACTCCCTAAAAACCTTATTCCCTTCGCATCTCGATGCAAATAACTCAAGAAGGCAAAGATTCCGAATGCCTGCTCTTCCATCGTCCCTGCATGCGGACGTCAGGACGAGGATGCGAACGCTTGCAACAACTAGCTGGAAATATGAGAGATTCCTATTGTGTTTTGTAGTGTGTTAATTTCATTCTCTCTCTCATCCCTAGATAAATAGTCTATTAGCACCATTTCAGCCATACGAGGAGAAGGAAAAACAGGCAACGGAGCAATTAGCCGTTCAATTGCATTGAAATTGACTTACATGCCTGTAACGTGTGGAGCTAAAAGAATCGAACAGAGCAACGGCACCATTATTCACTTAATTGTATTATACTTTTATCAACAGAAACGGCACCATCAAAAGCCTATTATGCTTCATTCATTTTCTTCACCAAATTTCACTGCCTTAAAATTTACTCCCTCCGTTCTTTCTTGTCTGTCGCAATTGACTTTGACCAATAAGTTTGATCATTTAAAAAATATAAAAAATATCAAATATTTTGTTAGGATTCACTACACCACAGTACAGAATAAACAACTTACTATAAGCCGCTAAAGCCACTTTCAAGGACATATCGTAAGTTGGTAAAAACATTAACGACTAATAGCTTCGGTCGTTGTAGTAGGTGGCGTCGTAAAGTTTTTACCGACCCACATCTTTTTACCGACCTATCATCAGTTGCTAGCTCTAGAAGAAGTACCGACACATAGTTGGTTGTTACTTTATATAATTACCGACCAACGGTTGATCACCAAAACATATTTTTCTAAAAAAAAGGAGAATATTTCTTAACCTGACATTTTGACAAGCAATTAGTTACCATGCATCACTAAACACAAATAAAATATTTAATTTATTACTAAAGGTTTTTAATCCTAATTTTTAATTTTACATATTTTAACTAACTTTTTGAATAAGATGGACAGTCAAAATTTTGGTTAAAGTCAACGAGGATAAGTAAAAAAGAACGGAGGAAGTATTAGTTTAATTGCTAGTACATCTAACATGGTACTGGCAAAAGTTTAGAATGGTACTGCAAGGCATTAATTTACTTTGAACTTCTTTGCGGCATGGTGCACAAAACTACCTAAAATACTTTTGTAGTATTAGAATACCAAAGTTCCATATTTTTTTTCCCTCTGAGCTTTGATACTATCAGTATTTTTGGGGAGTATTCAGAATATTAGTGTATCGTTGGAAAAATTATAATTATGTCATAGAGAAAACAGTGATGGTGCATGATGCGCGCAGGCTGTGGCGAGGATGCGAGGTTCGGTGATGAGCGGAAGCAGTGCAAAAAAGTGGTGACACAAAACATTATTTATTTTTTAAATTGTTATCGCTGTTGACTTTAACCATTAATTCTAATTATTTGTTTTATTTAAAAATTTATTAAAATATATAAAATTAAAATTTATGTCTCAAAAACCTTTAGTGATAAATCGAATGATAACAAAATATTTAATATTTATCATAATTCTTTTAATAAAACGAATAGTCAAAATTGATGGTTAAAGTCAACGGCGACAATAATTTAGAAAAGGAGAGAGTATAATTTACCTTTATTATTAGGTGTCAATTATAAGAAAAAAAATCGTTCAGATTACTTCGATATATATAGTAGAAAGTTGAAATGGCAAGGAAATGCTCCTCTTTCGTTATTTTGGCTCTCGTGGCCACCTTGCAGGAAGTCCACGTCACTATATCCACAGCCATCATTCATTTACTCATGGATACCACGGCGCCACGTGTCAGTCGCTTGTCTTTTTAAATTCCTTTTGATCTTAAAATTTATTAATTTTTCTACTAAATCGTAAGATTATTTTTAAATCTGTGTGAACCATCATATTCCTTACAATTAATCTAATCAAATGAGATCCCATAAGATATAATATTTCAAAAATTTAAATTTTTTATTTATATTAAATTTAGCTTTTTCACTCCTAAATGTTGAATCATAATTATTTGAACATTCCAACCATGAAAATCAAATTGTTTCAATAATTTATTTAGTTTTGAAATTCAATTTTTTGCGTTCATAAATGTTCCATCGTAATTATTCGAGTCGTAAAAATCAACTGCTTCAATAATTTATACACTTTTGAAATTTAAACTTTTTAGTTTCTAAAGGTTTCATCATAATTATTCGAATGCACTAATTTTGAATCAAATGTTTCAATAGTTTATATAGTTGAAGTTTTCTTTAAATTTAAATTTGTTAAGTAAAAAGTTATTACCCTCTAAATGTAGTTTAAATATATATTATTTCTCAAATTTAACACCTCATTGTGACACTTATAACCTTCTTTTTTATGGAAAATAGACATATAGATTTATGTCGACACCCCTGTATTCTTAACAACTCTTATTATTCTTTTATCCTTTAATAACTGTTCAGTTTAAAGTTATTTGTAGTTTTATGGGCACAGCGGAGCGCGGCACTTAGGTTAGTATTATACTGTCGGTATTGTACATGGTAAAAATCGTCTTTAACCATACAGTACAACAGGAGATTACTTAGCGGAAGGAAACAAGGCTCATCTGCAGCAAGCACATCTGTTATGCAAATCGGATGATCAATTGAGCTAGTCATTTTCACAAACCCTTGCAACTATCTCTTGAAACCATCGTACTACTACGTAGGATGAATTAGCATGAATTTATCTTCCATCAAGCAGTCAAAAGTAACAAGAGATTTTGGGGAAAATTCCTCAGATACCATTGGTTAAACTTCTAATCTCCGTTTTACGATCGGTAAAAAAAAAAACCTAGTCCTTATATTTCATCGCTTATAACTTTCTGATTCCCGCCGTAGCACTATTTTCATGAATTCAATTTCCTCTACTTAATATAGATTTCCTCTGCTTTAATTAGAATCTACAAAATTTAACTTTAGGACTAAATCAGGCAGACCTTTGCTTTGAGATTAGATCAAGCTTAGGGGCCAATCATTTGGACTAGTAGTAAAATTCGTATTGGCATTCTACCCGCAAGGCTATTTTGAAACTTTATCTCAATTTCAAGTGCATATAAACTTCCCTAAAATTCTGTTAATAAAACTCACTAACTTCATTTTGTTTGGTACACTATTGAGGGAGTTTTATTTGTGTGTGGAAGTTCCATTAAAAAACTTTGGATTGCTTTACAGTGTACAGAGTTATCTCCAATTTGAATTTAAAATTTGAAATTGAATGCACATGTTGGGACCATGAATATGAATCTGGTCATATGAATTTAGGTCATTTTGCTATTATGGTTTACTGGACCTTAAATTCAATCAAGTTTGAAACTAAGTTTCTATGAAAAATTGGTTGAATTCTACGTGTTGCATTTCTTCTAGTTCTAGTTGTCGCGTCTAACCTGGTGAGAAAAATCAGCATGAGTTTTGTAGGTATAACTTAGTTATTTATATAGAGGTTAAGTACAGAGGAAATTGGATTTATATATGAAAATTGGGGCCTACAAGGGATAAAAGAATATGTGTTTTATTGATGATTGGTGAGGGATTTGCAGATTTCTAGTAAAAAGCAATTTCAAATTTAGTGTTGCCAAACTTAATTGAATATCGTAGTGGCAAAACCCATTCCAGAGTTACTATGAACATGAACTAGCAGAGACACCAACGGTAGAAACACTGTCGTCTCCATTTTATTCAGACATAGGTACATTGGTACATACATACGTAATTAGGTACACATAACAACGGCATGAACAGCACATAGATGCTGATACACATATATAATTAATGGCAAGATACAACAGTGGCATGAGCGACGTCTAAATGCTTAGTAGCCGCATGCGCGTGCAAGGCATTGGTGTAGTTTAATTGTCTTGCGAATCAGTTCTGGGGGGGGAATAGGGTGCATGATAGCATCCAGCATCTTTTAAACAAGCATTGATATTAATAGACTTCTTAGTATTGGCAAACCTAGAAGCAACTGGTGCCAGTTCTGCACGGCCAACATGCCCTTCTCCTGCAGCAATCACTGAGGCCACCATTGCTGCAGAATCAGAGCTCATGACAACAGCCATGAGAATGGCACAAACCAAAATCTTCATCATTCTTGGTGGAGATGACTAACCTGTGAGAGCATAAAATTTACAAGTGATTAGAAATGTTTTGTTTGCCAAGGGCAGATAATTGAAAGGTAGTTGTTGACTGAACTACATACTAATGGCATAAATTAAGCCTATTGTAAGTGCAACTGGAATCAATATGAACTTGCTCCTATCATCACTTGCTAAAGGAAGAAGCTATAAAATTTGTATAGAAAAAAAAATAAAGAAGTTACACCGTCCTCTAGTGCATACCAATGGTTGCGAGAACTCTAGTATCTATATGAACGATATAGATGTTTGGTGTGTTTTCAATATGTGTATTCCTGGTACGCTATTTATAGAAGTACTACCTAGCACCACCACCAGTCACGATATTCTTGTTGTTGATCCAGTAGATAAGAAGGGTTATTTCAAACTTATGAGCTTGAAATGACGGGTGGCATCAATCCTTATCTTCTGTGGAGTCATGATGTTAGTTTTTTACTGTGAAATTTGCAAGATGATGCACAAGGGCAATATGTGTACTGTCGTAAATGTTGATAATGTATGACAAGACCCCTAGTAATTGACTTGTAAAGTACAAATAAAACTCATATATACGGTACCAGTGTAGTACAATAATACATCAACAAAATATTTTGGTATGAATAAAAATGGTTGGAAATGATTGCTATGGCTGGCTTCATTTTCACTTTCATATTCTCTAATATATCAATCCAAGTAGGAAAATATAGTGTCAGAAATAGTTCAAGTACCAGAAATATTTGAAGTGTACAAACATAAAATCTGTTGATTTTGATTCGAACAAAAAACACTTTAGGGCACAGAGGTAGTACATGTCCCGGAGAGGTTAATAGTGACACACAACACTAACCAAATCTAACCCAGTTTTGTCTTTTGCTCACAGCGTATCTCGTCAGTTCCATTCTTTTAAAAAAGATTTCTCACCCATTATTCATGTTATTTTGAATATAATTTTTTATAATGTCTGGTATTCCTCATATCTTCTTGACAAGATACATATGGTTATGTTCGGTATATTGCAAAATTAAGGTGTGCGACCTATGAGCACAAAATCATCACATATGTAAAGCTACATGGGGAAGGCAGATGTCACGCTCTAACCCGAAAATAAGGATCCAGACCTGCTCGTATTTAGTGCGGGTCCCACCTCACAGCAGTAACTCTTACGTTTTTATCCTCACTTCAGGGAAAAGGGTTAAACTTGTTATTACTTGAAAGGATCAGGTGACCGAGAAAGGGGGGGGGGTGGTTGAATCGGGCACCTACTATTTCAAACTCTTCTACTTTTCTACCAAATAGCGCAAGCAATCAACTCCTAGCATGCTAGTAGATATGGCAAGCAAAGCAACAAGGTAGAAAAGCTAACACAACTACTAAGGAGAGATGAAGCTAGAAGTGATGAAAGGTACTAAGACTACTAGATACAACACAAGCAATACATGGCAGCACTATGCAATCTAGTGATAGATAAAATCTACACTAGTGGCAACACATAGCACGAGAACTATCAAGATGAGCAATGACAACAAGGCAAATCCAATGCAATTCTACTCAAGATCAGGATAGACAAGAACATAGCTCAAGTATAGAAGATAGGGATAGAAATGCTTAAGGATTTTTTGCTAAGGTTAGAGGATGGCGCCTCCCCTAGTCCTCGTTGGACCATCGTTGGAGTCCCGGTCCATCCTGCCATTCCCGGAACGGTATCACCCAAGGTGCGCTCCACTCCTCGAGTGAAGACACGGACTTCTTCTGCCGCCCTGAGCAGCACCTTGTTACCCGATGATAAGCCCTCTAGTTCGGGCGCTCTCTCTTGATGCCTCTTTGAACGAAGGCCTCCAAACTGTGTACAAACTTGTGAAGTCTTTCACAGACTCCACCAGAAGCTCAATCACCAACTCCTAACCAGTCTAGGCCCTGTCATAAGACCAAGAGTAACAAGAAAAGATGCCCCTCCACAGCGCACTAGCCTAGAGGTGGATGAACACTCCTTGTTACTCTCCCACAAGGACTCAAAGATCTTCTCTTCTTTGCCCAAGTGCTTCTCTCCTTAACTTCTTGGCCCTCTTAGGGTTCCTTTGCTGTTCCATTGGTCAAAAGTCTCTCAAACAACCGAGAGGGATGACTATTTATAGGGCCAACCACGCTCACTAATCATTACACTAAAATCCCTCTGCGCAGTCAATCGTCCTACCATCATGGTACGATGATACCGTTGTATGGTACGACGACTATAACTCCTGAACTCAACTCTGAAACAGGTCTTCTGGAGAATGGTACGACAATACCTCGTACGATACGATCACTATATCTCTCCTGTCATCTCCAGCTCAGCTCCAACAGTTCTAATGGTACAACGACCCCGTCATATGGTACGACGACTCTTCTCCTCCTGGCTGGCAACTTCCAAATCTTATTGAAAATGGTACGACGACTCCGTCGTACGGTACGAAGACTCTTTTCTCTTGGCAAGCCCCAACTTCCAGATCTTCTGGAAAATATATGACAATTCTGCTGAAACTGAAATTTTGACGTCTTTGCTGCATCCTTCCTTCCAAGCTTCACAAATCGTTTTCCTCGGCTTCCTAGCTGCTCTCCAAGTGCTGTGGGACCTACACACACGTTGTCGACCACCTTTACGCTAGTGAGACATAGTTAGACATCCCAACCCCCCTTAATAGTACCGATTTTTCTTATGGACTCAAAATCTAGCTACACAAGCTCTCCTAGCTTGATCGTCACGCTCCAAGGTCTTGATCCATTCTTCAACCACGTGCTCAACATGGGTTGTCATCAACATTCACCGAGGCACTTCGCTCTTGATGTTGTAGATGGTAGTAGGAGCTGCACGCAACAAGTGGGATCATGTTCATTTAATCACCAAAAATTGGTCATGAAGCTAACATTACTGCATTTCAGACTTGGGTATTTAAGTTGGTCATGCTCCACCTAAACTCACAATGTGGAAACATTTTCGTGCTGATAGTAGCCACGCACACTAGCCAGCCCATGAGCCAATTCTTTTGGGTCGGGATATCATAATCTCCCCCGCTTGCATTTAGTGGGTCCCACCTCACAGCAATAACTCTTATGATTTCGTACTCGCTTCGCTTAAAGTGTTAACCCGGTTATTACTGCATTCTAGACTTGGGTATTTAAGTTGATCATGCTTCACCTAAACTCATAATATGGGACTATTTCCGTGTTACTAGTAGCCACGCTACACTATCCAGCCCACGGGTTGATTCTTTTAGCCCGGGATGTCATAGCGGATAGCTAGGCATCTCGGCCAGACAAAATGTGCTGGCACAACCATCTGGGCCAGGCCCAAACATGGCACAACTAGATGTATCTAGCCATGTTTGGGCTCATTGTGGAGCCCATTGGTTGGCATGGCTGGGTACAATAAGTCTAACTAAAGTGCAATGATTACTAGTTCCTTACCTAGCAAAATCGAGGTATGAGGCTCGAACCTCACACAAATGCATTTTTTTTCTTTGTTTCACTCATACATATACATGAAACGCCCTATGGTGAACTCATCGGGCTAACAAGGCCAATCAGGCCCGCCCTGACACAAGAAAGAACATGCATACGCCATGTCTTTGGATAGAATTAAGTGGCACTTGTAGTGGCCTATGTGGGCTCGTATGTGATCTTCTGACTATATGTGAACATGTTGTACTAAGTCAATGAGCTTGTTTGTTTTCAGGTCATGCCACTGTTTGCTCAAAAGAAGGATGGTCATTCTAGTTCTGTGCCTTAGAAGTGTACCAAAGTAATGACTGTGAGCGGCATATGAAATCTATCTGGAGACCAATAGTCAGGTTTGGTATACTTTGCAAATTTGTATGAGTTCTTACAGTCTCATATAAGTAATCAAACACTTGCCTGTACCATTTCATCTAGGACCATTTGTCCTATCATTGAACCATTCCCTAAGGGATCACTTTGTTTGGAGCAACTAAATACCATCTTACAAGTCGACAATGCACATAGAAAAAATTAGCATAAAAAGCACTTGTATATTGCTCCATCATATATGGCATGTTAAATTAAAAGATTTTTATATCAAATATCCCTGTTTTGAAAATGGTAAAGATTGCTTTATATCTAAGTTAAAAAAATGTTGTTATGGGTGGTACTTGTCTCGGTGTTCAATATTGTGAAGTTCTTTGTGAATCATATCTTTAAGAAATATTTGTATTCTACCTTGTCCATATGGAAAAGTGATATCTCTCGCCACAACTATGCATTGCTTGGCCATGTGATGGACTAACGATCTAGCCTATCTCTACATTTGATTTATTTCATGATCAAATATGCACTAATTAAATATTAAGGATTATAAGAATTCATGTACAAAATATTGAAAGACCATCCCAGTCTGAAGGTACTAAACAAGACCATCCCGGTTGAGGGTACTAAAATACTTACTGAAGCTCTTTGCTGTTTAGAGTTTTTTATTATTGCATAGTAGTTATTACGGTGTTTTCTTGTGGTTATACAAAATACTCAAAGAATTTACATAACATATGTGGAAGCTCTGAACTTATTTAGTTCATTGCTCGTATACTTAGTTAATATGGAAAATGGTATGCTAGCTAAAGACTAAAAAGAGCTTTTAGATTTAGTTTTTATTTGCTGCCACTCAATGTATTTAAAATGAACAAAAGTGGTATGCCAGTACCTCTGACTTACAGCCTTAATTGTCTTACTAACTTTGTGATTTGTCCAAAATTATTGAACGACCGTCTAACTCTTTTGGCATTGATGTCATAGCTTTCTTAGTTTATAATTATTTGTCCTTGTTTGGTGTTGTTTCGCTATCAACAGATTGTCACAGCCTTTTGATGTCACAACCTTTTGTGCAGCAGGTCCCTTTGGACTCACAACCTTTTGTGCAGCTAGTAGAGAATGTTGAAGGAGTTCCCAGTGTTCACCTTTTGTAGTAAAAGGAATCCATTCAGGCATCGTAGGCTACCGATGAAAAAATTGTGGTAGATAATATCAGTTCAACGCAGTTGGATATAGATTTGTGCTCAACACTTTGTGTATGTATCTCATTAACTATGTAGCTCTGTATGAATGTTTGTGACTTAATGGGACAAATATGTATACAGATCGAGAATCATCTATAAATTCTGTGATGTGCAAGCGTTGCATTTGATGATCATGTGACAATTTTTATTTGTGGATGACCTTGTGTTGTTAACCTGTGATTGTTTGATGATTCTGAATTAAATATATATAAATAATGCTACGTACTATACTATACTTTTGCCGACAGTCTGATAGTTTGTTGAAAAAGATTGGGCGACTAGAAAAGTGTCGGGAAAATATTCATTGCTGGCAAGGGTAACTGTCGGGGATTGTAATAACTATTGACAATGGTGGTTTTAAAAGGTAACACTTCATCTGTTGGAAATTCAATTAACTGACAGCACAGCCTTCACTTACAGATTCAAATTACTGTTTTGGATGTGCAATTGTAGTGTTTCCTAACAATTTACATGTCAGTCTATGCCTTTTGCCAACGGGAGAAAGTGTTGGGAAAGGTGTGAAATGGTAGTGACTGTCAACCACTTGAAAGGAGCAGTAGAGAAATGTGTTGATCTTTGTAGTTAACCACTATCCCCCAAGTTCAACATCCATCAAGTCTTTCCTCTCAAGCCTCAAGCGAATTACATATTAGTATCTAGCTTTTGTATATATTGATATATACATGTAATTCTCCATTGTTTCTTTTTTTTTGGGAAAAATACACATGTAGTTTTTCGTTATTATTCCATGTATCAAGTTAGGAAGGGGGTATGCAGGAGTGCAAATTTGCAGAAGCTGTGTTACTTATAGCTCTGTTTAAATAGAGATTACATAACTCAATCGACATGGGATTAAAAGAGTGAAAACAGTTACACTTGTATAGCGCACCACGTGGCGATTACTATCTCTTTCATCCGGTTTCTTGTTCTGTCTTCCAACGGTCCTGAGACACGCCCTGGCAATTAGGGTAGGACCCAAGTCGGCACTGGTGATGAATGGTCGGAGGCTCATTCATTCCATCAGCACCGACCATCAGACTGCGACTTTTCCTCTATAGGACGCCCTTTCTTGTGACTTCTAAGACTTTTCCTCTGTAGGACACCTTTCTCGTGACTTCTATAATCCCTTGGCATATCCCATGCAGGGTTGGACTTACCGTTCTGGCTGCGGTAACCGGGCCGGACCGCTCCAAAAACCGATCAAATTACAAATTTAAATTTTTAAACGGGATTTGAATAGAAACCGCGGTTTCGGAGAGAAAACCGGTCGGTTTGGAGCGGTAACCGTTCGGTTTTTCCAGAAACCGCGGTTTGGAAGGAAAAAACAGTGAATAAGATGAAAATTAATAAAAATTTCTAGAATTAATTTTTCTAATATATTGATACAGCAATTAAGAACACAGAGACATAGAATATAAAATAGAAATGATGAAATAGTTCATAGTCCATAAATAAGAAATATATAGTTCGAATAATATGATACATAGCACGATACAGGTCAAATATCTTCACTCCCATGGAATATTATTCCAATTATGATAGGCCATATTATATTCGTGAATTGACAGAAGTGCAATGCTACGAGTAGCCATCAATTGTGCCTTGTACTCGTTCCATGATTGACCCGTCCACGGGGCCGTTGTTTCCCATTCATGTTACAACATTCTATAAAATTTTGGCTCTTGACACTGATAGACCCATCTGGTAGGTGGTTGACTACTAATATCAGGACAACTGTAGTCATAAGAGGAGTCACTACATGTGTTAATTGAGCCCTCACATTCCTGGGGAAACATATATGCACCATGTCCACGTGTACGACTCGTAGGCGCAGTAGTCCTCTGTGAACATGGAGCTCCGTGATCTTGATCCTGGGTAGCGTGGGTGAATTGTGATTCACCTGCCAATATGAAGATCGTCAGTGATGAATATAAAATATTAACTAATAGACACATGTTTGTACTTGTGAAACGAAGGGGTGAGATGGGTTTTGCTGCCGAACCGCCCGTATGGCCTGCGCCGGCATTCCCTGCATCGTCGTCATCATCAGATGAGGTCCGTGAACTACTATCATTTGACTCTTGGTACGGGGGGCTAGCTCTCTTTTCTCCGTCATCTGTGGACTCATCACTGAGCACCTCTCGTTCCCTTTGAACAGTTTGCTTTTGCTTTTTTGTTGATTGCTTGTGAGGTCTTCTTTGTTCTTTCCACTTACCTATGTGAGTGTCACCCACATGCTTTTGTGACCACTCAGACAAAGAAGATGCGCCACCAATCCTTAGCAACCGTGTGCTCTCATCCTGAACAAGCTGAGAGGGGAGGGGGGTTTCACTATCATCGTCATCCTCATCAAGTAACGGTTCTGAATTTGAACGACCCTTTTCCATCCATTCTCGAATAGGATTGGAAGAATCATATAGGGAAAGTTCCAAAAGACGGTTGAAGGGGTCATCATCTGTATTATATGCTGGTCTATATAGTCCAGATTCTCTGAGCCGGATTCGAAGATTGTAGTTGACATAAACCAACTTGTGTAGTTTTTCATATGACAATCTGTTGTGAACCTGTGTGTGGATCAATGCAAAAGTGCTCCAATTACGCTCACATCCACTTGACGAGCAACACTGTGATACGAGGGGTAAAGCAAACTTCTGCAGATTGGGTGTATCACCGCCGAACATAGACCACCATTGTGCTGAAATATTAAACAGAACGTGTTAGGTTTCATTAATTCAATCAATATTACAAAATTTTCACTGGATGAATAACTTACAAGGGGAAGTATTACTATTAGTAGCCATCCTTCGAGCCAAATCGGTGGAGAATGCACCTAGCTTCCTTCGGTAACTCTCAGCTTCTTGAAGTGCTAGCATTATGCTATCACTGTCACTCATAAATTCGAAAGCCTCACGGAGGTCGTTGAGAATGGCATGCGACGTCCCATGAACATAATGAACCCGGGGGTTTAACGCGGCAGCTGCAATGAATCAATATGAAACACAATTATATCAATTCAATATGAAACACATAAGTACCATTATGTCACCTGCGTTGACATAAGTATCGTTTGCAATGGCCGCCATCCTAGGATCAATAATTTCCATATAACGAGTAAAATCCGATGAATCCGCTCCGAATATACTGTCATATTTGCTACGCACCATGTTGTACCTTAGAAGTACCTCACTCAAATTTGGAACCTTATCCTGATCAGCAAAGCGTAGGAATTCATACAGTGGTTCAACAGTTCGAACCACATGGCTCATGTTATCCCACCATGATATATTACTCAGACATGAATGAGCAAAACCTGCTGAAACGACTCTCCAAAAATGATTCTGATCCCATCCAAGACAAACTTATCCCTTCGTCGAAGCATGTTTTCCAAGAACATATAATTTGTTTCAAATCGAGTAGCATTCCACTTGATCAACTCACCACCAATAGCTCTTCTCATCATTGAATGTAATTGGTTGTGGTTGTAAAGCCAACACGAAATCTTACGAGCACTCTCAATCATAGCTTTGTGTTCAGGAAAATCACCTATTGCCTTCAGCATAAGATTAATTGTGTGCGCCGCATGGTTGTCATACAATTGCATACTTATCCCTAAAAAGCGTGCCTGCTTTCTTGTAGTTCGAACCATTATCGGTTATGATCTGAACGATGTTATCTGGTCTAAGCTCTTCTACCACTTTGGTCATTTCCTACAATTTACATGCAACAAAAACCATTACAGTCACACATAAATGTTTCCACTTTTGCCAAAAAACAAACGCACCTTCAGAAGGAATTTTACATCTTGGCTGCGGCCAGTGGCATCAATTGACTTGTGGAAAAACATTATCCCATTACAGTAAATCATGAAATTAATTAGACTCATCCCTGTCGGTCCCGTCCATGAATCACACATGATGGTAACACCATGCAACGGCCAATCTAGTTTGAACCGTGCAAATTGCTTCAATATGTCTTCGTAGTTCTCATCTAAATACTTGCCATCAATGTCTCTGCCAGATGGGCTTTCGATGCCTTCACCTATTAAATACAATATACGAGAAAGGTTAACACAAAATAAGTATCACTTTATATGCAATTAAATAACCTTACCCCATCTTTGTGTCTCCTTTATAGCGGATACAAAGTAAGGACTGTCGGCCTTCCTTCCAGCGACAGCTTCAGTGTGGAAAAATTTTGACCAAGCCCTACCAATTGCCGTCTTGGCAAACTTACTTTTAGCTGTCCACGGCCCGGTGTCAATCCTTGTTTGAACGGGTTCCTTCCCACCTTGCCTACCTCTCTGAGTCTGAGACATCGATCTCCTCAGCGCGCCCATGATTCCACCGCTTGTACCACCACCTCCACTTTCACTAGCTCCACTTCCACCACCTCGCTCATATTGCCCACCCCGCTCTCGAGTCTGTCTTACATATGATTCTTCTACTCGCGACTCATGTAGGACATGTTGCAGCTCTTCGGCTTCATCAGACATAACATTTCCTTCCGCAGCTATTTTTTCACTTCGTAAGGTCGCTGCTTGCTTCTCCTTCCTCCGACCGGTAGTTCAATCAAGGTCACGACGAAAATATTCACGAACATACGCTGGCACATGATTGCAATGCACCACACTGGTGCCGCGTCCCCAAGTGCTGCTTAAACCTCGTCACACCGCCGCCTTTCTTTACTGCCTTGCAATAGTTGCAGACAAATCCAGAGTACGTGTTCTGGCCATGCTCCCAAACGGAATCACCCTCCCTCCGTGATGCCATTCTACAATGCAATGAAAAAGAAATTATTCGTACATGACTCAATCCACCATTCAACGAAAAACACGAAATTATTCGGTACATTCAATCCAAAATGGACTATATCGCGGCTACTGGACGCTAAATCAAGGAAAGGGAGCTGCTTACGGCGTGGTTGAACCTCAAATCGCGGCAATCACTGCTCGTGCAAAGAAATCACTCCAAACCGCGGCTCCTACTGTCAGTGCGCGGCTTACCGCGCCGAAGCCGCGGTAACCGCGCTCCAAACCGCGGTAAACCCTCGCTGAGCGCCACGCCGCCCAAGCCGCGGCTTCCTCGTCGAAGCCGCGGTAAGCCGCTCCATAGCTGGGGTTTCCGTCCTCCGAGCCGCGGTTTCGTCTGCCCGTCCACCGCTCGCGCGAAAGCCGCGGCTTCCGCTCAAACCGCTCGGCTAGCCGGCGTTTGGGGCCGGTTTCCGCGGCTTCTCCGGCGGTTTCGTCGGCGGATCCGACGGATTTCGGGCCGGCGCTGTGTTGGAGAGAGGGGAAGAGGAGAGGAGGAGAAAAGGTGGAGAAGAAGGAGTGGAAGGAGAAGGAGTGGATAAGGTAAGTGTTTTATATAATTTTTTTATTCTTTTTTCTTTTACCTTTTTTTTACCTCCATAAACTAAAAAAATTTTAAGTTTTGCTTACACCATAATTCCTCATTTTTCATCTAGTTTTTTTACATATTTTGTTTACAAAATTTTTCAAATTTTTCAAAAATCCTCAAATTTAAATTTGAAAATCGTAAACCGCTGGAAACCGAGCCGGAGCGGTTTCAGCGGAAACCGCGAAAACCGCTGGGTTTCTAGCGGTTTTGAGAACCCTGATCCCGTGGCAGGCAGTACGCAAATTGATCAAAATCAGACCAGCAATGATGAATACGCTCATCTTCATTGTGAATCCAATTTATGGAAAAAGGAAAGATAAATGGAACAAATAAGTGAGCTAAATACTTGTAATAAATGAAAAAAAAACAAGGAACATATATAACCCGTCATTGCTGTGCTAGGGGGTTATCATATATACTTACTGAGATCTTATTGCAGATTGGTTGGATTGTTGTTTCTTTCGGAGCTTATCTAGCTAGGATGAACCTCTAACTCACGTGCCTCTAACTTTGGTCTTCTGTGTACCTTTGCATGTAAATTTTACACTAAATTAAAGTCAATGAGTGGCGTGGTGAAAAATACATTCCTCATGAGCATGTATTTCTTTCCACTTTTCCGAAAATGCAGAAAAAAGCTTAGTGGCTTTGACATTTACCAAGAACCTAGAAACTAATGGAGAGGAAACAGTCCAGGTGTTGAAAAACTTTTTTGCACACAGACACATTCAGAGTGCAACATAAATTACTAATAACAATTGAGATTTGTTATGGTGCATGAGGGAAACCAGAGGTTCCTCTCCCCTCTGGATTAACCCCGACCATCAAATATAAATTAATTTATTATGACATCTTAAGTATAGAGGACAATGACGTCTCCAATCATAACTTTTAAGTTTAATTGTGATCTTGCCATTGCTTATAAAATTTTGCAAGAACTCCATATTTTTTTCAGCTGAATCGCGTCTTAGTCACAAAGTTGTGGTTCAATAACAGTATTTTAATTCTCTTTCATCCATGCAATTGATTAAAATCATGAGCAAAATGCAAAAAATTGAAAATAGGGTCCGGATCAAATTTATACTTCACAACTGCAACGGCTCCTAATTACTATGAGAGATAGTTGGCTAAAATAAGTATCTAATCCACTACGTTTTGATACCGATTCATAATATAGCACCTACCTATTATTGACTCTTAGATCTAAGAAAAAAACGAATCACTACCGGAAACGCGTAATATGCCGAGCGCCGCAACTATGCCGAGGGCAAAACCACGGCCACTCGGCATAGGGACACCTTTACCGTGGGCACCCAAGAAAACTCACGGCACAAAAACACACTCGGTATACTAACAATTTGCCGAGAGCAAAATAAAAAACGCACGGCAAAGATACCTGTATGCCGAGCGTCCACGGGCGGCTCTCGGCAAAGTGCCCATCCCTGGCCCCGTGCAGCGGCCGCCGTCGGGTTGGGTAACGGTGTTACCCCTTTGCCGAGAGTCCTCTGCCGGGCTCTCGGCAAAAGGTCCCGTTTGTCGAGGGTCTGTGGAAGACTCACGGCAAAAATGATTTTTACCGTGTGTTTTGTGCTGACCGTCGACAAATAGGTTTGTACTTTTTCCTTTTCTCCACTCAAGATTTTTTATTGTGTAGTGATATGTTATTTTGTATGTCATGTTAAAATTGTTTTTATTTTACATGCTGTTTGCTATATTTAGTGCATTAATTTCATTTAACTGATTTTTTGGACAAGAGTCAAATTTGAACTACAAGTCTTTGTGACAATAATGAAAATGAATGGAAAAATTATAATCGTGATTTGTTATTCCAATAATGTTTTAATCCAGGCTATGAAAGAAAAATTTGAACATATTATGCACGAAACATGTCCGATAACACGTTGTTCAAAAGTGTTAAAATTCTAATAAAAGGAAATGAAGTTAAAAAATCATGAAATTTGTCGAGACATCATGATAGCAAACACTGAGGTTATGGTAAAAAATTAAAGCAGTTTGGAGGAAATGGCTATGAAGGACGCTTAGAAAACGAAAAATCTCCGAAGAAGTAGAGAGAGTTGAGAGTAATGCATGAGAATTGGGAGTCAAAGCGACACCGCATGTGGAGTTTGACTTCAAATATTTTTAATGGGCAATAGACATGAAATAGTGTATCATGTGAATTTTTGAAAATTTTTATGATATTTTTGGTAATTTTAAAATTTATACAGCATTTATCATATTTACTGAAAAATATATTTGCCGTGCGCATATAGGTAAAGCTCACGGCAAATATCTGCTTTTTGCCGTGAGCCTCCGTCAGACTCTCGGCAAACGTCGTAACGTTTTTATTTTAAATCGGAATTTGTTTGCCGAGGGCTAGATCGACGTTTGCCGAGAGTTTTTGTGGGCTCACGGCAAACCTCTTTTGCCGAGAGCTAGATCTAGTTTGCCGAGCGTATTTCTCGCACACGGCAAAGTGGCTACATATACCGGCGCTGCTGACCGTTTTTCTTCCGTCCGAGCGCGCCAATCAACGCGAGGTACTGAGCTCCCCTCCCGCGCCCCCCCCCCCCCCGCCGCGCTGCGGCGCGCCCTCCCGGCCGCCGGAGCCGCCCCCCCCCCCCCCCCCGCGGCGGCGCGCCCTGGAGGACCCCCCCGCCCCCCGGCGCGCCCTGGAGGAGCGCCCCCCCCCCCCTTCGCGCGCCCCCCCCCGGCCGCGCCGCGCTGCGGCGCGCCCTCCCGGCCGCCGGAGCGCCCCCCCCACACACGCGGGCGGCGGCGCGCCCTGGAGGAGCCCCCCCCCCACCCCCCCGCGGCGGCGCGCCCTGGAGGAGCCGCCCCTCCCCCCCCCCCCCCCGGCGCGCCCTGGAGGAGCCCCCCCCCCCCGGGCGGCGCCCCCCCCCCCCCCGGGGCCGGCCGGCCGCCCCTCCCGGAGCCGGCGGAGGCCCCCCTCCCCCCCCCCCCGGGGGGCGGCCCGTCCCGTTAACCGGCGGACGCCCCGCCCTCCCTCCCTCCCGCCCGCCCCCCCCCCCGGGCGCCCCTCCCGGCCGGACGGAGGCCCCCCCCCCCCCCCCCGCCGCGCCGCCCACCCCCGCGGCAGGAGGACAGCCAACACCCCCTCGCGGCGGAGCGCCCCCAAGCTCAATGCTTGAGCTTTTTCTGGGGACAAAACAAACTCTGCTAGCCTATGGGATTGCTATGACTTCATCTTAGTAACAATGACTTTTTAGTTTTTCAAGAAATTGCATTTTTCATCTTAGTTTCAGGTGGATTCGCATGTTGCTCATTTTGTCATAATTAGTGGTTCACGTAAACAGGTTTTTTAAAACCTATTCACCTGGTTATATTAAAAATTACGATTGACATTATTTTGGTCCTGTTTTTGACAGGAGCGGCCGTGTGCACCATCGTCGACGCTTCACTTCGCCTGAGAGCTAGGTGAGTCATAAAAGAACTAGATGTGTCTTTTAATGTTCGTAGATCACGAAACCGAGTTAGGCGTCTCCCGTTCGAAAGAGATAGGGTTGAAGATATGCACATGTTTGCATATCTATAACTGTATCTGTTTCGAATTGTCCACGTTATGGACAGCCCGAGGACTCGTAGATGAGGTCAGTTTTCATGGTCTACCCCGATCCGAGACAGAGTTTCGGCACCATCTTCCCGTTGTTCTCCGGATACACACTCTCTCTTTGTGGACGTGTATTTGGAGAACAGCGGGGAGGTGCTGTCGAAATTCTATCTCGGATAGGGGTAGCCATGGAAAACTGACCTCATCTACGCGTCTTTGGGTGGGATTAGGACCTATCCTTACCTATTAGGTAGTAGGAACATCGTGTATATTCAGTTGAATGGTTACATCACTTGTTGATATATATGTTAAGAGGATGGATGACCGTGAGTGGATGTACACGGGTCGTCCAAGCCCCGGTTCGTTCACGGATGAATGGATCGAGAAGACCGAAGCTTTCTTGGAATTGGCATTTGTTAAGGCGAAAGGAGCGCGCACGACTTGGTGCCCCTGTAGCAAATGTGGAAACACGCGTCTGAAAACCAAGGAGGAGATGGGTAAACATCTGGGCAGGAATGGATACACCACGAACTATTATCGGTGGATATACCATGGTGAAGCCGACCGTACGAGAGACGAGGTCGTCAGACAACGCCTCGAGGAAGTTGATGACGATGGCGGCGTAGCAGACATGTTAAATGACTTTGATGAAGCACGTATGGAAGAGGAGCCAGAGGCATCCGCAAAGGCGTTCTACGACATGTTGTCCGCGGCACAGAAACCTCTCCACGTCCACACAAAGGTTTCTCAGCTAGATGCCATTGGACGCATAATGGCCGTGAAGTCTCAGTTTAGTCTGAGTCGAGAATGCTATGATGTTCTAATGACGGTCGTTGGAAGCTTCCTTCCGGAAAATCACATTATGCCAAAGAGCCTGTACGAGTCACAGAAACTCCTACGAGCACTTAAGATGCCATATGACCAGATACACTACTGTCCCAATAAGTGCCTCTTATTTACGGAAGAGCACACGAAAGCAAATTATTGTCCAAACTGTGGTGCCTCTAGGTACCTGGAGGTAGACACAGATGAAGGTCAGAAGAGGCAGCTTGCGATCCCCGTGAAGATCATGCGGCACCTTCCGTTTATATCGAGGATCCAACGGCTCTTTATGACCGAGGAATCCGCGAAACAGATGACATGGCACAAAAATGGCAAACGATACAATCCTGACAAGATGGTCCATCCAGCGGATGGTGAAGCATGGAACCATTTCGATGATATTCATCGTGAGAAAGCTTTAGAGGCTCGCAATGTACGTGTTGCCCTGGCAACAGATGGTTTCAATCCTTATGGAATGGGTGCTGCTGCATACACTTGTTGGCCCGTTTTCGTTGTCCCCCTCAACCTCCCTCCCGGCGTCCTCTTTCAACGACAGAACATATTCTTGTCCTTGATCATTCCTGAACACCCTGGAAGTAATATGGGTGTGTTCATGAAGCCTTTGATTGATGAATTGGTCCGCGCTTGGGAGGAAGGGGTATGGACGTATGATCGAGCTACAAAGACAAACTTCAAAATGCATGTTTGGTACCACTACTCTTTGCATGACTTGCCGGCATATGGGATATTCTGCGGATGGTGTGTTCACGGAAAGTACCCTTGTCCAGTATGCAAGGCAGCTCTGCAGTTCATTTACTTGCAGAAGGGTCGCAAGTATTCTGCGTTCGACAAACATCGACAATTCCTTCCTCTTGATCACGCATTTAGACGAGACATCAAGAACTTTACGAAAGGCGTGGTAGTTACAGACCCGCCCCCGCAGACTATGACAAGTGCCGCGGTTCGAGCCCAAATAGATTCTCTCCAGG
The DNA here is from genome assembly GCA_001182835.1 of Oropetium thomaeum. NCBI lineage: Eukaryota > Viridiplantae > Streptophyta > Magnoliopsida > Poales > Poaceae > Oropetium > Oropetium thomaeum. The sequence continues at coordinate 921,716 of LFJQ01000009.1, read as the reverse complement.
TCGATGCAGAAGAAGGTGGTTTTGTGGGATATAGTCAGCTACATATGTGGACTCATAAGTCCGGATTAGAGCGGCTCCCCTATTATGATGACCTTCTTCTTCCACATAACATCGATGTAATGCATACCGAGAAGAATATCGCCGAGGCACTTTGGGGAACAATTATGGACATTCCTGAGAAGACAAAAGACAACGTGAAGGCTAGAGTGGATCTGGCAACGTTGTGTGATAGACCAAAGCAAGTTATGCAGCCTCCTGCAGGCGGCAAGAATTGGAGAAAGCCTAAGGCTCAATTCGTCTTGGACAGGCCTCAAAGGAGGCAAGTGCTAGAATGGTTTCAATTGTTGATGTTCCCTGATGGGTATGCAGCGAATCTGAGAAGGGGAGTGAATTTATCTACTATGCGAATCAATGGGATGAAGAGTCATGACTTCCACATATGGATTGAGCGACTGCTTCCGGTGATGGTTCGAGGCTACGTCCCCAATCATGTATGGGAAGTGTTGGCAGAGTTGAGCTACTTCTTCCGTCAGCTTTGTGCTAAAGAGCTATCTCGAACCGTGGTCGCTGACATGGAAAGATTGGCACCTGTGTTGCTCTGTAAGTTGGAGAAGATCTTTCCCCCGGGCTTCTTCAATCCAATGCAGCATTTGCTTTTGCACCTTCCATATGAGGCACGAATGGGGGGGCCTGTGCAGGCCCGTTGGTGCTATCCAATCGAGAGATGTCAAAAGGTTCTTCGAAGTAAATGTAGAAATAAATGCAAAATTGAAGCTTCCATTGCAGAGGCATATGTTCTCGAGGAGGTATCAAACACCACGACAACTTACTATGGTGACAAACTTCCTAGCGTGCATAATCCACCCCCTCGTTACAATTCTGGCGAAAATGGTACCAGCCTCAGCCTTTTTCAAGGACAACTAGGAAGTGCAAGTAATGCGAGCCCCAAAAACTTGAATAATGAGGAGTGGCGCTCTATCATGTACTATGTGCTGACCAACCTCTCCGAAGTGGAGCCGTACATGCAGTAAGTCCTTAAAAACTTGTTAACTAAAACATCATAATTTCTCATGTAATCCCTTTTGATTGTCGTTCTGACAGAGAATTTCATCGCCGATTCTGGTGTTCTTCAAGGAAAGCTACCCCGCAACAAGCTGAGACCCTTCTTAGACAGGGTGCGGGGGATGGAAAGCCTGATTTCATTTCTTGGTTCAAACAAAAGGTATTATGCAATGAATGTTGTACGTTGTTTGACAAAGCAAATTGGTCGTGCGTCTCTGATGTAACGATCTTTCGTCCTTGAGCTTTGCAGGGTCAAACTGATGCGTCTATGAGTCCCGAGTTGAGACAGGTTGCCGATGGCTGTGCATATAGAGTCATGTCATTTAATGTCTATGACGTGAATGGATATCGCTTTCATACAACAAGACATGAGCACAGTCGCCCGAATCGTAGAACCACTAATTCCGGGGTGTGCACACCCGGCGAAGATGGCGTCGATTATTATGGAAGAGTTGAAGAGATATACGAACTCACTTTTTATGGTTGCAAACCTCTGAAGCCTATCATATTCAAATGCCGGTGGTTTGATCCCGCACAAACCAGACACACTCCTAATGTCGGTCTAGTCGAAATTCGACAGTCATCCGTCTACCCAGGAGACGATGTCTATATCGTGGCTCAACAGGCCACCCAAGTTTACTATCTGTCATACCCGTGTCAAACGGACGCCCGGCTAAAGGGTTGGGATGTTGTGTACAAGGTATTACTGAAAGGTAGGCTACCTCTTCCAAACGATGAAGACTACAACAACCCAAACACAAATGACGTAGAGTTCTTTCAAGAGGAGGGGCTACAAGGGAGTTTTGAGATAAACTTAAACGAAGCGATCGCAATGCAAGTAGACATTGATGAGGACGCTGGAGATGAAGTAGAAAATATGATGGACTTGCAATTACTTGAGCGATTACAGTTAGGGATTGATGATGATGACGGCAGTGCTCCTTCGAATCATATCGAGGAATATATGGACATGGCTGATAGTGATGATGACACTTATGATCCTGCCAAACCCGATTATGATGACTACTTCTGAAACATATAATGCTACATAATGCAAATATATTATGTTTTGTTTACTTTGTTTTTCTCAGATTATATACATCATGCTTATTATTTTGTTTACCTCATGCTTATTATTTTGTTGAATTGTATTGCAGGTAATTGTTCAAAGATGGTGGGCGGCATGAGGAACGTGCGCTCGTTGTACCAAAAGATAAGGGGACAGCGAGCTGATCAGTCGGAGGGGAGCACGAGCCGAGGGATGAGCAGGAAGAGCCGTCCTTCTTTTCGAGAGCCGTCGCCTGATCCAGAGTACGAGGAGGAGCAGGAGGCGGAGGAGCAGCAGTCCTCAGAGGAGGGCGAGCAGGGGGAGGGGGGGAGGAGGAGCACGAGGAGCACGAGGAGGGGGAGGAGGAGGACGAGGAGGAGGAGGGAGAGCAGGCGACAGGGAGTTGCAGTAACTCTGTTCCGCCGGTGTGGCTGCGAGGTCCTTCCAGACTACCGGATCGTCCGATCCCTCCTGAGAGACGACCGATGATTCGACCCTCTGGAGATAGGTAACTAACTTTAAATGTTTCCACTTCATTTTCTATTTTAAGAATCGGACTCGAAACTAATAATCTTTCTGATTCACTTGGGCAGGTATTGGAGGAAAGTGGCGCCAGGTTGTCACGCGCGCAAGGTGAACGGCATATTGGGCCTTCTGTTGAAGGCCCACTTTCCTGGCTTGGTGACGCATGCCGGAGTGACGGAACCGGCCTACACTTGGGAGCACTACAAGGTCGTCCCTGATCGAGCAGATCGGGATGGCAGGGTGTTCGCTAACAAGGCGGCGCGGGTCACCGGCGAGCTGTGGGTAAGTGTTCCTCTCCCTACAAGGGTCAATACATTGCTTTACTAGTCTTTTTTGGATTAATGACTGCATACATGTTGTCAATGTGTATAGGATTTCTTCAGATGCCAGGAGGGTTACGAGGATAGGACAGCTGTTGTGGCCAACGCCGCCTGCCCGAAGCTGGTCACGGACATGCACCACGAGGCGCGGATCCAGGCGATCGTGACCTTCCACGGTTCGTACCTTGGTGAGAAGGTCATGAAAAAGCAAGCTCGACAGATGACGCTCACTCGGCAGCAATACCTGCAGGTACATGCAAAACGTTAATAATGATGTATGTACTCTAATAGTATGCGCATTAAATTTGATCTTCTTATAAGTATATATTCTTAATGACGTGTAGGTAGTTCCGAGCTGGTGCGCCGCGCATGTCCGGTGCTGGGAAGTGATGGTGGACAAATGGTGTTCCCCCGAGTGGTTGGAGGCGCACAACGCCGCTCGAGACCGACGTTTGCTGATGACAGGTGCACCACACCATCAAGGCAACCTTAGCCTTGAGGAGTACGGGGAAAGATGGGTACGTGACTTAATTTCTGTATTGTAGTGCTCAATTATGCATACTTTCTAACCATCTTGCTGTTTTTGCGCAGTCGGCGTCGCACGGTGGCCAACCATGTGGACAGTTCAAGGCTTGGGTTCTGTCCCACAAGGGTAAGGCCACCGCCGACATCGACTACAACCCGGAAGACCCACCTGAGGCCTACAGCAACGCGAGCGTCCACAGCCGCATAAGTCAGTACACCGACGTGGCAAAGAAGATCCATGGTCCTGAGTACGACCCTAGCACTCAGGACCTTGATGGAGAGGTTGTCATGCTGGCGGGAGGTGGCAAGAAGCACGGACGCTACATGATGGGCCACGGCACGCTTGACACGTCAAGCACTCCTACTCTCTCGCAGCTTCGAGCGAGGAGTACGAGCTCGACCCCAGCCGTACGTCCACGGCCGACCACGACGCAGCACCAGGTGGATGCACTCAAGGTTAGTTGTGTTTCATTTATCGCTACATGACTCTTAAATTCGTATCTTTGCATTGTAATATTTGAGTGACATGTTGTAGGCCCAGCTCGAACAAGAGAGGAGGCAGAGGGAGGAGATGGCGGCGACGATGGCGGCCCAGCAGCACCAGATGGAGCACATGATGCGCTACATGCAGATGTTGAGCCAGATGGGTGGTGCACCGCCGCTGCAGATCCCGATGTTCCAGCCACCTCCACCTCCATCTCCTCATACACCTCCTGGGGTATGAGTGCTTTTACTTCATTTTCTTCTTCTTTTTGGTCTCCTCTGTTGTATATGTCTCACAAATATTTTTTCTTCTCTATGCAGACTGGACGTTCCGGAGCAGCATCAAATGAAGAGATCCACGACTCACAGGGATCACAGTTTCCGCCTCCGTGAGTGCTGTGTGCATTTTGTCACTTTCTTTTTGTTGTTGTAGGACTTGGACTTGAACTTGAACTTTTATTTATATAGAAACCACTTGAACTTGTACTTACACTTGTTTATGAACTTGTGTTGCTGAATTATGATGAGTTATGGTGTTCGTATGGTCAATATGTGATTTGTGGTGATTTGTGATGAGTTTTGGTGCTATATGGTTATATTTGGTGTTATATGGTGGTATATTGTGAGAAATGGTGATATATTGTGAGAATTGGTGATATATTGTGATAATTGATGATATATTGTGAGAATTGTTGATATTGGGTAATCTATGTGATATTTTGTACTTTCTGGATATATTTTTGATGATGTAAATGTCTGGAATTAAATAAATAAAAAAAAAACAGAAAATTATGGTCACTTTGCCGTGAGCTTTCTGGGGCTCTCGGCAAAGTGACCCTAAACTGTGCACCTGGGCACATCCCTTTGCCGAGAGCTCCAGAAAGCCCACGGCACAAAGACCACTCTTTGCCGTGGGTCGCAGAAGGGGCTCACGGCAAAATTACCGACTTTGCCGTCGGCCGCCAGGAGAGCTCACGACAAACGGGAGATATTTGCCGTGGGCTGTTCCGTTTGGCTCACGGCAAAGGTGCCGTTAGTCGACGGGGCGTAGCGCGTGTGGTCTGCGGGGCCCAGAGCTTTGCCGTGCGCCGGTTTGGCTCTCGGCAACATGTATGCCGAGAGCCCGCGTTTTTGCCCTCGGCAAAGCGTGCTTTGCCGTCAGCCGATAAGCCGTGCGGAGTTTGCCGTCGGTTACGCACGTTAACATTTTTGCCGAGAGTTTTTGAGTCTTCGCCGAGTGGCTTTGGCCCTCGGCAAAGCAGCTATTTCCAGTAGTGAATAGTTATTATTAACGCCAAACAGTGTAACACTTCTCATAATAATTAGGGAAATACAACTGTTAGAAAAATTTAACCACCTTTTTCATCTGCCAGTACTCAGAGAGGTCCACTACAAGACAGCTTCTGGTATTAGTAACTTGTAACCCATAATAATGTGCCGAAAATTTGATCCCTAGCTTTTTTTTTTATACGTCACCTCTCCACTCAAACACAAGTTGGGATTTAAATAACATTATAACGATGTGTAATTTTCAGTTGTCTTGTCAAAATGACATAGTGGAAGAAGTGCTTCCATCACGTCACAGAGATATATATCAGCTGATAAATCTTGTGAAATTGTATTTGTATCAGAGAGTAAAATGACAAATATACATTATTTTCCTATGTGATTAGAGCGTAGGTCAGTTGGTGCCAATTTAGTGTTCACCACCTCGAAACAATGCGTTGTAAAATGGGGTAATGCAGATATGCATTTGGTGTTGTTAGAATAGAAAACTTAGTCATAAGGATATTAGGATGCAAAGAGAGAACTCACGGAGTGTTACCCATATGAAGGGAAGGTCATTTAATAGAAAGCCATATATATGTTCGCTTAATCTTGTCTATCATGTGGTAGATGCATGCTCATGGACACGATTTGACCATGATCATTATTTAAAAAGATCTCTTCATCCTTTCGAAGCAACAAATTATTTATTAGTCCCCGTTTCTGAGCCATCTCACTTATTATTTGTCCCCACCGAACGAAGCCGCTCGTTTCCTCTATATCTGGTTTTTATCTGGGTTTTTTTTTTGGGACTTGTTCCCTCGATCATGCTATTTGCTGTGGGAGAACGAAAGGCACTTTAGGCACGGAAGAAAGTGTAACGCGAGTTCCACTGTGAATATTCAATCGTGATTCCTGCTTTCCAATGGCTGGCTAAAGGATAAGGGAGGAAAAGGTTCGGTTGAGAAAAATATAGGGAGACAGCTCTGAAATGGGGACAAATATCAACATTTTAATTCTCAAAATTTATGATTTTCGGTTAAAAATCAGGACGAAGTTGTTAGCTACAGTAGACCCAAGCCCATTGTCTTACACCATATGGTGCCAGAGAGATAAGAAAACAATATGAGCAACTTATTTTTAAGGAAAATAATTATTTTAAAAATTAAAAAGAATCTTCCTCTTCTTCTGGTTTCATGACATTTTCAATCCTTTCTCCCCGATATAAAAATTTCATGATTTCCTTTCTTCCCATAGCAATTCAACGTCATCAATTTGGTTCTGAAGCTGCTCGGGAGAGACCATGGTGTTTTTTTATTTTGTTTTTGGAATTTTCTCAAGCTGAAACTTCTCTATTCTTTAAATCTAAGAAGTGATCTCATGGAGCTTAAAATATCTCGCCAGTTTTTCTGGTGGTAGACAGTTGAGGCGACCATTTGAGAAGGAAAGTGCTAAAAACGTTAAGTAGATTTCAATTGAAAAATCATCCCAAAAGGCAGGTTTGCAAAGGAATTAAGATTTTAGGGGGCTCAAATAACTACTAAAAATTTGTCAACAAAAAAACTTAAATTCACTTTGTTCAGTCCACTCTCGGGAGATTTGTTTCGTTTTGGAGTGACATTCTATTCTAATTTTTCATGTCGCTTTAAGTGATGTGAACATTTTACTATTTACAATTTTAATGTTCCGATACCAATGAAACTTTTTAAATGGAAATAAATCCAACGATTTCTTTTTGGTTACTAAAAAAACTTCCAAACAATTATGATGTCAATTTTGGTCTAAACAACCGGCTCCTAAAAATCCAGCGATTTGTTCACAACTAAAATCTTTTTCTTTAATAATAATAATATACTAAGTAATGATGTATTACAACCTTGGCTGTAAGACTTCATCGTAACCCTGAGTTCTAGTCAAATGGACGACACTACATAGTTTTTTTGCGAACGCACCTTGGTGCGTATTTCATTAAGAGGAAGATGAAAAACAGCGACCACAGCGCCCCCTAAGCGAACTTAGAGGGGTGAGGGTTATTGAGTTCGATGTTACATAGGTGCACTTGGCGACCCGTTTAGTATTGCTAGCTGAAAGAAGAAAGAAAGATGAGTGAAATACCGCCGACGCCTGGTAGCTTGCCTCGTCTGTGGTCCACGCCACCAGCGCAGCTGCTTGCTTCGTGTCGTTGTTGAACACCCGCCTGTTTCGCTCCTTCCAGATTTTCCAGGTTGCGAGCAGCACAAGCGAATCAAAGCCTTTCTGCCGTTCCTTTGCCGTCGTTTTCGGCTCCTAAGCCACCAGTCGCCGATGGACTCCCCTGCAGTTGGCGTTAGTGCTTGGTGGCCTGAGCGGCATAGGATCTTGAACCACACCTCCTAGCTGAAGACACAGCCAAGGATGTTGGATGGTCTCCGGCTCTTGTGAGCATAAGGCACACGGACCATCGTTCTGGAGGTTGTGACGCTGGAGCCGATCCGAGGTCCAGCAGCAACCGAGCAATGCAAGCCAGAAGAAGGATTCGCACTTTTGAGGCCCACATACTTTGCAAAGCTCCTTTGGCCCGGCAATGTTATACTGGCCAACGGAAAAGGCTCAGTATGCCGAAGAGGAGGAGTAGTACGAACCTGAGGACGACCAATGCCATATGTGTGGGAGTCCACGTTCCCCGGCATGGTACTGATCGTTGCCATGCGGTCCTATAGGCGTAGGAACTCTCCCATCAATGCGGTTGTTCCTTGCGCCCATGATATCATCGACCCATCACTGATCCATCAAGGCGTCCCGTACAGTGTGCACGTTTCGCGTCCTGGAGGCCACAGCTTGCCAGACATACGGGGCTAGCTGTTGTATGGAATTTCCATTCAACCAATTGTCGCGCCAGAACAAGGCAGGTGAACCATCGCCACTCTGTGTCGTCAAAGAGATGGCATATATATTCTGTCCTGTATGATCTGTTCTGATTTGGTGGGCATCGACGACCATGGGCGATCGGTCTCTGTGCGCCTGAGCCATTCCCAACGTAGGTGGAGTTAATAGCACATTTGTGTGAGATCCACGACCCCGAGACCTCCCATATCAGCCGGCCGGCACGCCTTCTTCCAGGCCACCAAGCAGCGGCCACCGGACACTGCCATCGTCCCCGACCAGACGAAGGCTTTCCTGATTTTTCTCAGTGGCTCGGATCGCCCATGGAGGAAGGCCAACTGCGATAGAAGTGTGGATTGGGATGGCAGATAGGGTTGTTTTTGTAAGGGTGACTCGGCCAGTCCGATTAAGGAGGCCACATTTCCAAGTGGGTAGCCTATCCCCAATGGGATCGACCAGCGGCTGAAGGTCCCTTTTTTGTGAGCTTGTAAATGGACAAGGGAATACCCAGGTACTTGCAGGGGAAGGGCGCCACTTGGCATGGGAAGTATTGCTGAACTGCAGCTATATCCTCCTCACTACATCGGATGGGGGAGAATTGGCATTTCTGAACATTCGTCTCAAGTCCAGAGTATTTGTTGTCTTTTTTTACTTTTGTCCTTTTCTCTTGTAAAATCTTCTTGTACCTAACCTTTGTAACAATTATGTACATTGTTACCTATGCAATAAAATGTTCAGGCAATACTTAGATAAGGTTGCCGTAGTTTCTTTCAAAAAAAAAAAAAGGTATTTCGGATGACTCGCATAATTATAAGGTCCGCTGCCTGCGGTCGCAGGGAAACAACCAGATCATCGGCGTATAAGGAGGCCCTGGTCCTTATCGCCCGGACGCCCATGTTTTTGAGGAACATGACCTCATCGGCTTGGTGGACAAAAGAGTTCAAGCATTCCATGACCAGGACGAAGAGCATCGGCGACAGGGGGTCCCCTTGGCGAAGTCCACGACCATGACAGATGCGGCAACAGGCATTACCATTCAGCAAGATCTTCGTGCTTGCCGTGGATAGCAGGATGAAGATCCAGTTAATCCACTGGCGAGAGAAGCCCATATGGCACATCAAACAGGAACGACCAATGTACCGTGTCAAAAGCCTTTCCTACATCAACCTTAAGCAGGATGGCAGTTTTTTCAGGGGCGTGCAGGAGCTTTGCAGATAGTTGGACTGTGCGAAAATTGTCATGGATCTGCCGGCCCTTGATTAATGCGCTCTGGTTTGGCTGTACCAAGCTCAGGAGAAGGGGCGCTAACCGTAAAGTTAGTGCTTTAGCAAACATCTTGCTGAAGCTATGGATGAGGCTGATCGGCTGGTAGTCCTTGATTTCTTCGGGCACTTGTTTCTTATGGAGCAGCACTAACAGTGCATCATTGACCAGGTAGAAGCTTCGACTGTCCAGCGACCATAGTGCGTTGAAAACCGACGATATCCGTCTTGATAATCGGCCGTGCCAACTTGAAGAAAAGCCTGTGAAGCCGTCTGAACCGGGCAACTTGTCCGAAGGCATAGCAGAGATGACACTCGAAATCTCTTCCTCGGAGAAGCATGAGTCAATTGCATGGAGGTCAGTAGGTGGAATGCCCAAGAAGTCGAAATTCAATTTCGTTGATCTCGGAGACAGAGTGCCTAGAATTGTGTTGTAGTATTCATAGGCCGCCGTAGCCTTTAATTTCATCCTCCTGAACTAGGGTGACGCCCTCGTGCTGTAGAGTAGCGATGAGATTCTTCTTGCTCCGATGGCAGGCCTGTAGATGGAAGAAACGTGTGTTGGCGTCGCCTTCGGATAGGTATTGAATCCTGGAGTGTTCCCGGAGATTGTACACGGGCCAGAGATGCAAGACCAAGTGTCTTGCATTTCAGCTCGCGGCACTGCTGGAGTTGCTCTTCGGGCGACAGGGCACGTTTGTCTTGGGCAATCTCCAGCCGTAGGACGACTTCCCGCGCGACCGCTGCTTGCAGGCGGATGCTGCTCACGAACGTTTGGCTCCACTGTTGAAGAGATCGCGCCTTGGTCCGTAGTTTGACGTCCAAAGTTCTAAAGGCGTCGGCGTCTGCAGTGAGGTGGGTCATCCCGCGCCAACAGCGTCTTAGAAGCCAGGAAAGCGTGGCCAAATATTTTCGAAACCGAAACACTTCTTTGCTGTGTGTTGAACACATGTGTTTAGGAGTAACGGGGCATGGTCCGATCCTAAAATCTTACTAATAGATTATCTGACCCTACGACTATTTGACAATGCATGAAAGGTCAGGAAACATCCTGCTAAAGACATCTGGATATGTCTGCAGCATCAATAGGATTTAATCCTAATAACCGAGTTTTACAACAATTATTTTGGCATGTATGAGAATATTATTGCCCAAAGTTCACTAACTGAGGAAGATAATGTGATACAACACCTCGAATGGTTCTGGTGATACGCTGGTGCTATATTTCAGGTTCTAGCTGGATATATATTTTCTGACATGTTCAAAATCAACTGTAAAAGCAAGGGGTTCTCATTGGATCATTGAGCAAGGACTTCATGGTTAAAACAATAACCTCAAAACATATTTTTTTTGGATTTTTTGCATATCTTGAAAGTGTGTATCGACTGTTTTTCCCTCAAAATCGACCTTGACTAGAGATTTTTTATAATTTTTCCAGAGGTGAACCAAAACCTGGTCCAAGAATCAAAATTTCTCACCATAACCTGTTTAGCTATCACAATTTTTTTTTTATGATTTTCCGAGTAATATAAATGTCTTAAACCGATTTTTAGAGCAACACGTACGTATCCGTGCCAACGTGGTAGCTATGTCAGCAAAACCGCCGTCCAAACCGCACAGGAAGAAAAATAATGGTTTTTAAAGTTGTGTGAGTCGTCCTACCCAATTTTGTAATTTAAGAAGGTAAATCGAACTTCGGCAATAATTGAGGGGGTGAAAAAGACTTTTTTCTTTAAGAACAAAAAGCTAAGGCTCAATATGTTCCATAAAATCTTCATATACTACTGAGAATCTTCAATTAATTAGTGTACTTGCTATAATGGGTGATTCAAGATTATGGCGGGTGTCTGTTGGATGGGTGCACACTGTCCCTTTTATTGTGCGGTGGTCGCATCCTCCTGGGACCGGATTTTGTAGCACCAATTCTATTGTGCTGCGGCTGTTAGATATTTTCTGTGCTTGCTATGGTTCTATATTTCCGGTGCTTATGCTATGGTTATCCCTCTCAGCAGGAACATAGGATGTGTTTGGTTATGAAACTGATTATGCAAACGGATTATATTTTATAAGTGTTCTTGTATCTCCAAATATCTAAAACTCATAAATGATTATGGTCACAATCATTCATAAGTTATTTTTAAATTATATAATTTTAAGGTATTTGATAGTCATAATCACCTATAGACATAATCCGTTTGTATAATCAGCTCAATAATTCCAGCCAAACACACCCATAATGAACATTGGTATGTATTTGTAACTTAATGTATTTTCATTTGTTGATTAATGCTGTATTATTATTAACTCCATCCTAATTTATCTGCCAGACTTCTACACTTTTTTCACAATTTATCTATTATTCTCACTTTCCAGCACATTTCTATCTCTCTTTATATTCACCCTCCTTCGTTTCCAGTGCACCACCTTATTTCTTAATCCCACACAATGATTTAGTCTAGAGTAAAATGTATTAAGGGTCCCTAAAGTTGTCTGATGGTGTCATCTAAGTCCACGAACTTGAAAAAACACAAAAACATCCTCAAACTTGTCTCATAGTGTCATCTTAGATCCATGAACTTGTAAATGACACAAGTGCATCCCTAAACCTGTCCCACGGTATCATTCAAGTCCAAACATAGATTTGATTTTAAAAAGATATATTATTTTACTTGAGATTTATAGAAAATCTATAAATATAGTACAAGAATATTACAGTATCACACAACCATTGTGCGTGATGTTTCATATGTAGCATGTATGGAATTACAGTTTTTGAAATCCGAAAACATGAAAATTCAAATTTCATGCAATACAAAAACAAAAAAGAATTTTCGTGCCTTGGACTCTAAAGAATGAAACTTATTTTGGTATATTTAAAACTACAGCAAATAAATTTTCACGTATTTGAAGTTTGAAAACTGTAATGTCATGCATTCAAAATTTATGTTTTAGCACAATGAATGCTAGTTATTTTTTCTGTAAATTTGTAGAATTTTATATTGTTTCTATATAAATTGGAATGAAATAATATTATTTGCTTAAATCAAATCCATGTTCGGACCTGGATGACAACATGGGACAAGTTCCGGTATGTGTCTTTGCAACAAATTCATGGACTTGGATGTCACTATGAGATAAGTTTAGGGATGTGTTTGTGACATTTACAAGTTTATGGACCTAGATGCCACTTCTACACAAGTTTAGGGACCGCTAGTGTACTTTAGTCTAATTTAATTGTTCATAGCAGCATGTCGTTATAGTTAGATGCCATTCGTTTTAAAATTTGTACAGTTCAAAAGAAAAGGGATGGAAAGAAAAGCTGTCAACTAGTCTATATATCTCTGATGAAGTCAACTATATATTCAACACACTAATTAAGGAAGATTCACCAAACAATTTTGTTTTCAAACAAAAGAGGTACCCGTGGAAAATAAACAAACAATTCTAAAGGTGGAATTATGTGGCTCTCGATCAGAAAAAAAAATCATTTTTCTAGATTCTATATATAATGGAGCATAATGTTATTACACAAACAATAGCGCGTTTCAAAGTGAAATTTTATACTACAATATATCAGATATGCTTACGGCTAGAGTCATAATAAAAGTCTACCAAGCATATATATGCTAATGCATCATACATCAGTAGTGCAAAAATATTTACCCACTTTCAATTGTCTGATATCTTTAACCAGTCAAGAATCAGGCCTTATTGTCTTCGTAAATTACATTGAACAGTTCAATTTATTAGTCTCGCTTTTATCTTCTATAAATAGCTCAACTTCCTAGCACATTTTATGGAAACACGAAGTCTGTGACAAGAAGACTTTACAAGCAGCTCCATTCATTTCTTCTTTTGGTAAAGAGTGTCTCCATCCTTTTTTTTTTTGACGAAAAGAGTACCTCCATCTTCTTTCTGCAATAAATAACCTATATTAGCAATAAATAGAGCTTGCCGTAGCGAAGATCACATATGAAGGATTTCTATTGATTATATTGACTAACGTTCATTACTTGCAGGCCAACGTAGGACAATGAAAATGAATGTCATCGTGGTGGCGGTTATCGTGATGATATTTACCAATTCATGTTCTTGTGTTGAAAATAAAATTGAAGGGGACAGAACATACAAGGATATGCATGTCACAGAGACTCGTAAGCTGTCCAGTACTGACGGAAGGACTGCCCCATACGGCGATAATTCCGGTTATCATGTTTGTCCCCTTGGGAGCTTTCCTTGTTGAGCGATGAGATTTCACATGAAAAGTGATGTTCCATCATGAAATTTGAAGATATAAGTTAGGTTGTGCGTGGTTGCTGTACTTGCTGCGCCCTGTGTCTCTTCTTGTAATTTGACAAAAAACTAAGGAAATAAAAGTTTCATGATATCTATAATATGAAATTCCTGATCATTTTTTTTCATGTATATATTTTCTTTTTCCAAACAAGGCTATGTACTGTTGCAAACCAAGAGGTGGCTTGTAAAAAGTATTTGTTGCGACGCGTGTCAATATAGGTTGCTGGTGTAACAGATCCTATCGATAACAAAGGTAACATTTCATCCAAAAAGAAAAAAACAAAAGTGCCTACATACATAAGAAAATCAATGTGTTGATACCCTAATCTGTGGACCTCTGGTTGCTGGACAAAATCAGATTTGGAGTGGCCCATGTGCAGCTTGGGACGAGGGGAGGAGAAGCATGATGCACATCGTCACCGGAAAGGGGAAGCGGGGGCGTAGAATGCATATATCATGATGAGGAGAACGGAAGGGGAAGGTTTGATTGGTGAATCGACATGGGAAAAGTGTAGCTTGACATGACCGGAGAACATAATGGGGTGTTTGTAGCACGAGGGGTGCCTAGGTATGTGTGTGTGTGGTGGTGGTGGTGACAAAATTATTTGTGTGTATCTGTAAGCGTAACTCCCTTTGTTCTAATTTAAATGGTGTTAATTTTAGCTTTAACCGTACAGTTTAAAGAGAGGTGGAAACGTGCATGTACAAAACATAAGAATGAGAGACGCCATGTAATTTTTTAAAAACTTGAGAATGCTAGAATGTCATGCCTAGTGGATGGAAAGCGCATTATATTTCAATGTTGATATGTGCACTCAGTTTTACGTATGATTTTTTTCTGAAAAAAATTGTACATAATTAGTGGTCTTCTTGAGAATTGATATTTATTACTAAAATTTTTCTTCTCCAAATTATTGGGTGTAAATCTTCACCCTAAATTAATGAAGAATAGCATTTTTATACATATGAGCCAATATTCTATATATATAATAGACACAACCTACTAAGTGTTATTGCTTCCTATTTCTCTAACTCCACGTTGCGGCACATCAGCTCAAATAATTCTAGCCATTAGATGATGATTGGATGATTTTATGAGATTGGACTCATTTGTAAGCTTTTCTAACCACTAGCAGCCATAACCACAGATGATCATTTTGGTTTTTCAGTTGGTAAACAGCTTTAACTAGCACGCCTTTGTTTTTTGCCAGTATTGAAAAGAAGGTAAAGAGCCTAGCGTTCCTGAACAGAGGGTCTTCATTGTCCTCCACTTGCGATCCTTTCTCCATTCATTTTAATTGCAGCACTACACCAGATGCTATTTATCTCTTACATGGAGCAGCAGCCTACCAAGCCAACCCTACCTAACAATCGTGAGGTTTCCTCCACTACATAACACATATACAAGGCACGCAACCACATCTGGATGACTCACCCAAATAGCAATGTTGATCCGTGTTGTGCTGCCTTCCGGAGATAAAAAGGATTTTTTTAAAATTCTTTTCATCCTCTCTCTACCCTAATTATTTTCATTAATCCCTCAAATTTGCATGCAGGATGGCTTCAAATTTATCGGGCTGCTACCGTCATGATTATTTCTCCTCTTGCAACTATCATATTTCAAGATAAAACTATTACGACATCTTCCAGTTTATTCAGCCAGTCAATTGCTTTCTCTTCTAATTCATGAAACTTCCACGATAGTGTTATTTCTGGCCTCCATTTTTAAACCGCTTTCCCCCCAGTGGCATGCATCAGTGAAATCATAACAAGAAAAAAAAATACCTTATCAGTTTAAAATGGTGTATATAAATGCACTTTTTTTTTACTAATAACACATCTAAATTTTGTTGTTTGGAATAAACCTTATAACATATTTGTTTTTGAATCGACCATTTTGAATCTAAATCAAGTAACTCCGAACTCCCACATCAACGCGCTGGGAATTTGTTTAGTATCAACTAACTCACAAGGTCTTTACCTGTAAAGATGGGAATGTGGAACCCAAGGAATTGCGCCGTTGCCTCCCATAGTACGTCGCTCTAAATTATACCATGGTGTGAGAAAGGACGTGTGGTTAGAAACCCTAGCTTGCCACGGTTATACCAGCAAAAAGAAAGAGTTTTTTTTCAAAAATAATATTATTTTAATCTCATTAACTATAGAACTAGGGTCCATTCTGAAAAGTCACAAAAATAGGTATCTGTTGGTTAGCCGATGAGCGACAAAGAACATATCGATCATCTAGAGACAGATTTCCTTGGACAGTGACGTGGACTCCACCAGCGTAGTCAGGCGCCGAAACAGACCTATCGGTCTCCGAAGTACCGACGGGCCTATTGGCATTATGATAAAACATGTGTATTTTACAAATAGACTAAAGTGCACCAAAGGTCCATAATTGTGTTTCTTAGGTCCATAAACTTTTAAAGTTATTTTTGATGTGTCAAGCTAGGTCCAAATCTTATCTTGAGACCTAAAAATATGACATGGGCATTCTAGTGTGGATTAGCAGACATGTGTGTTGCATATGACCTAAGTGATAGCTATGTCGATTGACATAAAGACTCCTATTTGGTTTTCTATTCGAATTTATGTATATCGATATATCATGGGAGCCAAAAAAGGAAGGAATGGATGGGGCTTGGATGATGATTTTTTGGCATTTACGATAAAAATAAAAAAATGAATCATGGCTTCACGTGCAAGTACGTGTGTAGTATTCCATATTAGAATGCTCGCGTCATTGTTTTAGCCTTCAAGTGAGGATTTGGATCTAGCTTGACACAACAAGAATAGATTAAAAACTTAGATAGTCACTTTGAAAGTTTATGGACCTAAATGATTCAACACGAATAGCTAGAATTCAAGCAATATAAAGTAACTTAAAAATTTTGAATACAAATTACACCGAAACAAAATTCTGTGGTTAGAATTTAAATAATTTTCAAGAAAGGATTAAGTGCGCTTAAAAAATTTGATTAACTTTCAGAACCAAGAAAAAATTGACCCTTCTCGAAACCATCTATTGGCCAATTTCTTGCTCAAATAGTCACAACGACACTTGAGCTATTCCCAGAAAAATTGGTGTGATTTTTTTGTTTATAAAGACTATTTTTCAATTTTTTGATGGAAGAAAGTTTTAAAAACTAGCTAAAAATTTACTCTCTATCCTATAGGTGAATGGAACTCCGACTGGTGTCCTGCACTTGCAGCTGCAGATAACAGAGAACGTGGCAGGTTATGGTCCGCACATCTTTGACAACGCTAAGTGTATCTACAATTTTTTAAATGGACCTGTAGTTCTGCAAATTAATTATTAAAATAATATTATTTCAGAAGAAAAAGAGGGATAGAGGTGCGGTGTTTGACCAAAGGCCCAGTGGGCCTATGTATCTCGAATGAATCTTTAGCTAGTGTTGCCTTCTAAAGTCTGAAACCAACATTGACAAGACCAAAGACTAAAGTTTGGCCACTGGTATTAGTAAGGCCGAACACAAAAAATCAGGGTTAGTGATATCAGTAGGCTCGATACTAGTGTTGATTTGTAGTGTCAGACCGTAAGTGGGAACCATCATCATGGCTCTAAAATGATGGACCATAGAGTAAAGAGTTTGTACGTAAAATTGCAAGGAAAAAAATGTGATTTAAATATTGGACAAGTAACATTTCAAAAATAAAGTCTCTGTTGATGTCTACCACACTTTCTTATTGGATCTATACTGAAAAGTAGATCTTTCGTTTCATTTTAGTCAACACTGAAGTAATTGTCGGTGAAACAATTTGATCGCTAGCTTCATTTTTAGATTTTGATTTGTATTTTGTAATAATGGAAGCAATATCTGGCTTTGACCTTGGATTCATATATATGAGATTTGATATGGTGATTGGGAGTTACTAGCCTAAGTGACACGCTCAGCCGCACCTGTAAAATTATAAATAAGTTAAAAGAAAAATTACATGAGTGTTTAAAAGGTAATATGAATTGTTAGAAATAGAAGAAACTTGATAAAACCTGTACGTCTATTTATTTTTTCAAAAAAAATTTACCGAAAGATCAAGAGAATGAGATATTAAATTTGAAAAATGGAACATATTCAAAATAAATATAGTGGGTATTAATTTTTTTTAAAACAATTGAAATAGATTGGAATAAATTGATAGTGTGACTTTAAAAAAGGGAAGAATTTGAACATATTTGATTAAAGAACAAATTTTAAATAGGATTTAGAACAATCTTTTTAAAAATTCAAAACTATAGACATTATTGGAACAATTAATGTTCTTGACTGGAACATTCGAATCATTATGATGGAATGCTTAGGAATTCAAATTCAAATTCAAAAAATTTAAAATTAATCATTTTTAATTTTTTTTGAAATACGTCTTGCTAGATCTTATGTTGTTTGATATTGTAAGGAACTCGATGGTTCAAACAGATTCTAAAATAGAGTTATGATTTAGTTAGAAAATCAAATTGAAAAATAGATATCAAAAGGAATTCTTTTGACGAATGATGCAGTGACACTTGGCAGCACAACATGCGTAAAGACAGATTTAGTCACATTATCTAACCGAACATTGGGAGCCGCAAAAATAAGATCACGAGGGGCTTGGGATTTTATCAAATGACACTATACAAGAAAACCATGGGCATTGCGTGGACATGAAAATAAAACTAAGACCCATTGTAAGGCACTCCTTTGCTTTGGATCAAAGTAGTAGACTGAAAAAAAGAAAAAAAAAACTTTGAACCCTAGTCCCATTCTAAGGAAGCTGCCGCCTCATGTGTTGTTCCAGCTTTAACTACGCCTTTGGCCCATTCAATACATGCACGAGGTCCGCCATGAAAGTCGGATTAGTTTTTGTGAGACGCAATAATTGGGTTGTTTTATTCCACAGATTATTGACAAGAGGACTTAAACTTTGATGGGAGGAGGCCTCACACCTGGCCGGAAGCACTAACCAATTCAGGTGTTGTCAGTTTGCATACAGGAAAATTAACACAAAGTAACAAAAATATTTCACGTGCCTCCATATTGGATAAAGTGTATGGGCACATTATTGTAAACTTCAGTAGTATCAGCTGTGCCTTTTGGTAAAATTGTACAAGACAAACGTGATAGTTAAATAAAATAGAAAACTTAGATGTTTCCATTTTGCACCAATACTCACTACAAAAACATGTCCTTATTATCCTTGAATTGTGGATAAGAGTGCATTTATTCTTTAGTGATTGTGTTTATTTGTAAAACATAATTGATTTAATAAAGTTATTTTTTCTAAAAAAAACAAAATTTCCATTTGTCCTACGGTGCTGCTACCATTTGTAAATTTCCATTTAAAACTCTAATGGTTTGGCTATTGTGGATTTTTAAATGGGCTCAAAATTGTGGATGTTACATCTACCTAATTCAGTCAATATCTCCTTATTATGCGCCGAATTGCATGTCTCTGGAATCTTCATTAAATTAAGCACTAAGCAATTATGATAAAAATATTAATGAATATTCATCTACATATGCCTAGGCTAAGCTAAATCGACTAATTAAATTGCTTGAGTAACGGTCAAACTAAAGCAGATCTTTTTTACTTTGTACCCACCAACTAATTAATTATCAATTGTGTTGTCATGTCAAGGGGCATTTCAAAATGTTAGTGGAAATATATCATTGATAGTGCACAATTATCGTATTTGTCTCCTTTTACACAAAACTGCTACACTGCATCAGACTAATTATATGCGGCATTTGGGTAACTGCGTCTTACTAGACTGGGATCGCTATTACATTCTCTGTTGGCCCTATGCTTGATTACTATTGATTTACTTACAAAGTTTTATCTACGAATATGTTGGTCATATGCGCTTGTATGAGTAGCGTGTTTGCATGCCTGATTAATTAGTGCGTTGGTGTGCGTGCATATGTGAGCAGTCGTTGCCATGTATTTGGCATATATTGCTTTGAAGAAAACATTCAAATAATAAGACATAATTCTTCGATGTGAGTTGTTGGCCTGTAGGGTTGTGGTAGAGATATCCTGCCAATGTGGGTGCAATGATTTTATTTTGAAGGAATATCTGTGGGTGCAACCAATAATTTTTGCCCAAGTATCTTGGTCGGCAAAGGTTGACAATGCCATAGTGCAACGCTGCAAGCCACTCCAAAACAATGATATATCGGCTCAAAACCATCTGCCTTTTTTTTTTCGATATGAACACAATATAGACGTAAATACTCACAAATGCATACAAGTCTTCGTCCCTATGAACACACGCGCACACCCTCTACCCCTATGAGCGCCAACGAGTGACTGAGCCAACTTTTCTTGAGATTCTATAAAGTCATCACAGGTGCCTCGCTGTCGACGAAAATCGCCTGCCACTGAACGAATAATTAACCGTAAATGCAACGCCCGTTTCAAATCTAGAATTTGAACTCGGATGGGTTGGTTTTATCACAAGAAACCTTACCATCTGAGCTAAGCTCAGTTTGCAAAATCATCTGCCTTTTGATAATACGATCTTCAGACATATCGCAAAACCATGATGATTTGGTTACAAGAAGGCTTTCATTCCATAGAAGATAATATATCTTATATCATGGTAATGAATGCTTCAACTTAATTGTATATTGAAAAACTTACATATATTTAAATCTATATATGCAATTTGGTGGTCCAAAAAAATATACTTCTGTAGAAATCTGTAATGAGGCAACTTTATTCACAATCAAAATTATATTAGGGGATAGAGCTCGTAGAAACTCATTATGGACGGGACTTCCACATATCACTACTACAAAGAGCCATAATTAGAGCAGCGGGTTCAATGAGGATGGGTCTCGGCCGATCGATTCTTTCTGATGCTGATCGATCCCTATTATTTCTGGCGGTCTACTGGTCCATTCTAATACTTTTAATATGACCCGTTTCTAAATAGGCCTGACCGCCTGAGATCTTATTAGTATATGTTCTTCGGAATTCCGAGACAGTATGTATTAAAGAAAATTATACTGCATTAAAATTTGGATGATTTGTATGTCACGAACTTTATATATATATAAGGCCCAGGAATTGGATTGCAGCTAGGCTAGTATACAGTACCTTATAAGCAAGTCCGTACATCTTCATTATACATACACACAGAGCCACACACATATACTAGCTAGAATTAAACCTTTTTTTTGTGAAGTAGCTAGAATTAAACTGACGCGCACCGTGATGAAATCTGAACTGAACCTAATTGTTGGTATCACCGCCGCTGCCTCCATTATCGCTGCCATGGCTGCTGTATTGATCTCGAGGGATGGCATGGTGGTTGTCCACAGTGGTTGCACGAGCTGCAACTCCAAGCATGGGTTTCGCACCTCTGGCCTCTCCAGTGTTCATGTTCTCCACCGTCCCTTCTTTGTTATGTATGGCCATACCACCACGAGCAGCAACCAAGGCAAATACAATGATGATAGCAAACAACTTGTTCATCATCACTTCCGGTATCGATCTTCTTCCTGAGGCTTGAAGTTAATGATTACAATATAAAGGAAACAAACAATTTGATCTTGTGGTACATGAAATAAAGATCAACAAGAGTATAAGCAGTAAGAGAGAGGAACCTAGAAATCTCCCCTGCAAGATATCCAAAGTCTGGCCTTCTCTACTGTATACTGTTTCTACAGAGGTATGCTTTGGACAGGGCATGCATGCTTATATAGTGAAAGAAAAGGTAACACTAGTGTAATTTATTTCGATCGTGCAAAAGTTCTCTCCCATCTTTTCTTCTAGCTAAGGCCACAGGAATCCAGAGTGTAAATTGACCGCCAATACGAGAAATCCTCCTTTTTCTACCGTGGCCATTAACTTATATTTTAGTCAATATTGTGAGCACTGTAAAAGATATGCTGGCAGACACGGCCTAGCTAGTCATCATCGAACAAATCGTAAATTAGGCAGAAATCATCCCACACCAACGATAGTATTTCCCACTAAGAAAGTGGTAAAATGCTTTTCACTGCAGCCACTTGATATATTCTATTGACTGGTGGGAAATAACACGGCTCAAACTTTAAGCCGACCATTTATTTGGTCCACTACAGGGCAGCTGCTGGATATATATGTACTTTATTTATTGGTGGAGAATAACATTGCTGAAGCTTTAACCGGGTTGTTTAGGTGTGCCACTAAACTTTTCTCAGTTAGTCGACCTAAGTATATCATAAAAGCAGAAATATTGGCTGTCCAGACCAAATCCATTACTAGCAGTAGCATTTTCGATGCCCGATGCATATTTTCCGTTACACGAGATCAACGGAGGATACTTTACATAGATTTGCTCTGAAATAGGTTCACCGTTAACTAATTAAAAAATTACTGTTTCTTGTATGAGAGAGAGAGAAGGAGATCATCAAATCACTATTGATATTGTTCTAGAACCTGACGATATACATATCAGTGTGCATGAACAAATATGTACGGCACCTTATGTGACCGGGAACTACATGAATAATCTACACAGATACATCTCTTGGAATTCTTATTATACCTCCCTACTTGAGCCGCAATTTGTTAGACCGGGCCCTTTCAGTTTGGTGAGGGTCATTGTCACTGAAAGGCCTTAATTCTTTTAGCTATATAATGCTGAATCCTTCCACTACAGGAAACTGTACAATGAAAACCTCATTAAAGTAGTATATATTTTTTTTTTCAGAAATTCTCATCGAGTATATTCCTTTTTTTTTGCAGAAATTCTCATCGAGTATATTCAGTGGCACACTCCAGCCTTCCAAGCAAAGTAATTGGCATCACTTGAAATTGTGAGGTTAAATTTAATTACATCTTATTCATCACAAAAATGAGACAAACCATGGGTCTCTCCATTGAAGTCGTTAATTACAACAACAAACCTATTTCGAAATTAAACTACATTATTGCCGCAACGACAATAAATTAAGCACAGAGGGAGTATTTTATTCTCCAGATTGGGATATTTGTATCGAATCAATTCAAACATATATTATTTATTGCAAAATTATCCAGGTTTAACTATTTCATTTTCAATACACAAGTACTCTCTCCGGTATAAAAAAAAAGTAGTTTAGAACAATGACACGGTCTCCAAAACATGATTTTGACTTTAATTTTTGATAAAAATATTTATTAAAAAGTGACATATGTATACTTTTATGAAAGTATTTTTCAAGATGAATCTACTCATATGATTTTTATATTTTTAAACATAATAATTTAAAAGTTATCCATGATTTATGTTCCTAATGTTTGACTGAAACCTTGTCCTAAACTGCATTCTTTTTGATACCGGAGGAAGTATTAATCAGTTGCAAATGATCATTAGGCGTGTGAATCATCACAAAAAAAAAAGCTAAAGGCCATCTCGTTTTCCCTAGCATTTCTATTAATTTCCCCTATATATCAAAACTCCTCTCCACTCCTAGGCATATCAAAACACAATCACGTTTTGTTTTGTTGCTGATACAGCAAATCAAATATTAGGCTCATCAATTGTTGAGTCCTTAACAAATGGTGATTGAAATTCTAAAACAAGTTAATATTATATATTTGTCATGGATCGAACGTATACGAAGTTCTGCATGCAAGAAAAAAAAATTGAAGGGAGAGAAATGTTGTAGCATGAATATGTATGTGTATAGATACCAGCGCACATCTGTATGGTTTTGCTGCATAATTAAAATAATATGTAAGTCAGTAATTAGTTCATAGGACAAACTTACCAAAAATTTATCAAAAAAAATATAATCAAGATTTAATCTCTACTAGTTAAGGAAACAAAGATGTACTGCTCAAAACACTCTTATTCGAGTTTCCAGTAGTGATTAATGTACAAATGGAACATCATTATGACCTAATAAACATATACGTGTGATTTCTTCATTCAATATATACTTAAAAGTTATAACATTACAAATATGTTTTACTTGGTTCATCCTTTGTACTACCTTCGTTTTTATTTTGTTGACCTTTTTTACTATAAATTTGTACTATAAAGGGTCAACAAAATAAAAACAGAGGTAGTATACAAATAACACCACTCAGGGATTAACATCACAAGATAGTACCATGTATCAGAAGAACATTTATGCATTTACATGGTGTGTGTATATATATCCTAGCGCGCAAGTTTGCTGCGCACGTATCCTGCAGAAGATATATAGAAGTCTGCTCACGGCTTAGCTTCTTGGCTCCCGATCTCATGGCCATTTCCTGGCATGTTTCCCGGGCTACTCCAACTATCATACTCAGGCCTTGGTATCGCATGGTGGTTGTCGATCGAGGTCCCCTGTGCTGTCCCTGCCTTCACTCCATGTCGAAGTTCATCCGCGCTCACTTGAATGCGAGACGATGACAAGCAGGTGGATGCGTTAACTATAAGTATAGCAAGAAGAAATGAAGGAAGAAGATTCATGCTGAAACAAAGTGAGATCTTGAGAATGAACAATTTGATGTGATTTGATATTGTTTCCAGAGGCTTACTCCCTATATTCCCAGAGGTGTGTTTATTTCTAGGAGGACAAGGTGAGAAGTATATATATAGCTGCGAAAAGCATGACTTTACCATCTTTTTTACCTACAAATTTCCATTTTACTGTCGGCAGTGGTGATCTCTTTCAGTCGTGGATTCTCCACCTGAGTGAGACAGCCAATGGTGGGGTAAGCATTTTATCGATCAAGTTAGTAACTTCCTCAAAATTTCTGTAGCTTTTCGAAATATATTTGGACACAAAATTAATATCCAAAATGCGTGAAAATTATAACTCACGAAGGAAACTACATGCCCTGGCTCATTCGTATTTTCAGGATTATTGCACTATTTATTTCTCCTATTTTTTTTCCTTACATCAAAGCTAGCGTCTTACTCCTTTGTCAGAGCTCCGGAGCTCTGACAAAATCTATTTTTTAGAAGAAGTATCTCTTAGCTTATTCTGTAGAATCATACTAATAGGTTGGCAGCTAAAAAAGGTAGCTTATTCTAATTCTATGAAATGATTCTCTATCCTGATTTTAAAAGTTTATCATAAAAAATTTAAAGAATATCACCTTCAGCTACAGATTCATTTCCCAGTTCTCACTAATAATCATCCTAGAGAAGCTCTTCCAAAACGGCTGATATTGAGTGGGTGTTTGATTTTCTAATCACCATATGAATGCCATATCATCTGTGTCTTTCTTTTACAATAACGAAGTGGCACATGAAATGCATAGTTTCATTTTGGTATTTCAAAATACTTGATTATGTTCTCTTCGATCAGTTCTCTATATATGATGTAATGAAATTAGTCTTGTCTGAAGCTATAGTGTTCTAAAGTTTTAAATGCAATTTCAGGTGACATTATTATCATCTGTTTAGTTTTTGCCATGTCATTAGAAGTTCTTACGTGATAGCTTATGAAAATGAGGTGGCCAATGAGGGTACCTTGATAACTCTTGTTAGAAAATGCATAGAATAAAATAGCTTTTAATTAAAGTAATTTGAATGGCTGGTGTAATAATAGGCGGGAAACCATCACGGCTCAGGTTAGTTTGGCCAAACAGTATGTTTGCAAAACAGGTCAGGAAGGTTTTGGATGGTTCAGACCTAAGTGTTTTGCTACCTTAACATGTTAGTAGGGTGTGTTTGGCTGGGCGAAGCATGTTAGTTTCACACTTGCATCGCTCAGAACGGTGCTAAACACCGGAAAGATCAAATCGTTTCACCGGTGGAACGGTGGTCGTTTGGCGAATTTTAGCTTGGGAGCATGAAATGCCTAACTAAATTGGTGTTTTGCTGCCAAAACGATTCGCTGGAATACATCTCCCGTCGAACTTCGACAAATTTACGAGCAAATTGCCACCGCTGCTTGGCCGGAGCCCAGAGGTCGTTGTTCCGTGGCCGGCCACCGCCACGTCCAACCTGCTGTGCTTTTTCAAATCGAGCTCACAAATGAACTGCCCTCGACCCTTAGATTACTTCTCCCATCTCTATTCCTTTGATTCATCACCGGAGCAACGCCACCCGTACCCTGCTCTCTTTATTTCCTTCTTCTCTGCATCTCTGTTCCATGGGCAAAGATTCTTGATGTGCGGAAGAAGTTGCCGGGTCTAATTGCTAAAAAGAAAAGTTCACGTGAGGAAGAAGTTGCTGGGCCTAGTTGCTGAAAAGAAAAGTTCCTGTGGGCTTTTTTTTGCGACCAAGGGTTCGTGTTGGACTGCCATGGGCTGCTTCTTTTTCCTTGTACACTGATGTGACTTAATTACAGCTGAATATGCATTTTTTTCACAGCAATAAACAGTTTTTGTTATAAAAATAGTGATGAAAATCAAGGGGAAAATGGTCAATTACATAATTTCTTCCTAATTTGATGACTTGAATCGATCTAAACTGCCAAAGGGTTTCTGTTTCTCTGAGAATCTGGAACCAGACCAAGCATTCCTGACTGTTAGGCCTAAGTCGTGACTTATGTTTATGCATGGCGCTGTAGTGTTGGTCTTTGGCCCCAGATTCAATTTAGCCCGACCCAACTGACACTGACAGGAATAGTACTGCAAATTATGGAAAATATTTTCTACAGTAGTAATTAATTAATGCTTAATCAATACATATATTTCACAACATTAATATCATGAAAATTCATATATGCATATTAGAGTACAATTTCATGGATTGATTAATGACTATTATATTTATCGTAGAGTTGACAACCAGAAGACAATGTAATGGGCCAGATCTCATTTTATCTGCAGCCAAACAAATGACAGCCAGCCAGAACACATTTTATTTGCAGCCAGGAAAATGACAGCCAAACATATAGATTTAATAACGTGTGAAATTATTATTTGCATTGAAGGAAATCAAGGCAAGTATTGATTCTGGACCTGTTTTATGCTGGCCTGTTGTATTGTTTAGATGCTATATATAACTACTGCATTAACCTAATCATTCCCTGGAAGGAGCAAATTCACAACCTATAATATTCATCCCTGATACCGTTTGGCCACGATGGCTCTTTGCAAGAAGGGCGCCGGTGTTGTTTTGTTTGCTGCACTTGTGGCAGCCATGGTCCTCTCATCATCATGTCATGGTATCGGCGAGTAATAGACGACTCTTCTCATCCATTCTCTGTTCTTATATATACATATATTGCAATAAAGAAACGTTTGCGCAAAAAAGGACCATCTGATTAATTATTTTAAAATGCTTGACTGAATGAGTGTGTACTTATTGTATTATCTCCTCGTTTCCATTGTGCAGTTGAAACAGCATACTGTTATCCAGATCCACACTGTAGCATCGCGACGTGCCACATTCCATGTCACACAACACCCGTTTGCAAAGAATTCGGAGGCCAGATGAACTGCTGCTGCAATTTAGTACGGAAACCATCCCTGACGATGGAGAATAGTAACAATGCATAAGCAGTGGCTTGATTAGCTTCTGGATGTGACAAATAAATCAGATTCAAATAATCAGGTTTATCAGAAATTAAATAGTTTCGGTGGGCAGCACAAACGACTAGGATTGATTCTATTCGGATGCCTGAACATCTGATATCCGTATTATTCGATGGAATGTCGATATTGATGCTCATATCTTCAAAATCTGTTTTTTCACTTTTTTCTAATCCGATACCAGATCTATATACTGGAAAAAAAAACATAAATTAGTTGGCTTTATTATACGTATATATTGAAGAACAAAATATATGGTAAAAATAAAACAACTATACATAAGACTAGTTATTGATTAATGTAAGTGATTTTTTTATATTATGACAAATAATATGGGTCACGTAAGTGACAAACTATTTAAAAGTTATTTCTGTGGCTCGTGGCATTATATTAATTTTTACACTTCTTCCTAAATTGTGACTCTACATGTCGAAATTAACACCCCCCCAAAAGAAGTAATTATAGCTAATTAGAGAGATAAAGTGTCACGCCCAGATTTAGAGAATGTCACATCCCCAAATTCTAAGTCCTTTGCTCAGATGGAAATGAGCTTATTAGTCATGAATTCAAAAGTATGAATAATTTTTGCTCAACGAGAAAATTTTGGTTAAATGGGCTTTAATTGCAAAAGTTTTTTTCCTTTGAAATTGTCTTTTGAATAACCTTTGGAGAGATTTGTTTTTGCGCCTCAGAACCTTATCAATATTTTTACATGACAATGCAACATGCATTAAAATAGAAGTTTGGAGATTTTATCAGAATTGTTCAAAATGGTTCGACACCTTTCAAAATTCAAAACAATTTCAAATTTGGGGAAAATTCATGATTTTTTAGAAGCCGAATGACCTCTTCACACCAAAACGAAAGTTGCTCCATATTTTATCCTGAGCCACCACAAAAATCCTCAAATGTTTCTGAGCCAGGCAACTTCATATTTTGAGCAAATTCATTTTGCATATTTTTAAAAAAATCCAAAATTCTGAAAAGGGCCCCCGGTGCACCCACGCCACGTGTTCGGCGATAGGCCGCCGATGCCGTCGTCTGCCTGACCGCTGCAGAGGAGGATGCCGCGCTTGACTCATGCTTTTGGCGCGTTGCTGCGGCCCTCTTCTTCGATTCCCTGTCCGCGCCCCGCTCGAGGCTCTGCTGCGCCCTGCTGCTCCTCTACGCTCGCCTGTTCTCGCCGATGCAAAAGCTAAGCACAAGCCGCCACTGCACTGAGTTGCTTTTGCACCATTGTGTCTCCTCACTCCCTCTCTTTTCCCTCTGTGCGACGCGGCTGTCGGCCACCATTGCCGCCGCTCGTCGCCTTCTCGTTGCCAGCCTGAACCGGAGTGCGCTTAACCTTGCAACCTTGCCCATTTCGCTCACCTCGCTCCACTTCAACTCTCAGAGCAAACAATCACACTCGCTCGCTCTTTGCCGCCGGGAACGAAGTCGTCTTCTTCCTCGGTCCAGAGCGGCGCCGCTGTCGTGAATTTTGAAATTCCGGCCAACTCCGTATCGGTCTACACTTGTTCTTGCTCCAGATCATAGCTCTTGCTTGTGCACACCTCCCTGACCTGTTCTTGTCCAGGAATTTCTCTTGAGCACGATGAGTTGAGCTAGCCGTCGTTTCGACCGTCATCGCCGCTGTGAAGAGCTCGTAGTCGAAGTCTTGTCTCCGGCCATCCCCATCGTCTACCACCACCACCAATCGACTCTACGTGTCACGGTGAAGCTTCTTGACCACTCAATTGAGCCTTAGCGCCACTCCTCCGCCGTGTGCCTCGTCGTCTTTGAACTCCTGAACCGCATCTCGCTGCCGGCATGGTTCCGGCCATTGCCGACGGTCATCAACCCCACCTTTAGACTCGCCTTGACCTCATGAGCATGAATCTGGCCCCCTCTGGTCGAGTATCGCCGCCGTTGAGCTCGCGGGCATTCATCTCCCTTGTCCCCTGTTTTTGAATTTTAATTTGAATTTTGTTATTTTTTCTTGAGTTTGTAAAATTCTTCGTAAATCACAGGAAGCTCCAAAAATTATGAGCCAAAATTATTTTGAATCCTTGTTAATAGCTCTAATTTTTTGTGAAAGTGGTTTGTCTTGAAAGTTCATGGAACTTCCTAAATAAATGTATTACTGAAATAGGTTTGTCTCTTTGATATGGCATGCATGTCATCATATGAATTTGCTGTATTTTTATCATGAGAAGTTGCTAAGCATGTATGAATAACTAGATTCTACCATTTAAATTTACTATTTTCTGAAATACATTTTGCATGTCAACTAAAATTGACGATACTAGTTCTAAACCTCATTCAAGTAACATCCAAGTTCATGTATCAAGTTTCATGAATTTATCATGTCTTTTAGCCCCTTTTCTTGATTTTCTAAGTTTAAATCACAGAAAATTGTTAGATTTTTAATAAAATCTTGGAAGCTCATCTTGACCCCTAACCTGTGCCAAACATCTTGCATTGGAAGCTACTTTCGACTAAAAATAATCCCCTGTCGTAACTTTAGTTTGATATTTGTCGGGAAGTCGTTACGACTTTTACGATGAGTTACGATGTTTACCAATATCGTAAACGGGCAACGATAGTCGGTGAGCTCGTCTTCTTGGTAACATGAGTAAAACCTTCAAACTTAGCGTCGTAGTAACCTCTAGCTACCTAGTGAAGACTCTGAATGAGACATGTTTTTGGGATTTTTTCCGAAAATGATGTTCATGTGATACCCGATATCGAAACCGGAGCCCGTAGGCCTCATTTGGGTTGACCTCGGACCCGGCCATGTTATTCTTGATCCGAGCATTTTTTGTTCGTACCACATATCGAATATAATGGTAAGACAAGCTGAGTATCTCACTGCGTACCAACGTTTGATCGATGACTGCACGGTGCATGGAACGAGGGACTCACGTGTGCCTGCTAGGCCATGGTACTCGACACCGTGTGGATTTCCAATTGTGTGGGAACGAGTGTGAAAAAGGTTGATGTGAGTACCCCTATGTAACTTTAGCGGGTTCAATGAGCCGTATGGTCCTCAATCGTGTGGGTATTGTTGGACTCCGCTGCAAGGTGTATAATCGGTTCGAATCGCCGTGGTCTCAATTATGATCAAGCTCAGTGTCTTTTGGATAATATCGTAGAGTTGACACATAACATGATGAGAAATAGATTATGATTGATGGTATACTTGGTGTATGGTTACATGGTACTTATGGTCATGGGTTTAGTAGGTGTTTAAGCCCGCAGAGTCTTTTACTTTATGCTTATTCACATATGCTTAGTTTCAGCTTTAAGCAATCAAGTCTATTCCTATGCCTTACTTACCTTGCTACTACCATATTACATATCCTTAGAGTCGGAAAATAGTCCTCACAACAGGGTAAGTCTTGCGAATACCTTTGTACTCAAAGTTTGTTGCTTAAGTTTTTACAGGTGGGGATGAGTTAGTGTTCGGCTACTTTGTCCCCGCCGATGCCGGTGAGGGTGAGGAGTAGTCCGGACGTTCGTGTGCTCGTGATTTGTGATGTTCATGGGCTAAGCATCGTGATCCTTTCTTGTTTTATTTTTGCCGCCGCTGCAACCGCTCTGTTCCTTAGTATCGCTACATTTTAATTTCAGGACTTATGTATCGAACCTATGGTCTATAATATTACTTTAAAACTAATGTCACCAAACCATTGTGACTGATGTGATGTATCAATTATTGTTTCCCCGACGTGCTTGGATCTTAGGCACTGCTTGAGAAACATGTCGGGGGACTACTGGGTTTACATTCCTTTTTATCGGGTTGTGTACTCGCATACCATTTATGGACGGCGAGTCAATTCAATAAACTTGAATGTGAATTGGACGGTTCGTCACAAAAAAACAACTGAACGCACATCACATATATACCCAGATCGTTTCATTCATACATGTGTCGACTAAAGTGTAAAGTACCATTATTATAGCCAGGTAAACAAAATAATAATTCGTTATTACAGAATAAATATGAGTCTAAAGCAAACATAGCGAAAACAATCGTGATAAGCTAGCGAAGCGAGTCTTCCATCTCCACAGGCGTTGTCCCAGGGTATCGCCAGCCTAGTATGGTGCACCAAGATCGAAGTAGTCCTCATGGTCATGATCATTGTGATCCACCTCATCTCCATTGTCTGAGCAGGAATTTATCGAAACAAGAAAAACGGAGAAATAGAAAGCATGAGTACATGGAGTAATGACATGCAGGCTGTTATGAAGTAAAAGCTCAACTCATTGTTTACTGCACTATTGCCACCCTAAACATGACTCAACACTAGCAGAAACGTTACTAATTATAATGTCTCCAACTCCAACAAGATCAGCAAGGATGACACAAGCTCATCGGGTTACCAATCCGACTATGGACTCACCAGGGTTCCACCACCTGGCTACCAAACCAACCAACCTATGTCCCGCTAGTCACGAATAAGTCTAGGCCGCTCTTGACCGTGAGCACGACTTTCATGACAGTTATACACTCTCGAGCGGTAGCACACATTCCCCATTTGTCAGTGATTCCCATTACGCTCCACACTTCCATGTTGTGTAGCAAAGGTCACACTAACGGTCCTTAAGTGTCATATTTGACCGTCAAATCTCTGTATAAATAATAAAAAAGAATACACTAAAATTAGGAATAGGTTTATTACTAACCAAGTTCCACAAGTTTTGGTGAATATTTGTATGCAGGTAATTTATCCAGAATTATTGAGAGAAAAACATAAGAAAAGTATTATCCAATGAGGCATAAAAGGATCCATGGGCTATTCCACATACAAAATCTGCACAAATACCAAAGCCACCACGGAGAAGGGATTAAAACCCACTCAGGAGAAGCCCGAAAGAAGCCAGGCTTGAGTGGGGCCCACCATAGATCGGCCGACCTAGGGGGTCGCCGACCTGCCAGTGGGGCCACTCAGGGCAAACTTTGGTAGACAAGTTCCAACCGACGTACCAAAGGCGGTGCTGACCAGGCTTGGAAGTTACCGACTCCATGTAGCCGGAAAAGAGAGAGGGTGGGAAGGAAACTCACCCCCCAAGGCACCTCCACCTATAAATAGGACCCCTCTCCTCACTCTCTAGCATCAACTCTTCACTCCACTTTTACACTTGTGCTGCTGCATTAGAGGCTTAGGCTCTTAGGCTCTCTAGTCCTTTGAGTTTTAGAAAGGAAGAGAGCGAGGCGGAGGTTCTCCAAGGGAAGCATAGGATCCTCCACTAAGTCGAGTCAGAGTGGTGGCCTATCATCAGTCTGCTTCGCACTTGTACCTCGACAAATGCTTTATTTAATAAAGTAAGTATTCGTGCAAACTTTATGAGTATATTGTCTTAGTCTGGTAACTAGTGTTTATTCTTTGCTTTCTGGTTCATAGTATACTACTTAGTATATGCTTTAACTTAATTATGGGCTAGATCCCTGCGTTAAGGTTTTTTTTTTAGTAATAGTTTGTGTAGACATGGTGTCTAGATAGAATATAGCCTGTGAGTAGTGTGTATCCCACAGGGCTAAAGGTAGGCGGCTTGAAGTGACAGACTTATCCGTCCTTTGTAATCCTCGACGTCCAGATACATAAGTAGGCCTTATAGTTACTGGAGTCTTTTTCCTAGATTGAAAGTAAACCGGAGGTCGAAGTAAGCGAGGATAGAATAAACCTTCTTACTTAGATTAAGATTTATCTCTAGGTTGTCTCTCTATCCTTTGCTCACTTTTTAGTGAGGTCGTTCCCTGGACTTGACTAGTAGTTAGCCTACACACGTTCCCTGTGGAAATTATGATATCTTGGAATACTTTAGGGTGAACTGCTACGGCGGTACTCCGTGCGCTTGCGGATTTATCTGTGATCGTAAGAAATACCAACAAAAGCCTTTCAACAGTGCCCTCTACCCTGCAGACACCCGCTAAGGTTTCGCTATCACAGGGGAGTCTATTTTACATCCACCATGTAGCCCCTACTTGCGCCACACAACATCCAAATGGTGGTACAGTAAATAAAGGAACCTCCATTTAATTAGCTAAGCCGTGCTCATTTAAGCCTCGTGGTTGTGCTGTTGAGTCAGGTTACATGCTCCATGAATCGGTTCCTAGAATCTGAAACATACACTAGCACAAACCAAAGTCTCAC
The DNA here is from genome assembly GCA_001182835.1 of Oropetium thomaeum. Classification (NCBI taxonomy): domain Eukaryota; kingdom Viridiplantae; phylum Streptophyta; class Magnoliopsida; order Poales; family Poaceae; genus Oropetium; species Oropetium thomaeum. The sequence continues at coordinate 888,472 of LFJQ01000009.1, read as the reverse complement.
GCACAATAGCACCATACCAAACAAACCCGTCTATCTAGATTCCTAATCTCCATGTTGCTAAACACATCCACCCCATGAATTAGTTCACAATGGTCAAGATTATTATATCAGAACCCCCAAAACCATCCATACAGTGTTAGCGTGTCTACCCTTACAGCCCAAGAACTCCAACAACGGCAACAAGGAATATTGAGGAAAATAATAGAAAACCATAACATGGAATTCAAATTTAGACCAGCGTGCATGAAAGTTTACTAATATCCTTAAATAGGAACAACATGGCCAAGGGCACTTGCCTTCCAAGACCCCCACACTTAGCCCTTTACTCGTCCTCGAGTAAAGGTTAAGGACTAAGATCAACATGACTTTCTATGGTATGCTAGTGGTAGGAGTTATCTCTACTCCTATAATGCACCAGTTCCATCGTTTTTCACTCATCTCCCTAAAAAGAATCCTACCATCCTAATAATATCCCAACAATTACGATGCTAATGTTACTTTAACCCCAATCCAACTTCTCACCTGTGTTTTCGCTACTAACAAAGTCACATTTACTCAAATCCAATGACTACTAATTTCTGGATCTTCCATTATACAATTTTACAAATCCCCTGTCCTATCAAATCTCGGCATCAGGTGTCCTCCACCATCTAAAATCTCCGCGCCCTTCACGACCTCAGATAGAACTTTCCACTGCCGCCTCCTCCTTCATCGGAATCCATACGAGCTCGCCAGCCCGGGCTGCCAGGAGCTCGACAGCTTGCCAGGTCGCCAGCCGCACGACCGCCAGGAGCTTGCGCCACCGTCCCGTCGCCCCCTACCGCGCACCCGTGATGCCGTCGGGGACCCAGGACATCGCCGCCACGCCATCGGGGATCGAGGACGCATCCTCCACGGCGCTGAGACACCGCTCGGAGGCCTCCAAGACGTCGGGATCCAGCTGTGTTGCTATGCCCCCTCCGTGGCCGCCGCAACGCCTCCACGCCCCCTTCGCACAGCCGGGAGTCCTACGTGCCGCCGAGACGCCGCCAGGAAGGCCTCCAACGGCCACCGCGACACCTACATGCCGTCGGGATCGAGCACTTTGCGACACCCCGCCGACTCCACTAGTTTCCAGTCTTCACACCACTGCCGTAGCACGTCGTCATCGCTGTGTCTGCAGCTCCAGTCAGGCGGCGCTAGGATTGACACCCTTTGTAGTCCGACACTACGCCGCCCGCCGACGGCCACCACACCGTGGCTGCCTCAATCCTCATCAGGAGCCCGGTAAGCGTGGTCATTAATTGAGCATGTGATTGGCATTACCTTTTGATGATGATCGATGCATCATGCAAGAAAATTCTTAAAGTATATCATGCACGTAGACAAAATCTTTTGGTTAGGATTAATAATGGTAGGCAATTAGGCTGGTATAAGCACAGTCATTAATTGAATGGATGAGTTCAGCTGGTTCATCATGCTCAATTAGTATCTTGTTTAGAGTTGAATCGATTAGTATTCTGGTTCATCATGCTAAATTTTTGGTCTAAAAATTGTATGAATTAGTATTTTTAGTTCATCTGTTGAATTTTTAATAGTTAACAGTATGATTTGTTTAAAATTGTTTCAAACAATTGTTAATCATTAGTAATTGAGTTGCTCAGTTCAAACCTCTTGGTTAACAATTATTTGACCTCTCTGTATAGGGTAATAAATACTTGCTACAAACATTAGTATCTGAATTTCTTGCGTTGACAAAACGCAGCGTAGTAAGAGGATAGATCTTTACTACCTTTCCAACACTGCTAATTGAACCAAATCCTTGTTTCTATTTTTTTTTCATTGTTAATTATGGAATATACTGATAGGTATGTCTACCCTCATGGGTGGAAACTTATTAATGGAGGCCACCAGCTCATAACAATGATCATGGCGGCAATGGAAGAAAATGGCCTGTCTAGCAGGAATCAAAACGTTGACAACAAGATCGGTACTGCTAGCGAAGACTGCAATTACTTTGCGACGATGAACCGGACCACCTCAATTAGAGTGCTCTATCTTTAGTATATCCCATCTAAAAATTGAGCTCATACCCACTTCCATTTGATTGTTGATATCTTAAAAAAAAGATCATTGGATTAATAATTTATGCTATAAAATAAAATTAATTTATTCTCAGTCATGACATTGGGGTAATAATTGGACTTTTTGTTAGTGCAGTTTATTCTGGTACGATGTATCTAAGAGCCCTTGTGACATCATTTTTGTTTCTTGTATAGGTCAGACCATCCTATCCAAAGCTTTAGAACAGGATTTAAGCTCCTTCCCTTAAAGATAGAACGAGCAATGTGGAATTTTCAGCATCAGACTGTAACATAAAGATATCTAAACATTGAGCTTTTTTGTTCTGGTTCCTTGCAGGGTGGTAGATGAAGCTCCACTCTCATGTGGCAATGCTTTCTACACGGATTTCATATTCAACTCTATAAGTTTCGTGTGCTGTCATCTATCTACTCACTCTAATAGCGTGTCGTATTCTCAGAATGCTTGATCCTTCTTTCTTAAAAACAGTTCATATATTTAATAATGTATTTGCCTCTCCAACACTAAATGGGCTTGGCAAGTGTCCGCAACCTATGCTGGTATCATGGTATGCTACTATGCCTAGCATCAGTTAGCCTCTTGCTATTTTGTCCCGCCCAGTTTTATTTTTGGTTCAGCACAGTTCCATTTGTGAATTAATATGAGGTTTTATGCAATTTTCTCCTTCTCTATTAATTAGGTTTGGCATTTATGTCCTCTCTTCTCACCATTACTTTTGGACCACCTTATGTTCTGCTGTCCTTTTGGTCTATGATAATATTCATTGTTGAAATAAAAGGACTGGATGGAGTCAACATAAAGGTATGTTTCATTTCTCAGGTAAACATCTGTGTTTGCATAGATATCTTCACTAAGACACATTCCTTCACATTTGGTAGGTAAATTTGTGTAATCATGCTAGATGATACCATCACTTGGACATACTACTGATGCTTTAAAGTTTTGGCTAGTAATATAAAAGGATGAAAGAGCCATTAAAATAAAAAATTGATGTCGCTCTAAATGAGAATATGCATGACGGATTTACTTACTTTTTATGTTGCAGGGATTTACATTTTTTTGTCACTAAGTACTTATTTCTATTATGATTGAGGTGTTGTTGGTTCTTTAATAATTATTGCAGATGAGCTTTTACAATTGGTTACCTTCATTCTTTGTATTTGCTCTATTATGGTCCTACCTTTGTTGTCTATCACAACTTTACAAAACCAGTAGAAAAACATCATATTTAAAGTGGCCACGTAGCATATTTGTTGCTGATAGTGATATAGTGAAGCCTCCAGATGTAATAACAACGGTGTTTTCGTGGTTAAATCTATCTATATAAATGGCTGCATAATAGTCTACCTAAATAATGGGAAACAAAAAACACCACTTAAAATAAATGCTTTTGTATGGTTGCTTAAGCAGAATGCTCTGCTCAGGAGAAATAATATGGTGAGAATAAGATGGAAATGTCAAAACATATATGATTTTGTACGTAGGAAGGGTCAACTAACCATCATTTCTTTTTTACCTTGTTATCATAGGGCCTGACTGTTCTCCAAGTTCAGTTCATCAATTCTATATCTAGATCGAAAAGTTCTTGCGAAATGGTCAAATTCTTTGTATTTGCAATTTACCTGCCATATCAAGCTTATCTGTTCCTAAAACATTGGATAAGAGTTCTAAGCACCTCTTAAAGGAAGACCTCATTTGAGGTGTGGAAGGTCTGCTGACAACTATTGAAGCGGTGGACCAGCATCATAAGTTTGATTGAAACCATCAATCAGAGGCTATTGTTACAATATCAGACCCAATACAAAACAGAAGGCGAAGATGAGGAGACTAACCTCGTGTAACGAAGCGATCTAGTTAGAGTGGTTCTTTGTCCTAAATTATGCTATATATTATCTATCATATTCAGTTTTATTCTGAACATTTTAGAATGTCTCTGTTATCCCCCTTATTCCCACCAATTCTTGTATTGTAGGCTAGCCTATCTTTTTAGAGATTTTTTTTTCTCTTGCATTCTAAATGTTAGATAGGTCAATGTTTAGTTTTTTTCCTCTTGCATTCTAAAAATTACACGCAATAGATATCATTATGAATCTTATTATATTGGATTATTATATTGTTTTCTTAACACTAGAATGAGCGTTATAATGTAATTCGGATGTGTTGGGCTCTAGGGCTTGCTTGCAGGGCTCTTTGAAAGCAGTTGAAATCACTGTCGTAAAAGTAATTTTGTTGTCAGTATTTTAATAGGTTGGCCCTAGGGGAGTTACTGTCCATCCCGCCGATTCCGAGTATTTTAATTGGGCCTTCAGACACCAAGGTCCTATCGTCTCTGGCACACACTGCCAATACTCTCAAAAACACGGGCCACTGCCCACACACACACTTCGAGGAGGTAAAACAGAGAGACTAATTGTTGTAAGCTCAAGACCACAGCGTGTCATGCGGTGACAACGGTTATCCGGATATACACTCTGCAGAGGTTGCACACTTTACCCACAGGCTATGCACTCTTTGCAAGGGAGTGACATAACGCTCAACCATCTTCTCCGAGTGTCTCCGCAATTCCACCTCAGGACGCACCTAGGGCTTAACATAAGCCCGTCCGAGCCACATGAGGCCTTTTTAACGGACATTTACTTCTTCGACTCAGTCTCCTGGTCTCCTGTTGCCACCTACCAGCCTATAGGCGGCTGATGCGGTAGACACCAAGAAGGTAGGAGGAGTCCTGCCCATCAGGTTCTATGGTTGTACGAAGATCACCAGGCTGAGGTCCAACAAACCAATCCTCATGTTGCGGCTAGGGTGAGCGCCATCATTCCACGACAAGTGGACTATACCGAAGATTACACTGCTATCACAATCACCTTTGCCTCGCCCTCAGCCAATAACCACCACTTCACTTAATCACTATGTTGCTATCACCCATCCCACTTTTAAAACACCACCAAACACATGTTACCTGTTTTCGCAAAAGCATGGGTTATGGTGCGGCAATGTTACCATAACAGGTCATTGCAAGGGTCCTAAGCAATTCTAATATTAAGGCAATTCCATTCATTAAAAGATTAATGATGGAGAAACCTATTGTAACACCCCGGAATTTAAAATAACTCCGGAGCGTCACTAAGAACTCAAAATGCTACTAACAATCACAAATAATTTTTGACATCATCTCCTTTGTATTTCTAAGCATCGCGGAAGCAAACAAATAATAATTTATAGATAGGAATCATAATGTCAAAGAATAAACATCCTATAGCCTAATACTAGTTTCATCCTAATCAAATAAACTTAACATTCATGACACACTTAAGGAACCATGACAAAACTTTAAATGACTCAAGCATGACTACTAAATAAAAAATGGTATATCACGTGTAAGTCCTTTGATGAAGCCGTGTGAGGTGTGACGCTACTTCCCAAAACCCAAGCAAACATCAAGTACCTGAAAGGGGAAAACAAGCGTATGAGGTTTTAGAAAAACCTCAGCAAGCAAATTGCTTTAACAGGCTATTTAAATTACATTAAATTAAACATCAATTTAAGATAGTCATGATAATAGCGGAAGAAAATAAGATATATATCTTCAAAGAGGAATTTAGAAGTTGTAATAACAAGATGAATCATACTTCAGAGATAGAATGCAATGATGCAATGCAATATAATGAATGCAATGCAATGCATGTCTTCACTTCAACCCTCTAATCCCAACAAAGGAAGAGAAGGAGGCAACCACATTGCTATAAATCAACGTGCACTGTTGTACCGGTACTTACCGCACATATTCAGCTACGGTATCTTCATATGCATCTCAAAGGAGAGTGCAAAATGCAAACATATTGCAATGAATGAATTTCATATGAATTCAACTTCAATACAATCGAATGGCATAATAAAGAATGATATACTTCAGGATAGAACAATAAACTCATTTAAACAATTATCTGGCTAGTGTGAAGAATTAAATTATATGGAGGTAATGAAAATAACGAGTTAAAGCGGTAGACCATGGCGCTACATTTACTTGCCTTCTCCAATGGACAAGCAGAAAAAAACTACGAAGCTGGAGGCGCACCACCTGATCATAAGACAATTCTTAGCTTAAAACAACAATACACACATAGGAAAACAACTAATAAACCGCTTCTAACATCCTGCAGCCCCAAGCAATGCTGCTACACAATTTCATAAATACAAAACTATAAAAGATACCCTATAGAAAAACATGTCTAAAAGCATTTACATCTAATCATCTACAAGTTTTCTATTGAACGCAAGATCAAATTCTCAAATCTGCTGGGCCAAAACTAGCTGACCAGATAAATACCGAAAACTGACATCATGGTCAAACAGCACGCTTCAACCATTCTTAACTCCTTAACCGTCTGACAAAAAACGGAGTGTAAATACTCCTTGGAAAGATTGAAAGACGTACTACAAAAACTTCCAGAAGGTCCTGAATTAAATCTGCCTCAAAGAGCTTCTAATCTGAGAGCCAAAAGTGCAAAACGAAACTGGACAGGTAACTGAACCTGTACACTGTCCAAAACGACAGCAATATTCAGATTGCTGTAACTTTCAAACCACAAAAGCTATGAGGGTGATCTTGGTGTCTAAAGAAAGGTATTGAAACCCTCTACAACTTTGTCCATAGTGGTAAAAATTATTGAGGTCACTAAGATGTCCAAAAACTAAAATTACAGAAACTGCCTTAACTGTCGAAACTGAAACGCAACATTTTCGACAGTAAGATTCAGATCACCATAACTCCTTCGATTCAAAACGAAAAAACATGAACCTAGACTTTCTGAAAAATTTTTGACGAGGTCTACAACTTTCGTTGTTACCAAATTTTCAGATTCGAATCATAAAATTCTCAAAATTAGGTCGAAGTTGCTGCTGTATAGAAACGAGAATCTGATTTGCGGCTGCACCACAGCAGTCACGAACTTGCAAAAGGACCTGCGGTGCTTAGGCTAAAAGAAACGGGTAAACTCTGAAATCAATACCTCGGGTGGTGGATTTTTAGAGGTGCTGCGCCTCTTGCCTTGTCTTGACCTCTCCCCTTTAAACTGCAGTGAGCAAAACAGGACCAAAGGAATAAGAGGGAGGAGGAGAACCCATTTTAGCCCTAGAAGATGGAAATCGACCTTAGAGATTAATCCTCCCTGGCCTACACGTCGCTTCCCCTGTCTAGAACGAGCAGGGTAGCGCCGCGTCTGGTTTTTTTACGATGAAGGAAGGAGGGCTTGGTTGAAGGAGGTAACGTAGAAGAATAGGGTTCGGTTTGTGGGCTAGGCTGAAAGCATTTTGTTTTTTTTTTTCCTTTTTAATTTGGTAAATCCGGGCATTACACCTATGGTTATCAAGAACAGGATTATCAACGGATATTCAAGGAGGTCATGATATAATGTCTAAGTATTGACATAACATCATCATAATAATTCAAGTTGGATCATAACTACTCAATCAGTAAAGTAATAAAATATCATGTATTATAATTTAAAAAAGGTCAATAGGTGTGATTGCAAAACATGGGATAAATATAGTAAAGGAAGTTAGGGCTTTCCTGGCAAGTCTCTTTCCTAATTATTCTTTAAAGAATGAGTCTTCAATCTCTGTCTCTAAGTTCTGGATCTTCATGCTTGTCCTCGAACTCCGTGTCTTGACGATAGTCTTCAAAATCCACATAATCTATCATCATGTTGAGGGTCAATATCAGAGGTGGTTAATCTTAATGACCCTCAATCTTAACAACATGATCAAGGCATAAGCAATCCCCGCCTTGGCCAACCTCCACATCGTACGGACACACAACAGACCGTGCCAATAGGCGACCCCCGCCTCGCCCGACCCCTTCATGGGGGGGGGGGGGGGGTTTCGGATCCCCCCATGTACGGGCAGCACGCTCGACCCATCCTTCGCCGGGGTCAAGCGAACGCGTCTTCGCCTCGTCCGACCCCGGGGTCGGGCGAATCGCTTATCGCACCACGAGTAGGCGGGACGGTGACGGTTGGGAAATAAATGCCTGACACACCCACGCTCGCTAACAGGTAGAGCCGTCGAACGCTCAGGCAAGTGGGCGTTAAATGCACACGACGTACACCGTCCATGGGATGGGCGCTGCTGCTACAGAACCTGTCAGGGACTCATCGCCCCCTCGCGACGGGACGTCCCGAGCGACGGCCATGACTACGGCGTCACCACGCCAATGCCTACAGCGGCTTTTATCCATACGGACAGGACACCGACGATTCACGACACTCGCCACATCGTGGAGTAGGAACGACACTGCCACACCGAAGGCGTCATCCGCCGTGGCACAGCCCCACTTGGGCATACGGCCATGACCTGCCCCGCGGAACCGGACCTCCCTTCTTCGTAGTATAAAAGGAGGAGGAAGCCGGAGACAGGGGGACAGGCTGACTGGTTTACGGGCTGGCACGCTTAGAAGACTCACTAGCCCACTCTAGTCTAAGTCAGAAAATACACGCACAAGAACCCTTAGATACTTGGGAAACTTTCCCTTTCTCGCCCTCTTGTAACCCCCATTACAAGCTTTGTCGCGAGTAACACGAGCAGCTCGGAAACTGGACGTAGGGCATCATTGTCTGAACCAGTATAACCCTTATGTCCTCTTGCGAACCATCGAGACCCCAAAACGCATACCTCACGATAAATTCACTAAGTTAGTATAACGAACATCGAGACATCACAATCTATCTCAAAAGAAATTCGAAATGGAATAATACAACCAAATATAAAGTCCAAATAAAGTCCCAAATGATTCCAATTAAGATCCAATAGAACTTCAGATAGAATAAAGGATAAATCATTTCTGATTAAAAGATATAATTTAGAAATATTTTGGCGAAAGAATCATTAAATTTGGAGTTAAAACGATTAAGTTATAAGCTTAAAAGGTTCAATCAATTTTAGAAAGTTTTTCTAGTTATTTAATAATTTTATAAAAATACTATTTACTAATACTAATCACTAAAGATTAAGATCTATTGACTTATTTTATAAAAACATGATTTATTAACACTAATCATAATCTCATAAAAAATTCCTAATCATGCGATTATTTTGAAGAAAGATTATTAATTCTATTTTTAGAAAAGATTAGTATTAGTTATATTTTCAGAAAAGATTTCTAGTTACATTAGTATTAGTTATATAAGTTGTATTAAAAAGGATAAATAATTTAAAAAGGGAGGTAGCAGCTTCACAGGTAGAAAACAAATCGTAACATGAAGATACGCACTAACAGCGGCAGCTACCTGCAGCGGTGACGCCATGGCTGCACTAGCGAAGCTCCTGGAGGTGCACGCATGCTACTGAACAATCTGCTACAGAAGTCAATTGTAAACCATACACACGATCAGGGCTGGTTGATGTGCTCACCTAGCTAGCGTCTTCGCAGGATCAGATCGCGGCCCGAGGATGGCTGTGGAGATTGATGGTAACTCTGCGGCGTCTTCCGTCGTGATGTTGGTGCGCGTTGACCTGCGATGCCAAAGCCGGGATTAGTGATGAAAACGGCTCCAGAGGTAATGCGCAACGACGTGCGGCGACCTGCACTCACCGTCTTCGCGTGTGCTCCCGTTCGTCTTGCGTTGCGAGAAGGCGGCGGCGGCGGAACAATCTGAGGGCTGGAACTCTGTTGACACTAACTGACTATTAGGTTTAAGCTTATATAGGTCTCTTTGGCGATGAACTTTATTTGGACGGCTGGTTCTCGTTGGATGGCGCTGCAATAACGTGTACCGTGAGTTCTGTTAGGATTTGGTTCCTCGGCCTCACGTAAAGTATGGGGACTCGGTCCAACGAGTTACTACCGGTTTGCCAAAAAAAATTTTATCCACACAAATGCAGCAAAAAATATGATGCAAATTCATCATCCAAAATAAATTTTAATTAAAGAAAACTAAAGCTTTATTTATTTTTCAAATGTTTTGACGTTGTGTAAAATTCCGGGTGTTACATAAAGTAGTTTTGTGTTGGTTTTATCGGCCCTTCAAGTTTTTGTAGGGCGTGCGGCAGAGAATATCAAAAATTTTGCTAATAGAAAGATAAATTTTGAGTACACTGGGTTCCAAACCAGAATCTGCTTTCTAAATAGAAAAATAAATTTCGAATACTCTGGTATCCAAACCAGACTCTGCTTTCTAAATTCAAATGTGATTCCATGAAAACTTTGCTAGAAAGCCGTAACTCCTTTGGATGGTCATGTTGGAGACATTTTATATATACTTTGTCGCCATAATAGTGCTGGTGGGTACTCCTTCACCGCTGGTGCAAAGGCTAAAACGACGGTTACATTATCTAACAAGCAGGGCCTTAGTAAAATGGAAAAAACTTATGTGGTGGCCTGCTCCGTACTACTGTCGCTGGAGCACCCCTCAGTTATCTAACGCGTGTCCCACGCCCGCATGCCATGCCGTGTCGGCTCCAGGACGCGCGCCCCGCAGCGCAGCTACGGCTTCAGTAATCACCTTGTGCGAGCCGTTAGCTAGATAATGCTTGCAGCTCATATCAACAAGCTGGTGGGCCTGATCCAGGTCTCTAACTTTACATGCGCTGGTCTATGCTCATAGTCACATGTACGTGGGTAATGTTACAGTATAAGTGGTTCGTTTCGACAGGCCACGTGAACCGAATAGAGTGCGTGCATAGTAAAAGAATCATATTTTTCTATATTTTAAAATAGATGATTTATGAAAAAAAAATCTCATTCTTAAACTGAGGTTGTTATCAGTTGACAACATAAAAACAACAGAACATGAGGACTTTTAATATTATGAAATAGAAAACTAAAGGTATTAAGTGCTCTTGTAACAAATGAATGTCTAATCTTTAGATATTTGATCAGCTTCTGATGCAACAAAATCTAGTGGTCTAGCAACCGACAACTTTGTGGCATCTTAAACTAAGATTGTTATCAGTTGCCAATATAAAAAGAACAGAACATGAGGACTTTTAATGTTCTGAAATAGAAAACTAAAGGTATTAAGTGCTCTTGTAACAATTGAATGTCTAATCCTTAGATATTTGATCAGCTTCTGATGCAACAAAATCTAGTAGTCTAACAACCGGCAACTTTGTGGCATCTTCATCAAGTGCAAGCAACAGATTCATATATCCACGTAGGACAAAAGGAGCAGGAGCAGCCATCGTTGTTGACGAGCTAGGATAGTTGCTCACATGAAAATCTCCCTATAATAAGGAAAATTTAAAAGAAGTCAGTATATAAAATTGAATTGTAAAAGACCAATAATTATGACGTAATGCCTTACAATGAATGGATCAAACTCATCTGGAACGTTTGTATTCGTTGGTATCGTAGTCGTTGATGGGTTATCTCCTACGAATATACATGTATAAAGTATTAAAATTTGAAGAGAAATGAAATAATTTGAACGTCACATACCTTCTCTAGTAGCAGACTTGGCATTGCTCTTTCTTTTCTTCTCAAGTATATTTTTGGATCTTTTCGATTTTGGCCCTTTAAGTATTGGAGGCACTCTGATAGTAACTTTTCCTGTCAATGTGTCATCATCATCTATGGTAGAACAATGAATATTGGTACTAGATATGTTATTGGGCTTCTGAGATATTGATGAATCCACCTCCAAAGCTAATTTATCTATAGTTTTTTCAAAGTAATCAAGAATCTCCTTTGAATCCCGAGCTTTCAGTGCAACAGATGTTGACTTCCGAGATATACGAGCAGCTTGGGTCTTCAAACTTTCACCTTCGCCTACTTTTCTCTGAGTAAAACTCTATTTATGGATACTTGGTCCATCTGCTTAGTATGTATTGAGAAGGCAAGATGAAACATTCATTTATATTGTATATTCGAAGAGCGTGCTTACACAATATACCTATATGAGAGAAATAAAACAATATAAAAATACAATAAATATAGGTGGACGTACGGAAAAATGAATGAACTAACAAGATAGAAAGGGCTGTATTTTTTTAACGTACCCACAATATAAAACTTATTGCATCAACAAGTAATACGCATATCCTTCTGAGTTAAAGACAACAATTGTCTCGTCCTAAATTTTACTAGGCATAACTTTGTACGTCATAATCGTCCCTTGCGTTTGCATCAGGTTGTACGCGAAAGAAAATTGTTTTGTAAATTGTTCTTCAAAATCCGAATGAATCCTGTATGTATAAGTTGTGGCTGCTGTCATTAGCATAGGTAAATTTTTGACACAAGTAATGGTATCAGTGTGACGTGACTTATAATCTGCATCCAATTCATTTTGGGAGACTAGCATAGACTTTTTCACATACTTCTATGAGTTCTGAAAGACATAGTTTCCTGCGAAACCTTTTCTTAAATACATTGTTCATACCTTCACTCCTTTGTGTAGAGGTCATGTCGGTAGTAAAAGAGTCAGGGAACACAGCAGCCCACTTATTCCGATTAGCTTAGAAGTTTTGCAGCCAAATATTGTCCTGAAGTTTATAGTCCTCCAACAATTTATTCCATAGATCGGTGAAGTAATCGATCGATCATTCCTCATAGATACAATTCTTAAATCTGGAGAGGAATGTAGGATCCTTACCAATAACATGACCTAGATGTTTAGCTGCATTTTGAAAGATGGAAGCTATAGGACACCCTCACTACCCAATACGGAAGCTATACCCCCAACGAGATCATGCCCAAAACATCGAAATGGGGATTGGAAATCCCTCTCTCAAAATGGGGTTTTACAAGAATTCTAAGTGACTGTGGGAAATTTGTGACAACCACCAGCGCCTATGTGAGTTTGCATGGAACCATATCATCACCTAATGATAGCTGACAAACGACCCGAAAACCTCAGCACAAAGCTATCCAAGAATTCCACAAATAGTGGCTGGAAAATTGGGGTTTGGGGTTCGAACTTTTACAGGGAATAGTTGGGGTTCAAGCAATGGTATGAATAAGTTGCAAGGCTAGATAGGAAGACAGATGGATTGATACTCCCACCGTTCTTGTATTCATTAGGACACAGCGTGCCTACTAGCTTATTTTTAGTTCAAAGCTCTTGTCTGAAAGAGCAAAAATTTCTGATTGAGTAGTACGTCCTAGATAAATAGATAGTGTAGTAGATAATACAAGATATATCTATCTATCTAATAGTAGATGTCCACGAAACTGGATATTGTCATATTTATCAGTTAATTGAGCTATCAACACATAATAGTATTATAATGTATATTGGTAGAGAGAGAGAGAGAGTTGAAGTATAGGATAGCGCAGCGTAGGAACCAGACTATGGCTTATTTATTCTTGATGAAATGGTCAGGATAGATATCAAAACTTTGCACTCAGATATCTAGTTGGAGATGCAAGGAACTGCATACTAATCAGTGGTCCTGCTTCTATTTATATAAGGAACAGCTATAGAAAGCTAGCTAGCTAGCTATTCACAGCAAGCAGCGTGCACTCGATGGCTACCGCTACTCTGTTGGTTGCTCTCCTAGTTGTGTCCTGTCTTCTATCATCCACCTCTGCAGGTACAAGCGAGTGTATCTCAATTGTTACCCGTCCCTGCACACTGAAACACATATCAATCTTCAGATTCATTAATTAATTAGTTACTATCTCCATTTTCGAAATATAGTGTTGTTAGGACAAAAGTTGTAGTTTGAAATGAACTAGGACGATTCTCCTAAACGACAATATTTTAAAACGGAAAGAGTAGTTATTTCAATAGACTATATATATAGGGCTGTGATACAGCACAGCCGACATGTTTTCGCAAGTTGATGGTGCATCCGCATTGCTTGTCTGCAGAACAAAATAAAGAGGAGTGCAACGTCATATCATATGAGTGCCAGGACCTAACACATTATCATCTGTGCCAAGATTCATGCAGAGACAAGGCCTGGTCTGAGGGCAGTTCGTCCTACAAAACAACATGCTATGGTATTAGCCACATTTCGTCCAGGTGCTGCTGCACGTTAGATCCGCAATCTGTACCCTTAGATCATGATGGATAAATAAATTGCATGCAGTCGTATGCATTGGAGATCTCAGCCCCTATATATGGCTATGAGGCAATCCACCAGTGATGATCTACTAATATCATATGAATAAAGAGATACACTTCTTGCTGTCTTTGTTACCCACCTTGTAATTATCTGATGCATCATATGCATCACGCCAGGCGTGCTATCTCATCTCTCCGTCTAATAAATGTTGTAAAGAAAATCTCCATCTAATCTATATATTTTTTATAGATATAATAACCCACTAACTCTAATTCTCTCAACTCTCATGCTGTTACATCACCCCAATTCTTTGGTCCGTTGGATCATGCCATACAACACATCCTGACCATGTATTGTAACAGTTTCAGTCGCTTTGTAGTAAAGACCATGAATGCTATGAGAAAAAGTGAAAAAGCTGTGCTGCGCTGCATAAACTCCCACCACCACCTAGCTATCAAATAGTTATTCTGCAATAATTGCCCATGGCTGCATGAACTATCACCACCACCGAGCATTAGACGTTAGTTCAGGTCTCTTCTTCTTTTAAACTAACATTATTGTCCTAGGCCTCCTTCTCGACCTTGCTTCATGAGTGAAAATAACACAAATAACACATCCAAATTTTGCTCTTCCACATGACCCTTCTAGCAAATTTGTATTTGTAACGACAATTTCGAACCCAAATCAAGTCATTACTAATTCTGGCAGCATGTAAGCTTCATGACCATTGTGCCTCAAAGGTATGAATATTTTGATGATTGAATGAGCATGATCTCACTTATTGAGTGCACCTCCTACTACCATCTACAACCTTAAAAGCAAAGTGCTTCGACGATGTTGATGACAACCCAATGATGAGCCCATGATGAGTAAGTGGCTGAAGGATGGATCAAGAATTTGGAGCATGGAGATCAAGTTTGGAGAGCTTGCTAAGCTGGTTTTGAGTCCATAGGAAAAACCGGTACTAAAGAGGGTTGACATGTCTAGCTATGTCTCACTAATGTCGAGGTGGTGAACAACATGTGTGAAGGTTCCACAACACTTGGAGAACAGTTGAGAAACCGAGGAAGTCGATTGGTGAAGCTTGGAAGTAAGGATGCGGTGAAGTCATCAAGCTTCAGCTTTTGTAGAGTCGTCGTACATTACGACAGTATTGTCGTACCATTATCTAAAAGGACTATCAGGCAGGACAGAATTGGCTAGAGTCGTCGTATGGTACGACGGGGTCGTCGTACCATTTTCCAGAAGTTGGGCCAAGTCGTCATATGGTACGATGGGGTCGTCGTACAATTAGGGCAATGAAGGTGACGTGGAGAAGATAGAGTCGTCATACGTTACGACGGTATCATCATACCTTTTCCTAGATCACCTATTTCAGCATCGGATTCAAGGGTTTAGAGTCGATGACGATTGGTATGATGATTGACTGCATAGAGGGATTTGAATGTAACAGCTAGTGGGCGTGGTTGGCCCATAAATAGTCGTCCCCTCGATTGTTTGAGGGACTTTTGGCTAGTGGAATACCTGAGCCCAGGAGAGCCAAGAGTCAAGGAGAGAAGCACTAGAGAAAGGAGGAGAAAATCTTCGAGCGCTTGTGAGAGAGTAACAAGGAGTGTTCATCCACCTCTAGACTAGTGGGTTGTAGAGGTGCATCCGAGCTTGTTACTCTTGGTCTTGTGGTAGGGCCTAGATCAGTTAGGGGTCGGTGATTGAGCTTCCGGTGGAGATTGTGGAATTCTACATCAAGTTAGTACACGGTTCAGAGCCCTCCATTCGAAGGGGCATCAAGAGAGAGCGCCCGAGCTAGGAGGCTTGTCTCTAGGAAAACAAGGTGCTGCCCGGGGCGGCGGATGATGTTCGTGTCTTCACTCGAGGAGTGAAGCGCACCTTAGGAGACACCATTCCAGGAATGACGGGAGGGACCGGGACTCCGACGGTAGTGGTCCAAAGAGGACTAGGGAGGCGCCATCCTCCAATACCTCAGGAAAACATCGATGTGTCAACCTTCCTCAATCCCTCTCTTTCACTAGCTTGTTATCTTTGTTGCATTTGGTTTGAGCTAGTACAATTGCAGAGGTTGCTAGTGTGTTTGCCTTGCTTATTGTTTATGAAACACTAGTATAATAGCTTCTTAGCCACTAGACTCGCTTGTTTTCGTCCACTCAGATTCAACCCCTCCCCCCCCCCCCCTCCTCGGTCTCGATCCTTACACAACAAACCGCGGGGAATTCATTTAGTAATAAATAGACACACTCACTCATGAGTAATAGCTTCAAGAGTTTTCTCAGACAACATGTGAAAATTAAAACCATGATCAGAATCTGGGAGACATACTTCTTCATAGGCCCGGCCCACTCGAAATATGTTAGCTTCATGACCATTGTGCCACGAAGTTATGAATGTTTTGGTGATTGAATGAACATGATCTCATGCAAAACATCAAAGATGAGGCCGAAGTTTGGCGAAGAGCCGGTGCGGCCCAGTTAGGAGAGGTGTTAAATTTTTTGGAGTAGTTTGTGTACTTGTAGATCGCTGGCCGTTTTGGGTCGTGTGTGTTTTGTTTTTCTATGGCGTGGGGTCTTATGTTTTTTCCGTCTTAGGACGGCTTGTATGGTCCTCTTGGACCTTTTTTCTCTCTTCTTAATATAATGATGCGCAGTCCTCCTGCGCATTCGAGAAAAAAAAAAGATCTCACTTGTTGAGTGCAGCTCCTACTATCATCTACAATCTTAAGAGTGAAGTGCGTCGATAAATGTTGATAACAACCCATGTTGAGCCTATGATGAGTATGTGGTAGAAGAATGGATCAGTACCTTGGAGCATCGAGATAAAGCTAGGAGAGCTTGTGTAGCTAGGTTTTGAGTCCATAGGAAAAAACCAGTACTATTATGGGGGGTTGGGACGTCTAACTATGTCTCACCAGTGTAGAGGTGGTGGACAATGTGTGTGAAGGTCCCACAGCACTTGGAGAGCAGCTAGGAAGCCGAGGAAGACGATTTGTGAAGCTTGGAAGTAAGAATGCAGTGAAGACATCAAATTCCAGTTTCAGCAGAATTGTTGGACTGTATGATTGTATCGTCGTACCATTTTCTAGAAGATCTGGAAACCGAGGCTGGCCAGGAGAAAAGGGTCGTTGTACCATATGACGGGGTCGTCGTACCATTTTCCAGAAGGTCTGGAAGTTGGGTGAAGCCGGGAGTAGAAGAGTCGTCGTACCATACGACGGGGTCGTCGTATCATTGGAGTTGTTGGAGTTGAGCTGGAGATGACTGGAGAGATATAGTCGTCGTACCGTACGATGGTGTCATCATACCATTCTTCAGAAGACCTGTTTCAGAGTTGAGTTCAGGAGTTATAGTCATCGTACCATACGATGGTATCATCGTACCATGATTGTCTGCACAGAGGGACTTGAGTGTAACAGCTAGTGTACGTGGTTGGCCCTATAAATAGCCGTCCCTCTTACTCGTTTGAGAGACTTTTGGCCAGTGGAATAGCAGAGGTATCCTAAGAGGGCCAGGAAGTCAAGGAAGAAGCACTTGGGCAAAGAAGAGAAAATTTTTGAGTGA
Organism: Oropetium thomaeum; assembly: GCA_001182835.1. Lineage (NCBI taxonomy): Eukaryota > Viridiplantae > Streptophyta > Magnoliopsida > Poales > Poaceae > Oropetium > Oropetium thomaeum. The sequence continues at coordinate 870,818 of LFJQ01000009.1, read as the reverse complement.
TTCTGGGAGAGTAACAAGGAGTGTTCATCCACCTCTATGCTGGTTCTCTGTAGAGGGGCATCTTGGCTTGTTACTCTTGGTCTTATGGCAGGGTCTACACTGGTTAGGAGTTGGTGATTGAGCTTCCATGGAGTTTGTGAAAGAGTTCACAAGTTTGTACATGGCTTGGAGACCTCCGTTTAATGGGGCATCAAGAGAGTGCCCGAGCTAGGAGGCTTATCACTGGGTAACAAGGTGCTGTCCAGAGCGGTGGAGAAAGTCTGTGTCTTCACTCGAGGAGTGGAGTGCACCTTGGGTGATACCGTTCCGGGAACGGCAGGAGGGACCAAGACTCCAGTGGGAGTGGTCCAGCGAGGACTACGGGAGGCGCCATCCTCCTATACCTCGAGAAAATATCGAGACATCAACCTTTCTCTATCACTCTTTCTCTAGCTTGTTGTTCTTGTTCATTTCCCTTGCTAGTAGAATTACATAGATTGTTTGTTGTTTTCCTTCTCCGTTGTTGACTGTCGTGCTAGTGTGTTTTGCTTTTTGTTCTTGCATCACTAGTATGATAGGGTTCTTAGCCACTAGACTTACATAGGGCTGCCGTGTATTACTTGTGTTGTAGCTAGTAGTCTTAGTATCTCTATCATCACTTCTAGCCTCATCTCTTCTTAGTAGTTGGGTTAGCTCTTCTAGCTTGTTGCTTTGCTAGCCATATCTACTAGCATGCTACGAGTTGATTGCTTGCATTATGTGATAGAAAAGTAGAAGTGTTTGAATTAGTTGGTGCCCGATTCAACCCTCCCTTCTCAGTCACCCGCCCTTACAAAATCGACAACAAGCAACAGATCAATGGAGTATCAGTCGGCCCGGCCACTCAAAGACACATCATGCGCATGGGCATGGGCCACCAAAACTTTGTGGGGGCTTGGGCCCTATCAGGCCGTAACGAACCGGTAGCTCTTTTTTCAGTCAGGTATCAGCTCGATAGGGCCCCAAAGCCGATAGAGCCACCCTAGAAAAAACACCATTGGGCACCCAATTGCCCACAGAGCTCCACGAACCCTTTGCCTGGCACTGTATCACAGCTTACCTAGTTTCCAATACCCGATAAGGTCAAATTGGACATCTCACAATCAATAGATTTGACCGATACACTTTTTTTTACAATTTTCCAAAATCAACCCTTAGTTTTGCTATTAATTTTTAAAATAATATTATTTAAATAAAAAACCTAATATCAGCCTTAGTAATTTTTGTTTCTATACCATTTGTTGTTGTCCTTTTGCATAATGTTGTTTGTTCTTGGGATGGTACTCATTTTTAGTTTACTTTCCTTTCATCTTGATAAATGCAACATGATTTTGAACGTTATAGCAGTCAGCATGAAGTTTATATAGTTGATCTTGGAGATTTGTACCCGGTAATGTGCCTGTATATTACAGTAGAAAAATTGCCTTCAACAATAAGGGTGCGTTTTCTTCACAGGTGACTACCTCAGATTTTGTTAACATTTGTATCAATTTTTCAACCACTGGAAGTGGATTCAACTACCTAAAAATTTGAAACCCTGTTGTTAAATAAAAAAGAAATTCATGTTCAGTAACTATTTATTCAAGCTTCAAGAGAATAATGTTTTACACATGTATTTAATTTGTTCCATGTGATACGAGAAATGTAAAGTATTAAATCTTCTAACTTCATGAACTAATTATTTTAGCTACACAAAAGTGAGAGATATAGAAAATCTTAGGCACCTGAGAGCAAATCACGAATGATATAGTAAATCTTGAAAGTGATATTCCATTACTTGTAAAAAGTAAATGCACTAAATCACTACCCATTCTTTGTTCCTTTTACTCTTGATGCTCTTAAAGTAGTCTGTGCACCATCCTCATATATGACATCTTTCCTGCACAAACATAACTGAGCAATTGATCTCAAATGAATTCAACAAGGGTTGAAGGATACGCGTGCAGAAATTAATATCTGTGGAGGCCTTCAATGGCCTAAGCGATGAAGCTTACGCCATTTCATCTTCACCCCCAGTTCTTCCTGGCTCCTTGGGATCGCATGACGAGTTACCGGAGGTACCTCTCAAGCACCATAACAAAACACTTATTTAGTATATAGTTTATATATAGTACTGGTGCTGAGTTTTGTTATGATGTTTGGAAGGTACCTCTCGGTATCTCTCCTTTTAAATTAATCCTAACCGTTTATATCAAAAAATTGGTATCGGGCCCACTCATTTTGATACCGTCCACCACGTTAAGTACCTTTTAGTAGGTACCTCTATATCTTAACCGTTAGATCTAATCAAATGAACGGTTGCTGTTAATTTCAAGCACCATAATAAACCTCGTGTTGAGTTTGGAGCATTACTTGATTTTATTCATGTTCTTTTTTTTATGGTTTTTAACCTTTTTTTTAGACAAACATATTTTTGGCCCATTTATCCCTACCCTTCCCGATAGAGATCTACTTAATTTCTCTCCGTCCTCACTTCTGTACCACACACATCCATTTACAGTATCAAATCGTCAAGATCCTTCGTGAAATTATTAAGCAATTTAAACCAAGAAAAGAAAAATTCAAGTACCATAGTATACCCAGTAAATTCGACTGCCACATCAGTCTCTTGATTCTTCCGGCTCCTCTAACCAAACTTAAGTTCCGTACTCACCATTCTCCTAGTTTCCCCTACATCTAATCTCTCGCAGCATGATGCTCACCAATCCACACATCTTGCGGCAGTAGTTGCGGAGACATCGACTGCCTTGTCCTGCACCATGAAGCTCCAGTAGGTAGCAACACTCTCCGAACACAATTGGTAATATCTGCTCGCTTTCTTTTACTTTTGCATCGTTGTTGTACATGTTTTCTTTCCCTAATGGGATGTGATATTTGTTTCCTATCTTGAAGGTTAGAAATTCAATTATGTGAATAATACGTGCTCTGGAACTAGAAATGGGTCTTTGATTTATTTTTTTTCATGTTACAACTGAAAGTTTCATTGGTACTAAGTGTTGGTACGGATCTCCCTTCTGACTGATCTTCAAATAACAAGCTTACCCGAGCCAAATTTAATCTTAGCTGAGCTTCGACAAAGACAAGATCGAGAGCATGGCTGCAAGATCAACTGGATCACAAGCTTGACCTGAGATTTTACGGAGTTCAAGCTTGAGGTGGCTCTGGCTCACTCGAGCTCAGCAAGTTGACAGTGGTGCCACTATCGCGAGCAGCCAAAGCACCAGCTCACCACCTGTGGAATTAATAACAGCGTTACCAGCCAATTCTACCTCGTCTCTTCCTCCATCGAGATGAATAACGACAATGCAGAAGAAGGTAGTGTTAAGCGGGCCAAATCCCGGAGGTGGCCCAATCACCGAGCGGGGTGTCCTGCTGGCAGCGACCTGGGGTGGGGAACCACCAGGGGCAGCAGAACGGTGACCTGCAACACAAGATACGTCCACAGGACTAGAAGAAAAATCATCAGTTAGAAAATCTAAGTTGGATGAAAGGAGGGGAGCCGAAAGATCAGCGAAGCGAAAAAAGGACTTGCCAAAGGTCACGTATCGAGGAATAATGATATGGTTGGTGGCAAGATTGAGACAAGGATAGCCTTTGTGATCTGATGGGTAGCCTAAAAAGACACAAAGAGTGCTGCCGGGGGGGGGGGGGGGGGGGGGGTGTTGGGGATAGCTTGTGTGGGGCGGTGGCAGTGAGATTGGGGTAGCACTTGCAACCAAAAATTCAGAGGTGATCGTATGAGAGTGGAGTCCCGTATAGAGATTGGTAGGGGGTGGAGGATTTAAGGGTCTTGGTGGGAGAGCGGTAAAGCAAGTATGTGGCTGTGTGTGCAGTTATTCGACCCAATAGGTGGCAGGGAGGCTGGATTGGAACATAACAAAGTGCAGGATATTATTGGTGGTGCGGATGGCGCGCTGAGCTTTACCATTTTGAGGAGGCGTGTGTGGGCAGGACATACGCATGGACACACCATGTGAGATGGAAGAATGTCCGTGAGGAGGAGTTGTCAAACTCACGCCCGTTGTCACACTGTATGCTCTTAATGGTGGTTCCAAACTGTGTAGCAACAAAAGAGAAGAAGTGAGTTAGTGTCGGAAAGGTGTCAGATTTGAGACATAAAGGAAAAGTTCAAATATAGTGCGAGCAGTCATCAAGAATCACAAGATAATATTTGTATCTAGAGACACTAACAACAGGAGCTGTCCAGAGATCATAATGAATTAAATCAAAATTGTTGCTTGCATTGGGGGAGGACTCATAAAAGGGCAGATGCACGTGACGACCAAGCTGACATGCATGACACAAAGTATCTAACTCACTTTTATTACAAAAAATCTAAAGTTGTCACTAAGCGAGATAAAGACTCATGACTGAGATGACCAAGACGCCAATGCCAAATGGTGGAGGGTGTAACGGCAAGTAGAGCACGAGGCTGGAGGGCTATCGGGTGGAGAGAGTAGAGTTGGCCGGAGCTATTGATTACGCTCTTCGTGTTGAGATCCTTTATAAAAGGACCGAACGGATCAAATTCAACAAAGCAATTGTTGTCAGTGATAAATTGGCGAACGGAAATAAGATTCTTAATAATTTGAGGAGACATAAGGATATTGTGCAGAAACAAAGAGCCCCGAGCAGTGGAAATAGAAGTGGACCCGACTGAGGTAACAGGTAAAAGGGACCCATTACCGACAACAATATGTGAAGGAGTGAAAAGGGTGTGGGGTTGGAGAGAGACGAGAAGACCAAGATTTGATGCCACTTGCGATCCGGCACCAGAGTCCATGTACCATTCAGCATTTGGTGGTGGAGTGGGCGTCATGGTCTGAAAGGAACATGCTAGAGCATTAGGATCCCAAGTAGTAGCCACAGGTGGCGTGGGAGCCCACTGGTACTGTGTCCAAGGCGCCTGGATCGGAGGCATGCCATAGAGGCTGCCCTGTTATAGTGGGCATCGGCAGGTGGGCTAGAGGCGGCCCTAGTGTTTGCGACGGCCTAGCTCCTCCAAAGGCCGGACCAACTGCAAAGGCTAGGGAGCGTCCAGCGTGGGGTCGTGAGGTCCGAGCAGGCCGCCAGTGAGCCAGATAGTGAAGGTGCCTGTCCAAGGGTCGTATGTGGGCCTCCAGGCGACCGCAGGAGTAGGCCACAGCTACTGACTGTGGAGGTTCTTGTTGTTCCCACGACAGCGGTTTGGCGCGCCCCCGGACTGGGAGCCGTAGTCGTGGACGTGCGGATTCGCCGGCAGGCGAGGTGCTGAGGTAGTGGCGACGAGGGCCGACGAAGATGATGCTGGAAGCAGCGAGAGCTGTTCGAGCTCAAGAACGGTATGGATATCGACGAAGTAACGGTTGTAGGTGCTTGATGAGGGCCACCATAGCATACTTATCGTTGAGACCCTGAAGGATGTTCAATGCAAGCGTGCGATCCTGGACGATTTCGCCAAGATCTCTAACAACATCTGCCATACTTTTCATTTTACGACAATATTCACCAATTTACAAGTCACCTTGCACGAAGTTCCATAGCTGCGTGTCTCCTTGTTGCCGATGAACTGATCTTCAATGGCGAGCCAGACGACACAGGAGGTCGGTGCTGAGGTGTGAACTTTTCATGGAGCTCGGGGGAGATGGTGCCGAACAGCCACGAGTTGACGGTGAAGTCCATGCGCACAGTGCAGATCACCGGAGAAGCCGACGTCGATGAGGACGAGCTTGGAGAGGTCGTACTTCTCGACAGTGTTGAGGAAAAGGCTTCTCCAACGATAGTAGAACGCGGAGGAGATATCAAGCATAAGCGGCACCATCGACTTGATGTTGGAGACGGCCGTTGCCTAGGCATGGAGGGTGGCCCGTAGCGCGGCGAGGCGTTCGGCATTGGCCAGGATGCAGTCGGCCTGTGCCTGAACCCGACGCACTTCTTTGGCTGCGAGATGTTCAGTCTCGGTCGTGGCGCGCGCGTCTACGTTGTCCTCATGGACGTCATCATTAGATAGAGGCATCGTTGGAGGGAGGGAGGCGGCAATGTAGGGCTAGCGCGGGGTAAGGGAGAGCCTCGCTGGGCGGGGAAGATGCCGGTAGCTAGGGGAGGGAGAGTCGCGGCGCCATGGTGGAGATGATGTTGACGACGGCGGCTAGGGTTAGGGATATGCCGAAGCTAGGTCAGGATGAAATCCTGTGATACCATGTTAGGCAAGATAATAGCCGATGTATTAAATTGATGGTATATGGGTTACATATATTGGGGAGCACACACGAGCTAGGGTTCTTGATGTGCGGAAGAAGTTGCTGGGCCTAATTGCTAAAAAGAAAAGTTCATGTGTGGAAGAAGTTGCTGGGCCTAGTTGCTAAAAAGAAAAGTTCCTGTGGGATTTTCTTTGCGACCAAGGGCTCGTGTTAGACTGCCATGGGCTACTTCTTTTTCCATGTACACTGATGTGACTTAATTACTGCTAAATATACATTTTTTTCACAGCAATAAACAGTTTTTGTTATAAAAATAGTGATCAAAATCAAGAGGAAAATGGTCAATTCCATAATTTCTTCCTTTTTCATGACTTGAATTGATCCAAACTGCCAAATAGTTTTAGAACTCATTCTGTTTCACATTAGATACGTTTTTGTTTCTCTGAGAATCTAGAACCATACCAAGCATCCCTAAGTGTTAGGCCTAAGTCGTGGCTTATGTTTATGCATGGCACTACAGTGTTAGTTTTTGGCCCCAGAATCAATATAGCCCGACCCAACTGGCACTGGCAGGAATTGTACTGCAGATTATGGAAAATATTTTCTGTAGTAGTAATTAATTAATGCCTAATCAATACATATATTTCACAACGTTAATATCATGAAAATTCATATATGCATGTTAGATAACAATTTTATGGAATTAATTAATGACTACTATATTTATCGTAGTCGACAACCGGATGGAAAGGGATGAGGCAATGTAATGGGCCAGACCTCATTTTATTTGCAGCCAAAAAAATGACAGCCAACCAGATCTCATTTTATTTGCAGCCAGGAAAATGACAGCCAAACATATGGATTTAATAAGGAGTGAAATTATTATTTTCATTGAAGGAAATCAAGGAAAGAATTGATTGTGGATCTGTTTTATGCCGGCCTCTTGTATTGTTTAGATGCTATATATACCTAATCATTCCCTGGAAGGAGCGAATTCACAACATATAATATTCATCCCTGGTACCGTTTGGCCACGATGGCTCTTTGCAAGAAGGGCACCGGTGTTGTTTTGTTTGCTGCACTTGTGGCAGCCATGGTCCTCTCATCATCATGTCCTGTGTCGGCGAGTAATATACGACTCTTCTCATCCATTCTCTGATCTTATATATACATATATTGCAAATCCATTCATTCAGTTTGCGCAAAAAAGGTCCATCTCATTCATTATTTTAAAATGCACGACTGAAAAAGTGTGTACTTACTGTATTATCTCCTCGTTTCCATTGTGCAGTTGAAACAGCATACTGTTATCCAGATCCACACTGTACCACCGCGACGTGCAAGATTCCATGTCACACAACACCCGTTTGCAAACAGCTCAGCTATGGCCAGATGAACTGCTGCTGCAATTTAGTACGGAAACCATCCCTGACGATGGAGAATAGTAACAATGCGTAAACAGTAGCTTAATTAGCTTCTGGATGTGACAAATAAATCAGATCCAAATAAACAGGTTTGTGGGCAATTAATTAGTTTCGGTGGGCAGCACAAACGGCTAGGATTGATTCTATTCGGATGCGTGTACATCTGATATCCTTATTATTCGATGGAACGTGATATTGATGCTCATATCTTCAAAATCAGTTTTTCACTTTTTTTAATCCGATACGGGATCTATATACTCCAAAAAAGATAAATTAGTTGGATTATTATACGTGTATATTGAAGAACAAAGTATATGGTAAAAACAAAACAACTATACATAAGACTAGTTATTGATTATCACCTTAATCCGAGGAGAATATGGAAAACTATGCCTGACAAAAACTCTAACCAGCCTGCTAAGCCTGTGTTTTGATGTTTTTCAGCGAGCTCCTCCCAAACATAATTCAAAATCAATTCAGACAAGATCCAACAGTGTTGGTATTTCTTACGATTACAGATAAATCCGCAAGCGTATGGAGTATTGTTATAGCACTTCACCCTAGAGTATTCCAAGGTATCGTAATTTTCACAGGGAACGTGTGTGATCTAACTACTAATCAAGTCCAAGGAACAACCTCACTACAAAGTGAGCCAAGGATGGAGAGGCAACATAAGAGATAAGTCCTAATCCAGGCAAGAAGCTTTATTCTATCCCCGCTTACTTTAGCCTCCGGTTTACTCTCAATCCAGAAAAAAGACTCCGGTAACTATAAAGGCTACTTATGTATCCGGACATGGAGGATTACAAAGAATGGACAAGGCTGTCACTACAAGCTGCTTATCTCTAGCTCCGTGGGATACACACCACTCACAGGTAATATTCTATCTAGACATCACGTCTACACAGACTATTACTACTTTAACCTTGCGCAGGGATCTAGCTCGTAATTAAGTTAAAGTATATATTAAGTAGTATACGGTAAACTAGCAAGCGAAGAATAAACACTAATTACTAGAGTAAGACAATATACTGAATAAGTGTGCACGAATACTTACTTACTTAAATAAAGCATCCGTCGAGGTACAAGTACAAAGCAGAGTGATGACAGACCACCACTCTGACTCGACAGGCCGACGCTTCCCCTAGAGAGCCTCCGCCTCGCTCTCTTCCGTTCTAGAACTCTAAGGGCTAGAGCCTAAGAGCCTAAGCCTCTTATGCAATAGCACAAATATAAGAGTAGAGTGAAGAGTTGATGCTTAGAGACTGAGGAGAGGGGTCCTATTTATATGTGGAGAAGACTTGAGCAAATGAGCTTCCTCCCCCCTTCTGGACCGCTTCTCGCGCGAAATACCCGCCACCGCCTTTAGAACCGACCTTGGAGAAGCGGTAGCTGCCATCTGGCCGAAGCGGGGACCGAGTGGGCTCACCCACAGGTTGGCCGACCCATGGGGTCGCCCGACACACTATGGGGCCTACTTGGGTCCCACTTTGGCAGGGTGACTGCCTAGTGGGCCCTGAGCGTGGGTACGCTGTTGGCGTCTAGTGGGTCCATGAATCCGTGTGATGCCCCCGTGGTGCCCTGTGGTTGGTTGAAGTTGTGTTTTCTCCACCTCAGCGATCTGTGGGGTGCCTCCGTGGCAGGCTATGATTGGGCTGAAGTATTTTCTTGCCACGGAGCGGATTATGCCGCAATTCCTTTGATAAATACTTGCATGCACAAACTTTTCAAGTATATGTGAAACTTTATTAATTTTAAACTAACATGCATATATGAAATGCATATCCTTATTCATATTTAGAGAAATGTTGACGATATATTTGGTACTTAACGACCGTCAACAAACTCCTCCACACTTAGTCCTTCACTCGTCCCGAGGGAAGAGGAAAAACTTAGCGTTATTAACTAGGTTATGTGAAGCAAACATAAAGGTTATCCCAATCATAATATTTATACCCAGACTTAGATGTGTCTATCATACTAATTAGAGCGGTTGAAAAACGGAACAGTATTACCAAACCATACTATCTCTAAACTGAGCAAGACTTTAATTGGAAGTATTTTCAAAAAGATTAAAGAAGCAAATATTCATCAAGTGATTCTCTCAATCGCTCAAAAAATGTATGTGTAGAGATCCTCACCATGGCAAAGTATTTCCTCTATTCCTACTTTTCTCATGATGGGTATTTTGGTGGAGCTTGGTAGGGAAATAGAAGACATACTTGTAACAAATATATTGCTAAGTCAAAAACCGGATCTAAAGTAAGGAAAGTAAATTGCACAATCATGGTCATGTGGTCCACGTGCGATGGAATGGAAGTGGAAGTGGAATGAAACTCCTATTCACTATCCTCCCCTTTTTGAAATATTTGGAAATCATGGCTATCTCGTCATATATATTTTTGCACGGAAAGATTTTTTTTCTCTCTCTCTTTTCTTCTCTCTCTCTCTTTTGTTTTTAATACAGCCATGTTTCCTTTTTAATGATAGCATGGTGGGATATGAATGAAAGTGTGAGGAGTATTTATTTGGTGGATGGATGGAGAAAATAGAATTACTACTTCCAGTGTAGGAGTTTAGCATATTTGTGGAATGAAAGTAGACATGACCATCAAAGTATAATAAACTCCTAACAAAGGGTCACAACAATTTGATAAACTCAATGCGAAAGCAAGTAGTATATGAATATAAAGTTTATTGTGGACAATTATCATATGGCTCTGGTGCGAATTTATATCATTGAGGAATAAAACAAGTTTTATTGGCTTTTAAAAGAATATAACATCCCAAGTTAGCTAAGCATATAGAGAATAGAGGTCTGTCATCATACTATATCACATAAATCAACAAGTTAATTAGCATGATGTCCTATAGTGCATAATCATGAGCATTGGTATGTGTGAAAAGAATAAAATTTATGTAAGCCAATCATCCTAATTAATTGAGAGTGAGCAAGAAGTATATCCTTTTTAATTGTTTTTGTTTTTATTTATTTGTGCTGAAAGTTAGAGAGCGGGAGGATGAGGCAAACCGAGTGCAATGAAATGTAGTCGTGTGGTGCAGTGCATCGGTCGTCTCATCCGTGGGAGGCCTCATGAGAGGGCTCCCCCACACTTGTTGTGCACAACGGTCCTTCCTTCTAATCGAAACAAACAAACAAAGAAAAACACAAGTGGAAACAAAATGAGACTCCACCGGTATGGTTGCCGGTGAATCATGAGTTTAAATAACATTACAGGCGCTACATGATGAATAATGAAGGAAATAAACCTAAACGACAAATTCTGAAAATAAACTAAGCGCCTGATTCCTAAAATTATGGCGGGGAAAGTTGTCTAAGGTCTATCATTAAACTTCTTAGCCTTCCCCGCAGCCTCAAAAGCTCTGCTAATCTTGGAGGTCAGAACCTTACGGATCTGCTATAGAATTCTCTACTCCTTTCTTATCTTCTATTTTTAGATCAAATTCTTGGAGTAGGAGAATCCAACGGATTACACGAGGTTTAGCATCCTTTTTAGTTAAGAGGTATCTGAGGGCTGCATGGTCAGTGCAGATTATGACCTTGGCGCCCACAAGGTAGGACCTAAACTTGTCTATAGCAAAGAGTACGGCTAGGAGTTCTTTTTCTGTGGTGCCATAATTAAGTTGGGCTCCTGTCAAGGTCTTGCTAGCATAGGCGATGGCGTGGTGCTTTTTGTCCTTGGATTTCCCTAAGACTGCTCCAACAGAATAACCACTAGCATCGCACATGATTTCAAAAGGCAGCTTCCAATCCGGTGGATGGATAATTGGAGCTGTGATGAGTGCTTTCTCTAACATTTCAAAAGCTTTGTGGTACTCATCGTTAAATTTGAAGGGTGCATCTTTAGCGAAGAGGTTAGTGAGGGGTCTAGCGATCTGGGAAAAGTCCTTTATAAATCGCCTGTAGAACCCCGCATGGCCTAAGAAAGCTACGGATTCCCTTCACGTTGATAGGAGGTGGAAGCCTTTCTATGACATCGATCTTGGCCTTGTCCACCTCGATACCATGTTTGGACACTAGGTGTCCCAAAACGATTCCTTCTCGGACCATAAAGTGACATTTCTCCTAGTTGAGCATTAGGTCCTTTTCTATACATCTTTCCAAGACCTTGTCTAAGTTCTCAAGACAACGATCAGGTTTTTGACGCGGACCCGCCCAGAAAACCACGTCTCGGGACGGATCCAGTCTGTCGTTGAGCCAGGATCTTGTTGGGCAACGCTCGGCGAAGCGAGCGTACACACGGTACAACACAGGCAGGAATAAACAGCAATAATTTATAAGGAGGGAGAAATCAGTACAACATTAACTCATGGATTTAAACTTAAATCTTACAAGGATTTAGAGTGTGCAACAAAGTTTTGAAAATCGTAGCAGCGGAAGACTCGATTGATACAGACTCCGACACTCATACATTAAGCAAAAGCATGCACCCTGCCCAGGGGCGTCATGCTACTGGCCACTTCAAGTTACTGCGGCGACTCGCACAGTTCCCACTGGAGGTTCCCAACCTCGGAGTGAGACTCCTCCCAGTGGATGCTATCGTCCTGATGCTGCGTGCCGGTGCCTGAAAACCACATATCGCTAGCGCGTGAGCTTCTAAGAAGCTCAACAAGACTGACCCGTCAAAAGGCTGACTACAGCCGACTTCTAGACATGAAGGCCGATGAGGGTGGGTTTTATTTGCAAAACGAACCCGCAACCTGTACTACTCTTGGTCAATTTTAGCACAGGTTAAGTAGTTAGAATATAACTTTAATTAGCACTGATCTAATCAAGCATAATAAAAGTGACAAGTAAATAGTAATTATCATAGTGTCAATCTCAACTTATTTACAAAAATGTGGTGCGTTTCACGAGCATGCTCACCAACTGGGAGCGACAGCGGTTCGAAACGATTTTTATGCCCTGCAGGGGAAAACCTAATCGTACGACACGTGCGTGTCCCAGACTCGCGCGTGGCAACCGTTCACACCAGCTCCTGCAACGTCAATTCCCTCCTACGCCTGCCTTAGCAGTGCCGCATCCCACCAGACAACACGTCCCAGACGGTTTCTGTGGAGTTCCCACGCTGCCCACCCCAGATCTCCTTCTAGTCAGACACCGTAGGGCAGGTTCGACGTTGCAATCACTAGGCTACGTAGGTTTACTGGGGCCCATTACACCCAGCATACGACCAGTACGTTCAACACTCGATCAGTCTCGGACCACACGGATCAGACAGGTCACCCTGGACCCGGTCCAGTCGCCGACCTAATTGGTATCCTGTCTGACCCTCAAACTTTTATCCTTCTTTAATTATCTCATCATCAGGTGTCATAAGGTATCAAGTAGTAGTTTCATGCAACATCCTACCTTTCGCGAACAGCGTCCACTCTGCTCGACTTCTACCGGCAATACTTGCATAGCATACTAAGGAGTATCTATACCAACTACCGATAGGGTTTCCTAGGGGAAACAAATGCAACTAAGGTTTCAATCAATCTCCTAACAGCTTAATGCACAATCAAATCACACTAAGTTATAAAAGGGAAACTTAAATAATGGTTGTGCACCGGGGCTTGCATGGTTCTTCGGCTTCGTGGTTGACTTCTTCTGCGGGAGTGGAGGAATCGGGCTCTGCAGTCACCTCGCGTGCTTCGGAATCTACATGATGCATTATGATTATGAGAAGTTCAAAGGAATGATAACATAATGTTTTTATTAAGGAGTATTCTAGGTTTCAGTCGGCGACGTTTAGAAATTAGGGTTAACCCTAAATTCTTCCACGCCACTGGTTTAAATATGTTTGACTTAATGAATGGGGTTCCAAGGCATTTATTTAATTTCTCACGATGTGACGTGTAATTGGTCATATTCCCTGAATTAGGCTAAATTCGAATTTTAGGTTGAGATTGATCGGCACTTTTCTTCGTAGAATAATTATTTAATAAACTACGATTATTAATCTTAGGGTCGAAATGAAAACTTTTAGTTGTGCTAAAATATTATTTTTAATTGATAGTGCCCTCTGAAATATGAATTTTGAAATTTGGTTGAGGCCTAGATGAATTTTCTAGATTTTATCAAAATTCAACAAAGTTTCTGTTATTTAAAATGGTAAAATCAGAAATAATTATTAAACCTTGGAATAAAATTATGAAATTTTATGTAGCCACTCATGAGCATCCAAACTAAAGTTCTGTTTTTGGGTTGAACTTTTTGGAGTACATTTATAATATATTTTAGAAAAATGTAAATTAGCTAGGCAGAATGAAGTATCTTAAATAGGTTACATGCAATTATATGGTCCTAAAATCCCTATAAAATTCCAGAGGATGCCTACTGTCATGCTATATTTGTAGATCAAATTTGATCCCTAGTTTTGCTCTAAAATTTAAATTACAATTCAAAAACAGAAAATATTGTTCTAAATATTCCTAAAAATACCTAGTCATTTTGGAAAAAGTGTTTTAATAGAAAATTAGTTCATTTCACGAGGTTTCTAACAAATTTTAGTTTGGAATTTTTGGACTTTTCTGTGATTTGTTAGACACTTAGCAATGTTGACCATTTAATATGTAAATTGAAATTCAGCGCTACAGTGTGGTCGAAAACAGGGGAGGGCGGCGGGGCAAATCCGGCGAGGCTCCGGCGGGGTGGCTCAGCCAGGAGGCGGCAAATTCACGGTTAATCCATCACCCCCTACCCACCGGCGCTGAGCTTGCTCTCTGGAATGACCGGAGCATGGCCGGCGGCGAGAGTGGCGGCAATGCCCGAAGTCCGACGAGGGGATCACCGGAGGAGCGGCGGAGGGTGGAGTTTAGTCGGTCCAGAAGGCTCACCGTGGCGTAATGATTCTGTTTGACGGAGTTGGGGGTCTCGGGGATGGCCGGAAGACCGAAGTCGACGGTGAGCTCAATCGGCGGCAGAAGGGGGAACCGACGGCGGCGCTAGGATTCCGTCGTCGCCGGCGAGGTCCTGTGGCCGAAACCTTATTACAACCAATCACAAGGACGAGAGGGATGAGCCGGATGAAGGAATTGCAGAATGGGGGTACCGTGAGGAGGAATTTGAAGGTTGACGGTCGGGGCGGCGTTCCTGTTGCCGGGGAGGATGATCAGAGCGTTCCGAGCGGAGGGAGTAACCGGAGGGGAACTTGATCAACCGGAAGCTGTGCCGGAGCGAGGGAAACAGGTTAGGCAAGGTTAGAACGGTGGAGAATGGCCGGAAGGGTGGACTCACCGTGAGCCTCTCTTCGGCGGCAATGGCGACGGCGGCAACCGAGCGAGGGGAACAGCAATGGCGCGTCGAGGAACGAAATTGGGCGCGGGGAAAGTAGTAGGAGAGCTCGGAGCACTCCTTTAAGTGTTGCGGAGAGAGATAGGGAGGGGAAACAGAGAGGGGTGGCGGGATTGGGCCGGTGGGGCGGTGGCATGCCGCAGGGGGTCTGCCGCACGGGGAGGAGCGACGAGAGAGTGAGAGAGAGGAGGAGGAGGGAGGAGGAGAGAGCGGGAAAAAGATTCGGAGATCTCCCAGATTGATTGCTTCTCCAAAAGGGGCGCCGGTCGGCGGGGAGGGCGGCCCTGCCGCTCGGCGGTTGGCCATCGGGGGCGGGCGGCACTGTAGCCCGTCAGCCTATTGTCGATTGATTTGAATTGCTACAAGCCCCTGCTGAATTCGATTGAAAACCCTACCTCCCTAGCTGGGAAAATTTTGAAAATTTTTGTGTATGCTCAGGGATTTATTTGGAACACTTTTTCGAGTTCTGAATCGGCTTCCAAAATTTCCCAAATTTTTGAGTCCAATTTAGTTTGTATGAATTTTAAAAAGGTTTAAACCTTATCTAAAAATCTTGAATAAATCTCCAAAATTCCATTTTGAAGTGAACTTAATTGTTATGCAAAAATATAGCTAGGGTGTTGTGGGAAATTTGATAGGTCACTCATTAGGGTTTAATTTCTTCCCGAAGAATAAAGTTTTCGACACTGTGGGTGGAAACTTTCTGAACCTAGTAATCATGTTCTGTGGATTATCAAAATTTTTTTTAGAGTTCCTTTGGGGTATTTCAAACAACATTCCACTTACTTCCATTGTTGATTTTGCTTTTAAGTGTGAAATCTTGTCGATTAGGGTTTTAAGTTGTTGATTTAGGTTCTGGTGACACCTGGGGTGTCACAGTTTTTCCCTCGGATAAATTGTGCATGAAAACTTCCATGATATCTTCTATCATGTCTGAGAAAATTGACATCATGCACTGTTGGAATGAGGCAGGTGCATTGCACAAGCTGAAGGGAATTCTATGGTAGGCATATGTTCCGTAAGGGCACGTGAACGTGGTCTTGTTTTGGTCGTCAGGATGGATAGTAATTTGGTGAAAGCCAGAATATCCATCAAGGAAACAGAAGTAGGAATGGTTGGCTAACAGTTCCAACATCTCATCGATGAAAGGGAGCGGAAAGTGGTCCTTCTTTGTTGCCTTGTTGGGTTTTCTGTAGTCTATGCACATTCTCCATCCTGTGACGGTTTGTTGTGGGATAAGCTCATTTTTCTCATTCTCCACGACCGTCATTCCTCCTTTCTTGGGTACAACTTGGATTGGGCTGACCCACTCGCTATACGGTACGGGATAAATAATCCCTGCGTGCAGGAGTTTCAAGACTTCCTTCTTTACTACTTCTCGCATTGCATTGTTTAGCCTTCGTTGGGGTTGTCGTGAAGGCGTGCAATCAGGCTCTACGGGGATGCGATGGGTGCAAAGAGCAGGATTGATCCCTTTAAGGTCTTGTAGGGCGTAGCCTAGTGCAGCGCGACGTTTTCCAAGGTGGAAATTAACCTAGCGGTTTGTTCTTCTAAGAGTTTGTCGCTGATGATGACGGGGCTCTCAAGGTCGCTATTAAGGAAGGCATACCATAGGCCAGGAGGTAAAGTTTTGATCTCAAAAGGGGGTCATGATGGTAGTTCATTTTTTGGTAGCTCATAGGTCTCCCCAGTTTCATCCTCTTCTTCTACGAATTGCTGGGCATCGTGTTAAAGGATGGCTTCGGGTGATTCAAAAGGAAAGACTACCATCACTTCTTCCGTTAAGTCTTCATCAGGGAAAGGGTCCACTATGGCGTTTTTGGCTTGGCCAAGGTGTATAGAGAAGGTTTCTTTCCTTAAGCTAACGTCGGGGAATACTAAAGTTGAGGTGTTGTCTACAAGTCTCTCAATAGGGACCCCTATCAACAGATCGAAATTGTGGACATCAAACACATGAAGATCAAGGATAACATAGGCATCAGAGGTCAACACGTTTAGGTGTTGCAAGATCCCAAAGCGTTCAATTATCGGTCCTAAGGGACTCTTAAAGGCTTTTGTGGTTGGAGCTAAGGGGATATCGTTTAAAAGATCGAGGAACAAATTCCATGAGACGATGTTGCTCTGACCGTGGGACAATAAAGAGCTTCCATACTGACTCCTCTGATTTTACAGCGGATAGTGGTCGGAGAGGAAGAAATCTAAAGAATTTTAGAAGATGCTTCCGTCTCGTTTAACCATTTATCGCTAAGAATAGATGTCAGCCTTTTAGCCGTCTCCTTATGAATTTTTATTTCTTTGCGTCCAGGAGGAGAGGGCTGGATGGGTGGTCTCTTTGATAGGCGTAACTCGAGGTGTTTCCGAAATCCTCAAAAAGTCCATCCTCGATTATGAAAGGAAATTCTTCAGGTTGAATTGCTTCTTCCTGAATATTCCTGAGTTCAGGGAGAGGCTTAGGTGTTACATCTTGGGATATGAGTTGGGATTCAACATCTAAAGGCTCTTCATTGCTCGTCTTGACGTCTTCCGTAGGTGTACTCAAGCCATCGACGAAGGAAGTATTTTCTTGGATGCGCTCTAAGATGATTTTGGCTTCAAACGATGTCTTGTGTAAGTAGGAAGCTTCAGAGGCAAGGTCGAGATACAGGGATGATTTCTTATTCAGGCCAGAGCCAAATGTTGGAGTAACACTGCATCGAGCAGAAGTAAGTCTGGTCCGGACTGGGTAAGCATCAAAAATTAGGACCAGGCTGTGCCTGTGAATTCTTTCTCAGACTGTTGAAAGTCGAAAATTTCCCTTCGCACAGAGGCGACTCGGGATAATGGGAAAAAGGCAAGACAAAACTTGTTTCTCAGCTCTTCCCATTCCCCTTGTACACTTCCTACGATATGCGTGTACCATTGCTTCGCCCTCTGAACGAGAGAACGGAAACAATATCCACTTGAGAGTTTCTTGCGTCATGCTTTGAAAGACTAGAGATGAACACAATTGTTCAAACTCTCGCAAATGATTATAGGGGTTCTCGCTATCTAGGCCAGTGAAGGATTGCTCCGGAACCATGGCTATAAAAGCCAAGCGAAGTTCATAGCCAGTTGTTTCAATAGGTTGAGAAGAACTCGGTGGCTCGCAGAACTCGCCTCGCAGAGCAGAGTACTCACAGAGTGGTTGCTCGATGATGGGTAGAAGGGGTGAGGAGAAAAAAGACAAAAGAAAAAGATACAAGGACTTGGGTTCGTAGATAACTCAGCAACCGTTCCCCGGTAACGGCGCTAGAAGTGCTAGTTGGTATTTCTTACGATCACAGATAAATCCGCAAGCACACGGAGTACCGCTATAGCACTTCACCCTAGAGAATTCCAAGGTATCGTAATTTCCACAGAGAATGTTTGTGGGCTAACTACTAATCAAGTCTAAGGAATAACCTCACTAAAAAGTGGGCCAAGGATAGAGAGGCAACTTAAGAGATAAGTCCTAATCTAGGCAAGAAGGTTTATTCTATCCTCGCTTACTTCAGCCTCTGCTTTACTCCCAATCCAAAAAAAGATTCCGGTAACTATATAGGCTACTTATGTATCCGGACGTGGAGGATTATAAAGGACAGACAAGGCTATCACTACAAGCCGCCTACCTCTAGCTCCGTGGGATACACACCACTCACAGGTTATATTCTATCTATACACCACGTCTACATAGACTATTACTTCTTTAACCTTGTGCAGGGATCTAGCCCGTAATTAAGTTAAAGTATATACTAAGTAGTATACGGTGAACTAGCAAGCGAGGAATACACACTAATTACTAGACTAAGACAATATACTCAATAAGTGTGCATGAACACTTACTTGATTAAACAAAGCATCCATCGAGGTACAAGTGCGAAGCAGAGTGATGACAGACCACCACTCCGACTCGACTTAAAGGAGGATTTACTCCAAGAGAGCACCGACAGGCCGGCGCTTCCCCTAGAGAGGCTCCGCCTCGCTCTCTTCCTTTCTAGAACTCTAAGGACTAGAGTCTAAGATGCTAAGCCTCTAATGCAATAGCACAAATATAAGAGTTAATGCCTAGAGAGTGAGGAGGGGTCCTATTTATAGGTAGAGAAGACTTGAGCAAGTGAGCTTCCTCCCCCCTTTCTGGACCGCATCCCACGTGAAATACCCGCCACCGCCTTCAGAACCGACCTTGGAGAGGCGATAACTCCACCTAGTCGAAGCGGGGGCCGAGTGGGCTCACCCATAGGTCGCCCGACCCACTTAGGTCCCACTTTGGCTGGGTGACTGTCTGGTGGGCCCTGATCGTGGGTACGTTGTTGGCATCGGTTTTCTGGTACTTCTGCGCTTCTGGTGGGTCCATGGATCCGTATGCTGTCCCCGTGGCGTCCTGTGGTTGGTTGAAGTTGTGTTTCTCCACCTCAGCGATCCGTGGGGTGCCTCCGTGGCAGCCTACGATTGGTCTGAAGTGTGTTTTCTTGCCACGGAGTGGATTATGCCTCAATTCCTTTAATGAATACCTGCATGCACAAAATTTTCAAGTACATGTGAAACTTTATTAATTTTAAACTAACATACATATAAGAAATGCATGTCCTTATTCATATTTAGAGAAATGTTGACGGTATATTTGGTGCTTAACGACTGTCAACAAACAGTGCTTATATGTGTTTGCGGGGAACCATATCATCACCTAATGATAGATGAGAAACGACCCGAAAACCTCAGCACAAAGCTATACAAGAATTCCACAGATAGTGGCTGGAATGGGGTTTGGAGTTGGAACTTTTACAGGGAATAGTTGGGCTTGAAGCCTTGGTACGAATAAATTGCAAGGCTAGATAGAAAGCTGGATGGATTGATACTCCCACCGTTCTTTTATTCATTAGGACACAGCGTGCCTACTAGCTTATTTTGATAGTTCAAAGGTCTTGTCTGAAAGAGCAAGAATTTCTGATTGAGTAGTACATCCTAGATAAATAGATAGTGTAGCAGATAATACAAGATATATCTATCTACCTAATAGATAGATGTCCACGAAACTGGATATTGTCGTATTTATCATTTGATTGAGCTATCAACACATAATAGTATTATATATATTGGTAGAGAGAGAGAGAGAGAGAGAGAGAGAGAGAGTTGAAGTATCGGATAGCGCAGCGTATGAACCAGATATGGCTTATTTATTCTTGATGAATTGGTCAGGATATTATCAAAAGTTGGCACTCAGATATCTACACTGGAGATGCAAGAACTGCACGTTGATCAGTGGTCCTGCTTTTATTTATATAAGCACCAGCTATAGAAAGCTAGCTAGCGCTATTCCCACCGGCTTAACGCTACAGCAAGCAGCGTGCACTCGATGGCTGCCGCTACTCTGTTGGTTGTTCTCCTGGTTTGTGTCCTGTCTTCTATCATCCACCTCTGCAGGTACAAGCGAGTCTAGCTATCTCAATTATTACCCGTCAACAACTTATTAATCGTCTCATTAATTAATTAGTTACTATCTCCATTTTTTAAATATAGTGTTGTTAGGACAAAAAATTGTAGTTTGAAAATGAACTAGAACGAATCTCCTAAACGACTAGTATGTTTTAAAACGGAAAGAGTAGTTATTATCAAAAGACTATATATATAGGGCTGTGATAGAGCGCACCCGGCATGTTTTCGCAAGTTGATCTTGCATCCGCATTGCTTGTCAGTGCAGAGTGTAACAAAGACGAGTGCAACGTCGTATCGTATCAGTGTCATACCCAAAAAATTATCATCTGTGCAAAGATTCATGCAGAGACGAGGCCTGGTCTGAGGGCAGTTCGTCCTACAAAACAACATGCTATGGTATTAGCCACATTTCGTCCAGGTGCTGCTGCATGTTAGATCCGTCATCTGTACCCGTAGATCATGATGGATAAATAAATTGCATGCAGGCGTGTGCATTGGAGATCTCAGCCCCTAGATATGGCTGAGGCAATCCACCAGTGATGATCTGATAATACCATATGAATAAAGAGATATCTGATGCACCATCTGCATCACGCCAGGCGTGTTCACGGTTCTAAATCAGGTCGTGCTCTTTTACATCCGGGCTGGCCCTTTTTATAAACGGGTCGTGTCGTGCCGGCCCGGTTATGAAACGTCTAGGTCCGAAGCACGGTACAGCCCGATATTAACGAACCAGGTTGGCCCGGTTTATAAACGGGTCGTGCCGTGCCGGGTTGGTCCGGAGTTTGAATATATTTTAATATACTTATTTTTTTACTTAAATTGATAATTTTCAATATAAGAATATATTAAAATAAATAATATAAAAACGGGCTGTGCCATGCTGGGCTAGGCCGGCACGGCCCATATGGGTTATGTGGGCTGCCAACCGGGTCGACGCTTATCGTGCTTCAATTTTTTAGTGTAAATACAGTGCATTATAATCCTTTTTCAAATTTTGCATATTTTATACTTTATTTGCTATATTTGACTAGTTAATTTTACTTAATTGAATTGTTTTGAATATGTCAAATTTGAACTACAATTGATTTCAATAATGGAATAAAAATAATAGAAAATTGGTATTTATACTTTTAATATTAGAGTAAAGTTATAATCTCAACAAGCAATGAAAATTTCGAACATCACTTATAAGAAACATGGCCGCGAAGTTGTTAGCATACAGTATTAAAATTTAAAAAACAAACAAAGTTCAAAAATTATGAAATTTGGTAGTATACCGTAATATCATACGTGAAAGTTGTGATAAATGTTTGGAAAGTTTTTGTGCAAGTTGTCACGTACGGTACTTAGAAAAAAAAAACATACGACTGGAAGATTCATATGTTAAAAAGGAAGATTCGATGTTACAGTAATCAAAAAAATTAAAATTGAATTCATAGTTTTTTATCGCCAACACATAATATAGATTATGTCTTGTGAAAATTTGGTAATTTTTTGAATCTTCTAGATAATTTTAAATTTTTTTACTGCCTAGAGGAATATATACTTTGCCGAGTGTATTATAAAATCACTCGCCAAAGTTTTGCCAAGTGCCACATCCGGCGCTTGGCAAAGAACACTCGACAACTAGATCTTGGAGCTTTGCCGAGTGCTCGATCTACGACACTCGACAAATAGATCTGGCACTCGGCAAAGATTACGCACCCGGACTTAAGGGAAGTCGTCTGTCACTCTCTCTTTCTCACGCCGCCCCGCCGGCCGCCCACGCGTAGCGCCGCGTCCCCCGCCCCCTGAGCACCGCGCCGCGCCGCCGCCTCCCGCCCAGGCTTGTCCCTGCCGCCGGTGCTCACGCTAGGTCCGCCGCCCGTCGCCTCGCCGCCTCGTTCCCGGTGGTTGCCGACACTTCCCCGCCCCGTCCGCCGCAAAGGTATCATGATTGTTTTCATATATGTGCAGCTGTTGTGTCATGTGGTTATTGACCATCGTGCCGTTTGGTTGTTGTAGGTTTCTGAAACCTCACCTTATTGCTGTTGTGTCATGTGGTTGTCGACCATCGTGCCGTTTGGTTGTTATAGGTTTCTGAAACCTCACCTTATTGGGGAGGTGCTGTCAAAATGTCCGATTGACATTGGTATTTTATTTTTTGTAGATAACACTCCGTCGGTGATGTTAGCTGCTCTCCACCGCGACCCAAGGTAAAATCATATATTTCATGTCATTTTCTTAGGTAACGTAACCTAGTTAGATGTCTCCCATTTGAAAAAGATACGGTTGGAAATATGCAGATATTTGCATATCTATAATCATATCTGGCTTGAATTGTCCATGATTTTTGGACACCCGAAGAATGCGTAGATGGGTTTAGTTTCCATGGTTTGCTCCAATCTGAGGTAGAGTTTCGGCATCATCTTCCCGTTGTTCTCCGGATACACGATCTCCTTACAAGGACGTGTATTTGGAGAACAGCAGAGAGGTGCTGTCAAAATTTTGTGTTGGATAGGAGTAGAGTATGGAAACTCACTTCATCTACGCAACAACATCTAGATGCAATTTATGGTTAAATTATCGTTGATATAAATGTTAAGAGGATGGGTGACCATGAGTGGATGTACACGGACTGCACAAGTCAGAGTTCGTGGATGGATAAAATGATTCGAAAGACCGATACTTGGAACTAGTTGCCAATGCTAAAGGATCGAGTGACACTTGGTGTCCCTACCGCAAATGTGCAAATTGGTGTCGACAAAAAAAAGAGATGTCATAGGCAAACATCTTTGTAAGAATGGATTTATGCCTGACTATACCCAATGGACCTATCATGGTGAAGCCGATCGTATCAGAGAGGCGGACATGAGACAACGTGTCGGTGATTATGATTCTGACGTCGGCGTAGAAGACATGTTAAATGACTATCAGGAAGCAAACTTCGTTGAAGGTCATATGGAGGAGGAGCTAGAGGCAACTGCAAAGGCACTCTTAGACATGTTGACCGCGGCTTAGAAACTACTTCACGGTGATACAAACGTTTCTCAATTGGATAGCATTGGATGCATAATGGCATTCAAGTCTCAGTATAGCTTGAGTTGACATGCCTTTGATGCCTTGCTGACAATTTTGTATAGTTGCTTCCAAATGGTCACATTCTGCCAAAGAGCATGTATGAGTCACAGAAACTCCTTCGCGCACTGAATATGCCATATGAGCAGATACATGCGTGTCCAAAGCGGTGCATCCTATATAGGAAAGAATATACGGAAACAAAGTACTGTCCAAAATGTAACTCCTCTAGGTTCTTCGAGGTTGACTCTGGTACTGGACAAAAGAGGTAGCTCGAAATCCCCGTGAAGATCATACGATACCTTCCATTCATACCGAGGATCCAATGGCTATACATGACCAAGGAATCCACGAAACATATGACATGGCATAAAAATGGTAAACAATACAATCCTGACAAGATGGTGCATCCATCCGACGATGAACCATGGACCCACTTTGATGGGATTCATCGTGACAAAGCATTAGAGGCTCGTAATGTACGTGTTGTATTGGCAACAGATGTGTTCAATCCTACTCTCTCACAGATTCGAGCAAGGAGCACCAGCTCGAGTCCGGCCATATGCCCACGCGGAGCAGTTCGCAGCAACAGATGGAGGCACTCCAGGTTTTTTCTATTTTATTCATCGTCCATTGATTGTACATACATTGAAATACCTTGTAACAATGGTGAGATCATATTGTAGGCCCAGGCGCAAGAAAAGAGGAGGCTACGGGAGGAGATGGAAGCAAGGTTACAACAGGAGATGGAAGCGAGGTTGGCGGCCCAACGGGAGCAGATGCTTCAATTCTTGCAATCTATTGACATCCAACCGAGTCCAACCCCACCACAATTTGTGCCGGAAACTACTCCTATAAGTATGAATGTTTACCGATATGAAAAACTAAAAACTCGCTACCAAAACATCCACTCTCACTTAAACAAGTCATTTTTAAATCAATTGTAATCTTGTCTCATAGACGTAATCTTTGTGCAGAATCAATTGGCAACATCGAATGATGTGCCTCATCAACTTGGAGCGTCATCAATATCGAATGTGAGGACTCCTCCATGGAGCGTCACCACCGTCGAATGTTCGGCCTTATCACCCCCGACAGTCACCATAGTCAGTTTGTTGATTGTTTCTAGATGTTTTCTTCTTCCATTTGTCGCACTTGGCAATTATGTTTATGAATGACTTATGTTCTAATGGTTGTGATGATATTTGTGAAACTATTGTGTTCTGTGTGACTTATGTTGAGAAATTTGGGATGTTTTGTAAGATATGTGATGTGTTTGTGATATTCGTGATGTTGGTGATATATGTGATGTTTGGTGATACATATTTGATATCTGTGTTGTTTCTCAAATATGTAATATTTGATTGGTTGTAATGTAATAAACTAGAAAAATCTTTAGGTCTGGAACAAGTTTACCGAGTGTACTTACCATAACACTCAGCAAAGGTTAGGTCTTTGCCGAGTGTATTTACCACAACACTCGGTAAAGATTTAGGTCTTTGTCAAGTGTACTGGCCACAACACTCAGCAGAGATTTAGGTCTTTGCCGAGTGTACTGGCCGCAACACTCGACATAGGCTCAAGGCTTTGCCGAGTGCCGACAATCAGGCACTCAGCAAAAGAGCCGTCTCCGTCAAATTCCATTCCGACACCTTTTTTATACCGAGTGCCTGACCTTTGACACTCGTCAAAGGTGACTTTGCCAACAAAATCTTTGCCGAATGTTTTCTGAGCTTCGCCGAGTGTCCCTGGCCACGGCAAAGAGGCGAATCCCGTAGTGAGTAATTTTTGTTCGATACCACTTGTTGTTGTCCTTTTGCACAACGTTGTTTGTTCTTGGGATGGTACTCATTTTTAGTTTGCTTTCCTTTCAGCTTGATAAAAGCAACATGATTTTGAACGTTATAGCATTCAGCATGCTGTTTATGTAGTTGATCGTGGAGATTTGACACGGTAATGTGCCTGTATATTATAGTAGAAAAATTGTCTTAAACAATAGGAGTGCGTCTTCTGCTCAGGTGACTACCTGAGATTTTGTTGACGTTTCTATAAATTTTTCAACCACTGGATGTGGATTCAACTAACCTGAATCATTTTCATTCTCGGTAACTATTTATTCAATCTTTAAGAGAACAATGTTTCACACATATTTAATTTGTTCCGTGTGATACGATAAACCTAAAGTATTAAATATTCCAACTTCATGAACTAATTATTTTTAGCTACACAAACAAAATGTGAGTGAGAGATACAGAAAATCTTAGGCACCTAAGAAGAAGCAAATCTCAAATGATATAGTAAATCTTGAATGCGATCTCCGTTACTTGTAAACAGTAAATGCAGTAAATCACTTCCCTATTCGTGGTTCCTTTTACTCATGATACTCTTAAAGCGGTATGTGCACCGTCCTCATACATGATACTGCATCTTTTCTGCAGAAACATAAGTGAACAATTGATCTCAAATGAGCAATTGCATCTTTTATTAAGTATGTAATTTATATATGGTACTGGTATAAGGAGCATTACTTGATTTTATTTATGTTCTTTTTTAATGGTTTTTAACCTTTTTTTAGACAAACATATTT
Source organism: Oropetium thomaeum (assembly GCA_001182835.1). Lineage (NCBI taxonomy): Eukaryota > Viridiplantae > Streptophyta > Magnoliopsida > Poales > Poaceae > Oropetium > Oropetium thomaeum. Next base: position 844,820 of record LFJQ01000009.1, on the reverse strand, counting down.
TGGCCCCATTTATGCCCTACCCTTCCTGTCCTCACTTCTGTACCACGCACATCCATCTACAATATCAAATCGTCAAGATCCTGCCTGAAATTCTTAAGTAATTGAAAGTAAGAAATGAAAAATTCAACTACCATAGTATCAGACCCAGTAAATTCGACTGCCACCACACGGTCTCTTGATTCTTCCGGCTCCTCTACCCAAAATTAAGTCCCGTACTCACCATTCTCCTAGTTTCCCCTACATCTCTAATCTCTCCGCAGCATGGTTCTCACCAATCCACACATCTTGTGGCAGTTGTCGCGGAGACATCGACTGCCTTGTCCTGCACCCTGAAGCTCTAGTAGGCAGCAACACTCTCTGAACACAATTGGTAATATCTGCTAGCTTTCTTTTACCTTTTGCATCGTTTGTTGTAGGTTTTTTCTTTTCCTAATAGGATGTGGTATTTGTTTCCTCTATTAAAGATCAGAAATCCAATTACGTGAATAATACATGCTCTGGAACTAGAAATGAGTCTTTGATTTCTTTTTTTTTTTTTCATGGTTACAACTGAAAGTTTCATTGGTGCTAAGTGTGCGGACGGATCTCCTTTCTGACTGATCCTTCAAATTAACAAGCTTAATCGAGCTGAATTTAATCTTATCTGAGCTTCGACAAAGACAAGATCGAGCTTGGCTGCAACTGCAAGATCAACTGGAACAGAAGCTTGACTTGAGATCTTACGGAGACGAGCTTGACGTGGCTCTGGCTCACTCGAGCTCGGTAAGTTGACAGTGGTGCCTCCGTCGCGAGCAGCCAATGCCCCAGCTCACCACCTGTGCGATTAATGGCAGCGTTACCAGCCAATTCTACTCGTCTCTTCCTCCATCGAGATGAATAACGACAACGCAGAAGAAGGTAGTTCGCCGCCGGCAGCACAATGTATCAAATCCATGCTGACCAAGGAAGAGACCGTCCAGGGGATATGCTTGGCCTTCGGCATCCCGACAGACTACATGCCTTCTTGCGCCGGCGACTTCGAGCGGGCCTGCAAGGCGCCGCCGTGTCTGCAGGACCGCTCCATCTGCGTGTATGAATCCCCGCTGGGTGCTGGGATCCGTGTTCCTCTCCACCCCTTCTGCATGAAGCTGCTCCGACACTACAGCCTCGCGCCGAGCCAGCTCACGCGCAACTCATGACGTTACTGTTGGAAAGTACTCGCCAGGCCAACGTCCGAGCGAAATGCAAGGATGGGAATTTACCATTTCCTAATTAATTCTCTTAATCACGCGCCTAGATTGGAGTTACAATCAACTACGGCATATAAAAAGTGGAGAGACGGCTCCACCAGTGATCCAATGATTTACTGGTGGCTTGCCTCTCCCAACACACCAAACCTTACTCGATCATCAGGGCGCTGTTAATAGATCGAAGGCCGCCGCCACCATTGCAGGAACGATGATGACCACGCCGGTCACCGGACAGTGCCAGTGGAGACCGGAAGGCAGGTGCTACCCCAAGCTTTCCTCCTCTACGACTGCACCACACAGGCATGGGACCTCGGTAGCCGAAATGGCACCCGACGGTATGAGTCCTGATCTACTCATGTTTTTAGGTGTTCATGTGTACGAGGCTAGATCTAATCACGTTCAATGCAATTCTTATTTCTACATTGTGGTCATTGGCCAACTAGTCTCTGCATGAATCTTAGTTGATGTTTTAAGCCTTTTTGGGGTTGGATTACTGGTTAATTACCCGTAATTGCCTAATTAGGTCACTATTTATGTTGCAATTAGGTTAATTATCCTAATTATTAGGTTACAGATGTATTTTGTTAATGATGCAACCATGTAGAAGGAGGGGAAATCAAGCCAAAATCCATGCAAATCCGTAAACTCGAGGTCCAAAAATCCCCAAATCACATGAACCCTAACGATTAGGTCAAGTGCCCTACCTGGATGGCGACCGCTGTCCTCATCGGAGCGTCGGCGTTCCTCATCTTGGTTTTCATGGGCACCACCAAGCCTCCCTCGACGGAGCCACCCGCTGCACGATGCACCTTACGTGCCAGCGAGCCGCACCTCCGGGCACGCGCGACCGGTTTTCCTCAGGTGCGCTGCCGCGAACCGAACCTAACGACCGTGTGCCGACACGCGCTGCAGCAGGACGTCGCGCTGGGCTACGCCCCGCCGCGACTCACGGGCGCACGCCATGCACGCCGCGCGTGCCGCTCCGCTGGACCCTCAAGGCCGTGCTGTGCACGCCATGGCTGAGTCAACTACCCCGCCGGACTCGACCGCTACGAGCGCCCCTTGCGCCGTTGTGGCCCGACCCAGATTTTTCATGGAGCAAATGATGTTAGGGTTAGGTTACGCCCCGGTGGCTGTTTTTCTCCCTCCAATTTTCATGGTGGGCCCTTGGGTTCAGGTCAACGGTGCACAGCACATAGGGCTGCCGGAGCAGAATTGGCCGCGCACAGGTTTGTTAATGGACTGGGCCATTTTCTACTTCATTTAGTCTGCACTGTTAATTTTTCATGTTTGAGACATTTTGTGCTCCGCGCATTTTTTTTTTATGGGCCACGTAGTATGGGCTGCGATTTTATCCTGTGCCAAATAATTAGTGTTTTAAATTATTTTATTTAATCGGCGGTATGTTTTCCGCTGCGTACTACTTTCGCTAAATTAAATTGAACCAACAAGATATTAATTTTTGGAGAATTTAATGTTTTAAATTATGACATATAGTTATTTTCTGCCCAGTGTTGATTAAATTACATGTCATTTTCTTGCTTAATAACGATTAGTTTTAACTTCTGCCCAACGGTGATGTGAAAATTCTGTTTTGATATTCATTATCTAACACCAACCTTAGGTTATTTTTTCTGCATATTAAAATTTATGTTTCCCTAAATGATAATATCATTTATTCTTCAGCTTCAAACATTTTTTTCTATGATTCATGGCATCGAAAAGCTTCTGAGGGACCAATTTTCCCCAATGGAAGAATGAAATTGAGGTCGCTCTTGAGTTTGATTATGATGAAAAACTCAAGACCTACAAAAAGGACAGTGCTAAGTGGGAGCCAGCTATCCGCTTGTCTCTGAAAATTATGTAGGGAGCCATTGATGATGATATCAAGGGAGCTATTCTTACTTAGTACCACTGCTAAAGGATACTTAGGCCCCCTTTGGCAGAGCTCTACGGAGCTGATTCTCAGAGAGAATCTGGGGAGCTCTGCCAAATATTGTATTGCAGGAGAAGTGATTCTTGGTTGATTCTGTGAAGTGATTCTCTGAAATGAACTAAGGGGTTGGGAGCTGAAAAAGTAGCTTCTCCTGATTCTGTGAAGTGATTCCAGTCACAGAATCACTTCTGACTCAGAGAATCACTTCTCACCGAGAATCTCTGCCAAAGGGGGCCTTAGCATCCATTGAGGATAAATTCAAGGGTAATGAGAAACCAAATGCCATCACACTTATGAGGAAGCTTCTGAACACCAAGTTTAATAGCTCTGGCAGTATTAGAGAGCACATCATTCTGTTATGTGACACAAGTGCTAAACTTAAAGCATTGAAGATGAGTTTTGACGAGTCTTTTCATGGCCATCTTGTGATGGCCTCTCTCCCAGATTCTTATGGCACGCTTGTTGTCTCATACAACAATCTCAAAGACATGTGGAGCTTGATGAACTGATTTCTCATGTTGTTCAAGAGCAGGACAGGATCAATGCTACTAAGGAACATGCCAATCAAGTTGGCATGGGAAAAGAAAGTTTTATGGCAATGGGAATAATGGTAGCTACAAGAGGAACAAGCCAACCAAGAATTATTTTAAGGGTGAATCATCACAAACGGGAAGCCATAAGAACAAAAAGAAAGTTGGTCCTTGTCACTTTTGTGAAAATCCTGAGCACATCAAGGATGATTGTGCTAAATGGCTAAAGTGGCTTGCTAGAAAAGGTAATGATATAATTACTTTTACTCATGAATCCTTTTATGTTAATTATTCATGTAACTCATGGTGGATTGATTCTGGTGCCACTATGCACATAACCAATTCATTACAAAGATTTGGTACAAAGACCGTCATAGGCAAAGGGGACCGAAGCCTAAAGGTCGCTGCGGTTGAAGCCGTTGGATCGCTAGTTCTTCATCTTGATAGCGGCTTTCAACTTCATCTTGATAATGTTTTATATGTTCCTACTGTTAGGAGAAACTTGATTTTTATTTCGTTTTTGGATGATTGTGGTTTTGAATGTTATTTTGGGAACAAGAGATGTTTAATTAAGTTTAATAATGTTGATGTTGGTCTTCGTTTTTGGCAAGATAAGCTTTATTTATTATCTCTTCATAATGATTTCAAATCCTCTGTGATGAATGTTAGTGACGTGCATAAAGAGAAATGTAAGCATATTACGAAATATGAGACTTCGTTGAAATTGTGGCATTATCGATTAGGCCACATTTCGAGGGGAGGAATTGAACGTCTTGTTAGAGAAGAAATTCTTCACATGCTTGATTTCTCAAAATTTTGATAAATGCATCGATTGCAGTAAAGGCAAGTTTGCAAAAACAATTAAGAAAGGATCTGTAAGAAGCATTGGACTTTTAGAATTAATTCATACAGATATATGTGGTCCTTTTCCTTTTGCATCTGTGGATGGTTTTGATTGTTTCATAACCTTCACCGATGATTTCTCAAGATATGACTACATATATCCAATTAACAATCAATCTGAATCGCTTGATAAATTCAAGATATTTAAGGCTGAAGTCGAAAATCAACATACTTAAAGTAGCGCGTTCAGATCGTGGAGGAGAATATTATGGCAAGCACGCACCTTATGGCCAAATTCCTAGCCCTTTGCATGGTACCTACAGGAAAATGGCATATTAGTCCAGTACTTTAAACCGGGTAAACCTCAACAGAATGAAGTAGCTGAAAGGCGTAACCGCACGCTTATGGACATGGTTAGAAGCATGTTAAGCTACTCAAATTTACCAGATAAATTATGGATGAAAGTAGTTAAGGCAGCCACACATATAGTAAATCGGGTCCCAACTAAATCTGTACCTAAAATGACTTATGAATTATGGATTGGGCGAAAACCTAGCTTAAGATATTTATGTATATGGGGTTATGCCGCTGAAGCAAAAGTCTTTAATCCAATTATTGGTAAATTGGATCCTAAGACTGTTAGTTGCCATTTTATTAGTTATCCTGACAGATCCAAGGGATATCGATTTTATTGTCCAAATAATGACACTATGTTTGTGAAAACATGACATGCTGTGTTTTTAGAAAATGATGAGGTCAGCGGGAGTAGGAAAGTAAATCTTGAGGAGAAACGGGTTTATGTTCCATCGCCGATGACCCATGAGTTTTATATTCCTACATGTCGTGTTCCAACACCTAATGTTGAATCGCATGATGAACCACAAAGATCTCCTATTATGAACAATGAACAATTGTGGAACCTCATGTGAAAGAACGAGTGAACAATGATGTTGCGCCAAATAACGAATCGCAACAGCCAGCTGTTGTAAATAATGAGCAAATCATTGAACCACTTAGAAGATCACAACAAATAGGAGACTGGCCATCTCCAATGATTATGAAGTATATACGTACGAGGACACGAGGAAGGTCCTACGTCATACAAGAAAGCAATGAAGAGTAAGCACTCATCGATGTGGGTCGATGCCATGACGGATGGGATGAAGTCCATGAGTTTAAACGATGTATGGCTTAGTAGAAATTCCTGATACAGCCAAAACAGTAGGCTGTAAATAGGTTTACAAAACTAAGCATGACTCCAAAAGGAAAATCGAAAGGTTTAAAGCAAAAGTTGTGAATATGGGCTTTCGACAGAGAGAACTAATTGATATGTCGAAACTTTCTCTCCTATGTCAAGCAAAGATTCTTTTAGAATCATTATGGCACTTATAGCTCATTTTAATTTAGAGTTACATCAGATGGAGACTTGCATCAAGATGTGTACATGGCTCAACCGAAAGGTTTTGTCGCTGAAGGCAAGGAACATTTGGGATGTAAAGTTAAAAAATCTCTTTATGCTTGAAACAAGCATCTAGACAATGGTATCTTAAATTTGATGAAATTATCAAGACATTTAGCTTTGAGGAAAATCAATGGACAATTGCATTTAAGTCAAGTTTAAAGGAAAAGGTTTTATTATCTTAGTGCTTTATGTTGATGACATACTTTTGGCTAGCTGTGATAGACCACTCCAAAGATATGGGACGGTCCGTCCTACTAGGATCTATCTGGGCGATGCTCGACGAAGCGAGCATATACATGGTACAACACAGTCACAAAAAATAGCGAACAAGTTTACATAGATCAGAAATTATTTCATTGGATGGTATTAAAGACCAAGTTTAACAACACAAGATACAAATAGTGTTTAAAACTCGTATACAACGACAGATAAGATAATTATACAGACTCTGACTCTGAACACTTAGCAAAAGCACGTGTCCTGCCGCCAGACACGGTGCCTGCTTATATAGTTCTCGCTGGAGGCATCCTCGCCTTGGATCTGCTCCTCCTAGTGGTAACTATCATTAACTCCATCGCGGCTTGCTTTACCTGAAAATCACATGTCGTAAAGCGTGAGTTTCTATGAAGCTCAGCAAGATTGACACGTTCTAATTAGTGTTGCCATTCAATGCAATTCTTATTTCTACAATTACATGGCCGCGTCCATGGTGCTGTGCTACGCCAACCGGAAACCGAGGTTGTCGGTGTTCCACCACTTCCTCACGGTCTACCTGTATGCGCACAGCAGCAGTAGGGACGGATGGTACATCATCAAGCCCCAATCGGCTATGCTACCGCCGCCTCTTCAGCACCTCCAGTGTCAGCAACTGAGGAATGAGTTGTGGAAGGTGAAGTTTTCCTTTCTCCAATCGCCGTCGACGACAACCTGGCTGTGTCTGATAAAGTGGGGAAAGGCTACTACGGAAGCCATGGGTGACCTGAAGCGGAGTGCAAAAGCAAAAGAAGATATTCAATACTATACGAAATGCAAGGGTCGTCAGAATGTATTGTCCCTTCTTGGCAAGGACAAGTTGGCCGCCGCCCTCGCTCGGCAGGCACGTCCGCGAACAAGAAAGTGGATTTTGCGCTACAAAATCCAAAGTGAAGGCAGAGATTGATATTCCTTCTTCCCCTGTAACGCCGCCCAAAGGTGGTTTCAGTGCTAAGTAAAACTGCTGATGTAGTGATACAAGAGTCCACCTTACTGCACCAACAATTAAGTAAGGTTAGGACGTCAGAAGCAGCAGCAAAGGAAGAGCTCCTTGAGGCCAGGAAGTTTGAAATGGCAAATAAATATGACCTCGATAATGTGAGGAAATCAGAGGCTAGAGCGAAGGCTGAGCTTGCTGCCACCAAGGCTGAGCTTGTCGCTGCCAGGATCAAGATTGACAAGGTGAGGAAGTTAGAGGCAACAGCCAAGGCCCAGCTTAGCGAGGCAAAAGAGTCTGAATCAGTGGCCAAGGTCGAGGTTGCTCTCGCCAATGCAAAGTTTGAAGAGATGAGAAAATCAGAGGTGGCAACCAAGGAAGAACTCATCAGTTCCAAGCTTGAACTTGAAATATAAAGAAGTCAGAGGCATCCACCAAAGCTAAGCTCGCTGCAGCCAAGGTTAAGGTACAAAAGACGGGCAATGAGTACTTCGAAGATTTCTAGAGACTGCATACCCTGATGATGGATTGTTTCGAGAGTGCCTTTCGCATGGATTGCAAAAGTCAAGTAAACACTTGTCAGTCAGGCAGCACCGGAAACAAACTACACGAGATAACCACTTCTAGATGTGGTCGATTTATGTTATGACATACGTCCACTAGTCCATTTGACCAGTCCGTAGCGACTTGTATGCTACTTACAATTCTACGTTAGGTAGAGTAAACATGGTATTGGTGAGAGTTTAATTTTTTTTCTTTTTTTTTTTTTGCGAGTGTGGGGGTTTAATTAGGGAAACAATAAGAAAGGAACAGTTACTTCGTGCTACTTTGGATGCTCTGAGATAGGACATATATTGCTCTGGCATGATTAACTCAAAGGCGCAGCTCGCACTATATATATAGCATGTCCTGGATACACTGAGACTAAGCATCACTTGCTAATATATTGATCCTTGTACGACAGAGCAACTAATAAACCAATTAATGTGGAATGCTAAAACCATAAAAGAAAAGTAATCTTAATTCCATTCATGATTTACTATTGTTGCTTCCATTCTGGGCCTTAATCCCATTGTTGTTTATCCACTATGTCTTGCCATAAACAGCATCCACACTAAAACAGTATCTTGCTGTTTTAGATAACAGTTAAACATTTTTTCAGATATCATACTTTTCAGATATACATTACATCTGAATCTGATGCACTTGTAAGAGAGAAATTGAAAAGATGGCGTCCTGCAACAAAACCAAGGATCGAAATCTGAATCATCATTGCAATTATGATTGGTGCATTTCATTATTGTTTGAGAAAGAAGGCTTGCTACCTCAGCTAATTCCATTGAATAAAGTGCCTGTTAGAAATGTCAGCTTACATTGGAGAGAAATTGGGATCAAACAGTAGGGGAAGCATTTTTTTTTTAGCCTTGTTCCACCTCAGATTACTAGGAAAAGAACGGTGGCACAGGCTCTGCAAAATAACATATGGGCGCAAGAATTAGAGGGGGCTTATCACTCACTGGCCTTTGGGATTATCTCCATCTGTGGAGTGTCATACAGGACTTTACATTATCGGATCAAGCGGATTAGCATAGTTGGAACCTATCGGCTACATGTCAGTTTTCTACCAACCTGCTTATACAGCCTTCTTCCTTGGGTCAATCAAGTTTGAACCTTGGAAACTAGTGTGGAAGACATGGGCACCAGGAAAACAAAATGTTTGTTTGGTTAGCAATTCGAAACCGTTGCTGGACGACAGACAGATTAGCAAAAAAAGGGCTCCCTCATCCAGATAAATATTTGTTCTGTGACCAAGAGGAAGAAACTATTCAACATATTTTCACGACATGTGTGTTTGCACGGCAGTTCTGGTTTCAGATTTTCAGCCCCCTTAGCCTACAGCAAATTATTCTAACATAGGAGAAGTTGCCTTTGTGGACTGGTGGCGACGGGCGTCCAACCAGGTCCTTAAGGCACAAAGGAAGGGACTCAACTCGCTGATTGTGCTTGGAGCATGGAACTTATGGAAATACCACAATGATTGTGTCTTTGAAGGAGCAGCTCCAAACATGGTTGAGTTAAAGCGAGGTTTCAGAAATGACCATCATCTATGGTGCCTAGCTGGAGCTAAAAAACTACAGGAGTTAGGTCTTGGTGGATTGGTTGCCTAGCTATCTTATTAGCTGAGGGGCCTAATCTTGTCTAGCCCTCCCCCTGTTTAGTGTTTAGTTTCCTTTTGTTGTGTTTTTCGTTTGTTTAACCCCTCAACTTTAGTCCAGGTTGAGAGGTGAAATGTCATGAACCCGTATTTTTCTCTTCTCTTAATACAAAGATACGCAGCTCTCCTGCATATTCATAAAAAAAAATATCTCAAAAATTTTCTATGGTTACATCGGTTTCTACATATGCATAATAATTCACTTAAAGTTTGCAGTTTTAGACACAGCTAGCAGGCAGATATGTAGAATCATATATAAAGGAATAGGATAAATGAAATGCTTCAGATGCAGTACTAAGCCAATAGCGCTACATAGTACAAGGAACTAGGCTGAAAAATATTACCAAGTATTTGAAGCATAATTTGACTTTTGAGTTTCGTGATCACCAACATTTGATTGCACGGAAAAAATTTGCAAAGGGCCCACTGCCTCATATGGATATTCATTTCTTAATGTTTTCTCAGATGTTACTCAACTTTCTTAATTATTAGGTAAAAATGATACTAAAGAAATACTAACAACCATAAAATGGAAAAAAATTGTAAAACATGTGTAACAAACATGGTGCATTTTTACTTTGACCCACACATTGAATCATGATCCGTGCTGGACAATTGGAGTTAAATCTCATGTTCATAGATACAAAACATAACGGATCTGGCAAATTACAAAGCAAAATTTAAAAGGTCCCAAAGCGAATGAATCCACATAACTGAACCACGCAAAACTGAGCTATCCTGTTATCCCAGTGCGCGCAAACGCCGCTTGATTCACCCTATGAAACTGATGGGACTATGAAATAGCAAGTAACCCGCGATTGTGATTACTGCACTGAGATAACGTTGTCACTGCTCAGCATTCGGCCCCTGTTTGTTGCTGCCGAGCACTCGGCCCCCATTCGTCGCTGCGGAGTGCAAATCCAGTAGGAACAAAAAGGTCAAAACGAGATGAAATTTGACTTAGATTAGAAATTGTTTAATCGAGGAAACAAAAGATGTACCAGCACGGTGAACCAACAAAATCTGGTCGCTGAAGAGCGGAATCCTAGAAAATGTCTCATGAGTCCGATGGAGAGTAGGGAAGACACAGGAGAAAGAAGAGAGAGTGAGGGGAAAGGTGAAAATAAAGTACTAGCACGGTGCGACTCCTAAAATTCTAAGTATCCGGTCTCCTCTCCTATTGATTCATCCAATGATCCTTAGCCCCTGAAGCCCAGCGCGTGGTGCTTCTTTTTTGGTAGACCCATCTCATATTGCTCAGCACAGCGCAGCGTGACGCAAATCAGACGGTGCGCGTCGCGACCACCCGCCAACGGTACAGCGTGGCCGGTCATAACATATCAGTTACCATCTATATATATCCATACCATAGTTAGACATGGCCCTCCGGCACCATATAGTCCGACAACTCGCATTTTCTCAAGTGATGCTCACCTGTGATGCTGCCAACGCTGAGTCGATGTCTTGGCTCATTTTTCCTTGCACACTACTTCGACTAATTGTTGTTCTCACGTTGCCCGTGCCCAACAAGGCCAGACGGCAAGACAAGCACCACACAACCAACAAGGCTGTGGACTGAGCCGATGCCTTTTTTTTATATCGATATCAATATTATAATCCATTTTCATATCGTGTATGGAGAAGACGAAATGACGATAACAACAACGACCACAAACAACTTAATTGGAGGTGTCCCATTGATCCCATGTGTTCGCTTTTAACCTTGACTTTTAGGGTGCCCTGAGAAAACAAGAACACATCGCCTAAGCTAGATCATCAACAATGAGCCATAAAGCACAACCACATATCCAATAGGGAACTTGTAAATTTTGTTCATTTAATGGATTAATGAAATAATGATTTTCCCTACTTTTTTGTTCTCTTGTGAAATACCCCCAAGACATGTCCATATATTCTAATGGAATAGTTGAATTTGTTTCGAGCATTTTGCAGGGAAGTCACTATTCTTGTTTGAAGTAATGGCTGACATGAATAATCCGGGGCCACGGGCAATTTGATATTATGTGCTGACAGACGCCATATTCCTCTGTGTCGCACATCTTATGCTGTTAGATTTTCCTTTTGCGAAGCATCACGCAACAAGGGCGGCCAGATTTGCATCATAAGTTATATGAAAGGAAAGACAAACTATTTCAATCGTCTTCTATTTGCCATTGTCGCCCCCCCTCGGGAACACTAGAAGCTGACATCCCGCCCCAGTTGTGAAACATCAACAAATCTGCCGCCACCATGGCCAAAGTCTCCAGTGTAGTAGCCGACAGTTGCAATGTCGAGCTCGCTCGCATCAGATGGGAAATCCCAAACGACCAACGTGTTCAAGATATCGTAGATAGCTGTAATCGTGGCTAGCAAGGATTGTTTAAGTATACAATTCTGTTATAACCTTTAGATAGATTTAGAGATAGAGTTAGATTCTATCTTCTGTTGTAATTATGTTAAGTCGTGGCCTATATAATTAACAAGAAGGCAAACCAGATCGGTACCGCCTCCACTATTTCTCACATGGTAATCAGAGCCGTATCTCTTCTCTGAGAAACTGATCCAATCCCATGGCTTCATCGTCGCCTTCCCTGGTCATGGTGTCTCAGTTCTCAAACCCCGTCACAGAGAGCTGACCCGAGAGAACTTCATCTTGTGGAAAGCACAAGTGCTGCCTGGAATTCGTGGTGCACGACTCATGGGCTATCTAGATGGCTCGATCAAGCAACCACCAGAAGTTACGGTGGAAAGAAGGCTGACCGCACGGTGCAAACACCAAATCCTGCATATGTCGCATGACTGGTGCAGGATCAGCATCATATATACTTGGCTATCTCCTGACATCTCTCTCTAAAGAGGTGTTGGGTCAGGTAGCAAACCTGTTAACATCTGCAGATGTGTGGTGCTATATCCAGTGGATGTTTGCGTCACAGTCACGAGCGCGGGTTATACATCGGCGTTCGCAACTCACCCAGACAAGGAAGGGTGACATGTCCGTGGCAGCATACTACTCCAAAATGCGTGGCGTTGCGGATGAGATGAGTGCAGCCGGTAAGCAATTGGAAGATGATGATCTTATTTCCTATATCTTAGCCGGCTTGGATGCAGATTACAATGCCATGGTTGAGAACGTGACCTCACGTTCTGATCCAATCAACCTGAGTGAACTATACGCTCAGCTCCTGAGGACTGAAGCACGTCTGGTTGTCAGAACGTGCAGTACCAAGTCCAAGTTAATGCAGCCGCGTGAGGAGGCGGTTATCGCGGCCGTAGACGCTCTGATGGAGGCCACGGCGGTTTTGTCACGGAGGAGGAGGGCGGTCGGGCTCGTCATCAGGCTATGGCCGTGGCCGCTCTTCTGATGTTGACCGCGCTGTCAAGTGTCAGCTTTGTGACAAGCGTGGCCATACTGTTCTGCGGTGCTGGAAAAGGTTCGACCGTAACTACAATGGAGAGGAGAAGGAAGCCAATAATGTGGATACTTCTGCTGCCTACGGTGTAGATACTAATTGGTATAATGACAGGGGGGCGACAGATCACATAACTGGGGAGCTTGACAAGCTCACCACAAAGGAGAAGTACGCCGGCAAGGATCATGTCCAAGTTGCTAATGGCTCAGGTATGAAGATCAGTTATATTGGTCATGCTACGGTACCTACCCCTTCTGGATCCATTCTTCTTAACAATATTCTTTATGTTCCAAGTGCCTCTAAAAATCTGCTCTCCGTTCATAGATTCACATCTGATAATCATGTTTTTATTGAGTTTTATCCAAAGTTTTTCTTGGTAAAGGATTTGATCACGAGAAAAATTCTTCTTCGCGGTAGATGCAAAGGAGGCCTCTATCCCCTTCCGTCGCTCCAAAATTCTTCAACCAAGTGTGTGCTAGCTGCTTTACATCCTTCAATGGCATGATAGGCTAGGTCAGCCATCGATGTTTATTGTCAATAAAGTTGTCAATGGCAATAAGTTGCTTTGTTCTCAAGAGTCTAGTTCTACAATAGTATGTGATGCGTGTCAGTTGGGCAACAGTCATCAGTTACCCTTTCCCAAATCTTTTAGTGTTTCAAAAGATCCTCTAGACCTTATTTTTTCTGATGTACGGGGTCCTGGTCCGACCTTTGTAGGCCAGAACAATTATTATGTAATCTTTATTGATGATTATAGTAAATTTGTTTGGATCTATACCTTGAAACACAAGTCAGAGGTATTTGAAAATTTTCAAATGTTCCAACAGCTTGTTGAACAAAATTCAACACCAAAATTTGCTCCATTCAAACAGATTGGGGAGGGGAGTATCACAAACTCAACTCCTTTTTCACCCGTATTGGAATTTCTCACTGGATCTCCTGCCCACACACGCACCAACAAAATGGCGCCGCTGAAAGAAAGCATAGGCACATTGTTGAAGTAGGACTGTCCTTGTTAGCTAAGGCATCAATGCCATTAAAATTTTGGGACGAAGCCTTCTCTACTGCTGCCTATTTAATTAACAGAACTCCCTCTCGTATCATTGATTTCAAACTCCTTTGGAACGTCTTTCTGGAGAGAAACCAGATTATCCGTTTCTTCGGATTTTTGGGTGTGCTTGTTGGCCAAACCTTCGCCCTTACAACACACACAAACTTGCCTTTCGTTCTAGTCGATGTGCATTCCTTGGTTACAGTCCTGTTCACAAAAGGTACATGTGTCTGGAAATTGTGAGTGGTCCTGTTTATATCTCTCGTGGTGTAATCTTTGAAGAGAGTTTTTTCCCGTGTGCCTCCCTTCATAATAATGCAGGCGCACAACTTCGATCTGAGATTCTCCTTCTTCGTCCAGCATTGTATAATGGATCTGTTGGGGCTGATAACAATACGCATGATAGTTTGATTGATTCTTCTAACTAGCTGTTGAGATGCAGAATGACGAAAATGATCAGGCTTGTGATTCCGCGCCCGGTGCAGATTCAGCAACGCCATCACAGGCTACTAGTGCACAAGCATCAGAAGCTGGTGCAGATTCTGCTCTGCCGCACAACGATCACAGCCTGAGTGAGCCTGTGATGGAAAGTCCTGGTTCGCCTGAATTGGTACAAGCAGCTGGTGTTGTTGCACCTGCTAATTCTTCTGAAGCTGTGCAAGTACTTGAAGAACCGCAACAGCAGTTGTCACGAGCAAGAACCAGATTTCAGAATGCTATTTCCCAGCCCAAGGTGTTTCCTAATATGGTGAGAACTGATAAACTAAATTTGAGAGCTAGTTACTTGACTGAACTTGGTGAACCTGAGTCCTTGCAAGAGGCTATGGAGGACAGGAACTGGAAGGGTGCCATGGATGCTGAGTTTGATGCCCTTGTTAGAAATAAAACGTGGCATCTTGTTCCTGCGTGCAGAGCTACAAATGTCACTGACTCCAAGTGGGTTTACAAGATTAAGAAGCGTGCTGATGGGCACATTGATAGGTACAAGGCTCAGTTGGTTGCTAAGGGGTTCAAGCAGCGCTACGGCATTGATTATAAAGACATTTTTAGCCCGGTTGTTAAAGCCGCCACCATTAGGTTGGTTCTGTCCATTGGAGTGTCTAGGGGCTGGTTTTTGCGTCAATTAGACGTTCAAATGCCTTTCTTGATGGTTTTCTTGAAGAAGAAGTTTACATGAAGCAACTGACTGAATATGAGAGCTCCCAGTTCCCTGATCATGTGTGCAAGCTTGATAAGGCTATTTATGGCTTGAAACAACGCCAAGGTCCTGGTATTCCAGGTTGAGCACGAAATTGCAGCAGCTTGGGTTTCTGCCGTCGAAAGGGGATACATCACTTTTCATTTTCAGTAAAGGAGGAATCACTATTTATTTACTTGTCTATGTAGATGACATAATAGTGGTTGGCTCTTCCTGTCAAGCAATCGAAGGTCTTCTTGTTGATTTACGAGGTGAATTTGCTCTCAAAGACTTGGGTGACCTACACTATTTTCTTGGCATGGAAGTGATCAAAACTAAGGATGGGATTCTGCTCAAACAATGTATATATGCATCAGAAATAATTGCGAAAGCTGGAATGAAGAAGTGTAAGTCTGTTGTGACAACCATGGTGGTAATAGAAAAACTTACACTTTCTAGTGGAACACCATTGAATGATGTCGAATCCACCAGGTATAGGAGCATTGTTGGATCACTTCAATATCCGACTCTAACAAGACCGGACCTGTCATTTTGTGTCAACAAGGTCTGTCAATTTCTTCATGCCCCAACCACTTGGCATATGACAGCAGTAAAGAGGATACTTAGGTATGTTCAAGGAACACTTATTGTAATTCAGTTTAAACAGTGCTCGTCTGTCCTGGGGACGTTTTCTGATGCTGACTGGGCGAGTTGCCCCGATGACCGTTGATCTACTGGAGGGTTTGCTGTGCTTCTAGGCTCGAACCTGATCTCATGGAGCTCTCGAAAGCAGCCCACAGTCTCTAGATCGAGCATAGAAGCTGAGTATAAGTCTTTAGCTAATGCCACGGCAGAAGTTATTTGGATTCACTCCATATTAGCTGAGCTGGGAGTGTCACAACTGAAACTTGCGTGTCTTTGGTGTGATAATGTTGGTGCTACTTATCTTGCTTCCAATTCAGTCTTCAGTGCAAGGACGAAACTTGTAGAGATCGATTATCATTTTGTTCGTGAAAGGGTTGCAAGTAAGTTGCTTGATGTAAGATTCATTGCGTCTGGGGACCAATTGGCAGACGGATTTACAACGGCACTGCCAGTTCACAAGTTACTGAAGTTTCGGCACAATCTCAATCTTCGGCAGTTGAGATTAACGGGGGATGTTGAAGATATCGTGGATAGCTGTAATCATGGCTAGCAAGGATTGTTTAAGTATACAATTCTGTTGTAATCTTTAGATAGATTTAGACATAGAGTTAGGTTCTATCTTCTGTTGTAATTCTGTTAAGCCGTGGGCTATATAATTAACATGAAGGCGAACCAGATCGGTATCACTTCTATTTCTCACAACGCTTTCCGACTCCAGGTAATAAGATAATCGTCTTCCCTTTCTTCTACGACTATGGGTTTCAAATTCCAACCTGCGATTTCTTTCATTGCCTCCTCCACTTCTACCAAATCGAGACCCATCATCTCACTCCCAACTCCATCCTCCATATTTTTATCTTCATTCAGCTTTGTGAAGCCTTCTTGGGGATCAATCCCCACTTTGCCCTTTTTCGTAAACTCTTCATTTTGAAGATCCTTCCAAATATCACCAAACCTGCATTATTTGCCGGAGCCATGTTTAATCTGCGCAAGAACATGTACCTTGATGTCCCCTTGGTGTCCAATGTCACATCCTGGGCCTCCATGTGGTTTTACGTCACAAACCACCCACTGGCTCTCCCTGCATATTCAGGCTCCCTGCCAATGTCCAACAAGAATTGGAGTTGCAAGCCAAAGAATGAGCAGATAGTCTGGGTCCAGGTAGAGCGCTACATGAAAGAAATCCTTATCTTGAAATTGAAAGGGCTGACTGGAATTGAAGTCGCAACAGACTTCATTCGTTGCCGAGTGCAGCCTATCAAGCTACGTGGCCACCCAGCATACGAGTTCTTAGAAGAAAATGACCCCACCACTAAAGGCCTCGAGACACATGCTGAGTCGGTGGTTGTATGGAGACTCCGGTAAGATATTAGGCAAATTGTTGCATATTTTAATTCTAAAATAAATTAGATAAATCATGATATTATTTTGTGATCTTGTGACAATGTGACGTTTGCAAGTGTTCATGTCTCTATTTATTATGAACACAAACAAAAACCAGAAAAGATTTGGGATATAACCTGCGGCGGGACCAGTGCTAAGGGCACCGGCAGCGCCATTCTAACCAATCAACATATTGAGCTGTTTTATGTAGCCAATCGAAGTCGACGCAGGACGTTGTACGTAGTGAAGTCCCTCGAACAGCCACCAGAAAGAAGATGTACGCACTTTATTGTTTGTTTGCCGGAAGAATGACCAAGTGAGCAGCCGCGCGATGAATTGCACTCCCCAAAAATCTTATTCTTCCTATATCGATTCAAGAACTCGAGAAGGCAAAGGTTCTGGAGACCTGCTCTCCCACCATCCGTGCACAGGGACGTCGGACGAGGATGACGAACACTTGCAAACTTGTAAGGAAAATTTGCTAGTGTTATTTGTTGTATATTTTCTCCTCCTCTCACCCGTGTAGCAAGTAGGAATGATCTACTAACACGCTTTGTAAGAGAGAGAAACCAAAAGAGCTAATTGCTTTTTGTATGCAACGTGAGCAGCAATGGCTAATTGATGGCTTTGATTTGCATGCACCCGGAATCCCGGATGGAAAACCATCAGCACCAATGCATCAAACGCCACCAGCACTTTCTTTTGCTTACAGCCACCATTAACATAATAATGCTCTCTAATGATCATTAAGCAATAATTCTTTCGGTTACAACTTTATAAGCAACTCCATTAGTACCAATAGAGCCTTAAAATTTATTGATTTAATTGGTATTAAAATTCAATTAAATCCAACAACTCCATCGACTGTTCTCCCCAATGTAAGTGTGGGAATGGCCCAAGGAAGTTGATCGTTTTTTCTGCTAAGAGTCCTCATCCTGAGGTAAACAAACTTTCTGCTCTATGTAAGTTTCGAAACAATAGAATATGCATCTTAATAGCCTGCCTTTTTGTCAAGTCACAGAGATACTTCCATCTCCCTTTCTCATACTCAGCAGGCTAAGACCGAAGCTGAAAAAAACATTGAAGAACCAGTTGTTGCTGTGCCCCTAATGGTAGTGATGCCAAGTCTTCCAATAACTATGTCTGACTCATTTTTCTTCAAGATATTCTTCAGACCAGGTACTTACTTTTTTTGTTGTTGTTTTAATTTTCTTGTTGCTATCCAATGCTAGTATATCTAATTAAGAGTTTTGTTATGGTGCTTGGAAGGTACCTCTCAGTACCTCTTTTTTTAAATTAATCCTAACCGTTGATATTAAAAAATTAATACCAGGCCCACCCGTTTTGATAGCGGTCCACCACTTTAAGTAACTTTTAGTAGGTACCTCCATTTTCTTAATCGTTAGATCTGATTAAATGAACGTTGCTGTTAATTTCAAGTATCGTAATAAAACTCTTTAATTAAACCATTCCTGCATAGTCCCTGCATTTTTTAAATATAGTCACAGTTGATTTCGATCATCACCTTTTAATCATTCGTTTTATTCAAAAAAGTATGAGAAATATTATATGTTCTATTATGATTTGATTTATCACTAACTATTTTTGAAACATGACTTTTTATGTGACACATTTAAATAAATTTTTTAAATAAAATGAATGGTCAAAGTCAACCATGGCTATGTTTAAAAACGGAGGGAGTAGTTGTCTAGCCACGCCAAGAGTACTAGAAAACGTTCTGATGCTAACACTCCTCCTGCCAAACCTTCTAAGCCCAAAGCCAGCCAAGTGCAAATTCTGAGGCTAACACTCCTGCGCGTGTTGCCTTAGGTGTGTACCCACTAGGGATCTTGGTTTCATATGCTAACCATGTCACCTTTTTTCAGGAACAACTGGAGCGACAACAGAAGCAAGCTGACAAGGAAGCAACGGTACTGTCCGAGACCGTCAAGGATGGAGCGACTTTTGATGAGGAACCGGTTACTGTCGAGCCTACAAGCCAAGACAACCCTGAAGTGGGTGAGAAGCACAAGGCTACTAATGCCGAGTCTCCTCGGAGAGAAAAGAGAAAAAAGACGAAGCAGCAGACTGCTCCGAGACCTTCCTCTGAGAGGTTTAGGAGACTGAAAATTCAAAACTTGAAAGTATTTTCATGCACTATGTTGAATACGCTTGGACTCTTTTTTTTACTCTGTTTTTTCTTTTGTACTTCAGTGCCCCACAAAACATAGATTCTACTCACCCGGGTGAATTGGTTCAGCTAACTGAGCCTGAAGAAAAAGCTCCGACAACGACTCCTCAATCTCGATCTAGGCAAATAAGAAGAGGGATCTGCTGTTGGGTCCCCTCCTCATGTTTGCTGAGTTCGAGTTCCAGGGAAGCGTAGGAGAAGATGAGCCGTTCATCGTGCAACATGTCGACCCAGTCAACAAGGTCGTCCACTCTCCCCTTCGGAGTCCAACTTCAGAAGATGTTCCCACTAGGGAAAAGCCATCGTTTGCGGGTTCCAAGCCAGTCAAGACCGCGAGCAGGTTGAGTCAATCACAGAGAAGCCGGCCAAACTCTTCCACAGACGCTGGTCTGCTCAGAAGACACGACCGCCGCCTCCTTATCCTCTCCATGCCCCGGCACCTTTCATGAAAAAGTGATTCAAGAACTCCAGTGTGAGCACACTGTCCCGGGCCAAGAGTACCTTTTGGGCTGGCTCAAATTAATATAGTTCGTTGATTTTCTATCATCCAATGGTTTAGATTTGTAACGTCCCGCCTCCTCGAGACCGGGCCCGCTTACATCAGATAGCTTTTTATAGGACATAGGCGGCCTCACAGACCAACACAAGTCTTTTTTCTATGCACATTTGTTCTCACTCGTGCGCACCCGGAAATAACTTCCCATCGGTCACCCATCCAGAAATTGCTCAAGGGCAAACACGCTTAACCTCGGAGGTTTTCGGAGCTAGGCTACCGAAAAATAAGTTGCAACTTATTGATATGAGTATCCTATTAATTCTGAAATTGCTCAAGGCCAAGCACGCTTAACCTCGGAGGTTTTCGGAGTTAGGCTACCGAAAAATAAGTTACAACTTGTTGATATGAGTATCCTATTAATCCTATTAAGCCCTAGATCGGGATGTCACATACTCACCCCCTTAAGAGACCGACGTCCTCGTCGGTCAATCCCAAGCCAGGAACGTTCTCTCTTGACAACGTCCATGTGTCCGAACCAAAGTATACTTCACCGGAGATATGTACCCAACAAGTGGAACAATGCAGAAAGGGTGGGAGAATGGCGACGTCCTCTCCTCGGGTGGTGCTCCTCTTGGCGATCTCCTGTCAGGCTAATCATGCTGATCTCTGATCCATCATAGGTGGCCTATCTGATCTGGACTTCCGACCTGGGCTGGATTTCCAGGACCTGGTTCGTACTCGTTTTGGTTGCACCGTTTCTCCCTTGTCCTCGTCGTCTGGCTTCTTCTTGGTGGCTTCTTTTGGTCGCTCTGCTTTGAGGATCAATGTTGACTCGGTGGGCTTAATTCTGCAATCATGTCTTGGTGGTGTGGCTGCGGATTTTCGGGTTTCTTGGCTTCGTGATTGGTGTTTCAAGTTCTCGGTGTCCTGCAAGAATGTTGGTCTGATGGTGCATCATTTGAAGAAATTTTGTGCTACTTTGTTTGATATTCACTTCATTCTCTGGAGTAATGGTGGCCCTGATTGGAGGCGCGAATTGAAAATCTGGGAGTCCTTACAGAACAGTGAATGGCACACGGTTTCACGTGCCAAAAGATCTTATGCGCAGGTGGTTAATCAAGGGTTTTCTGCTTCATCATCTAATCTTTCAGTTTTCCGTCGGATTTCTTATCCTGAGGATTATTTTCATAAAAATTATGCGGACACATTTGATGGAGACCGTGGGAGAAGCAACTCAGGTATTCCAATTCCTTTATCGCATGGACCGGGGAAGGTCCAGGATGATCGTGTTCTTCGGCCTCCTTTCAAAAGTTCAATTTCAAATTTGCGTAATTCTCAGGATGCCCCGAATCAGGTGCGTTGTTTCCGTTGTTTAGCTTCGGGTCACAAGGCTTCTTTTTGCAAAAATGATTTTCGTTGCCGTGCCTGTTTCGGTTATGGTCACATATCCCGTAATTGTTGGAATAATCCTAAGAGATCCTCTTTCCGTTATGTTGCCAAATCTCGGCCTGCAAGATATCTCTCTGGTGCATCTTCTTCCGTTTCCCCCCTTGACGCTTCGCCTTCCCTTCGCCCGCAAGTTCCTTCGCCCCCTCCTCCCCCGAACCCACCTCCACCACCGCCAATGGCCAACTTCCCGATCGATCCCCGGCCCTTTGTGCCGCGTGGTTTTGAGCTTCAAGAGGTGGTGCGTGTCCCTGTGGAGCGCCCCCACTGCTTCTTGTCCGCGCCGAAGGAACGTTCCTTTGAAGGCGTGGCCATCGCCAACTTCATGCCGCACGTGGCGAAGCGGGATTTCACCTTCTTGCCAGGGAGCTCAAGCGGGAGATGCGCCTTCAGTTTGGTATTGAAGATCTTGAAGTGGAACCATGCCCGATCGGTGATGCTTATGTGGCCTTTCACAACCCGGTTCAGTGCCTCCGTTTCATATCTGGTGAGCCTGTTGAGGTTGGGCAGTATCGTGTGACCTTTGTGCGCCATGACGAAGGCATCAATGCCAGGAATATTGATGTGGATAGAGAGGTTTGGTTGATGATGCTTGCTTATCCGGGAGATTTCCGTTCGCCATCTGAGGTTTCTAAGGCCATATCAAGCTTTGCGGCTTTGAAGTACATCCTGGAGCCTGACTTCCTTGGACGACTTGTTGTCCATGTCATCCTGCACGACGAGAGGCACATTCCAGAAGACTTCACTGTGGTCGCGGGTACTGGTAACCAAACTCGTTCTTGGACAGTACCTGTCTATGTGCTCCACAGGCGTGACATTGCTGCTCTTGGAGATGAAGATCCAGTCCCTGCTGATGGCATTATGCATCCGTTGCCTCCGGAAGCACCACGTTGGATGGGGCCGCAAGGTCCTCTGCCTGGTGCGGAGTCCCATGTCAGCCAGGCAACGGTTGAACAGCATCCAGGTGACCCTGTGCCAAGGGGTGGCGCTTCGCGACATCGTGCTGCTGCGGGGCCTTGCCAAGGACCAGTTCTAGAGCCAATTGTCCAGCCGCGTCAGAGGGAAACTACTCCTTTGCCACTTCCTGGTCATCAAGTGGAGTCTCCTCCAGCTACTCCCCATGCGGCGATGGAATTTGATCATGAAACTCCCACGGGTCCACGTACCATGTCTTCGGCTTCGGCGGATTTTGCTGCTTCGGGTGGGGTGCGTGAAGATGTCCCCCCACGCCTAGAGATGGTTCAGGCTCTGAATGTTGCACGGCATGGAACAAAACCTTCGGGTCAGGTAGTCATGAAGGTGATTCTTTCCCGTCCATCCCTTTCAGTAAGCAATGGTTTTCATGTCAATACTATCAACCACTTTGTTGTGAATCTGGACACTCGTTTCCCCTTGTATTTTGATGATCTACACACTATGTTACGTCTGATGAGTATTGTGGTTGATGATCTGTCGGTTCAGCCTGTTACTATGGACATGGCGGATGATGTTCAAATTGTGTCAGAGTCTGATTTCCCTGCCCAGAGGAGGAAGAGGCGCCAACGCAAGGTGCGCGCCCCGCTTGATGTTTCGCTGCTTCGCCGAAGCAAGCGTCTCAACCCTGGAGAGTTCCATGGTTCAGCCCCAACAAACCAGGAAGTGGCAGAGCCTGAAGATCACCAAATGCAAGTTGCAGAGGAGGAAGTTATGAACCAGATGTATGTCGCGGCACCAACTACTGGAGATGGCACAGACCCGCCACCTTTCCTGTCAGTTGACAATATTCAGGCTATCGCTACTGGGTTCGTTCAGATGCAGGCTGGTGCTGTATCTGCTGAAGAACTACAGGCAGATGATCCCAATGATGATTAGACCATCTTTCTCCCTAGTAGTGCCCAAGCCATGTTGTGGCTGGTGGGTTTCTTTTGTGTCAGTTCCTATTCTAGTAGTTCATCCTCAGTTTGTTATAAACTCTGGGTCTGGTTATGGTACTCGTGATGCTTTTGGTTTTTATGTCATATATTTCTGGTTCATGGTCATGGTTGCTTCTGGTTTGTGTACTCTATGTCTTGGATTACTGCTTATGGATGATAATACTTATCATGTTTCTTCTTGGTACTGGTTCCTGATCTCTGTAAGATCTGGAGTTGATGGTTTCCCCTTCAGTTGGTTTTCTTATGGCTTCAAACCGAAACTGGAATTTTCTTTGTTGGAATATCAGAGGGATTAACTCCCAAGAAAAATGGGACGGCCTGAGACATAAGATTGCAGAATCGGCTTGCTCAATCTTATGTATTCAAGAAACTAAATGTGATAACCTTGACTTACCTTATCTTCATAAGTTCTGCCCCCGTTCCATAAATAATTTTGCTCTTTCTCCTTCGGTGGGTGCATCTGGTGGACTCCTGACTGCTTGGAATGGTTCCTTGTTTAGAGGTGATGTGGTGCTAATAAATTCATACTCGATCACAATGAAGTTTACTGATCTGGCAACAGGGCATATTTTTCACCTTACTAATATCTATGGCCCATGCACCCCCTCAGAACGAGCGGTGTTCATCTCTTGGCTTTATAATTTTGATTGCTCTCTAATTGATGATTGGCTGTTGATGGGAGATTTCAATTTGATCCGCTCTCAAAATAATAGAAATATGCCAGGGGGAAATTTTTCCGACATGCTCTTGTTTAATGATCTAATTCATCATTTGGACCTTGTTGATATAGCCTTTCAAGGTAATGCATACACATGGAGTAATATGCAGGCGAATCCGTTGTTGCAAAAACTGGACTGGGTCTTCACGTCTTCCTCTTGGACCTTGACTTACCCAGATACTGTGGTAATACCTCTGTCTCGACCAACCTCAGACCATGTACCCTTCCTAGTCAGAATTGGTACTGATATGCCAAAAAGTAATATTTTTCGGTTTGAAAACTTTTGGTTGGAGTTCGCTGACTTCCTTTCAGTGGTTGATCTGCATTGGAATTCTACGGCCTATTACAATAATGCAGCTAAGACGCTTTCTGTCAAATTCAAACAAGTTCGGGCTGGACTGAAGAAATGGAGTAAGCAACTGTCTAAACTGAATAGGAACATCAATAATTGCAGCTGGGTAATTGCTCTTTTAGATGGCTTAGAAAACCAAAGACCTTTGTCCCGCATTGAAGCAAATTTCTGGAAAATCCTGAAAAAACATTTGTTCACTCTTTTGGCTGCTAAAAGAATCTATTGGAAACAGCGAGCAACGATCAGATGGGTCCGGTTTGGGGATGAGAATACCAAGTTTTTTCAGGCAGTGGCTACCATCAAGAATAGGGCAAATAAAATCACTTCTCTAACTCTCCCTGATGGGTCAGTTTTGTATGATCATAACCTTAAGGCCCATGCTTTGTGGGTATCTTTTAAGAATCGTTTGGGACTCTCGGAGTTTAATGGCATGCTTTTTGATTTATCGGACCTGGTACAGCCACAAATCCTCCCAGAAATGGATTTGCCTTTCACAGATGAGGAAATTTCGTTAGCCCTCAAGGACTTGCCAAGTGATCATGCTCCAGGCCCAGATGGATTTAATGGAGCGTTTATGAAGAAATGCTGGCCCATCATAGCTACAGATTTTAGAAGATTGTGTACTGCCTTTGCCTCTGGAAATCTTGATATATCGAGTATCAATGGCTCATACATCACCCTAATCCCCAAGAAAGATAATCCTCAGACTGTCAATGATTATCGTCCCATTTCTTTGTTGAATTCAGCTCTTAAGTTGCTAACGAAATTGATTGCTTCTAGGCTGCAACAGGTCATCCTTTCTGTGGTTCACACGAATCAATATGGGTTTATACGGGGACGAACGATACAAGATTGTTTAGCCTGGGCTTATCAATTTCTTTACTTTTGTCACAAATCTGGTAATGAAATAGTTGTTTTGAAACTAGATTTTGAAAAGGCTTTTGACAAAGTTGAGCATCAGGTGATCTTGTCAATGTTTGAGGCTAAAGGTTTCAGTCCAACCTGGGCATCATGGATCCGGCAAATTCTTTTTTCCGGCTCTTCTTCAGTACTTCTAAATGGTGTCCCTGGAAAGCCCTTTCAGTGTAGACGGGGAGTAAGACAAGGTGATCCTCTTTCACCGCTCCTTTTCGTCATGGCGGCTGATCTCCTACAATCAGTTGTTAACAAGGCGGCGAACCAAAATCTCTTGCAACACCCTCTAGGCTCTCAATTCGGTGGTGACTACCCGATTGTGCAGTATGCTGATGATACCTTAATCATCCTACCTGGAGATGCTCGACAACTGATGGTTCTCAAAGCACTCCTTAGAACCTTTGCTGATTCAACTGGGCTGCAGGTCAACTTTAACAAATCTTTTTTGGTGCCTATAAATATGGAACCTGATCGTGCCAATCATTTGGCCAACACGATAGGTTGTCAAGTTGGCACAATGCCATTCACATATTTGGGCCTTCCTCTGGGCACCACTAAGCCTACGGTCACTGACTTTGCTCCAGTTCTGACCCGTATTGAGAAAAGGCTTATGGGCCTTAATAAACTTTTGACTTACTCCGGTAGACTACTTATGGTGAATTCAGTTCTCTCAGCGTTGCCAACATTTTATATGTGCACATTGAAACTTCCGGTGTCGATAATTGAGCAAATTGATAAATACCGCAAACATTGTTTGTGGGATGGTGGGGATATTAACAAGAAAGGGTCTTGTCTTGTGGCTTGGAATAAAGCCTGTCGTCCTAAACAGCAAGGAGGTCTGGGAGTCATCAACCTGCGTCATCAAAACAAAGCTCTTCTTCTGAAACTTCTGCATAAGTTCTACAATCATGCTGACCTCCCTTGGGTGCAGTTGACATGGCAGCAATTATATGCCCGCCCCATACCGCCTCAGGTTGGCAAGCCAAAAGGTTCTTTCTGGTGGAAATCGATCATCCGATTGGCTGAGAACTTCTTCATGATCTCCTCTTGTCAGGCGAGGAATGGAAAATCGGTTTGTTTCTGGGAAAACACATGGGATGCAGGGGTCCTTAAATGGAAATATCCGGAACTATACTCTTTTGCAAGAAACAAACTAATTTCAGTATTTTCCTTCCTGCAATCAGACATCCACAATTCGTTCTGGCTGCCACTGTCTTTAACGGCATCAAATCAGTTGGATTCTTTGCAAACTGAGCTACATCAGTTCCAGTACAATGCTGATCTTAATGATGGATGGTCTTACTTGTGGGGAACTGAGTTCTCTTCAAAGCAGGCTTACTTAAAATTCAATGGGACGATCAATGTCTCTCCATGGTTTGCTTGGCTCTGGAAATCTTGCTGTCGGAGTAGACAGAAGTTTTTCTTCTGGCTTTTGCTCAGAGACAGACTGAACACGAGAGCTCTTCTGCGTCGGAAAAATATGGTCCTACCAAGTTATACCTGTGTACTATGTACACAGCTTTGTGAGGAGAACGAGCTGCATCTGTTCTTTGACTGTCCGTTTAGCGCTTTTTGTTGGAATTTACTTGGACTCCAATGGAATGTTAATTTGACACCAGACAATATGCTAGCTGCAGCAAGACGGAGCTTCCAATCTCGAATCTTTAGAGAAGTCCTAATCATTGGCTGCTGGGCGCTGTGGAAGCAGCGCAATGGGGTAATTTTTGACAACCAACATGCATCGGTGACAGGTTGGAAGGTGACGTTCAGAGCGGAGCTTGAGCTGGTATCCCTGCGGGCTAAGCCAGTACTTAAAGACAAGATAGATTCTTTAATATGTAATTTTACTTAATCTTTTTGTTAGGGTCTTTTATTGGGCCTACGGCCTTGTAACTTGTACATAAACCCTTTTTGTTTTTATATAAAAAAAATAGGTAGGGCACTTCCCTGCCGACTTCGGTCAAAAAAAAAAAAACGTCCAGTGTCCAGTGCCAGCGCATGTGTCATGCTGTGTGACCACTCTAGATCCACACCAGCCATGCACATCATGCCTGCGCAACTGCGACACACACGCCCGTGAAACCGCGAGAGTCGGCTCTGATACCATTATGTAACGTCCCGCCTCCTCGAGACCGGGCCCGCTTACATCAGGTAGCTTTTTATAGGACATAGGCTGGCCTCACAGACCAACACAAGTCTTTTCTACGCACATTTGTCATCACTCGTGCGCACCCGGAAATAACTTCCCGGTCACCCATCCTGAAATTGTTCAATGCCAAGCACGCTTAACCTCGGAGATTTTCGGAGCTAGGCTACCGGAAAAGAAGTTGCAACTTGTTGATATGAGTATCCTATTAATCCTATTAAGCCCTGTATCGGGGTGTCACAAGATTTGCTTATACTACTTATAACCATCAAGTATCTCTACTACTATTATTTTTCTAACTATCGTCCGTGCACCTGTGGCGAGCGGAATAAACCTTCGCGCGTCCACCCTGCCAGCCGCTGCCGACACCGGCTCGAACTCGTCGTCGTCTTCGTCCAGGACTCGCCGCGCTCCTGCCTCCGAGTCGAACGCGGCGTCGTCTTTGTTCAGGACTCGTCGCACTCCTGCCTCAAGAAGCATTCGATGGCGAGGACACACACCACACCGTATCGCTATGGAACCACGACCCGCGCTGCCACCGAGGTCACAGACACCGCAGTCCGCCGAGGGGCCACCGTCGCCGAGCCATCGCGGAGTCTCTCTGCCGGCGCCAACGCCGCCCCATCTCCAATCGCCGCGCCACATCGCGTGGAGCCACGATCTATGCTGCCGCCGAGGTCACGGACGGCTGCAGCCCGCCGAGGGGCCGCCGTCGCCAAGACGTTGTGGAGTCTCTCTGCCAGCGCCGGCACCGCCCTACCTCCAATCGCTGCGCCGCATTGTGTGGAGCCGTGATCTGCGCTGCCACCGAGGTCACGAACGGCTGCAGCCCACAGAGGGACCGGCGTCGCCGAGACGTCGCAGAGGTGCTCTGCCGCCGCCGCCGCCGCTCTGGCTCCAAGCGCCACGCCACATTGCATGGAGCCGCAATCCGCGCGGCCGCCAAGTTCACGGACGGCTGCAGCCCGCTGAGGGGCCACCGTCGCCGATCTGCTCTTCCATCGCGGAGGCGCTCTGCCGCGGCCGCCGGCGCCCATTCTTCTTCCATCGCGTAGCTGCTCTGTGTGCGCCGCCGCTGGCTACCTCCAAGACGCTCGGCGCCGCCGTTCTTCACCTCGCCGCCTCACCTCCACGACGCGGGTCGCCGCCGCCCCGCCTCCACAAGATGCAGGTCGCCGCTGTTCGTCGTGCCACCACCCCACCTCCACGATGTGGGTCCCCGCCGTCCACCAACGACCAGTCTCGATGAGGATATCGTCAAACCTTTGTTATTGCACATGTGTTACATACAAATCCTAGCATGTTTGTGTAAATTCCTAGCATGTTTGTGTAAATTCCTAGCATGTTTGTGTAAATTCCTAGCATGTTTGTGTGTTCATATACCCTTCAGTTCTGCTCAACAACTGAAGATGACAAGGCCAAATTCAGTGTCATGTTTATGACAGCAAAGTGGCAGGAGCTATCAGTACAAATGCAAACCTTCTCAAAAATTCTGCCATAAGTTTGTTTTCTTCGACGATATCCTGGTGTACCATAAGTTTGTTTTATCCCTATGTGCCATAGTAATCATCTCAAAATTCTGGTGGCCTTGCCAATAATAATCTTGAAACGACGTGGAATCAGAACGAGCACTTATCCATGTGTCCTCAAAATTCTAGTTTGCTTGCTAAAAGTCTTGAAACAAATGGACATTAATCATTAGTCTTTCTTTTCCCCTGTTGCATCTTCACTATAGATTGATTTTTTTTTTGTTTTAATGGTAGTGCTATGGAGCCAAACGACATTCCTTTTCCCCTATTGCATATACACTATTGATTGACTTCTTCTTGTGTTAATGGTAGTGCCATGGAGCCAAACGACATTCTAGAAAAAACAGTCGTGGTCCTTTTGGAGATGTAACAAACACCATCGAAATAAATGATAATTATAGCATTGACAAATTATGAATTGCACCATTTATGCATGTTGATTATTCACTCTATACCAATATATATTACAGCTCCGAAGCAAGGTTTAACGGAACAACAAAGAGAGGCCATACATGCAAGATATAGAGCCAGATATGCTAAAATAAATCCAATTCAAAAGAGGGTCAAGCGTGACTTCTTGCGAGTGGCAAAAAATGCAGACGTCATGTTAGCAGGTGAATGTGGAACATTGTTTGTGGATGTATAAGATTTTATCATCAAGTAGATATAAAATTAAATAAATTTGGGGCATTATCACATGACCAGTAAATAGGGATTACATTTATTTTCTAAAATACTTCACTTTAACCAACCCTATTTTTTCAGAATATTTGACACTCTCGTCTCCTCTTTTATATGTGCCACACATTTTCACTCCTTCAGGTTTCATCATGTATTAATAGCTAAAATATGAAATATTTAAGAACAAACGGAGTACTAACTTTTCAACAATTTCTTGAATCTCAGTGTGTACGCTCTTGGTAAAAAAAGAAAGTATTACATGTTTTAACCTGTTGGCATGACAACTTCATCAACTTAGAGCATAGAAAAGAGGAATTTAAAACCAAAAATAGAAAGGAGAAATAAATTTTAGAAGAATAGTTCTCAAAAAATATGTCTCTCCCTCTCTCGTCTGCTTCTCCCTCACCAAGATTGGACAAGCAGAACAAAAGCACCAACCGTTATCATTATATGACATTTATATTACATAGTATATTACTGTATCAGATAAAAACCAAAATAATAACAGAAACAATAACAAAGTTTCAAACATCTGAAAGCAATTCAATTTAAACGGAAATGAACTGGTTGGTAATATACTAAATCAAAATCGTATTCAGAGCAATTTATTTCCTATGATAGTAATGTCTAGAAATTAATATCTAAATGTTTGTACAGTATATCTAAATATTATAGTATCTGACACATTGTTTCTTATCCTCATATACGAGCTCATGTAGTCTCCATTGAACATCGGTCTGTCAGATACTTATCCCAACCAAGCGAAAGCTGCTACTCCCAAGTGCATTCTAGATGCACCACCTGCTCTTCTTCCTCCCCTCGCAATCCTCTGTATCCTAGCCACCACGCACAGAAGAAAGCAGTGGAAGCATGCACCGCGTACCATTGAGGATGCTGCCGGCGCCGAGCTCCGCACCAGGACCCATGGATGAGTGCCTCACCGAGGTTGTTATTCATGGAGACGGAAGCCATTTGGTGGACGTCCACGACGGCAGATCCTCAGCGAATGGCAGAGACATGGCTCCTCGGTGGCGACGCGTCTCCTTGGCCGACGACGTGGGTCTTCGGCGGCAGCACTTCTCCTGAGCTGATGGTGCGGCTCCTCGGCGGACGACGCATCTCCTACACGGCGGCGCAGCTCCACAGCAGGACCACGACGTGGGTCCTCTGCGTCTGACATAGGGGAACCCGAATTTATTTACACGGAAGCATAAGCCTATAGAAGATACTTCAATACTAGACAGACTCAGATAAATAATTCTATTGTCATCACTAATTCAATTTTGTTTATTAATTTCATAAGACTAACATGACTCAACATTCACTCTAATCAGGTGCTTATCTGGTGACATGATTCTGCAAATCATGTCCGTCTTTGATGGTACACAGAAACCAAAAACAATTTGTACGGTAAGTACAACTAATCACATATATAAGCGTATATAAGTTGTTGCATAAACTCAACATGTATAATACATTGAAACACTTATGCAGGATGGGAGGACACTACAAAGAAGGTTTTTGATCGACCTACTAACATATGATGGAAATTTAAGTAAATCGATAATACCTGCCAGCATACGAGATTATCTTAATCGGATCCAAAGAAATAATGATAGATAGATAGATAGATAGATAGATAGATAACCTATATGTGTTTAGCACATCATCACTGTGTGAATGTGCTCTATGTTGAGATGTGGCAATATGCCCGACAATCTTGTTTAAATCATCTAATATAATAGGATCATTTATTTCAATATACTTTGAGCTAAAAGTGTTGCTTTGTCATGAACCCGTAGTAACGCACGGACATTCAACTAGTTGTTAAGTATAATAATGATGTACGGGCATTCAACTAGTTGTTAAGTATAATAATGGTGTATTGTCAAGTGTTGTAGGGTAGTTTAGAAATAAAAATATAGTGGCATCCTGTAATTATAGTCATCTTTATGTCAAAGAAACAAGGTAATATCTATTATAATATATTCATGAATTTACCAATAAATCAATTCACGTCATTGTTGAATTGTTTTTGGCTATGCGTCCATGTGATTGTCTTATATGCACTTGTTTGTAAAGTGGAATCATACTCAAACTCAGTTGATAGGTTTTCTAGTGTGCTCGTGTTATAGGAGTATACGTGGTGTCCCGTTTGTTTTTTAGTAATTGTTCCCTAATTGAGATTATATCTCCTCAACTTCACTCTTCCACCCTGTCATATAATTCGAATGGGATTCAAACTAGCACCAGTCAACTCAACCAGGGTGCAACGGCTCAATTCCATCGAATCAGAGTCGGAGGTGACAAGAAAAAAAAAATTTCTTATTCAAACCGTATATGCTGATCTCTCTTGATTTATATAGTCTAATGTAGGTACTATGATTATTCATAAATTGAAAACATGATAAAAGACAATTGTGTCCTTATAAACCAACGGTTATGATTTAGTTACAATACTTTATGTTTCAAGCAGTGTAAACCACCGTAATAAGGCTTCGGGCCAATGGGAATGCTCATGGGACGAAGAGAGAGAGCGCTGGACCCGTGAGCGACTGAACCATCATTTGACTGCAATCAACACCGCCCTGGGCTCGGTATGAGTCTGTCACCTAGATTACGCTCAATCTGAGTACGTACTCCTGCAAATTGTGGCTCGTCACATTCTTCTTCTTCTGTTCAGGAGCTATTCGAAATCTCCGATCGTACAGGCAAATTGCCGAAGGATGCTACTCGACAAGCTGCAAACTTGGTCGCTGAGCGAGAGCACTTGACTCAGGCGTTAAATGCTACTAATGTCGAACTAGCCGGTAAGCTTTTGATTCTTCGTCAACTGTAAACATTGCCTTGAGGAAGCCTTTTCCCTTGGTCAAATGATTTTGCTTACGTTGTCACCGCAGACTGCTCGGGTGCACTCCAGTCCCTGAGGAACAACCTCAAGTCCTCCACAGTCTCCCTTGCACAAGCACTTGACCGAGCCTCCAAGCTGCAGTTGGAGAAGCATGAGGCTATGAAGCGCACTGCCGGGTCAGTCGAGGAGCACGGCATCTTGATGAAGGAACACGGAGGTAAAATCCTTTGTATAATTCTGCATCTTTCATTGGAGTGTGATATAGGCAAGGCTGATGTCCGTGGTGATGAATTTGGAGCTGCTGCATCACTTGGTAATGAGCTTGGCAACATTGACATACCATTGGGCTCAACTCTGTCCGTTCTGTCCCCGGGGTTGTGCTTGTAGTTTTTGTTCTTTCTTTTATTTTCAGCTTGACCTCTTTTCCCACATCTTCTTTTTATATTAATAAATGCCGCAACACGTTGTGATTTGATCGGGTTTCTTACCTGTTTTTTCTCTTAGTAAAGTGCCATCAATTGGATAAATGAATCCAGCGTTCTAGACGAGTGTGAACCGACCTGTTTCTTTAACCTCTCTGATTTTTTTTTTTTATTCAGAGCTTCATGACAAATATGTGACAGTTGCTGGCCGAAGAAAGGAAGTGCATGCCCAATTGACTCTGTCGGATATCAAAGTTCATCAGCATGAGAAGCATCTAGAAGATCTAGCCAAAGAGAAAGCCGCTGCCGAGCAGGCTGGGAAGGACCTTGCCTATAACTATTCCATTGATCTCGCCAGTAATTAAGCCTCTATCTTTGTTGTTTGTTCTATACCTCTCCGCACTTCTTTTTCTCTATACCATTCTTCCGATTGATGATCCTGTCTTTGTTCTTTCCAGAAATCCTCAGGAAGCACAAGGAAGTAGATTCTATAAATCGTGCTCTGAGCGCCGAGATGGAGAAAAAATAAAGTTCTGGAAGCAGGCGCCAAATCCGTTAAAGAATACGTGTTTCCCAAAGGTGTCCCCGAACGCCCAGAATTAACAATTGCAGAGCTCCTGAGCCAAGTCCCCAAATACTTGAAGAAGCATATTCAAGGGGTGGCTGTTGATGCAGTGAGCCATGCCCTAGCTGTAGCTAAATCCTTGTATCCAGATATTAATTTAGGAATCATCACACGTGGGTTTGCTGCCGGCACTACTGATAAAAGTTCTACGAAGATGATTGTCGAAGCTGGTCCGGCTGCCCTCTCCGTTGTAAATGATATGTTCCTAGATCCTCCACAGGATGTAGTGTTGGAAAATCTGAGTCAAGATTCTGAAGAGAATCCTGAAGAGCCTGCTTATGTTTAAGTTGTTTCCTTTTATGACTTGCTTCATGCTGAGTGTATGTTGGTATTTCTTTTCACACCAGGTTCCTTTGTGATTAGCGTATGATCAACTGATATATCCTTGGACTAACTGGTAGTAGCCCGGCATCAGGTGTTTAAGACTTGAATTACGAATATAGAGTTCTGTGAGGATGCTATGGGTTGGACAGCTGAGACAGTTGACAAGCTGGAAAAAGGTTGGACAACTAGCAAAGTGTTGGGAGAAATATGCATCTCTCGGCAAAGGCTAAAGGTCGGGAATTGTGTTAACTGTGGATAAAGGTATTTTTTAAGGCAACACTTTATCTGTCGGTAATTCAATTAACTGACAACACAGCCTTTACTGACAGCTTCAAACACTATTATTTTGCCAACACTAGAAAGTGTCAGAAACGTGTGAAATGGTGTAGTTTTAACTGTCAGCGACCCTGCAAGAAGCAGTAGGGAAATGTGTTGATCTTTGTAGTTACTGCCGGCATGTCGTCCCCCAAGTTCAACATCCTTTAGTCTTTTCTCTCAAGTGACTTAGACATTAATATGTATCTTTTGTATCGATAGATACATGTAGTGATCATTATTACAATTCCATAGATCAAAGTTAGGAGGAGTGCAAATTTTTGTAGAAGCTGTTAATTAGGTTTCTGATAATTTGGATTACATAACTCGATCGACAAGGAAATAAAAGAGTGAATACACAACTACACATGTATATTAGCGCACTCTGTGGCGACGACTTACTACTCCATCCTGTTTCGTGTTCTGTCTTTCGACTGTCCTGAGACATGCTTTGGCAATAAGGGTAGGACCTCAATTGGCACTGATGATCAATGTTGTGAGGACCATTCCTTCCGTTGGTGCGGTCCATAAGACAGCAAATTTCCTTGTGTAGGACACCTTTCTCGTGACTTCTGTAATCCGTTGGCATGTCCCATGGCATCCAGGTATGCAACTTGATCAAAATCAGACCAACAATGATGAATACACTAAGCTTCAACGTGATTCCAATTTAAGGAAAAAAAGGCAAAGATAAATGGAACTAATAAGTGGGATAAATACTTGTCTATATATCGAACCAAAACCAACATATCGATGTGCGAGGGTTATATATACTTACTAAGATCTTATTAGCAGATTGGTCGAAGTTGTTGTTTCTTTTGGACCTTGTCTAGGTGAACAAGATGTGGTAGTCTACTTATAGCGGCTAAAGGGGATCCTCTAATTTTTGTCTCCTGAACTCCATTGCATCCTAATTTTCCATTAAATTAAAGATTGTGCAGGCAATGAGTAGTGTGGTGGAAAATACATTTCTCATGGGCATGCATTTCCTTCCTGTTCTACAGAACATGAAAAAAAATCTAAAAACTTTGGACATTTAGCAAGAACCTAGAAACTAATAATTTAGCCAACACCGTCCAGGTGTTGAAGAAATTTTTGCATAGAGAGACACATTTAGAGTGAAATATAGTTACCAATAAATTAGATTTGTTAGAGTGCTTGAGGGGAACCAAAAGATCCTCCCCTCTGGGTAAACCCCCACAATCAATATAAATTACTTTATTACGACCATAATTAACTGTAAGGCATAATAGCATTTCCAGGCATACTTTTTAGGTCTAATTGTGTCCTAGGCATTTTTATATAGTTTTTTTTATGCAGGATCCATGATTTTGTTTGAGCTGAATTTTGTCTCAGTCACGAATCCATAGTTGAATCACAATATTTTAATTGTATTTCATCCATGAAATTGATTAAAATCATGACCAAAACACAAAAAGATTTAAAAATAGGGTCTGGATCAGCACTATATATGCGATTTATCATTTCAGTATGTTAACATACTCAATTTAAGATATTGAATATGATAAACATGAACAAATTTTAAAGGAACTCATATTTTTTATTATATAGTAATGTCTGTATACATACAGACAAAACAAATTCAATATTTCATTGTATGTTTAAAATATGAGCTCCTTCAAAACAATTTTATGATTATCATTTCAAAAAATTTTAAATTGAGTATGTACATATGTTCAAAATGACAAATAGGTATGTGAATTGTTATTATACAAATAATAGCCCGGTTTCTAAGAGCATTTTTGTACTATGATATATCAGATGCTTACTGCTAGAGTTAGAACAAAAGTCTACCTCGCATATATATGCTAATCCACCATACATCAGTAGTGCAAAAATATTTACCCACTTTGGATTGTCTGATATCTTTAGCCAGTCATGAATCAGGTCTTATTGTCAGCTGTTAAATTACATTGAACATTTTAGTTCAATAGTATTGCTTTTATCTTCTATAAATAGCACAACTTCGTATCGCAATTTATGGAAACGCAAAGTCTGCAACAAGAAAGAATTTACAAGCAGCCCATCCATTTCTTCTTCTGGTAAATAGTACCTCCATCTTCTTTCCAATAAATAACTTATAGCAATAGATATTGCCATATTGATGATGATCTCATATGAAGGATCTGCAAGTATGTATATGTATTGATTGACTATCGTTCATTATTCCAGGGCAACGAAGGACAATGAAAATCAATGTGATCGCGGTGGCGGTTATCGTAATGATTTTTACCAACTCATGTGCCTGTGTTGAAAACAATATAGGGGACATAACGTGCAAGGATATGCATGGCAAGGAGACTCGTAAACTGGCCAGTATTGATGGAAGGACTGCCCCATCTGGTGACAATTCCGTTGATCACGTTTGTCCCCTTGGGAGCTTTCCTTGTTGAGCGATGAACGAGGTTTCACATGAAAGTAGTGTACCATCACGAAAGTTTGAAGATATAAGTTGGGTTTGTGTGTGGTTTGTACTTGCTGCACCGTGTGTCTACTTGTAAGTTGACAAAAAACTAAGGAAATAAATTTGTCATGATATCTGCAATATGAAATTCCTGGGCATTTCTTTTCAAACAAGGCTATTGTTTCAACCTAGGTGTGGCTTGTAAAAGAATTGTTGCGACCCTTGTGAAGAAGTAGCTAGTGGAAAAGATCCTATCAATAACAAAATTATCATATCATCAAAAAAAAATATCAAAAGTTAAATACATACACGAGGAATTCAAAGTTCTGTGGTCCTCTGGCTGCTGCACAAACATATATTTGGAGTGGGGCATGGTGCAACTGGGGAAGGGAGGTGAGGGAAAGCATGGTGTACATTATAGGCAGAACGGGAAGTGGGTGTTACAGTGCATGTCATGGCTAGGAGAAGGGATGGCGGAGGCTTTGTGACACCCCGGATATCATCACAGAATCTATCGACAAAATCGTAAATCCTAAGAGTCAAATCATGCACTTGAAAAAAAATCGACACTTGAAGTAATAAGAAATGTTATTTGAAACACTCCAAAGAACCACTACGAAAGTTTTCACAAATAACAGGACACTTTTTTTAAGTCAGTACATTTTAGTCTACAGTACAAAAATTATTTCTTAACAGGGAAGAATTCAAACACCACTTTCAAAATCCAGCAAAAACCCTATGTAACCCTAGCAATCTTTTTACATGAAAATTAAGTTCACCTCAAAATGGAATTTTGGAGATTTAATCAGAAATTTTAGAAAATATTTAAACCCCATAAAAATTCTAACAAACTTAACGTTAATTGAAAATTCATGAATTTATAGAAGCCGAATCAGAACTTCATCCTTAAACAAAAGTTGCTCCAAATAATGCATTGAGCACCCACAAAAAGTTTCAATTTTTCGAGCTCAGGAAGTACGAAATTCATTTGAATTTAGGAATGGATTTTGAATTTACTAGCAAAAATAAAAAAAACAAAGAAATCAGAGGGCCGGGCCGCCGCCCCGGCGGCCAACCGCCGCAGCATTGGCAGCGCGGCAGGCGCCGGGCCAGCACGGCTTTCCCGCCGTGCTGTTGTTTCGCAGGATCGGCGCAAGATCCTCCCCTCTGCCCTTCTCTCTGCTCCTCTCTCTCTCCGGTTTTGTCTCTCCCGCGCCCGGCTTTATTCCTCCCCCCGGGCGCATGCCACCGCCACTCCTACCCAATCCTCGACGCCGCTCTACTATTTCCCCCCCCCCCATCTCTCTCCTGGCGCGTGATAAAGACAACTGAGTCTCCTCTCCACTTTCCCCCACTTCCCTTTTCTCCTTCGAAGAACACCCGCGCTTTCTTCCTTTTCCTCTGCTCGGAACGCCGCCACCACCATTACCGCCGACGCACGGTCGCACGGTGAGCACCTATCTCTGGCCAATTTCCAACCTCGAAACCTTGTCCAACCTCTCCCTCTCTCCCTTGCGCAGCTCTCGGTCCATCAAGCCCCTCCCCGGCCCATCCGTTCGACGGGAACGCGCCCTCGCCGCCATCCGTCGAGACGCGCTCCGTCGCCGGCAAGCTTCGTGAGAAATCCTTGTTGTTATGGTGTTGCCGGTCATCTCCGAGGTGTGTAGATGGCGTAGGATGAAACCCCGAGCTTCGTCACGCACCGCCGCACTGCCGCGAGCTCGCCGAAGGTCTCTCGGCGCTGCCGTGCGCCGCGCAAAGCTTTTCGGTGGTCGCCGCCGGTCGCCGACGCTCCCCAGAGTACCCCCTCCCCGCGCGCAAGCCTAGGGAACCTTTTCCCCGCCTTTCCCCTCGCCGACGAGCCCTTCCCCGCCGTGCACCGCCGGCAGCCTTCTCTATTTTACTCCTTCTTCATTTTAAATTTTTGATTTTCTTATTAATTAGCCAATTTTTAAAATGTCTAGTAAATAGAGGAAAAATCTAAAAATGTGAAACCAAAATTTATTGGAATCCTTGTAAAAAGAACTAATTTTCTGCTAAAACACTTTTTCAAAAATATTAGTCATTTCTGTTTTTGAATTTTAACTGAAGTTCCAGAACAGTGCTAGGGCTGAAATTTGAACCAAAAGTGTCTCATGATGTTGTTCAGCCCCTGTAATTTCCTCAGGATTTAATCTCAACAAATTTTATGCATGTCATTAAAAATAATCCAAACTGCCAATTTAGTTTGTCATTTTTTAAAATACATTATGAAAGTCATCCAAAAATCGAAACCCTAAAGCAAACCTTTAGAGTTGGTGCTGGCTGGTGTCTACATCAAATTTCATGATTTTACTCTAGGGTTTAGTATTTATTTTTGATTTTACAATTTTAAATAACAAAAAATTTGATGAATTTTTATAAAATCTAGAAAATTCAACTTGACCTCAACCAAACTCCAAAAGTCATATTTCAGAGAGAACTATCAATCAAAAATAAACTCATGATATAATCTGAAGTTTCATTCTAGCCCCTAGTATGAATAACAGCAAATTTTACTAAATTTTTATAAAATCTAGGAAATTCAGTTTGACCTCAACCAAATTTTAAAATTCCTATTTCAGAGAACATTGCCAACTAAAAATCATCCCCTCGAAAAGTAAGAAGTTTCACTTTCGACCACACTCATAAGGTAAAAGCTTTAATAAAATGACGAAGTCGAGGAATTAGGGTGAACCCTAACCTCTAGGTGTCGATGATGAAGACACTATAGTGTTCTTTGTTGAAAACATCATGTTATCTTTTGATTCAACTCATTGTATTCGTATTACATCATGTAGACATCAAAGAGAACGCCGTAGCTGACAATCCAGAGTCCTTAATCACCGCTGAAGCAGTCGACACCAACCCCGGCGAACCAGGCAAGCCCCGGTGCACAACCAAGTTTTTCAAGTTTTTCCTTTTAACAATATGTGTCGTGAATGTGCATGAGGTTTTCTAGGAGTTGGTTGAAATCCTAGTTGCATCTGTCTCCCATAGGAAACCCTACCGGTACTTGCTATAGGTATCCGTTGTAGTAAGCTATGCTTAGCAGTACTTTCCGGTAGAAGTCGAGCAGAGTGGACACTACTCGCGACTGTTAGGGTTTTGATTCAAACTTGCACATGGCAAATTATGACACATGACTATGAATGATTAAGGAAAGATAAAAGTTGGAGGGTCAGATAGGGTACAAGTAGGTCAGCTACTGGTCCGGGACCAGGATGATCGTAGTCTTGTCTGATCCGTGTGGTCCGAGCCTGATCAAGCATTAAATGTACTAATCATATGCTGGGTATAATGGGGCTCAGTAAACCTACGTAGCCTAGTGATTGCAAAGTCGAACTGCCCTACGGTGTCTGATTTGGAGGCGATCTGGGGTGGGCAGCCGTGGGAACTCCACAGAAACTGTTCGGAACGTGTGTTCTGGTGGGATGCGGCGCTGCTTAGGCAGGCGTAGGAGGGAATTGACTTTGCAGGACCTGGTGCGAACGGTTGCCACGTGCGGTCTGGGACGCGCACGTGTCGTATGATTAGGTTTGAACCTACAGGTGTAAAATCATTTCAAACCGCTGTCACTCCCAGTTTGTGAGTTTGCTTGTGAAATGCACCACATCCTAATTAAGATGATGAGCTATGTGATTGATGATAAAGTTATGGTGATGGTCTTATCTGTTGTTCTAGTTATGCTTGATTAGATTAGTGCAAACTAAAGTTACTATTCTAATCACTTAATCTGAGCTAAAACTTGATCAAGAATAGTTCAGGTAATGTGAGTCCTTTTGCAAAGGTAAACCTACCCAAGTCAGGCAGCATGTCTAGGCGTCGGCTGTAGTTAGCCAATTTGACGGGTCAATCTTGTGGAGCTTCTTAGAAGCTCATGCTTTGCGAATACGTGGTTTTCAGGCGCCGACATGTACGCTCATGATGATAGCCAGTGGGAAGAGCAACTTCCAGAGTTCGGGAACCTCCAGTGGCAGCTTTGTGGTTCGCTGCAGTGAATCTTGAAGTGGCTAGTAGCATGATGCCACTAGGCACGGTTCATGCTACTAGCCACTTCCGCTGTTTGTCTGTGATTTCGAAAACTCTTCCATATTATGATATTGTTGTAAGACTTAAATTTTTAACTTAGGAAATAATGATGTATTAAATCCCCTCACCTTGTAAAAGATTGTTGTTTATCCTGCCTGTGTGTACCATGTGTTTGTTCGTTTTGCCGAGCATTGCCCAATAGGTTCCTAGTGAGATGCGGGATCCGTCCCGGACTGAGTTTTCTAGGGCGGGTCCGCGTCAGGCTTGATCAGTGAATAGGAAGGAAAGTGTGTTGAGTGGCCTGATAGGAGAGGGGGAGGAGGAGTCTTGAGACAAGGAGGAGAGGCCCCAAGCCGGGTGGGGCGAGAGGGGGGGATA
Source organism: Oropetium thomaeum (assembly GCA_001182835.1). NCBI lineage: Eukaryota > Viridiplantae > Streptophyta > Magnoliopsida > Poales > Poaceae > Oropetium > Oropetium thomaeum. Next base: position 803,973 of record LFJQ01000009.1, on the reverse strand, counting down.
GCAATCCATGAAATATTTGTGCGTCTCAATAAGTTCTCTCATTGTCCCAATTTCAATGATGTTTTAGCTTTGGAGGTAGCTTTTAAAAAGAGGTGTATTAGGAAGAGAGAATGGTGCATTGGAAAGTGAGATCACCATGTAATTTAGAAAAATTTGAGGTTGCTAGAATGTCATTTAAAGTGGATGTAGGAAGTATTGTATTTCACTGTTTATATGTGCACTGACTTTTGCATATCATTTCTTTCTCCATGTAATGGTCTTTCTGAAAATATTGCATGTAATCAATACCGATCACCAAAATTTCTTCAGCAAATTGATTGGTTAAAATATTCACTCTAAGTGAAGACTAACATTTCTATATATATGAGCCAACAACATCATCATCTGTTATATCACTTTTTATAAACTAACTCACAAGCTCTTTAGCAGAAAAGATGGAAAGGTGAATCCCAATGCATTGCACAACGGAGGAGTTGCTCCTCAAATCTAGCCACAGTAAGGATAGCTGGGTGGCGAAGAGAGTAGATAGGAAGGGTGAAAGAGAGCAAGGTAGGGTGCAACCATGCTTGGAGAAATGGTGTGGAGAATGAAACCCTAGGTAGCCATGTTATAGTGGTGTAGAGAAATAAAATATTGGGGCGGGGGTGTTTGATCAACTGCGTAGAACGCGTCTATACGCCCTGAATGAATTTTTAGTGTGTCATCCTCTAATGTCTACAACCTAGTACTAGAAAAATGACTAATGTTGTGCCACTGGTGTTAGTAAGTCCGAGCCAGAAAATAGGGTTAGTAATGTCAGTAGAGCTAAACAGTAGTGTGATTTTAAGTGCCGGACCGTAAGTGGGGGCCCATCATCCTGGATCTAAAGTGTTCGACCATAGAGTAACCAAATACTATAGTGTGACAATTGTGTTTCATACAACATAACATGCTGAGGATTTATTGGATAAGTTATACATTAAATGCAAATAGATTAAAGACAGAGGGAATTATTTGAAAGGTGATTCAGCTATTGGGCAAGGAATAGGTCAACATAAAACTGTTAACTTGTGAATGTCTACCACACATTCTTATTTTATTTCTACTGAAAAAATTATATCTTTCGTTTGATGTTAGTCAACATTTAAGTCATTCTCAGTGAAGCAATTTGAATGCTAGCTTCATTGTTGGACTTTAATTTATATTTTGAGATAATGAAAGCAATATCCAGCATTGGATTTTGATTCATATATATGTCACCCGTAGTAGAAGATTACGATTAGCTCAAAGTTTACACTTGTGACGTAGATATGACTTTATTCTTGATATAACTAATTGTTGCTTTTGCCAATCAATGTTCCAACGCAATATGTGGTCATAATTGGCGACCATGTTCTGTCGGTACAATATGGAATTAGTGACCAGAGTTCGTCACACACTTTTACTGATTTATCATCAGTGCTTAACATAGGTAATATATAGTGGTACCAGTAAGTGATCCAGTCAATGTAAGATGAGTTTTGCCACATTATCTAACCGAACAATTGCAGCCACAAAAATAAGACCATGTGGACATGATGTTGTATCGATAAAAAAATTGGTAAAATTGTACAAGAGAAGTGATAACTAAATAAATAAAAAACCTATATGTTTGAATTTTGCACCAATATACTCTCAGTACAACAAGATGTCTATATCCTTGAATTATGGACAAGAGTGCATTTATTCTCTTTAGTGATGATTGTTCTTATATCTTGTAAAACATGGTTTTAATAATTTAGAGAAATTGTACACCAATTTTATTTACAAAATTTCAATCTGTCCTATGGTGTTGAAAACACTACAAATATGTTAAAGCTCTAATCGTTTAGCTATTGTGGATTTTAAATGTGCTAAAAAATGAGGATGTTACATCTACCTAATTCAATCAATGTCTTATTATACTCTGCGCCCAACCAATTTGCACGTCTCTGGAATCATTAGTGAATTAAAAGCACTAAGCAATGATGATAAAAAATATTAACCGATATTCGTCTACGTGCCTAGGCCAAGCTAAATGGACTATTTCCAGTGCTTGAGTAATGGTCCAACTAAAGCAGATCTGATCTTTGTTACTTTTTACCCACCGATATTTAAATAACAATTGTGTTGTCATATCAAGGGGCCGGACATTTCCAAATGTTAGTGCAAAATTTAATCTATCACTATGGTGGTGCACAATAATTTTTACATTTATCCCTTTTACGCAACAAAATTGCTACATTGCATCGCATTAATTGTATTGTTCCGTACTATTGAGGTAACTGCATCTTGCTATTACATTATTTTGTGGCCTATCTAGGCATGATTACTACTGATGTTGACTTCTACAAAGTTTTATCTAGAAATATGTCGGTCATATGCGCTCTTGTAGTATGAGTTACGCATATTGCATGCCTGAATAGTTCATTTTGCGAGGGTGTGCGTCTAAACTCAATCTTGGATATAGTTGACCTGTTTAAGAGCCGAATATGGATAAAGATTTACGTGGGTTGAGCAAGCGGTTGTAAGCCACTTTAAAACAATTATATATCAGCTCAATTTCATATGCCTTTGATAATATGATCTTCAGGACTATCATAGCGAAACCATGATGAATTTATTATGGGACGGCTTTCAATATTTTTTTGCAGGAAAAAAGGAAAGAAACAAAGAAGACAATACATTCTTATACCATGGTAATGAATTCTTCAATATGTATGTTTATAATTTTATATTTAAATTTGCATATTCAGTTTCATGGTCCGTACAAATTTAGCATGGACGCGACGCTAGATAAAACCTAAAATACATTTGTAAAAATGTAAAGAGGTATGCTTTTCTCCGATCAAAATTTTATTAGAGGGGATAGTGAGGTCCGTGTACAAACTCATCATATGGACGCGGCTTCAAATATGTTTTCGGGAACACCGCAGGAGAAACTCCACAGTGCAATAGGGACTAGCTAGGTGCGGCACCAGGTTCTGAACCCCGGGTGGAGCAACACACAGCCAATGTATTACGTTCGGACATCAGAGAGAGTACGTATTATATAGAAAGGAAACTAAGGTATGCTGGGGAGCTGGGAGAGGCTTTATTGACTTCATGTCACGTCCTAAATAGAGTTTTGTGATGGAAAAAAGGTCCCAATCTTCCTACAGGTTTTGATAATCAACGATTTCGGCAGAGTCGCACCACAAATTGATCCGGATTCCAAACTGCACGTTCTGAACCCCACAATCGTAGCACTACGTCTCCTCTGGTTATCACCAACGTGAACACGGATGACCTCCCCGAGAAGGCTAGTCTTTGTCTGCGAATCGAATTTACCTGCAAATCAAAGAACACAAGCAAGAACAAAGTAGAAAGCAACCAAATTACAGATGAAGATTAAACTCGCAAAGTTGGGGTCTCACAACCGGATGAAACGGCGATGCCGTTTTTAACAGGATAATCTAAGTAAAACTCAAATCCTAATGGTGGGGTGACGGCTGGATATAAAGAAATTAGAGACGTGCAAGTTCCCTGGACACAACCCTAATGGTCTCTAACTCGGTACAAGGCCAACCGGCCCAAAGTACGTGTCGCAGCACCCTGACACATTCTGGACTGTCCAATAATTCAATGCTTCTGGTGGACTCTAGAGGAATTTGGACGTAGGACCAGTCTCATCGAAAAGATAATTTTGTCCTCTTTCCATGAAGTGGTAGATCACCTAAAACGATGTTCGTATGCGACCGGTGCGTCTATTTTACTGCAGACTGTTCATGGACTCCGAATTGGATTTGAAGTCGACATGGGCTGGACCTCCGACTTGCCTTGGACGTCCATGGCCAACTCCAAGCTGGTCTCCTGTCGTTTCTCTGTCCTCTCCATGATTCCTAATCAGAATAAAAATCATTAGATAGTAATCTATCCTCGAGAATGCGTAATGGAGTGCTAAGGAACGAACTCACCTCTATATTAAGTTGTCGGGCGCGAGCTCTAGTGATTGGACCTTCATCTGTAACAGTGGAAGAAGCATTGTGTGTATCCATGGGTGTGATGTCCTTATCATTTCGATTAAGAATTAGGAGAAAACTCCATATGAAGAATGGATTGGGAGAAAACCATCGCTTTCTTGCGCACATGGGGTTGTTTGACAAAGGTAAATGTGTCAATAAACAAGAAGGATAAGTTGGGACCTAAGGCTGTGGATTGCGTCTTTTGGGATATGCTCATAATAGCCTATAGATTTTTAGTAGTCAAATCAAAGGTGCCTGTATTCATGTTAATTCATTAATGGAATCTTGTGATGTTACTTTCTTTGAGAACATATTTTCTATGAAAAATTTACATAGCATTCCTAGTTCATCTTCTGATGTGATTGCTAATATATCTCCTACACCTATTGCAATTTTTGATCATCCTAAACAAACACTTGAGCCGATCCATGAGGAGATTGACAGTGACGCTCCTAGGAGGGGCAAGAGACAAAGGACTGTAAAGTCCTTTGGTAATGATTTTACTATCTATCTCGTGGATGACACACCCAAAACCATATCTGAGGCTTGCATCTCCTGATGCAGATGATTGGAAAGAAGCTGTCCATGTGAGATAGACTCTATTCTTTCTAATGGTACTTGGGAGGTTGTTGATCGACCTTATAGATACAAACCTGTAGGCTGTAAGTGGGTGTTCAAGAAGAAGCTTAGGCCTGATGGTACTATCGACAAGTAGAAGGATAGGCTTGTAGCTAAGGGCTATACTCAGAAAGAAGGCAATGATTTCTTTGATACTTATTTACGTGTTGCAAGGTTGACCACCATTCGTGTACTATTCTTGGCTGCCTCTCATGACCTTGTCCATCAGATGGATGTGAAAACGACTTTCCTTAATGGAGAGTTGGAAGAAGAAATCTATATGGAACAGCCTGATGTGTTTGTAGTAAAAGATCAAGAGGACAAGGTGTGTAAGTTATTGAAGTCTTTTGTATGGTTTGAAACAAGCACCAAAGCAATGGCACGAGAAATTTAATTCTACACACATCAGCTGGCTTCTCAGGCAATGAGACTAATAGATGTGTGTATTAGCGCTATGGTGTGGGTGAAGGACTTATACTATGCCTGTATGTTGATGACATACTGATTTTTGGAACAAGTCTTGACATGATTAACGAAGTGAAGTTGTTTCTAAGTCAGAACTTTGATATGAAAGATCTAGGTGAAGTTAATGTTATCCTGAACATTAAGCTGATCAAAGGCGAGAATGGGATTACGTTAACGCAATCTCATTATGTGAAAAAGGTTTTGAGCCGTTTTGTGTGACACCACGATCCAGGGCTTAATAGGATTAATAGGATACTCATATCAACAAGTTGCAACTTCTTTTCCGGTAGCTTAGCTCCGAAAAACTCCGAGATTAAGCGTGCTTGGTCTGGAGCAATTTCAGGATGGGTGACCGGCCGGGAAGTTATTCCTGGGTGCGCACGAGTGAGGACAAATGTGCGCAGAAAAGACTTGTGTTGGTCTGTGAGGCCAGCCTACATCCTATAAAAAGCTACCTGATGTAAGCGGGTCCGGCCTCGAGGAGGCGGGACGTTACATAATGGTATCAGAGCCGACTCTCGCGGTTTCACGGGCGCGTGTGTCGCAGTTGCGCAGGCATGGTGTGCATGGCTGGTGTGGATCCAGAATGGTCACATTGCATGACACATGCGCTAGCACTGGACACATGGACGTGGCCAAGAGAGAACGTTCTTGGCTTGGGATTGACCGACGAGGACGTCGGTCTCTTAAGGGGGTGAGTATGTGACACCCCGATCCAAGGCTTAATAGGATTAATAGGATACTCATATCAACAAGTTGCAACTTCTTTTCCGGTAGCCTAACTCCGAAAAACTCCGAGGTTAAGCGTGCTTGGTCTGGAGCAATTTCAGGATGGGTGATCGGCCGGGAAGTTATTCCTGGGTGCGCACGAGTGAGGACAAATGTGCGTAGAAAAGACTTGTGTTGGTCTGTGAGGCCAGCCTACGTCCTATAAAAAGCTACCTGATATAAGCGGGCCCGGCCTCGAGGAGGCGGGACGTTACATTTTGGCTACAAGGATAGCAAACCATCTCCAACACCTTATGATCTTAGCTTGATTCTTTGAAAGAACAAGCGAATTGGTAGAGACCAATTGAGATATTCTTAGATTGTTGGATTACTTATGTATTTAGCTAGTGCTACTAGACCTGACATCTCGTTTCCTGTGAGCAAACTAAGCCGGTTTACCTCTAATCCAGGAGATGATCATTTGCGTGCGCTTGAGCGGGTCACTACCTGGTAGGTACTAAGGACTATGAAATTCGCTATTCCGGGTTTCCTGCTGTATTTAAAGGCTATAGTGATTCCAATTGGATGTCTAATGCTGATGAGTTGTATGCTACTAATGGGTATGCTTGTACCCTTGGTGGAGCTGTTGTTTCATGCCGAAAGATTCCCCCGTGAGTTCTCCGCACGACGCCATGTTCTTCGACCCTTAGCCTTTGAGCTTTTATGCCGCATACTCATGTGAGTGATGCGCAGGCCGAACATTATGTTGAAAAGTTCCGGGAGATGGAGGCGCGCCACCAGGAGCGTGCGCGGTGCGGGCCGTGACTCAACCGGGTGCTGCTCCTAAAAGACCCGCAGGTACGGCTTCCGGAGCGCCGGCTGACCGAGAAGGAGGAGGATGAAGGGAGGGGGAAGGGGAAGGTGGCGACGGGAGAAGCTTCGGCTTCGAAAAAGTGGAAGGCTGTCGACAAGGCAGCCTCTTGCCACAAGGATGCCCGACCAGCAAAGAGGGCTGTCGGGAAGGCTATAACGGCTTTGCAGGGCCGAAGTTCGCCAAGCGCTTCGAGCTCATTGTGCAGTGAACCGGACGCTGAAGCGGACTCCGTCGGCGAAAGGGCGGATCCCGACTGCTCGATAGCACCGGAGGGGACCTCAAGAGGAAAGGCCCTGCCCGAAGCCTCGGAGGATTTCATAGTCGGGGACGTGGATTTCAGCTCCGAAGAAGGAACGTACTTCGAATTTGTTGTGTAGAGTTAGTGACATACATCTGACTTTGTTATCGCGGCTTTCTACAAAGCCTGAGGCCCCTCATGCGGAGGAAGAGGTGGGGTCTGACGACAACGGGGGCGCCGCCGAGAGCGACAGCTCCGAGAGCCCGCACACCTACGGTCGCGAGAAAAGCCTGTTCAGTTACCTGCCTCCGGGATCGTCACCCGGAGACATAGCCGCTGGGCTGCACAAGGAGGATTTTTTGCCGCGCGAAAGTGAGCGCCACTCCTTGAGCTTGGCCGGACGGCTTCTGGACATGGCCGGAGTAAATGATTGCTGGGTGAGCTGAGCCCAGCCGAAGCATCGGAGGCGCTCTCCGGAATGGCCATACAGGTACGTCTTGTATAAGTGCGAGCTTGTACTAGTAACTTGTATAGAAGTGCTAACATGGTCTTCACATATTTTGTAGAGTGCGATGCTGGCGCGGCATGTGGCGTCTTCGGCTCAAAAGAGCGATGAAGGGCTACAGAGCCGGCTTTGGGCTGTTGAAGCCGAAGCGAAGAAGTCGTTGGAGCTGCGGCGTGATGCCGAGCTTCGAATTTTGGAGTTAGAACAAATGCTTGCCGCCGTGCAAGACGAACAGAATGGTCTAGCCAGGGAGCTAACCGAGGCGGCCAACGAACGCGACACGTTCCATGAAGCTCTTAAGGCCGTCGAAGGTCAGTTGACGATCTGGAGCAGCTCGGCGAAGGGGTAGCGCAGCTGATGGAAGAAGTGGACGATCTCCTGGGCACGCTCGGGGTGAACGTAGTGGCGGCAAAGCCAGATGCGTTGGAGGATCCTACGGCAAGCATATCTCAGATCCGACGCGGAATTGAGGCTGCCCGTAAAGCCCTCCGTACCTTCGGGAATCGTTGCGCCCAAGTCTCCTGGACCGGCGCCTTTGCTGCTGTTCATGTGAGCGGAATCATGGACTTCGCCCCCATTAAGAAGGCTATTAGCGGGGTGCAAGAGACTTGCGCCAAAAGCTTCGAAGCATACGCAGATCTCCGGGAGTCTCTTCGTGACTTGTGGAAGGCTTTCGCCCAAGGATTCTGGCTTCGGTGCGGCCCCCAACTAAGTTGCGAATCCGTGCTCCGTTCAGCGGGAGGCGGAAGATCGGATGCTGCAGCAAGAGCGGGCCCTTCGGCCCAGGAAGCCGGCGAAGCAAGCAGTGCCCGGGGGGGCGAAGGCGGGCATGAAGGCCAGGCGGCGGAGGGCGGCACATCAAGAGCGGCCGAAGTAGGACAGCCTCAGGTGTGAGCTGCTACATAGTCTTTGCCGTAGATTGTACTTAGGCTTTTGAAAGCTTCGAAAGCAATATAATTCGAATATTGAATCAGAAGGTAACTTAGATGCCTCTTTATGTTTAGGCTGGACTGATTCTTGACGTGATGCCTGTGTCATACGCCCCTTCGGGAAGCACCACCGTTAACCAAGTTGACTTCGCGAGCGAACATTAGTGGCGAATATGGTTCTGGGAGAACCCCTCCCGAACCCTCGAAGAGTTCCGGGCATATATAGGAAAGCACAACGCAGCTATAAAAGAATCGTGTAATAGGGTGAGCTCAGAAGAGAGGTTAGGGCGACGCATGAAGCGAGATCACGAAGGGCTTTTCGGGGCGACCAGAGTCCGGCCCTCCTGCTGCGCTAGCAGAAGGTGGAGCCAGAAGTAGAGACCATTGAAGTATCCAGTGGGACACCGTCTCCAAGAGAGCCTAGTCCTGACGTAATGCAGGAGTTAGCTCGCGCGGTGAACGGTCCCGGAGGGGTGATGAGCTATATAGCGAAACTTCGGCACGAAATAGACGAGCTGGAATAACAGCTCCCTAGCATAAGACGTTTCGGTTGCCAAGCGCCGTGACGTAATTGTTGTAACGATATGTATGTGACGAAGAAATGTTTCTTATGTTGTAGTGACGGATAGATTTGATGTTATTGTAACGTAGGAGTGTATGTGACGTTGTAATAATGAAGAGATGTATTTGATATTGTTGTAACGAAGAGATGTATCTGATATTGTAATGAGCTAATCACCATCCAGTTTCTCTCCTCGTTCAATATATTGAATGAAAGATGCCCTTCGGCTTGCGTAACCAAACTTCGCATTCGATACTCGTAGCCGCGCCATGTGGGAAGTGTGCGAGGTCCCCTCGGCATGTGTAGCTTTCACCTCCGCTCGTAAGGACTCTAGCGTGCTGAAGGTCAAGTGATCGTCGGTCAAATTTTGCATAAAAACACTATGCATTCGACGAAAGACATTCGAATCGTTAGAGGCGCTGCCTTACTTTCAGCCACCAATCGGCTTTTACGCGCATCGAAGGAATGAAAGACCGTGTGAGGCGCGGCCTTGCCTTAAGTCGCAAATTGATGTCTCAACGCATCGAAGCGCCAGGAATCGCCTCAGGCACCGCCTCCTCTTCGGAAAGAAGCCGGCATCTCGGTGCATCGAAGGCGCGAGGAATCACATGAGGCACGGCCTCACCTTCGGCCATAAGCCAGCATCTCGATGCAGCAACGGCACAAGGAATCACATGAGACACAGGCTAGCCTTGAACATAAGCCGGCATCTCAATGCATCGAAGGCACGAGGAATCACATGAGGCATAGCCTCACCTCCGGACATAAGCCGGCATCTCGATGCATCAAAGGCACAAGGAATCACATGAGGCACAGCCTCGCCTTCGGACATAAGCCGGCATCTCGATGCATCGAAGACACGAGGAATCACATGAGGCATGGGCTATGCCTTCGGGCATAAGCAGGCTTCGGACATAAGCCGGCATCTCGATGCATCAAAGGCACGAGGAATCACATGAGGCATGGGCTATGCCTAAAATATTCGCGGGGGCATCCTTCAAACGCCATTGTCAGAATGCCATTCAATTTACATTGTTGCGAGGCTCAACTCGACTTAATGGGTTAGCAACTAGACGGTTCGACAAACCTTGCTCGACGCGCAGCTCGGCACAAAAGTGAAGAAAAAATAAGGTGACTTACATGACTTTGCATGAGACGTAGCTCAGCACAAAAGGGAGGACCCTGCGAGACTCGGCATAAGACGTAGCTTGGCATAAAAAAAGGGGAAAAGAAGACAAAATGACTCGCAGAACTATGCGCGAGACATAGCTCATAGCTCAGGACGAGTAGTGACAACAGCTTAAGCATAGAAGTGCTTGAGCACATCCGCGTTCCAAGTGTGCGTGATAGGCGAACCATCCAGCTGCAAAAGGTGATAAGCCCCGGGTCTGACCGTACGATGTACAATAAATGGACTTGTCCACTTGCTTTGAAGCTTCCTTACTAAAGTAGGATTGGGGTTAAGCTTGAGGACGAGGTCACCTGGCTCGAAGGATCGGGGGTGAACCCTCTTGTTGTAGGTCTTCTCCATTGACTTCATATAGCGACTCAGGTTTGAAACGGCTTTTAAGCGTACTTCCTCAATGGTGTCCTTGGTGAGGTCTTCTGCATCAAAGGATGGGTGATTAGCCTGGAGGGAACCATGTTTGATCTCTTCAGGGGTCATAGCTTCAATGAGCTTGAATGGGGTGAACCCTTTTGCTCTTGCCTTCGTGGTGCGTAAAGACCATAAAATATGAGGCAAGGTTTCTACCCACTTTCCTTTCGGCAAGCCCATCAAAGCTCGAGAGACGGCATGGAAAATATTGCCATTTGCGCGTCACAAGCCGCATTGGTGTGACACCCCAGGTGTCACCAGGGCAAAGTCAACAACTATAAACCTTAATCCATAATTTCACTCACTTTAAAGCAGATTCAATCTTAGAAATAAAAAGGAACATTGTTTAAAATGCTTTAAAGAGACACTATGAAAAGTTTGACAAACAACAGAGCATTTTAGCAAAGTTCGGAGAAGTCTCAACTAACAGTGTCGAAATCTCATTAACAGAAAGAAATCCAAACCCTAACTCTTGACCATCAAAATTCCTACAGAACCCTAGCCATATTTTTACATAACAATTAAGCACACTTCAAAATAGAATTTTGGGAAATTATTCAAGATTTTCGGAAAGAATTTAGACCTCTTAAAAATTCACACCATCTATAATCAACCTAGAAATTCAAGAATTTTTAGAGGCCAAATCATGACTTGAACCTTAAATAAAAACTATTCCAAATAAATTCCTGAGCTCGTACAAAAATTCTCAAAAATTTTCAAGCTCGGGAAGTGTGTATTTTAACTGAATTGCAGCCAGGCTTTAATTAAAAAAGAAAAACTTGCTTTGCCGGGCGGGCTACAGTGCCCCGCCCGCCCGACAAAGCGGTGAGCAGGCAGGGCGTGCGCTGCCCGGCCGACACGGCTCTTATGAGCACATCGTCGAATTCAAGTTTTGGCCGGCGTCCCTCCTACCCTCCTCACTCCATCGCTCTCTCTCTCTCTAGCTCTCTCCCTCCCTCTCTCTCTTCTCTGCTCGAGCCGCCCCAGCGCGCCGCCCGCCTTGACGATCATGCCGGCCATAACCCGAATGCCCCACCAACCCTACGCCGAGCTCTCCTTTAAAACGGTGCACCCCCCCCCCCCCACTCCTCCTTTTTCCTTCACCCGCGCGACACCCTTCCTCCTCCCTGCTCAGGACGCCGCCACCATTACCGCCGCCCTCCACCTCCACGTCGACAGGTCACTCCGGCGAGTTTCAAGCCGCACCACCGTGCCCCCTAGACTTCCCTCCACCCCCAGTTGCTCTCTGAACACCAAGCCCGCCGGCGGTGCCCTAGCTTCGCCGGAACGCCGCCACCTTTCCCTCGGCCGAAGAGCAACGCCGGCGGCCACAAATCTGTTAAATTCCTCACGACGGTACAACGATTCTCCAATTCCTCTTGCTGGCTGTTAGCTCTCATCCTTGCGCAACCTTTTGACTTGAATCCGGCCACAGGTGACCGTCGTCGAAGAAGAACACCGTGTGCCACCCCGTCGGCCGCCATTGTCGCCACCTCGACCTCCACGTCGCCGACCCTGTTACACTCTTCACCGTAGCCTCCATCCTCCACAAACCAGTGCAGTGAGTCGAGGTGAAGCTCCATGACACCATGGTTCTTGCCCTAGCCCTCTTCTCCGGCGAGGAGCTCACCGGAGCAGCCGCCTCTGCCGTGTCCCCTGTTCTGTGGCACTGTTCCATTGATTTTCCTAATTCCTTTAATTAGCCAGAGATTGTTAGGTGTATAACAAATCAGGGAAAAATCTAAAAATACGAAACCTAATTTTAATTGAATCCTTGAACATTGAACTAATTTTCTGTTAAAACACTTTTTAGAAATTGTACAAAAATTTGCAGAACTAATTAGAACACTCTATTCTATTTTTGAATTTTAAATTGAGTTCTAGAACAATGCTAGGGCCACCCTTTGATCCACCAGTACACCATGGTACTACACACCCTATGGAATTTTATGAAGATTTTAGGAACACGAAATGGCATCTAACCCTATTAAATAACTTTAGTCTGCCTAGTTTAAATACCATTTTCTAACGTACATTGTAAAAGTCATTTATAAGGTTAGACCCAAAAGCAAAGTTTTGGATCCGGTGCTCAGCAATGCTCACATAAAATTTCATAATTTTATTCTAAGGTTTACTAGTGCTTTCTGATTTTACAAGATTTAAAAACAGGAAATTTGATGAATTTTCATAAAATATAGAAAATTTATCTAGGCCCCACCCAAAGCTCAAAATGCTTATTCCAGGAAGTAATACCAACTAAAAATAATCCTGAGGAAGAATTAAAATTTTCATTTTAACCCTAATTTAATAGCCGAAGGAATTAAATAATATTAACCGATGAAAAGTGTCGAATTAACTTAACTAGAGTTGAAGTTGATGAACATGCCAACTAAAAGTCACCTCATGAGAGTTTAATAGATTTCTTTAAACATCATTCACAGATTAAGGATTGAATTTAATCAACGGCGTCGAGTAATTAGGGTTAACCCTAATTCTGGGCGTCACCAATCTAAACCCTAGGTTATTATTGATAATAACAATAAGTTTCTTTTTCATTGAACTTATCATAATCCTACTGCATCATGTAGATTCTGACGCTCACGAAGTAGCTGCGGATCCTGTTGCCTCGACCTCCGTCGAAGAAATCAACAACGCTGAAGAACCAGGCAAGCCCCGGTGCACAACCGTTGTATAAAACTTTCCTTTTATGATTAAGTGTGTCTTGTTTGTGCATTAAGTCCTAGGAGTTGATTGAAACCATAGTTGCATTTGTTTCCATAGGAAAACCCTATCGGTAGCTGGTATAGATACCCCCTTAGTCTGCTATGTGACACGACCCGCCCAGAAAACCTCGTCTCGGGACGGATCCGGTCAGTCGTTAAGCGAAGATCTTGTTGGGCAACGCTCGGCGAGGCGAGCGTACACACGATTCAACACAGGCAGGGATAAACAGCAATAATTTACAAGAAGAGAGAACTTAATACATCATTGTTTCATCAATTTAAAGTTAGGTCTTACATTGATTCAGAGTACGCGAAAGTTTTGAAGCAAAAACAGCGGAAGACTAGAACGATTACAACTCCGACGCTCGGACTTAAGCAAAAGCACGCGCCGTGCCCACAGGTGTCATGCTACTAGCCACTTCAACATTTCAATGCGGCGACTCGCATAACTCCCACTGGAGGTTCCCAAACTCGGGGAGAGGCTCCTCCCAAGGGAAGCTACCTGCTGGTTCCTGCATGACGGCGCCTGAAAACCACAAAACGCTAACGCGTGAGCTTCTAAGAAGCTCAGCAAGACTTACCCGACAAAAGTGGCTGACTACAGCCGACTCCTAGACATGCTGGCCGACTCGGGTGGGTTTTACTTGCAAAGGACTCGCAAGCCTATACTACTCTTGTCAAATTTTAGCATCAGATTAAGTGATTAGAAAATAAATTTAGTTAGCACTGAGCTAAGCAAACATAATAGAATCAACAACAGCGATATTAATATTCATAAATTCATTCTCATTGTGTCTCAACCTGTTTACTAGATGTGGTGCGTTTCACGGGCATGCTCACTAACTGGGAGCGACAGCGGTTCGAAACGATTTTATACCCTGCAGGGGAATACCTGACCGTACGACACGTGCGTGTCCCAGACTCGCACGTGGCAACCGTTCACACCAGCTCCTGCAACGTCAATTCCCTCCTACGCCTGCCTTAGCAGCGCCGCGTCCCACCAGACAACACGTCCCAGACGGTTTCTGTGGAGTTCCCACGCTGCCCACCCCAGATCTCCTCCTAGTCAGACACCGTAGGGCAGGTTCGACGTTGCAATCACTAGGCTACGTAGGTTTACTGGGGCCCATAACACCCAGCATACGACCAGTACGTTCAACACTCGATCAGTCTCGGACCACACGGATCAGACAAGTCTACGGTCACCCTGGACCCAGTCCAGTCGCCGATCTACTTTGTATCCTGTCTGACCCTCAAACTTTTATCTTTCTTACTGATTCACATTCGTGTGGCCCATCTCATGAAATAGTTTCAATCAACAACCTATCCTTTCGCGAGCAGCGTCCACTCTGCTCGACTTGTACCGGCAATACCTACTAAGCATAGCAGACTAAAGGGGTGTCTATACCAACTACCGTTAGGGTTTTCCTATGGAAACAATGCAACTAGGGTTTCAATCAACTCCTAGTACTTAATGCACAAACAAGACACACTTAGATGTAAAAGTAAAACTTGAAAATTCGGTTGTGCACCGGGGCTTGCCTGGTTCCTCTGAGTTGATGTCGACTTCTTCGGCGGGGGTCGAGGAACTTGGATGCGCAGCTACTTCGTGAGCGTTAGAATCTACATGATGCAGTAGGATTATGATAAGTTCAATGAAATAGAAACTTATTGTTATTATCGATAATAACCTAGGGTTTAGATCGGCGACGTCCAGAATTAGGGTTAACCCTAATTACTCGACGCCGTTGATTAAATTCAATCCTTAATCTGTGAACGATGTTTTAAGAAATCTATTCAACTCTCATGAGGTGACTTTTAGTTGGTATGTTCATCAACTTCACTCTAGTTCAGTTACTTCGACACTTTTCATCGGTTAATATTATTTATTTACTTCGGCTATTAAACTAGGGTTAAAAATGAAGATTTTAATTCTTCTTCAATATTATTTTTAGTTGGTAGTACTTCCTGGCATAAGCATTTTGGGCTTTGGGTGGGCCCTTGATGAATTTTCTATATTTTATAAAAATTCATCAAAGTCCCTGTTTTTAGATCTTATAAAATCAGAAAACACTAGTAAACCTTAGGATAAAATTATGAAAATTTATGTGAGCATTTCTGAGAACCAGATCTAAAACTTTGCTTTAGGGTCTATCCTTATAAATGACTTTTACAATGTACTTTAGAAAATGGTATTTAAACTAGGCAGATTTAAGTATTTTAAAAGGGTTAGATGCCATTTCTTGTTCCTAAAATCTTCATAACATTCCAGAGGGTGTGTAGTACCATGGTGTACTTGTAGATCAAAGTTTAGCCCTAGCATTGCTTTTTAATGCAAATTAAAATCCAAAAACAGAAAGGAGTGTTTCTAATTAATTCTGCAACTGTTTGGTCATTTGTTAAAAAGTGCTTTAATAGAAAATTAGTACATTTCACGAGGGTTCTAACAAATTTTGGTTTGGAATTTTTGGATCTTTCTGTGATTTTCTAGGGTTTTTAGAAGACAGAGCAATAATCTGGAAAAATAAAAAGAAAAAGAAAAACAGGGGAGGTTGCTCCGACGAGCTCCGGCGGCCAATTCCCGACGATGGGGTGGTCGCCGACCGTCGAACCTTGGCTTTTCATGATCCACACGACATGACGAAGCTCGGCAACATGGTATTCATTAAGGTTGGGCACGGCAGAGGGGTTCTCACCGTGGGGGTGCCTCGGGGCGGCGGCGATCGATGAAATTCCGGCGAGGTGGCTCGTCTTCGGAGGATTGGAAGGTGCTGTGAGCTTCACGAGGTGGAGAGGGAGTGAATTGGTGAAGGAATTTGATTGAAATGGTTCGGAGGTGCCGTTTCACCGTTGAGGCGGCGGCTATGGCGTTGGCGGCGGCCGGGGCAGAGAGTGAGCTTGCTTGCGCGGCGAAGAAGAAAGGGAGAAGGAGGGGGAGATGGAGGAGCTTTGCGCCAATTTAAAGGAGGGCCGGGGGTAGGGGAGAGTAGGGGACAGGGGGGGTGGCGGAGGCCGGCGCAGCATGGCGGGCGGCGTCGGGCGGCTCGGGCTCAGGGCAGGCGACAGAGAAAAAGAGAGGGAGGGAGGGGCTAGAGAGAGAGAGAGGAGTGAGAGAGGAGTGAGAGAGAGGAGCACGAAATTTGAAGAAGGCGTGCGATATCACGGCCGTGTCGGCCGGGTATGGCCGGGACTGGCCGGGCGGCGCCCTGGCGCTCTGTTGTCGGGCGGGCGGGCACTGTAGCCCGCCCGGCAATAGTTTCATTTTTTTTTCTTTTTCATTAAGGCTGGAAGGTAATTCAATGAATCAGCACTCTTCCCGAGCTTGAAAATTTTTGAGAATTTTTGTACAAGCTCAGCAATTTATTTGGAACACTTTTCATTTAAGGTTCAAGTCATGATTTGGCATCTAAAAATTCTTGAATTTCTAGGTTGATTATAGCTTCTGTGAATTTTTAAGAGGTCTAAATCTTTTCCAAAAATCTTGAATAATTTCCCAAAATTCTATTTTGAAGTGTACTTAATTGTAATGTAAAAATATGGCTAGGGTTCTGTGGAAATTTGGACAGCCAAGAGTTAGGGTTTGGATTTCTTTTCTGTTAACGAGATTTCGACACTTTTAGTTGAGAATTTCTCCGGACTTTGCTAAAATGCTCTGTTGTTTGTCAAACTTTTTGTAGTGTCTCCTTAAAGCATTTTAAACAATGTTCCTTTTCATTCCTACGATTGAAACTGCTTTAAAGTGAGTGAAATTATGAATTAGGGTTTATAGTTGTCGACTTTTTGCCCTGGTGACACCTAGGGTGTCACACTATGCTTAGTAGGTATTGCCGGTAGAAGTCGAGCAGAGTGGACGCTGCTCGCGAAAGGATAGGTTGTTGAATGAAACTATTTCATGAGATGGGCCACACGAATGTGAATAAGTAAGAAAGATAAAAGTTTGAGGGTCAGACAGGATACCAATTAGGTCGGCGACTGGACTGGGTCCAGGGTGACCGTAGACTTGTCTGATCCGTGTGGTCCGAGACTGATCGAGTGTTGAATATACTGGTCGTATGCTGGGTGTTATGGGCCCCAGTAAACCTACGTAGCCTAGTGATTGCAACGTCGAACCTGCCCTACGGTGTCTGACTAGGAGGAGATCTGGGGTGGGCAGCATGGGAACTCCCCAGAAACCGTCTGGGACGTGTTGTCTGGTGGGATGCGGCGCTGCTAAGGCAGGCGTAGGAGGGAATTGACGTTGCAGGAGCTGGTGGGAACGGTTGCCACGTGCGAGTCTGGGACACGCACGTGTCGTACGGTCAGGTATTCCCCTACAGGGTATAAAATCGTTTCGAACCGCTGTCGCTCCCAGTTAGTGAGCATGCTCGTGAAACGCACCACATTGTAGTAATTAGGTTGAGACACAATGAGAATGAATATTGATGAATACTATTGTTATTGTTGCTTCTGTTATGTTTGCTTAGCTCAGTGCTAATTAAATTTATTTTCTAATCACTTAATCTGTGCTAAAATTTGACAAGAGTAGTATAGGCTTGCGAGTCCTTTTGCAAGTAAACCCACCCGAGTTAGCCAGCATGTCTAGGAGTCGGCTGTAGCCAGCCATTTTATCGGGTAAGTCTTGTTGAGCTCTTTAGAAGCTCACGCGTTAGCGTTTTGTGGTTTTCAAGCGCCGTCATGTAGGACCCAGCAGGTAGCTTCCATTGAGAGGAGGCTCTCCCCGAGTTCGGGAACCTCCAGTGGGAGTTGTGCGAGTCGCCGCAATGAATTGCTGAAGTGGCTAGTAGCACGACGCCCTTGGGCACGGCGCGTGCTTTTGCTTAAGTCCGCTGTCTGTCAAAGAGCCCCTTGCTCGCAGATAAGACCGTGACCGCCCAGGGAATTGTAACCAAGGGTTCTCACGACCTTCCTCCGCTAACTTCTGATCTTCAGCCTCCCATTGTGCCTGTTTTCCCAAATACCCGGACGGACCAAGATGATGGTTCAATGTATTCTTAGCTCAAATTGCCTTCATTTCCTTACTCTCCTTTTGAAACACCTCAGTCCTCTTCATCTCTACAAATCTATCCCAATCTTCTCTTGATAGAAATCTATAGTCTGCCAGAGGATCTTTACCTTGTCTCATGTATTCATTGATCAGATCACACCGGAAGCGTCTTGCAAGTTAGCTAATCTTCCTCATACAAAAACTGAACCGTACTTCTTGCAAGTCCTTAGGGTACAGAACAAATTCCTGCACTATTGCAAAAATGGCCTTCTGCTGAATTTCATCTAGAGCGTCAAATGATGGTATGAGTATTGAAACCTTCTCACGAGCATAGAGGCCGCAGACCGTACTCAATTTGGAATTAATTACTAGATCCACGGGCTGGCCATCATTTTGCACATCCGTAACAACCACATGGTCACTTGGCCATCGTGTCACTGTCCTTTTCTTCCTTGGCTTTTTCCTTGGCTGAACAGTTACTTCATCTACTTCTGTAGCAACATTAGGACTTGGTTCTTCATCAGAACCATCATGCTCACTAGAAGAATGAGCATCTGACATCTTGCTACCTACACACATAGAAAGGAGTCAATCATTCAGCATAAAATCTGACCATCAGTAGGTAATGAAGTTTTCAGTTAACAAAAGTAAGATTGCTGTATTGTAGAAGAGAGTAGAATATGTGTGCTAGTGTAAATAAGAGAAGCTAGTACATAAGCTATCATCTTCATTCAAGTGGCGGGGAGGAGCTAGTACAGTTCACTTGTTGGAGTTTTTGCATTTGCATACCTACAGCAGTAACCACCTTCTAAACACAGAGGGGAGGAGCTCGTCGGCGCAGAGAGGAGGGAGGAGCTCGTCGGCGTAGAGGGGAGGGAGGAGCTCGTCGGTGCAGAGGAGAGGAGCACAGGGGACGAGTTCGTTGAAGGAAGGGGAGGAGCTCATCGGTGCACAAGCTCTCATGGTCGTCGGCGGCGGCGGTAGGGCGGTCGGTGCCCTAACCCAAACTGACGACGAACTCCTGGAGGCGGAGGCCGAGATCGTGGAGGCGGAAGCGGCGTGCAGAGGTGGGGAGTGGAGGCGGAGAGGCAGCATGAGGAGGTGGCGTGCAGAAGTGGGGAGCGGAGGCAGAGAGGCAGCGTGCGGAGGTGGCGTGCAGAGGAAGGAAGCGGAGGTGCAGAGAGGCGGCGCGCGATGGAGAGGCAAGTGCTGAGGCAGGCGGCGCAAGGGCGGAGGCGGGCAATTTTAGATTTTGAGAAGAGGTGACAAAGGTGACGATTAGACAGTCTAACCGTCACTTGGACTACACACAAAGGTGACGGTTAGAAAGTTTAACCATCACTTGGACACACAAAAGTGACGGTTAGATTTTTAACCGTCACTTGGACTACAAAGGTGACGGTTAGCTGTTTAACCGTCACTTGGACTAACCTGTGACGGTTAAACATCCAACCGTCACTTGGACTACACACAAAGATGACGGTTGGAACTTTAACCGTCACTTGATTGAAGTACCTGTTTCCAAAACATAACAGAACCATCTCAGTATCTATTTTCAGAATAGATAGCAGTACAAAGCAAGTCTAAAATCATTGCAGGATCACAGAACATCCAAATTTTTTAAGCACATCACAGTAAATCAGGCAACCACATAGAACAATAATTTATCAAAATACATTCTAATAATAATAATAATAATAATAATAATAATAATAATAATAATTCAACTGTCACTACAGAATATAAAGTGACCATGGCTTCTTCTTTCTCCTTTTGCCTCGACGTTTACATGATTTGTTCACTTTGATCTCTTCATTGTGGTCAGCACGTATGTATGGAGTTGGGTTGTTCAATGCCGGTAGTCTTGGCATCACATCAGCTGCGAAAGGAGGAACTTCATCAAACTGATCAAACTCTTCCTCGTCTAGAGCATTCTCAACCCCAACAATTCGTCTCTTCCCTGAAAGAACAACATGAAGTTTCTTGTTTGTAGTGTCGGTAACATAAAACACTTGTCGAACATGTTTGGCGAGCACGAAAGGTTCAGACTTGTAACCTACACATTTTAGGTCAACACTAGTGGAATCCATACTTATCCTTTATGACACCCTTGTTCCCATCTATCAAACGGCAACAAAAGAGGGTTTCCTTAAAACCGATATAGTTCAACTCCCAAATCTCCTCTATTTGACCGTAGTATGGGCACCGGTGTTCACCATTCTCATCATAAGCATCAACACACACCCCACTGTTTTGATATGCACTTTTCTAATCTCGACGAACAGTCTGAAATGTGTAACCATTTATATCATATCCTTGATATGTCACAATGGTTGATATCGGACCAGCAGCAAGTAGTTTGAGTACTTCACTTGTTGGGGCTGTGGATTTAGACACTTGATCACGAAACCAAACGCTAAATGTCCTCAAATGCTCATTTGCCAACCAATATTGGTTACGATCTGGATTTTCAAGAAGCAATGTCCCCTTGTGCTCTTTAACATAATCAGACACTTCACTTGATAGTTGCAACATGAGGAAATGAGCTTTCTGAAAAGATGCCCGGTTCAGGAGTTATTGCCTTCTTCCCTAAGGTTCCTTTACCATGGAGCCTCCCGTCATGTCGAGACCTAGGCACACCAATTGGGTTGTCTGGGTCAACATAATCAAGTTCCCACTCGAGCACTTCCTCCGTAGTGTACCCATTTACAATGGAGCCCTCTGGATAAGCTCGATTCCGGACAAAGGCCTTTAGGATCCCATTGAATCTCTCGTATGCGTAGATCTGATGTAAGAACACAGGGCCCAGTAACTTGATCTCTTTCACAAGATGAGCAGTGAGATGGAGAGACATATCAAAAAAGGTTGGTAAAAAATACATCTCCAGGAGGCATAAAGTCTCAAAGTGTCTTTTCTCAAGCACCTCTAGTGAATCGAGATCAAGTACTTTCTGAGATATTGCATTGAAGAAGAAGCAAAGGCTCATGATAGCCTCCCTCACGTTGATCGGTAGAATATTCCTTATTGCAACCGCAATCATCTGTGTTAAAAGCACATGACAATCATGAGATTTCGTTCCAGGTGCCAGCTTTAGCTCCGTCGGTGAAATAAGCCTTCCGATGTTGGATGAGTACCCTGATGGCACCTTAACACTCTGCAAGAACTCACAAAACTCCTTTTTCTCATTCTTAGAGAGGGTGATGCAAGCTGTCGGTAGAGCACCATTGTATCATCTCTATAGAGCTCTGGCCTTATTCCCATATCTTTGAGGTCAGCTCGTGCATTTTCATGGTCCTTAGATTTACCTGGTACATTTAGAAGTGTACCAACAAGGCTGTCACATACATTCTTCTCGAGGTGCATAACATCGATGGAGTGGCGAGTATCTAATTCTTTTCAATATGGTAACTCCCATAGAATCGACTGTTTATTCCAAGGCCCTTTATTATCATTATTTGATGACCTTTTTCTCTTCCCAAGAATAACTTTGAGATCTTTAACCTGACTATAGACATCTTCCCCTTTGCTATGCCTTGGAGGCGGCTCCTTCTCAATGTTCCCATCAAATTGAGCCTTCATCTTCCGAAAGGCGTGTCTCATGGGAAGAAAGCGTCGATGCCTCATATAAACTATTTTTCTTGAGTTGTTCAAGTATGTACACTCCGTTTGTCCAGGCAATGGGGGCAGCCAGAACCTAGCCTTTTACTCTATCCTGACAAGTTGCGTTGTGCCGGCAAATCACTAATCGTGACGAATAGAATGACACGTAAAATAAAGTACTCACGCTTGTCCTCATCCCAAACCTCAACCCCTTTGCACCACAAGGTCAGCAAATCATCAATCAAAGGCCTCAAATATGTGTCAATATCGTTTCCAGGCTCATGAGGGCCTGGTATCAAGGCTGCCAACATGATGTACTTCCGTTTGTTGCACAACCATGGTGGAAGATTGTATATTGTTAAGACAACAGGCCATGTGCTATGAGGGCTGTTGTTAGCGAACGGGTTCATCCCATCAGTGCTTAATGCAATCCTAATGTTCCTCGGATCATCGGCAAATGCTTTATGTCTCGAGTTAATGTTTTACCATTGTGAGGAATCAGCAGGGTGTCGAAGCATCCCATCATTCTTGTGGCCCTCTTTATGCCATCGAAGCAACCGAGACTCCTTCTTATTTGCAAACCAACGCTTCAAACGGGGAATTATAGGAAGGTACCAGAACGCCTTCTTCGGAGGGCCTCTCTTAATAGTGTTGTCCTCTAGACCATCATCTTCCTTCCTCTTGTATCGTTCGAGTCCACAAATGCAACACTTATCCAAGTCCTCATATTCACCACGATAGAGTATACAATCATTCTTGCATGCATGTATTTTTTCAACTTCCAACCCAAGAGGACAAATAATCTGCTTTGCCTCGTAAACAGTCTCTGGCACCAACTTCCCCTGTGGCAAAATATCCCTCAGGAGATCTAACAAAGCATGGAAGCTCCTATCGCTCCACCCATGGCTTGCCTTCAATTGCAGAAGCTTTAAGGTAGCAAAGAGTCGAGTATACCTAGGTTCACAACCAGGAAAAAAAGGTCTCTTGGACTCCATTATCAGCTTGCGAAACTTTGCCAACTCTCCATCGTTGTACTCATCATGTCGCTCGGCATTCCGCAGCATCTCATTAACATTCTCAACATGATCCTCAATGTTCTCCTCAGTGAAAGCTAAGGCGTCTACATCCGAGCGGTCACACTCAATGTCATCAAACAATATTTCGTCACCATCATCACATTCTGAATGTGCTTGACCCATATCACTGGTTGAAACTGGAATTTGATCCCTCTCCGCTTCCACTTCATTAAGACCTTCTTCCCCATGCTTGTTCCAACAAGCATAGTTTTTCATAAATCCACGCATAAACACTTGTATCTCAATCATGTCCGACTGCGTAAACTTCTTCTGATTTTTGCAATTACGACATGGATAACAAATAGCATTCTGGCCACTTTCTTCTCTATACCTTCTAGCAAATCTGACAAAAGACTTCACTCCTTTTAGGTATTCATCTGAAATTTTGTCAGGATACATCCAGCTTCGGTCCATCTCTGCACATATAAAAATTTATTCAGAATACATGAACAACATCACAAACAGACATTTCTAAGCAAATGGTTTACTCATGTGTGATGATTAGTAGTCAAAATCCACAAGATTTAGCACAAACTAACCTTAGCACAGGAAAGAAATCGACAAAATCGTCCTTGGAGTGTCCGTCGCGCCCATAAATACCAAAAATGAGGAAAGATATGTAAAGAAAAGAAAGAGGTGACGGCGGACAATATTCAGCCGTCACTTATATTCATCAACAAAAATAAATGACGGTTAACTTAAAAAAACGTCACCGATGAGTAATAATAAAAGTGACGGTCCATATATGCTAACCGTCACTTATATCATCAATAAAACTAAGTGACGGTTAACTAACAAAGCGTTACCAATGAGTAATAATACAGGTGACGGTCCATATGTCAACCCGTCACTTGTATTCATCAACACAAAAAAGTGACGGTTAAACTAATAGACCGTCACCGGTGAGTAATAATACAGGTGACGGTCCATATGTTAACCGTCACTTATATTAATCAACTCAAAAAAGTGATGTTTGGTAATTTTGACCGTCACCTGGCTGTTCTAAGTGGGAGGCTGGTTCAGTAATGGGTAACGGTTACCATTATAGACCGTTACCTTTTGTAATACAAGTAACGGTTAACATTGTGATGTCACTTATGTGCCGTTACTATTGGGCGTTTCTTACGTAGTGCGTGCCTACCGTATGTGCCGCGGGCTGCACGAATTCCTACTACATCGCTTCTCATCTCCTTTGACGAAGACAGGCATGGATCGATTTGAAGGCGCCTGTGCGCCTGCCACAGGCCTCGGCCCTCGGCGAACACTGCCTCCGCGCACAGCACAAGGGCGTCCGTGCCGCAGCCAGTCGACGCCGGAGCTTCATGAGAGGCGCGCCGGCGCGACCCTGAAAAAAGCCCACGAACAGGCGGCGTGAAACGAATAGGAGAGGAGTCCGACTTTGGCTCATCACATCGGATCAGGCACCCTATATAAATACTGTACTGTAATACTAGCATTATAATAGGGAGAGCGAGGTCGTCAAGAGAAGAAGAGAGACCCCAACGCAACGCGCCGGGATATCAGTGCTTGCGCAGCCTAGGTACAGGAAACAGTGCATGGATCAAGAACCACCAATGGAAACATCTGCTAGCGGACGGTAATCCAATTTGCTCCTTTTATTTCCCCGTTTCTTCGTTCCCCATTCTTTCGTTGTCCAGTAGTAGATCAGTGACGTCCTATAGTAGTAGTAGTACAGTAGTAGAAATTATAATTTTCTTCCCTGGATCCCAGCCCTAAATTGCCAAACCGCTGATGATTAGTTGGCTCCCCGCTCCCTTTGCCAACCTTAGAGATTTATGTGCCACTTGAGTTTTCGGAATTTCCTCTAGTTTCTGGCCTTCCCAAAATTAAAGACTCTTTTTTTTTTCCAGTTGATTGTAGAGCATTGCCATTGAGGTGCATGCACAACTCAGAGCACATTGACCAAACAAATAATCACACACATATGCTGGCTCTACCTTTCGTAACCTCATCATTTACTATTGTTTCAGTAAATAAAATACCTAAATTTCAAAGAAAAAGTAAATAAAATACCTTCAAGTGATTGTTGCTCACTTATTTTCCCTGTCGGTAGACGGTGTCATTTTTTTTGTGCGATTAACAACTTGTAAATACACGGGTAGTAGTAGATTATTAGTACGTCACTACTTTTCTAGTCACATGATCCCTCCACGCTAAGAAACAATAAGTGTTTTTTTGAACAATGAGACGATATCTAAATATAACTTTACATTTTCTATAATAATATTTATTACAAACTAATGTATATTTAGGCCATGTTTATTTCCGCGAGAATCTGACGTGCGCTACTATAGCACGAATCAGTTTTTCTCTCTCCTCTTTCTCCTACCAAAAACAACGCAAAACGGCCGGAGCTGGTATTTCCAGCATTGCCGCTCCCGTTCCCTCCCGCTACGCCTCTAACACGCTAGTAGTACGCTAGAGTGGTCGGAGTTGAAACAAATAGGCCCATACATTATGAATTATTTTTTGAAACAACACTATGCAAATGTCAGCATACAGATTAGAACAAGAAAACAGGGGAAAAACTGGAACGAATCCTGTATGTGAGATTTTTTTATATAAATTGTAGTACAGTAGACTGCATGAATCAGACCCTAGCCGTGCAGCCGAGCTGAGCAGTCTCCCACTAATGCTCAGACACCTCTGATCTGACCTCTCTAGTAGGAGTACCAGCGAGCAGCGAGTCGTCCTTCCAACCCCCTGTTCTTTTAGCTCGCGAGCGACGGGATCCACCAAAAGCTTCCCGCACCTGCCGTCGAGGAGAGGAGCACACGTCCCGCCGCCCCGCCCGCCGGCCATGGACCCCGGTAATCCAAATGTTTGTTCGCCTGAGAGCTCGAAGCCGCAGTCGCACAGCCGGCGCCCACGCCAGCGCCCGCCGCCCGCAGCCCGGCGTCGGACGTCGACGACCCCTTCACCGCCGGTGCCTCCCGTCCGCTGGAAAGGGACGTCGGTGCCGCTTCAATCGCCGCCCCCGGCCATACACCTACCCAACAAGGATATGTTTTTCAGTCTAAAGATGGGCGTTGTCTGAGTCTTGTGACCCTTGATGAATTCCTTCGTGCGGAGGCACAAGCACGACGCTCGGAGGCACGAGTGCGGCGCTCTCGGGCATCCTCCTCCGCTGCGCCTCCCTCGGAGTGAGTATTTTTTTCTTCGGTCCCCATTTCAGCAGCCCTAGCTCTGTGCTGTCTGATCTTTCTCCTTCCTCCTGTTCTGCTGGGGATCAGAACAAGGTAAAATTTCTTGCAGATCAGTTGCCAATTGAAGCAAATTAGAAAATAGGAATTTTTTGTCCCAGAAAGATTTGATTTTTCTCTCTTCTTTGTTTTTTAATGATGAGGTGATTATTGCCGTACCGTTGAGGCTTTGTTACTTCATCGATTTCTGCTCAGAGAGACATTTCATACTACCATCTAGTTTTGTCTAGGGCTCCAAAATGCTTAGGGAACCAGATCCTCTGCTGAACGGCAGAGGGCTGAGCGCTCGTCCGTTCTCAATCGGACGCCCCTCCGCGCGCGCGGCAAGTGCCTCATCGTTGTATTGACGGTCTCCCAGCAGGCCAGTGCGGCCCAATCCCATCATCCTACAGCTTCCTTCTCGCTTCAGTCAACTTCGCCGAGGAAAAAAGAAAGAAAACACAACCTCACCGCTGCTGTGCCTGATGCGCTCGGCACGGCCTGCGTCCCAGCCTGCTGCCTGGCCGCCGCGCCGCCCTGCTGTGCCCAGCACCGCCCGTCTTCTCCTCTGCTTCCGCCTTCACCGGCGGTCTCGCTACTATTGTGCAGATAAAGCAGTTCTGCCCCTTGGACGAGCTACGAAGAAGTGGCGCTGCGTCGGGGTGGAAGATGCCGGCAGCGGTCTCCAACAATAGTGCCAGCCATCAGCGCCGTGGCCTCGTCCCAGAATGGCTGCAGGTGAACGAAGACATTGCCTTGTGGAGTTCATTGAGCCTACCTGCTGCTGCGCTTGAGACTTCAGTCTTCAGACTGAACTCTGAAGTTTACTACAATCTTTTATATTTAAAATCCTTATTGAACTGTAAATGAGCTACAAAGCATAGAAGGAAAAATGCATTGTTCGGTCAATTAACAGTGTTTCTGCTTGTGATGATTCAATATTATTTGTAAACTGAATTTGAAAGAAATTAAATGCAAGGACTGACATTTTTCACCATTAAGGTTCATGTTACTGAACGTGCTGTCATTCGAGAGAATCATATTGTGCCAACATGCTATCTAACGTTTCTAGTGTAGCTTTCCAACAAAATATTCCACTATAGCAGTGTTTGGCAAGAACCAAAATATAAGACTAAACAATAAAACAGCCCTCTTGAAGATATGATCAGAACTAAAAGAGTCCCTCAATTTCCAGATCATCACTGCTTGCTCCGAGCAGTAGTTGAGTGAAAGAACTGATGGTTCTATACCCTTCAGACTCTTTCTCATTGCCATTACTTGCTTCTTCTATTATTCTCTGTACCTTGTATAAGAAATGTATAAGAATAAAAGTCAAAAGATTTAGAGATTTATATAACAGAATGACAATGCTAAAATTCTTTCGTTCAAGATTTTGACATACCATTGGTACTTGTACCTGCAACTCAGTTTTGTCTTGCCCTTTCTCCTTCCCTTGTGCTTGTTTCCCCACCCAAATTTATGTCTCTTTGAACTTTTTATGCGAACATCCTTTTTCTTTAATTGAGCATCACTCAATGCGTCATTTGGTGGAGCAATATCAACTTCAGCTGCAGATTGGTCTTCACTAGGAATACTAGTGCATGCAGTAATTTTGTCTTCAATCTGTTGACTAAGGAGGTCAATTGTGCTGTCCACAAGTTGGGTGCATTCAGGATGGTAGGCTTCGCGATGCGCCAAATTGAGCCGCTTGTGAGAGAAATATCTGTAGCGACGCATGGCATCAAACTTTGGATTTTCAATTACATTTCTTCCATTCTTGTCCAGTATGGTCCCACTCAGTGCTTGTCGTGTCCATTGCTTTAATATATAATGCATAGGCAATGACTTGATATTCATTAAATCAAGAACTTTAAAAGCATGAGCACATATTACTCGAATCCTATTAAACAGGTTGCAGCTGCATATAGCTGTTTGCTCTAGAGGATTACCAATAACTTTGTATTCCTCCTCAAGAATTAGATCATCACGAAGGCTGCCAGTTGCAACAAGGTACTCATTATTTCCATCCAATACTTTGGTACATGCTATCATGGACCTTTCATATTGACCTTGAAAAGCTTCAAATATAATAGGCGTGTACAATTTTCTTGCCTACAAGAGCATAGGTATCTTCACCTTGACCCATGGTATTTTTTTTCCTTGATTCAAATTCTGAGTTCAGCTCATTATTTCTCTTTCCTTGCACCACCCTTTCAAAATGCTTAAGAAATCGAATAATATCAAAATCTGATTTGAAGTGAATTTTCATGTCATTGTTTAGACTCTCGCTTAATTGTGTGCTTCGCATGCCCAAGGTGTAAACATGTTTCATATAACATTCATCCCACTTTTCTTTTAACTTGTAGATGCCATCTAACCAAGTTTGCTTTTGTACCTTTGTCAGATGGCAAATTCTCTCTCAAATGTTTCCTTGTCTTCATATTGAAACATGCATGCACTAAAATCAGCTAGAATATTTGAATCTTTTTCCTTTTCTTGCTTAGGCAAATGTTTGATAGCATTTTGCAATATGTGAAAGGTGAACAATCCATGCATGCCTCTTGAAATACTTCCTCAACTGCCTTTCCCATTGCAAAATCTTGGTCTATGTAGAATGTTTTGGGCTGCTTTCCATTATGTGCTCTTAGAAAGGTCTCAAAGAGCCACTTGAAGGACTCCTGTGTTTCATCATATAATACAGCGGCACCAAAAACCACTGTTTCTCTAAACTGATTCAATCCAACAAATACGCCAAAAGGTCAACTCTCTCTATTTGTCCCAAAAGTTGTGTCAAAGGAAACAACAGCACCAAAGTGTGCATAGCAAGCATTTTTGCATCAGCCCAGAATATATTTGCAATCTTCTTACCAATATCCATTTGTGTTGCATACTGAAATGATGGATTCTCTGCCATTTTTTCTTGAAAATATTGTAGCATGCTTCCAGCTTGACCATATTTCATCTCTCGTTGTCGCTTGCCTTGCAAGTAGTTTTTGTGGTCACGAAGAGTGTAGGTTAGGTTAAGTGCTCCAATCACTTGGCGACATGCTAACTCATGTGATGCTTTGGGACCTATTCCCGAATCATCGGCTGTTTCAATTTCAAAACCTTACAAGTCTGAAATCTTTCTTTGTGATGCCATCAAATGGAAGGTTCCTAGTAAGTGAAGCTCATAATTGTGTTCCAAATTCAGATCATAAACTTTATACCCATCAGTTTCTTTCTCCTTTACAATACCCATACAAGCTTCACAATCAGTCCTTGTTTCAGCTCGAGGACATTTTGTTAGATGATCACTTTTTACTTTTCCTCTTTGGCCTTGATTGGCACAAACAAACCTACCGGAGGTTACCTTGCCATCGATTTACTTTTGTTTGCATACCTTTTTTCTAACCTCAACAGCTTTCTGACCACCATATGCTAACCAAAAATTCCAACCCTCATCTGGATTTCTGAATGTCATGCCAATATGAGGTACCAAACAAGGAAACACATCCTCCCTGAAAGATGATGATGAACGAAAATCATAAAGTGACTTTCAAACAACGGCAGAAGACGCTTATACAACTTAAGAAATACAGTATATAAAGAACAACGCACACCATTGTGAAGACTGATACAAGTCCACAAACTGAAAAACGAACAAATGCTAACTCATAGCAGCTTCTACAGGGGCAACAACTCTAAAACCAAAACTGACCATGTACAATCGTTGGACATCAGGTCTGTTTCAATAGTGCATATGGGATATATCGACATGCCCCAAAACAAGATACTATCAAATGAAAAATTGGAGCAATTCCACTCACTTTTAACTCCATAGGGGTCTGCAGCCGTATCCTCTTCCATGGCCACAAGCACTTGAAGAATCGTTGCCTTCCTTCAAAAATCGCCCATTCTTCTCTCTCTCTCTCTCTAGTTCGGTGGCAAAAGAGCTAGGGATTGCTTTTTTTCCCTCCAATAGGTGCCTTTCCGCTGCTTTTTCCCTCCAGTGCACCATGCGCCTTGCATCTGTGGCTCGACTGGGCCGTAATGGGCTGCTGGGAGGCCGTCAATACAGGGACGAGGCACTGCCGGTCTGCCGCGCGCGGAGGGGCATCCGATTGAGAATGGACGAGCGCGCAGCTCTCTGCCGTTCGGCAGAGGATCTGGTTCCAATGCTTAGGATCTCTGTCTGCTTCGTGCCTTTCCGTCCTCGTCATAATAATGGCTGCTCTGTTTATGTTTGGCTGCAAATCATTTGCTTCCCACAAAATCCATAATACATTGTTCAATCTTTGCAGTCATCCTGGAGTTGGAAGACGTGGAAGTGCAAGGCGTGTTCGGCACAATGTTCTCTATTCGGCACCTAGGCAGACACGACACACAGAGCAGAGGTCGTGTTTCATTGACTACTGAACGAGGTAGTACTTCAAAAATCTTCTTCAATGCCTTCACTATAATCTGCTTTGATTAGGGATTCGGAGTAGGATTTGTCCGTTGAGCAGAGGATAGGCAAGTTGTGTAGCTTGGGGGTGTCTTCAGCGAGCAACTCTGCGGGATTCCCCTTCGAGCGAGTCCTTTCTACGAAATGTATTATCGTGTGGTTGCTGCTTGCTTAAATGCTTATAACCCATTTGTGAGGACAGGGACATTTCAAACTGTTCGAATTCTAATTCAACTGCAATCCAAGTTTTCTTCTTGCCACTTTGAAACCATTTCCTGTGGAAGGCTGTATATCCCTCAATTTTTTAAATTAATTTTTGTATTTTCCCACAATCAAATAAACTGGATTGATATGAACAAACCCTTATACAAAATTGTAGAATAAATTATTCTACAGCTTTTCATGCTGGTGATAAAACAACATCGCTGTTGCTGACAGCAAATGCACCTAAATGCATTGATGCCAACCTTTGAACTATGTAAGTTCCGTTCATAAGAGTTGCAATGCATATACTTGAAGGAGATTGAATAACAAGTAATCTTCACTCCCCTTCGCAAAAAAAAAGTACTCTTTAGTCTGTTTTCACTATGCTAACTTTCCTGGTCCCTTCAAGCATGCAACGTTACTAGTTGTCATGTAACTTTCTGTTGCGTTTTGAGGATCATAAGGACATCTAGTGTGCTTTAGGGCTCAGAAAAGCCCTAGATCGCTATCTATTGAGCTTCTTTCCATCCTAGCCGTGCACAAGCACTGTGATATTGGTCATGGTGGCTCTTCTGTTCTTTGTTTTCTTCTTGCTGTCTTGAAGTGTTTCGCTGGATAGTTCTTGTCTATATCGTAAAAAAAATAAAAATGAAATTCAAATGTTGTCTTTTGGCCTGTTTTAAATAGTTAAATAAGCAACACCTTTCTGTTCTTTCATCTTAGTAATTTCTGAAATGTTTTTATTCAAACCTCGCAGTCCTCCTGGAGCTACAAAGCCTGTAACTAGAACTCGAATTCAGCAGAGTCTTCTTTATTCAAACCGCCCTAGGAGGCCGCGGCACAAAAGAGGAACAGGATGGTAAGTCTCCTTAGCCTGTTTCCTTCTTACCTGTTTGCTAATTGACTTGTATATTTCTGTGGGAAATATACTATATCTCTTTTTGGCCATCTTTATACTGATCATCTTTCCTTTATTATATTTTTTTATCAGAACAAAGGAGCATCCTACTGAGACCAGCAGCAGTGAGCTCGGCAAGGCTACAGATTTGCCAACACTTGAGGTACCATCATTGAGAGACGCCCTACTGTTGACCCCTCAAACAGCTGAAGAGTCTGGTTCTGAGGATGGTGCATACTCATATAATGATCATGAT
This sequence comes from Oropetium thomaeum, assembly GCA_001182835.1. NCBI lineage: Eukaryota > Viridiplantae > Streptophyta > Magnoliopsida > Poales > Poaceae > Oropetium > Oropetium thomaeum. Next base: position 772,106 of record LFJQ01000009.1, on the reverse strand, counting down.
GCGTATGTATAACTTTGCTCTGTTGGAACAATATGTTTGATACAGTATCTGTTAATAGATCCTCCTAAAAGTGCTGCAACCTTTAATTTGCAGGTTACATGAACCCACAGAATTTGGAATAGTATCTTTTGGTCCACAGACTCTGCACTATTCGGACCCCCAACATCGATTCAAGTGGTCAGAGGCACACACAAAATAGGACAAGCAATGTAAGTGAATGGTTCCGTGGATTGCTATTTTGTTTTTTTCCATGCTCTCTGAACAAGCATTGGATATTTGGTAATAATGGGTGCTCTCTTACTTTTGCTTTTTTTTCTACAGGAGAATTCTTAATTTGTTTCTTTTCGCTACTCATTGCACGCATTTATATATGCTTTTTTATCAGGGCTGAAGTGGTTCCCAACGAGGTGAGGACATCTAAAGATTTGTTGTCATGGATATATGAACTCCCAGAAGAAACATCTAAAAATGGCAGTGATGACTATGTGTACGTATAATGTATTTGTTTGTTTTCCTCTTCTAATATATGTAGAAACATAGATTTAATGAATATAAAAAAGTAGAGTGGCATATAAAAGTTGTAACATGTCAAGCAATCTCATTTTTAACAATAGGGGTGTGGAACCCCCTGGTCACCAATGAGAAATGGAGTATCCAACAATATTGTTTCTTGGTGCTGTTAAATATTTCTTCTAGAGAATATTGGCATAAAGATACAGTTGCTGCCTATTTATCATTGATTTCTGTGCAAGCAGGATTCAGGAAGCAATTGTATCAGTTTCTAGACAACCGTCGCAGGTCAATCGGTCGTATAATAGCATAGTGTATCAGGAAAATTAGCGGAAGATATTGAATAAAGAAGTAATCACTAATCACCTCTTATCATATCCTTCAAGTCCTCTAATCGTATCCTTCAAGTGAGAAGCTAGGCTGCCTCTCCTACCCCACCCTTTGAGCATAGTGCATACCCTATACCCACAACCAGCAGCCATGGAATTTTGGAGGGGATTAAATGCATTATATGGATTATTTTACATTACAATCATTGGTCATCTTGATTTCGTTATCTTTTGCCTTGACACTTTGATGGTTTAGCAACACAGATTTCTTCTAGTGCGGAGTTTTCCTCTACATTTTCATGCCTTGATTTGGGATGCTTATGAAGTATTATGTGTTCCTTTGATTATTCTTTTCATATATCTATCATAATGATAAAATAGAACAATATACATAGAACGAGGTACTTGTTATCATTTTTTTTTTAATGTCCATGTTTTGATAGGGATTGGGGGTCCGGTGAGGCGCGCAGGAAGCCTTATGATCTTTCATCAACTTAGACAATGTCAGAAAGTGACATTGAAGCAGCACATGTGGAATCTAATTATGGATATGATGAGTATGTGTATGAACTAGATTTTAATGTTTCCTATGGCCTTATAGACAACTAGATACTCCGTATATAGGTTTAATTTGTTGGTCTAGCTTTCACTTACAGCTCTACACATACAACACTCTTCAGGCACTTGGCTCAATAGAGAAGAAGAACAGTAGCAACACAAAGGGATTTTGGTGCTACACGCCAGCACCAACACAAGCACCAGTGACCTATTTACTCACTTCAGACCATCACACCAAGCAATACAGACTCGATTACTAAATAACCAAACTTCATAGGCTCACAATGCTTCCTGAAATAACTCCACTACCCTGTCAACAAATGTGCATGCAGCCCACACTCCACTCATTCCTGCACACACGTGCTGACCGCTTCCAACTGTTTGACTCTTACTAGCTTGATAATCTGCTGGGACCACTGATCACGCACTTCTCACCACAACTCCATGTTCCTCTGAACTTGGCCAATGCTTCCTGCATGCGGATCGTTACCTCCCTAACTTATAGACATGATTGATTCCAAGTAGTTGAACTCATACCACTACAATGGCTCGATCAACTCAACATGAATGAAACACTTATACAACAAGATTAAGTCTAAATAATAATATAATAAGAATCAATTTAGCATATCTAGCTTGTTCAACAACAACAACCAAGCATTTCCGCAAAACTAAGCATTATAAACTATTTGGTTTCAGCCCTTTTCTTTTTCATCATTGACACTAATCGTTGTTTGAATTTGAAAGCATAACAAAGTGAAATGAACTAATATTACCATCTTTCCATGATGTTGGTATATGTATCTGAGCACCTTTCGATCTTCGCAGGCTGCCTAGAGTAAATGCTTATGGACAGACCGTTCTTTTTTTTTTTAACCAATTGAAAGGTATTTCAAGATCCATGGTGCTGGATGTTGACTCTCTTTGTACAAGTGTATTAGATGATGATGAGGCACAACTGAAGCTAGAGTCAGATGTGGAGTATGTACAAATTTACTTCATTTCTATACTGATACTTTATCTGTTTGCTATTCGAAAGTTTTTTAGCAGCCATGTCCTTGTGTATGGTTATTACCTCTAGAATCTTGTAGAATTGTTTTTTATTTTAACTCTATATCAGCATTAGCTTGGATGAATTTCAGAGTGAGGACGAGGAATCTGAACGTCCAGGTCTCACAATCAGGGAAATATTCGATAGAGTTTCAGCCAAACAGCATGCATAGCTTACTACCCGAGCTGCTGAATGGGGCACAAAACCACCAAGCGCTGTTATTGCCCGAGCTTCTGAGGCACAAAAGAAACAAGACACATCATCACTTCCAGCTCCACAGCAAGATTCTGTTGCAGCTATGCAGAGGTTAATTCTTTATAAGCTGTTTTTCTTCCTATCATATCTTTATTGCTCTCTTGCTGTTGCTAGTTTGATTTCTCTGAAGCTTCACTGTTTTTATTATCAAAATTTTGCAATCCAACTACCTGTCTTGTTCCTTTTATCACAAGAAAATCATGATACAATCTTCCCTGTCATATGTAGGGGGTGCATGTAGTTCCTGCTTGTGCAGGGTCTGGGGAAGAGATTTCAGAAATCCTTTAATAGCTACTGTTTGTTGCATGTTTGGGTTTATGCATTAGTTTTTTATATTTCTAGGCTCAATGACTTCATTATGATCTTTAGATCCTTAGTAGACAGGTTGATGCTTGTAGGCCTGTTAAAACTCGGTATGCTACAATTGATACTACTGTTTAGAGCATAATACTTTGTTTGTAACAAGATACGTTATTTGATTAGCGCTGATATTTTGGCAGATATTGAGGGTGTGGTTAATATTCATGCATGATAGTATCATTTACCCGTACACCATGAATACTTCTCGTGTACCGCATGTCCTGTAATATCAGGCCTTGATAAGTGTGATACTTCTAAAGTACTATTTTTGCATAGTACCTTTTCTATCCACTCAATATAGGATTCTCATGTAGTGTTGGCCCTTTGATATTAATAAGCCTTGGCAAGTGTTACATTTCTAAACAGGTGATATTTTTTTTAAACTCAGGGTTATCTTTCAACATTACTTTTCTATTATCTGGTTACTGACGTATGTTGCTAATAAAACTTGTCATGTCCTAGTTTGGTTTAATATATGTTGATTTCAAAATTGGAAGAAATGCTGATGCCCAATTAGTTGTGAATATAGGCATGAAGCTTCAACTGAAGATATTGTTCAGAAAGGAAAGAAATGGACGTGTGACGAGGTGATGTTGTGTTTTAAGAAATACATGGAGAGAAGACCAGGTTTTATGGTATATATTTTTCTGAATCATTTTGATGGGTACATGCAAACTTTTAACAGATTTTACTAACAAAAGTTGATTTGCCAAGCGCTTGAGTACAAGCTTGATGAGCTTTGTCATCAATGTTTTAATGTGGACAGCTATAACAAGGTGTTCCATCATTATAACTTCAAAGTTATGATGAAGATGCCTAGTTCAGTCAATTGGACCGTGGAGTTATACTTTGCTGATGTGAGCAAATATTTGGGAGAAAATTCTATTTCTGTTGTGCTTTGGAACAAGACGAGGATGGTATTAATTTTGCTTGATTTTTCTTTGATATATGGTTGTACTTTTGCACTGTTCTAATACAATTTGCTGGGTCCTTATCTTCATTAGGTGAGTGCTATTCTTGCAAGAAGCAAGGAGTGGATGATTTGAAGCACCCTGCCACTGGTGGATTCATGGACTAACCTGATGCTCATTGTAGTTTATGGTAGAATTATGGTAAATGAATGATGAGTGCTGCCTAGCAAGTTTAACACAAGGTATCTTGTAATCCAGACTTTGAATTAGATGATAATTTATCTAATGTACTAGTTTATGGTAGAACTATGGTAAATGAATGATTAGTGCTGACATAAGTTTAGTACAAGATATCTTGCAATCAGACTTGGAATTATTAGATGATAATTTATGTTCCAGTTTACCTCTTGTTTACTGTGATACTGTTATCGTGCTTTAGGGATGATATTTATGTTTTTTCATGTCTCCATTTTCCTCCTCCCCTTGTGAAACAAGCTATTTTTTTGGCGAACATGACAACATTTGGTTGTATTTGAGCTGCGCAAAGGAGAGCAACCAACCATCCTTTGTTTCATGTTCCAATTGTCATTTCAAATTAGTCACATAATATAGCTGGTAACGCAAGTTACACTGTTTGGCCCGAGGAGCACGTAAGGGGTTTTGGATATTTGCAACTATTCCTTGATACATAATAGTATGATGGATTAAAAAAACAATTGATATACGTTATGATGATATGATGGCACAAAATTACCTGGGAAAATAATAATCTAACCGATATCATCATAAATTTAATTTAACATCTTGTTAAGAAATATTCTTGAACTAAGAGACCAGGAAGGAGACTTTTCAGGTTACTAGTAGCATAATATACTCCTGGCTTCTTGACTGTTGTTTGAGAAAAGGAAGCAGTCGGTAGCTAGCATAGGAATAATTATTCATTAGAGAAAATTTACTGCCTTGGTCTTTGTCAGGTTCACGCGCTCCCATCCCAGGATCTTCAACGTCATGCACTGCAAAGATGAAGTGCACCAAATCTTAGTGGCAAAATGCTGATTTATGTTGTACAAAAAGGTAATTAAGGCACCAAATCAGGGCAACGGACAGCAGTTTGAATTGGTCTATTAGTCCTATATATTTACAAATGTTCGTTGTAAAATGGAAATTATATATGTTATGGTTAAAACAAGTGGAGGCATATCTCACCTTAGTCCTGGATTCATTGATGCCCAAAACACCCTGATTCTTTACTACTTTGAGCACATTTTCAAGTTGTTTTCTGCCTCTATTAGCCTTGTCCTCTGATAGAAAGGCCTTAGATACATCTTTCTTATACTTCATTTTTAAGTCATCAAGAGGAAAATCCCATGTGAACTCTTCTGGGGTTCCAAGCTAGCATGTTCAAATTTCATTATTGACTCCAGTGCCCCCAGGGTTGCATGAAGAGTACAAGTATCTGCATACAAAGTGATATGAACATTCAGAGGACCGAACAGCAGGTAGCCCAGAAACATCTAGTCACGACATCAAACTTGTGTAATTATATGAAAAAAAACATAGATCATGACAATGGGTCTAGGAATCCAAATATGTGCTCCTTCAAGCTCGATTCACCTTGATAAACTGTAGTTCGTCAATTAACTATTAAAAGTGTTGAACTATGACCATAAAATTGCTTGAATATTTTACATACCAGTTTGATCCCATTGGTCCCACACAGTAGCTAGAATATATTTAGTCCTATAGGGTCTGCCATCCCAAGTGAATTCCTTCCCAGGCTGCAAAAAGATAGTTGCTTGGTCATCTTGTCCAAATATAACAAATAGTAAACAGAGGAAAGAACAAATAAACTCATGCATTTTTTTTCTTCTATTGCCGAATCATAAGTTACCAAAGTAGTGGTTCAAAAGCTTAGAGGCTTAAGAAAAATGGAATTTTTATTTTGTTTTCACATGGCAAAAGAATGAGCTGGAAGTCAAGATTAAGTTGGACAGTACAGTATCTATACATGTATATGCAGACTTATCAGGCTTGGTGTTTCACCAGAGATAGTAGAATTAGCATTGGTGTACTGAATCTTGGAAGCATCATTTATTTCTAACTTCTTTGACTCTTCAACAAGTACATCTTTGTCAACCTTTTCAATATATCCTCGTTTGTCCACATCACGAATCAAAGCTTTCCAAATACCGCACTGTTATATAAAACTTTTTGCTCACCCACTATCCCAAAGCAATGCTTAAAGGAAGATAATTTTTTATTAACAGTGTTAGATACTAAACACGGCAGCTTGAGGATAGCGCAAAAAACTTAGGGCTGAACTGCTTTCCTAGTTGCACTAAGGTGATATGGCCCCATATGTGTGCATAGCCGAATGGGTGTTGTACTTGTATAGGCACTGGCCCATGTAGTGCCAGTCTATCTCTAACATGCACACGACAAGGACTCCTCTGGCTGGCTGTAATATATGTAACCCCAAATGCTTGGAGGACTAAATCATCTATTGCGCGTCGTACTCTAACATGGTATCCATCATCATCTAGTTCTTTTGATCTAATTCGCTCCCGCAACACTGACTCTAACCCCCCTCTATCAACATATGCCATGCTCTAGCACGCGCACCGGCCATGGTCTACTCGACTTGACTAGCCATGATTTGGCTTGCAAACTAAGAGAACAAAAACAAAAGATTACACTCAACATGTCAAACAAGAATTATTTCTAACAAACAGTTATCATATCATCAAGAACCGAATTTGTAATAAAAATGGATATCTTGAACCGGGGAGCGCCACATTTAATTTGTTCTCTGTAATACTTTTAAGCCCAGGCCCGTCTTCCATCAAGGTTGATAAAACGATCAAATCAAATGATTCTTCTTTTAAGTTGTCAATTGATGTAACTCGAATATGAATCCTTCCATTCGTTTCCTTCTTTGATCTCAACTGAGCTCTGATGGTACTTGCATCGGTGCTGGACATGCAAACTACAGCAACATTGAGTAGTGATAGCTTTGTAAAGGATTTATTTGGCCATTTATGCAGATTCATTTATTTTGTTGTTTGGCCAGCCTACTTTTTTTTTAATTTTAATTTCGACAAAGCTATACCAATCTATCAATAGCTTAATATCATTGCATTTACAGATAGAAAAAGAGATAAATCATTAACCTTGCTTTTGATAACAGGCTCCAAATGAAAGTCACCCCCCATAAAACAGTGTGACCCACTTGACGAAGAAGTGGAACTAGATGTTCATCTTCCCTTATCTGTCCAGCACCATGGACAATCATTAAGTCAAATGGGTCCATCTTGACGCCATACAAGTGCCAAGCATGATCAAGAGTGGCCACAATGTTCTTGAGTTCTTAATGCAGAACCGATCAAGCATATTTTTGTCTTCGGCTTCAGGAAACTGCAGTGACTGAAGAATACCGGATATCATTGTCTTACTTCTAATCATTCTTTCATTCAGACACTCTACAAGAGTGTCAGCCCTGCTCCCTAAAGCACCATCTACTGCAGGGATAAGTGAACCATTTTCCTCAAAAGAAGCCCTCAGGTTCTTATCATTCAGCAGAACTTCAATTTGTTTTAGATCAACTATTAATTCCTCAAACTGGGCCGTGTCTTGATGAAGCAAGAAAAATGATGTTGCATGTTTTTTCAAGTAAATCAAGGACTTCTCTAGCAACCCAATGATAGCATCAAACCGTCTAGCAACAGATTCCTGAGTGGACTTCAAAAGTTTAGTCTTGCTCTCTTTACACCGTTTACAAAAAGAACCAACATCAATGCAGCATGTGTGATAGTATGCATTTAAGTTCAGCAATCCGAGCATTGATCTTAATGAACCCTCGCATTGTGTCAAACAACAGTATAATTCTTGTGACTAATATTCAAGGCAAAACTTCTCATATCTGTTGCAGTCTTCTAGCCCCGTAGTACTGCACCTGTATCAGATGAAACCAATAGATCTTCAAGATCCACCATAATGTCATTCAAACTAGATACGCTTGGGATACAAACCAACACTTTGGTTTCAGAGATAGAAATTCCTCAAGCACAGCAGCAACACTCCCTTTCAATGTTCCAGGGGGCGCCCATACAATATCTGTCTTGTTCTTGTGCAAACACTCGACGGGTGTTTTTGGCTCACAATTGGCTGCACATCACCTTTGTAAAGTTCAGTACAGCCGTCGCACTTCTTGGCAACCTATATTTTATACAAGAAATAAATAACAAAATTGATACTCTAAGTCTAAAATTAGATTGAATCTGCAAATCGATAAAAAATTTATTTACCATTTTATGAAGTTGAAGAAGAGCCTCAATAGTTGTAAGATCCTTTTCTTCAGACAATATATCTGCTATTGTCATTTTTAGCTTTATGTTACCGAGAAAGGTGACGTACTTCATCTTTTTTGGCTCAAAATTTTCTGGACAAATCATAACTTTAAATCTCTTCATAAAAGAAATATCAAGACCCACACCAACAACCATACCAAGTGACATCACGTTGATATTGGATTTTAAACTAGGTTGAGCACTTAAAAGACATATCATAGTCCTGAGCAATATGGTCACTTTTTGAACTACCTATCTTAAGATTTATATCTAGGTAGTATAAGTGCGGTACTTCACACTTCTGAACTGAGAGCAACTCACAGTATTAAAGCTCCATCTCATTTTTTATAGTCGAAGACAAATCTGCTCTTGTTTCTTCTAACAATAGTCCATGATGCACTTTAATGAACTCAATAGAAGAATTATATTTGATGGGACCTTTTGTACCTATTAAACAAAAAATGTTAAATTAATTTATAAACATTATAAGATTCTAAATATTCTATATTTTTTTCTCTTGACAGTCCAAAGATTTTTATAGTTCCTAGTATATCTAACAGTTTTGCTACTCCACCATATATTATTTTATTTTTCAATAGTTCTATCATGTAACACCGCTTCCTACTAAGGGAAAAATTCATTTTATTCTCCTAAGAAATCTTAGTAATCCGCTTAGCACCTCAAACAAAATAAATTTAATTTATTTCATCTAACAATCCGTACCTGCTTAAATTGTACCCCAATCTGGTTCTAAGCCACGCTTTGCTAATGTGGAGCCGGTTCTAATTTTGTCAATCGAAAAACTGTCATCGGATACACAAGATGTGAACTGTTAAGGGTATAATAGTCAATGTAATAGTCTAGGGTTCCCTCATATACTCTATAAATAGTCCCTATTGGGACTATTATCATTATGCAATAGATCCATATTATTATATTTAACATGGTATCAGAGCTATGTCAATTTTTTATCTCCCTGTCGGGTTGCCTCTCCACGTGATGCACCACCACAGCCGCCGTGTCAATTTGCCTCCTCTTGCGACGCGTCGCCTCCACGCGAGAGCCGTCACCACAGCTGTCCTCGTTGTCGGACCTTCTCGCGCGCCTCCTCGCGTCGTGACGACGACCCAGGCTCCACCGTCCAGGTCATCGCCTCCAGCGTCATCTGCAAGATTGTTCGTCGCACAGCCGCTGCCTCCACACACATGCGCCTAGGCCGTAGCGACGAATCTTATTGTTGCCTTGCTTGGGATTCATTGGATCAAATCACTGGGCCACCTCAAGCTGCCACCGTGCAGGTTTCTCTTGGATTTTGCCTTCTTCGTGAATCATAGAATTCTTGCTGATTGATTTATTGTTTGCTGTTGTACTATATTAATTCCATCGATCACTTTGCTATTGTCTTTATTATCAACATTAGATACGAGATCTGGTCTACTCTACCTCTAGCAAATCAGTTGATTCAATATGTCTCATATCAATGCTATTGTCATCAACATCACTATGGATGGTCAGAATTATCGAGAGTGGGCTTTTTGTGTTCAGACTGCATTGCGAGGTTGTGGTTTAACTTTTCATTTGACTGATGATCCACCTAAGTCTAAGGCTGATGATAGTATTGCTGATGCAAATAAAACACGGGAAATCAATGATGGAAAAATTATGGCTGCCATATTGAATAGCATGAAGCAATCTATGATTATGAGTCTTCCTTCCTTTACGACAGCCAAGGCTATGTGGATTTATTTGCAGAAGCGATATGTTCAGGACAATGGAGCCCTTCTTCATACTCTTACGCAGCAAATTCATATAATTTAGCAAAGTGATATGTCTCTTGATGAGTAATACTCTGCTTTTGATTGTCTGATGAGTACTTTGATGTCTATGATACCTTAGTGTACGGCTAATCATTGCACATCACAATCATTCATTGAGAATTCTTCACATATAGATTTGTTATGGGAGTCAGGCCAGAATTTGAGTCCATTCGTACAAATTTGCTTCACGGTTCTTCTACTCTAACCATGGCACAGGCATTGTCTGATTTAATTGTAGAAGAAGCTCGGCTTCGTTCTATGTCAACTTCTCTAATGGAAGTACCTCATAGTGTGTTGGCAGCTTCTTCTCACTGGAATCCTCCATCTGGTGGTGCTCCTTCCAAATCTTGTGTGCATTGTGGGAAGACCAATCATCGTTCAGAGAATTGTTTTGTCAAATTTCCAGGAAAACTAGCCAAATTTCATGCTCATCGTACGGCTAATGGGCATGGTTCACGTCCCACATCTATAGGCTCTGCATTAGTTGCTGTTGCTACATCTAAGGTGGTTCCTGATGCATATTCCAAGCAAGCAACTTCTGGCTCACAACCTGCAGAGGCACCTGGATGGTATTGGCCCTCGGCGCCATAATTTTTCATGATTGGAGGATGATTGGCTTTATTTATCTTTTGATTGCTTCTTTTATATTCCGCTGTGTCTACATTCACATATTATCTTTTAAGTATCCTCAAGCATGTGCTTTGTCATCAAGCCAAGTTACATTGTTGGTTAGTTAAGTGCATTTTACTTAGCTATCCTCCTATTTCATCATATTATTTCCGCTATTCGTCATTTGTGGTAGCAGGCATTTTTGGTTAGTTGCGTTCATTTATCTCAACTCTCCTCCTATTCTCATTATATCATTCCACTACTTGCCATTGTAGTGAGCATTATATCATATATCTCTTCGGCTTGTTGATGAAGACTTCATGTCATGACGATATTCTTGAAGATTGTTATCTTAGATATAATAGGTCTAGTTTTTAGTTTCATGAAGTCGTGTGATTTATTGTAAAACCCTTTGATTGTGAACCTTTCAAATGCAACATCATTGCATTTACGTTGCATTTGAGGGGGTGTTAAGGTTATAATAGTCAATATAATAGTCTAGGGTTCTATCATGTACTCTCTATATAGTCCTCATTGAGACTATTATCATTATGCAATAGATCCATATTATTATATCTAACTAGACTATTACATCGAATATTATACCCTAACATGAACTGCACTGCTTTGTCGAGTGGGAGAGACATCACCTATTTCACAATGAAGGGGGGAAAACAGAGGCATCGCCTAACTTAGAATGAGAGGGAAAAACAGAGACAAACCATCCCTAGCCCGCTGACCTCCATGTCCATCAGCCTAGTTTCTCCCAAACAGCAAAATGGTACATTTCAAGTCCTAAGTACACAGTGGTAGGTTTTAGATTGATAAAGTCAAAGCCACCTTAGTCAGCAAAGCGAGGCTCAAAACCATATAATTTAAGCTGCTAAGTATCGCTAGGGGAATAAATTAAGTCACGATTTTGTTTGAGGTGCTAGACAGATAATTAGGATTGTTTTGTGGAGTAAAAGAAACTTTTCCTGTTAACAAAATTGCATCTACTATTCAGAATATACCTCTTTCTTGTAGAGATGATCGTTGAGGATGTCTTCCATCATTAAGGATATCAGCATAGGGCACGCCATTTTCATATCCACGTGTGAATGGATGCTGCAAATCCTCCACGCCTTGGCTCTTGCAAGCATAACAGTGACCCGGAAAGAAAAACGATGACAAACGGTAAGAATAAAGCTGTAACATCGCATAAAACAAATACATTGTGCAACTTGTTCATTGAGATTTCAATATTGCAATTCAATGATGCAAGGATAAATACCTTTTTCAAACGGTACCAAACAGCAACAGAAATAGTTTTTCCTCCCAAACATTTGCTTCACCTCTGCAAAGTACAGTGCAACAACCCAGTCGTCTGAGTTAGGCTCCTTCACCCTGACCGTGAAGTTGTAGTCCTGGAAAGTTTTATTGTAGTGCCCCACACTGAAGCATTGGTAGCATAGTTCATCGAAGCAGAACTCATGTCCTTGAAAACCATCTTCAGACAGTTAGAATAAATCTACATTTTGGTTGAAGATAAGATAAAGGAATCAAAATATTTGTAGCTATAGTGCCTTGAGGTCGCGTCTTGCTTCAATGTATTTTTCAAAAACCATCTTCACCTCTTCACACATCCAGTTCTCTACATTTCAATATATCCTAAACATGCTGGTAATTAGGTAATGAATGAATATATGCAATGGAGGCATGAATAGGCAAAGTGCACTGCATAGTTCAAGCGGTAGCACATATACAACTCGTTTAGAAATTTCAACTTGCCAAGGCTAATGATCACTTTAGTATCATATATAAAAGCATCATCAGCGGAAAACATTGGTGTAGGTATATATGATACCCATTCATGGATACTATTAACGAATATTTTGCCCAAAAAAACAGAGGATTAAATAAACCGGTGTAGTATATAAAGGAGTAATTGGACAATATACAACCCTGCATATATCATAGCATCCAATTTTGTTTCCTTCTCAACTATAACACCATCAACTATGCTAGGTATCGAACAATAAAAACATAGAGATAAAGGCAGATGTGTAAGATATAGTAAGGTTCGACAAACGGATATATCACAAAGCCCTCCATGTCACAAGGATACTTATTTTGTTCCCCTCTCAAATAGTATGCCTTAAACTATAGTGTCAAGTACATCAGAACGTAAATCACAGGCAAGACTGCCTATAGAGGTCGGATTTTAACTAAGGCCGAGGATTATAATGCATTGGCAATTGTTGGTATTTCTTACATTATTACTGAGTTTTGTCCAAAGACAATCCATAGCAACGGCACCAGAAATATTTACAATGGTATTCTAACGTTTACAGAACAGTCCACAAGTGCATGGAGTACCGTTGTAGCATTTCACCTTGGAGTATTCCAAGGTATCGTATTTATTTTCCACAGGGAGGATGATTTACAAGAATAAGGCATGTGAAGTATGGTACTAATTCACTCATACTAAGATATCATATAATCATGCTGGGGTCAACACAAGATATTTGTAGGTAGTGTGACACGAAGAAGAGGACCTACAATTAATTATAATAGTGGAGTAGAACTAATCTAAAACTAATCTACGCACTCATTGTATTCCTATATATTTATATATACTAGTATACATATATGTTCTATGCTAGCAAGGGATCAAAGCAGGGACATATTGGGGCACCGGTTTACTCCCAATCCAGGGAAAAGACTCCAGTAATTATACACCAATAACCCTATGACCAAACATGGGGGATTACAAGGGAAGAACAAAGCTGTCACTTCAAGCCGCCTACCCCTAGCTCCGTGAGTCGCACGACATCTAAGGATATTTAGTAATCTAAGCACTACGCTTACATGCCTAAATATTGCTCTAGCCGCCCGGCGGAACTTGGCCCTTCGACTGGAGCATACTCTAATGAGTACAATGTAACCAATGCCAAAGCAATGATAATCACCACTCAAACCATATGAATAATAATGCATAGAAATGTATTACATTGAATCATAAAGTCTTATAAAAGAAAATAAGGAAGAGAGTACTAGACCCATACCTATTCCTATGGAGAGACTCCTAGAGAGCTAGAAGAGCTCTTAGACTAATCCTAACTCCACTACTACTAAAATGAGAGTGTGTTTGCAGGTGGAAAACTCTTCTTGTGTGTCTTGGAAGTGAGGGAGAAGGTTCCTATTTATAGTTGGAGGAGACTTGAGCAACTGAGCTTCCTCCCCCCTTCTGGACTGCTTCCTGCGCGAAATACCCGCCACCAACTCCAGAACACCGACCTTAGGAGAGGCGGTAACTGCCACCTGACCAAAGCGGGGGCTGAGGGGGCTAACCCACAGGTCTCCCGGCCCTCTAGGTCGCCCGACCCACTTTGGGCCCCACTTGGGTCCCACTTTGGTAGGGTGACTGCCTGGTGGGCCCTGAGTGTGGGTACATTGTTGGCTTCGGTTTTCTGGTAACTTTGGCGCGTCTGGTGGGTCCATGAATCCGTGTGCTGCCCCCGTGGCGCCCTGTGGTTGATCGGAGTTGTGTTTTCTCCACCTCAGCGATCGATGGGGTGCCTCCGTGGCAGGCTATGATTAGGTTGAAGTGTGTTTTTTTTGCCACAAAGTGGATTATGCCTCAATTTCTGTGATAAATATCTGCATACACAAACTTCCAAAGTACATGTGGAACTTTATTAATTTTAAACTAACATGCATATATGAAATGCATGTCCTTATTCATTTATAGAGAAATGTTGATGGTATATTTGGTACTTAACGATCGTCAACAGCAATAAAAGAAAAGATAGGAGACACCAAACCTCTACCTTGGTTCATTGGGTGCTGTATTATGCTGAGGTTGAGCAGCTGCTGAAGGCTGTTGATCTGCCTGAAGTGACTGAGTTTTCTGATCAACGGGTATGTGTTTTGCTGGTAGTAGTGGAGATGGAGGTTTTGTATCATTCTTTTTTTTTTTCAAAAATACACAGGAGAGCTGCATCTTTGTATTAAGGAGAAGTTGGTCCACGATCTTACAAGACGCGCGCCGCTTTTTGTCGGTCGCCGTTAGTCTTACAAGATTTAGAGTTGAAGCACGTGGTACAAGACTACCATCTAGAGGAGATGCTAGGCCTACTCTCACGTCATCAAACGGCCAAGATTCTTTGCACCCGCCTCAATCCATATCTTGGCTTCATCTCTGATCCCTTGGACAATCTGAGGCATGCCTGCTGCTTCATTTCGGAACACCCTGTTGTCCTTTTGGTCCAAAGTTTCCACGATACCAGGATGAAACCGGTATCTATCCCCTTTTTTCCCTCCTTGCATAGCCCTGCGCGAAGGGACATCCATGTGTCAATGATGGAAGCAGCGTTCATGGTGAAGCGGCTCTGGAGCTGGAAGATGATGAGCATCTGCCACCACACTTGTCGCGCCATCAAGCAGTGTAGTAGCAGGTGCTCAATTGTCTCTCCCTCTTGGCTGCATAGTGCGCACTTGTTATCAGCCTGCAGTCCATGGCGGTACCTGCAGTCTGAAGTCCATGTCCGCTGTTGCACCGCAATGTACGTGAAGAATTTTGTTTTCGGAGGTGCCCAGGACTTCCAGATGAGTTTGGCCCCTATGAAGTCGATGCCACCCAAGACGAAACTGTTGTAGGCCGACTTTGCCGTATAGTATCCAGTGGCCGTCCAACACCAGGTGACAGTGTCGTTCACGTCCGGTTGTAGATTGACGTCCTGAATCTTTATCCACCGCTCAAGGTATTGAACTAGGGCCGAGATGGTCATGGGGCCTGTAATGTCTTTGATCCACTAGTTGTTCTGCAGTACCTTGCCTTGAACCGCGTCGCACAGAGCAGGCGCCATACCCTGTATGGCTGTTCCCCGGAGCCATCGGTGGTCCAAAAGTTGGTCTTGCGACCATTGCCAATTTGGATGTCCATTGATGCTCTGAACATGTCCTCAACCTGGAGTGGCAATCCAGTCCAAGGTTTTGTGTCGTCCGTTCGCTGGAGCCATAACCAGCGCATTCTCAGCGCAAATCCTACAACCTTCAGATCGACAATTCCAAGCCCTCCTTGTTCTATCGGCCTCGTCACCCGACGCCAAGCCATTGTGCATTTGCCTCCATTAGCTGCCGATTCCCCTACCCATAGGAAACCTTTCCTGCACTTGCCGATTGCCACTATTGTCCAGTTGGGCAGTTTGATGGAGATTAGAGGGTATATGGGTATTGTTGAGAGCTTAGACTTTACTAGCGACAATCGTCCTGCCTTGTTCATCAGCCCAGCCTTCCATGTGGGCAGCTTGCCGCGTATCCTGTCCACCACCGGCTGTAGGTGGGTCTTTGTAGCTTGTTTGTTGATAGGGGCATGCCCAGATATGTGATAGGGAATGTGGTTATCTGGCAGGGGAGATATGTCTGAATTTTGGTCATTTCATCCTCGGAGCAGCAGATCGGGACTGCTGTGCATTTGGCCATGTTGGTACATAGCCCTGATGCCGATCCAAAGACTTGCAGGATTGAGGTCACAGTGTGCAGGTCCTGTGTTGTTGGGGCAATGAACAGCATTGCGTCATCGGCATACAGTGAGCACTAGTGAGCGATTGCGCGGTGGCCAATAGCTTGCAGCGTACCCTGTGTTGCCGCATGTTTAAACAGCCTATGTAGCACATCCATGACCAGCAGGAAGAGCCTTGGGGAGAGTGGGATCGCCTTGCCGCAGGCCGCGTCTTGCTGCAATTTTCCTCCCAGGTGTGCCATTAAGCATTACCTTGACGGACGCAGTGGAGAGCAGCATGGAAAGCCAGTTCCTCCAGCGTACTCTGAAACCCAGATGTTGTAGGATCTCCAACAAGAACGCCCATGACACAGTATCAAAAGCCTTGGCTATGTGCAGTTTCAATAGGACCTTTGGGATTCATCTTTGCTTGAACATCTTTGCTGATGCGTGGACAAACCGGAAATTGTCGTGGATGGAGCACGTCTTAATGAAAGCACTCTGATTGACATCCACCAAGGAGTCGAGTTCCGGCGCTAGCCTTCATGCCATCATCTTGTATATTAGTTTCCCAAAGTTGTGTATGAGGGAGATGGGTCGGTAGTCACCAGCTTCTTTGGCCTCCTCCTTTTTTGGGATGAGAGTAATTCGTGTGTTGTTCAGACCATGCAACCCTCGTCGATCAAGCTGGTTGATGGCACCTAGGGCCACCACGAGATCTGTTTCTATGACCGGCCAACGGGCAAGTCCCCTGGGCCGGATTTGTAGAACTCTGCAGTGAAACCATCCGGTCCAGGGGACTTGCCCGTTGGCATGGCCTTGATCGCGTTCCACATCTCCTCTTCTGTGAACGGCTCATCTAGGTGGCTTAAGTTTGCTGAAGGCATGTCCAGCACCCCGAGGTTAATGGTGTGAGTACGCTGAACTGCAGTGCCCATGATTGCATTGAAATGGTCATATAGCACCTTTTCCTTCTCTCCCTGAGTGTGTGCTGTGCCATCCGGAGTTACCAGAGTGGCGACGTGGTTCTTCTTTTTCCGGTAACTTGAGTGGAGGTTGAACAGCTTTCTGTTAGCGTCTCCTTCTCGCACCCAAGTGACCTTTGTTTGTAGTCTCGCGATGGTTCTCTGAAGAGAGGCTAGGCCGACACACTTGAGTTTGAGTTCCTTTCGCAACTCCGTTTCATCTGGCGATAGGTTCCTTGTTTCTGGGGCTTTGTTCAGTCGGAACAGTACTTATTTTGCAGCAAGAAGCTGTAATTTAATGAAGACGACTCTGTTTTGCCCCCAGCTTTGAAGCTTGCGAGGTACGTTCCGCAGCTTGCATCTAGGCGTCGGAGTAGATCCGTGATGTTGGGCTCATACTGCCACCCTCTTTGCACAGCTTCTATGTAGTCGGGCAGTTTGATCTAGAAGCTTTCGAAATGGAAACGTGATTTCCCCCATGGTCCGACGTTTGCAGACAGCAACAGCGGACAATGATCAGACATCACTGTCGATAGTGCCCGTAAGAAGCAGTGTGGTGCTTGTACCTCCCAGTCCACTGAACATAGGGTCCGATCGAGTTTTGCCATGGTCAGGTTTGCCCATTCGTTGCTCCAAGTAAACCTTCGACCATTTAGGTGTATGTCCTTGAGCTCTGTTTCATCAACGAGATGCATAAAACGCCCCATGTTTCTCCGGTTGATGTTGAGGTTGCTCTTGTCTGTCCCCTGAAGGATGAGGTTGAAATCCCCAGCAACCATCCACTGGCCCGTGTGTGTTGCGCGGACCGTTCTCAACTCATCCAGGAAAACTATCTTGTCCTCATCCGCCTGTGGCCCGTAAACACAAGTGAACCACCAATCGTGGCGGTCTATGGAGATACGCACCGTTACTGAGAAACCACCAACGTGGCTAGGTGTCATGACGATCGACGCTGATCGGCAAGCGATTAGAATGCCGCCTCTGGTTCCGGAAGCAGGGAGGTAAGCAAAGCACGCGTAGTCGCTACCGAGCATTTCATAGATTAGGCGCTGGTCTATTACATTCAGTTTGGTCTCTTGGACCCAAACAATCGAGGCATTATTCCGCTACGACACCTTGTAAGACGTCTCGGCGAGCTTTATCATTCAGCCCTCGGACGTTCCACACAAGCACGTACCATTCTTAGCAGCCTGCTTCGTAAGATAAGCATGATGGGATACTATAATCCTTATGACAATCTTCCGTGAAGCTGGTGCAAACAGGCCTAGCACGTCTTTCCGTAATTAAGCGTAGTATCGCCTCCATCCTGAAGAAAAGCATGAAAATAAGGTAAGCAAGTAAACTGAGTTCAACCAAATTGTTGTGTCGATAAGTAAATGCATTTACAAATTTTATAAAGGAAAATAAAACGGCAAAGCATTGGAAGTGAACATTAACAGTCAATAGTTGTCCAACAAACATCTAATGTCGATGCCACTTACATTATTGTGCACCCCCATAAGCATTAGTCAAAACATCTGTGGGTGCTAGTAATGCTGCAAAATAGAACAGTACTTTGCACATTATTATGTCCAATTACGTACACATGGTATTACCTGTTCATATAGAAATCAGAAAACAAGACAGGAATTATAGTGCCTACATTTGTGGCGATATGCTCTAAGCACAAATGTAGGGCCAATATGTTCCTTTTTACGCTTGTTGAACCGCATAAGCTTGTAAATTAAGGATTCCTCCAATTTTTAATTCCCCAACATTTCAAAAAGCAATTTGTAGGATGACACAGTTAGATACTCAAAATTGTCAATTTGAAGTAAAATTTTAATGACACTAAAACTGTACATACTCAAAATCTTAATCTGTAGGATGTTTTCTCAGTTGACTTGGTGAAAGGGATGGATCACTCCTTGGCAGCACATCTGTAGCCTTACCGAGTTCAGTGTTGGTCGCCTCACTAGGATGCTCCTTTGTCCTGATTAAACAATATAATAAAGTAATGATGATCAGATGGCCAAAAAGATAGATATTATGAATTTGCCAACGAAAAAACACAAGTCAATTAGGAATCGTCAAAGAGAAAAAAATGGATAAATGACATTGTTACTTGTCTGCGTCGTGACCTCCTAGGACGGTTTGAGTAAAGAGCACTCTACCGAATTCGAGTTCTAGTTACAGGCTTTATAGCTCCAGTAGGACTGCGAGGTTTGAATCAACACATTTCAGAAATTACTAAGATGAAAGAACAGAGAAAGGTGTTTTTAAACAGGCGAAAGACAATATTTGTTCGTATGATGGATCCATTTAATTGTTAAGAATCGTTCACACTCTTTTTCTGAAAAAAGAGGAAACATTTCAAACTCAAATTTCATCAGGATGGAAAGGAAGAACCTAAAACAGAGGAGGCATAATAACTAAATATTACAGCACTTTGTCACAACTGCGTTGGAAAATTCTAGCGCCAACATCCGTAAGTTTAAGGCCGACCGGGGAGCTAACTAATCATTACCGGTTTGACAATTTAGGGCTTGGATCGTCCATATCGTTCCCAGGCGCTATTAGACCACATCAGAAGTTCTAGCTAGGATCCCCACCGAGAAGACCAAACATTTAGCCCTAAATGTTGATCAGTACTACTACTCAAAAAATCAAATTTTGGGGAGTGGAAACTGACTCTGATCCAACATCAACGGACAGAGCAGAGGCATACCGTGGATTAGTAGACTTTGGATCCATGCTCTCGTGAACTGGCAGATCGAGGCTGGGTCCGGCGTGTGTTTATATCAACAATGCCCTGGCTGTCGTCCTACACTCCAACTCCAATTTCACAGATTGTGAATGATTGGTGCAAGTTCCTTCCGGTTTGGTTTGGGTGATGGGATCGGAGTCAGATTGGAGTTGGATCTGAGTACGATCAATCAAATCCACAGATCCGTGGGTTCTTCAGCAGCACTGTAGTCAGTGGCGGACCTAGAGATTTTTTACAGCCTGGGCAAGCTAACAAATAACAAATTCAACGATGTACACGAGCAACATTCATAATGCATATATTAAGTTCGAAAAGGTACAAAAATTAGTAGCAAAAGCTCACCAATATAACATCACATAAGACGCTACGCAAGCTTACGACGACGAGGCAGCTGTATTCTACTTTGCTTGATGTTCTGAAACTGTTGAAGAATGGCATCTTCATCAAGTGATTTAAATAATTCACACTCAATATAGCAAATCTTTAAGTTGTTGAATCAAACATTGGCAATCTTGTTCCGCAATTTGGACTTGATTATTTTCATGGCCGAGAAACATCTTTCTACTGTTGCTGTTGACACAGGAAGCAACAAGGCCAACTCAATGAGCTTGTAGACCAATGGCAAAACCAAATGCTTCTCCGTTTCAATCATCTTTATGGCTAGACTTTCAATATCAGTACAAGAACCAAATGCAGCATGCCTCCTCACATGAACATGTTATTCTTAAGTTGTTCCCTTATTATCCCACGATCATGATCAGAAAAATCCTTGACATAAATCTCAGCAAGCCGAGCAAGCTTTTCGACATCAAACTTGGAGAATGAGTTCTTTGGATCAAGACAAGAAAAGCACATCAATAACTTTGTAGTTCCTTCAGCAAACCTACGATTCATTTCAGCACAAATTTTGTCAACAACGACATAGAAAATATCAGCACGATAATGGTGAAGATTAGTGACAATAAATCCAGCACGCCTTGAACGACCTCGCACTGGTATTTCTTCAGACATATTTGGAATAGGAATACCTTTCACTTCACAAAATTGCTTTACCTCATCAAATAAGTCATCCCAACCATTTTCTCTGATGGTGGCCAGGCGAGATTTTACATCATGAACAAGTTGCAAATGGAATAAACAAAAGAAACTTCAATTACAACCAGCACCATGGTAACTGGATAAGGAAAAATAAAATTTTTAGCTATGTACTAACCTCAAGAGCATTAACAATGTTTTATATCCTGTCTTTGTAGGAGATGTGAGATCTCATTTGTGATACCAAGAATTCTTAGCATTAGCTTCAAAATGAAAACTCAAAGCACTCCATTTTCTCTATCAAACCTGCAGCTTGAGTTGGCACTCGTGCATCTCCATGAACCATACCAAGTACCTCTATAGCTGAATCCCACATTTGAGACAATCGAACCAAAGTAGTATGATGCGAACCCCACCTAGTATCGCCAGGTCTAGAAAGGATTGTTCCTTGATTCAATCCCCTTCCTGTAGATGCCTCACCATTTATGAGCCTATTCAAAATATTTTGGTGATGGCTTTCAATCAGTGCGTCCCTCCTCTTGCAAGATGCACTTGTTGTGCTCACAATTAATGAGACATATTCAAAGAAATCAAGAACAGATGAGCAACAATTTGCGGTAGAAACAACTACCAGTTGCAACTGATGGGCAAATTAATGGACATAGAAGGCATATGGATTTTCATCTGCAATCTTTTTTTGTAGGCCATTAAATTCACCTCTCATATTCGAAGCTCCATCATATCCTTGCCCTCTTATCCTAGATATAGATAATTTGTGTGTATCAAGAACACCAAATAATGCTACCTTCAATGCACTAGATGTAGTGTCCCTGACATGTACTGGAGCAAGAAATCGTCCAACAACATTTCCTTTAAATTTCACATACCTGCAATGTATAGAAAGAAAAAAAATAAATAATTAGTGTTCCAAATATCAATGGAGTAAACAAAATCCAAATACCAATGGAGTACAAAAAAGTGCATAATGAACTGATCTTATAATTACTGCCATTTGCTCTTTTACTGATACATCACGTGATTCATCAATGAGCACAGAGAAATTTCTATCACCAATATCTTCCATAATCTTCTTAATTATTTCTTCTGCACATTACCTCGCTAGATCCTTTTGAACCTTATGTGAAGTCATCTTGGAATTTTTTCCACCATGTGCATAGGCATCTTTTACTTCAGAATTGTTATCTTTGAGAAATTCTATCAACTCTAGAAGATTACCTTTGTTCAAAGAGCTGGTTGACTCCTTATGCCCATGAAACGCCAAGCCTTGCTTTAAGAGATATCTTGAAGATCGTAGAGTAGAAGTCAAACGAATTTGATACAATTCTTCTAAATGCTGACCACCTTTACGGAATGCATGTGACACACTTTGCCTCTGATTTTTAAAATCATCAAATTTCATAACACAATTGTTATAAGCACTACCTACACCACCGACATGATTAGGCAATGATTTATATGCATGCTTCCAATCCCTCCACCCTGTTTTAGTAAAAACATCATAACCAAAGTGCTCTGGTCTTCCTGGCTCTTTAAAAAGGAAGCGAAAAAAGTAAAATCCAGCATCTTTGGATTCACTGTATTCTAACCAACTATATTTCGTATACCACAATTTTGAGAAGCGTCTTGCATTTGTGCTAGGAAAGACTAGATTAGTTGGTTGTGTCGGACGTTTCAAAATATATGCTCTCCTAACCTGCTCTTGAATTTCAGGAGGATACTCATTGATTTGCTTCCTAAGAGCCACATCACATAGGATTTCATTCTGATTAAATTCAGTTACAATCGGACCTGAATTGCTTGCTATCTCTGGCTCTGCATGATCAGATACAGGCACTTGGTGTGCCTCTTCTCTTTCTCTATTAGATTTCCTTTGCCTTTCATTTTCTTGACTCCCACTCCCACCGGTACTAGGATTAGCAACTAAGAAACGCCTCAAACCTAAAAGAAAATTACTAATCAAATAAGACGATCATGAAATCTAATGAATTCAGCACAGGCAGAGGAGCCGATCATTACCTGTTTGTGTAAGTTTCCGCTTGTTGTCTACTGCTGCCATCCCATTCAACGGCCGGAGATGCTAGGTGCCGGCGCCGGGGGAGTTCGTCCGATCTTGCTAGCTTTCTGTTGCTGCAATGGCCAGCGCCTTTTCTGGAATTGGGAACGTCCTGGACTCATGCGCATGTGTTTTGGAATGAGGAACGGCAAGTTACGGCTGCAGTAAATTGGAAACGAACGGATTGACTCGCGCTGCGGCCGCTGTGCTGGCCGTAGGTAAGTATTCCGTATCTTGGCCTGTTGGGCTGATTATTTGGCCCATGAAGGTATGAACAACATACTACATGCTGTGGACTTGGACTTGCTGCAGATTGAGCGCGGGCAATGGCCCAGGGTCGCCGGGCCTTAGGCCCGCCACTGCTGCTGCCTATAGGCTAGTTAGTGGTCTAAAACGACACTGGGACTTTTTTCTACACCTAAAACGTCAATCAGAACGGACGAAGGGAATAGTTTACTTTTGAGTTTTTTCTTAAAATCACACGCGGCAAACAAAATTCAATTTCAAGCATTAATGCCGTGTGCATTTTTCCTCTCAATGATTCAGACATGCTTGCAGAAAAAGCTGCAAGGAACGTGCATACTACCTTAGTGCTTTCTCTGTCATGCCTACGAGCCTGTAGGTTACTTAAGTTGATTGTGTCAGCATCACTCAATCTGGTTAAAAAATAACGCACTGATCTCAGCGCAATAAATGCATCCTACGTCTATGCCTGTGCATGAGCATGTAACCCTGTGTTCACAAAATTCATACTCTACCATTTTAGTACACACTACTGTACAATAGTATACTACTCCCATGCTATAGGAGTATTGTGCAGGGTTGAGTTCGTATACGGGGCCGTGCTGGATGCAAAGATACAGCCCATGCAGGCATGGTGCTTGGAGCATGTATAAAAATGCTACCCATGCAGGTGCTATCAAATGCTCGGTAGCCTGGCTCAGCTCGGGCCAGGCTGAGAGGTGGATACAAGGTAACTAGTTATTTGGTTAAGACTTAATTTGTTTAGCTTAGACTTCTCATGTGTTTGTCTCTTTTACTTTACCTGTCGTGCTTTCTTGTGCATAGTGTAGTCAAGTTACCACCCGTGCCGATCAGCACAACCCTCTTGTTTGAAATCTAGAGCTCTAACAGAATATGTAGAACAATCTATTAACTATTTACTAACCTTAAACCTTGCGGTTCCTTATGGATTCAATATTAAACCTTGGAATACTCTAAGGGAAAGGCTATAACGTCACCGTTGATTTACGGTATATAAATCGCGGTGCTAACTCTGACCAACAGCCGGCGACAAGGCACAATGTCGGTAGCGTGCTACTTTTTTGCATTAGTCTAGTCCTTGTTTTAGGGATTTTTAGCTATCGGACACTCTTCGATTGTGGATTAAGCCACAGCAAACCCTTCAATCGTTTATTAGCTCTGAGAAATCACTCAATTGTGGCATCAGCCATAGGACATTTCTATGAGAGAAATTTTCAGTAACAACCAAACTACCCCTAGCACCATTCCCCTTCCTCCTTGGTGGTGGAGCACGGCGAGGGCGTGGATGATGTGGAATTCCAGACACTTCCTTATGGCGGCTAGGGTGCATCCTAAGCAAATCAGTTAACAGATGTTAGAGATGGCAGACTGAATAGGGGCAAATGCATAAATAAAGGTGCAAGATGAGGAAAAAACCGTTTTTTACCAGTTGGTCTGCACTCATAGTGTCCTCCAGCTAATGCCACAATTGAGTAGTGTCTCAGAGCTAATAAACGATTGAAGGATGTCCTGTGGGCTGAAGCCACAATTGAAGAGTGTCCTATAGCTAAAAATCCATTGTTCTTATTTCTAAATTGTGACCACTTAATCTTAATCAAACGGTTTTTTAATTATAATGTATATTTTTTATTGCGGCAGCATTTAATAGATCACCTCAATTCTTACCATTGCTATGTGCACTGTTTGTTACTATCATTGCTACCGGTTTTACTGCACATTGCTACGCCTGCATAATGGTTCCATTATAATATCAATTTGTTTATAGAAGTTCATTTGATCTATTTCAGGTGCTGTAGGTTTCATCTGAATATGAGTCATTTGAACAATATGTTAATACCTATTCCATTTTTTATTGGAAGAAACAAGATCATTATTATGTGAAGACATCCATAATATAATTGATGTTCCATATTGCAAGGTTATTTCAGTCACTCATGTGGTCCCCCTATATATTATGTTGATTTTATTGAAATAATCAAGTTTGGATCCAATTAATTGCAATCATATTGTGAAAGACTTAGTTATTTGTCTGCTGAGTTTGATTTACTAATTCTTTTTGGACTTCACATGGATCAGGCCATCTGCATTTGCAACCCTTTGTCCACCACAAGGTACCATCAGTAAATTCCTAAAGTAAAAGAAAAACAACATATTCTAAATGTCGGTAACAATCATATAAAATTAATTCAATCACCTAAGTACTGATGTTAAACTTTTAGTGTTGTTTTACCAAATATTAACTTCTAAATTTTTAATATAAATTCATATTATACCCGACTAATAGTTTGTTGCATAAACATCATTGTTAGTGACCAACGGTGCATCGGTACATGTAGTTTTAGCGACTAATAGTTTGTTGCCTAATTCTAACAACTAATACCCAGTAGTGCGTGTGTATCGTTGATAGTGTCAACTGCGTGTATCAGTGGTGTTTTATGGTCGTTGTAGTTATTTGTCCATGATGGTGGTTGTTAATTGTTGATAGTAATCATTTTTTTCCTCCCTATTTTAGGGATATGGCCTCCTAGAGACACCTTTATATGGGCCTCGACATCTTGGGTATTCAATGGGCTTGACAAGTGTGACAGGTTCAATGTTGCTGTCGGGGTCACTCACCTTTTTTAAAAAGCGTAGAGATATATTTTGGAGAGGCTGGAGCACAAGCTAGATTTTTAATGTATAATTGCATTAATTTTAATGTTCACAAGTACTTTGTTGTGTGCCAAAGACTTAAATATATTGACATAGTAAAAAAGTTTCCTTGTTATTAACACACTATATTTTTCATAGCACTCCATTATGTAAACCATCACTTCAGTCACAACAGGAGGATCCTGCAGGAGCATTTCCTGCTCGGGATCATGTGGCAGCATTATCTGTTTAGTACATAGTAGATCTTTTGGGTTGCCTTCTTTTTTCATATTTTTTCATCTATACCTGATATTAGGTGTCCTGTTTATTTATTTATTTATTTTATTATTGATATTTGTAGATTTAGATTTATGCTATTATTGTTATTTATATATTTAGATTTATTTTATTATTGTTATTTATAGATTTATATAGTACTCTCCGATTTTATTTGCGTGTCGTTAGGACACAACTTCTTAGTAGTGTACTAGTTATATTTACTTGTCTGAAACGATAAGTAAAAAGAACGGATAAGTGTCTTATTACACTTCATTGGTCGGTTATCTAGCACCATACGACCATGAGGAACGGTTCCGATTCCTCAACCAAGAGTCCACAGGAAGCTTGCTTCTGTCCGTGCGACGAATCCTACCCCACTCGCCCCGTCCAGATCCCCTGCATTTGTGCATTAGCATTAACAGATCTGACACGTGGGCCCCACACAGAAGAGGCCCACTTGTCAGTGACTCCTCTCACATGCAGTACTGCAGTGAATCACCTGTCAAGCCCGTGCTGGCTTCGCGTTCCTCAGCCACCGTCCGCTTACTCTGCCCCTACACTGCAGCGCACTTTACTCTTGCCGGCCCACCCAATTGCGCAGGGAGCAGTACTGTTGCGGCCGACACCGCGTATCCGCGCCGAACGCATGGCGGCGGAAGAGACGCTCTCGAGCGTGCTGCCTCAACCCCGTTGATGCTTCGTACTCCACAGGCACAAGCAACATGCGACTGGTAGCGACTGGGATGCTTCTACGAGAGATCAGATAATACAACATGCGAGTGTGGAAAGTTATATTCAAAAACACATGAACAACAGACTCTCTTTCGAGCTCGAAGTGTTCGATAAAATGTGTCAGTCCTTCAAATCATACCATTTTATAGGATGCCTTGCATTTATACATATGTACTGACCTGTGTAATATTTCAAATTAATATTGATTTCTTCGACTTCAATAAAGATTAGAAAGGAGGAGACTAATCTATGAACTATGCTTAATATATGTACGGGTTTCTTCCATCTCATAGCTGTGAACAAAGCATTGTATTACTTGATCATAGTGGCTCCTCTGTTACTTGTTCTTATTTCTGCAGAAAAGTCATAAATCATTTTTCTTTGCTATTCATTGCACTCATTTATGCTATTTCATCGGTCTGAAAACAATTTATGCTCTTTTGTCAGGACTGAGGAGCAACCAAGTGACGTGAGGAGCAGTGAGCGTGGTAGCGCAGTTACAAATTTGCCAACAGTTGAGGCGCTGTCATTGAGAGACCCCCAACTGTGGACCCCTGAAACAGCTGAAGAGGCTGATTTTGATGATGGTTTAGATCATAGTATAACTTTGCTTTGTTGGAACATTATGTTAGAAGAGCTGTTAGTAAGTAGATACTCCTAAAAATCATGCAACCTTTGCAGGTTACATGAACCAATAGAATTTCTAATAGGCTCTTTTGGTCCACAGACTCTCCACTATCCAAACCTCTAACCTCGCTTCTAGCCTACGGAAGGCGTAATAGGACAAGCAACGTAAGTGTTATTAACAATTTCCTCCTTTGTATATCCTTCTGCTTTTTTTTTAAATTTTAATAGCTCTCTGTTTTCGTTTTTCAATCTATTGTGATGATCAGGCTTGAGGAGCTTGCTGCTGTTAGAAGCAGTGATGAGTTTGGTCCATCAGATGCGCTGCCAGCAAGTGATTCATCTTTTTCACCAAACTCAACTGAGGAACAACCCACAGATTCAGACTGAGTACGTACAGTTTTTGTGTCATTAAAATTTTACTAGTTGTTCTTTGTTTTTTTAAGTAATAATAATGTGCAAAGTACTGTTCTATTTCGTAGGTTTACTAGCACCCAAGTAGTATAGTGTAGATGTACCACCCAAGTAATACAAGTGGTCTTGACAGTAGAAGATTGTTGGACAACTATTGGTTCTTAATTTTCACTGTGAATACTTCTCTGCTTCGCATCAAACGGCAATTCCTATCATAATATACACCTCAAAAGGCACCGGACACTACTAGTGATATTACCAAAGGCTGCTCGTGATCCATCTAAATCAAGGTTCCATAAGAGTAATCGAGTGCTTCAGCAGCCCATTCCCACAGCGCAGGCATAAAACAGAAATATGCAAAACGGGTTTGAAAAAAGAGAGAGATACATAGCAGGGAACTGCCTGCCTACCCTCCACCTCTAACAAAATAGAGAACATTATCAAATGAACCCAGCAGAGGACAACCCCCAACTTTATCATCATTCGTCTCCATCAGAATCCCAGATAGCGTGAGGCCAGCCGATCTCAAATCCACCAGTGACAGGATGCCTCACCCCTTGGCTCTTGCATGCATAGCAATCGCCTGAACAGACCAACAAATTCTAATCACTGACAAATCGGAGACATATTCATATATATCTTCGTGTTTGATCCATCAGAAATGAAATATTACCACTTTCATTTGGCTCCAATCGACAGCAAAAATAGAACTTTTTACCAAAGATTTCCTTCGCTTCGCCAAAGGACAACTCCTTGGTCCATTCAACCATGCAGGCATTTTTACCCTCATCTTGAAATTGTAGAGATGGAAAACTTTCAAATAGTTATCCATATTAAAGCACTGCAGACAAAGCTCATCAAGCTCAAAGACAGCCCCCAACATAAAGTAAACTAAGTAAGTAAAATCCATGAAATATCTTTGCCATTTGAACCATAAAGATATATGAACAATACATACAGCAAGATATGGAGTTTTCTCGATGTGTTTCCGGAAACACAACGTTACCTCATCCCTCATCCATGGCCTTCCATCCCGAATAAGTCGTGTTGAAGCTTCATGGCTGTAAAAAAAACTCGGTCCATGGGGAAAGACCACCCTGATCCCGCCTGACACTAGGAACAGACTCACTGTTGGGGACCATTACCTGGGCCGGCCGAGAAGCCCACAGGCCGGAAACGGGCTGCTACCACTAGTGCTTTGGCTTGCGGGACCAGCAAGGAGGGTTTTTCCCCCAGGCGAAAATTCGCTTCCACCGGGAATTGAACTCGCACCTGAGAGGTGCCGCCGGTAGCTCTTAGCCAGTAGACCAGAGACCCCTTGGCGAAGCTTCATGGCTGTATTCACAACTATTATTGAAATTGCAAACTGAATGTAAGGGGGATAGAATACATCAATGTACTGGTCATGGCTATTAGGAATATATTGCATTTTT
The DNA here is from genome assembly GCA_001182835.1 of Oropetium thomaeum. NCBI lineage: Eukaryota > Viridiplantae > Streptophyta > Magnoliopsida > Poales > Poaceae > Oropetium > Oropetium thomaeum. Next base: position 742,678 of record LFJQ01000009.1, on the reverse strand, counting down.
GCAAACTTATTTCAAACCAGTCGTACAATGTTCAACTTTTATATATACTAATGAAATTTCCAAGCAGATGGTGTCATTTGTAATACAAAAAAGCCCCTATTATAATAGCCAAACTTGCCAAAATGCTAGAAGTCTCAAGGAAAAAAATATAAAAGCTTAATTTCTGGCTATATATAAATGGAAAAGGAAATAGACATATAATATTGATGGAACATTGATAATAAAAATGACATAACTTAGAGCACAACTATGACACCAAACATTAGGTACAGATGAGAAAAATATGAAAAAAAAAGTAACCCAAAAGATCGGAACAAACCTTACTGCCACACAATCTTGAGGGTGAGCTGCTGCTGCAGGATACTCCTGTTGCGCCTCAAGTGATGCTGCTTCCTAATCACCCTTCTAATTATATCCTTCAAATTATGAAAAAATGGTATATTGACTCATTGACTCAATTCGACAGTCCTTGACTCAAAATCTGACGAATTATATGCCTCTAAATTAAATCGTATGGCCCATAACTAATCCCTTATTTCTAAATTAAATCAGATAAAAATATGAACCCCCTCCACTAGATCTTAACTTCCCTTAATCAGAAATCTCCACTTGTACTCCGCAAACCGTCCTCCACAACCGTACGCAGTCCAATCTTGACATCACCCGAACCCTAACTCTCACACCCAAACCCTAACCTACACAACACCGCCGCCACCTCAGTCGCACCGGGCACGCTGCCAACTCCTCCCCGCCAGAGGCGTGGCCGCATCCTCTTCCGCGCCGCGCCAGGGCGTCGTCGCCTCCTCCTTCGCACTTCGCTAGGACGTCGCCGCCACCTCCTCCACGTCGTGGCGCTGCCGCCCCCTCCACCCTCCACACCAGGCGCAGCCACCGCAGGCCCTCAACGTGGACACCACTGCCACCGGGACGTCAAGCCACCTCCGCCACCAGGTCCTGCCCATCGGGGCTAACGTATCGTCCGACCGCCCCCGTCAGGGCCTCCGTGCCGTGCTACGCCCAGTCTAATCTGTCGCCTGGGAGCCGACGCAGGGAAACGACGCCGCTCGTGCTCCTCTCTCGCCTCCGGTGGATCCTCTGCTGAGTGGATGCCCCCGCTGCCTGAAGATATCCAGGTTTCTGTCAATATTGAATGTGCTATGATTTAGTACTTATCTATTTTAACAAATGAAATTTACATGATGTTAATCTTCAATAATCAGTGAGCAATGTTCGTAGGGTTCACCCTTGCATGCTAATTTGGTCATCGTATTCATTTTTGGATAGTGCCAATCCCATTTGTGAACAATTATAGAAGATGGACACCCGAGCAAACCGAACTCCACTCAAATGTTGCTGATGTGGAATAAAGAAAGAATGGTGAAGACCAACGAATATCCTTCACTCCATTGGTTGATTATGTCTAATATCCTTCGCGCTGGTACCACATCCTGCATTTCGGGCGCCTGTGTTTAAAGTCGTGTCAGGGTGACAAGATTATGACCTACAGTCACATGGGAAACCAACGTCGATGGCAAGGTGAGCGGTGACTGCATCCAAGTGAAAAACGATTCCTATTATTCACCGCTCAATTTCTGTGCTTCGTGCAATGGACTGCACTTTCAACACGATTGCTTCGTACAATGTCATGATAATGTTTCCTTGATTATATCCCATGAAATAGGTTTCATAATATTTGATACAGTGCAAGTCCACTACTCCAAAAGTCTAACTTCTCAACTTACAGTTGTTTGAACCATTTATGTTGTTTTTTATAACTACAATCGTATGAAACAAGTTAGTCTGAGATAATATTTGTTTGAAGGAGTTTGAAGCTCCTTCTGCTATCATGTGGATTTCTGATATGATAAACATCTTTTCACTTCCAATTCAATGCATGAATGTGAGGTGCGGATAAACAAGTGAAGCAATAATTTAGATACACCATTGTTAAACATTAATTGTTTCTAGACTTTTGAGTCCTTAGCTAAATGCTTTGTCATTAATGTAATGCACTAATATGGTGTAATGCACTAATGAGGTGCGCGTATCTGAATCAGATGAGATCATTAAAAACCTGCTTGAGAGGATACAACATTTCCCCCAACCCATTGTTGTTAGTAGATGTTCTTCCTATCAACTTCCTTGATTTGTATTTGTTTTCAGGTGATGGAACTGTCCCACTAATGCCGTCATTCGGCCAACTTAGAGTAAGAAACCATAACTTTCTTTCCCCTGGTCAAGAATATATCATTTCCAGTACATTATGTTCTTTGGTTTATAGATAATTTCTACCAGGCTTTCTGTGATTGGCTACATTGGAATGGTACACTGTAAATCAGGTTCCTTGTTTATGTATGCCTCTAATTATGTATGTAGATGAGAACTGGCATCCAATTTGCGTTGTATTTATTGCCAGCAACACTAGATTTTTTTTATTTTGAGCTTGAATACCTGTGCAAGCACCTCAGGATCCTAATGGTGGAAATATCGATTGTTAATTGGACTGAATTACCTGGTTCTAAAGTGCGCATACCAAGCATCTGGCACATGGTATTTGTGCTCCTATTGATCAAAGTATGTTATTGACCTGTGACCTGCATTTACTTTAGGAAAATAGTTCTTCATTAGCAATCCATCTGTTAGTCTTTCTATAACTGATATCCACCAGCTGGCGGGGTAATTATTAATTATTTAAAGTGAGGATTCAGTTTGGTTGGCACATAACTAATAGTAACACTACATAAATTGTAACCCATTCAAGTCTGATACAATTTGGTGAACTAATGTGTTATATGCAGAACTATTTAGAAATTGGAGAATTGCTCCCATATTGTGCTTCTATATTCAAACATTTTTTCAATAATAAACAGTATAATTTTCTCTTATATAGGTCACTATCAACTATGTGCTGGAAATTTAGGAAAGACTTGAGCAGACACATTTGGAGTTATTGATCATGGTGGCGAGTTGTCCAAATGGCATAAACTATTTCAGAGAAGGATGTAAAGAAGGCCCCTAAACCATCTGGTGGTGAAGAATTATATGTGAAAAAACTCTTTCCTCAAGGGAACCATGTACTATCTTTATGTTAGAGGTTAGTGCTACAAGATTGCAGAGCTTCTGCATGCTGCTACTTCTTTCTAGGATATTTTACATCCCTGCACCTGTGACAACATGAGGCATATTGCTACCACAGTAAGGGTTTTTCCTACTGCATATTGTCCAGCTTCATAAGACCCTTATTTCTATTGTTAGCAGAGGCGGAAGTAGGTATAGGGCCGATGGGGCACATGCCCTACTCCTGAGGCATAAAACTCAGGGTACCCCCTTCAGTTTTTAGGGCCCATACATCATTCTGGCCCATATGCAGCAGAGTACTCGAAGCGTCGATGTCCTGCTGGCTGCCGCAGCGAAGGCCAACGATCGTGGGACTCGATGCAGTGGCCATCAGACCTAGCGCGCGGCGCGCCCGTAATTTAGTGATTGCGTCGGCGCCGACGAGGCGAGCGGCAAGCCGGCGATCGCGTCGTGCCCTCATCGTCGTGTGCTAGCTCGTTGTTGTTACGTCGCAAGTCGCGACAGCCTGCTGCAGGCTGCCCTGTTACGTCATTGCCTTCCTCATTGCTGCTCAGGTAAAATAATGTTTTCTCCTTCTCCATGACTCCACGGCAAGCCGGCAAGGCACCAAATCAATAATTTAGTTGGCACTGATGTATAAGTTGTTTAATCTATAGAATGAAGAGGGCCAAGACACTAATGTCGTACAATACTCCTGCCTCCACCCCGGCAGTACAGTCTAATCAACCTACCCCTGCTACTCAAGAACTGAAGAACGAGAAGAAATTCAGATAGAGGCACAAGTGGAGCAAACTATTCCTATTCCTAATGTTGTACCCAATGGAGTTGTAGCTGATCCTGGTCTTCGAATGCCCATTGAGGAATTTGATCCAAACATTAGGGATGCTGCCGGAAGAGAGTATATTTTTATGGGTCCATGCCAACCAAAAGGTCATAATTTTCCACAGAGAATGATATGTGGACACAATAGGAGATTTGTGGAAGATTGGTTCAAAAATCATGCATGGTTGGAGTATAGTGTTGCCAAGGATGCAGTTCTTTGTTTTTACTGTTATCTCTTTAAGCAACCAAGAGCTGAAAACCACGGTGTTGATTCCCTCACAAATGATGGATTTCGTGGATGGAAGGATGGACGCCAAATAATTGAGGGACATGATAAAGGCATTGCTCACAATAATGCTAGAAGACATTACGAAGACTACAAGAATCAGAGACAAAGTGTACCACATGCTATGACTACTGGAAGTACGAAGAAAGATAGTGAATATAAAAGTCGTATGATTGTTATATTGGAAGTTATCAGATTTCTTTTGCTTCAAGGTCTTGCTTTTCGGGGACATGATGAGTCCACTAAGTCAAGCAACAAGGGAAACCTTTTAGAGATGATAGAATGGTATAAAAGCAAGGATAAAAATATTGCAGGTTTACTTAGAAACAATCAAATGACTTCACCTGCAATTCAAAAGGACTTATGCAAAGCTTGTGCAGATCGGACCAGCAAAGCAATTATTGAAGATATTGGAGACCGAAACTTCTCTGTTCTTGTTGATGAGGGCCGAGATTCATCCGTAAAGGAGCAAATGGCTGTTATTTTGAGGTATGTTAATGCAAGGGGTCAAGTTATTGAAAGATTTCTTGGTATTGAAGAGGTTGCTGACACAACATCATATTCTTTAAAACAAGCTTTGGATGCAATGTTTGCTTTCCATGGGTTATCGATATCTAGATTGCGTGGACAAGGATATGATGGGGCATCTAATATGAGGGGTGAATTTCATGGGCTGCAAAGAAGAATATTAGATGAGAATCCATATGCATTTTACATACATTGTTTTGCAACTCGTAGTGGTTTCGGCTGCCAAGTGTTGCTCCTCTGTCTCTGATTTTTTTCACACAGCTACCTTGATTGTGAACACTATCAATGCATCCTGTACGAGAAAGGATCAACTGGCCCAACAACACCATGAAAATCTTGTGAACATGTTGGACAGTGGTGAAATTTCTTCAGGGAGAGGGAAAAACCAAGAAACCAACCTTGTGCGACCTGGGGATACTCGATGGGGATCACATCATAAGACCTTATGTCGAAATGTTCACATGTGGAATGCTGTCCTAGAAGTATTAGAGATTGTGTCTGATGATGGCTCGAGTGGAGAAAAAAAGTACGCAGCCGCTGGATTGATAAAACAAATGGAGAGTTTTGAGTTTGCTTATATTGCATCTTATGATCAGATTATTGGGAAAAACTAATGATTTGTCACAGTGCTTGCAAAGAAAAGACCAAAATATTGTTCGTGCTGTAGGGTTGATTGGAACCACATTGCAGAAAATGAATGATATAAGAGAGAACGGATGGGAGGAGCTATTTGGAGAGGTAGAAAACTTTTGTCAATTGCATAATATTATTGTGCCAAATATGGAAGATACACTAACTGTTCGAGGTCGCTTACGAGGACGTGGTGGACAGTTGGTAACTTATTTGCATCACTTCAAAATGAAATCTTTATTGTGGTTCATGACCAAATAATTGTGGAATCAAACAATTGCTTTGCTGAAAAATCCACTCAGTTATTGAGATGCATTGCGTGTTTAGATCCCAGGAATTCTTTTGCTAACTTTGATGAAGATAGGCTAATAGAACTGGCTCAGATTTATGCAGCTGACTTCTCTCAATATGACCGTGTAGTCCTTCGCAACCAGCTTGAGATATTTGTTGCAGATGCCAGGGCAGATGCAAGTTTCACATGTTGTAATGACCTTGGAGATCTTGCTGTAAAGATGGTACAAACTGATAGGCATCAATCCTTTCCATTGGTATATCGTCTTATTGAGTTAACTTTGATCTTACCGATTGCTGCGGCCACGGTTGAAAGAGCTTTCTCTGCTATGAAAATAATCAAGATTGATTTGAGAAATAAGATGGGAGGTGACTGGTTGAATCATAGGATGGTATGCTATATCGAGCGAGATATTTTTGCAAGCATTACAAATGATGACATTTTCTACCATTTTCAAGAGATGAAGTCTCGCCTCAAGAAGCTACCTAAAAAACCTGCTATCGGTGTTATTGGTATGTTCAGTTTGTTCAATATTAAGTTATTAAATTTTATGTGGTCTTGAAACTGTTACAAATATTTGAGTCGTATTTGCTTATTTAGGTTCAAGTGCTCCTGTTGATGAACACTGAAGAGACTTCAATCTACGTGAATTTCTCGCTGACATCTTCAGTAATTAGGTACTTAAGTTCTATCTGAAAATTGCTGTGTGTTAAGAGTCTAAATGATAAGAAAGTACTTTAAGTGTCAAATTTTTGCCTTTTTTTTCATATCGATTGTGCCGGTCGTATTGTTGAGATTTGTGAGCGATAGTTAGTGCCCGAGTCTTGTCGAGTCGAGAGTTCCGTCACTGATTGTTAGGATTTATAGGTCATATTTCACTGCAAAGATAAAATATTATAGTTCTGATTGTAGTAACTTTTGGGAATTTTTCTAGCTAATCTAAGGACATAAACAAATTACAAATTTAGTATAACACTTGTGGTCATAGCGACCTTAAGGATGTAACAGCTTTATGTGTTAAAGTGCAAACTTAAAACAGTTTTGTAGTCTATACAATATTTAGATTATATTTTAATTAGTACTGTTTCAAGGCATGAAGTCTATACATTTATGCATGCTATTTTTTTTTTTTTACTTCAAGCTCTCCATTCATGCTTATTATGTATACTGTTTTTTTATGCAGAATGTACATTGATGCTCGTTATAATACATCAGGTATGCTTATTCTTTTTAAGATCGTCCAGGAAGAAAGAAGTCACTCAGTTCTATCCAAAAAAGGAATAAGTAATGCCAATAAAAGGAAATGGATTTGATTCAGACATGCAGATACATATCGAGATGAATTGATTATAGTTTAGTTGAAATTATGGCTTTGTTCTTAAAACTGTATATAGTACCACTATACGATACTTAGTATTTTAGATCAATTATCCTCGTGTTAATGAGTTCATGTATTTAACAATGTAAAAATATTATTTTCCTTTATATAAATCATAAATTTTTATCTTATGTTATTTTGGGTTACTATTTTTTAATACTTTTTAATATCGTGGCGGTAGCATGGGTATTGTACTAGTATGGTAAAGCAACTAGCATGCCCGATTCTAAAAGGAGACCATACAGCAACATTTTACAGAATGAAAAATTAAAGAAGTTTTGAATGGTAAAACTGAACACGTGAAACGATTCTTGCACACACATAAAAAAAAAGCACAAGTGCTAGCACCTTCATTGTGGTACTGGTACATCTATACAAGTATGATATGGCACTTGGTCTACTACACGCCATTGGTATTTTACTTATAAATACCATTCACTTTATCATTTGAAACTGTGACAGGTTATTTAAATTCTTTATTTTTTTTTGTGGTGCTGCACTACTGACATGTTAATCTGTTCTTTATGTTCTTTCATCCATGTGTATACTTTGAAAATTCTAGTGTGTTTTTCACTATGTTTAATGTATTTATGTGTTCCAGCACACAATAATGTACTAGTGAAAATTAAAAATTAATGCAATTATACGTACTTCACATCTGGCTCGGACTTGCGGTCCAACCTCTCCCAAAATTTATCTTGAACAAGTTCACAAAAAGGTGAGCCACCTGACTGCAGCATTGACTTTGTCACACCTCTCGGGCCAAATGAAAACCCAACATGTCCAGGCCCATAAAGGCAGGAAGACATGCAATGGTGGCGACACAGTTAGATGGACTTACTAGCATCAAAGAGTTATCTTGTGATACAAATTTTCCTATCATGTTACATCTCCTTGAGGACAAAGGCAATGATGTTTGTTCACTTGTTAGATAATTCTTTGAAATACAAATCACTGGATTGAACTTTCAAAACCATGTAACTGCTGGTTTTTGTGCCACTGAACTAACCACACATCAGTGGCGGGCCTAAGGCCCGGCGACCCTGGGCCATTGCCCGGGCTCAATCTGCAGCAAGTCCACAACATGTAGTATATTGTTCACACCTCCATGGGCCAGATAATCAGCCCAACAGGCCAAGATACGGAATACTTACCTGCGGCCAGCACCCAGCGTCGGCAGCGCGAGTCAATCCGTTCGTTTCCAATTTACTGCAGCCGTAACTTGCCGTTCCTCATTCCAAAACGCACGCGCACGAGTCCAGGACATTCCCAATTCCAGAAAAGGCGCCGGCCATTGTAGCAACAGAAAGCTAGCAAGATCGGACGAACTCCCCCGGCGCCGGCACCCAGCACCTTCGGCCGTTGAATGGGATGGCAGCAGTAGACAACAAGCGGAAACTTACAAAAACAGGTGATGATCAGCTCCTCTGCCTGTGCTGAATTCATTAGATTTCACGATCGTCTTATTTGATTAGTAATTTTCTTTTAGGTTTGAGGCGTTTCTTAGTTGCTAATCCTGGTACCGGTGGGAGTGGGAGTCAAGAAAATGAAAGGCAAAGGAATTCTAATAGAAAAAGAGAAGAGGCACACCAAGTGCCTGTATCTGATCATGCAGAGCCAGAGATAGCAAGCAATTCAGGTCCGATTGTAACTGAATTTAATCAGAATGAAATCCTATGTGATCTGGCTCTTAGGAAGCAAATCAATGAGTATCCTCCTGAAATTCAAGAGCAGGTTAGGAAAGCATATATTTTGAAAGGTCCGACACAACCAACTATTCTAGTCTTTCCTAGCACAAATGCAAGACGCTTGTCAAAATTGTGGTATACGAAATATAGTTGGTTAGAATACAGTGAATCCAAAGATGCTGGATTTTGCTTTTTTCGCTTCCTTTTTAAAGAGCCAGGAAGACCAGAGCACTTTGGTTATGATGTTTTTACTAAAACAGGGTGGAGGGATTGGAAGCATACATATAAATCATTGCCTGATCATGTCGGTGGTGTAGGTAGTGCTCATAACAATTGTGTTATGAAATGTGATGATTTTAAAAATCAGAGGCAAAGTGTGTCACATGCATTCCGTAAAGGTAGTCAGCATTTAGAAGAATTGTATCAAATTCGTTTGACTTCTACTCTACGATCTTGAAGATATCTCTTAAAGCAAGGCTTGGCATTTCGTGGGCATAAGGAGTCAGCCAGGTCTTTGAACAAAGGTAATCTTCTAGAGTTGATAGAGTTTCTCGAAGATAACAATTCTGAAGTAAGAGATGCCTATGCACATGGTGGAAAAAATTCCAAGATGACTTCACATAAGGTTCAAAAGGATCTAGCGAGGTCATGTGCAGAAGAAATAATTAAAAAGATTATGGAAGATATTGGTGATAGAAATTTCTCTGTGCTCATTGATGAATCACGTGATGTATCAGTAAAAGAGCAAATGGCAGTAATTATAAGGTCAGTTCATTATGCACTTTTTTGTACTCCATTGGTATTTGGATTTTGTTTACTCCATTGCTATTTGGAACACTAATTATTTATTTTTTCTTTCTATACATTGCAGGTATGTGAACTTTAAAGGAAATGTTGTTGAACGATTTCTTGCTCTAGTACATGTCAGGGACACTACATCTAGTGCATTGAAGGAAGCATTATTTGGTGTTCTTGATACACACAAATTATCTATTTCTAGGATAAGAGGGCAAGGATATGATGGAGCTTCGAATATGAGAGGTGAATTTGATGGCCTACAAAAAAAGATTGCAGATGAAAATCCATATGCCTTCTATGTCCATTGCTTTGCCCATCAGTTGCAACTGGTAGTTGTTTCTACCGCAAATTGTTGCTCATCTGTTCTTGATTTCTTTGAATATGTCTCATCAATTGTGACCACAACAAGTGCATCTTGCAAGAGGAGGGACGCACTGATTGAAAGCCATCACCAAAATATTTTGAATAGGCTCATAAATGGTGAGGCATCTACAGGAAGGGGATTGAATCAAGCAACAATCCTTCCTAGACCTGGCGATACTAGGTGGGGTTCGCATCATACTACTTTGGTTCGATTGTCTCAAATGTGGGATTCTAGAGGTACTTGGTATGGTTCATGAAGATGCACGAGTGCCAACTCAAGCTGCAGGTTTGATAGAGAAAATGGAGTGCTTTGAGTTTGTTTTCATTTTGAAGCTAATGCTAAGAATTCTTGGTATCACAAATGATCTCTCACATCTCCTACAAAGACAGGATATTAACATTGTTAATGGTCTTGAGGTTAGTACTTAGCTAAAAATTTTATTTTTCCTTATCCAGTTACCATGGTGCTAGTTGTAATTGAAGTTTCTTTTGTTTATTCCATTTGCAGCTTGTTCATGATGTAAAATCTCGCCTGGCCACCATGAGAGAAAATGGTTGGGATGACTTATTTGATGAGGTAAAGCAATTTTGTGAAGTGAAAGATATTCCTATTCCAAATATGTCTGAAGAAATACCAGTGCGAGGTCGTTCAAGGCGTGCTGGATTTACTGTCACTAATCTTCACCATTATCGTGCTGATATTTTCTATGTCGTTGTTGACAAAATTTATGCTGAAATGAACCATCGGTTTGCTCAAGGAACTACAGAGTTATTGATGTGCTTCTCTTGTCTTGATCCAAAGAACTCATTCTCCAAGTTTGATGTCGAAAAGCTTGCTCGGCTTGCTGAAATTTATGTCAAGGATTTTTCTGATCATGATCGTGGGATAATAAGGGAACAACTTAAGAATTACATTGTTCATGTGAGGAGGCATGCTGCATTTGGTTCTTGTACTGATATTGAAAGTCTAGCCATAAAGATGATTGAAACGGAGAAGCATTTGGTTTTCCCATTGGTCTACAAGCTCATTGAGTTGGCCCTGTTGCTTCCTATGTCAACAGCAACGGTAGAAAGATGTTTCTCGGCCATGAAAATAATCAAGTCCAAATTGCGGAACAAGATTGCCAATGTTTGGTTCAACAACTCGATGATTTGCTATATTGAGTGTGAATTATTTAAATCACTTGATGAAGATGCCATTCTTCGATGGTTTCAGAACATCAAGCAAAGGAGAATACAGCTGCCTCGTCGTCGTAAGCTTACACAGTGTCTTATGTGATGTTATATTGGTGAGCTTTTGCTACCAATTTTTGTACCTTTTCGAACCTAATATATATACATTATAAATGCTACTCGTGTACATCGTAGAATTTGTTATTTGTTAGCTTGCCCAGGACGTAAAAAATCTCTAGGTCCGCCACTAGGCAGCAGTAAAAGCGCTCAGGCTTCGTCCTTGCCTCCTCCTCCTCTCTCCACAGCAGCCCGTCTCTTTCTTTGAAAAAAGAAAAATATCCCTCTTCTCAAATCATGCTGCACAGTCGATTCGCGATGGATTGAGCCGCGCAGGATCTCGATGACGGGGGAGAGCTCGCGCGGTGGCAGCCACCTCGCAGCACAGGCGGATCCACCAGTATGGCGAGGTATGGCGGCCGCCATACCTCGACGCTGGCGAGACCCCCCCCCCCCCCCTCACAAACACGCAGAGTCACAGACTCCCTGGCCTCGCGGCCGGCCATGGCTGAGGAAGCGACAGCGTACAGTCGCACGAAGAAGAAAGACGCGACGCCGAAATGTTATTCCACTTGGGCCTTAATTGGGCTGTATGTCTAATATACTTGGAAGCATGAAGATGAAGCCCATGCGGCATAAAGAATAACAGAAGCACACCGTAAGGCTTCGTGCTCTCGACGGTTTCAATTCTCAACAATTCGACTTCTCCATCTGATCTATTATTTCGCTCACTGCGACGGCCGACGAGGAGACGAGTGACGGCACATCAACGCTACCGGCTGTTGCGACTGCGAGACTGCTACGGCACATTATCCAGCGATGGAAAGTTCTGAAGCAGCTGCAACACAGAGGGGGAATAGAAGAAAAGGTAAGTTAAATTTATTCAATAGATTGTGAGTTTGATTGGCCATGTCGAGCAAGTGATTTACTGAATTTCTTAATTGATAGTTGTAGGCTTAAAGAGATACTTTAGCACTGTTTCTGGTCCAAGTGTGGGTACAGATACTGCTGCGCCTGAAAACACAAATGAAGTTGCACTTGCACCTGATAATGGAGCAGATACTGATACTCCAATTGCAGAACCTGAAACTGAAGCACACGCTGCTGCTGCTGCAGCTCAATCCAATGAACAAGGATGTTCTGAATTTATTACAGAGTCTAGCCTAGAGCATATAATTGCAGATCCAGGAAATCGTATTCCAATTGAGAAGTTTCATCCAAACATTAGAGATCAAGTGAAGAGAGCTTATTTGTTGAAGGGCCCAACACAACCTATTGGTCATCCTTTTCCTCGCAAGCCTGAAGGCAGTAAAGATGCTAGAAGCTTTTGTGAAGCATGGTTTAAAAAGTATGATTGGTTAGAATATAGTGTTGACAAGGATTGTGCCTTTTGCTTTTACTGTTTTCTTTTTAAGAATGAACCATCGGATGGTCATTTTGGTCATGAAGTCTTCACAAAGGTAGGCTTTAATACTTGGAAAAATGCCTATAGAATCTTACCTTTACATGTTGGTGGCGTTGGAAGCCAGCATAATGAAGCAAGGAAAAGATGTGATGATTTTAAGAATCCAAGGGCAGCAGTAGACACTAGGCTAAGGAATTATAGCAAGGAATCTGAAATCAAATATAAAATACGTTTGACTGCTGCTTTAGATTGTGCAAGATATCTCATTCAGCAAGGTCATTCTTTTCGCGGGCATGATGAATCTGAGTCCTCTCTAAATAAGGGCAATTATCGAGAAATGATTGATTGGTACAAAGATAAGAAGGAAGATGTAAGGATTGCATTTGCTGAACTGTGCCCAGAAAATTGCCAAATGCTTGCTCCAAGTATTCAGAAGGACCTTGCCAAAAGCTGTGCACAAGAGGTCACCCAAGTTATCATGGGAGAGATGGGGAGTGGTCTTTTCTCTGTCCTTATTGATGAGTCACGTGATATATCAATCAAAGAGCAAATGGCCGTAATTGTAAGGTGCGTTGTTATTTGCATTTTTGCTAATAGCTAATTACTGTTGCATTAACTAACAAGTATCAAACTGCTCTGTAGGTATGTAAATAATAAAGGAATGGTTGCGGAGAGATTTTTGGGTTTAAAACATGTTAAAGAGACCTCATCGGCTGCATTGAAGAGTGCTTTTGTTGAGATGCTTGCTAGTCATAATTTACCCATTGCTAGGTTGCGTGGGCAAGGATATGATGGAGCGTCCAACATGAGAGGGGAATTTAATGGCTTGCAAAAACTGATTCGTGATGACAATCCGTATGCCTTCTATATCCATTGCTTTGCACACCAATTGCAATTGGTTGTAGTTGCCATCAGTGAATGTTGTTCAGGAATAAAGGATTTTTTTGACCATGTCAATTTGATTGTGACCAACACTAGTGCATCATGCAAGAGGAGGGATTTATTGACTGAACAACATCGTGAAAATATTTTGACTGCATTGAATAATGGTGAGATCTTTTCTTGAAGAGGCCAGCATCAAGATACTACTTTGGTTAGACCTGGAGACACTAGATGGGGCTCCCATTATAACACATTGCTTCGCATTGAATCAATGTGGAACGCTATTGTACCAGTCCTGGTCTATATCAATGAAGAAAAGCGCTATGCAAATAACGCTGGAGGTTTGGTACACATAATGGAGAGTGTTAATTTTGTGTTCATTATGAAGCTAATGCTGAAAATTTTTCGTGTCACAAATGAGCTTTCACTGTTGTTGCAAAAAAAAAAGATAAAAATATTGTTCAAGCTATGTCTTTGCTTACTGATGTCAAAGGAAGGTAGATTGAATTGAGGAATGATGGTTGGGAGGAATTATTTGCTGAAGTTCAAAGCTTTTGTGCTGCAAAACAAATTGAGGTACCAAATATGGAAGCACCGAGGCCAAGATGGGGTCGATCAAGGCAAGAAAAAGGGATAATGGTCACTGAAGATCATCATTATCGAGTTGATACATTTTATGCAGCGCTAGATGCTATAAACACTGAGATGGATCACCGCTTTAATGAGGTCTCCACAGATTTACTTGTTCGTTTTTCTTGTCTTGACCCAAGGCAATCTTTCTCAAAGTTTGATGTTGAAAAGCTTGCTGGAATTACCAATATCTATGACAGTGACTTCTCCATTAGTGATCGCGGAGCTATAAAGGATCAACTACAAACCTTTATCAATCATGTTAGGAGACTTCCAGAATTTAGCAGCTGCATTGATCTTGGAAGTTTAGCAATGAAGATGGTGGAAACTGAAAGACATACGATGTTTCCATTGGTTTATCGCCTTATTGAGCTAGCTTTGCTCCTTCCAGTGGCAACAACATCAGTCGAAAGAGTCTTCTCAGTTATGAATATTATAAAGACCGATTTGTGTAACAGGATAGCTGATGATTGGCTTAATGATTTGATGATATGCTACACCGAGCGTGAGATATTTAAAGGGCTTGCTGATGAAGTGATTATGAATCGGTTTCAAGCCATCAAAAGACGGAGAATGAATTTGCCACGTCCTCCACGACATAATTAGTGTTGATTATTCAATTGGTAGGTTCGTTCATCATCAACATATGCAATTTAGTTTCATGTTTCCGGTTTAAAACATCAATTATGAGATTATGACATGATTTTTGGATATTTATCGATATATTGTTATTTTTTCATGCTATTTTTTTTAATATTATATACAATCGCTTCGTGAGAAAAGGTAGAAGTATAAAGTTCGCCATAGGTCAATTTTTAGCCTGGATCCGCCACTGCCTCGCAGGGACGGGCTCGCGCTCATAGACTCGGCGGCAGGGACGGCTCGCACGGCCGGGACGCGCTCGCGGAGTCCGACGGCGCGGGGGCAGGCTCGTGGAGTCCGACGGCAAGGACAAGCTCAACGAGGCTCAAACCTGAGCTTCAGCTTGCAACCATGGACGACGGCGACATGCATGACAAGGCCGAGCTGCATGGCTAGACGATGCCCGAGCTGCAGCACGGCATCTCCGGTCGTGGCGCGCGACGGACCAGCGACGAGGCAAAGCAGCGTCCCCGTCGGCCCCAATGGCGAGGTGGTGTGCAAAAGTTCAAATTGACTGCTGTGCGTCGGAGGATTCGAGCTTGGCTTGGCCTCGGTTTCTTCAGCAGACTCGTTTGTGGCGGGTTCCATGGTGCACCAGAGGGGTAGCAGTTTCATTTTTCAGCTTGCGTTGGCGGCTGTGTCCGGCGCTAGAACCATTTTTCAGCATGGTGGGACGGAGGGAGTAGCTAGTTGGTATGTGGCCCGTTTCAAACAAGTACTAAGAAAATCTTTTTCACTTTCAACATTTTTGTCTCTATGGTAGGAGTAATTTCTTCCGTTACCATTTGGATTTCTAAAGCAGTTTAGTAATGGCGGTAGCTGCTTTTCCGTTTTTTCTTTTTAGCGAAAGTAGCTGCTTTTCCTAAAACAGTTACCGCATGAACAGTGGCCTAATTTGTCATGTGCGGCCCGGTCCAGACGGGAGACGGAGGGAGCAGTGGAGCACCACACCACCCCCATGCAAGAGGTAGATTTCTTACGTACGTGCGCACGGAAGGCTTGGACATGTAGTAGTAGAGAAAAAAAATCTACTTTAGGTCTCAACCATAGCTCGAGTCTAAATTTCGGTGATTTAAGTCTATTTTAGGCTTGGACATGTACCATGCGTCCCTCAACTATTGAATCCATCTGCATGGTTTACATCCCTCAACGGTATTTTAAGTGGTATTAGCCAACGTGGCATCCGGGACCTAGTTGATGTGGACGAAGGGGCTAACTCAGCATTGCCATGAGGGCTCCATGTCAGCGTCTCCACGGAGTCGTTCGATGTAGAAACTTGTTCGCCGCCGTCAGGCTCAGTCTGATGACCTTTATCACTGGCACCTTGGAGCTGCTCTGCACCCTCTTCATCCCTGTCATGGATCTGCTCTACGTAATACAGATCGTTGTGGAGTCTTCCTCCCTCACGTGGTGAGATTCATGCCCTCCCTATCATCTGTGTCTATTGTATAGGACCATTTGTTATGGCACCCTTAACCTGTTCGACATTTTGCCTAAACCATTCTAATTCACCATCTCCTACTACTAGCACTCCTTAGGACTTACGATCTGGTCTAGAGGCACCGTTGTGACCCTGTGGTTCAATCCTTGTGACTTATCGTGTTACATTTATAGCTACAGCACCTTGTTCCTTGTGTCTTAGGTCCATGCGTCCATGGAGGATTGCTGCTCGTGAGTTCGTGAAGTAGAAGCCTCGGATCAATTCGGCCCGGTCGCGGCGACCTAGTGGCATGTCTCGAGGACCCGACAGTGGCGACGGTGGTGGGGCGGCCGCTGCCCGAGAGCTTCCGCGAGCAAAGGTGTGGCGGCCCGCGCGACGCCGGCAGCTGGTACTGCCTAGGTCGTGGGCGGCGCTATCGTGGGCGTGCAGTGGTGGCAAGCCGCAACGACGGCGGCTTGGACGTGGACAGGAGCGCGCGCGGGCGGTGGCGTGGTGTGGCGGGCGGGCAACGCCGGTCAGCACCGGCCTGGATGGGAGCGTGCAGTGTGCATGGGCCTCGGTACCGTGCTGAGTCAGTCCCTTTGTCCACGTTGGCAAGGCGTCTTGCATGCCACGTCAACCCAATACCAATTAAAATACCACTGAGGAACCTAAAACAGACGGTTTTAATAGTTGAGAGATGCGGTCTATTTGGTTTCGAGTTGAAGGATGAAATCCAGACTCGGACGAGTTGAGAGACCTAAAATAGATTTAGAGCACTCTAATCGGTACTTAAAAATAGACTACCTAAAACTTTGTTTAGACAGTAGGTAAATTAGTATTGGTAGTTGAAAAAACACCCGGCTCCAACCAGTTCCCAATTTGAGTTGCTATCTTTCTTTTTTTTAAGAAAAAACATGAACCGTCATCCTGTTTGTGGGCCATAGAGTTAATTGGATCCAAAATCATCTGAGCTTTCCCAACATCGATAATGGCAACCATGGGAGTAACGGGATTAGCTCGACTTTCCAATGCAGCGTTGATGACTTGGCCGTCTGTCTCCATCACTACTATGAAAACGATTTGTAGTGACAAGTTAAATGGATTTCTAGTGGCGACAAACCGTTAGTAACTAACAAAATATCACTGGAAATCAGAGATACAATATGGCGGGCCTTTTACCCGCCACATATGACGAACATAATGTGGCATTGCCCAGAGCTGTAGACCGGACTTCATCATCGCAGGTCGTAGCTAGCGAGTCCAAGGGTGCGCCGGTGTCCCTCTTGGGCGACCTGATGTGGTTGCCTTTCAGCACATAACAAAACATTATACACAGCGTCGCCGGTGACGGCGCGTCGAGCTTCTCTCAGGCAACAACACTACGCAATTTGCATTCGCAGCAGCCCCTATGTACCCGTCACGCACATGCCCATTGATCGTCCTTGCCGCCTCGCCTGCGCCCTCGTCTGTGATCGATGCAAGAAAGAAGTTACTTCATGTTTGTTTGGCTGATTGGGTCGGAGTCAGAGATTGGAGTTGGACTTGGATCTCCCAGCAAACAAACTCCTGGCGCGCACGCCCATGCATGCATGGGCCCGTTCCCGTACGTGGCGAGCCTGGACTCTGGAGGCGACCGATCGACTCGTTGATCAGCAGGACGGGACTTCGGGTACAGCTTGTGCTGTCAATTACACAGGCAAAGATTTTCTTAATTACTCGATGGTTGTTTATTTGGAAGGGAGTACGTACGTACCCCGACTCTGACTCACGTACGTACGTGTACCATCATCAGGTAGTCCCTGTAATTTATTTACTTGTATGTAGTAGTATCGACCAATGCACCATAAAATTGCTCGGCCGACTCACGATCAATCCAATCCAATCCAAAGATCCTTGGGTTCTTCTTCTAGATCTAGCTTCCCGGTGCTGTCCCTGTCGTCAGCGACTAAGGCTAAGGCTTCGGATCAACAAGTTGTCCAGGGAGCGCATACTGTCACGAGAGAGCTCCCACGCGACAGGATCAGATCCAGTGCACGGATCAAGAACGACCAATGGAATCATCTGGTAGACGGTAATCCTATTTGCCCAATCTCATTTTCTATTATTCATGATCACCAAAAATCACTCTTTCTTCCCTTCCATGTGCCCCCTCCATGCAACGGCACACCAAAACCCCAGTCAAACGGTTGGAGTAGCGTCAAGGAATAAATGTCACGTTCCAAACAGCCGTCCTGAGCTCCCTAAATAGCGTCGCCACCCGCCGGACCTTGACGCTGTTGTCGCCACCGTTCTTGAGCCCGCAGCTGCTCCCGAGCTCAACCTTCTCCAGTCTCCACCACGCTCCACGTGTTGCCTGCCCTCCACGCCACCACCATCCTGCTTGGCTAGATCTGGCGAGCTGTGGTCGTGGGATCCAATGGACGTTGTCGAGCGTGTTCAAATCCGCTTGCTGCAGCCAGCGCTCGAGCTTGCCCTGCGTTGCATATGCCCTAGCTGGCTGTTGCCAACGTGACGCAAGAGAGAGGGAGAAGGGAAGCCGTGAGAGAGGGAGGGAGGGAGGTCGGGTGAGCTGCGTCGAGAGAGGGAAAAATGAATGGGGTGACGTGTAGGACCTGACGATTAACATCATAAAATTAGTAATCTTTTATATGACACTGTGTTATAATTTTAAGAACATTGTCATATGTCTGACCCCAACCGGTAACCGACTCCATCATCGTACGTACCAACTTTAAGGCATCGGTAATTCAGTTATACGGTAGCCATAGATCACATTAAGTTGCCACGTAGTATTTCCCATCTCTTCTATGGCAACAAATGTAGGTTTTAACTTATTTTTATTTTGACTTTCGAAATGAGAAGGTTAAAGAATTCATATATTTTCCAAACTTTCTAAGGTGACAGTTAAAATCATCTTCTACATTTTTTCTTTTTCTTATCCTAGTTGAAATCTTAAATTATTTAGATTAAAATTCATATACTAAAATATTTCATTTTTAGAATTATTTAGACTAGTTTAAAATTTCTCTAAATTAACTGCCCATACTTATGAACCCTCTATGAATGCAATGTAAAACATTTACAGTACTAATATGGGAAAAACAAAAGTAGTGCTATACATCAGACTTTACTGTACAAGTAGTACAATAGTAGTTATTTTAGTGTCGTGATAGCTGAGCCGAGCAGTCTACTGTAGCAACACTGCTGCAACTCGTAGAGTCTACGTAGAGTAGGCCAGTGGAGCGCTGGGAGCAATAATGCGTTTGGCTTCATCAGTGACTCGTCCTTTCATCACGCCTCACTCACCACTGATCGCGCCTCTGCCCGCCAGTCATGGACCCAAACGTCGCTAGCGGTGGCCCTCGCCGGAGGAATCGAGGGAGCAGAGCCGGCTCCGCCTCCCGGCCGCCCTCCGGTGCCGATCCCGACGCCGCTAGCGTCGGCCCGCGCCCTCCCCCGAGGAATCGAGGAAACCCAGGCGGCTCCGCCTCCCGGACGCCCGACGCTGCCCATCCCAACGCCTCTGCCGGCCGTCGAGAACCCACGCCGCGTGAGTGCCTGCGGTTCATTGCGCAGATGTCCGGCCGACGCCGCGGTGACCGTCGTGCGCTGTTCCCGATTCCGGTCCCCTTCTTCTTGCGTGATCGGCTCCCCGGAAGGCAAATCTGGAACAACAATCAACTTGATATGGCCCTTGAGTTCACCGACCTTTTGCTCAGACAATTCTCGCAGGCATCCGACTCCACTGCACCTCCCTCTCTGTGAGTGTTCCTTTCATCTTTCCCCCATTTCCGCAGCCCAGGCGCTCTCTGCGTAGTTGCGATCCTCCTCTCTCTGCTTACGAAAAAAGGTAGAATTTCTTGCAGTAACACTGGGAATCGGTGCATGGCCCCATGAGTCAAAATAGAAAATCTAGTATGGAAAGTAGACATTTTTTTCCCCTGAATCTTCCTAGCTTTTGTAACCTGAATTTCAGAATTCACTTCCCGTTTCTTGCTCCCCCAAAAGGCTCGATTTTCCTCCAATTAATTTTTGCTCAGCGTCATTTCAAATTATCTAGTTCAACTATTCATGCTGCCAAGGGCTCGAAAATGGTTAAGCTCTGTCTAGTACTACATGTTTTTTCCATCCCAGCCTTGAACACATTCTGTGATTTTTGGTCATAACGTCTGCTCTGTTTTACGTCCACCTACCTTGTACCGTTCTGCTGCAATTTTTTTGCTTGGCATGTCTGAGTACATAACACCGTCTTGCTCTTGTGTTCCACTACGTCAAGCATCGTAGTAGTTCGTTGCTCGTATTCTATGTTAACATTGTTGATTCCAATCCTCGCAGTCATCCTGGAGCCGAAGGGTCTGGAAGAAGGCGTGTCCGGCAGAGTGTTCTCTATTCAAACCGCCCAAGGAGGCCGCAACGCAGATTCAGTGCGTAAGTGTTCTCTTTCATTATGTTGTCTTTTTCACATTGTTATTTGATCGACTTCAAATATTTGCATCAAAATACTAAAGATATTTCTGTACTTCAAAGTTGAAGAGAAGTATCCAAATGTCTTAAGGCATTTGACTGGTGCCTATTTCTATGTCAAACTCATTGTGTCTTTCTTTTTGGCTAAATCTTTTCACTGATCACCTTTCCTTTCAATTATGCTTTCATCAGCACTGAGGAGCATCCAAGCGAGGTGAGCAGCAGTGAGCTTGATGGGGCGGTTACAGGTTTTCCAAGACTTGATGACCTGTCATTTAGTGATGCATCACACTTGACCCCTCAAATAGCTGGTGAAGAGACAGCTGCTGCTGATGATGCGTAAGTCTAATATTTCTGTTTGCTTCCCTCAATAATATTATGTGCAATATTTCTGTTCATTTACCTTCACAAATACTTGTTACCTGAGATAGTAGGAAGAAGCCTCAAAGGCTGATCTATTACCTGACACTTGTAGATCATGGATTTTAAGTAATATAAATTAGACTGGTAGGGTCACCACCCCAGGGCTTCTTTTATATAGAAGCTTAACCTTCTCCAGTCTACTAAAACCCCTGAAACTACAGATTATAAGTAACACAAAAAAGATCAACATTTAGTTAGTTCAAAGGCACAAAATCAGAAGTTACATGGTTTTGACAGTTGAATCCAATGGTTTGTATTTTAAAGCATTATCACTGATCATCTTTCCTTTCAATTATGCTTTCATCAGCACTGAGGAGCATCCAAGGCAGGTGAGCAGCAGTGAGCTTGGTGGGGTAGTTACAGATTTGCCAACACTTGATGAGCTGTCATTTAGTGATGCACCACATTTGGAGCCTCAAATGACTGGTGAAGAGACTGATGATGATGATGCGTACGTCTAATATTTTTGTTGATTACCTCCAATATTATTTTGTATATTTATGTTCATTTACCTTCGCAAATACTTGTTAACTGAGATAGTAGCAAGAAGCCTCAAAGACTGATCTATTACTTGTACATCATGGATTTTTAAGTAATATATGTTATAAATTAGACTGGTAGGAGCATGACCACCCCAAGACTTCTTTTATATATAAGCTTAACCTTTTCCAGTCGACTAAAACCCCTGAAACTGCATATTATAAGTAATATATAAAAACAGATCAATATTGGGTTAGTTCAACGGCACAAAATCAGAAGTTACATGGTTTTGACAGTTGAATCCAATCATTTGTAGTTTAAGGAATTATCAAAACAAGTGAACAAACATCATTGCCTTTGTCTTCAAGGAGATGTAACATGATAGGAAAAGTAGTATCACAAGATAACTCTTTGATGCTACTAAGGCCATCTAACCGTGTCGCCACCATTGCAGGTCTTCCCACCTCTATAGGTCTGGGCATGTTGGGGTTTCATTCGGTCCGACAGGTGTGACAAAGTCAATGCGGCAGTCACGTGGCTCACCTTTTTCTGAGATCGTTCAAGATAAATTTTGGGAAAGGCTGGCCCGCAAGTCAGATCCAGACGTGGAGTATGTATAATTGCATTAGTTTTTATTTTCACTGGTACATTGTTGTGTGTTGGAACACATAAACACATTAAACATAGAAAAAAAACACACTAGAATTTTAAATTACACACATGGACGAAAGAACATAAAAGAACAGATTAGCAGGTGAGTAGGCAGCACCACAAAAACATAAACTAAAGAATTTAAATAACCCGTCACAATTGCAGATGATACAGTGAATGGTATTTATAAGTAAAATACCAATGGCGTGTAGTAGATGGCATATCATACTTGTATAGATGTTGTAGTACCACAATGAAGGTGCTGCCACTTGTGCTCTCTCTTTTATGTGTGTGCTTCAGTTTTACCATTCAGTTTTTTTTTTTTTTTTTTTTTTTTTGAGTTTTCATTCTATAAATTTAGCTGTATTGGATATTTTTAACCATATTCTGCTTCTTTTCTTTAGCTTAGAGAAACTGAAACGGGCCAAGGAAGTTATTGGTTCACAACCTCGTGTGAGCATTGAGGAAGCTTTTGAACGTCTTGTGGCTAATGAGTACAAAACGCTTACTGCCCTAGCTGCTGAAAGGGGAGTAGAACCCCCAAGGAACCCATTTCTTGTTGATCAGGAAGCACCATCACTTGAGGCACAACAGGAGGATCCTGCAGCAGCACCTTACCCTCAAGATTGTATGGCAGTAAGGTTTGTTCCGATATTTTGAGTTCCTTTTTCTTTTCATATTTTCTCATCTGTATCTGATGTTTGGTGTCATGTTTGTGAAGCTATGTCTTTCTTATTGTCAATGTTTTCAATTAATATTATATGTATATTCCTTTTCCTTTATAAATAGCCAATAATTAAGTTTTTCTATTTTTCCTTGAAACTTTTTGCATTTTTGCAAGTTTGGTTATTATAATAGGTTTGTTTTTTGTATTACAAATCGAATTGTCAAATGATATCATCTGCTCAGAAATTCCCTTAGTACTCCCTTCGTTCATAAATAATTGATGCTGTTGACTTCTTACACAAACTTTGACCATTCATCTTATATAGAAATTAGTTCAAATGGTTAAAATTTTGTGGTTAAATTATCTTTAGTGATAAACCAAATCATGGCAAAATATATTGTTTCAATTATAATTTTTTGAATAAGACGAATGGTCAAAGTTTGTATAAGAAGTCAAATGCGTCAATTATTTATGACCGAAAGGGAGTATATATAAGACATGTGCCATTGGTGTCACAATGACTGGTGGATCCACCTGTCACTAACGGTGGCAGATATGACATTGCAAATTTTTCAAATGCCATGTCTCAAATTATCTCTTATATAAAGGTTGAACCTTGTACGGACTGGTTTGACTTGGGGTTGGCAGCATAAGTAGGAAAATGCAATATATTCCTGTATGTGATGGTCAGAAGTAGAGGTGTTATTATCCAATAACGATATCCAGTGTACATTGATGTATTTTATCCTCCTTACACTCAGTTTGCAATTTCATTAAAATTCTTCTCAAAACTCATAATTTATAGTTTAGAATAGAACTGAATATTTTGATAGTGCTTGTTTGGAATACAAGTGAAATACTGAGGCACATTGACTTTAATTGTTTCCAAACTTTACACCATTGTACGTCTTGTGTAATTTACTCTATTCTTTTTCATTGTGATTACTGAGCTGCAATGTTTAACAATTTTGGAATGGTTCTCATTTTTCTTTTTTTTTTTGAAACCTGGTTCTCATTTTTCTTAGTTAAATAACGACAATCTCATTGTGAATATACGCCATACAGCCATGAAGCTACAATTCAGGATGGAAAAGAATGGATGAGGGACGAGGTGACATTGTGTTTTAGAAAACACATCGAGAAAACTCCATATCTTGCTGTATGTAGTGTTCGTTTATCTTTACGGTTCAAATTGCAAAGCTTTTTGCTGGATTTACTTACTTTTTACTTTATGTTAGGGGGTTGTCTTTGAGCTTGATGAACTTTGTCACCAATGCTTTAATGTGGAGAACTATTTGAAAGTTTTCCATCACTACAATTTCAAGATGAGGGTAAAAATGCCTGCATCGGTTGAATGGACCAAGGAGCTCTACTTTGGTGAAGTGAAGGAAATCTTTGGTAAAAAGTTCTATTTTTGTTGTCGATTGGAGCCAGATGAAAGTGGTAATATTTCATTTCTGATGGATCAAACATGAAGATATATTTGAATATGTGTCCGATTTGTGTCTCATTAGAATTTGTTGGTCTGTTCAGGTGATTGCTATGCATGCAAGAACCAAGGGGTGGAGGACTTGAAGCATCCTGTCACTGGTGGATTTGAGATCGGTTGGCCTAACGCTACTTGGAATTCTGATGGAGACGAATGATGATAAAGTTGGAGGTTGTCCTGTGTGATGGGTTCGTTTGATAATGTTCTCTATTTTGTTAGAGATGGAGGGTGGGTAGGCAGTCCCCGCTATGTATCTCTCTTTCTCAAAAAACCTATTTTGCATATTTCTTTTTTATGCCTTTCTTTGTTGGGAATGTGCTGCTGAAGCATCAAGTCCATTACTCTTATGGAACCTATGTTAAGATGGGACACGAGCAGCCTTTGGTAGTATCGCTGATATGTCTTTTGAGGTGTGTATATGATGGGAATCGCCGTTTGAATGTTTGATTTGTGGCAATGTGCTACTGGCTCCAATGTTTTGGTGCCATCTTGAGAACACGAGATCAGAGAACATTTTCCTCCCTTTTTGTGAGAGTTGCACAAGTCTTAGATGAGTATAACACACGTGGTAGAAGGAGCACAAAAACGAATTTGCTAGACATAAAATGAAACGAAACCGAGAGGAATATGGAGAACTGCATGCCTCGTGCGTGCGTCTTCCAAGCAACACAGTGCATCAGAGTTTGAGTCTCACTAGCTAGTTACCGTGGCTGCTGGAGCTGATTGAATAAGTAGTCACCACGGCTAGTCTAGTGTGACTCATATGCATAGGATGGCTCCTGGAGCTGCTCAAATGAATAAGTCATGGCTGGTCTAGTCTCACTCAGATGCATAGGAACGAGATTACCAGTTGACAAAAATTACAAGGAACTATTTAACTGTTAGCAAATAATTCTTGCACATGCCGTCAGAATAGAGTCAGTTAGTTTGTTTTGAGCAAGTCAATTGAGCAAAAATTCTTGCACATCATCCATTCTGACGGACGGTTAGCCTGCTGTCTGCCAATCGCTCAAGCTCTCAACATTGGCTTCCCTGCCGCCTCGGTGTCCAGGACCTGGATTCGGTGCATGCTTGAGACGGATTTCTTCTCAACCCTTATGATGCCGTTGATCCCGCATAACTCGCCCTCGCTGTTCTGAGAGACCATGTGGCGTCGTGTATACGTGCGTTCGCCTGTTTTCTTGTCCAGCTCGGTCTGCAGCCTACGGCCGATTCCCATCATCATCAAGGCGTGTGAAGCTGCAAGGCCTGAAGTGGGGTGGTAAAGCTGCGTCTTCTCGTCGTGGACATATACCTGCCCGGGCTTCAGGCTGTAGAAGTTCCGGGACAGAAAAATACGACCGACCATTATATTGCCGTCTTTCAGGAGCTTGGTCACCTCATCGGTGTTCTTGGGGTCGATATGCTCATGGCAGGAGATCTTGAATTCTCGAACCTGCTTGCAACAAACAACACCAGTATATCATCATTACTTATAAATAACAAATTCATCGGTATCCTTGCCATGGCCGCTTTGGCATTATACACATCTCTAATTATTATTCTGTATTGTTAGTTGTTGGGTGTAATCAGAGCAAGAATTAGAAGTATTATTTTCAACAAAAACAAACATGCATGAAGAAATCTATGTAGCGATTCACATTTTGGTTGCCCATGCACCGATTGTGCCTTGACTTGCTATTGCTAGTGTAATCCTAGCCCTCATCCTGCTATTGCTCTTGCTCAGTGTGTCTAGCTAGTGGCACATGTAATAATAATCATTCATGTACCAGATCACTCTAGGCATATGCTTCGGAGCACAGTATTCCCATCTCTCATTCCCATAATCCCATTGAAGTACTGATGAATTTTCCAGTACGTACGTTCCCAAGTCCCTGAATGTCACAATTTCGGCATGTCTATACTGAAGCAACGAGCATGTCCCAGGTCTCAACGGTGTCCAAACTACCTTCACACGGTTAGTGTGGTGAGGTACTTGTTATGGATTAAGGCCGGGGCCTCAACCACGGCACCGAAGAGGAGGACTTAAGTCTCTTCTTCTGTGCCTACCCCTATCTCGCACACCTGTCCTGTTTATATAGAGTAGAGACCCTAACCCTAGGGTGCTACAAAAGTGCCATGCCGGCCCATCTAACGGCCCATAACATTCCACCCCTCCTTACAAGCAGCTCGCCCACGAGCTGAAATCAAACTAGCTAATTGAAGAGGACTCCACTCGATACGACTATCAAACCTCATTAAGCCTTTTACGTCTCGGCTTAAAAATTATTATACTGACTAATAAGATACTAACTCAAACAATGACAACTTGATGATGCCTGTTGGAAGCCTGTACTGTTTCTCCAATCGCCCCTTCAACCACTGAGTAAAATAAGTTTTGCAAGCTGTAGCTCGGTGTTAACTAAGTCGAGGACATTGTTGAAATTGTTGGCAATCTGACCATCGTAGCCTGGCAACAACAGAGCAGATCAGGAAAGAGACTCCCCCCAGGTTCCCATGGAAACGCCTCACAATCCATCATAGCATGATTAACCAACAATTGCTCTGGGCGCTGTGTTGCTGGACATGGGGCTGCAGATTCGATAATTTCTTCCATGAGGGAAAGTTGCAGAGCCGTGATCTGAGCTGCCTTCAAACTCGAGCGCTTATGGTGGTGAAGACCACCATATCGTGGATGAAGCCTTACCAGAGCCCCATGCGGTGTCGCATGAGATCGACGATGCAGGGGCTGGAGTCGACCACCACGGGGTTGCATGACCGACAGGTGGCAGAGCCGCAAGTCCTCCTGGCGTTTCACCTCAGTGACGGCTGCCCTGTCAAGGAGGCGATGCCCCTTGCCGGTGTTTGTTGCTGCTGCTGATCGGACCGCCGCCTGGACAGGCCAAGCAAGAATCAATCTGATCTGATTTGGCCCGATGGTTGGAGACGCAGGGCTGGGAGCAGAGGAGATGTGGAGGCGGAGGCAGGTGGTCGATTGGAGGGAATGGTGGTCTGTGGCTCGGGATTCGCGATGACCGTAGCCATCCTCGTGACCCGTGGCGCGAGGAGCGTGGCGGCAGCCACAGGGACGGCAGCCGCAATGATCTTGGTGCATGGTATGAGAGTCTCCACGGCGGCTGCAGCTTGGGATGCGAGTTGTGTCCTCGTTGGAGACGTCTTCACTAGAGGCGGCACTGCTGCGGGGGCGACCACGGCATCTCCAACGCCGTGATGCAGGCTTCGTGGTTGTCCAGGTGCCGATTGATGCTCTCCACCTCGGTGATGATGCAATTGATCTTGGCAGCAAGGGTGTTGATCTTTGAAGAGATGGTGGTGGTCGCAGGATCGATGGCGCCGGCCATTGGGGCGATGCACCGACTGTCTCTGATACCAATTGTTATGCGCCGAAGAGGAGGACTTAAGTTTCTTCTTCTTTGCCTACCCCTATCTTGTACACCTGTCCTGTTTATATAGAGACCCTAACCCTAGAGGGTGCTACAGTAGCCATCGCTACTGTAGCGGGATGCTAAAGCCACGCCGCCCCAATTTAACAGCCCATAACACTACTATTGCTAGTTCCTAACCGTATCCTTGATATCGTCCATCATAAGTCACAATGCAAGGATTCTCAAGTCGTTCTTATCCTCTTATGCTACCTATTAAATTAGCTTTTTTTCTCTCGAAAATGCAGGAGAGCTGCGCTTCTTTGTATTTAAATGAGAAGAAAGGGTCCCATACAACTTATTTCACCTCACAAACTGAGGGGAACCTTTCCTCAAAAAGACACAATCATTATTTTGACACCAGAATTTGACATGGCCCACGAAGTAGTCTAAGTT
This sequence comes from Oropetium thomaeum, assembly GCA_001182835.1. NCBI lineage: Eukaryota > Viridiplantae > Streptophyta > Magnoliopsida > Poales > Poaceae > Oropetium > Oropetium thomaeum. Next base: position 714,611 of record LFJQ01000009.1, on the reverse strand, counting down.
GGTCCACAAATCAGCGACGCAAATCGGAATCGTCCCAGCCAAGAAAGCGGCGGGCGATTTGTCTTCATGATCGGGCCGATGGAGCCGAGATGGACCCATGGGGCGCAGCCCAAAAGTTATCTTTTATCTTTTTTCTAGTTTTTCCGATTAAACATCTTAGGGTTTTTGTAGCGTCTGGACCATTACAGTTAAAACCCTCTTCCATCCGTAGTACAAAGGGGAGGCGGGACTTGTAACCGAGGACAACTTTCTTCCAATGAAAAAATCAACCACTTTCTTCGGCTCATCGTCACTCCACCTGGCGGGGATCTCTGCTTCGTGTGGGCTACATCGACGACGATCTCCACGAGAGGTTTGGATCCCTACCGCCCCTGCGATTCCGAGTGTGTTTTTAGTCGGAACTTTCTCGATTGGGTTCGATATTCTAGCCGGTTTCTCGTTTGCGTCGCTAGTTATCCGGTGCTGTAGGTCTTCTCTCTTATTTGTCGCTAGAGCTGTAGGGTGCCCACTGTCTCGATTGCGATACTGCACGCTTGCGTATGATACGTTTTTCCTTGGAGTAATTGGATCTTGGCACTAAGTCATCGCATGTACCCGTTTCGTGTGGTGATGAGGGTATGTTCTGGTTCACCCAATCGTACGTGGGGCTACATCGTTTCAGTCCGATCTCCTATGTGCATGAAGGATGGGCCTTGATCCGCTCCTCACTTTCCCGTTTTCTTCTCGATTTTACAGGAGTGTTTATACACTAGCTATCTTTCGCCTCTTCTCGCACCATGAGTAGGATCCCAGCTCCGATAGACTGGAAGGTCATATGCTATACCTATTTCTTGGCCGATTAGAAAATTTCCACTCATTTTCTGTATAAAGGAGGGGGTTTTCGTCGGTCTGGAAATTGATGATGATCGCTCTTGGGGATCGACTGCCCGCGCGTGTTTTCCTTTGCCTTTTCCCTTGATCAGGAAACAGGGTCATCAGACAGGTATCTACGCTTCGCGCCATAGTTTTTTGGCCGATATACCCACCCTTGGTTCTTTGAGGGCCTAGGGCCTAGTCGGTCTATCAGATTGGCCCAAGGTTTTTTACTTTGACTGTCGCTTTTCTACTTGACCGATCGGGATCTTTTTCTTCGCCTTATGATAAGGGGTACGTTGGCTCAGAACTGACGGCCATAGTTGCTACGGTCGATGTCTGTCCTCTGCAAGGATGACATTCGCATGCTTTCTTTCTTCTGTCCTTTGACTCCGAAAGGGAAGGGTTTGATCTGTGACTGGCTTAATAGTTACCGGGTCGGTAATTTCGGATGTCCCGTAGTTGCTTTGTTTTGTACCCAAAAAGAAATAAACTGATCTAATTGTCTATAGGACAAACAGCAACATAAAGATACCATTGTTCCAAGTTGTACCAGATCACTCTAGGCAACGACAAAAAGGGTTACCTTATTTTTTTGCGAAAACAAGAAGGGTTACCGTTACCAATGTAACAACTTTATTATGTGACTTTATCACAGATTGAAAGAATTAAAAGAGCTCACCTCACTTGTAGACTCATTCTTGGCCACGACACCAAGATTTTTAAACGCTTCAAGTGCATTTTTAAGTCGTTTGTCTCCTCTTTCAGAAGGAGCTTCTGATTGGAAGTCTCCAACTATGGTTCTTTCATACTTTTGTTTGAAGTCATCCACATTAAAGATCCATTTGAAGTCTTGTTGCGGTACCAAATTAGCATAGAAGAATTTAAACAGTGATTCCACTGCTCCCGATATTGAATGAAAAGTGCAGGTGTCTGCATATAAAGAAAAACAAATTAAGGACTTACAGTCAGCCAGCTGGTTTGCCATAAGAAATTTTAATCCGAAATTTAAAATTGTATAATTGTTTATATCGCAAAAATGCAATATCAGTTACTTGTTCACTAATTTATCCATACTTTGAATCATATAATTTAGGAAAAAGTCCATTTTACTTCCCTAGTGGACTAAAAAATAGCACGGTGGTTTAACCAAACTATGCCAATAGCACAGTGGAGTAAAATGAAGTTTTTCCTGTAATTTAAAAAGTAATCATACATACTCTAATCATAACGTATGCCTAACAATTGTCTATATATTAAATCGTTGTCAATTTTTTAAATAATATGTCAATAAACATACCGGGCTGCCCTTTTTGGTCTCGTACAGGAGGTAACATATATTTACCCTTGTAGGGTCTTCCATCCCAAGTCAGCTCTTGCCCTAGCTGAATAAATTGGTCATTTTTTAGTCATTTGTCTAAAACAAGTGCAGAAGATAGTACATACTCATACAGGCAAAAAGTTACTTAGAAGTCGCATATTATTCTAACTCTTATTCAACCACTAATGCCAATGCAATAATTCAAAATGTTGGACTCCTTAGAAAAAAAATGCAATTTCAGTTATATCTTTAATTTGACAAAGGAGAAAAATGGCTTTAATGTCAAGAATAAGTCACACACTGTCTCATATTTATATTCAAACTTACCGGATTAGTGAATTTATTTGAAGAGTATCGATCCATATTAATCTTTCCAAAAATTTTGACAGCCTGAGAGTATTTTTCAGTTTGCATCACCTGGACACATTCTCGCTGCTCAGCATCTAGAACTAAACTTTGACAGATACCTCTAGTATCAATTAAAGTATTGTACTCGCCCACAATCCAAAAGTAATGTCTGGAAGAAAGTAGAATTTTTATGAATATACATATCAGTATTAAGAAAGAATTCATAGCTAAAATCAGAAACATACCTCGAACTTGTAAGGACGGCATATAAATTATTTATTTCAATGCAACAAAGATCAGACTTTTCTTCAGTAATCAAAGACAGAATTACCAGATCATAACATTCATCTTGGAAACTGCTTACAGTTTTTACATGCAGATGAATCTTAGCATGTATATCTTTCTTACTTCTTAGCAGATCTGTCATTGTGTTTACTTCATCATTTGTCAAACATACCACAGCAACATTGAACTTTCTATTAGACTCCATAATATCTACATGAAAATAAAATAAAGCAATTAACATGTTCTGCTATATGAGATACAACTTCTTGAATCATAGATAGGAAATTTCAAAGAATTTAGAGGATAACTTGTATTTACTCTATAAATAGATCCAACAATATTATGTTCAGACAATACACATATATAATGACAGTCATTATTTTGTTTTTACGGACCAAAAAATCAATAAAGGATATATATATCAAAATATTAATTGCTTCGCTGTAATAAAGTGATAGACACATGTGAGAGATAACAATTAACAATGCTTAATGGCCCACATACTGAAAAGTAATTGTACATAGAATGACCATACCTTTGCAAAATGATAGCAGCAACGCGAAAATAACAGTTGAATTTACTGTTGACTTCATCTCTCCAAAAGGAATGTTCATAAAACAATATGTGGGTAATTTTGTACTAAATTCCTTGTTATATTCAGGTGATAACACTTTCAAGTCATCTCTAATTTCTCCATCATAAAAATAATTGTTTGGGAATTTATTAATCTGAGGATGCAATACAAACTGTTGCTTTAGCATCTCAACCTTCTTAGGAATCAACCGTTGCATCTTATTGAAAATGCTATCCCCAAATCCTGCTTCTTTGCATAACTACAAAATTAACAAATGAAGGTCGTTAAGATATAGAGGTGACATATTGCTTTTGTCGAGTATAAAAATGTAACATGACATAAACAAAATATAGCACTTGACTATGAAGCAAAAGATACATAAAGATCCTCCCGCTTTGCCTCGACTAAAATAAAACTCATAAGTATTAAAACAAATTAAATATGTAGAGGACATGATGAAACTCATTGAAACTCACATAAAGATACATTACAGATGTTTTAATTTTTTTTTTAAGAAAAAAATTAGATTACACTCTTCATCATTTGAGATGTGAAACTGAATAGGCTATCACAAAGATAAAGTACATATATTTTTTGTTCACTTCATCTTACAAACAAATTCGTGTTTGTACCACATTCTCTATTTTCTAGACTTTAGAATTATTCATGTGTTGGGAGGTTCTCACAGTTCCACTAGGAGGAAAGGTTATGCCTAATATATATTTTCATCTGTATGTTTCATTACATTGATTCATGTATATATATGTAAATCTTTCATGCATAATTTATTTGGCCTGTTGTGATCCTAGAAATTATAAGAAGCATTTACAACAACAACAACAACTACTAAGCCTTTTAGTCCCAAGCAAGCCTTTTTGTCGGACATAGCCGGTCCCAAGCCCGGATAAAGGAGGAGGGAGGTTGTGATAGTCTTGGCAAGCCAACAACTATTTTTTACCCATTCTTATGGAGATGAAACCAACTGAAATCATAAGAAGCATTTTCTTACTAATGTTCATATTTAGATTCAGTCGATTCATATTACCTAGTCAAATTCACTTGAATTTGTTTCATTTTTAGACAAACAAAGTTCACATATCAGTGGGTGTGCTTTACTACCACTGATTAGCATTAACAATAATTTGAAATGCAGACTGCGAGGATACACTTTGTAAGTAACTTATACATTGAACAAAAACGATGCATTAAAGTTATTGGCACTTTGGATTATAAACAGGTGAATGCAGTAGAAAATCTGAATGGATCCGATAGAATAGATATGAAGCTAGAGGAGAAGTTATACCTCACTTTGGACAGCAGGTTGTATATGATAAGGGTCTCCAATCAATATGACATTTTTCACCGCATGAATAAAAGGAAGAAGCAAATCAGCTTCTATAATCTGATTTGCACCGAGAATCATTAGTATATGAAACTGCTGCCTCTCCATATCATGTAATTTCAAGGTGCAATCCACAGTGGTAACAATAATGCTGCTGTGTTTAATGCAAAATCGATTCAGATCATCCCTATTTTTCATTTTAGGCACTTGTACTGAATGGATAAGACTACCCATCAAGTTTATACTGCTAATCCTCTTTCTGTTCAGTGCCTCTGCAAGGGTGTAGGTGCTATCCACTGAGGAAACATCTACACGTGGCATAAGTTCAAATGCAGCAGCAACATGTTTTTCTTGCAATTTTCCATTGCAGAGGAGGGATTTAAACTCTTTCAAGGTTTTAAGCAAATCTCTAATTTTGGTACTATCATCCTCAAGCAAAGAAAAGGATCCAACGTGTTTCTCCAAGAAAGTCAGGCAATCCAAGGTGTATCCTATCAAGTCATTGAATTTCCTCACAAATAATTTCATTGAGAAATTTAACAGCCCCCTATTCATGCATCTTGCACATGAAGCAGAAGTACTACAGCGGTCATAGTGATAGAAACTGTTCAAATTTAATAGGGAAGACATAGCTTTCATTGAGCCTTGATATTGTGTCACAAAGCAATAAAGTTCGTGAGAGCGGCCATCAAGGAAAACTTCATTGCTACTGATGTAGTTCTCTAAGCCTTCACTATTGTTCAACACAACTACACTATTAGAAAACTTCTTTAACTCAGTGATTGTAGTAGGTATACTTGCAGCGTTTGGGAGACAAATCAAAACCTTTTGTTTTGAACCGACAAACTCCTCCATATGATCAGCAATACGACCCTCCATACTACCCGGGGGAGCCCACACAATCTTTACATTTTCTTGATGCGGACACCGCATACTTGAGAAGAGATCGCAAGGTGATGCATCACAAATGCTGCACAGATTATTAGCCTGCATTACAAATAACAGACAAATGTAAAGCAATCTGGAAAACTCACTCTAAATAAGGCTTAAAAGAAAATGTTACATGTAATGTCACTTTACCTTTTCATACAATTCCATGACACCTTTAACAGCAGTGCGACTTTTGTCATCACGAATGGAGCATATATTGTAAATTTCCATTCTATGTTCTATGTTAGTTAAAAAACTAACATATTTACAGTTTTCTGACTTCAATTCTTCATGCTTTGCGACTTTGACTATGAAACCCCTCTGGAAAAATGTGTCATATCCGACATTCATAACTATGCCAAGTGAAGAACTGAAAGGATCTAGATTTGAGTCTCCAAGAGGGTCAGACGTCAACAAACAAACATCGTAATCATGTGCAATATGTCGACATAAAAAGTTATCTGGATTGCATGCATCAAGATCAATGTCTAAAAATAGACAATCTGAACCACACTTTTCAACAGATAGAACCTCACAGAACTGAGTATGTTCCGGGTTTTGTATCGCTGACGATAAAATCCATCTCAGTTCTTCTAATAATAGAGGACAATGAACTTCAGCAAACTGATCAATTGAATTGAATATGGTTGGGATTTTCTGCACCTATATGGAATGACAAAATAAACATAAATAAATGACATCTCCGCATCAGCCCAAATAACACCCTCATACAAAAAAAAAAAAGAGGCAAAACCTTTTGTGCACTTGAAATTAATAGAATAATGTCACATACATATGTTGAATATATATGTTTTGCAATAAGTGAAACTTAAGTCATACAAAAGATGTATATATTTGTTTTCATGCATAAACGTCTTCCAATACACAAAAGCAACGCTTGAACAAACACTGTATACATGAAAACTAGTTTGTTGATATATAATCACTTTTGATGACTGGTTACCTGATGCAAGTAAGGGCATCCTAGTATTTATTTTGGGGTGCTTGCTAGCTGGTTGAAATACTTAATTGAAGTCTAATTGTTAGAATATATTTGGTAGTTAGAGATAGAATATTTAAAATTACCATATGCCCAAGTCTTATACTCTATATATACCGGTCAAAGTCTAGCAATACAATCATGCATCACATTATACATTAATATCATCCTTCTACATTAGTGATGGCAATAAAGAAAAAGAAGCGAATTGATTATGGCACTATATATAGCTAGCTAAGGTCAACTTTGTCATGATATTTTAGCAAAGCCCATTTGTTGATTACAGTGTCACAGCATAACAAACAATTATCTCAAGGAACAAATGTATTAATTCTAGGTAACAGTTAGAAAGGGGAAGTACCTCAGCCCTGTATAAGTGCTCATCAAGTATATCACGAACCGTCCAGGAGAGTACTACCTCGGACAGGAAGGACCTGGACGGTGAACCACTGGGTGTGGCCTTTCCCGCCGGCTCCACTACTCCGGTGGCTACACGCTGGCTTGTTGCAGCGGCGCGCCCTGTGCCACCTCCACCCGCGCCGCCCGGCATTGGAACGCCCAGGCCTCCAATTGACGAGCTGGCGGTCGCCTGTCCCTCGCCGTGTTGCAGCTGAAGGCCAAGATCGAGCCTTTCTTGTTCAGTGCCGGCGTTGCTCCCTGCCCGTGGATGCGGCACACCATCAGAGCCTCCTCGGCTGCCCCTTTGCTGCTCAGTCTCTCGCTCGCCGTGTTGCAACTGAAGGCCAAGATCGAGCGTTTCTTCCTCAGTGCCTGCATTGCTCCCTGGCCGTCGTGGATGCGGCACACCATCAGAGGCTCCTCCGCTGCTCCTTTCCCGCTCGGTCTGTCCCTCGGCATCTTGCAACTGAAGGCCAAGGTTGCGACTTTCTTGTTCCACGCCACCGCTGCTCCCTGCCCATGGATGCGGCTCACCATCAGAGCCCCTTTCCTGCTCGGCCTCATCGCCGCTCAACACTTTCTGGTCGCCACCGGCCGTGGCACTGTCGGCGTCGCTGCGGCTGCTCTTGTGTGGCTCGCCATCTGCGCCTCCACCGCGGCTCTTGCCTTTCTTCCGCCGCCTTCCCATGTTGCGCGCCGCTGCACCTCCGCCGGCGCACGCTTCCGATCCCGCCCCCACGCCGCGACCACCTTCTACTAGTAGTATACTACTCTAAAAACCTCGCCTCGCCATGGAGTCTTTCTTTCTTTCCCCCCGCTTGCTTGTGTGTTTGCAAGGCGATGTTGGTGTCTGGTGTGCAGTGGTGGACTCCGCAACGCCTCTCCGTCTCTCCGGACACAGGGAGTAGAGGAATTGAGATCCTCTGACGTGCGTCACCGACGCTGCCAGGCGGGCCTCCGCCCCGTGTTGGCCCGCGCGCAGGGACTCTACGTCCCTCTGACGAACGTGAGAGGATCCCTCTCCGGGAGTAGAGTGTGAACACTGTACAGCGCTGGCCCCCTGGTGCATCTAGCTAGCTAAGCAAAGCAGCCTTTGTTACCCGCTTGAACCGTTTGGGAATAATTCACTTCGATGAGGGAGCCGGGGAGCGAGGCAAAAATGAGTTTCTCTAGGAATGTACAGCAAGAAAGGCCCCTCACCTGAATTCTGATTGACTCAAAATTCAGTTTGTATCAATAATCCTTCGTTCTCAAATTGATATCGTGGGGATAACAAACTTAATTATTATTTTTTAAATAAAAGTTATTTTGACAACAATTATTTACAAACAGAATAGTACGCAACTCAGTTTCTAAAGCATAAGAGTAGCTAATTAAAAAAATTAATGTGGTTTGTAAGGGCATAGGTTAACTTGTGATTTGTAAGGCGCCTGAGCGCCATTTTCGCCAGCCTGCCAGGCAGGCATGCACGCTTCTGAGCAAAAAGAAGATGGTCTTCTAAAAAAAAACAGGGTCTTGGTACTTGGTAGTAGCTGGTGTACTAGCTACAGTTGTAGTGTAGGCCTCACCATTGCCTGAACTGAATGCATCAGCAACCTTTGTCCTGTACTGTAAAACTTTCTTTGTCCTTGCTTTGCTTCACAAATTAAATTACTTTATAGGAATTTCTTACTTGATTGGTTCCGGTATCGGCGTTAAATATTGTAGTATAACATGGAGTCCCTCTCAGACCTGAACGAGCACATAATTATTGAAGTTGTACAATTTGGATGAGACTTACAGTACGAGTATGGTCTATAGTGTTGCTTAAAAGAATAAGCACTTACTATTCAATATGGTCTAATACTTACAGTACTCTTATAAAATACGAGTAAACAAAAATCAATACTACGTCCACCACAGAGCGGTCACTCGTCGCTTAACTGGTCACGTCGCAGTCGCACCAAAACACACCACGCGCACTCTTGTGCTCGTCACGAACACTGTAGATGCACGCAGAAATCCGTTGGATTCTCCCACCCATGGTCTCTCTTTCTCTCTCGGAAAGAAGAAGAGCTGATTTGAGGTGAATCAGCTACCTTTATCGTCCCTGTTTGGGACAGCACCGCTCCTTGCTCCAAGTTGCCAAAACCTCCCTGATCAAGAGCATATATATGCTTTCATTTTGCATCAACGGCAAACACGACGCCATCCAAATTGGATGTGAGCAGTTTTATAATAGCTGTAAAAGGGATTGTTCTCTACATACTCCCTCTGTTTTTTTTATCACCGTTAACTTTAACCAATAATTTTGATCATTTATATTATTAAAAAATAAGAAATATTAAATATTTTGTTATGATTTGATTTATTACTAAAAGTTTTTTAATCTTAATTTTTAATTTTACACAGTAAGCTAATTTTTTGAATAATACGAGTGGTCAAAGTTTTTGATCAAAGTCAATAGCGATCCAAAAAAAAGGAACGGAGGGATTATATAGTTAGTGTTAATAATTATGGTTGTAATAATACTAATGTGTCAATCTATAACGCGTTGAGGATTATTTAGTTTTCATAAATGTCAAAATGCCCAGTAAGGTGTCAATCTTAGTATAGCTCTATTCCTAATAAAAAAATCTCTACAGTACACACCAGACAACTCTCTCTCCTCTACAGTACACCATATTCTCTGCATAGCTAATTAAAAAGGATGTTCTCCCATTTCCACTGTTGCATGGGAAAGTAATCGGAGTATGCAACTACTGTACCATGAAAATGGGGGCGTGCACTGGCCACAGATATTTGAGAAAATGTACTTGTAACAAGAGAATGCGCGAAATTAATAAAGTAAAATAATCTACAAGGCACTCTCTTCTCCAGTTTTATAAAAAAGGGAATGCACAAAATAATTACATATTTTTATAACTAACTAGATGTGTACTAGTATATGTAAGTTCATAACATGTGTGGCTACTAGACTACAAATTAATAATAAGCCAACGATCGAATACACGAATAAATCGTACACAAGGCACTTATGGACGGCAAACATGAATTATAGAGCTTGAAACTGCTATAGCACTGTTGTCTCCAGACAAATATATGTGTCTTTCTAGCCATTATTCCAACTTTTAATAAAATACTCCCTCCATTCTTTTTTTTATGTCGCGGTTGACTTTGATCAATAAGTTTGACCATTCGTCTTATTTCAAAAAATATAAGAAATTTTAAATATTTTGTTAGAGTTTAATTTATTATTAATAATTTTCTTAATCTTAACTTTTAATTTTATATATTTAAACTAATTTTTTAAATAAGACAAATGGTTAAAGTCAACGACGACAAGTAAAAAAGAAAATAAATAGTAGATATTATTGTTATCGCTTTTCAAGACATTTGTATTTGTTTCTATCTTTTTCATTATTGTTATCGCTTAGCGTACATTATCTTTTTCATCTCTCTATCTACTCCATCTGTAGTCTACACACCGCCGGGTGTGTTTGGGTGCACGCTAGCTCTTTCTCTCTCTCCCTATTGCCGCAGCTGTCCGCGCAGAGTTTGGCGTTGCCTTGCCAGTTGCCATGGTCTATGGCCATGGGGCAACCAAGACAGCAGCTAGGAAACTGGAGAGACTGGCGATTTGCAAAGCAAATCTCTGATCCTTCTATAATAACCTGTCCTGAACCAAAAACAAAAAAAAAGTACTACTACGTGCACTTGTAGTATAATTCATGTAAGCCTAGGGTGCTTTCTACTACAAAGTAATTTTCTAACCTGGTACTCTGCTCACGTTCCATCATGCGGTAATGGAGATCAGATTCTTACACTGCATGCCTTTTCAATTTCAGTATTTTACACTTACGGAAAAATTATTAACGTAGTATTTTTTTTTTTATGTTCCTCCTCCTACCGTATGTGTTCAGTCTTCCCTCGCGAGAGACCAATCGACATGGAGGGACGAGAACAACAGCGGCATGAAACATTGTGCACGGCACATATGGACTTTGGAGTGTGGACTGGCTTGGTATCACAGGCCATGCACTACACGATCGAGGAGATGCAGGCCTGGAAGTACTAGCCTTTTCCTACATTTGGATACTGTAGGACTGGGGAGTTTGGAAAGCAAATTAAGCTCTTCTCCGTCTTCAGCATCACCCATTACTGTGTTGTAATTGGCTGTCATCACGTTCCGTCGTGTCAGTGTCATCCAAAAGCTTTGGTTTTTTCATTTGTTATGAATGCAAAACTGAAATTGTATGATGTGTGTGGATGGGGCGTCACATCAACAAGCCGGCCTGAAAACCATCAACGGACTAGTAGGGCGTAGAGCTCATCATCAGGGCCGTACCGAAGATTTTGAGTCCCTGGTGCGAAATCCAAAATAGGGCCCTATTTTTCAAAAATGCTAATAACGATATAAAATTCTCTCGATTATTACTACACAAAGTTTGTTTCTAAAAATAAAAGAAAAAAATACAGGAAAACACGAAGAAATATGCAAGTAAGCTAATCAATTCAAAGCATTTGATATGAATTTTCCGGTTTCATTATTAAATTTTATGAATTTGGAGTAACTTGCCGATTCACAATCAATTTCTTTTTTCATTATCTTGCATGCTCACATCCATGTTTCTAGATTAATTGTTTGAATGGAGTCTAAACCTTGCCTAATAACACGCAAGCATGCATGTATGCACTCTATAGTATGGTTTAGAGCTTTTGTCCTGTGATGACACAGCTGGATGCACATAAACGGAGAAGACAATTAAACGCAGACGAAAGCAAAGGATGCATGCAGCTGAATAGAGTGCCGAAGACAACTAACGGAGAAGGAAGCAGAGAATGCATGCAGAAAATCAGGGGCCCCTAATTTTTCGGGGCCTGTTCGGTTGCTCCGGTGGAACACGCTGATCGACGGCCCTGCTCATCATCATGCATGCATCAGGACAGCGAACACACAACAAGCAGGACCGGCCGGCTTGCTGTCGCTGAGACGCTGCTCTGTCATGCCGTTGAGCTCGATTGGACCCGCAAGCAGAGATACAAGTTATGCACACCGGGTCCGGGCATGTTTCCGCTTCCAAAGGCATGCAATGCAAATCTAACCGCCATTATAGCATGATGGAACCTGTGAGCAGAGGATCGAGGAGACAACCGGATGGCACCCTCAGTATATACAGTACATAATCAAGCCACGAGTATTCTTGTTCTTTCGATCGTAGTAGTACGCCACACGGTCCACGAGTAGACTGCATCTCTAGGAACTCCATTAATTTTGCCCATGATAACAACGTTCCGTCGTCAATGCGTCAAAGTGAGCAGGATGGATCACGGGAAGCATGGAAATTTGGAGGGGAGAGAGAGAGAGAGAGAGACGGGCGTGAGAAAGCGTGTTGGAGTCCAACGGATGGATCTAAGGAATGCACGTGACATGGTGGCCACCAGGAGTGGCTACTACGGCGACGTCGCGCTGCGGCCCATGATCGATGCATGGGACATTTTATTGCACTAATTAAGGACTCGTCGAACTGAAATCAACTGCAGCTTGAACTATTGGCTACAGCACATCAGTTCAGTCATGGCAATCATGCAAGGGATATGGCCGGAGAAAGGACAAAGGCCTAGTAGCTTTATTGTCCTCAAAAAGGGGCGACAAAAAAAAAGGGGTCAAAGAGATTTACCGCAACAAAACTAGACAAATGTTGTGATGCATTCAGTTCGGCAAAAAGGCGGGAGTACTGTTCCTACAACCACTTCTTTTTGCACAAAAGCTTAGCTTTCCTACCCTCGCGCCAACCAAGTGTTCGTTTCAATGGAGCCTCTGAAGATTTTTCCGCTCAAAATTCCGTTACTCATACACTAACTTTTATACAAGGAATGAATGAAACGACCAATAAATTAATAAAATAGGAGTACATATTACGCAATTAATGTACTTTAATTACAAAACTACTGCTAAAAAGTTGTGCATGCGTCAGTTGTTTGGAAAAAAAAAATTCAATAGTTACGGTTTGATGCAGTTCAAATCATAATCTTGACATGTAATCACAGATGATTGTACTTCTATAATTGAAATAGTCAGGGCATTGTTCTGGGACTGGCGACTGGGCTTGCCTTCTTTTTTTTTTGGGTGAATTGTTTGGTTACCCCTGCTTTGGTTCGTAATGGTCCAATTACTGTCCAAATAGGTCGCTTTGTGTCGTTGCCCCTGTTTTTCAAAATTGAAGCAGGAGGATGCCCCTGTTTTGTAACAGACAAGTAACGGTGTTAACTTAGGATCAAAAAGACTATTGTACCCCTAGTTAGAAATTGTAAAAATACCCCTGTTTTTATAGGAATCTCTTTTTTTAGCTGATACGGAAGTACAAACACATTTTTAACATATTTAACATAATATTACCATAACAACAGCCGATCCATTATCATCACAGGAATAGCAATGAACATTCGATATGACATATTTGAGTCATACACTCCATTTTTTTTGTCGTTGTTCATACAACAAAACACAGTACATGAGTACAAGACAATGCTTACAACAGCTCCATTGAGAAACATACACTGAAATACATGCCTTAAACAACAGTTCACAAAGTTCTTAGAGCAGGACAGCAAAATAAAGCATGTTGAACTGATCATTCAGATGCATCAAACCAATGAGCAAACCCTCTCCCTTGCCCAACCCTGCCTCCTCTTGCTCTTGCTCTTCCTCTTCCTCTACCCCTTCCTCTACTTGTGCCCCTCCCAGATGGTGGAAGTCCCATCGATTCATTAACACAGCAGCAAACAGATATGAAATGTTAGTGATAGCAAATATAAGACATCTTTTAAGGAAACAAATATAAGCAAACAAATATCAAATTACATAGGACGCACTTAGTTGATTCATTATTGGAATTGGCCCCTCTTGTACCCCTTGGTGCTGGTGGTGGACTATGGGCTGTGCTGTTCTCATTGCTGCCTTCTTCTGACTGAGTAGATGAGAGTCTTCTTCTCTTCGTTTCCTTACTTGTTGGGCCTCCTTGACAGTACCTAGCTGAATGACCCTTTTCATTGCAGTCGGAACACCTTTTCCTCCTCCTAGAGCCGCCTTCTTCTTCTGATGCTTTAATCCTTTGCTTTCTTGGCCGACCAGGTCTCCTTCTCAACTTAGGCTTCTTAAGTGTGTAGCCTATGTCCACCTTTGTCCACTGGTTCTTGAATGTCATTGGTGGGAAATGACCAGCATATGCCTTCTTAAATCTTTCAACAGAGAAGTACTCATGGATATAATCATTCATATCAACTTCTCTAATGAACCCAAGGAAAGCCAATGCATGGTCACGAGGTATACCACACACTTGCCAAGCTCTACAAGTGCAGCTTTGTAGCTGTAGGTTGACACCATGCCTTATCACTTGCCCTCCCGTGTTCACAAATGACACTTCAGCTTCAACATCATTATGTCTTGTAACATCAAAACCAGTCATGTTTTTGGACATCTCATTCAACCGTCTCACAATGGGCGGGATCATTCTACCCTTCATTTCATTCCCAACTCTACGCCTCTCATCAAACTTTGCTACAATCATTTGCCTTATTTTGTCAATCAGCTCAATAATCTGCATCTCTTTGGTCTTCATGACCCACTTGTTAAAGGACTCAGATAGGTTATTGTGGATGTAATCCACTTTGCATTCTTCTGAGAACTTGCTCCTGCTCCACTTGTATGGGTGATTCTTGTTCAACCATGCTATAGCTTCAGGGCACTTGTCTTTGATTTTGTCCATATGATAGTTGTACTTATCCAGTGTGTAAGACTTAGCAGCTGGCCACATATTTTGTGCAAAAAATGGTCCATAGTACTTCTTTTTGAAGTTCTTCCAGAGATGCCTCATGCATTCCCTATGTTCTACTCCTGGATATATCTCATCTACGACCTCCCCAATTCATTCCCCTGCATCAGTACTAATAACTAGTCCAGTAGGAGTCCCAATTGCTTTCTTCAAGTTGTCAATGAACCAGGTCCAGCTTTGCTTGCTTTCCGTCTCAATGACACCAAAAGCTACCGGAAACAACCAATTGTGGCCATCTATTGCTACTGCTGCTGCCAACTGTCCTCTTGCCTTTCCTGTCAAATGAGTTGAATCCATCGCAATATATGGCCTGCAGCCTCCTAAGAACCCATCAATACAAGGTTTCAGTGCCACAAAGAATCTCCTGAAGCATGTCTCTCCATTGTACTCTTCAGTATCCAATTCAACTATGCTGCCAGGCATAGTTCTAAGAAGCTCTGCTCTGAAAGTTGGCAACAACTCATAGCTCTTGTCCCACTTGCCATAAATCTTCTCAAATGCCTTATCTCTTCCTTTCACAACCTTGTCATAGGAAACCACAAATTTGTACTTTTTTTCCAGACCAGTCTGCAGATCTTTAGGTCCCAAATTTGGATTCTCCTTCAACCATTGATACACTCGTTCTGTTACCCAATTGCATGTAGCCATTGTGTGCCCACACCTATTTATTGAGCTGCAATTATGTCTTGGCTTGTTCAACTTGATCTGCAACAATACAACCATGACGTTTTATAAATAGATCTGCAACTAGAACTCAGAAATGGTATATATATATATATATATGACCTCAGAAATTAGAGACACACTTGCCTTGCAACCATAGAACTTCTTGCTGGTAGATGCAAAAAATGTCCACTTGCAACCCTGCTCTGCCTTCTTGCACTTAGCTCCGTACCTGCTCTTGCCTTTTTTAACAGTACAAAAAGCATAGGCAGTGAGGATTGCATGATGTGTCAATGCAGACTTCACTGAATTCACATCTGGATAGATGACACCTTCATCAACACAGGATGCATCAATATCATAGCAAAAGACAGGCTCTGATTCATCATCGTCATCAACTACTACTACGTCATCACCATCATAATTAGCGTCAGACTCTGAGTTAGAGTCCGAAGACGCAGCAGCATCAGAGTCATAGCTGCTATCACTTGCCACTTCAAGTGAATCAGCAGCAGAGTGCATTCCCTCATTATCAACTCCCACGAGTTGAGTTGCTTCAGCTTGAGGTACTAATGCTAAACAAGGTGTACACGGGAGGTTAGTGTCAGGATTCCTACAGAGCACACGAAACACATCTAATGAGCTAAACTGACCGCAATCCAACAAACTCACTACAATCTAGGAGTCCATAGCACAAATCAAAGGCTCATATGGTACCTGCTCAGCTCCATGGCATTTGTCCGCGTAGTTGTGTCCAGATCAGCGGCACCACGAATCCTTAAGTGCACAAATCCTCTGGGAATCAGTGAGCAGATTAGCTCTCTGGCGCTCATCAACACAAAACAAAACAGAGTGCTTGTAGCTTACCTCGCAGAGGCCGCCCTCTTTGTGTCGAAGGTGTCGACACTGCTGTACGGCGCGTGCCAAGGAGGTGGTGAGCGAGCCGCTGCCCGTGCCGGACTCAAGCACGACGCATCCATGAACGAGCGGGTGGGCGCAAGCAGGTGCAAGAACCCGCCGGCCTTGCTGCCTTTCTTTCCTCGCGCCGCCCTCCTCGCGCGCCTAGCCGAACCGGGAACCCGGATGCTGCGTCGCGCGCCCACCTCGCGCCGCCCTCCTCGCGCCGCGCGCCTGGCTGCCGCGCGCCTAGCGCTCGCGCCGCGCGCCCAGCGGTTCACTCCGCTGCCCGATCTCGATTCGATTCACACTCCATGGCGGCGGCCCTCTCCTCCTCCCGGCGCGCCCTGCACTCGCTGCACCGCCGCCTCCTCCTCCACCCCTCGCCCTCCCCAGCCGCCGCGCGCCGCCCAGCACGCGCCCCCCACCTCGGCCGCCCGCCTGCCGTGGGCCTTGGGGATGGATTTGGGAGCTAGGGTTCAACTCATTCGCGCCGCCCTACTTGCCTGTGCGCCTAGCGCTCGCGCTGCCCTGCTCGCCCGTGTGCGTTGGGGAAAGATTTGAGAGATAGGGTTTAGCTCATTGGGCAGCAGGGGTATGTTTGTCTTTTGAGGACCTCTTATTTTTTCTTAGCTAACGGTAAGTAAAACGAGGGGCAGACGGGAGACTGGATTTCAAAAACCGGGGGTAAACGCGCCAACTCTAATAAAAGGAGGGCATACAGGCGTTAAGGAGCCAGAACAAGGGCAATGGCACAAATATCCTTTTTTTTTTCTTTGTGATCAGAATGCGGGCTTGCTAATAAACTACTGGTGAGTGGTGATGATGGTGTCCTTGAAAAAAAAAAATATGTAGTATTCTTGTGCATCTCTCTTAATTTGTGTATGCCGTGGAGGATCGGAAATATGGACTGTTCGTCTCTCTCAATTCTTGTCCATAGGGTATGGACTGTGGACAGCTGACAGAGATGGACCATGGAGCAATGCAGCATTATTTCCTGCCCATGGCCCCATCAAATCAAATCTACTCATGGGGCCTAATACTAGCTCTATCGCGTTGATGACGCTCTCGCAATCGCAAGAGACCAATGTTTCTGAGCCTAGCCTACCAGTACTACTGTTCCGTGAGAGAGAGAGCACAAATTGTTCGAGCTACACAAAATATGATACCTGTTTACATCAATTATTCTAAAAACGTGAGTGATAGATATAGAAAATCTCATACGTCTTAAGGACCAAAATATTAAATAATAAAAAAAAAATCTTGAGTGCAATTCCCCAGACTTATCAAAACCAAATCCAGTACTTCACTATTCATTGTTACTTTAACTCTTCATGTTTTTATTGAAGCAGTCTGTGCACCGTCCTTATATGGGATACAACATTGTTTTTTTCTTTTTGCAGAAACATATCGTTGAGCAATTGATCGACTAGAATCAATTCAACAAGGGTTGAACGACACCCATGCATAAATCGTAATCATAAATATCTGTGGTGGCCTTCGGGCCCAACGATGAAGCTTTTGTCATTCAGTTTCATCCCCAATCCTTCTTGGGATCGCATTACTAAAGATTATGAAGCATGTAATTTGAACTTGCATTAGGATCGAGTATTACTTGAATATTTTTATACTCGTTTTTTTTAAGGTTTTTGACTTTTTTTTACCCCATTTATAGACTACCCTTCATGACAGGTGTACTTTCTCTCCGTCGGTCGATCCGTCCTCACCTCTGGCTCTGTACCACACTCCATTATAGTAGCAAATCATCAAAATCCTCTCGATCCTGCCTGAAATTATTAAGCAATTCAAACCAAGAAATGAAAAATCCAACAACCACACACCCAGTAAATTCCACAACCACCACGGCTCTTTACTCTTCCGGTTCCTACCCAAACTTCAGTCCAGTGCTCACCATTCTCCTAGTTTCCCTCACAACTCTCGTCTCTTCCGCAGAACAGTGGTCACCAGTCCACAGGTCTTGCGGCAGTTTATTTTTGTGAAGACGTCCTGCACCTTGTCGTCCACCCTCAAGCTCCACAACTGGTAATAGACTAATAGTAGCCAACTTTGTTTTCATTTGCTTCGTTTTCTGCTTCTAGTGCGTGAAATTCGTTTGCTATATAAGAAAAGCATATCAGTGACGGCTAACAAGTAAAACAAGTGTCGGTTGGGGCACCCGTCACTTGCCAGAGGTCACTGATATAAAGGTAAAAGGTGACGGTTGCATAACCGTCACCTGGTATCATAGATAGATGACGGTCATAATACCAATCGTCACTAATGTTTCTTACTAGGTGACGGTTGACAATTTAAACCGTCACCTTTGTTGCTTACTAGGTGACGGTTGATAATTTGAACCGTCACCTTTGTTGCTTACTAAGGTGACCTGCATCCATTGTTGACAGTCACCCATTTGTATTTTATGAACAAAAAATATAAATAGAAATCATTAGGACGATTCTCTAGGCCTAATTGTTCCTTTTGTTAATATTGTTTCAGAACATGAGCTGTAAGAATTACTAGTGGCTTACTTTAACTATATAAACTAAGATTGAAAGGTCAAACAGCACAAACGTAAATGAATAATCTACTAAGAAATGTAGAGAAGACAGATCATCAAATCGTACAAATAAAGACAAAACAATTGTACCAATAGAGTTATATGATAGGTTTATCCATTATGTGTAATACAAATTGACATGCCTTATCCATAAACAACAGCATACACAATAACTCGGACTTTTTTTATTCATTAGTCTGCTCATTTAAGTCAGAAATATTTTGCATCTTGTGTACAACCTGATACACAATTGAAATCTGAACCTTAGAAGATTTTTCTAGTACATCAATCTGATCAAAGTTTGACATTTGATGATATGATTCTCCTCTATACGTCCAGCACTAGTGACAATAACATCTACCTACAAAACAGTTAGTGAAAAACAATTATACACAGAACAGGAAACTAGACTTCAATCCACCTACCGAAATTATTCCATCAGGTGGAACTATAGCTGCATTCTCTGTGCAATAAGATAAGTAATCCAACCAATTATGAGAACTATATAAAGTGTAAAGAATCAGTCACTCTCACTGAACATTCTACTAACCTAGAGGCTACAGCTGAAGGTGTCGTCCGTGAAGCTTATATGGGTACACGCTGATCTGACAGTAAGACTTCACACTGTTTCCAAACTGAAAATGATCTGCAACCACAAGAACATATCTGAAACCACAACCATTTTATTGTAATATTACAGTGAAAATAACATGGCTATATGTATTAAAAATATTGTCTGGCAATCTACTAAGGCGTATAGTATCAACATCGACAATTTTCTTTTTTCTAATCATAGCAGCTCTTCTATTTTTTTTATATATTTTTACCCACGGCAGCTTTTAAGAATATAGAACCAGCGAAGCATTAGAGAGTAGGACAATCAAGAAATGTAAAAATCAGAATCTAATAATGCAAAGAAATTGCAACAAGGCAGTGACTTGACCTATCATCGTAGGAGATTATATGTCTGACACATGATGTAGGAAGTAATAAAATCAACATAATATAATGGCAGCTATCAACATTCAGACTGTTTTTTTAGAGTCTGAGAGGGTCCTCTAAGACCTCTCCAGTCCATCAATATATAAGGACTAAAATAGTTAACAACTCAGTTTTACAGAATACATGCCAAACTCAGACTGATTTTTCAGTGAGGTTTGAGGTACATTACAACAAAAGGGCTGCGATTGAGCTAGTTCTAAAAAATGGAGATGGTCATACCTCAAGCCGATAAGCGACAAACAGCAGCAAACACTCTGCAGGAGCCCAAATCAGTAACACAACGAAGATTCTAGGTATGTGATTAAGCATCTTCCAAGCAACTACTAGTACTACTGGAGGTCGTATCCACCCCCCTTTTTCCTCCTCCAGATTAATCTGAGAATCACAGGGAGCTTCAGCACAGCAGTGCTGAACATGGACAGAACGGCCTTTGCGGGAGGTAGAGACTAGAGAGAGGCGGGGAAGCAGCTGCTGACCTGAGGGGGAGGAATCCTCGCTCGCTAGGAGCGGGCCAGCACGGCAGGAGGCGGCGCGGCCGGGAGCGGCGGAGCGGGTCTGCGCGTCCGGGAGCGGTGGAGCGGGTCTACGCGGCCGGGTGAGGCGCCGGCGACGCAGCCGGGAGTTGGCGCGGCCAGCGCGGCGCGGTAGGTCTGTGTAACCCTAGTCTTCACACCTTACTGGGGAATGAGTGGTGAGTACGAGAGAAAAGGGATGGCATAGGGTCCTGAAAAAAAAAAAAAAAAGAGTGCCAGAAAGGTAACGATATCCTTATACAACCGTCACTTGTATTATGAAACAGATGAGTGACGGTTGTTAATTTAGAGCCGTCACTTTTCTTTTAAACGAAATTTAGAAGTTTTTATATACACTGTTAATTTGAGAGATAAATAAAAGTCCGGCTCCGGCTCTGTTGCTCACCTTTCAATGCTTACGATATAATAAATGAGAGATAAAATACTTAGTATTTAGCACAAAACCAACCTACATAGAGGCAAAGCCGCACCGGCTTTGAATAATCAATAGGATTTATGAAAATATTAGGAAAAAAATGACAAATTAGCTACGGGCCGTCCATTCCATCGTATGCATCAGGTGGTTCTGAAAATAAAGAAGGTGATGTTGGGGACTAAAAAAGGTGACGGCTAACTGTCACATATAACAGTCCATACATGAGACGACTAACACACGAACTGTCACTTTTCTGTACGATAAGATAAATGACAGGTCATAAGGTTAACCATCACCTATATGGCATCATAAAGGTGCAATTGTAGTTGTCAACTGTCACTTTTCTAGTTAGAGCTTAAATAAGTGACGGTCAATAAGGATGTCCGCTACTTTTCTAGTTGGATACAGGGGCCATGTTGTCTAATAGGTAACGGTTGTAATGGTTAGCCGTTACCCTTATAATGTAGGTAACGGGTATCTTTTACCCGTCACTTACGTACCATCACTATTGTGCGTTTCTTATGTAGTCAACTCCAGCTCTGCTCGTTGATATGATGTCACCAACGCCAGCAGAGCCCAGCCCCAGCTCATCACCTGTACAATTAATGGCAGCGTTACCAGCCAATTCTATCTCATCATCTTCCTCTGTCGAGATCAGCTCAATGAATAGCGACAATGCAGACGAAGGTAGTTCGCCGCCAGCAGCACAGCGCATCAAATCCACGCTGACTAGGCAAGAGGCCGTCTAGGGGATATGCTTGAGCTTCGGCATCCCGGCGGAATACATGCCCTTCGGTGCTGGTGAGGACGGGCGGGCCTGCAAGGCGCTGCCGAGTCTGCAGAACCGCTGCATACTCCCTCTAGATCGGTAAAGAAACTCGTTTAGGATAATGTTTTTATCAATATTGAGACTAAATCATAAATAACTTTAAAATTATTAGGTTTGAAAAGATGAAAATCATATAAATAGATTTATCTTTAAGAATACTTTTATAAAAATATTTATATATTATTTTTTAATTAATATTTTTATAAAAAAATTTAAATTAAAGTTATACTTAAAAATTATGTCATTATCTTAAAGGAGTTTCTTTTACGGACCGGAGGAGGGAGTATGCGTGTACGAGGCCGCGCTGCATGCGGGGCTGCGTATTCCTCTCCACCCTTTCTACATGAAAGCTGCTCCAACGCTACAGCCTCGCGCCGAGCCAGCTCACCCCCAACTGGTGGCGTTACATGGCCGCGTTCGTGGTGCTCTGCTACGACACCAACCGGAAACCGAGGTTGTCGGTGTTCCGCCACTTCTTCACGGTCTGCCTGTGCGCGCACAGCAGTAGTAGGGACGGATG
This sequence comes from Oropetium thomaeum, assembly GCA_001182835.1. Lineage (NCBI taxonomy): Eukaryota > Viridiplantae > Streptophyta > Magnoliopsida > Poales > Poaceae > Oropetium > Oropetium thomaeum. The sequence continues at coordinate 692,327 of LFJQ01000009.1, read as the reverse complement.
GTACATCATCAAGCCCCAAAAGGTGTCGGTGGACAACCGGCGGTGCTACCGCCGTCTCTTCAGCACCTCCACCTGTCAGCAACCTAGGAATGAGTTGTGGAAGGAGAAGTTTTTCTTTCTCCAATCGCCATCGACGATAACCTGGCCATGTCCAATCAAGTGGGGAAAGCCTACCAGGGAGGCAACAGGTGACCCGAAGCTGAGTGCAAAAGCAAAAGAAGATATTCAATACCTATACGAAATGCAAGGGTCGTCAGCATGCATAGCCGCCCTTGCACCGTCAGGCACATCCGCGAACAAGGAGGTGGATTTCGGCGCTATAACATCCGAAGTGAAGTCACAGATTGGTGTTCCTTCTTGCCTGTAACACCGCCCAAAGGCGGTTTCAGTGCCGCAGGCACCCTTCCTGAGGATTGGTTGAGGACCGTGCTAACTAAAACTGCTGATGTAGTGATACAAGAATCCACCTTACTGCGCCAGCAACTAAGTGAGGTTAGGACGTCAGAAGCAGCTGCAAAGGCAGGGCTCCTTGAGGCCAGGAAGTTAGAAATGGCAAATAAATCTGACCTTGATAATGCGAGGAAATCAGAGGCTGGAGCGAAGGCTGAGCTTGCTGCCACCGAGGCTGAGCTTGTCCCTCCCATGACCGAGATTGACAAGGTGAGGAAGTTAGAGGCAACATCCAAGGCCCAGCTTAGCGAGGCAAAAGAGTCTGAGGCAGTGGCCAAGGTCGAGGTTGCTCTCGCCAATGCAAAGTTTGAAGAGATGAAAAAAATCAGAGGTGGCGACCAAGGAAGAACTCATCAGTACCAAGCTTGAACTTGACAAGATAAAGAACTCAGAGGCATCCGCCAAAGCTAAGCTCGCTGCCGCCAAGGTTAAGGTCCAAAAGACAGGCAATGAGTACCTTGAAGATTTCAACAGACTGCATAAACTGATGATGGAAAAAATTATGTAAAGCGTGTATAACAAACATGGTGCATTTTTACTTTTACCAACATGTTGAATCATGATCCCTGCTGGACAATTGGAGTTAAATGTCATGTTCGTCGGAACAATACTAGCAACAGTTTCTTTACATATATATCTGGGAGTATGCCCACTTGTTACTATATATCCACATGTGGCACATGCTATAAGTAGGTTAAACAAAGTACTAAAAGCTTTTTGCCTTGTGACCTTGAGATCACGAGTCGAGTCATAGAGATAGCCTCATGCAAAAATAGCCTCATGCAAAATATAGGGAAAGACTCTGTAAAAAAGACCCAATAAGTGGTGAGACCGATCCTAGAAACCTACGCAAGTGGGAGCTATATGCATTGGACTGCTCTTTTCAATGTGCAAATAGAGTTGTATTTGAAAATTTTCTTTGGCTGATAGATATATAATGTTTTGATGTGGTTAAGTATTTTAGAATATTCTTTTACGCTTGCTCAAATTTTTTAATAGAGATGTTTTCTCCAAGTCAAAAAGAAAAAACTCAGACCAGCCTGGGACTGAACAAGAGGTGGCTTTTAACCAAGAATTAAACAACCAAATTGGCATCAAAGTGGGGGCTCAAACCTGGGTGGTCGGAATGTACATCCACACTATGTTCTAACATGTATAGAAGGTCCACACAATAATCTACATTAGATATGTATACTCTCTTGTAGCTAAGTTTTGTATGTTGTATAAGTTGTACTTCTCAAGTTTTTTGCGCCAATATCAAATAAGATTCAGAGTATGGGGTATGTTTATTGTGCATACACCATGACTTGATGTATATGAAAACCTGTTAAGTAACACTTTTATCATTGAATAACCTTGAGAGTTGCATAAATATTGACAGAATTCCTTTCTTGATGATTTTATAACATAGATGAAGTTTACTGTTCTCGTGTAGCGTTGTCCGGGAGGTTGACTGACAAGTCCATCTCGGTGCAGCATTGGGATTCAAAGGATATCAATTCTAGGGTACTACTAAGTATTAGAATGCAGGGCACGCGAGACACTTTCTTGATGATATTGTCAGTTGGTACCATAAGAGTATATCACAGTTGAACTCGATTATGAGGACATGTTTCACTGATTTTAATGGAGATTTATGTATTATTCAGTGTCGATACATATTATTAGTTCTGCTTATTGGTTTTTTATTGTGCTTGAAGTAGTGCAATAATGTGCCTGCCAATAATGTTGATGGGCAATTATTTGTTGACCAACATTAATGATAAGGGTGTTAGTGATTGGGATAAAGTCTTGTATGACACTGTAATTTCACACAAATCCTTATATGACACTGAAAATACAAAAAACCCTTGTATTACATCGAGTTGCAATTTGAATCCCTTCTACATCAGACTTTTCTAATAAATAAAATTTAAAAAAAATACTTCTGGAATCCAATTAATCCCAAACTTTTATGGTGGTAGGTGTACTCATTTTTTGCAACTTTCCTTTTTGATCTATGTTGGGGGCCGAGGCCCATCTGCGGCCCCTTTTCGAAGGATGGCACAAAGCCTACGAAGGCCTGCGATAAGCCCACGAAGGCTTGTGATCAAGAGAGTCTTCGGGACTGAAGAGTCCTTCGGTCTCGTCGACCTTCTGCATTGAAGGGGAGTTGCAACGAGAGGATAAGTCTCGTGACGTATGGAGTACGGAGGTCCAGCTGTGTATGTACTAGAGACAATTAAATTACCGGATGCCCTACAGTAAAATAGAAAGATAAGGGTATTTCTGTAATAAGGCTAGTAAAGGTGTAACGGCTCTGGCCTATAAATAGCCCCTCCAGGGCTATTGTAGAAAAAAGAAGAAAATCATCCCCAAATACTCCTAACAACTCACTTACCCTTGCCCAAGCTCCGAAGAAAACCTAAGTCCAACAATCTGAGTTCAAATTCAAAAATAATTTGGATTTAAAATTTATAGATTGAAATCTACCGTATAACCACAGTGTTTGAATTATTTAAAAAAGAAATACTTTCACATATATTGTAAAACTTAGTTCACATTTGTCCGTCAGGTTGATGGTCACTAAAAATTATGGTCAATGTGTGTTGCTATAGCACGTGTGAAGATTAAAAAATTGACTTGAATACAAATTATTAAATTATGTTCACATATTTAATAGCAAAAAAAGTGTACATAATTTTAGAGTAATCACGGTTCTAAAAGAAATGGTTGAATCAAGTTTTACAATTAGTTTAAAATGTAACTATTTTAAATAATTTTAATTCTTTTTATGGTAGATTTAAATATCCTAATTTTGAATCAAAATATTTTTCATTTTTGAACGTGGATCACAAAGGAAATTTGTAGAATATAATTTTGCCTACAACCATAAAAAGTTTGACATTTTTTTGGGTTTTGAAAGTATAGTTTTTTTAGTTCTATTTATTTAAACTATAAGGTTGATGTTATAGAAGGGATTAAATTGCAACTCGATGTCATATATAGATTTTTCGTGTTTGTAATGTCAAATAAGTGTTTTTTCTGAAATTGCAGTGTCACACAGGGGTTTCTCCTGTAGTAATTTGATTACTTCACAGTCAGAGAGACTTGCTGTTGCCTGCTAATTCAAGTAGCAACAACAAACAATTTTAGAGACCCGATTATAGCGACTGGTGCAAATGTTGCCAAACGTTCTTAGCAACTGACGCGTAAGTTGTTACAAGCGGTTTTAGTAACCCAACACGAGTTAAAAATAATGTACCGTGGTATAGTATTAGGACTGACCAGTCATATTTTTAGACTAGAAGGTTATTTGTGCCTCCAACAGCTGTCAAGACCCAACCTCAAAGGCCTGATGATGCGAATGGTCATCCTATAGCTACAATTCCACTTTTGCATTTTAACGTTTTGTGCTTGTCTTGCACCATATGTCATGCATAGGCCTTGGAGATATTTTAATGATATGTGCGCATCTTCAATTTACATAACTTGTATGCATGCCTTTTGATAGTTTGGGGCTATTCCTGCAGCAACTATGCCCTTCAGTTTTTGTTATTCCGATTAACCGTGTCATTGGTTAACAATTTTTTTTTTCATATAGGTATAGACGAAGGATGTCCAGAGTGTCATGGTGACAGACCGTACTATGCATGCATTCCTATCAAATGCATGCTTTCCATCTCAGATAATCGCGTGCACCGGTTCTTTCTCCCCTATACATTTTTGCCTCGCGATCCTATCAATGTGAATATGAAAAGTCATACTCCCTCCATTATTTCACACAGTTTTCCTCTACTTTTTCTTTTTTGACTCGGTCCTATCAACCTACACGAAAAGTCATACTCCATTTGATTCACAATGAACTTCATTTTGGTTTTTCCAAACATTAGCAGCATATATTTTGAAAAAAAAAATATTAAATTGTTAGATTTCAAATATGAAAATCATATAGCTCGATTTGTTTAAACATTAGCAGCATGAATTACAAATAATTTTAAGTTTTTAGCATTAAAATATCAAAATCATATAGCTAGTGCTTTGAAAATACACTTACAATTTTTTATAATATTTATATAAGAGAAATTGAAGTTATGTTTTAAAGGCTATGTCATTATACAAACAGAACCTATTTTGATTTGTTATAACAATGACTCACTTGGACAACAACAAGGGTCGTGTCCTATTTGCTTTGCATATATCAAGTACAAAATGGTCGTTAGTTCTTAGAGGACAGTCTTGGGTTAGACTCAGATTATAAATAGAAGTCAAGGACCCATATTGTCTTATACTTGCTGCGTCCTGTTCTCACGGGGCAGCCATGATGGCTACACCAATGCTTTTCTCGTCTGAGTTCTTCAACTCGTGTGAATACGTGGTCTCGAACTAGAAATGGATGTTTGATTCCTTTTTCATGGTGTTACTCTTACTCACAGGTAGTAAAATATTCTACAACTCAAAGTTTCATTGGTGCTAAGTGCGGACGGATCGATAATCTCTGTTCCTGACTGATTGATCTCTCTTTCTGATTTGATCTTACGTGCTCTTCCACAGGGACGAGTTCGACCAGCTTCTCTGCAGGATCGACTGGATCCCACGCTGGACTTGAGATTTTACCGACCTCGAGCTTGAGGTGGCAGGCTCACTCGAGCTCGGTCGGCTTCTTGACAGTATCACCATCGCCAGCAGCCCAGCGGGCACACAACACACCATGTGCAATGGCAGAGTCACCAGCCAATTCGACCTCTTCAACGTCTCCCTCCATCGAGGTCAGTTCAAAGAACCACGACAACACCGACGATGAAGGTAGTTCGCCACCGGCAGCAAGGCATCAAATCCACGCTGACCAGGCAAGACCATCCAGGTAAGCAAATAAAACCATACACAAAAGCTATAAAAGATCGTTAGCACAAATTGATTTAACCAAATAAATAGAGACAAAGTTTTTATGTGTGCGTAGAAAAAAAATCGGTTCATGTGTCATAACACACAAAACCCACCCCTTTAAAAACTGGCACCTTGCATCACAGAAATATTTCTCTCGTCTCTATCTTTCTTTTCTTACTATTTCTCTTGATGGTTAGACTTAGTACATGCTCATGTTTGTTACTCTTTTATTTTTGAGTCTTTTTCTGCTGCCCTTGATCATAGCTAGAGGTATGAATATATATAGTGGTTAGACGAGTCTTTTCTTTTCCCTTGCTTTTCAATTATACAACGTTTTATAAATGTTCATAAGTGAATCGTTGCACCGGCAGCGGTAGAATAACCGAAGCAGTAGTAATATTCATTCACACCTTTGTTGTTACAACATGTCTAACATCAATGCATTGATCAAATGAGTTAATTATTTACTCAAGAGAATTTAGAACAGTTTCACTTCCATGCGTTCATGCATAAAATCTCTTTAACGTGAATATAGGTTAATTGTTTCCATAAAAGAGAGAGAAGAGGGTAATTAAATCCATAATTCTTATTTTCTTATTCCAGCAACCATCACACAAGGATTTTTTATAATAAAGACTAATATTCTTTAATACGTGGGTCACTTTTAGTAATATAATTCTAACCGTATGCTTGAGCTTTAGCATCACGGAAGAGTACAGGCCCTCCTGAGCCGGTTACGACTGGCGGGCCTGCGAGACGTTGCCGAGTCTGCAGGACCCTCCATCTGCCAAGATGGGTGCAGGATTGCGCATTCCTCTCTCCACCCCTTCTACTCGAAGCTGCTCCGACGCTACCGCCTTATGTCGAGCCAGCTCATCCCCAACTCGACCGTGGCGTTCATCGCGCTCTGCTATGACGCCCACCGGAAGCCGAGGACTATCCACCTGAGTGAGACAACCATGGTGGCGCCGTAACGGTATCAGCAGCTTGCTACTGCACCTTAAGCGTCCGATACTAGTCGGGCCTAAGGGGTTGTTTGTTTGAGATTTTACCCGAGGAGCTCTTCTGACGCAGTCCCTGTAGCATTGTACGATTCTTCACTGTAGCATGGAGTGCTTCTTCAACCACGGATCAATTTGCACGGGGAGCAGTGGGAGCTTCCACAACTCCGCTCCCATGCGCTCAACAGTTACCATGTCAGAGGGAGCCGGAGTTTATGGAAGTGGAAATAAACACACCCTAAGTCGTGTGGCTTAGGTTCATATTACTGCAGTGTCTGTCTTTGGCCCAGATTGCTTACGGAAAATATTTTCTGTAGTCTAATTAATGCCTTATAAATACATATATATCTCAGCATCAATATATGATAAAAACTGATAAACATATTTAGAGTACAATTTCATGAAAATCAATGCCCACTATATTTACTGGTGCCTGGAAATAGATGAGGCAATATGTAATGCTCAAGATCTCATTTTATTTGCAGCCAGGAAAATGACAGCCAAAAAATATGGGTTTAATAAATTGTGAAATTTTTGTTTTTAATACAAGGTTATCATGGCAAGAATTGATTCTGGTTCTGTTTTATGCCGGCCTCCTGTATTGTTTAGACGCTATATATAACGAACTCCCATATTAACCTGATCATTCCCTGGAAGAAGGAGCAAATTCACAACCTATAGACCAATATTATTCATCCCTGTTACCGTTTGCTCACGATGGCTCTTGGGAAGAAGGAAGCCGGTGTTGTGTTGTTCGCTGCACTTTTGGTAGCCATGGTCCTCTCGTCATCGTGTCCTGTATCAGCAAGTAACAACACTCTTCTCATCCGTTCTCTGTTCTTATCCAATATATATTTTCCAAGTCCATTTCATTCACTTCTTGCAAAAGAGAAAAACAAAAGTCTATCTCGTTCATTATACTGTTTAAAATTCATGAGTGTATACTTACTGCATTATCTCATCTCGATTCTATCGTGCAGTTGAAGCAGCACGCTGTTACCCAGATCCACACTGTAGCACCACGACGTGCAAGATTGCATGTCATACAACACCCGTTTGCCAAGAAATCGGTGGCCAGATGAACTGCTGCTGCAAATTCTTACAGAAATCATCCCTGACGATGGAGAATAGTGACAATGCGTAAGTAGTAGCTTAGCTTCTGGATGTAACCAATTAATCAAGTCCAAATAAACAGATTTATGAGCAATTAATTAGTTGGTGGGCAGCACAAACGGCTAGGATGGATTCGATAGGACGCCTGAACATCTGAAATCTGTATTATTCGATGAAGCATTAAATGATATTGATGCTCATATCTTCAAAGAAATCAGTTTTTCACTTTTTTTCTATGCGATACCATATATATATATATATATATATATATATATATATATATATTCGAAAACAACAATAAAAAGCAGTTGGCATTATTATCCGTGTATATTGAAGAACAAAGTATTTGCTAAAATAAAAAACTATACATAAGACTAATTACTGATTAATGTAACTGACTTTTTTATAGCATGACGATAATACGTGTCATGTAAGTGAGAAACTATTTAAAAGTTATTTCTATGGCTCATGGTACTATATTAATTTTAAATTAATACTCCTTCCTAAATTGTGAATGTACAACATGTTCATCAGAACATCAACACTAGCAGCAGTTTCCTTACATATCGTAGTTTTGGGAGTGTGCTGACTTTGTGAGTATATTTATGTCCAGAGTAGCATCATGCTGCAAGTTGTTTAAACAAAGTTTATTAAAAGCTTTTTCCTTGCGAGTACCATCAGAGGTTTGACCTAGAAATAGCCTCATTCACAAGTGCAGGGACAGGTTGTGTAGAAAAGAACCAAAGCGGTCGGACCATTGCTAGTAAACTGTGCAAACGGGAGCTACGTGCATCGTGCTGCAATATTTTTGTAGTGTAACTAGAGTTATATTTGACAGTTATCTCTTCATTGTTTTAGACTATTCTTTTACGACTTGCTCAAATTTTGAGAATTAATATAGCACGGCACTAGACGTGTTCTCCTAGTCTCAAAGGAAAACTCCAGCCAACCTAGAATGAACCAAATTGGCAACAAAGAGGGCTCAAACCAAGGAGGTCAGAACGTACATCCACACCCTTAACAAAGATCAGCATTATTAGACTACAAGCAAAAAGTCCGTGCATTGCAATGGGTTGAAAAATCGTAAGATATTAATATAAGTATATAACTATCACAAATAAATTTTGCACAACGAGTATATTCATGTCATTTGCAAACATGTTAATTTATATATATTTACATTTACATTTATAAGAAAAACATTAATAACTACTACCTATGAACATTTTGTTTCTTTCTGTTGTGATACAACAATAACAAAAATAAATCCGGAGGTAGAAACCATTTACTATTTGCTTTCAAGCATGATAAAAAAAAAATAAGCACATGTGCGCACAGCCCCATGCCCCTAGTGGGTCATAGGCCTTTCAAGATTCAACTCAATATGTGCAAGCACAAATTTTGATAGCCCAAGCCCACACCCGCGAAGATGTAGCGGATTTTGTCCATCGGATTGGATCAGCAGAACGAGCGGATAGCATTTGTCGGTGATTTAATCGGCAGATATTTGAGGTTCCGAAGGATTACGCTTCTAGGGAGGATCGATCAAGAAGATGACACGAGGATTTATACTGGTTCGGGCCCTCCGTCAGGAGTAACAACACTACGTCTAATTCTGATAATGTATTGACTTGTTCTGAGTGTTCGTGTTTGCCTTGACTAGCTAGTACGAACTCTCTCTGACTCTATTTTCCGATGTCCCCTCGTCTGGGGGGACGTACATATTTATATCCTTACCAGACCCTTCTAGAGACCTACTTGGATCTGGTATGAATTTCCATACTAACACAGATATGAGTCCTATTACAAGACGTATAGAATCTGGCGATATTATTTTTTAAACCTATTATCAGATGTGTATAACGCGGTATACAGGACGTCGTCACTAGCCCTCGAAATTGTCTTGCAAGGAAGTAAGGTGAACGTGTGTCCTTCTGATGATGATGAAGATCTTCTGATGTGAAAGAACCTTAGCGAGGGGGAGTTCTGTGTCTTTTGAATCCCGTAGGGTTTACTAGTTCTGATGTAGCGCGATACTGACTTGGGAGGATATTTTGACTTGGAAGGCAATATTTTTTACTGATGGCCCCCGTAATTGACGCGTGTCTTCCGATTCCGTTGTGGAAAGTCAAAAAACTGGGAGATACTTCTGATGGGGATGTACTAAGACTGCACCTAGGACCGCAATGATGGAAGCTCCTTCAGATGAGGTTACAAGGGCAGGGCCTTCTGTTATTTCTCACGAACTAGGAACAACTTCTGACATTGGAGTTGGTGGTTCGGTCATGGCTTCTGCTGACGCTGCTGCTGATCTGCCATATTCTTCATTTTTGACCATGAAGAATGGTTTGTTGTAGGACCTCTGACAAAGCACCTTCAGTTCTGACAAAACACCTTCTGTTGTGGGAAATCAGAAAGTTGATACTAGTAGTCCCCAGCTTGTTCTCGTAATACATTACCGGGGCGAGTTGCATGAGACCTGTGCTTTTATAACTGTGAACTGCTAATGATAGTAGGTGCTGGTCTGTTCTGATAATAAAAGACATTGAAGAAATAAATGCAACTCAGGACTTACTAGGAGCATTACCGTGCTTGATGTTTATATTCTCCTGACGTACGTTGTGCTTGTATATGACAAATAATTTTGAATTTATAAGACTTAAAACAAGCGCACGTGTAGTCGTAATCAGGACAGTGTGTAGTATGAACCGTGTCTTCTGATGACCAACCGGTTATAGAAACACTACTGTAACATGCCTGAGACAAACAACATAAATTCTTCATGTGATGAAAGAAAAAATGTTGGTGGATTTGACTATCCATGAAAGCATCCAAGGGTGGATTTGACTATCCAAGATTTTGACTATCCATGAAAGCATCCAGGGGTGGATTTGACTATCCAGGATTTGACTATCCATGAAAATATCTGACAATGAACAGATATTTGAGATTCGGATGCTGGTGGATTTAACTATCCAGGATTTGACTATCCATGAAAGCATCTGACCTGGTGGATTTAACTAACCAAGATTTGACTATTCATGAAAACATCTGACAATGGACAAATATTTCAGGTCCGGATGCTGGTGGATTTAACTATCCAGGATTTGACTATCCATGAAAGCATCTGACCTGGTGGATTTAACTATCCAGAATTTGACTATCTATGAAAACATCTGACAATGGACAAATATTTCAGGTCCGGATGCTGGTGGATTTAACTATCCAGGATTTGACTATCCATGAAAGCATCTGACCTGGTGGATTTAACTATCTAGGATTTGACTATCCATGAAAACATCTGACAATGGACAGAGTCCCCTGCGTATATACTGTGAAGGGATGATCTAAGTGAGACTCCTCCTGACTTTGCTACGCGTAGAATTTGCACAACTGATCCATGTTCTATGTATTGGGCAGCATCTCTCCATTTATGTTTGTTAACACGTATGCTCCACTTCTGACGGCTGCTATCAGTATTTTTTAATCCAAAAGGTATAACTGTATAACAGAACATATCAGAAGGCATGACGAAGGCGGTGGCTTCCTCATCTTCTGGGTTCATGTGGATCTGATGGTATGTTTGGATTGAGGATGACTTCTTTGGTTTTGCCTGTCTTCTTCTCCATCTTCTTCTTGGATTCTTCGGTGTCAGGCGTTGGCTTTATTCGCTTGGATGGCACATTATTCTTCAGGAATTCTTCTTCTGCTTTTTTTTGCCATCTTGAGCGCCTTCATATCACATCTGACTGCCTGAGACTGATTGGCCATGATGTTGATCGTGCCTTGTGGTCCTGGAATCTTGATTGTGCAAAACCTAAAGCGTATGACAGCCATAAACCTCCTCAAGAACGGTCTACCTATGATGCAATTGTATGGAGAATCGAAGTCAAAAGTTAGCTTTTCTTTCCTCTCATTTTCTGGTGGTCCCGCGGTGACATCCAAATTGATCTGCCCAAGGGCATAAGCGAATTTGCCAGGTATGATCCCATGGAATGGAGTGCTGGATGGCTTCAGATCTTTATGAGTGAAACCCATTTTCTTGAATGGTTCGTAGAACAACAGATTGATCGCTGCCCCGCTGTCTACCATTGTTCTCCCCATTTTTGACTTATGTATGAGGATTTTGACAATTAATGGTAGGTTATCCAGCTCTGGTAGGGTTTCTGGATGATCTGTTATTCGAAACTTGATTTCTGCTTCAGACCATTTTAACTTCTATAGACAAGGATATGCCATAGAGATCTGTCTGTGCATATCCATATACTAGCTTTTTGAGGTAGTTCTAGCGGATCCTCCGAAGATCATGTCAACGCTGTTGGTATCAAAATCGCTGCGATCCCTTCCTCGAGCTGCTTTTTCTTCTAGATTCTTGCTATTCTGGAGTTTCAGTAATTCTTGGTACATGTTACATTTCTCTAAGTCATGTGTGGTGGAATGATGCATCTGACACCACTTCTCAGCATTGGCAGGTCTTTCCCTTTGATTTCGCTTCTGAAATTTTTGACCAGTAGTTTTCTTAGTGGAGTCAACGAAATTGACCTCCTTTCCTTCTGGCTTGTGCCTTTTATCAGATGTTCCGTAATGTTCTCTTCCTCAGACTCTTTGACGTGCATCGGAGGCTTTGGCGTAGGAATTTAGGATCTGAAAGAGTTTTTCAACGGTGTGTGGGGCTTCGACTTTCATTTTTTATTAGTCAAGACATCTGTTACCCCTTCTGCAAAAGCCATGATAACTGCAGAATCGTCTATCATGGGGATAGAATTCCGTGTTGTACTGAATCTCTTGATATAATTGCGCAAGCTCTCATTGTCTCTCTTGTTTGCATCGGAACAACTGGGCTCTGGACCTAGTTGGCTGAAAAAGCCTCGATGACTTCTCTCCAAGAATCATAGGTTCCGGGAGGAAGATTCATGAGCTAAGATCTGGCATTGTCCGTTAATGTTGTGGGAAGGTAATAGCCTTGACAGCATCGTTGCCCCCTGCAGCTTCAATCACAATAGAATAGATTTGCAATAATTTATTTGGGTTGGTGGTGCCATCATACCTTTCTATAGCTCCTGGTTTGAACTTCTCTGGCCATCTGACTTGACGTAGCCTTGGGGTATACGCTCGACATCCTCCATCTGATGGCCTCCATTGTTCTTTCCGAGCTATTTTAGCGTTGATGGTATGGCTAGCATCATGGGGAGCGAGATGACGATTCTGTTGATGAGCTTGAACATCAGATGATTCCGCCTCCCAGTCATCTTCTAGAATCGCTCTTAGAGCCTATCCATCAATTCTGAGGGCTCGTCTGAGAATTGGTGCTGCAGATGAATCTGGCGACACATGATCCTTCATAGTTTCTAGGATAGTTTGTAACCTGACTTGTTGGAAGTCATGGTCAAGATTACGTGGGATTATAGATCTGATTCAACTTGAGCCTTCACTATACACGGACTGACCCCGTCGTGATATTGATGAGATAGTTCTACTTCTGTTTGGATCTCCGCTGTTGACCAAGAAGATTCCAAGCTCGCACTCGTAGATCTCGCTCCAATTGATATCATCATCAATAATGTTTTCAATTCGGGGGTCAGGGCAATACCTTTTATGGTTGGCACTAGAATTGAAGTTTTGACGGTCGTCTTCAATGAGATCCACCAATTCCAGACCCCCAGATTCATTGGAGACGAATCTGAGACTTCCGAAATAGATCTCTTTGATTGTCGATTTGTTCGTCAACATCTTGGTCAAATCTTCCGCGAAGACCCCTACCCGGCGTGCCTCTGTCGATGATTTGATCGGCAGATATTTGAGGTTCGGAAGGGTTATGCTTCTAGGGAGGATCGATCAAGAAGATGACACGAGGATTTATATTGGTTTGGGCCCTCCGTCAGGAGTAACAACCCTACATCCAGTTCTGATAATGTATTGACTTGTTCTGAGGGTTCGTGTTTGCCTTAACTAGCTAGCACGAACTCTCTCTGGCGCTATTTTTCGATGTCCCCTCGTCTGGGGGGTGGGGGGGGACGTACATATTTATATCCTTACCAGACCATTCTAGAGACCTAATCGGATCTGGTATGGATTTTCATAGTACCACAGATATGAGTCCTATTACAAGACATATAGAATCTAGCGATATATATTTTCTATATCTATTATCAGATGTGTATAACACGGTATGCAGGACGTCGTCAGGATTCACCGGGTTAGATATAAAAGCCTGAAGCGAACCGGTTCAAGTCTAGTTTCTTCACTCCTCACTCCCTCTCCTCACCTTTCTACTCGAGCACGGCGACGCGATAAGACTACGTGTAGGATCGTTCCCCTCTCCATCCTCGCCCTCTCTCTCGAGGCCAGTGGCTGTGGTGAAGCATGTAACATGATGGGCGGGGAAAGCGGATCTTGATGATCAGTGTGGTGATGATTGTGCCCTCCCCTAATCTGTGAGGCAGGTAGCGGCACGACAACCGACGAACTGGATCTAGCAAAAAGGTGGCGGATCCGGTGCAGCCAACGCATGGGGAGTTCTTTAGAGATGTCTTCTTTAGTCCACTTTGACATGATTCGCTTTGTTATGATTTAGTCGCGTCCTCTCTCTGAGATCCTTTCTTCTTTTATTTGGCGCAATGACCTATTTATTTGATTTTTGCGAACTAAAATCCTCTGATTTTTGTACGGTAACTTAGTTGTTTTGGGGCTTTTGGTGGAGGTGTGGTTGTGTTTGTGGTGGTGGTGGTGGTTGGGGGTTGGGGGCGAGGCTTCCATACCAAAGAAACCAACGAGGACAGGGCGGACGACGCCAAAGCCGTTCAATAAGTAGTATATAGAGAATATTTTCTCCTAATCTAGAAAGTCCACACAACAGTCTACAGTTAGATATGGATACTTTCTTGTGTCAGTATATCAGTTGTACTTTTCCTTAAGTTTCTGCACTCGTAGCAAATAACATTCAGAGTATGGGGTAGATTATTGTACAAACACGATGACTCGCTGTTATACGAAAACCTATTTATTATTTTTAGTATTTAAAGAATTATTTGAGTCAGACATATCTGTAGCAATGGGTCTTACGTGCACGGAGCTGGTGTTATGTTTCCTATAATGCTGCCATGACCCTTCATATCTAGTTTAAATGTAATTTTACAGTAAGAAAACATAAGAAACAAAATGAACCCTGAATTGGAATTTCCATTTATTTAGAAACATATTCCACTAAAGACATTTTATCTAATACAAAATGTTTTTTTTCTTGTTGCCTTTTTTCGAGTTGAGGGTTCATAATATTAGGTTTACTATGTGTCAAATGAGTGCAATCTGTCACCAACCGCTGTTAGGATTATTAGTTGTTTGCGGCCCGTTTCTCCTATGACTGAATAGTTGTGCAATAATGCCTCCTACATATTCTTACTTTGTGCTTCAATCTTCATATCTTGTGATTACTGCCTTTGTGCTTTCCTTATGGGATGATATTCCATTCACTCTGAACCTTCATAATGTTCTTGCCAGAGAGGAAACAGGTAGATATACACTCAGATTTCAAACATGCATGCTCAATGGATTCAGATGGCAACATAATCTAATTTGAAGGTTCATACAACTAAATATGGCAGATGCTTTTGTTCTCTTTTGTTAACCTACCAGTAAATCTGTGACCTACCCTATCAGTTTTTATAATTTCTCACTGATTTCAAATGGCTTGCGCAGGGAAAAAGTTCCTTGGTAGGTACTTTTTATTACTGTTTATAGTGCTTGAATCACATGGAGGAAATGGTTCAGCTAGGCATCTCATATAACTAAGCATTCGAATTTTATGGAGATTTATACACATGTAATTGAACTTGTTTTATCGCACTGTATGGCCATGATAGCTCTAATAGATAATGTTTATCAGCATTCTCTATTATTCGAATTCTCCTTTTCTTCTGAACCACAACTTAATTGCCTCAGCGAGCTAGATACTTGACCTCTGACCCTGTTGTGTAAATTGCCGTCATGGCTCTGGGCGATATTTCAGCAAATATTTGTTCCATGAACTTATCTAAAATGCAATGGACAAGCCAGAGCAATGCAATAGGCATGGTACATTGAGGAATTTTTTATTCTTTTCATTCATGTTTGCGAATTGCACAGTTAAAAGTTAGTGTGTACGGGGTTTGTGACGCATTATAGGTCACCATAATTATTCTTTGCTTCCAACAATGTGATTGCATGTATATCTATTTCCCATAATGAAAGTACAAATGTATGCTTTTTTTCTACAATAATATTAATTTATTGATTAATTACTGAACTAGTAGACGATTTATAAAAATTGTAAGAATAGGTGGCAGTCTGTTTTCTGTAGACTGATTGCAGGCATATCGGGTTGTTTGTGCCCGATTAGGACAAATCGGGCGTTGGAAAATCTATTGACTTGACATGTTAAAATCCACGTAGCCTGTCTGGGTGCACGTAGTGACAATTGGGCGCTGCACAGCCGGGAGGAGCCCATGTTAGCCAGTCGGGCATCGGGTGACCTGGTATTCTTACCCTGTGCTATTACACGTCTGTTCTACATGCCATTACTTCTTACTTAAAAAAACTCTAAAATAAAATGTTATAAACTAAAAACCACAACAATTTTTTAGAGTTGCTCAAGTTTCATCGCAACCATTTAAGTAAAAAATTGGCTAATAAATAGTTTTGAGAAGTTTTTTTTTTGCAGAATATTGTTTCAAAAATTGATCTGTATTTTTAGGACAGTGAAATCATTCTTTAGAATTTGTTAAAAACTATGTAAATCTTCCTTTTATGTTCTATAACCATACATTTATATTTTTAGATGCAAGTCGTATTCAAAATTTTTAAATTTTCATATCACTTAATTTTTATTTTAAAAAACACTTGTCGTTATCAGATAATCAGTAGTCCGGTGGGTTATCTGGCAGTATCTTACTACTATGCCACAAATCTATTCATCTGTTTTGCATCATTCTCAAAAAGAACTTCAATACGTTAATATATCACTTATACAAAAAAAGTTATGTATTCTAATTGTTTCTATATACATTATATATATTTATATAATATGTGATATTGAAAAGGGCTTGTGGGTAATTGCAATATGCTAGTCGGTACTGGGTGACCAATAGGCATGTCGGTAATCCGATTACCACCAGGCCTATCGGTAATTCAATTACCAACTGGCTATCGGTATTCTAATCTAATTATCGATAAGCCTAATCTGCACATTAAATAGGATAATCGGTTATTCGAAAACCAATAAGTCCTATCGGTCGCATTAAATTGCCGACTGCGTAACTCATTCTTGCCGACTACGCAACTCATTCTTACCAACCTGCGCCATGGGGGAAGTCGGTCCTCTGACGACCGATATGTCTCTAGTCGGAAATAGGATGACCGACAGGGTGTTATTTTTGCAAATTTTTTCTTATCACTATTAGATCCACAATTAATCATTAAAATAATATTATTTGAGGAAAAAAAACATATGTATAGTTGGATAGGCCAACAATATTGTTCCTATTAAACCATCAGCTTATGATAACAAAAAAAAAAAAAACAGATCAAATTTTGGACTATTGCGATCAGCACATGGATTATATATATATGAGCAGAAGTGGCTAACCACATCTTCTCGGTGCTTTAAAATTATCCTCTTTTCTATGCTCCATTGGTATAAGGACTAACGAAACATTGTGCTCCCATGACCAAAGTGTTCGACAAAGGGCTGTTGGGTCACTACGTGCGGGCTAGTGAGGATGTCAGGGCCGCACGTCAGTGATTGTGCCGAACTGCAGAGGATCCGCCTAGCCCATGACATATCGACACAACATATCACAAATGTTGCACTCATTATTGCTGTTGCTGCGGCTGTTTTCTTTACTTTCTACAATATTTTCTATTTCTGATCGCTGCCGCTGTGGCCGGCTGCACTGTGGCCGTTGTGGCAGCACGAAACAGTGCTGTTTTGGCCACCTGCTTGGTTTACTCATCATGTGCTGCTGCAGCTGATCGGCTGTTTGGGCTGGATGGTGCACCAACAGCCAGCCACAGTTGGTTTCAGCTGATTCGAGCAGGCCCTTAGGTGCTGCTGCGGCTGCTGTAGCCGATCACTTCCTAACATAGATGTACCAAACCGTGGTTCATACCTTCCTCCAAAGCATGTCTATTCAACGCGGACACCAAAGCAACAAGGAAATACTTACTAACGTTCAGGTCGCTCAACAGCAACCTCATACTTTCATTTTAGAAAAAAAATGTCACACCAGGCATGCAGATGCAGGGAGATAACTGTCCGGTAACTGAAGCTCCAACTCCAATCGCATTGGCCAGACAAATGATTTGCTCTGAGCGGCGTTAGCGCGCCCACCATCCTAGTGGATTATGCCATACATTAGAAGATATAAAGAAGCATATCAAAATAAAACAGAACAAAAAAGATTAATGGGAGAGGCAGTGATTTCGTGATAACATTACTAGACCTAGAAAGGATGAGGTCAAGTTCATTTCATCCACGAACCACCACAAAAGAAACTCACACAAGCGCAAACAACGAAATCATGATGAGACACAAGAAAGTTCATTGTTTTTTAAAAAAGGGACTCTCTAGATTTTAGAGTTTAGATTTCAGTCGATTAAAATCGGTAAAAATTTCAGTTGCCTTCAACCTCGCACGCGCTGCAGACTCCTCGCAGCACCAGCGCCGTCTCGAAGCATCTATGTCCATGGACGACGAGCACCACCGACAACCCTCTAACCCTAAGTCATTGACTGCCACCATCGGCGGCGATAAGGCCTCCCACGGGCGACGACGCCCTCGTAGCCACGCCGCCTCCGCCCGCACAGGTCCCGACCCCACCACTACGCCGGTAACTGCCGCCACCCGCGGGGCTCTGCCGTCATGCACGCCTATGTCGCTTGAAGCGTCAGACGATTGTAAAGAGCATTTTTGTAAAAAAAAAAGAAAAGATATGGTAACCATTACCAGAAAGGAGCAGGTAGGGTATATATATAGGGCGGGCTATTTGACACCCTGGATACTGAATAGCTTATTCAGTACCCAGGTGCAATCGTAAATAATTAACATGATCGTAAAATATTTATATTTCATCGTAAGAATAGATGGTGGCACCAATAAAGCCTTGATTGACCAGACGCCTAATTCATTCCATCCGAAAGCATATTTGAAGCGCACGTAGAAGGTGGGATGGGTGAGTCTTTACTTTTTTTCTTACTAGTTTGCTTATCAGGTATTTTTGCTCATTTTTGACATTTCGAACTTGTAAAACCTGTTAGCTATGATCATAAAAACTTGACTGTTATGTTAAAGAATTCAATAAGCATTAAAAAAAGTCAATTCAAAATTGTTTTTATAATCATACATATTTTGCTACAGTTCGACATATAAAATTTTTTGTTTGATTTGCTTTTATCAAAGTCGGAAGCGTAAAAACATGTTCCTTACACTCGTAAAACCTATACTTGAATTGAGAAAGTTGAAATAGGTATGTTTTTGTATTCAGTCTCAAAAAAACGTGATTGTACTTCTATTGCGTAAAAACATTCAATCTAAAGAAGTTGTATTTTAAGTGTAAAAAAATATATAAACAGTAAGAGTTTTAATTTAAAGAGATCTCTAAACCCTCCCATATAAAGTTGTAATAAGTTTACGTCACCTGGCATATCAACTTTTCGTTCGTAAGGATTTGATGCTATGGTAAAGTAATTTTTTCTATAAATTTAAAAGGACTTACAAATTATAAACATTAGACTTGCGGTAAAGTAGTTTGTAAAGAACTGTCATTATTCGCAATAGTTTTTATAGTTTAAACTTATAAAACCTGTTAGCTACACTCATAAAAAACTTGACCGTAATTCCAAAGAATTCAATACGCGTCTAAAAAATTGAATTAAAAACTGCTTTTTATAATTGGACACACTTGGCTGCAGTTCAACATGTAAAAATCTTTATTTGATTCGTTTCTATCAAAGTCGAAAGTGTAAAAGCGTATTGCAATAGGTGTGTTTTTGCACTCATAGTCTCAAAGATGTGTGGTTTAATTTTAAATTTATTTTCATTGTGTAAAACGTTCATGCACCCGTAAAAACTGGTTTTAATCGAATTTTATATGCACCACACGTGGGTTACTTATTTTCGCATACTTGTTTGATAGTTATCATTACACTTGTGGAACTATAATTAGTTTCTATCACAAATTAATTGGTTCTTTAAATATATTTACATGTGAACGTATAATAATATTAGTTTTTCACTCTGTTTTATACTAAAGAATAAAAAGTATTTGCAATAACGAGCAAATTGATGAGCATGGTAAAAGTTTATATAATATTTTATGGTTCTAAAAGTATGTTTTTATGGTGAAAAAACTATTTTGGTGTCATGGCAAAACAAATTATTTTCTATAAAAAAACCGTTTAGCAATAAAAAATTTATGTTTCATTAAACTATTTTTATATTGATAGAAAATAATTTGTGGTTACGTTAATAGTATTTACAGTTTTATAAGCTAACGAAATAATCAACTATACTTTTTATGATTTAAAACTACAAATTTTACTTATTCATTAAATGTCTCAACTAGCAAAATGCATATAATACCAAACCGATGTAGGATAAAGAAACAGAAACAACATAGCATAATAAAAATGTAAACACTTTACGATCGTAGTAAATAATATTTATAGTTTTATGAGATAATTAAGTAATTTAATATAATTTTTATAATTTGAAACTATATTTTTTACTTACTCATAAAATGTCTCAACTAGCAAATGAATATAATACCAAATTGAAGGAGAGTAAAAAAGAGAGACAATATCATGATGAAAATGTTGACATTTTACGATCGTACTAGTTATTTACAGTTTAGACCTGGGTACTGAATACTATTTAGTATCTAGGGTGTTTTATAGGACTTATATATATATATATATATATATATATATATATATATATATAGTTATGTTTTATTTGTGATTGACTTCATTAAAAGCCCATTTAGATAATTTTTAAATTGGACAATCGTAACTAACTTAAAAGGTTTTATAGGCAGTAGAACAAATATCGATGATAAATGCTATTCCGTCTATTTTTTTTACTTGTCCATATTGATCTTTTACATCAACTTTAACCATCGTCTTATTTAAAAAGAATGATAAGTATTATATAATCTTATTTAAAGAATGATAAGTATAATATATTATGTTATAATTTGATTTATTATTAAAGATGTTTGAATCATAACTTGTTTTTATATATTTAAACATTCTTTTCTGATTTATATATTTAATATAGTTTTATAAATTTTAGGTGTCATATGCAAGATAACACTTTTCCCAATCCAGCGTCGTCTTGTAGGACCTACAATTATTTCTGAACGGGAAAATGAAAAGAAAAGTGGACGAAAAACTCAATTGCGTAGCGCACCACTGCCGCATTCTGCTTCTACCATGGAGGGGCAGCTGCTGGAGACCATGCCTTGCTCGAGATTCATGGCGACCTGCGGGCTCGGTGTGGCCGTGTGGGCGAGCTCTGAGGTGGCCGGCCACCTGCAGGCTCGGTGTTGGATCAGAAGCAAGGCGGCGACTGTGGACGAGCAGGCTCTCGTTGACGGGGCTTCCCAGGATGGCGTGGCGGTGGGATGTCAGCAGGGGCGGCCCATTGGGAGCCTACGACCCTCCGCCGGTCGATGTGGCGCACGGATTGGGATCCAGAGTGGAAGCTCGCCGGGACTCGGGCGGCGGGTCCACAAACAGAGCCTGAAGCTAATCTTGATTCAAATGCCGTCACAATAACATCCGCGCTGCATCAAGGCCACCTGAGCTCGCTCGCCATGAACTCGCATCCGGCGCTGGCGTCGGCATCACCGAGCTGTAAGTGTTACTATTCCGTTCTCTAATATCTACTGTGATCGCCATCCAACTACTTTTGCTCATCAGTTGTTCGATAAAAGGGCCGTGAGGGGGCATTATCAGAAATACTCCCTTAAGTTCTCCAGACACAATGAAGTATGTTTTTATCTGCGATTTACACAATTGCGAAACGCACCGGTTTAAGGAATTGCACTGTAATAGATGCAAAATATCTCCACAAGAATCTGGAATCTATCTATTACCACCTCAGTGGCCTGGACCAACTAGCACAGTTGGAATCTATAGGTTGGAAGAAAGGAAAGGCGAATAGAGGTGTATCATTTCTTGGTTATAAACATCTTGGGAAATTTCTCTGTAGAACACTGAAAAAATGTGGCTTGGTTCCTAACACATTGCTAACCACGGTTTTTGCTGTAGCATACTAAATTTTTTTGCCTCTTATCTGCAACATACTCACTTTCAACTCTTTTTTTTTTTAATCTCAATATATCATGGACATTACAACTAGGTGGAACTTTGAACAAACATTCATTGTTAGAATACTACAATGTATTCTATTTATGAATTTATTTTCATCTTTTGCACAGTATTCCCTATTGTTTGATGTTTAGTTTGCAGAGTGCTATGCAAGCAAAGCTATGGAAAAAATATATCAAAAATACATTAATAGAAATTCAACAATATAGTTTCTGCAACGTTTCAAGTATTAACAAGGTTTATGCAATGAAATAAAAAGAGCCAATGACCCTATAGCGTAATGGTTAGGGGGTTCTGGCGGCACTTCCCAGGTCCCGGGTTCGACTCCCCGCAAAAGCAGGGTGAAGTGAATTTACGGTTACCTGGGTTAAAAAAAATCCCCTCATCTGACTTCGCACCAAAGCACGAGTTAAGAACGGCCCACCTCACGGGGGTAAATGGTTCTCGTGTAAGGGCGAAGGAAAGGAGGTTCGGTGGTTTTCTTGCCTGCGTGAGAGGTCTTCTCTTATTAAAATACCCGAAGGGTGGTCTTACCCCTCACAAGCCAAGTTTTTATTGAAATAAAAAAAAGAAAGAAGAAGGCTGAAAACAACCTTCCTGTGCTATTGTGTAGATAGCCAAGAATTGCAATGTATTACGGCTAAAATCATGTTTTGGTATTGTACTGTGCTATAGACAAATTGTTTTTTTTTTAATAATTCGGGGGATCCCCAACTACTTCATCCATGGACTCCCTTATTAGTGATAGAGTTCAAACGTACAAGTGAATTACAAATTAGCACTCGGCATTCCGAGTTCAAACGCAAGGGAAGGTGAAGGAGTTCCAAAAACCATTATGTCAGCGACGGATACATGGGGATGAGTAGTATGAGAGAACAAGGCCGGATAGGCAAGGTAGAGTGGCCCTTTCTTATGCCAGTTGTTGAACCACAGCGAGGTCGAGCGCCCATTTCGCAAAGCCACTCTAGTGAGGGCGCGGTAGCGGTTAAGCTCCTCCTGGACTATGCATCCAAGAAAGGTGGGATCGCCAAGATCCCCTTGCAGCTGAAATAGAAACCATTGCTTCCATGGCAGGGGCTTAGAAGAGTGAAGTTGTGGATGAATTCCATGAGGAGGCAATGGTTCTGGGTCTCTAGATCCTTGATGCCCACGCCTCCTTCAATCTTCAGCAAAAGCACCTTGTCCCATGCCACCGGGCACTTGGCACCACTGCACTTTTCTCCACCGGACCAAAAGAAGGTGCAAGGGCGGCAGGTTATTGCATCATGGACTGTCTTGGGAAGGAGAAGCGAGGACATGTAGAAAACCGATAGGCTACCGAGAACGGAGTTGCTGAGTTGAATACGTGCCCCAGTAGACAGAAGTCGAGCGCTCCATGTCAGCAGGTAACGGTCAAAGCTTGCAAGCAAAGGTTGGTAGTCAGATACACGGAGCTTGGTTGGGGACATGGGTAGCCCCAAGTAAGTTTGCAGGAAGAAGGATATTGTGCACCCAAGCCTAGCTGCCATGGACGTGGCCAGAGCTGCATCCAGGGACAGGGGGAGGAAGGTTTACTTGTGGTAATTGATTCCCAGTCCGGTGGCTGCTGAGAACTCCTCAAGGATTCGCTTGAGGCACTCAACCTCACTCATGGCTCCTCTCACCAAAATTAGCGTATCATCAGTGTTAGCAACTAGAACACAATGGAGGCTGGAAATTGGATGAATTGCAGTGCCGATTGCAGCTGCCTCTTGTCCATTATATTGACAGAGAAAGGTTAAAAGGAGTAACAACCTAAAAGCAAAAGAAACTAGCAAACAAATGGCTAGCATCAGCCCTAAAACTTTACAAACCAACTTTAGAACTTTCTATCTAAAGAGCATCCAAGATTGGACCTCCACATGCATTCTACTGGATTCAAACTTCATGCACGACACACAAGCTTATCCATCAATTCTCCCCCTAAGCCTTGTGTGCCTCCTCCGACTTGATGTGAACCAAACCAATCCGAGCTCTCAGCTCCTGGAACTTTACTCGCCCGAGTGACTTGGTGAAGATGTCAGCGAGCTGGTCCACGGTCTTGATATAATTGGCCTTCACACTCCCCTCCTCCAAGCAACTTCGGATGAAATGGTACTTGATGCGTATGTGCTTGCTCCTCTCATGGAAGACGGGGTTCTTGGCCAACGCCAAGGCGGACTTGCTGTCCACCCTGAGTTCGACTGCCTCGGTCTTCTTGCCAAGCAATTCGCCCAACAGCCGAGCCAGCCAGAGTGCTTGAGTAGCGGCGGAGGTGGCGGCGATGTACTCTGCCTCACAGCTTGAGAGTGCCACCACGCGTTGCTTGATTGATTGCCAGCTCACCGGACAGTTGCCGAGGAAGAACAGCGTGCCGCTCGTGCTCTTGCTCGTGTCGATGTCGCCGGCGAGATCGCTGTCGCAGTAGCTGACGAAGTGCGCCGTGCCGGGCCGCCGCACGTAGTGCAGACCGTAGTCGATCGTGCCCGCGATGTAGCGCAGAATCCTCTTGATCGCCTGCAGGTGTTCTGCTGTCGGCCGCTCCATGAATCGGCTCACGTACCCGACGGCGAACGCAAGGTCCGGCCGGGTGTGCACCAGGTAGCGGAGACTCCCGACGAGGCGCCGGTACTGCGTCGCGTCCACTTCTTCTGCCTCGCTGTAACGGCTTAGTTTCAGTCGCTCCTCCATCGGAGTATGGGCAGGGTTGCAGCCGGCCATGCCGCCCAGCTCGACGATGTGCTTGGCGTAGTGGGATTGGCGGAGGGTGATGCCGGCATCATCTTGCCGGACCTCGATGCCGAGGTAGAAGCAGAGAAGGCCAAGATCGCTCATCTGGAACGTGGCCCTCATCTGGTCCTTGAACGCCTCCACTTCTTCTTCTTCGTTGCCGGTGATGACCAGATCGTCGACGTACACGCCCACGAGCAGAACAGAGTGGCCATGCCCGCGCCGGTACACTGCCGCTTCGTGCGCACTCTGCTGGAACCCCATCACCTTCAACGTGCCGTCCAGCTTGGCGTTCCACGCGCGCTGTGCTTGCCGCAGGCCGTAGAGCGCCTTGCGCAGCCGCAGAACCTTGCCCTCCTCGCCGGTGATGATGAAGCCGGGGGGCTGCCGCACGTATACCTCCTCCTTCAGGTCGCCGTTGAGGAACGCCGACTTGACGTCCATGTGGTGGACGCGCCACCCCTCCTGGGCGGCGAGGGCAAGAAGGATGCGGATGGATTCGATGCGGGCCACGGGCGCGAACGCGTCGTCGTAGTCGATCCCCTCCTGCTGGACGAAACCGCGCGCAACGAGCCGTGCCTTGTGCTTGATCACCTCCCCCGCCTCGTTCTTCTTGAGTTTGAACACCCATTTGAGAGTGATCGGGCGGTGGCCGGCCGGCAGGTCGACGAGTTCCCACGTGCGGTTGCGCTCGACGGAGTCCATCTCCTGTTGCATTGCCGCACGCCAAGCTGGATCGCCTTCGGCTTCCGAGAACGAGCAGGGCTCGCCGGTGTGCGTCAGGTGCAGCTCGGCGTCGGTGTTCCGTTGCGCGAACCCGGGCTGCGGCGGCTCGTCGAGGATGTCGTCGATGGTACGGTAGCGGAGCGGCGTGTCGACGTGTGCGGCGTCAACCCGATCCTCATCGTTCTCCAGTGGCGATGCTAGGACAGGAGCACGCGGACCACCGGGTGTAGGAGAGACGGACGATGTGGCGGGCGGAGAAGCAGAGTGCGTTGACGTGTGCGGCGAGCTGTGCGGGCCTGGAGACGGCGGACTTGGTGGTGCCGGAGACGACGCGAGCGTTGGCACAGAGGAGCTAGTCGGAGATGACCCCCTGCTCGCTCCCCCGGCCCTCTCGAGCTGCACGTAGTCGATGGAGAAGTCGCTCGGTGCCGCCACCGTGTCGCCGTCGGTCTCCTTGGACCAATCCCAGCCGCGCCCCTCGTCGAACACGACGTCGCGTGATGTACGCACGCGTCGGGTCGCCGGATCGAGGATGCGGTACGCCTTGGCGCCGTCCGCGTAGCCGATGAAGACTCCTGGCTTGCTCCGGTCATCAAGCTTGCCGACGTTGTTCATCTCCTTGGTGTAGGCCAGGCAGCCGAACGTGCGCAGGTGCCCGACCGCCGGCGTTCGCCCGTGCCAGGCTTCGTACGGCGTCTTCCCCTCCAGGCTCTTGGTCGGCGACCGGTTCAGTAGGTGCACCGCGGTCACCACCGCCTCGCCCCAGAACACCGCGGGCATGCCACGCTGCTTGAGCAGGGCGCGCGCGGTCGCCACGACGGTTTGGTTTCGGCGTTCCACCACGCCGTTCTGTTGCGGTGTGTACGGCGCGTAGAAGTGCCGTTGGATACCCTCATCCGTGCAGTAGGCGGCGAACTCGGCCGCGGTGAACTCGCCTCCATTGTCGGTACGCAGCACGCGGAGCTTGTGGCCGCACTCCTTCTCCGCCGCAGCCTGCACATGCTTGATGGCGTCCGCAACCGCCGCCTTCGTTGGGAGAAGGGCGACCCACATGTACCGTGTCGCGTCGTCCACCAGTAGCAGGAAGTAGCGCCGGCCGCCCGGAGTCGCCGGTGTGACGGGACCACAGAGGTCTCCATGGACGAGCTCGAGCTGGCTCAGCGCGCGGTACGTAGCTTGACGAGGAAACGGTCGCCGCTTGTGCTTCGTCAGCACGCAGGTGTCACACAGCTGCTCGACGTGGTCGATCGACGGCATCCCACGCACCATCTCCTCGCGTCCGAGCTTCTTGAGCGCCTCGAAGTGGAGATGCCCGAAACGCTCGTGCCAGCGCCACGCTTCGTCGTCGCGACGGGCGGTGAGGCAGAGGCGCGGAGCAACCTCCATGCTCAGCACGTACAGCCGGTTCCGCCTTCGGGTGACCCTGGCGAGCAGGCGGCTGCGACGGTCCCAGATCTGGAGCACGCCGCGGTGAATCACCACCTTGGCGCCGCCTTCGTCGAGCTGGCCGAGGCTGATGATGGAGTTTCGGAGCGCCGGGATGTAGTAGACGCCGTGGAGCATCTTGTGCTCGCCGGTCTTGGCCACGAACACGACGGAACCGACGCCGCAGATCTCCACCGCGGACTCGTCCCCGAACTTGACGGAGCCCCGGGTGTTGCGGTCCAGGTCGGCGAAGTACTCCAGCCGCCCAGTCATGTGGTGCGTGGCGCCGCTGTCGAGGTACCATCCCTGCAGCTTGTTGCCGTCGGAGCCGTCGCCGAGGAAAGCGTGCGCGTGCGGCTCGTCGATGTGGAGTAGAGTGGAGGATGGCGGCGCAGAGCGTGGCGGAGAAGGAGAAAAGGCCTCGACTTCACCTGCCTCTTCCATGGGCCGCAGTTGTGGGCCGGCGTGGATCAGAAACAGTGCGGGCTCCTCGTCCTCCTCTGCTTGGGCCATGTGGGCCGCGCCACCGCGCTTGGGCTGCCGACAGTCTTTGGCCCAGTGGCCACAGCGGCCGCAGTTTAGACAGCGGTCGTCACGGGTCGCCTTGCGTTCCCCAGCGCCGCCATCTTTGCCTCCTGCACCGCCGCCACCACCCCTGTCGCCGTTCCCGCCGCCGGTCTTGTTCTTGCGCGGACGCCGTCGACGGTCCTTTGGCGGGGCGGAGCTCGAGCCCTCCTTCTTTTTCTGGCGGGCGAGCCACTGCTCCTCGGTGTAGAGCAGCTTGCCGCCGATGTTGACGGCATCCCCAGTCGGCGCGTCGTCACGGTCGTCGACGGCCTTCAGCCTGCCCGTCACCTCCTCGATGGACACGGTCGAGAGATCCAAGAGGGTCTCGATCGACAGGGCGATCTGGGTGTACTTCTTGGGGACGACGCGGAGAAACTTCTCCACCGCCTTCTGCTCGTCGATGTCGCCGTCACCGTTCCGCGCCAGCTGCCGCACCAGGCCGGAGAGGCGTATCGCGAAGTCGTCGATGTCCTCCCCCGGCTTGAACGCGAGGCAGTCCCACTCCTGCCTCAGCTTCTGGACAGTGGCCTTCCTGGCGCGCTCGACACCGACCCGCGACATGGCGATGGAGTCCCAGGCCTCCCTGGCGGTCTCCTTGTCGGCGAGGGTCGACGCCATCTCCATGGGGACCGACGCGAGGAGAGCCTCGAGCGCCAGCCGGTCGGCGTCGTAGTCGAACACGTCGTCGCGCGAGACGGCGTCCCAGAGATGGCGAGCCTGCAACTTTACCTTCATCAGCGCGCTCCAATCGTTGTAGTTCGTCTTGGTGAGCATTGGCCACGGCGTGCTCCCGCCGGACTCCTTGATGATGCGCTGCACCACCGGCGGCGAGTCGCGGCGGCCGCGTCGACCACGGCGTCTCAGCGGCGAGGGCGAGGCGCGGCGGTGTCCGCGAGGCCGTGGAGGCTCGGGGTCTTCATCCTCATCACCAGGAGCGTCGTCGTCATTGATGCGCAGAGCAGCAGCGGCGGCCTCAGCGGCGGCGACCGCTGCTCTGGCTGTCTCGGCTGCGTGCTGCGCCGCCGTCTCGGCAGCAACGATGCGCGCCTCGCGCGCCGCGGCGTCAGCCTCAGCTGCAGCGGCGGCGGCGGCGGCACGCCGACGGATCGACGAGGTGGACATCCCAGGTTAGAACCAAAGCTCTGAATACCAAATGTTAGCAACTAGAACACAATGGAGGCTGGAAATTGGATGAATTGCAGTGCCGATTGCAGCTGCCTCTTGTCCATTATATTGACAGAGAAAGGTTAAAAGGAGTAACAACCTAAAAGCAAAAGAAACTAGCAAACAAATGGCTAGCATCAGCCCTAAAACTTTACAAACCAACTTTAGAACTTTCTATCTAAAGAGCATCCAAGATTGGACCTCCACATGCATTCTACTGGATTCAAACTTCATGCACGACACACAAGCTTATCCATCAATCAGCATATTGCAAAACAGGGCAGGGCAAAGATTGGTCAATTGGATGATGAAGCTCTCCGGCGTTGCTTGCTCGACGTATTAGTTGCTGCAGGACATTGGCCACAATGATGAAAAGATAAGGAGAAAGAGGATCGCCTTGTCGGAGACCATTTTTACAGTTTATCCAGCGGCCTGGAACGCCGTTTAGCAAAACTGCAGTCCTGCCCCTATGCAAAATAGAGGTGACCCATCGACACCACTTGTTGTCGAAGCCGCGAGCAGAGAGGATGGCATCGAGACTGGCCCAGTTCACTGAACCAAAGGTCTTCCTGAAGTCCAGTTTTAGCACTACTGCAGGGCATTTTCTCTTGTGGCAACAACTCAGAAGGTCTGCCACATAGATGAAGTTCTCCGAGATGCATCTTCCTTTGATAAATCCGGTTTGGTCTGGCTGGACGAGGTGTGTGATCAGAGGTTGCAGGTGGTTGGTCAGCATCTTGGTGAACATCTTAACATGGCAGTTTTGCAGGGAGATTGGTCGGAATGCGCGCCCCATCCTTTTTTGGCAGAAGAACAAGGAAGGCTTTATTCAGTCCGTCCAAATCCTGGGTGTGATCATAAAAAGCGGCAAAGAGTGAGAGCACATCATCTTCCAATTTAGGCCAAAAGGCGCGGTAGAAAGACGGACCGAGCCCGTCCGGGCCAGGACTGGATTGTGTGTTCATGGTGAAAACAGCATGAAGGATTTCTTCTCTTGTGAAAGGAGATGAGAGTGAGGCAGTAGCGACATCCAGGGTGGGATAAAGATCGTGGAGGTGGAAGGACCATGAAACATGGGCCACTGATCCAAGCAGGTTGGAGTAAAATTCCCTAAGAATAGAGGCCTTTCCATCATGCGAGGAAATTGCAACTCTGTTCTGCTCTAGTACTTTGATGGTGTTACGCCGCCTGCATCTGGAAGCATGGGCATGGAAGAACCGTGTTACGCCGCCTGCGTCTGGAAGCATGGGCATGGAAGAACCGAGTGTTTTCATCCCCCTCTATTGCGCAACGTATGTGGTAGCACTGGCGCCAATAAATTAATTTTTCTTGCAGCGCTTGCTGAAGGTTGTCCACCGCCAAGGCACGCAAGGTGTATTCTTCATCAGTGAGGCTGCAGCATTCCTCCAGCAAGTCCAGTGCATTGACAAGGATCCTTAGGTCCAGAACTCGTTTGAGCAGCTGGTTTTTTCTGGTTAGCCCATCGGCGGCTGAAGTTTCAGCAGTTCTTAAGGCAGGCCATAAATCTTTTCCCAGGGTCACGATGCTGAGGGCACTCCCAGAGTTCAGCAAGGTGCTGCCTGTAGGCATCCGAGAGAAGCCAACCATTTTCGAACCGGAAGCAGCATGATGCGGGGATGGTCGTGGAGACATGGGCAACCTGTGGAACATGGTCAGGGGTGTGTCGGGTATGACAGGAGAGCAAGGTGTTTGGGAAAGTATGGTCTCATGCCAAGTTCACAAAAACTCGATCAAGTTTCACAAGAGGGGGGCATGCTCTGTTGTTTGACCATGTGTAGGCACGATCTGTATGGGGGATCTCCAGGACAGCTAGAGCGTCTATGGCTGCATTGAACAGAGCAGGTTCGGTGTGGTTGAAAAATTCTGAATTTTTATTAGAGGGGCTACGAGTAAGGTTGAAGTCCTCCATAATTGCCCATGGGGTATTGTCATCAGCAGACGCAAGGGAATTCAGTTCATTCAGGAATTCCACTTTTTTATGGGCCAACGTGGGAGCATAAACATTAGTAATGCAGAGTTTTGGGCTTGAAACAGATACACTAACCAAGTTGTTGGAGCCAGAGAAGCACATACAAGTTGATGGAGAGTCTGGCTGCCCCCGGTCGGCCCAATAGGAGAGAAGATGTAGTGCTCGGAGGCGGGTTCATGGGCCGGCCTGGCCTAGGTGTTTATGGCCCGAAGCCTAACCAGGCTGGCCAGCCCATCATCAAAGTTCCGCACAAGTAGAGTCGCTGGGAATTCGTGTCGGTCATCAAGAATGAGGACTAGGCGCACCGATGAGTAGTCTGTGCCAGTATAGTCTGCGCCAGTGAGGCAGGAGGGATCATGCAGCAGACATTTCCTACCACCCGGAATGCTAGACGAATCCCTTTGTCGGTCCAGTGTTCCATGGGGAAGTCTGAGGCAGACATCTCGTCGTACACCCTCGTCACAGGAGAGGTGGTTGTCCGCCTCCTCATGGCGCTCGAGTAGGAGGAAGTGGCCGTTGTAGGAGATCCGGGAACGCTGCATGACTGCGGCCCGACGAAGGAGTTGGGGGAGACCACCAGCATTGCGCCCCTAGAGGACGCGGCCAAGCGGAACGGTGGGTTGCCTGCCCGCTCCTTCAAAGCTCTCCTGATGAACTGACAGGGGTCGGCGCACTCAGGCTCAATAGGCGTAGGTAAAGCAGAGGCTAAAATCCATGGACACCCGGGGAAGGTGGACCCCAGCGTGGGTGGTGGTGACGACACTCGTCGCCGTGCCCGCAGCCTAGCAACGGGCGAAGCCAATGGCTAGCAAAGGCAAGCTAGGCTGGGCCTGAACACGGGAGGGACCCGACCGGCCAGTGCTCCCGCCCAACCCTTGGAGCTCCCAAAGGTGGCGAGGGGGATACGGGGACGCAGTTGGCGGAGGCGACGCAGAATGGGGGCGTAGCAGCCGCTTGCGTCTTACGGTCGACTAAATCGGGGCCGGGCGAGCCCCTGTGGAGCCAAGCTGCAGGCGGAGGTGGAAGTAGGCCACGCGTCGAGGAGCGTGGGGGGAAGGAGTACGTGCCCCCGGATGATGGCCACGAGCAGGAAGCATGGACTGGCCGGCCATCGCACAGGTCGTGCTCTGGTGGCCAATTAAGTGACACGATTGCCAGCGAACTGGATCACGGCACTTAGCAACCAGGTGGTCGCTTGCCAGGCAGTGGAAGCAGGTCCTCTTTGTGGTGGAGATGGAGAAAGCCGTGCTACCAAGGTGCCTCTTAAATAGAGGGGACTGAGGTACAGCTAGTGTGGAGAGGAGGGCCTCTCTGTATGAGGGTTTCAAGGTGGAGGTCGGCATTCATGAGCGAGCATGTCGTTGGGCTTTGCGCTGCTGGGAGCCGTCTAATCTCCAGTGACGGGCGTGGTGGAGATCCGGAGAGTGGGGGCTGCGAGGCTTGTAGATGATGGGGGAGGAATAATGGCAATGGGTGAGGGGGATAAGGTTAGCCTAAGCAGATATTCATCCGGGGAATCAGGTGGAGTAAAGGGACTAGCCGATAGGGGGGTCAGCCACATAGTTGGGCTCGAGAAGGCTCGGATCTGAGGTCACCTCCTTTGATACCTGCAAGCCGGAGCGGATTGATGGGCCTTGCAATCCTCAATAACTTCTGTATCGTTTGAGGATCCTAGCTTCTCAGGCTCAGCCCCACTGTCAGGCTGGGGGGCAGGGAATTTCGCATGCCGCAGCCTTCGCGGCAGGCTGATTCAAATCGGGCAGCATGGGTGGGTCCAGAGGGGCAGTCACAGGAGGAGGATGGCAGGTGGGGCTCCCAGCTATGGTAGAGACCAGTTCAGTTCCAAAGCCGGCCGCTGGATCACCTCCGCGCCGGCTTGGCGACCACGCCATTGTTGCGCTTATCGAAAAGTGGAGAAGAGGAACAGGACTGTTTCCCTTAGGGTGCACCCGCTCCGAGCGACGATGAAATTAGCGACGGATTGATTACTGACAAACGCAGCAAAAAAATCCGGCAAAGGCTCAACCACCTTAAGAAGGTCTCCGGGAGCAGAGAAGTTGTAGTTGAGAGCGTTCGCCACCTGACGCATGTTCACGCGAAGCGAATACTATTCGCAACAATCCAAAAGGGGTAGGGGAAGAACAGAGCAAGGGAGGGGAACGGGGAAGCACAGCACAGTGGAATTTGGAAAGGACGAGATCTCGAAAGGACATACCTAGTCGAGTAGCAGTGGCCGCGGGGATTAACGCACTTGTGTAGCGGACGCCGCAGGTGAGGTAAGCTCCCGAACATTAGGCCCATGGCAGTTCGGCCCAGACGCCGCTGCAGAACCGCGGCGCGAGGGACCACTTGGGCCAGAGCCCTTGGAGCCTCGCACAACACGGTCCGTGTTTGTGCCGACGTACCGGCACGGGGCGCCATCTACAGTGGCAAGAGGTTGGTACTGCACGGTTCTACGCCCGGTCGTACCGGAGAGGAGACGGATCCACAGGTCGTACGAAGAGTCAGGAGTAAGGGAGGGGATCGTGGGAGAGCAGCAGGTTGCTGCCCCGGTCCAGGTGTCAAGGCTGAGAACGAAGCCTTGGTGCGGCGAAGGCGTGGCGACGTGTAGTCGCCCAAGCTCAAGAAGCCCATCGTTCTACTCCTATTGACGTTCGTCTCTCGAATGCCTATAGACAAATTTGTGATACTAATATTCTGAATTACCCAATTGGGCATGCACTTTAGAAAAGGAAATCCTCAACAAATCCAAACTATTTTTTTTTCTCTCGAAAACACATGAGAGCTGTGCTTCACTTCATTAATTATTAAGAAGAAATTGGGAATAAGAATTCCCATGCAACACACACCACATACCCAAACAAAACTTAAACTCCTGCATTTGCACCTGATAAACAAGAGAGAGAGAGAGAGAGACATACGATCTAACCACTGTTTTCCTACTACGGGCATGCTCAAATATGAGTGTATGACAAACCTTGAGCCCCCTGTCATCATTCATAATCTGCCCTCTTCTTCAGCCAACAAGGCTTCAATCAAGTTAAGAGTTGCCCCATCAAAAAACACACCTGTTGCAGTGCTTCCAAGTTGTTCAGATGGCTCAAACTAGTGATTTCGTTATCCTTCAATTTGGCTGTCCTGCAAGAGCTTGAAGAAATTTCGGCACTGGAGGTGGCTGAACTTCATGCAGACCCTCAAGAACCTGCACCACTTCACTCATTGTAGGTCGATCAAACTCAACATCTTGAATACACCAACATGCAACTTTGCAAACTCTTTCAACCTCATCAAGGTTCACTTCTCCTAGCAAGTTTGGATCCACCAGACTTGCAATGTCTCCATTGAGAAGACTGTGTGCAACCTGCACTGGAAAATAGGCTTCATAAACACTATTATGGGAAGATTGCTTACTCATGTTCCTGCTGCCTGACACAATCTCGAACAAAACCATCCCATAGCTGTAGACATCAACTTTTGATGTGATAGCCGTTCCGCTAATCCATTCGGGGGCAAGATATCCTACAGTTCCTCTCATTGTTGTAATAACATTACTAAAATCCCTTCCCAAAAACTTGGCCATTCCAAAGTCTGCAACTTTAGGAGTGAATGATCCATCTAGAAGTATGTTCTCTGGCTTGATATCGCAGTGTATAATACAGTCCCGGCAACTCGCATGCAAATAAGCTAGCCCTCTAGCAACTCCCAGAGCTATTTGATACCTTATAGTCCAATTCAATGCTGTGCCCTTATTTTGGCAGAGATGGGCATCAAGGGATCCATTTGGCATGTGTTCATACACAAGTAATCTCCTATCACCTTGACAGCAGAATCCAATCAGTTTAACTAAGTTGACATGCTGGATAACTCCAACAGAATTCACCTCCGCCCTGAATTGCTTTTCTCCTTGGCGTACTCCATCAAGCCTTTTCACTGCTATTACAATTGAGTCATTTAGCGACCCCTTAAATACTGAACCAAAACTTCCAGCCCCCAACTTCTCTGAAAAATTATCAGTGGCATTCTGTAAATCAACATACCGAAAAGCAACAATTCCCATGCCATCTTGAACATTATAATGATACCTCTTCCCCTTTCTGATCCATATTATCAGTAGAACGATCAAACACAAAGTAATAGCGGTTGCACCAACAGCAGTACCAATAATGATGATTTTTGTTCTATTGCTCTTACTATTTTGCAATTCTTTTGCAGCAAGGCGAAGGTGAAGAACACTATTACCCT
The DNA here is from genome assembly GCA_001182835.1 of Oropetium thomaeum. NCBI lineage: Eukaryota > Viridiplantae > Streptophyta > Magnoliopsida > Poales > Poaceae > Oropetium > Oropetium thomaeum. Next base: position 657,692 of record LFJQ01000009.1, on the reverse strand, counting down.
GCTGTCGTACATTGAGGAGCTTGTCATGCCAAATGGAGCAACCACCTTGATCGTAGGAATATGCAGTGCAGGAGCAGCTTCTCAGGCAAATAAGTGAGCATTGGTCTTCACTGGTAGCATTCCCAATCTTCTCGGCATCAGCAGGAAGTTGGACAGAAGACATGGTGTAGAACTTGTCGTCGATACCAGCTACACTTCTGTTGCTATTGCAAGAGAATGGAGTATTTCTTGTACATCCACCTGTTCGATCATCAAGATCCCAATCTTGAGGTGATTGGATGGAGTAGCCCTTCATGCAGGTGCAGGACGGGAAGGGGACGTCATTGCAGATTGTGAAAGGGCCACAGAACGCATAGACATCACACTGAGATTTTGGTGCCGTGAAGATGGCTTGCCAATCTCGTGATCCTTCGAACCACACGAGGACCTTCAGTTGACCAGAGACATCCATTATAGTACGTGACAGCACTGTGGGATCCTCAATTGTATAGTCAATGTACATCTCCTGATCATTGCTGGTGAAATTAAGGGAGAGCCAAGTCTGTCCCACCGTCTCTGGGATGTTGCTGAAATATCGGCCACCCCAGGTCCCGCTAGACCAATACGGTCTGGTCGAGTTAAACATGGAAATAAAGGAAGTATCACCATTGCTGACAGATAATCCGAAAGAGTATACACCTGGAGCTTGGTCAACGATGTTCTCCATGGAGACAAGACGGCGGTTCAAACCGGTGGCATTGTTCCATCCGATCTTTCCACCTTGAAGAACAGTATTTGTCAGTTGATCAAAGCTTTGCCAGAAAATATTTGATTCATTGGAGGTGCTACGTAGGACGAGGTTTCCATTGTTCAGGAGGGCAGCAACGGTGTTGTTGGTTGTCGTAATGGCTTTGCTGGACCAAACTGTGGATCTATTGACCTGGTGGTCATCTAGGATGGCAAGATTGCCATCACGGGAAAGCACGAGCTTGCAGGATGTGAGGTTGGCGACTGGATTTTCACCATTGGCCACCCATACAGGAGTGAATTTGGGAACCGTGTTGAACCAAATTCCAAGGTACCATTTGGGAGTTTTGTCTGCTGAGGAATTGCTTTCGGTTTGGAAGAAGCCGAGCGCGAACCTGCCATTGCTGGACACGAGCTTGTTGGTGCCGGCGAGCTCTTGGCCCGATGAGATGGTGTCTGTGGCACAGTGGCACGGTAGCATGTTTAGGTGCAGGGAAAGGAGAAGGCCAAGGACCATGAGAGACATAGCTGAGCGCATTGCCAATGATGAAGGAATGGGAGGCAGGAGGACCTATGGTAGGTGTTGGCTCCTTAACGTTTGGTGATGGTATTCCTTTATAGCACCGCACCCCCTTTTGGCGTTCAGTGCTGCTGCAAGTGGTTTAGAAAGGACATCTAGAAAACGTGTGCTTCAGTCAGGATTCAGACCAACGCGCAGGCATGGCTTCAAGCCTTTTCTTACTTTTGTTAGATAATGGGAAATAAATCCATCCCGGCCTTGACAACAAAAGTGGCTAGAGCAGATCCAGTCCTTTTTATAATCCCAGTTAAATGATATTGTTACAGTAGATTTTTGGAGACTTGGTTTTTACAGAACTCTTGTTGGTGATTATTTGGCATTCTTCAGGGGTAAAAGTGCATTTTAGTTCTTTACTGTAAGCGTGCTAGGCTTCTGCTCATATGAATGCAGCTAATAATGCACCTCAAAATTCTTGGGCCTTTCAGATCCAACCTAAAGGTACTTTGCCAAGTTGATACTACGAGTCTACATCAATGATTGGAAGTGCTGACGGTCAAGAGAGCCCAAGATTTGCTGGTACTGGGGATCACTCGGAAACATTGCGTGTTTTTTTTTTTTCCCTTTACGTCTGTCTTCAAAGGCCTCCTCATATTTTACATTTCATTGAAAATTTTTTTGCCTGGACATTTCATTTAAATCGAAGGATGCATCACACGGCAGCAAGAGCAAGTAGGGAGGGAGAATCATGCCCTCTGGGCTCTGGCAGCCGGAGTTGTACTAGCTCGCGTGTTCAGTCAAACAGATTATCTGAATGTGGACACGACTGGTTGCTGTCCACTTGTCCCGCCAACCAAGTCCAAACGCATGTGGATGTGGCCCCGTTTTAACGCATTCAATCTTTTTCTCACACATTGACCGACTTCCGGTTTTTTAGCCGACCTGGAATAATTATGTATAAATAAATTTATTACATGCCATTTGAACATCAAGTGGTAAAGGCCATGTCGACCACACCTTATATACTGAAAAGATCCGGTCTTCTGGATCACATAGCTGCCATTGGAACTATTTTCGCTCTTTGTCACGTTTTAGGCACACGTTCACTATTATAAAAATCATTCTTATGTTGAGAGTTTGAGAATATCTAATACTGTTCACATCATCAGGCATAGTCTGACACTGGAGTGGCAAGCGGGCAGGTCCGATGCAGTTGGCGTGTTTAGTGCAGAATTATTATCTGAAGAGGGACACAACTTGAACTAGAACTATAGTTGCTGCCCAATTGTTCTAGTCAAGTGTCCAAATTCTATACTAAATGCGCATGCGCAAGTGCCCCCGTTAGATCGAACACGTCTTCAATTTTTTGCACTCATTGACCGATTTCAAGTCTTCAGCCATCTGGAATTATGCGTTACTGGTATATTTACATTCAGCGTAGCGACCGTGACACCTACGATGACTTATTGTAAACACATGTAGAAAGTATATTGAGAAAAAAAATTATGCTTCCAAATGATACATTTATGAATCCGTAATTGTATGACCATGTCACTTTAGCATATCACCCACTAAATACATGGAAGACCTTATCTAGAAGTCATTGCCTCATTGGCTTTAGCCTCATTGCCTTCGGATCTCTTGCTGCCACCCCTAGGGGGGGTGGGGGGGTGTGGGGGTGTCTTTGTTTGGTGTCACTGCCGATTTGGAATCATGGTATGTAATGGTTGGCTTGGGTTTCGGTATGGCTTGAAACAAAACATTACCATATCTAATATCGCGAGCTCTAGTAACTAGATTTTATATGTCCTTATGAAGGTAGTGTTACATTCCATCCCAAATCCTAAACACATCAGATTTGTAAGGATAATCTTATTTAAGATATAAAATAATACCACCTCCAATTTTCTTTTATGGTCGTTAGAACCAAAGATTTAGTTCATTTTTTTGAACTTTTTTGTTCTGCACATCAATAAATAAATGTAGAGGTAGTAAGCTAGAAGAGAACCCTATATAGAAATATGCATACATATGTTCCCATATGAAGACCATATCAAACGACAAGCTTTTAAAAATGTCGTGGATACATAGTAATGATAACAAATATATATTTATAGACGTGATAACAGTTCACTTGATTGACCAATGAACCTTTGGAAAGATTGTAAAAAACGACTTTCGAACGTGGGGCCTCACATTCCGGCCGGGTTACCACAAAAGCTTTTGGGCTTGCTTATGTTGATTCATGGGCTGTCCTATCTTTGGTACGTATATATGGAGGTGAGGAACGGGCTTGCTTCTTTCACTTTTGACAAAACAGTGACCTTTTTTATATTTTGGCCCTTCTAAACCTAATATTTTACAAATATAAGAAAAGACATTTACACTCTTGCCAAGACTAACTGGAGACATTAAAAAAAACTAGTCTATAATTTGGAGTCTATATATAGTTCATAGATATTAGAGACACTGAAATCTGAAATCTGTGTCTCTAATTTCTATGAATTGCAGAGGGGGTTGTTAGGAAGTCTCCAATTTCTTTGAATTGTAGACGTGGGTTGTTGGGAAGAATCTTTGATGCATAACAGTTACGGATGCAGAATTTTAGGATGAGTCTCCAATTGAGACAATTGAAGATGCGGGTTCTTGGGATGAGTCTACAATTGAAGAAAATTGGAGACCTGTTTTGTCAATCAGGGTTTCCAATGACCAATTAATTAATAAAATATATAATAGGATCACATTTATTAGATATACAATATTTGAACATTATATACATGAATTACAGTCTTGATCCATCAAAAAGATATAACCGGTTACAAAGGACCTCTAAAGCCGCCACTAACTATGCTCAACTTCACTTAACTCTTAACATTTCCATGAGTGAACAAACTTAATCCTTAATAACTATGTTACTATCAGAAAAACATGCATGTGCTACAAGTCTCAAACCAGATAATTTTGGAACCAAGATTAGAGAACAACATTTCATAATACAAAATGCATCATTTTGACATCTGGTTGGCACTTGTTGGATCTACTAAATGTAGATGTTGTAAGAACCTGTAGTCTGGGCGGCACAACCAATATTGAAGCAATATCAACATAAGATTGTGTGCTGAGGAATACATCCACAGACCTGTGAGAGGGGGCAAAACAGAAACAGTATGTCATCCTTGGTAGTTGACATGCAGATTGCTAAACTAGAGAGAGAGAGAGAGAGAGAGAGAGAGAGAGACCTTGGTGTCAGCTCCTCACCCTGTCCGTGAGGCCCAAACCTCGGCCCTCCCTTTCCTCAACCAGCCGTCCTCCTCGACATGGACGAGCGCCCAGATCTTGTTGACCAGGAGCGTGAGGTCGAGCCGAGGTGGACCACGATTGCTTCAACAAGAGAGATTGTGATGGCTCAGGTTGACGAGGAGGCACAGAGTCAACGTGAGGTGGAAGCGTGGCTGCTCCACCGAGGGAGGGCACAGCAGCTCTGTTCGACGATGGTGAGGAAGGAGTTAGAGAAAGGTGCTAGTGCTGCTCACATGTTGAAGGTGTTCGTCACCAGCGTTGATGTTGGAATAATGCTTGTCGTCGCCGTGGTCTACGCCACAAAGATCGCCTAGCATCAGCATGGAGAAAGCCAGCAAACCATAACCCTAGGGTCCTCACTGTTGCACTGCTTCAAAGAGGCCGGTGCCATGGCATAAGGTACATGAGGAGGACGCACGGGATGAGGGTGCGACATCCCCGGCTATACAGGGGCACGTCAGCTCCGACAAAAAGCTCCAAGGTTCTATGGAGAGAGAGAGAGAGAAAGAGATCCTCTTTGCGCGTTGGCGGGAAGGAAGAACACTTTGTGGCAGAGTGGGGTGGGGTGAAGTGCAGACGCGAGCAGAATCGTGCGGTAGATGGTAAATAATTAAGCAACAGATCGAGATGTGCATTAACCAAAGTAAATTGGAGACTCGTGTCAACAAAATGTGTCTATAGTCATTAGCAAATTAGAGACATTAGGATTCTACCGGCAGCTATACATCTAAACCTAGGATTACAGACACATTTTACAGAAACATGTCAGAAAGACGACAATGCAGCATCGGAATAGATGTTTCGAAGATTCCTGCCGACTCCAGAAATTGAGGTATAGGTTTGGGTGTGGGGACTAGCAGCATTCGAAAGATAATCTTCCCAGCTTTCCGTGCATGTTAGAACGTTAAAAATGGAGCCCCTATGTTACCTGGACGTCAGTTTTAGTGGAGATTGGTCCCGAACTCTAAGTTGAATTCGAAGTCTCAATCTCCACCTTGCATGTCAAGCCCATGCTGGCCTCCTAAGGAGTCGGCGAAGGGGAGGATGTAGTTGGGCTTCCTTCGAATGCTTTCTACCTAGTTGGGTCGTCCTCCCTCTTGGGTTGGGATCTCAATGAATATTAAGACCACAACGACATGATAAATGTCCAGCACACATATCCCTCTTCGTCATTTAAGAGAGTATTCTGCAAAGCAAGAGATAAACAACTCATGGTGTAATTTTTCTTTAAAATAGAAACAATGTCGAATCAATATAAACACATATATTCACCTTTAGTTTATCACCATCGAGCGTTGATCTGGCTATATCTATGCTGATCATGTCCCCATCAGAGGTGTTCTCTAATATGCAATCTAAAATATGCTCTTCAGTTGACGCTAGCCATATGGGCAAATGAACCTTTAGCGGAGCGATCAACAAATTGGGCAGATTTCTTGTCAAGTCCAATATAGTTGTAACAACACAAGATCCGGTAGAGAGAAGGTTGGGCTGAATTGGATATATTCCAAGGGTATCGAATCCATAGGGAACGTGTGATTACCTGTGACTTTTATAGGTCCAAGGAAAAACAAGCTATTTGTTAGACAAGGGAGAAAGGGTTTCTATGTTATGGAGAAAAATTAAGTAAGGTCTACCTTCGGGCTTGGTTTCCCCTTAGTCTGCTAGGACATTCCAAGCTCTGGAGCTCTATGCCATATTCAAGCATGGATGATTACTAAGGATGGACAGGATTGTCACCACTTGTCGCCTACCTCTGCGATCTATGAAATACGAGGCAAACAAAGGTAAATTGTAACCTAGACACCACGTGCACGCTATACGAATACTACCCTAGTTTATAATTCAAAAGACCAAAGCACTCAAACTAGAGCAACGATCCCGCAAGTAAATTAAAGGAGAAGATTAATTAAGCTATGACTCAAATACCACAAATAATCACGAATAGTTACTGATCAAAAGAAGCATCCATCAAGGCACAAGTGTTGTAGAAGACAGCTGACAGGATGATGCTTCTCCGAACTAACCCTCACTCTCTACTACTCTAAGGAAAACTATAGAGGCAGGGCTTCACGTTGGAAGAATTAGAGCAATGCTTGTGTGTTGTCAAGTGGGAGCCCTTCCTCTCCTCAAAATAGGATTCAAAGGCGGTGCTAGAGGCGGCTTCTCATGGGGAAACAGCTACCACTACCTTCAGCCACCAAGAGGCGCCACGTCAAAGACTGGGCTGAATGGTTCCTATACCGAGGCGTCCAACCTCGTCGACCCCATTTTGTGGCCGTTTGGCCCATCTTCTTTGCGAGCCTTCCATGTGGATATAGTGTGGGTACATAGTCTCGTGTTAAATTGAACTAATTTCCATCTATTGTGGGCTCGTGGATCCATGTATAGCTTCCTAATTGGTTGAAAGAGGTCCACGTCACGTTGGATCCATCGACTTTAATTGATATAAGTTGGGCTTGCCTCATAGGGTCCAAGTGGACTTGTTGTCTAAGTTTGAGCCCAGTTGGTGGAAATCACGGGTCGATTGACCCGCTTCCGAGGCTGTTCAAGCTTAGCTTTGTCAGACTCCTCCCCCAAATGGGCCCCTAATGCCGGATCTAGGTGTTTGACCATTGTTGGATGAGAGGAAATATGTTGCCCACATGGTGATCTCTCATTGGGCTGTAGTTCGTATCTCCACCTATGTGCATAGCTAGCTTTCTCTAAGCTCTCTTTTGATGATTTGAAGTTGTTTTGTAATTTTCCTTATGTACTCAAGGTTGCCACCATATTAACTTTTTAGTGCATCATTGAATTGTACAATGTTTTCTATGGATATCCTTTCCTACAAATGGCATATGAGATCCTTTATTAGAATACTATGATAAGCATACCTAATACTTCAATCTGACGTGATATGAAATTAGTTGCAAAATATGAAATCTTTAGGGATGTTACAACAATGATGTTAGAAAATATATCCTAACAGAGATGGTTGCACAAAGTCTATTCTTGAGAAATAACTTGCATACCAAGATAACAAGTAGTTGATCTAGAGAATGAATAGACATACTATAGTAAAACCTTCTCCAAACTCTTAGAGCGTCGTAGTATGAGCTTCCCTTAACATTAAATCAAAAGAAAGTAGTACATCATGGAGGTGGGAGGCCTATGATATCCAATCATGCTCATTAGCATTCGTTGTTGCATCTCGACATGATTTTCGAAACAAGGACATGATATTACACATAAATGTGCTAGGGAAATCGCTCAAAGCTCCACTTAGTATCTAGTTGTTTCTATCTCCTATCACAAGGCCACACTCATTCCTGTTATGCAATATTGTCTACTTTGGGTTTGGAATTCATTGAATAAAATTTGGCGTAAGCACCATCAATGGTGGAACTAATTCTACTAACATGCATTTAGTGGAAATCCTTCTTCAAGGGTAACATCCAAAGCGTCCTCGCTTGAGTTGTTTGTTGGTCATCATAATAAGCCATGGAACCCAATTGTAAATAAATGAGTGACACAATTCCTAGTATATAAATATAAAAATTATAGGGACGTTTTCACATAATGCATTTCCCTTTTATTCTGCCACTCCACCATCCTCCACCTAATTTCTAACCTCTCAAAATGACTCTTGCTTGTATAATGATTTCTGATCCTCCTTCACCTCCCCTTCTTATTTACTAGATCCACCATCTCTTTCTTTGCATCTTTATTATCGCAGCTTGCGATAAGAAATACCTTAGATATGATGAGGACATCACATACATGGATATACACAATCCTTCTCCTACTGTTACACATGAAGGTCCAATCACTAAATCTCGCGCCTGACAACTTAATCTAGAGGTGAGCTCGTTCCTTAGCACTCCATTACGCATTCTCGAGGATAGATTACTACCTAATGATTTTATTCTGATTAGGAATCATGGAGAGGACAGAGAAACGACAAGAGACCAGCTTGGAGTCGACCACGGACGTCCAAGCCAAGTCGAAGGCTCAGCCCACGTCGACTTTGAATCCAATTCGCAGTCCAGGAGCAGTCTGCATTAAAACGGATGCTCCGGTCGCATACGGACTCCGTTTTAGATGATCTACCACTTCATGCACTACAGGTAACCCAGCACTTGGCAAAGGCCATATTACACTCGGCAAACACTTTCCTGGGTGTGGAACACTCGCCAAACTTAGTGCTGGCAAAGAGGTCTTTGCAAAGACTTTGCCGAGTGTAATTAACGGCACACGGCAAAGAAAAGTTGTCATTAACGGTGCAACATCCGTTAACGGTTCTTTGCCGAGTGCCTCTCTTTGGAAAGAATGTTTAATTTTTTTTAAAAGAATAAATTTTTGCCGAGTGCTATTGTAAATGCACTCGGCAAAGAATTTTGATTTTTTTTTAAAAAAAATGCAGGACTGACTTACTGTTTGAGACCAATTTCTAAACAGCAGGTTACTAGTTAAGATAAATCATAGGAAACAAAAGAAATTACTGCTCTTAAGCTAGTTTTAATGCAAAAAATTCTGAGCAATATTCATACACGGATTCTTGTACTTGACATGAAGTGAAGAAAAGAGGAGTGTACAACAAAAGTTGAAACAAAAATAAAAAGCTAAATGACAATCCTACATTCAGAACATAGATACATACGTTTGTTTTCTATTTTCTGGAACATAGATACACAGCCATGGACACATCATTAGTTCACAGAATCAGCACACATTTTGAGCACTTATTACCTTGCAACAAGTTAAAGGCATTACTACACCAGCATAAAGAGATATAATTTTGGTAGGTAAATTTTCAAGTTGAACAAATAGATTGTTTTTGTGTCACAGCATAATGAAACAGCAAACCTGTTTCTTCTTTTAAGAAAAATAGAAACACGAGAAGTGGATCCTTATCCAAACTCAATCAGATTGAAATCCCTTTGCTTGGAATTCCTTCCATTCATTCATTGAATTGGCATACTGCAAACTATCGGAGACATATATAGGTGGGAGAAATGTGACACTAATGGAAACAAGACATATTTAAATCAAGTGGAAATTGTGGGGAGTATACTTACAGTTAACATGAAGATTAGCTCCATATGAAAAACTAATAGTTAGTACTGCTAGCCTTTTGTCAACTAAAAGCCCTGCAGAATACAAAGTTAGAAACTGTTAAGTATAATGCCCTATAAGACCCTATTGGGCTAATCTTTCAAGTATCCGGAGTCATTTGGGAGAGCCAAACAACACTTTACAAGAATACCTGTAACTGAATTAGAGATGAGTTTTTAATAAAGGAATAGAGACTGAGACAAAATAATATATTCAGACTGAGGCAAACCATAAGGCAGATCACCTCTTCAGCAGTTCCTCCTCCAGTTTCAAATGATTGATGAAAAATGTCGAGTAAGCATGAGGTGAATGCATAGTAACTTACCACACCAAGAAAATGTGCAATAAGAACGTCCCAATCATTTTTACGCAAAGATGGAAGCAAGTGTTCAATTACACCATTATCAACCTGATACAATCATGACTTCTAAGTCCATCAGGATTAGGAAGAAGTGATAAGTCAATAAAAAGAAGGAAAACCTAGAAGACTAGTGATAGTACTGTTATTCAAAATATTATATATAAAGGAAAACTCAAAACAAATACTAAGTGACTAAGTTTTTGTTCGTGTGCACTAAATAGAGCAATTGAACCTTTTTTTTAGTGCACTTAGCTGTCATACATGTCGCTCCCATTAAAAAAAAACAATTCGACCTCTAATGTTTCAATATCAAAAACCAATACAGCTGATATTTAGACATAGCAGCATTAATGGCATTTTCATCTGAAATTTTTTTCATTTTTAACAGTCGTGAACATTTGCCTTTCTTCAGGTTCCTACAAATTGAATATAAACCAATACTACTACTAAAAAAGCAAGACCCTTTCCTCCACCCTCCATTCAGCTCAGTGATAAATTTCACCCACCCCGCAGCAAATTTGAATAATCTTATTACATCTAATCAAATCTACGCATGCACATGAAGTAAGGAAACACATGAAATTAAAAAGAAGGCATACCGTGGAGATTTGTTCGTGTCGTGCTGCTGCTGCCATAGGAAGCAGTGGATGTTCTTGCAGTGTGGGTGAAGGGAGAGATGGATGCAGCAGGGTCCTGCCCACCAGGACGAACAAGGGGAGGATAGATCTCAGCGCACACACACACACACACACACACACACACACACAGAGAGAGAGAGAGAGAGAGAGAGAGAGTCGACGGAGGGAGCTCACCAGCAGATACCTCAGTTCTTGGTGCTTACAGAAGGAGAGGGAGGGAGAGGGAGCCGTGAGCCACGCGCGGGGCAGCGCCGCCGCGGCGAACGAGAGGCTGAGCCCGCGGGGAGGGAGGTCGGCGCCGCGGCGGGGGCTGCTACCGGCGAGCGGCAGCGCGGCGCATGGCCGGACGAAACCGATGTCCGCGCGGCGGAGGAGGCGCGGGGGCAGAGGGCGGAGGCAGCGCGGGCGCGGCGACGCAGCTGCGGCTCGGGGGTGAGACGACAACGCGGCGCGGGCGTGGGTGTGTGATGTGTTCGTGTGAGTGTGTCTGAGTGAGTGAGCGTGCGCGGCAACTAATACTTGAGGTCTTTTGCCGTGTAAAAAGAAAATAATTTTGTTCTTTGTCGATCGTCCTCCACGTGTCATTCGAGAAAAATATTAGATTTTCTAAAATTTTATTAAAAAATTACTAAATAAATTAAAAAAATTATCAACATTTCACATGACATAATCTGTGTTGTTAACTACCTATAAAAAGTTATGAAGTTAAAGTCTAACTTGACAATCAGTTGGATTCTAAATCTTATAGGATGCTTCTAAACACTATGGATTTTCTTTGGACATGTGTCGTTTTCAATGTACGTACCGTGAGAATTTGTGAATAAAATAATGTTCTCAATTTTTTATCACAGCCTTCACGTATGATATCGCGACATCTTAACAAATTTCATAATTTTGTGACTTCATTTGCTTTATATATAAATTAAAAATCATTCATCCACAAGTTCGTGGTCATGTTTCGTGAACATGATTTTAGCATTTTTCTTTAGTTGTTAATATTTTAACATTATTCTAATATTAGTAATAAGAATATTATTTTTCATTCTTTTTTTTCATGATAAGAATCACTTGCAGTTCAATTGACTTATCCCTAAATATTCAATTAAAAGATAGAAATTTATTAAATATAGCATATGTACTTGATATTTTTCCAAATTTGAACATGGAGTACAAAGTATTGCATGTATACAACAAAAAAAGTTTGGAGCCCGAAAGGCAAAAGATTAGAATTTCTTTGCCGACGGCTATTTTTTAAACACTCGGCAAAGGCTGTTTTTGCCAATGGGCATACTCCAACACTCGGCAAAGGTCGGACGGTTGTGTTTGGTCTTTAACGACGTTGGTTCTTTGTCGAGTGCCATATGTTTGCCGGCGGCCGATTGTTGGATACTTGGCAAAGACGGTTTTTGCCGAGTGTATTCCTGACGGCACTCGGCAAATGTGTTTTTTGCCGAGTGTTTATAAAAATACACTCGACAAAAATTCTCTTTGTCGAGTGCCCAGCAAAATGAACTTGGCAAAGATTTTGACACTCGGAAAGATCGGGTTTCCGGTAGTGATGGAAAGAGGACAAAATTATCTGTCCAATTGGACTAGTCCCACGTTCGAATTCCTCTAGAGTCCATGGGAATCATCAAATCATTGGACAATCCAGAATCTGTAAGGGTGCGGCGACACCGACTTTAGGCCGGTTAGCCTTGTACTGATTATAGTCCATTTGGGTTGTGTCCAGGTGACTTGCACGTCTCAAATTCCTTTATATCCAGCTGCCACCCCACCATTAGAGTTTAGGTTTTGCTTAGATTATTCCTGTTGAAAATAGCGTTGCTGTTTCATCAGTCTATAAGACCCCAGCTTTGTGAGTACACACTACAAAAAATCTGTTGATCCATGACGAATCGGAGATGACGATCTAATAAAGCGTCATAATTGTACAACATCTATGACGGTTATCCAAATTTCGTCACGGATTGAAATCGGGCCACCTTACCCACTTAGGTTAGTGACGAAAACATGGTGCCCGTCACCATTTGAGAAAAACAAATCGTCACAGATTAGTGAAAGTTATGACGCAAATATAGTAATCATACTCTTTTGAGAAATGAAATCGTCACAGCTTAACTTCCCACGCACATCATGGATCTTATAGTTAGTGGGTCCCACATGTAAGGCAAGGGGGCCAATATTGTGACACAATGATGCTGATGTTGCATGCTGACGTGGCCGGTTGCTTAACATGTCAGCAGTTGACCAGCTGGACGTGGGCCCTACAGGTAGCGGGTCCCACAGTTTGGTCTACTAATGCTGACAGTTTTGTGGGCCCCACTTGTAATGTAGGGGGCCCCTACAATCCAGCCCACGGGATTTGTAAGAAAAGAAAAAATTAAAAAACCTGTTTCGAGCCCGATGGTGGTCGAACTGGGAACCACCTGCCTGGGAGTTCAATGTCCAACCATTGCACTAGCGTTGCTGGTTGTTTGTAGATGGAATATATTCTTTTTATAATCGTATGTAACTCCATCCGCATTAAACTAAAATGAGATTCAGATCGGGGGACTTCTCAGGTCAAACAAATCCGCCGCTCCAGTCCATTCCCCTCGTCCACGAACTAGAAATCTGGAGGCGGCGAGGGCAGGCGCACAGGGCGTAGGCAACCAGCGGCAGTGTCTTGCGGTTGGCTAGCCGGCGTGGTGGCAACCGCAGCCACGCAGGGAGCAGGTGTGCAGCGACTCTGTTCTACAGCCATTCGGGCAGGCGATTGGCGACTTGGGGTGCCGTCTAGCACAGACCCAAAGTGCACAGGCGAGCGCGGCGGGTGTTCGGTTGTGTTTCAAGCGACGTTTGGCGAGCCGGTGTGGCGACGAGCGGCGCAAGTGGCCTGCCATCTCCCCGCTCTTGTTGGAGACACGGCCACTCACACTCACTCCCTATTCGTTCTTCCCCAATCCCCACCTCACAGCTGACCGGCAGCCATGGTAAATCCTTGCATTTGTTCATGAATTTCTTTGGATGCACGATTTAGAGTATGCAGTTTTTTTTTTGTGTGTGACACTGCCTGATATTCTTGTGAACAGAACATTCATTGAGTTCTTTTTTCAAATTAATAAATTTGTAACTAGTAGAACTTATATACGCATACAGAGAATTTCTCATGTCAACTGTTTGCTTATTTATATTTGTGACTAGTAGGCACCGGCAGTTTTTGAGGAAAAAAAATTGTAACTAGTAGAACTAGCACATTTTATTTATTTATATTTGTCTAATGTGTATACAGATGGATAGAAGATGGGTGCATGGTACACTTTTTACTGATGAGTACATGAAAGGCGTTGAAGATTTTATGCAGTTTGTAAAAGGAAAATTCAGTGAAGATGAAGAAATATTATGCCCGTGTAGCAGATGCCTTAATCAGATTTTTCGGAATCAGTCCATTGTGGAGAGGCACATATTGTTGCATGGAATGGAAACTACTTATACGAAATGGATACATCATGGAGAGGACTTGGACATAACTGTTCTTGAAAATCCTGTTGATGTGCATGGGAACGGCAGTGTTGATGATTCTATAGAAGGGACAGGTGTGGCTGAGGATGTCAGCACTTATGCTGATCGGTTTGAAGAGCTTATAGAAGACCTACACACCGCAGCGGAAGAAGGTCAAGAAAATGATGAAAATGGAGATGCAAACACTAGCATGGATCAGTCCTTTTTTGCAAATGTGATGAAAGAGGCCAAGCGTCAACTTTATCCTGGTTGTATTAATTTTTCAAAGTTCTCCTTTGTGGTAAAGCTACTCCATCTGAAGTCATTCCATAAGATCAGCAATTCTGCGTTTTCTTCAATATTGAAGCTACTGGTAGAAGCATTCCCAAAGTTGGATCCACTTCCAAAATCATATAGTGATGCCAAGAAACTTCTAAAGCGTTTAGGTCTTGGATATGATTCGATACATGTATGCTTGAACAATTGTGTACTATTTAGAAAGCAATATGCTAAGCATGACAATTGTCCGAGGTGTGGTACATCAAGATGGAAAGACCCTGATAGGAAGAGGGTTCCACAGAAAGTCTTGCGACATTTTCCATTGGCACCTAGGCTACAAAGAATGTTTGTTTCAAAAGAAGTGGCAGAAGAAGCGCAATGGCACAAATTGAAGCGAGAGCCCAAGGAAAAGGAAATGAGTCATCCGGCTGATGGTGAGGCGTGGCAAGCTTTCGATAGGGAATATCCAGATTTTGCAGAAGATGCAAGAAACATTAGACTCGGGCTTGCTACTGATGGGTTCAACCCTTTTGGAAACATGAACACCAAATACAGCATGTGGCCAGTTTTTGTTGTGCCATACAACCTTCCGCCATGGGCGTGTATGCAAGAGTCCAACTTCATGATGGCTTTGTTAATTCCAGGTCCATCTGCACCTGGGAAGGACTTTGATGTATTTCTCGAGCCTCTTGTAGAAGATTTACTTGAGCTTTGGAAGGGAGTGCGGACGTATGACGCTCTTAGTGGTCAAATGTTTAATCTACGTGCTGCGGTGTTATGGTGCATTCATGATTACCCAGCTTTAAGCACTCTTTCTGGACGTACCACAAGAGGCTATTTTGCATGTATTCATTGTGATAAGAATCCTTTGTCATATGCCCTAAGGAACAAAATTGGGTATATTGGGCACTATCGTTTCCTTCCAAAGGGACATCGTCTACGAAGGAATAATGAATACATTGGCCTTCATGAAAGCAACGATCCTCCTGAAAAGTTTTGCAAAGAAGAGCTGCTCTCGGAATTGGAAAAAGTTAGGGATGTCAGACCTGGGAAGCAACAAGGAGCCATGAAAAGGAAGCGTTCAGAGTTGGACAGTGATGATAAGAAAATTTGGAAGCGGAGGGTTAGTTTGTGGAACCTGGAATATTGGGAAAATCTGCAGCTGAGACACAATCTTGATATCATGCACATTGAGAAAAACATATGTGAGAACCTAATTGGGACAATTCTCAACATATCTGGCAAGACAAAGGACACAGCTAAATCTCGACTTGATCTAAAAGATTTGGGAATTAAAAGTGAGCTGCAACTTAGAGAGGAAGGAAGTTCATGTCGAATGCCTCATGCTCGTTATACTTTATCAAAACAGCAAAAGGTTGCTTTCATTGACTTTTTACGAGATGTCAAGTTTCCGGATGGATATGCTTCTAACATCTCAAGATGTTTAAGTACTGATGGAACCAAGTTGCAAGGCCTCAAAACACATGACTGTCACATTATTTTGCAGAGACTTTTAGCAGCTGGCGTGAGAGGATTATTGGATCAGGACATTTATGAGGCCATAGCTGACTTAGGGAAGTTTTTTAGGGAACTATGCAGCAAAACAGTTAACAAGGATGTGTTGGCTGAACTGAAGAAAGAAATCCCTATAATTTTGGTGAAGCTTGAGGGAATTTTCCCACCGGCTTTTTTTGATGTGATGGTGCACCTTGCTATACATTTACCTGAGGAGGCATTGCTTCGAGGTCCTTTACAATATGGGTGGATGTACCCTATTGAAAGGAGGTTGTGTACTTTGAAGCGCTATGTGAGGAATAGAGCACGACCGGAAGGTTCGATTGCTGAAGCATATATTGCTGATGAATGTCTCACATTTTGCTCTAAGTACATGGATGATGTTGAAACAAGGTTCAACCGGCAACCAAGAAACCATGGATTTTCAAATGAAGAAGCCTATGATGTTGATGTTTTTGGGCATGGTGTTAAATTTACTTCCTCTTGTGAACTTCTATATGATGAAAATATCTTTGATCAAATGGTATGGTATGTGTTGAACAATTGCAGCCAGGTTGAGAAATATGTAAAGTATGTTATCACTTCTATACTTGTTTGTCCTACTTATTGCTTTTCCATTGCATGTGTTCGTAGTGTTGAAAATATTATTTTCTCTGCAGAACGTTCAAAGATGAATTAGAGGGAGCACAAGTGCCTATAACTGGAAAAGTTCTTCGGCAACAATTTCAGAACTGATTTAGGAACTATGTGAGTTTCCATTGACATGTTACCATTTCTATTTCTATTTACCATTTTATTACATATATAATCTGATATATACGTGTGGTGTGGCAGGTGATGAAGTTGCGGACAAGAAATGAGGAAGAGGTGGATGATGATCTCTTTTACTTAGCATGTGGTCCTGATTTCAGAGTCAAAAAATATTCATCATGCATAGTGAATGGGGTTCGTTTTAACACTGTGGACCGTGATAAGAATAGGAGGACACAAAATAGTGGGATCATGTCACAAGGTATACATAAAAATAGGGTCATTGATTTTTACGGAACCTTGCAAGAAATCATTCAGTTAGAATATAATGGTGATGGCAAGTCAGTAGTTTTGTTTAAATGTGATTGGTTCAAATTGGATGGGAAGAGGACTGAACTGAAAAATGATGGATATTTCAAAAGCATTAATGTTGGAAGTCTGTGGTATAAGAATGATTGTTTCATTTTGGCAACTCAAGCTAGAAAGGTCTTCTATTTGCCAGATACAAAGTTTGGTAAAAATTGGCAAATTGTCCAAACATTTGATCATAGGCATCTGTACAATGTTAGTGAATCTGATGGTGTTTTGTCTAATGTTCCTGCATATCAAGATGAGAGTTGTGAGTTGCAGGGTAAGAGAAAGGTAGTTTCCGATGTAACATATCAGCAGCCTTTAAATAGAGAAGATGAACAAGCTACTGTTATTGAAGTTGCTCAAGTTGCCTCTCTGATGAAAGAAAATGATAGAGGCGTGTTTGAAAGCGACAGCGAAGATGAAGGAGATGATACGCTTATGGCATACTGCAGCGATAATGAAGATGACATGGAGGTTGATAGTGATGATGAGTAGCTCCCTGAATTATGTGTTTAGTTTGTTCTAATGTATTGTGCAATGTACTCATGACGTTGACTAATCGAGTCGGAGTAGTATATATTTTTCGCCACAGTCAATATTTTTCTTGCGCCACAGTCAATATTTTTCTTTTTAATTCATGTTTCAAAATTAAAACTTGTTTAGATTTCGTATAACATGTCCAAATGTGTTGACTTTTTTGTACAGTCTTAGAAAAATCCTCTCTTTGACTCTCACAAACTTTAATCATACGGATGCAGCTCCGTTATGTGCTGATAAATCTTACTCCCTTCTTCCCATTATCTTATTAGTATTATAAAAAACAAAAATTCTCATAATCTTTCTTGTATAAGCATTGTACAAGTTATTCCTAGATTAATTCCTCGTATTCCAAAAGAAAATGCATCTTCATGCACGCAAAATTATGGAGCCCAAATTAATTATCAAGGAGAATTATGGTAGTATTTTGTTTCCTTGTTTATTGTGCCATAGAAGGAGATTAGGGGAAGGAGGGCCTTTTATGAGCACTATTCTCCATTTAGTTCATTTTTTTATTCTTCAAGAAAAAAAACTTTTTTAAACTGAAATTTCATGTATGTGTACAAGTTACTAACCTGTGCACATAAAAATTAGTATATGTTTTTTACACACCTTTCAATTGTGTAATCTCAAATTGCTCATCATTTGACTAGAAAGCCTATAGCATAATATGGTGTTTGCTCAAATTTGAGTACACATTAATGCAGATAAAATTTTAAAAAATATTAAAAAATGGTACAGGTTGTTTGTACCTTGAAACAGTTCCACAATGAAATTCATACAAAAAATCAATATATTTTGTAAAATATAAAAAAGATAAACAATCATTTTTACTATTTTATTTTTTTCTCTCAAAGTGTAATGATTTTGCAACTCAAATTTCGTGTAGACTTAAATCAAATGCCCCTAACACTTCAGTAATTTTTATAGGATTTTAAAAGTATTTTGGTCCATGTATCACAATTTATATCGTTCAATTTGATCAATTTGAGCCGTTTTCTTTTATTTGTAAGGTACTTTGTGCAATCCGTCTTCTCCAAATGGGCCACTGGCAGGTGGGCCACCCATCTCGGTGCGGTGCTCCTAGCGCCAGAAATTTTCGTTCACGCGCCAACTTTTTGGCTGGGTTGCGCCAGACCAATTTCAAATATTACTATACTACCCATCAATGTTTCCCAAAACTAGGACCCAACTATTGCTCCTGTGCTTCATTAGTTAGAGACAAAAGGGTACTTGGGTCATTCAATTCCCAAAAATTTCAGTCCCGCGCCCATCGAATTTCATTCCTCAGACCGGCGCTAGGATAAAATATTTTAGACCAGCATCCACCCACGCCCCGCCGCCCATTCTTCTTCTCCACGCTCCTCCTCAGCATCCTCTCCCTCAGTCTCCTCTCAAATCCACCCACAACAACCTGCGCGAGCATGGGTTCGTACCCTGCTTGGACTGTGGGGCATGGGGTTCTTATCCTGCTTCAGCTGCTAGCCTCACAGCAGTGCCAGATCTAGCACCGGCTCGTGGCCCGAGGAAGTGCGTCGGCAGCTTCCCAGCCACCATTGCGACGCACATGCCCCGGTACCATATTAATTTGTAGATGAAGCAGCAGGTCTTGGTCCCGTCTTGCCTCAAAAAAAAAAATGGTCTTGGTCCCGTCAATATTAATTGATAAGTGCACTGAGTTTTGTTGCTGGCCGATTGGTGCTTGTACATCCTGCATGCTTTGTTTTTTTCTGCTTTATTTATTGCAATAAGAATGTTAACCATCGCATACCATTTGTTTTGTCATTTTGGCTTTATGTATTTTCAGGTTCAGTGCTCTAGGATGGCAAGGAAAGGTGGACGGAAGGGACCAGAAGGTTTTGTTCTTAACCACCTGTTCTAGTTAGTTTCACTTTTGCAAATTAATCTTTGTTCTAGTTCTTGATAGGGCCGTACCACAGATTTTGAGGACCTGGTTCCAATCCAAATTAGGGCCTTATCTATTTTAGAATTGTATTATCGATACTGTTAATCTCTCGACTACTGTAAGCAATATGCTTCAGCATGTAGAAAGTTTGCTTCTAGAATGAATGGAATACATGGACCAAGAAAAAAAAATAGAGTAATTGAAGCTGGAAAACATACACATTGTTCTTTAATTGTATTAGAGATGTTCAACACAAAAAAAACTCATAGTGCAAAATACATTTGCTGCTCTGAACCTAAAGAACACATGCATGTATATTCTCATTTCAAAAATTTTATGAATATGGAGAAAAATGAAGATTATTTAAAAACAGTTAAATGCACAGTTATTTAAAAACAATTAGTGGATGCTTGCAGTAAATCAGGGGCCCTAATTTTTGGGGGCTCTGTTCCATTGCACATGTGGACTAATACTTCATGGACTAATAAATTTACTTGTGTAATTTAATTCTTGTGCATCATATGTTGCTGTTATTACATTTTATGGACATCTCTAACTAAATTCAAATCTGTTACTTACAGATGAGTACTGTTAACAAATGATTAATTTGTTGTTAATGTTTTTCCTTGTGTTAGAACCACCACTAACTCCATATGAAGCACACCGGCTGAGGCAGTGTATGCAGAACAATGCAAGACTGCAGCAACTTGGACTCGGTGAATTGCCCTGCTTCAAGAGTGCTTCCATTCCTTCAAAAAAGAATAAGTCTCAGCACAATAACTGTGGAGACTCTGAATCTGAGTATGAGCTTGAACAAGATAGTACAGATGAAGATGATTTTGTTGATGATAATCAATCTAAGGTGTTGAAATCCTCTAGTTCCTTGTTACCTAATCCAATATAATTATTTCTATTTTTCTTGATTGATAAGTGTTTCCATTTGTTCATTGCAGAAAACTAACAACACTTCCAAGAAAGCTGGTAACAAAAGAAGTGTTGCCTTGACTATATCTGGAAGCATGCCTCGTGTTAAGAGAATTCATGCATTGCAGTCAACAACAAGAGCTACAAGGTCAAAAAAGCTCCTTACATTGCAAGATGTCAATCAAAGCAATAGGATGTCAGACCCAACATGCGTGACACCAAGTGTCATTCCTACTGCTCCAACACCATCTGCCACCTTGGAGCAGCATAGACAATCAATTGTCCAAGGCTAGTTCTAATACAAATTTTGTGTTAATCTTTTTATTACCTTTAATTGCATCATGTAATAGGTCTGATGACCTACCTGTATTTCAGATGATGGCGTTCACCAGCAAGATCAACCCAACCAAATGGCAACTGAAGAATGCAGCCATACTACATTGCTAGACAACCAGATGAGTAATGTCGGTGGCGTTGCACATACTGACCATCAAGTTTCGACTGCCAATGATTGTGAAGGTATTTACAAACAAAACTTCAATCTTCTAGTCATGTTCTTTTATTTCAACCATTTCAGTCATCTAATTGTTCTTAATTACATTTATAACTAGAACAAGAGGTCCGATGCATAAGGGGAATTAATATGGGAAAAGGTCTCCACAAGATGTCCCGAGCTCGGCGTGGCAAGCTACCTGTGGTGATTCCAGAAGGAAGGATAAGGCCAGTGGTGCCTCTTGTTGCTGCAAAATTTGCAACTGAATGCAACATTGCAGTCAGGAACCACGTGCCTGTGTTTAAGCACTGGAAGGACTATAAGAAGCAACCTGGGATCATCAAGCACTTTATAGGCAAACTTGATGTAAGTACATACTCTTCAAGCACCCCTATGTAGTGGTCATCATGGTGCTGATGATATTTGTGTTCTTATGAATCTTTGTTCACCTGTGTAGGCAAAGTTTGAAATGAACAAAAGTGATGCTACTGTTGAAAAGGCTTGTGCACAGATGATGAAATCTGCAATTCGCCAACAACGATACAGGCTAAAGAAAAAATATTTTAATCCTTATCCACTTCATTTGGTTCCAAAAACATCTCCTGTCAAATGCATGACCAATGAGGAGTGGAATGACCTTGTTGAATATTGGAAGAACCCTAGAAAGATCGTATGTTCCGTAAAACAAAACTATTTTCTTACTTGCTGGCTGAAAACATGACTTGTATTTTGTTTTTCATGTAGGCAATATGTGAAGCAAACAAAGCCAACCGTGCTCAAGTGAAGTTTCATCAAACTACTGGTTCGCGCAGCTACATGGTGCACTTAGAAAATTTAGTAAGTACATTACTGTAATGAACTATATTACTAGATATTACTAGTAATGCACTCCTCTGTTGTCATAATGACATTGGTAATATATGTACAAACAGTACATAGCGCAGGAATAGGTCAAACATACAAAATTATAGCTACATATTAGCATGTATACTAGATATTAGCATTGTTATTATTATTTCAATTCATATTTCAGAAAACATGGTAATCTTATTTCACAAATGTTAATTATTGTTTCTAGATGGATAATCTTAAATGTTGGTATGATCAGTTTACTTAGCATGATTACTACTACTTGCTGCTAGACTTAACTATCCATTGTCATTAGGTTTTACTCAGGTTTTTCCTGCTATTGACTGGACATCAAGTATATATGACCTCTATATACGTTTCTTGCTTTTAGGGAGAAGACAAGTACAAAGATAAAGATCCCAATGCCTTCGATTTGTTCAAAGAGTTCCATTACAGCAACAAAAAGAAAGGCTACACTCCTTTAGTGGAGTCTACCATTGTTAGTATTTTGCAACACAAAATACTGTGATTGTAGAGCATAATTCTTTTCAGCTGTAACTTATAGTCTGCTTCTTGCTTGTTTGTAGACTGAAATGGAGAACAAGATCTCTGAACATACAGAGGATGAACAAGCAAAGTGTGTGACAGAAGTTGTGGCTGATGTCCTTGCTGAGCACACTAAGAAGAGTAAATTTCTTCAGAATGTGGGCATCAAGAATGTGCAGCCTAAATCTCAGAACCTTGAAGCGCAATTGGAGGCTGCAAAGAGGGCGAATGCTGATCTCGAAGAACTTGTCAATACTCAACGAGAACAAATTGACATTCTTTCGGTGCAAGTCCAGGAAGTTGAACAAGCAAGAGTAAAGGACAAAGAAGAAATGGAGAAGAAGCTGGCTGAGACAAATGCAAAGCTTGAGCTTCTGCTTAGTCATGTTTGATCGATGGGTAAGGTTTGCTTTTGTTCAGCTGGATCTTTTGTTGGCTCTATGCTGATGTGGAAGCCATTATTTTGTGCTCGTTGGATCTTTTGGGGGCTGCAAAACTTGTGCAGTTTGATGGTGTAATGTTTAACTGATGAAAATGTTGAATCGGTGGAATGTAGTTTGTTTAGTGCTCATGGCACACCTATGGAATTGGTGCACTGTGGAATGTAGTCTGTTTAGTTCTCATGGCAAACCTCTGGAATTGGTGCACTGTGATGTTATGAATGATTGTGATTATGTTTGTTTGATCAAATGAATGGCTGAATTATGTCATTTTTAAATCTGGCAGCTTAATTCTTTGCCCAAAAAAAAAACAATTTGTGGGCTGTATTCAATGTGGGTTATATTTACATTCCAAATGGGCCGCTGTAGAATCAGCCCAAATTTTGTTTCCATGCTGCCTTCCATGTCATATGCTGACTAGGCGTCCACATCATGCGCTGACTAGGCATCCACATCATGCGCTGACTAGGCATCCACGTCATCAAAATTGTGACAGTTTCAATTCGTCACTAAACTTTGGGCCCCCGTTGGACTTGGGCTCATTTGTGACGGCTCTAAAACGTCATGGATAGATACAATCGGTGACGAAAATTGCAAACCGTCACCCACTTCAATCTATGACGCGAGATACATGACGTTTCAATTTTTCGTCACAGATAGACGTTTATGACGGATTTTTTACATTCAATGACGCTTTTGGTTCGTCATGTATCAAATGATTTCTTGTAGTGAGTTTAATCTTCATATGCAGTTTGGTTGCTTTCTACTTCGTTCTTGCTTGTGTTCCCTGATTCGCAAGCAAGACTAGCCTTCTCGGCGAGGTCATCCATGTTCACGCGGGTGATAATCAGAGAAGACGTGGTATTGTGATTGCGGGGTTCGGAACGTGCCATTCGAAAGTCGGATTGATTTGTGTCGCGACTCCGCCCAAATTGTTGATTATCAGAACTTGTAGGAAGATCGGGACCCCGTTCCCATCAAGATCCATCCTCGAGGCATCTCCCGTCTGTCAAAGATTTCTTTGGAGTCAGCTACCAGATTAGATCTATTTCCTAGGCGAATTTTACATCTACCATAACAAAAAAGGTACAATATACTATACCTTATCCTAATCTATCTCTTGGCAACACCTTTTAGAATTTATTATTGGTATGTAGATGATAATGCATCACATCTTAGATCTTGATTCAAACTAGCAAGTTCTAGATCTGCTCCCATAATAATGAATTGAAGATGTGTCTCTTCACCAAGAAGTAATGAGTTGGACTAGGATGGGCTTAGTGATGGGCGAGGTGACGGGGATGAATCTGGTGAAGGCGGCTTCTGTGCCTGGATGTAGGACAAGCAAGGGGAAGGGAGAGGATATAGGATGGGATTATTTTATTAGTGGTCACATGCATGCTTCTCGAGCTTGTTGATAATGATAGATTATTCTAACATAATTTGCTAGTGTTTGGATTATAAGATGGCTCCCCTTCTTATTTTGAACAAATAAGGTTGACCAAAAAAAGATGGGAGGGGTCCTATTTAAATTTCCGGCAGTGCCTAGGGTGGGTTTTGTTGGTTGAGAAAGGAGAAAGGCCTCGAGAATTGTCTTGTGTGGGAGATCTCATTTCCTAACTTTGGTAGAATTGTGTAGTGTAGATAAGACATGTGTTCCCCTTTAGGTTTGATCATAGAGGCATAATCTCATAAGGATGTTATGTATTGATATTTTATTTTGCTTGATCGTGGGTGAGCTAAGTAATAATTAACATTTTTTATTTCCATTCAACAAAAAGACTATTTATACCTTTTATTTTTCTTAATTTCTACCTACATTTAGGGAAAGTTGATCCTTGCCAAATGAGATTTCAAGATACATATATATTTCCTAGATTGTACGCAAAGATATTTTCTCTAAGAAAATAAAGATCCATTTTTGTTATTTATTCACATTTTTCCACCTATACAATGCTATGCTTTTCTGATATCGTGATATATATTTTACCAGTCTATTCTTCCCAATTCGAATCATAATATTCTTCTGTATGTGGAGGCAAGGTTTTTTTTTAGGAAAGTCTATACAGACTTCATACAAACTTCAGATATATATAGTCTGCAATCCCTGATACATCATTGAATGATGAGTATTATCCATATTTTTTTGGGAAAAAATATTATCCATATTTGCAGTATATAACTTATATATAATGGTGTAATTACCGCACCACCTTTAATTATTTGTTTTTTTTCAACTTTGATTGTTGGATCCTGCTGCTACTACTTGCATATATTATTGAGCACTGTTTTTAATCTGTCGCTAATTTATATTTAACATTATTGTTGGTTCTTTCCTAGAATATTTCAAGGAGTGAAGTTTTGATATTGGATCTTCCAAGGTTACACATTTTCCTTTTCAATTCAAATCATGAATCAACCAACTCCCCAGCCAGAAGGAGAGGTAATTTTACCCACTTTTGTTTATGTATTCCCCAAAACATTACAATCATGTTTGTCACAAATTGTTAACTCGCAGGACCTGGATGCAAATGAAAATGTTGGCTTGAATGTTCAGGTTCAAATGTCTAACCATGAAAACAATGTGCCCGTCCCTATACATAGATTAGCAAGGTTTTCAAACACTCCAGCAATAGTGCATCATGGCTCCCAAGTTAGACTTATGAATCATGGTCAAAGTGATTCTTTTTTGGCTCCTTCTCATGCTCCAAGCCTAGTGGAGGCTAGCGTGGAGAACTTTGCTGAGATAATGGCAGTGCAAGAAGCATATATTCGTGCCTTAAATGACTCGGATCAAAATACTCCAAGGAGACTCCTCCACCAATCTCCACAAGCTCTGATAGATCATTACGCTCATGATATTCGTCGGATGCCACAGTCACAGAGAATTTCAGGTTCTTTGCAATGCGACATTTTGTTCGAGATAGCATCAATCATTCAGAGAGTATGCAACAACAGATGAGGTCTCAAGCGGACAATACTTTGAGAATCAGTTGCCTTAGGGCTAGATTGCTGTTTTATGGTGAGAATTAATGAAGCCTCTCTTTACATGTCTCCAATTCAAAGCAGCACAACATTACTTCAAAGCAGCACAAATTACCACCATGTGATTTACTTGAATCAAATGCAGTAAGGACATAACCAATTCTTACCATAAATTATTTGCATGCAGTGCTAGACCACATGGGAGCAGTATCATTCAACATGCACTGGAGGCGGCAACACTAGAGGAGATCATCATGGTTTACGAGGAAGTGATACCTTGTGCTTGTATGCTGACCATAGATATTTTTGCAAATTACACAGTCCAAAAGGTTTGACTAACACCTATTCTTTAAAGAATCATAACATATATGTGAAACCTAGGTATCCTAACCATCGTTTGATTAACAGCTTCTTGAGCATGGACCACAATTCTACAAAAGAAATTCATCAGTAAACTTCTTGGGAATGTGCTGGCTCTAAGCTTTCATATGTATGGATATCGAGTCATTCGAAAGGTACAAAAACTATGTTGCCGCACATTGTTTCTTGTAGTAAAAATATTAGCTGCTTGTCTTTTTATATCCATATAAACTAGATTACCTAAAAATCATAAGCTCTTAACATGTGTGAATATCTAATCACTTACGTTTATATTGCTCTGTTTCTTATTTCTCTTGAAATCAACATAAAACAAAACTTGTGTCCCAAATTAGTACTACTTCCACCTTTTAGTTGTTCACGCCTGCTAGTTCAAATTATGGTTTTTTTATTTGAACTATCAAACAATAAAAAACAAACTGAGTACATCATACCATGTTCAGCAGACAAGGTTTCTGCATATTATTGATTGTCTTCTTCTTCTTACAGGCTTTTGAAGTAGCCGAGCAGAATCTACAAGTACAAATGGCCACTGAGTTTTCTGGGAACGTGCTAAAATTTGCTCGTGACCAGTATACTAACCATGTCCTCCAGAAGTGTATGGAGTGTGTGCCTGCGCAGCAAATCCAGTTTATCTTTAGTTGTTTTTGCAGGAAGGCCAAGATGCACTGCAGCACTCCCTATGGCTGCCAAATCATTTAGGTATGCATCACAGCATATTCCTTAACAATTTGGTTATTTATCTTTCCGTTCAGCAATTAATTCAATGACCCCGACTCGTTTATTCTCTTTCTGTGCATGCTGATGCACCTAGAAAGTGCTGACTTTCTGTAATAACCCAGAAATCTACCACACACTGGTGTCAGAGATCATGGAAGCTGTTGTGGAACTAGCGTCAGACCCGTTTGGAAACTATGTAGTGCAGGTAAAAATGATCGCTCGATGTCGTAGTAGTTTTAATCTTTACCTCAAGGCAGTAGGCTCTTATATACAAAATGATATTATCAATTGTTCTTTGCAGCATATTGTGGAGCACGGAGGCCCAAATGAGCGTAGCACGATCGTGAAGAACTTTGACAGGCGCGTCGTGAGCATGAGCTACCAGAAGTATGGATCCAACGTAATCCAGAAGTGCCTGAGCTTCCGTAGCTTGGAGGACCGGGAGCTGATTACTACCGAAATCCTCACCCCTGGAGTGGGCAACACTTTGATCATTTTCCGGTTAGCGATCGATGTGTGTGTGTGTGTGTGTGTGTGTGTGTGTGTGTGTTGTGTTGTGTTTTTTGTGTGTGTGTGTGTGTGTTGTGTTGTGTTTTGTGTGTGTGCGGTTTACTCAAATGGAAAGAGGCATCACATATACTGAAACTTAATGCAGGACATAATGTGCCACATGTACGCCAACTTCGTGATCCAGAAGCTGGTGGCAGCGGTGGACGAGAAGCAGCTGCATGTGCTGGTGGAGGTGGCACAGCGCGGCTTGGGCGTCACTGTGAGGTACGTATCTGGCAGACAGGTCCTTGCCCACATTCGGAAGGTCCACATCGACAAGGATTTGCCATCAGAAATATAGGGCACGTCAAGCTAGATATGAGGCACCACCAACATTGCGATGTTCTTCCATTTCTCATGCTCTATTAGGCCATTACAGGCTAATCATTTAATAATTGAGCTCTCTTTCAGTTGCTGTGTTGGAAAACAGAGAACTCAGCTTTCTTATGCTTATTTTTATTGTTTCTGCTACTATTTTATTTGTAGATGCTTTTAGACATGTTGTTCTATAGTTTTAAAGTTATGAATTTGTTAAGCCTCATTGCTGCTGTTTTGTCAATCTCCTTTTCGTCTTTTAGGGTTGTGGGATGTTAGAAACGGTTCATTTGTTGTCTTCTTATGTGTGTATTGTTGTTTTGAGCTGATAATTGTCTTGTGATCAGGTGGTATGCCTCCAGCTTCGTAACTCTTTCGGTTGTCTAGTAGAGAAGATACTTGATGTTTGCTCGGATTTTGGGAGTAGCAACACACCACACACAGCGTCATCAAGAGATATTCACTTAATGCACTTCTATAATAGATGTTTTGAGTTAATTGAGTTTTGCCAATGATCGTTTAAGTGTGGCATGGATGCTAAGTTTGTTTTCTTCTGAGAACCTGATTATTTTGCTCTATATATTGTTATTTGTTTGTTTTAGCGAAGCTTGGAAATATAAAAGAGATGTTGTTGAATTTTATTTGTGGTTTGCTAGTAGTATTTTGAGCACTTAGTGATGCTCCGGGGTAATTTTGAAATTACGGAGTGTTGCAATTGGTATCAGAGCCAACTCCGATTGTACGCGTGCACATGCATGTCATGCCCAAGAAGGGGACATGGTGTGGCCGTGACATTGGAGGACGACCTTGAATATTTAACTGTCATATATACGGTATACTGCAGAGGGCGTCAGGCTTAAGTGGGGGAGAATGTAATCCCCCAACCCGTTTGAAGCCTGTGTAGTTAAAGTTTCAGCCAGTGTAGCCCAGTAGTGAATTGAAGTTGTGGGGTTAGTCCCACATTGATTGTTTCGGTGGGTAAGGGTCAATATAGAACCCTCGTTGTCCAACCATAACACCTCTAGGTTAACCTTTTTTTACGAAGCAAGGACGAAACCGTAAGAGGGGTGCTATATAGAACATGCGTGCCCGCTCCATGTGGGAGCTGGACTGTAAGAGAAATTTAGACAAGGGGTGTTACAGTTATATATAGTTGTGACATATCTCATAGTCTCAAAGTATGCAATGTAATCATGATCTGAACCCTGCTATTTCAGTTGTAATAAATCAGTAATAGCCTTGGTATATTCATAACACCCAAATTTGTCCTTAACAGCCCTAGTGAATTGGTCCCACTGTCCCAACCCCTATTTCAGCTTATGCACTTGCAACCACGAAGCAGCATTCCCTTCCATGTGCATCGAGCAGAGGTCACCCACAATGCTTTCGGGATCTTATAGATGGTGAAATAATCCACACATTTATCCAGCCAGGTTGAGGATCATAACCTTGGAATCGATGGAAGGACAGCTTGGGCAGAGCCATGTTCCCAACCCCTTCGTCACAACCATCGCGGTTGCAGCCATCCATCGAGCGTCTTGGCGGCAGACGTGGCCATTCCACGTTCCACTCCAACCTGTGCACCCATTTTGTAGGTCGGTGTCCAACAGCTTCAGATAGGTGCGAGCGTGAGGCTCAAAACTTGACGTCGAGGAAGACTAGATGTCTATGTTGCAGGCATACGTCTCCAATGCCATCTTGGACACCGTCGTCCCTAGCTCCTCAAGCTTGCTGGCGAGGGCGTCCCTGTCTGCCGCCGCCTCACCCACCACCTTCGCCGATAGCTTGCTCCATCAGTTGATGTTGAACGCTATCGATCGTCTGTAGTTGTTGGGTGACCGCTTCGAGAGCCTAGAACACCTTCGATCATCGATCATCGATCATCATCCTTTTGTTGTGTTTCTGCCATGGCCTCCAACATGAACTAGGTTTGCGTCAAAGGGTTGGGAACCGGCGCCATCTTGTTGAATCGGAGGGGAATGGAAGAAGGTCGTGAACCTGAATGGAATGCTTGGTAGAATCCAGCCAACCCCCGCCGGAAACAATTTAGCTCACGAGCGACTAAATCCGAGGAACACCCACACCGAGGACGGTAGGCTCTGATTATCAACAGTGATGGCCCGTGGCCGACGATAAGAACCTGTCACGACGTGAGCATAACGCAGGGCATCTTCGCCGAGTGATCGGAGATTAGCAGTAGCACGCAAAGAACACAAGTTGTTTATGAGTAAAAGGGTGAAGCTGGAGCTGACATAATGAATATTGACAGAAAATAAAAGAGTGTCAGCACTACTACTTCTATTGCTTGACAAACTATGGTAGTTGGTTACGCAATTTGCATTTACGCCTTTGCGGAGTGGCCATTGCGCCAGTAGGTGTTTGACTATAAAAGCCTAGCTCCGTATCGGGGAACCTTATCCAGAATTTGAAATCAAAATAGACTAGTAAACAATCCAATATAACATTGACATAAAGCAACACTGACATGGTTGACGCCCTTTTACTTTCTACTTGTTTTTGAGGACCACTTGATATGACTGAAGCTCGATTGTAGAATTTTGACCATAACATTTTTATAACCCCAAATTCCACAATCCACAATTAACAATTCAAATTCCACAATCTAAAGATGAAACAATTAACAATTCAAATTCCACAATCAAAATTTTTTTGCTTTACGCAGAACAAAAGCAATTAAATTATTTTGCCTCTAACACTTTTTAACAATTTCTTTAGTTTTTCCAAGCTATGATCCTCAAAAGAATGACAAAATGAAAACTTTCTAGATCTCTAATCAATGATAGGAAAGAACACCTATAGAAAACTTGTCTCAATAAAATAAAATTCTTCGGAAAGAACATATAAAGTTCAGAACTTAGAAGCATAATAAAGACTAAACTCATGTCACTGGACCAGTCGACTCTAAACTCATAATACTTGATTGTGTCACTTCCAATCTATTATGCAGGGAAATTTAGAAACAATGATAATGATATTACCTTCTATCTTTTTTGCGATGACATTGCCTTCTATCTAAAGCAAAAGTACAATTAAGTGCAGTATTGTGAGATAAATCTACAAAGGTAAGCTAATTTTCGATCAAAAAATAACTACAAGGATCAGCTTATTGGAGAATACCAATCTCTAAGCAGGTTGGTCACCTGCTTTTTCAGTGAAGAGTTTTGAGTCTGCATACGATGTTCCAAGATCTCGTACACTAGAGATTATTAAAAATTTAAGAGAAACACTTACCTTAAAGATTTTTGAACCAGTATGTGCATCAACAGCACTGAAAATTATCAAGAAGATATATGTCACAATTTTGATAAACTACTCTGGTGAGCTGAATACGCTGTTTTCATCCACCACTGAGATTAATTCCCCATCCCCCTATTTCAGTCTGATCTATCATTTTCCAAAAATGATTTCAGGCAACAATACCGTATAACTACTTTGTATCTTTCAGCATCCATAGGCAGTCCAAATAAGATATTCTCTTAACTTGTTCCATTTTGAATCCAAGCAGCCTGTGCAACATATGCGTTTCCCCAATATAAGCTTAACCTATATAAAATGCAAGATGATTAAGCAAATACTTACAAGAGCTGGTGAAGCAAAACAGCATATAGGTCGCAACATTTATGATAAATGCTAATGCTTCAAATCATATAATCCTTTGACTTCTTAATAGGTGTTTCTCTATAATCTAGATAGGAATATATAGATTTCATGTGGTAATACTCTATTAATTTAACCAGGCAAATTATTCAAAACTGATCATGTCAAGCACCTGCATTATTCGACAGTGCTCATGAGCACAAAGCAGAGCACGATCAATGGCACACAAAATAGAGGAACAGAGGAAGTGGGACGACGTCATCTGACAATTGGAGATGAGCTTGTGGAGGAAGATATCCTTGTCGGAGTATAAGGTGTTGATGATGAGTGAGAGGAGCTGGTTGACCTCCGCCTGACACTACTACATAAAGGATTTATAATGGCGGGCCAAAACGATTTGTAGTGACGACATCGCGCTTGTCACTAACCAATCGTCACTAGAAACCAAACGATTTGTGTGGTGCACTCCTGCTCGTCAAACTTTTTGAGCCAAGTGTGACGGCCATGCTATGTGGACCACCACACTTGCTCCCTAAAGAGTGGCGGGCGGATTAGGAAGCCCGCGACATCACTGCTGTAGAAAAAATTAAGAAAAAAGTGGCCGCCGTTGTGGGATGTGGACCCACACACTCGCCGCAGCACCGTCGTCATTCTGCCGTCCGTCGTCGACCCGCCATCGTCGTTGAAGCCATCCCAACGCGGCTCTTCTGCTTGAAGTCGACCAGGACGTCGTCGATGTGGATCCGGCCGCCGCATGCCATTGGTCGTTGATCTCACCGCTACGGTGCCCTCTCCCTTCCCTCCACACGCCGTGAGGCTCCAAATCCGGCAGCCTATTTTGTGATAAACGAGTCAGAGCCCATAGATCCAGAGGCACAAGTCGAAGCGAGAGAGAGAGAGAGAGAGAGAGAGGGATGCTCGTACCTCCATGGTTGCTTATGGCTGCCGCTACCGAGCACGCCTGCCGCCGCGTAGCCTTTCGCCTTGACACGACCGCTCCCAAGCCCTCCTGTTAGTGGATCTACAAAGAGAGAGAGAGAGGGAGCAGAGGAGCTAGAAGCCGTAGCCACATCTGCATGAGAGAGAAAGTGAGATGTAAGAATCAAGCCGTCGCCATGCAGCTCACCACCGCTGCTGTAGGCACCCGTGCAGCCTGCCTCGCCCACCGCCGCCCCAAGGAGCTTGAACCCGTCGCCGGATCTACATGAGAGAGACAAAGAGATGTGAGAATCCTGTCGCCGTGCAGCTCACCGCCGCTGCCCGCAGGCACTCGCACAGCCTGCCTCGCCTACTGCCGCCCCAGGCACCCGCGTTGCCTGCCTCACCCGCCCGACTCGCCCGCCGCGACCATGCCGCCCGACTCACCAGCAGCCGCCCAAGCCCCGCGCGCGTGCGCGAGAGAGAGATGACAGGTAGGTCTAAAATGGCTTATCCCGCCACACTTTATATTTTGAGGTCTGCCACTAGAAATTTGTTCTGTAAGTAGTGTGGAACGTGAAGGTTTCCGTTTGAACGTGAACGAAGGAGAGATTGAACGAGAGAATGTTTTGGAGCAAACCGCACTAAGCTCTGTATTCATTCACATAGTATTTATACAGGTACATAGCATGCACGTATAGAACCGAACACTCCTGAATCTAAGCATGCCGAGCGCATGACGCGGGCGTGCACGGACGGCACGGAGTGGCATGGTGTCATGGACTGGGCATGGCGTAGAATACGGATGTAGTTCGTCTGCACATCCGCCGCCGTCATGGCTCCACCTAGTCTCTGCTCTCTTCTTGCACAACGTCCCTTGGAGAAAGCTTCAATATGGGGGAAGCGATCAAGAGATTTGTTGCCACTACGTAAGAAAAACACATCAGTGACGGCTAACAAACAAAATAGGTGTCGGTTGTGGCACCGTCACCTCGCAAAAGTCACTGATATGAAGGAAAAGGTGACGGTTGAGCGACCATCACCTGGTGTAACATAAAGATGACGGGTGAAAATTACAACCGTCACTTATATGTACATACAGATGACGGTTGATATTTCTAACCGTCACCTTTATTCATATATAGAAGTGACGGATGGAAATTTTAACCGTCACTTGTCTGGAGACACAGGTGACGGTTAAAATACTAACCGTCACTTGGATGGATCTACAGGCGACGGTTAATAATACAAGACATCACATGTATTCACATAACCAGTAACAGTTTAGATTTATTAACCGTCACCTTGTTAGATATATAGATGACAGTTTAGTTGTGTTAACCGTCACCTGATGTTTTCCCACACCTACAGATTTAACAGGTAGCCTGCTGCATCCAGGAGATGTTCCTAGATTTGGCATCATACAAACAATCATTTCGTCATTCCATCAAATATCAAGAGATAATCCACAACACAGATATTCATATCAACAACCATTCCATCATTTCATCACACATCAAAAATATATGACAAAGGTAACCTGTTGCATCCAGGAGATGTTTCTATATTTGGCATCATACAAACAATCATTCATTCCATTACAGATTGATATCAAGAGATAGCATTCGTTTGACAAAAGAACTCGCCTGTCTTAATAATATACTCTGTGACTAGGAAAGAGGCTATTTTGTCCCTAATGTTGTGCAACACTTTTTGCTCAAGGTTTGACTCCAAAATTGTGATGTCCTACAACAAAAAGTAATTACTATCAGCACAATGCACATTTTGGAAGAAGAACTGACTAGAAAAATTAATGGAAGCTATATGATTTACATACTGACTAAAATATGGCATGATACTTACATTAAGACTCTTGCCATTCATACATTCTGCTGCAATAATAAGTTTGTATTGTGCAACATAGAAGCCACAAGCACTGCCCGTAGGTTGTTGATGGCACTAAACTGACCAAATATACAAAATGGGTCACATGAAAGACTAATATTTTGAATTTTAAATGATTGGAATACTAATTTACACCTGGAAGCTAGTGACGTGCGATGGCTTAGGATATGAAGCACCATGTGGGTTAGCTCCCATGCACCGACACATGTATGTGTCATAAGCCCTAATTGCAAAGGATCGATGAAAAATCAACATTAAGAAATTTAGGAGCCCCTGAAACATGTTATATATATGTAAGATGTAACTGAAGTTCAGAATCATTCATACTCATTTATGAGCGCTGTAATGCAATTGTAGTCACGTTCAAACATAACACCATCTATTCGTTGCGGTCTTGAGGAATCGAGGTACCACCCAGTGTGGAGCTTGAGTGACATGACTATTAGAACCCAGTGGCCACCTGTGTTGTGGGGGAACATGATGTATTCCTTAGTGTTATGGGTCCGGATCACCTTAACCACATGCAGCACCACATCTTGCCAATCGCTGAGTATAGTGTTGAGTATTAGTAAGCCTGGATCAACAAATGCACATGGGATCTTTTTGTTCTTCATCTCTTTTATCATAAGCCTGCACATATTAGAATTCATATTAGCCAACAGAAAACTCTAAGTTTCATAATTAGGATTAGCTTCAAGTAAAGTGAAAACCAAAGTATTAGCATGCATGTTAGTCCTATCTTCAAAATACCATATCCAAATGTTGATGAAAGTACTCATGATGAACAAACTAAATCAAGATGTAATGTAAAAACTATACAATTGGTTGAACAATTCTAAAAAAGAAAAGGTTCAGCAAGTAGGTGTCAAAGATGATCCATCCATACTTGAGCACACTTGAGACACCCTTCTGATCCTTACTTTTCAACCATGGAATAAATAAACTAATAGTAATAGATGGACAAACTTACAGGATGAAGCATCGCAGTAACAACACATCCAATGCACCGAGATTGAACAAGTCGAACAAGTCAGCAAAGGTCACTGAAATGTAGCCTTCACTCAACAGGTGATGAGTCCCATACTTTAGCACAATTGAGCCACCCTTCTGATCCTTACGTTGCATGTAGTAATTATGAAGCTCAATACATGCTTGTCCAGCATTGCGAAGGTCATCTGCATTCATCATCGGCTTGGCAGCCATGTAACCGGGGTTATCTTGAATCCATTCCTTCCGTACCTGTGCACGAGCAGTGGTCTTCTCTGGGGGTTGCTTCTTTGTTTTCTTGTTTAATGCATGTTGAGGTTTTGATGGTGCTGCTTGTTGAGGTTTTGGTGCTACTGCTGATTCTTGAGCTTTTGATGGTGCTGCCTTTTGAGATTTTGGTGCTGCTGGCTGTTGAGTTTTTCGTGGTGCTGCTTTTTGAGGTTTTGGGGGTGGCTCATCTAGGTGAGCTGGAGGGACTGGAGTCGGCACATGTACTGCTGTTTGAATCTGGTGTGGAGAATCAGGTGCACTTGTTGAATCCGGTGCCGAGGCATCGTTGGAGGTAACAACGACGTGGCACTTCCTCCACTGAACCCTTCCATACTGAGCATCCCCTAGAGTGATGGTCTCATCATTAGGGGGCACCTCCAATCTATAGTTGGTTGCATCATTATCCACAAAATCTAAAAGCACAACAGCATAGCCTTGACAAACGGGGCATCCGCAAAGAGTCTGCACACTAGGAAGTACTCGTCCCTTAGCAACCTCTATGACATGACCACTTACATTCAGCATAAGGTTGCAATGTGTCGGATTTTTCAGTTGATCAATTGTATCTAGTGTATGTACTACCTGCGAGGCCATGTGATTGTCAGCTGACGCTGAGCTGCTGTTTACATCAACTCCTGGTAGCAACATTCCTTGCAATGGGAAGGTTAAGCCCTGTGATTCAAACCAAGCTTGCAAAGACCCCAAAACATTTTGGGTCACTCGCCTTGTAATAGCTTCTTCATCCAGCTTCGAAGATGTCTTCCTCTTCTTCCACATTGCCCGATCCTCAGGAAAACCTGTCTTCCAATACTTGTAACCTGACACACCTCGAACACGGCCTGTATGCTCTGCAGTTCCCAATGCCAATGTCAGAGTGTCATTCTCTCTACTGCCAATTTTTGATGGATCGCTTGCAATCTGTTTCACCCTCTCTGCCACTTGCTGGGTCTCCGAGCTCGAAAAGGTGATTTCACCACTGTCTGTCAAAGAGCCCCTTGCTCGCAGATAAGACCGTGACCGCCCAGGGAATTGTAACCAAGGTTCTCACGATCTTCCTCCGCTAACTTCTGATCCTCAGCCTCCCATTGTGCCTGTTTTCCCAAATACCCGGATGGACCAAGATGATGGTTCAATGTATTCTTAGCTCGAATCGCCTTCATTTCCTTAATCTCCTTTTGAAACTCCTCAGTCCTCTTCGTCTCTACAAATCTGTCCCAATCTTCTCTTGATAGAAATCTGTAGTCTGCAAGAGGATCTTTACCTTGTCTCATGTAATCATTGATCAGATCACATCGGAACATCTTGCAAGCTTGCTAATCTTCCTCATACAAAAACTGAACCCTACTTCTTGCAAGTCCTGAGGGTACAGAACAAATTCCTGCACTACTGCAAAAAGAGCCTTCTGCTGAATTTCATCTAGAGCGTCAAACGATGGTACGAGTATTGAAACCTTCTCACGAGCACAGAGGTCGCAGACCGTACTCAATTTGGAATTAATTACTAGGTCCACGAGCTGGCCATCATTTTGCACATCCGTAACAACCACCTGGTCACTTGCCCATCGTGTCACTGTCCTTTTCTTCCTTGGCTTTTTCCTTGGCCGAACAGTTACTTCATCTACTTCTGTAGCAACATTAGGACTTGGTTCTTCATTAGAGCCATCATGCTCACTAGAAGAATGAGCATCTGACATCTTGCTACCTACACACATAGAAAAGAGTCAATTAATCAGCATCAAATCTGACCATCAGTAGGTAATGAAGTTTTCAGTTAACAAAAGTAAGATTGCTGGATTGCAGAAGTAGAATATGTGTGCTAGTGTAAATAAGAGAAGCTAGTACATAAGCTATCATCTTCATTCAAGTGGCGGGGAGGAGCTAGTACAGTTCATCTCGTTGGAGTTTTTGCATTTGCATACCTGCAG
This sequence comes from Oropetium thomaeum, assembly GCA_001182835.1. Taxonomy (NCBI): domain Eukaryota; kingdom Viridiplantae; phylum Streptophyta; class Magnoliopsida; order Poales; family Poaceae; genus Oropetium; species Oropetium thomaeum. The sequence goes on along the minus strand of LFJQ01000009.1, from coordinate 620,408 downwards.
CAGTAACCACCTTCTAAACACAGAGGGGAGGAACTCGTCGGTGCAGAGGGGAGGGAGGAGCTCGTCAGCGCAGAGGGGAGGGAGGAGCTCGTCGGTGCAGAGGAGAGGAGCACAGGGGACCAGTTCGTCGGAGGAAGGGGAGGAGCTCATCGGCGCACAAGCTCTCGTAGTCGTCGGCGGCGGCGGCAGGGCGGTCGGTGCCCTAACCCTAACTGACGACGGACTCCTGGAGGCGGAGGCTGAGATCGTGGAGGCGGAAGCGGCGTGCAGAGGTGGGGAGTGGAGGCGGAGAGGCAGCGTGCGGAGGTGGCGTGCAGAAGTGGGGAGCGGAGGCGGAGAGGCAGCGTGCAGAGGTGGTGCGTAGAGGTGGGAAGCGGAGGTGCAGAGAGGCGGCGCGCGATGGAGAGGCAAGTGCTGGGCGGAGGCGGGCAATTTTAGATTTTGAGAAGAGGTGACAAAGGTGACGGTTAGACAGTCTAACCGTCACTTGGACTACACACAAAGGTGACGGTTAGAAAGTTTAACCGTTACTTGGACACACAAAGTGACGGTTAGAAAGTTTAACCGTCACTTGGACTAACCTGTGACGGTTCGCTGTTTAACCGTTACTTGGACTAACCTGTGACGGTTAAACATCCAACCGTCACTTGGACTACACACAAAGGTGACGGTTGGAACTTTAATCGTCACTTGGTTGAGGTACTTGTTTCCAAAACATAACAGAACCATCTCAGTATCTATTTTCAGAACAGATAGCAGTACAAAGCAAGTCTAAAATCATTACAGGATCACAGAACATCCAAATTTTTTAAGCACATCACAATAAATCAGGCAACCACATAGAACAATAATTAACCAAAATACATTCCAATAATAATAATAATAATAATAATAATAATTCAGTACATGTTCAAATAATTTAACTGTCACTACAGAATATAAAGTGATCATGGCTTCTTCTTTCTCCTTTTGCCTCGACGTTTACATGATTTGTTCACTTTGATCTCTTCATTGTGGTCAGCACATATGTATGAAGTTGGGTTGTTCAATGCCGGTAGTCTTGGCATCACATCAACTGTGAAAGGAGGAACTTCATCAAACTGATCAAACTCTTCCTCGTCTAGAGCATTCTCAACCCCAACAATTTGTCTCTTCCCTGAAAGAACAACATGAAGTTTCTTGTTTGTAGTGTCGGTAACATAAAACACTTGTCGAACATGTTTGGCGAGCACGAAAGGTTCAGACTTTTAACCTACACATTTCAGATCAGCACTAGTGAATCCATACTTATCCTTTATGACACCCTTGTTCCCATCTATCCAACGGCAACAAAAGAGGGTTTCCTAAAACCGATATAGTTCAACTCCCAAATCTCCTCTATTTGACCGTAGTATGGGCACCGGTGTTCACCATTCTCATCATAAGCATCAACACACACCCCACTGTTTTGATATGCACTTTTCTCATCTCGACGAACAGTCTGAAATGTGTAACCATTTATATCATATCCTTGATATGTCACAATGGTTGATATCGGACCAGCAGCATGTAGTTTGAGTACTTCACTTGTTGGGCCTATGGATTTAGACACTTGATCACGAAACCAAATGCTAAATGTCCTCAAATGCTCATTTGCCAACCAATATTGGTTACGATCTGGATTTTCAAGAAGCAATGTCCCCTTGTGCTCTTCAACATAATCAGACACTTCACTTGATTGTTGCAACACGAGGAAATGAGCTTTCTGAAAAGATGCCCGGTCAGGAGTTATTGCCTTCTTCCCTAAGGTCCCTTTACCATGGAGCCTCCCGTCATGTCGAGACCTAGGCACACCAATTGGGTTGTCTGGGTCAACATAATGAAGTGCCCACTCGAGCACTTCCTCCGTAGTATACCCATTTACAATGGAGCCCTCTAGATAAGCTCGATTCCGGACAAAGGCCTTTAGGATCCCATTGAATCTCTCGTATGCATACATCTAATGTAAGAACTGTAACATTTCATGTGACTTGAGCCAAGAAAAATTTAAATCAATTAAGATTTAATGCAAAAATTTAATTAAAAAGGGGAATTAATAAAATTGTGGGAAATTATTAAAAAGAAAATAAGAGCATTACTTCAATTTGAAGTTTAAACAAAATTATTGAAAAGAAATTAAGTGAATTACTTCAAATTTGGGTTTACACTTTTAATATAAAAAGACACTAAATATTAATGCTAGGCAGAATTTAAATTTCAAAGGGAAACACAAAAATTCAAATTTATTTGAATTCTGAAATCAAATTGGACCTATATGTAAATTCTGGATTAGTTCTGTGCCTTGTTGAAAACTTCCCTGAATTAAATTTGGACCTATGTACAATTTCCTGAAAAATTTTCTAGGCCATTCTGAAAGTATTCCTGAATCAATTGGACCTCTATCGGAATTCCTGAGAACGGTGGGCTTTTCTGCAAAACTTCCGGCCCACGGCCCACTCGCCAGCCGCCCGCCGCTCTCTCTCGGTTTCTTCTCCCACGCGCGCCCGCTCTCTCTCTTCTCTCTCCGCGCGCCCGCCTCCACGCCCGACCGCGCGCAGGGCGCAAGCGCCACCTGCCGCGCGCGGCCTGCGCACGCGCGCGCGTGGCGCCGCGCGACTCACCCGCGCGCGATGGAGCGCCTCGGCCTCTCCGACTTCCTTTCGCGCGCTCCTTCTTTCTCCTCGCGCCCGCGCTCCTTCCTCTCTCTCCGCTCTCTGTTTTCCTCCGCCAGGGATAGACGGCCGCCGCCGAGCAGCAACGCCGCCCCACCGTGCCTCGCACTCGCCACAAATTGCCAACTCCTTCATCAAATCGAAGCGCCCGAGGTTGGTCGCCCTTTTCCCGTGCTCAACCGCCGACCAATTTCGCCGAAGCCGACGGGTGTGCGCCGCCGCCGCCATTACCGCCTCGGCCGAGGTAGTCTCGGTGAGCTCTGCGCAGTGGTGAGCAATTACTCCAATTCCCTCTACCCTAGCTCCGTCCCGGCTCCAGGAAACCCCCCAGCCAGGTCGGCCACGCCGACGAGCGCTGCCGCGCCGCCGCGCCATCGCCGCCGCCCCGGCCGAGCCGCCGCCCGTCGCCGGCGCTACTCCGGCACTGCCACGGGTCCCACCCGGGTCAATCGAGGTCGCCGTGCCGCGCTCGTGCTCGTGGTGGCCTCAGTTTCGCCCGCCGTCGCCGGCAACCCCGCCGCCCGCCGCCGGCCGGATCGGCCGAGCAGTAACCCTAGCCGGGTTACTGTTCGGTACTGCTCCATTGGGTTTATTAATTCTTTTAATCGGCTGATTCTTCCAAAATTCATAGAAAATCCATTTTAGCTCGGAAAAATGCAAATCCAAATGTTTTAGGACCAGGAGAAATTCTAGTATTTATTAAAAATATAAAACTTCATTGTGTGAAAATTATTAATTTTGGCATTTATTTAATTACCCAAATTGGCTCAAAGCCCTAATTAAATAGTTATAATTATTGAAAATATGGGAAAAATTTACAGAACCTTAGATTTAACCCTAGTTAGTTTTGAGGTGTCATAGCAATTACTAGAGTCATTAGCACCTTCTAAATCACTGCAATTTAATTGATCCAGGTCAATTTCCGACAGAAACCCTAGTTACTAATTCACTAGCGACCACTTTAAAAATTTCTGGCAAACATTTACTATTACTAACTTTACTTTTGCATCATGTAGACGCCGATGTGAACGAAGTAGCCGTCGAGGCAGACCCAGGTTTTTCTGAAGACACCCCTGTCGCAGACTCCGAAGGCTATTCACAAGGCAAGCTCCGGTGCACTACTGTTTTCAAATTTTCCCCTTTATAACAGTATTGTGGATCATGTGATGTGCATTTAGGTTAATAGGAGTTGAATGCAACCCTAGATGCATATGTTTCCAGTAGTACCCAGTCTGGAATTTTGGTACAGGTAGCTCGATATAGCCGCTATGCTTAGGATTACTCTTCGGTAGAAGTCGAGCAGATTGGACCCTGCTCGCGATATGATAGGAATTGGTTGAAGCCCCACCTTACTACAGATTTGTGTCATTAGTCCAAGTTTAATGGGAAGAAATCGGGGTCAGGCATAGAAAGTTAGGAAAGCAACAGACCGGGGTTCTGTGTGCTGTAGCTCTGTCTGATCCGTGGGGCACAGTTGATTGAGTATTGAACGTACTGTTCACATGCTGGAACTATGGGAACCAGTAAACCTAGGTAGCCTAGAGACGGCAAAGCTGAACCTACCTTACGGTGTCTGATTGACGGCGGTCTGGGGTGGACAGTGTGTGAACTCCACAGGCACCGTCCGGGACGGTGACCTGGTGGGACGCGGCACTGTTAAGGTAGCGTAAGAGGGAATTAGCTTTGCCAGATCTGGTGCGAACGGTTGCCACGTGCGGTCCGGGACGCGCACGTGTCGTGTGACCAGGTTAACCCTGCAGGTGTAAATCGTTTCGAACCGCTGATACTCTCAGTCTAGAGTACTACTCGATCTCTCTGTCGCATACGATAATAAGTGAACAAAAAGTGAGATTATGATTATGATTGAAATGCTTGTATTGATTAATGTTTGTCAACTTGATTGCTTAGTTACAGTGCCTACTAAAGTTTATTTTTCTCAAACTTAATTTGAGCTAAAACTTGAAAGTAGGAAAAATTAATTAGCTAAGCGTGTCTTTTGCAATTTCCCCTACCCCGTGTCGGCCGTGCATGTCTAGGTGTCGGCTGTAGACAGCCTGTTGACGGGTTAGTCTTGCTGAGCTTCTTAGAAGCTCACGCTTTGCGACTTGTGGTTTTCAGGAGGTTTCGATGCGACCGGTGGTTTTGGTGGCCAGCAGTGGGAGGAGTCGTCTCCAGGTTGGGGTAGCTTTCAGTGGGAGCCGCTCGATTAGTTGCCGCTTTGTGTGTGTGGCTAGTAGCAAGGCGCCGTTGGGCAAGGCCCTTGCTTTTGCTGAGAGTCAGAGTCGGAGTCTGTACCGTTAACTCTCGTTTCCGCTGTATTGAAAAAAAAAACCAGGTTTGGATTCAAACTCTGTAATAACTCATGTAATATTTCTTTCTATCCTTAATTCATGCTTTTTACTGCCTGTGTTGTACTCTGTGAACATTCGCTTCGACGAACGTCGCCCAGAATGGATCCCGGGAGGAGGATCTCCCCCGTTTCAGGGGCGGTCCGCCACAGCTGGTATCAGAGCCATTCTGGGATGAGTACGACCTTTTTAGGGCATATTTTCGAAAACCGCGTGCGAGTTAGTAGCGTGCCCTAGTAGAACTAGGTTCTATCAGGTGGCAAGCTAACCTAGTGTAGGGTCTAACAGAACCCAGTTAGATTTACTTTTCTGTAACGACGCACCTACGCTAAGGTAAGCGAGGTAAGGTACGCCGCTCGACTGCGGTGAAAGGTCGAGAAACCCCTGTTGCATCAGCAACAGTAGCGTTCCGTACCGTGGTGGTATGGAAGGAGGTATTAGGTTCGCTGTAACCTAGTACACCCCCTTGCCGTTTAGGGAGAGAAGCGGACCTCTACCGTACGAGGTGTGGGTTACGGACCTGTTGCGAATGCAGACCTTCGCAACAGTGGTGTCTTGTGTCTGTGGTACACAAGAGATGAGTTTGTTCTTCGCGACTTAGGTCTCGCGGAACACTCTCATACCTCCGCTGCCTGAGGTAAAGTGCAGTCTGTTCGCCGCGCAGGGAAGGTCAGACACGTGACCCCGTACGTGGCCTACTCGGGGCGGCCCATATGGCAATGATATGGGTTGTTGTTTTTACTATTAATATTATATTATGCAACTGCCTGTGGTGTGTTTTCTGCAGGTACGCTAACTATTGCGTAAGCGCGTGTAGACACGACTGACTTGAGAGATCGATCCTGCCACCGACTTAACGTATTAGGTTTTGTTTTTGTGAGGACGTATAGGTCGATAAAGGACTGCATTGCATGGTAAAAATCGAAGAGTCACACAAATGGTAAACTGCTAAATCTTAAACCAAAACACGTTAAAATCCTTCAAACTTATACTAAAGCCATTCAAGATCAAAACTTCCATCAGCAACAGTTGTAACCATCGTAACCTTGATTCCGAGGTGTAGTCCACTCTTGCACCCAAATTGTGATCCATTCCTTTTACCAGAAGTCGCCTGCCTGCTTGACTTAGGTATCGACATGTGACTTCCGTGAAGTAAATCCTTCTCCGTCTTTGTATCTGCAGATGTCGGGCAACTCGGTTGACAATGGTTCGGGGAACTATGGGGCTGAGCACTCCACCCCTGCTCGGATGACTCAAGAGTCGGGGCGCAGGGGATTTGTCCAGTTGCTCAACCAAACCCTACAGTCTAGGCTATGAAGAAACTCCTTGGTTCCGGGTCCGGGAGTTCAAACAGCATGGCCTACCCCGCAGCTCAGCCGAAACTACACTGCCCGCTCATCCTCACCGAGCCAACGGAGAAATCTGGACCACCACCGGAGTTGGGACGGACGAGACGGAGGCCATTGAAGCCGCAGCTCTCCAGGCTCTATTAAGGCTATGTGAGGGACATTTAGCCGATCTGGCAGATCAGCCAGCGGCCCTGTTTCCGATACGGGACCAGGTTGATGATGTCTGGCGTCGGAACGTCAAGAATGCAATTGCCAAGACTCTCCAGGGAGAGAAAGATCACGTGACCCCACTGTTCAAGTTGAGCGTAGCGCTACTTAACTTGTATGAGGACACAGTGATGGCAGCCCAATATGACCGCCAGGCTTTGGGACGAGCTCACAAGGAGCTAGCACGAACCCCAGACGAAATGGGAGGCATAGGGAGCAGCAGCAATGAACCGTGTGTTCGCTGCGATGCCCGGGCGCAACGCATTGCCGAACTCGATCATCTTGCTACAGCTAGGCTTACCCTGGTGCAGGCCAGGAATGGCGAGTGCAACGCCCTGCTGGAGCAGATCCACCAGCTGGAGATTTCTCGGGATGAGGCTCTACAAGTAGTTGAAAACCTCGTTCATGAGAATCACCACCTGCAGTACCACATTGCTGGACTCTTAGAGGCACAACAACAGCAGCATCCACCACCAGCCGGCGAGGACGCGTCTGAGTCAGGAGTGTCTGACCCAGATGTAACCTACCATGAGTCCGACGAGGGGCAAGGCAGTGGAGATGACGCCAACCCCTAGGACCGCGACTTGTAGGCTCGCTGACTGGTAACGAGTGTTAGTTGTGTAGCTGAATGGTGTCTGGTTGGTAGTAGTATGTTTCGATTGTATCCCTTAGATGTGGTTTACCATGGTAGCACTATGTTTAGTCTGATGTAATTCGGAAGTGCATGACAATGCGGGTTGTAATGCGGGTCCGTTCCTCCATCGGGACCGTCCTTCCGCCCGCCGCAGCAGCAGTACCGACCCCCGCGTTACCAGCAGCAAGGCGGAAACCGCGCACCGCTACCCCCACCGCAGCAGAATCGGAACGCCCGTCCACCTCAACAGGGCAACCGACCTGGACTCGGAGCTCCATGTTTCACTTGTGGACTACCGGGTCACTTCGCTCGTGAGTGTCCTACCCGCAGGCAGCAGGGTAACCCGGGTCGCCAACAGGGCTCGGGGCCGGACCAATCCAGGGGGCAGAAGGCAGCCAGATCGGGTCGGGTGAACTACACCACGACCGAAGACATTGCCGAGGGTGAACCAGTGCTGGCGGGTATGTTTTCACTCTCTGGTCACACCGCATTCGTTCTGTTCGATTCTGGTGCCTCTCATAATTTTATTAGTCGAAACTTTATTGAGGGAAAATATTTCAACACCATTCTCCTAGATCCACCTTTTCTCATAAAATCACCGGGGGGTTGTATCATATCGCGACATGGGTTAAAAGAAACACCACTAAATTTAGGCGGACGCTCCTACCCCACTTCCTTCATCATCCTTGACGGCCAGGGCATCGACATCATTATTGGGATGATGTGGATGAAACACCACCAAGCCATCCTTGACATAGCCAATCGAGTAATCCACCTAACCTCGCCACTCCGCGGCTCCGTATCCCTAAGATTAGATCACCCCAGATCCACTTCCGCACGAGTCTATCATGCCGTGGGAAAAAGTTTAGAGGAGATTCAGGTGGTGAAGGAGTTTCCGGATGTGTTTCCGGAAGATCTACCAGGGTTACCCCCAGATCGGGATGTGGAATTCAGGATTGACCTACAGCCAGGCACAGCGTCAATTTCTCGCAGACCATACAAGATGGCGCCAAAAGAGCTGGCTGAGTTGAAGGTACAACTGAAGGAGCTGTTGGACAAGGGTTTTATACAACCCAGCTCTTCTCCGTGGGGATGTCCAGCTTTATTTGTGAAAAAGAAGGACCAATCCCTGTGGTTGTGTGTTGATTACCGCCCCTTGAATGCGGTCACAATCAAAAACAAATATCCACTACCCCGCATCGACATCTTATTTGATCAGCTGGCTGGAGCTAAAGTCTTCTCCAAAATAGACCTTCGATCGGGCTATCACCAGATAATAATTCGACCAGAGGATGTTCCGAAAACGGCATTCTCTACAAGATATGGTCTGTATGAGTACTTGGTGATGTCTTTCGGACTCACCAATGCACCAGCCCACTTTATGTACCTTATGAACTCTGTCTTTATGCCAGAGTTAGACAAGTTTGTTGTCGTATTCATCGATGACATACTGATCTATTCCAAGACCGCAGAAGACCACTCCGAACATCTCAGAACGGTCTTGCAGAGGCTGAGGGATCACAAGCTGTATGCCAAATTCAGCAAGTGTGAGTTCTGGATTGATCACGTCCAATTCTTGGGACATGTGGTCTCCTCCGAAGGCATTGCAGTTGACCCAGGAAAAATACAAATTATTCTTGAATGGGAAGCACCCACCTCAGTCCATAAGGTACGCAGTTTCCTCGGGATGGCAGGATATTACCGTCGGTTCATTCCAAGCTTCTCAAAGATAGCTAAACCAATCACTGAGCTGCTCAAGAAGGGCAACCAGTTCAAGTGGACCGACAGTTGTGAGAGAGCCTTCCAAACTCTGAAAAAGCATTTAACGACAGCCCCAGTGCTAGCGCAGCCAGATCTGAGCAAGCCATTTGATGTGTACTGCGATGCATCTGGTATTGGTCTTGGCTGTGTATTAATGCAAGAGGGTCGAGTGATCGCTTATGCTTCCAGGCAACTCCGTAAGCATGAGCAGAACTATCCGACTCACGACTTGGAGCTAGCAGCGGTCGTACTGGCACTAAAAGTGTGGAGACACTATTTGTTGGGGAATTTGGTGCATTTGTACACCGATCATAAGAGTCTGAAGTATATCTTCACTCAAAATGAGCTCAACATGAGGCAAAGAAGGTGGCTTGAGCTGATTAAGGACTACGAGTTGGAGATTCATTATCATCCTGGCAAGGCTAATGTCGTGGCAGATGCTTTGAGCAGACATGCTCACTGTCACTACCTAGACCAGGGAATTTCCACAGAAGAAGAAGAAGTAGCCCTACGAGTTCTACCTCATGGATCATTGTATAATCTTGCTTTAATCCCAACCATTAAGGATGAGGTAGCAAGTGCTCAACAAGAAGACAATGGGATGAAGAACATCAGACTCAGGTTAAAAGATAAAAAGATGCAATGTTTTCGAGAGGATAAAGACGGGGTGTTATGGTTTAAGGACAGGTTGGTAGTTCCAAAGACCCTTGAGCTGCGAAAGAAGATTATGGACGAGGCTCATCTGTCAAAATATTCCATTCATCCCGGCAGCAATAAAATGTATCAGGACCTGAGGAAGAAATTCTGGTGGACAAGAATGAAGAGGGAGATTGCCAAGTATGTGGCAGAGTGTGACACTTGCAGAAGAGTCAAGGCAGATCATTTGAAAAAGCCCGGACTTCTGCAACCCTTGGGTGTTCCTGCTTGGAAATGGGAGGATCTGAGCATGGACTTCATAGTTGGGTTACCCATGACCACTCGACGCCACGACTCCATTTGGGTAATTGTGGACCGTCTCACAAAGTCCGCTCACTTCATACCAGTGAACACCAACTATCGAATGAAGAAGTACGCGGAGCTATACATCGCTCGAGTCGTCAGTCAACACGGAGTGCCAAAGACCATCATCTCCGATAGGGGAGCCCAGTTTGTTGCCAGATTTTGGGAGCAACTACATGCGGCTTTGGGTACCAAACTAATAAGGAGTTCAGCGTACCATCCCCAGACTGACGGACAGACTGAAAGGGTCAATCAGATTTTGGAAGACATGCTACGGGCCTCAGTACTAAATCATGGCGGAAATTGGGATGAGTACTTACCCCTGACGGAATTTGCTGACAACAATAGCTACCAGGGAAGTATTCAGATGTCACCCTTCGAGGCATTGTATGGTCGGAGTTGTAGGACTCCGTTGAACTGGTCCGAGTCAGGTGAAAGGGTGATACTTGGGCCAGACCTAGTGCAACAAGCAGAAGAAAAAGTGAGGACCATTCAATCCAACTTGAAGGCTGCCCAATCCCGACAGAAAAGCTATGCAGATAAAAGACGTCGGCCCCTGAGCTTCGAGGTGGGTGATTCTGTGTATCTGCGGGTCTCGCCCACCAAAGGAGTGCAGCGATTTGGTGTGAAAGGCAAATTGGCTCCAAGGTATATTGGTCCATTCCCTGTCCTGGAGAAGTGTGGATCAGTGGCGTACAAGCTAGAATTGCCAGCTCACTTGTCAGGGTTGCACAATGTTTTTCACGTGTCGCAACTAAAGAAGTGCTTGAAAGCGCCATCTGACAAAACTGTACCAGAAGTGGAAGGTTTACAACCGGATCTGACTTACTCTGAGAAGCCTGTCAAGGTACTCGATGAAAAAGAGCGAGTCACAAGAACCCGGACCATCAAATTTTATAAGGTGCAGTGGAGCAATCATTCAGAAGAAGAAGCCACGTGGGAATCGGAAGAATTCCTTCGTGCACACTAACCCGAAGTCCTTCCACCATCCATAGGTACCACCAACTCATTCCATCTTGCTCCTAAATCTCGGGACGAGATTTCTTTTAGGGGGGAGGGTTGTAACATTTCATGTGACTTGAGCCAAGAAAAATTTAAATCAATTAAGATTTAATGCAAAAATTTAATTAAAAAGGGGAATTAATAAAATTGTGGGAAATTATTAAAAAGAAAATAAGAGCATTACTTCAATTTGAAGTTTAAACAAAATTATTGAAAAGAAATTAAGTGAATTACTTCAAATTTGGGTTTACACTTTTAATATAAAAAGACACTAAATATTAATGCTAGGCAGAATTTAAATTTCAAAGGGAAACACAAAAATTCAAATTTATTTGAATTCTGAAATCAAATTGGACCTATATGTAAATTCTGGATTAGTTCTGTGCCTTGTTGAAAACTTCCCTGAATTAAATTTGGACCTATGTGCAATTTCCTGAAAAATTTTCTAGGCCATTCTGAAAGTATTCCTGAATCAATTGGACCTCTATCGGAATTCCTGAGAACGGTGGGCTTTTCTGCAAAACTTCCGGCCCACGGCCCACTCGCCAGCCGCCCGCCGCTCTCTCTCGGTTTCTTCTCCCGCGCGCGCCCGCTCTCTCTCTTCTCTCTCCGCGCGCCCGCCTCCACGCCCGACCGCGCGCAGGGCGCAAGCGCCACCTGCCGCGCGCGGCCTGCGCACGCGCGCGCGTGGCGCCGCGCGACTCACCTGCGCGCGATGGAGCGCCTCGGCCTCTCCGACTTCTCCTTTCACGCGCTCCTTCTTTCTCCTCGCGCCCGCGCTCCTTCCTCTCTCTCCGCTCTCTGTTTTCCTCCGCCAGGGATAGACGGCCGCCGCCGAGCAGCAACGCCGCCCCACCGTGCCTCGCACTCACCACAAATTGCCAACTCCTTCATCAAATCGAAGCGCCCGAGGTTGGTCGCCCTTTTCCCGTGCTCAACCGCCGACCAATTTCGCCGAAGCCGACGGGTGTGCGCCGCCGCCGCCATTACCGCCTCGGCCGAGGTAGTCTCGGTGAGCTCTGCGCAGCGGTGAGCAATTACTCCAATTCCCTCTACCCTAGCTCCGTCCCGGCTCCAGGAAACCCCCCAGCCAGGTCGGCCACGCCGACGAGCGCTGCCGCGCCGCCGCGCCATCGCCGCCGCCCCGGCCGAGCCGCCGCCCGTCGCCGGCGCTACTCCGGCACTGCCACGGGTCCCACCCGGGTCAATCGAGGTCGCCGTGCCGCGCTCGTGCTCGTGGTGGCCTCAGTTTCGCCCGCCGTCGCCGGCAACCCCGCCGCCCGCCGCCGGCCGGATCGGCCGAGCAGTAACCCTAGCCGGGTTACTGTTCGGTACTGCTCCATTGGGTTTATTAATTCTTTTAATCGGCTGATTCTTCCAAAATTCATAGAAAATCCATTTTAGCTCGGAAAAATGCAAATCCAAATGTTTTAGGACCAGGAGAAATTCTAGTATTTATTAAAAATATAAACTTCATTGTGTGAAAATTATTAATTTTGGCATTTATTTAATTACCCAAATTGGCTCAAAGCCCTAATTAAATAGTTATAATTATTGAAAATATGGGAAAAATTTACAGAACCTTAGATTTAACCCTAGTTAGTTTTGAGGTGTCATAGCAATTACTAGAGTCATTAGCACCTTCTAAATCACTGCAATTTAATTGATCCAGGTCAATTTCCGACAGAAACCCTAGTTACTAATTCACTAGCGACCACTTTAAAAATTTCTAGCAAACATTTACTATTACTAACTTTACTTTTGCATCATGTAGACGCCGATGTGAACGAAGTAGCCGTCGAGGCAGACCCAGGTTTTTCTGAAGACACCCCTGTCGCAGACTCCGAAGGCTATTCACAAGGCAAGCTCCGGTGCACTACTGTTTTCAAATTTTCCCCTTTATAACAGTATTGTGGATCATGTGATGTGCATTTAGGTTAATAGGAGTTGAATGCAACCCTAGATGCATATGTTTCCAGTAGTACCCAGTCTGGAATTTTGGTACAGGTAGCTCGATATAGCCGCTATGCTTAGGATTACTCTTCGGTAGAAGTCGAGCAGATTGGACCCTGCTCGCGATATGATAGGAATTGGTTGAAGCCCCACCTTACTACAGATTTGTGTCATTAGTCCAAGTTTAATGGGAAGAAATCGGGGTCAGGCAGAGAAAGTTAGGAAAGCAACAGACCGAGGTTCTGTGTGCTGTAGCTCTGTCTGATCCGTGGGGCACAGTTGATTGAGTATTGAACGTACTGTTCACATGCTGGAACTATGGGAACCAGTAAACCTAGGTAGCCTAGAGACGGCAAAGCTGAACCTACCTTACGGTGTCTGATTGACGGCGGTCTGGGGTGGACAGTGTGTGAACTCCACAGGCACCGTCCGGGACGGTGACCTGGTGGGACGCGGCACTGTTAAGGTAGCGTAAGAGGGAATTAGCTTTGCCAGATCTGGTGCGAACGGTTGCCACGTGCGGTCCGGGACGCGCACGTGTCGTGTGACCAGGTTAACCCTGCAGGTGTAAATCGTTTCGAACCGCTGATACTCTCAGTCTAGAGTACTACTCGATCTCTCTGTCGCATACGATAATAAGTGAACAAAAAGTGAGATTATGATTATGATTGAAATGCTTGTATTGATTAATGTTTGTCAACTTGATTGCTTAGTTACAGTGCCTACTAAAGTTTATTTTTCTCAAACTTAATTTGAGCTAAAACTTGAAAGTAGGAAAAATTAATTAGCTAAGCGTGTCTTTTGCAATTTCTCCTACCCCGTGTCGGCCGTGCATGTCTAGGTGTCGGCTGTAGACAGCCTGTTGACGGGTTAGTCTTGCTGAGCTTCTTAGAAGCTCACGCTTTGCGACTTGTGGTTTTCAGGAGGTTTCGATGCGACCGGTGGTTTTGGTGGCCAGCAGTGGGAGGAGTCGTCTCCAGGTTAGGGTAGCTTTCAGTGGGAGCCGCTCGATTAGTTGCCGCTTTGTGTGTGTGGCTAGTAGCAAGGCGCCGTTGGGCAAGGCCCTTGCTTTTGCTGAGAGTCAGAGTCGGAGTCTGTACCGTTAACTCTCGTTTCCGCTGTATTGAAAAAAAAAAACAGGTTTGGATTCAAACTCTGTAATAACTCATGTAATATTTCTTTCTATCCTTAATTCATGCTTTTTACTGCCTGTGTTGTACTCTGTGAACATTCGCTTCGACGAACGTCGCCCAGAATGGATCCCGGGAGGAGGATCTCCCCCGTTTCAGGGGCGGTCCGCCACAGCTGGTATCAGAGCCATTCTGGGATGAGTACGACCTTTTTAGGGCATATTTTCGAAAACCGCGTGCGAGTTAGTAGCGTGCCCTAGTAGAACTAGGTTCTATTAGGTGGCAAGCTAACCTAGTGTAGGGTCTAACAGAACCCAGTTAGATTTACTTTTCTGTAACGACGCACCTACGCTAAGGTAAGCGAGGTAAGGTACGCCGCTCGACTGCGGTGAAAGGTCGAGAAACCCCTGTTGCATCAGCAACAGTAGCGTTCCGTACCGTGGTGGTATGGAAGGAGGTATTAGGTTCGATGTAACCTAGTACACCCCCTTGCCGTTTAGGGAGAGAAGCGGACCTCTACCGTACGAGGTGTGGGTTACGGACCTGTTGCGAATGCAGACCTTCGCAACAGTGGTGTCTTGTGTCTGTGGTACACAAGAGATGAGTTTGTTCTTCGCGACTTAGGTCTCGCGGAACACTCTCATACCTCCGCTGCCTGAGGTAAAGTGCAGTCTGTTTGCCGCGCAGGGAAGGTCAGACACGTGACCCCGTACGTGGCCTACTCGGGGCGGCCCATATGGCAATGATATGGGTTGTTGTTTTTACTATTAATATTATATTATACAACTGCCTGTGGTGTGTTTTCTGCAGGTACGCTAACTATTGCGTAAGCGCGTGTAGACACGACTGACTTGAGAGATCGATCCTGCCACCGACTTAACGTATTAGGTTTTGTTTTTGTGAGGACGTATAGGTCGATAAAGGACTGCATTGCATGGTAAAAATCGAAGAGTCACACAAATGGTAAACTGCTAAATCTTAAACCAAAACACGTTAAAATCCTTCAAACTTATACTAAAGCCATTCAAGATCAAAACTTCCATCAGCAACAGTTGTAACCATCGTAACCTTGATTCCGAGGTGTAGTCCACTCTTGCACCCAAATTGTGATCCATTCCTTTTACCAGAAGTCGCCTGCCTGCTTGACTTAGGTATCGACATGTGACTTCCGTGAAGTAAATCCTTCTCCGTCTTTGTATCTGCAGATGTCGGGCAACTCGGTTGACAATGGTTCGGGGAACTATGGGGCTGAGCACTCCACCCCTGCTCGGATGACTCAAGAGTCGGGGCGCAGGGGATTTGTCCAGTTGCTCAACCAAACCCTACAGTCTAGGCTATGAAGAAACTCCTTGGTTCCGGGTCCGGGAGTTCAAACAGCATGGCCTACCCCGCAGCTCAGCCGAAACTACACTGCCCGCTCATCCTCACCGAGCCAACGGAGAAATCTGGACCACCACCGGAGTTGGGACGGACGAGACGGAGGCCATTGAAGCCGCAGCTCTCCAGGCTCTATTAAGGCTATGTGAGGGACATTTAGCCGATCTGGCAGATCAGCCAGCGGCCCTGTTTCCGATACGGGACCAGGTTGATGATGTCTGGCGTCGGAACGTCAAGAATGCAATTGCCAAGACTCTCCAGGGAGAGAAAGATCACGTGACCCCACTGTTCAAGTTGAGCGTAGCGCTACTTAACTTGTATGAGGACACAGTGATGGCAGCCCAATATGACCGCCAGGCTTTGGGACGAGCTCACAAGGAGCTAGCACGAACCCCAGACGAAATGGGAGGCATAGGGAGCAGCAGCAATGAACCGTGTGTTCGCTGCGATGCCCGGGCGCAACGCATTGCCGAACTCGATCATCTTGCTACAGCTAGGCTTACCCTGGTGCAGGCCAGGAATGGCGAGTGCAACGCCCTGCTGGAGCAGATCCACCAGCTGGAGATTTCTCGGGATGAGGCTCTACAAGTAGTTGAAAACCTCGTTCATGAGAATCACCACCTGCAGTACCACATTGCTGGACTCTTAGAGGCACAACAACAGCAGCATCCACCACCAGCCGGCGAGGACGCGTCTGAGTCAGGAGTGTCTGACCCAGATGTAACCTACCATGAGTCCGATGAGGGGCAAGGCAGTGGAGATGACGCCAACCCCTAGGACCGCGACTTGTAGGCTCGCTGACTGGTAACGAGTGTTAGTTGTGTAGCTGAATGGTGTCTGGTTGGTAGTAGTATGTTTCGATTGTATCCCTTAGATGTGGTTTACCATGGTAGCACTATGTTTAGTCTGATGTAATTCGGAAGTGCATGACAATGCGGGTTGTAATGCGGGTCCGTTCCTCCATCGGGACCGTCCTTCCGCCCGCCGCAGCAGCAGTACCGACCCCCGCGTTACCAGCAGCAAGGCGGAAACCGCGCACCGCTACCCCCACCGCAGCAGAATCGGGACGCCCGTCCACCTCAACAGGGCAACCGACCTGGACTCGGAGCTCCATGTTTCACTTGTGGACTACCGGGTCACTTCGCTCGTGAGTGTCCTACCCGCAGGCAGCAGGGTAACCCGGGTCGCCAACAGGGCTCGGGGCCGGACCAATCCAGGGGGCAGAAGGCAGCCAGATCGGGTCGGGTGAACTACACCACGACCGAAGACATTGCCGAGGGTGAACCAGTGCTGGCGGGTATGTTTTCACTCTCTGGTCACACCGCATTCGTTCTGTTCGATTCTGGTGCCTCTCATAATTTTATTAGTCGAAACTTTATTGAGGGAAAATATTTCAACACCATTCTCCTAGATCCACCTTTTCTCATAAAATCACCGGGGGGTTGTATCATATCGCGACATGGGTTAAAAGAAACACCACTAAATTTAGGCGGACGCTCCTACCCCACTTCCTTCATCATCCTTGACGGCCAGGGCATCGACATCATTATTGGGATGATGTGGATGAAACACCACCAAGCCATCCTTGACATAGCCAATCGAGTAATCCACCTAACCTCGCCACTCCGCGGCTCCGTATCCCTAAGATTAGATCACCCCAGATCCACTTCCGCACGAGTCTATCATGCCGTGGGAAAAAGTTTAGAGGAGATTCAGGTGGTGAAGGAGTTTCCGGATGTGTTTCCGGAAGATCTACCAGGGTTACCCCCAGATCGGGATGTGGAATTCAGGATTGACCTACAGCCAGGCACAGCGTCAATTTCTCGCAGACCATACAAGATGGCGCCAAAAGAGCTGGCTGAGTTGAAGGTACAACTGAAGGAGCTGTTGGACAAGGGTTTTATACAACCCAGCTCTTCTCCGTGGGGATGTCCAGCTTTATTTGTGAAAAAGAAGGACCAATCCCTGTGGTTGTGTGTTGATTACCGCCCCTTGAATGCGGTCACAATCAAAAACAAATATCCACTACCCCGCATCGACATCTTATTTGATCAGCTGGCTGGAGCTAAAGTCTTCTCCAAAATAGACCTTCGATCGGGCTATCACCAGATAATAATTCGACCAGAGGATGTTCCGAAAACGGCATTCTCTACAAGATATGGTCTGTATGAGTACTTGGTGATGTCTTTCGGACTCACCAATGCACCAGCCCACTTTATATACCTTATGAACTCTGTCTTTATGCCAGAGTTAGACAAGTTTGTTGTCGTATTCATCGATGACATACTGATCTATTCCAAGACCGCAGAAGACCACTCCGAACATCTCAGAACGGTCTTGCAGAGGCTGAGGGATCACAAGCTGTATGCCAAATTCAGCAAGTGTGAGTTCTGGATTGATCACGTCCAATTCTTGGGACATGTGGTCTCCTCCGAAGGCATTGCAGTTGACCCAGGAAAAATACAAATTATTCTTGAATGGGAAGCACCCACCTCAGTCCATAAGGTACGCAGTTTCCTCGGGATGGCAGGATATTACCGTCGGTTCATTCCAAGCTTCTCAAAGATAGCTAAACCAATCACTGAGCTGCTCAAGAAGGGCAACCAGTTCAAGTGGACCGACAGTTGTGAGAGAGCCTTCCAAACTCTGAAAAAGCATTTAACGACAGCCCCAGTGCTAGCGCAGCCAGATCTGAGCAAGCCATTTGATGTGTACTGCGATGCATCTGGTATTGGTCTTGGCTGTGTATTAATGCAAGAGGGTCGAGTGATCGCTTATGCTTCCAGGCAACTCCGTAAGCATGAGCAGAACTATCCGACTCACGACTTGGAGCTAGCAGCGGTCGTACTGGCACTAAAAGTGTGGAGACACTATTTGTTGGGGAATTTGGTGCATTTGTACACCGATCATAAGAGTCTGAAGTATATCTTCACTCAAAATGAGCTCAACATGAGGCAAAGAAGGTGGCTTGAGCTGATTAAGGACTACGAGTTGGAGATTCATTATCATCCTGGCAAGGCTAATGTCGTGGCAGATGCTTTGAGCAGACATGCTCACTGTCACTACCTAGACCAGGGAATTTCCACAGAAGAAGAAGAAGTAGCCCTACGAGTTCTACCTCATGGATCATTGTATAATCTTGCTTTAATCCCAACCATTAAGGATGAGGTAGCAAGTGCTCAACAAGAAGACAATGGGATGAAGAACATCAGACTCAGGTTAAAAGATAAAAAGATGCAATGTTTTCGAGAGGATAAAGACGGGGTGTTATGGTTTAAGGACAGGTTGGTAGTTCCAAAGACCCTTGAGCTGCGAAAGAAGATTATGGACGAGGCTCATCTGTCAAAATATTCCATTCATCCCGGCAGCAATAAAATGTATCAGGACCTGAGGAAGAAATTCTGGTGGACAAGAATGAAGAGGGAGATTGCCAAGTATGTGGCAGAGTGTGACACTTGCAGAAGAGTCAAGGCAGATCATTTGAAAAAGCCCGGACTTCTGCAACCCTTGGGTGTTCCTGCTTGGAAATGGGAGGATCTGAGCATGGACTTCATAGTTGGGTTACCCATGACCACTCGACGCCACGACTCCATTTGGGTAATTGTGGACCGTCTCACAAAGTCCGCTCACTTCATACCAGTGAACACCAACTATCGAATGAAGAAGTACGCGGAGCTATACATCGCTCGAGTCGTCAGTCAACACGGAGTGCCAAAGACCATCATCTCCGATAGGGGAGCCCAGTTTGTTGCCAGATTTTGGGAGCAACTACATGCGGCTTTGGGTACCAAACTAATAAGGAGTTCAGCGTACCATCCCCAGACTGACGGACAGACTGAAAGGGTCAATCAGATTTTGGAAGACATGCTACGGGCCTCAGTACTAAATCATGGCGGAAATTGGGATGAGTACTTACCCCTGACGGAATTTGCTGACAACAATAGCTACCAGGGAAGTATTCAGATGTCACCCTTCGAGGCATTGTATGGTCGGAGTTGTAGGACTCCGTTGAACTGGTCCGAGTCAGGTGAAAGGGTGATACTTGGGCCAGACCTAGTGCAACAAGCAGAAGAGAAAGTGAGGACCATTCAATCCAACTTGAAGGCTGCCCAATCCCGACAGAAAAGCTATGCAGATAAAAGACGTCGGCCCCTGAGCTTCGAGGTGGGTGATTCTGTGTATCTGCGGGTCTCGCCCACCAAAGGAGTGCAGCGATTTGGTGTGAAAGGCAAATTGGCTCCAAGGTATATTGGTCCATTCCCTGTCCTGGAGAAGTGTGGATCAGTGGCGTACAAGCTAGAATTGCCAGCTCACTTGTCAGGGTTGCACAATGTTTTTCACGTGTCGCAACTAAAGAAGTGCTTGAAAGCGCCATCTGACAAAACTGTACCAGAAGTGGAAGGTTTACAACCGGATCTGACTTACTCTGAGAAGCCTGTCAAGGTACTCGATGAAAAAGAGCGAGTCACAAGAACCCGGACCATCAAATTTTATAAGGTGCAGTGGAGCAATCATTCAGAAGAAGAAGCCACGTGGGAATCGGAAGAATTCCTTCGTGCACACTATCCCGAAGTCCTTCCACCATCCATAGGTACCACCAACTCATTCCATCTTGCTCCTAAATCTCGGGACGAGATTTCTTTTAGGGGGGAGGGTTGTAACATTTCATGTGACTTGAGCCAAGAAAAATTTAAATCAATTAAGATTTAATGCAAAAATTTAATTAAAAAGGGGAATTAATAAAATTGTGGGAAATTATTAAAAAGAAAATAAGAGCATTACTTCAATTTGAAGTTTAAACAAAATTATTGAAAAGAAATTAAGTGAATTACTTCAAATTTGGGTTTACACTTTTAATATAAAAAGACACTAAATATTAATGCTAGGCAGAATTTAAATTTCAAAGGGAAACACAAAAATTCAAATTTATTTGAATTCTGAAATCAAATTGGACCTATATGTAAATTCTGGATTAGTTCTGTGCCTTGTTGAAAACTTCCCTGAATTAAATTTGGACCTATGTGCAATTTCCTGAAAAATTTTCTAGGCCATTCTGAAAGTATTCCTGAATCAATTGGACCTCTATCGGAATTCCTGAGAACGGTGGGCTTTTCTGCAAAACTTCCGGCCCACGGCCCACTCGCCAGCCGCCCGCCGCTCTCTCTCGGTTTCTTCTCCCGCGCGCGCCCGCTCTCTCTCTTCTCTCTCCGCGCGCCCGCCTCCACGCCCGACCGCGCGCAGGGCGCAAGCGCCACCTGCCGCGCGCGGCCTGCGCACGCGCGCGCGTGGCGCCGCGCGACTCACCCGCGCGCGATGGAGCGCCTCGGCCTCTCCGACTTCTCCTTTCACGCGCTCCTTCTTTCTCCTCGCGCCCGCGCTCCTTCCTCTCTCTCCGCTCTCTGTTTTCCTCCGCCAGGGATAGACGGCCGCCGCCGAGCAGCAACGCCGCCCCACCGTGCCTCGCACTCACCACAAATTGCCAACTCCTTCATCAAATCGAAGCGCCCGAGGTTGGTCGCCCTTTTCCCGTGCTCAACCGCCGACCAATTTCGCCGAAGCCGACGGGTGTGCGCCGCCGCCGCCATTACCGCCTCGGCCGAGGTAGTCTCGGTGAGCTCTGCGCAGCGGTGAGCAATTACTCCAATTCCCTCTACCCTAGCTCCGTCCCGGCTCCAGGAAACCCCCCAGCCAGGTCGGCCACGCCGACGAGCGCTGCCGCGCCGCCGCGCCATCGCCGCCGCCCCGGCCGAGCCGCCGCCCGTCGCCGGCGCTACTCCGGCACTGCCACGGGTCCCACCCGGGTCAATCGAGGTCGCCGTGCCGCGCTCGTGCTCGTGGTGGCCTCAGTTTCGCCCGCCGTCGCCGGCAACCCCGCCGCCCGCCGCCGGCCGGATCGGCCGAGCAGTAACCCTAGCCGGGTTACTGTTCGGTACTGCTCCATTGGGTTTATTAATTCTTTTAATCGGCTGATTCTTCCAAAATTCATAGAAAATCCATTTTAGCTCGGAAAAATGCAAATCCAAATGTTTTAGGACCAGGAGAAATTCTAGTATTTATTAAAAATATAAACTTCATTGTGTGAAAATTATTAATTTTGGCAATTATTTAATTACCCAAATTGGCTCAAAGCCCTAATTAAATAGTTATAATTATTGAAAATATGGGAAAAATTTACAGAACCTTAGATTTAACCCTAGTTAGTTTTGAGGTGTCATAGCAATTACTAGAGTCATTAGCACCTTCTAAATCACTGCAATTTAATTGATCCAGGTCAATTTCCGACAGAAACCCTAGTTACTAATTCACTAGCGACCACTTTAAAAATTTCTGGCAAACATTTACTATTACTAACTTTACTTTTGCATCATGTAGACGCCGATGTGAACGAAGTAGCCGTCGAGGCAGACCCAGGTTTTTCTGAAGACACCCCTGTCGCAGACTCCGAAGGCTATTCACAAGGCAAGCTCCGGTGCACTACTGTTTTCAAATTTTCCCCTTTATAACAGTATTGTGGATCATGTGATGTGCATTTAGGTTAATAGGAGTTGAATGCAACCCTAGATGCATATGTTTCCAGTAGTACCCAGTCTGGAATTTTGGTACAGGTAGCTCGATATAGCCGCTATGCTTAGGATTACTCTTCGGTAGAAGTCGAGCAGATTGGACCCTGCTCGCGATATGATAGGAATTGGTTGAAGCCCCACCTTACTACAGATTTGTGTCATTAGTCCAAGTTTAATGGGAAGAAATCGGGGTCAGGCATAGAAAGTTAGGAAAGCAACAGACCGGGGTTCTGTGTGCTGTAGCTCTGTCTGATCCGTGGGGCACAGTTGATTGAGTATTGAACGTACTGTTCACATGCTGGAACTATGGGAACCAGTAAACCTAGGTAGCCTAGAGACGGCAAAGCTGAACCTACCTTACGGTGTCTGATTGACGGCGGTCTGGGGTGGACAGTGTGTGAACTCCACAGGCACCGTCCGGGACGGTGACCTGGTGGGACGCGGCACTGTTAAGGTAGCGTAAGAGGGAATTAGCTTTGCCAGATCTGGTGCGAACGGTTGCCACGTGCGGTCCGGGACGCGCACGTGTCGTGTGACCAGGTTAACCCTGCAGGTGTAAATCGTTTCGAACCGCTGATACTCTCAGTCTAGAGTACTACTCGATCTCTCTGTCGCATACGATAATAAGTGAACAAAAAGTGAGATTATGATTATGATTGAAATGCTTGTATTGATTAATGTTTGTCAACTTGATTGCTTAGTTACAGTGCCTACTAAAGTTTATTTTTCTCAAACTTAATTTGAGCTAAAACTTGAAAGTAGGAAAAATTAATTAGCTAAGCGTGTCTTTTGCAATTTCCCCTACCCCGTGTCGGCCGTGCATGTCTAGGTGTCGGCTGTAGACAGCCTGTTGACGGGTTAGTCTTGCTGAGCTTCTTAGAAGCTCACGCTTTGCGACTTGTGGTTTTCAGGAGGTTTCGATGCGACCGGTGGTTTTGGTGGCCAGCAGTGGGAGGAGTCGTCTCCAGGTTGGGGTAGCTTTCAGTGGGAGCCGCTCGATTAGTTGCCGCTTTGTGTGTGTGGCTAGTAGCAAGGCGCCGTTGGGCAAGGCCCTTGCTTTTGCTGAGAGTCAGAGTCGGAGTCTGTACCGTTAACTCTCGTTTCCGCTGTATTGAAAAAAAAACCAGGTTTGGATTCAAACTCTGTAATAACTCATGTAATATTTCTTTCTATCCTTAATTCATGCTTTTTACTGCCTGTGTTGTACTCTGTGAATGTTCGCTTCGACGAACGTCGCCCAGAATGGATCCCGGGAGGAGGATCTCCCCCGTTTCAGGGGCGGTCCGCCACAAGAACACAGGGCCCAGTAACTTGATTTCCTTCACAAGATGAGCAGTGAGATGGAGAGACATATCAAAAAAGGTTGGTGGGAAATACATCTCCAGGAGGCATAAAGTCTCAAAGTGTCTTTTCTCAAGCACCTCTAGTGAATCGAGATCAAGTACTTTCTGAGATATTGCATTGAAGAAGAAGCAAAGGCTCATGATAGCCTCCCTCACGTTGATCGGTAGAATATTCCTTATTGCAACCGCAATCATCTGTGTTAAAAGCACATGGCAATCATGAGATTTCGTTCCAGGTGCCAGCTTTAGCTCCGTCAGTGAAATAAGCCTTCCGATGTTGGATGAGTACCCTGATGGCACCTTAACACTCTGCAAGAACTCACAAAACTCCTTTTTCTCATTCTTAGAGAGGGTGATGCAAGCTGTCGGTAGAGCACAATTTGTATCATCTCTATATCTGACCTTATTCCCATATCTTTGAGGTCAGCTCGTGCATTTTCATGGTCCTTAGATTTACCTGGTACATTCAGAAGTGTACCAACAAGGCTGTCACATACATTCTTCTCGAGGTGCATCACATTGATGGAGTGGCGAGTATCTAATTCTTTCCAATATGGTAACTCCCATAGAATCGACTGTTTATTTCAAGGCCCTTTATTATCATTATTTGACAACCTTTTTCTCTTCCTAAGGATAACTTTGAGATCCTTAACCTGACTATAGACATCTTCCCCTTTGATATGCCTTGGAGGCGGCTCCTTCTTAATGTTCCCATCAAATTGAGCCTTCATCTTCCGAAAGGCGTGTCTCATGGGAAGAAAGCGTCGATGCCTCATATAAACTATTTTTCTTGAGTTGTTCAAGTATGTACACTCCGTTTTGTCCAGGCAATGGGGGCAGCCAGAACCTAGCCTTTTCCTCTGACCTGACAAGTTGCGTTGGGCCGGCAAATCACTAATCGTGACGAATAGAATGACACGTAAAATAAAGTACTCACGCTTGTCCTCATCCCAAACCTCAACCCCTTTGCACCACAAAGTCAGCAAATCATCAATCAAAGGCCTCAATCGTTTCCAGGCTCATGAGGGCCCGGTATCAAGGCTGCCAACATGATGTACTTTCGTTTGTTGCACAACCATGGTGGAAGGTTGTATATTGTTAAGACAACAGGCCATGTGCTATGAGGGCTGTTGTTAGCGAACGGGTTCATCCCATCAGTGCTTAATGCAATCCTAATGTTCCTCGGATCATCGGCAAATGCTTTATGTCTCGAGTTAATGCTTTGCCATTGTGAGGAATCAGCAGGGTGTCGAAGCATCCCATCATTCTTGAGGCCCTCTTTATGCCATCGAAGCAACCGAGACTCCTTCTTATTTGTAAACCAACGCTTCAAACGGGGAATTACAGTAAGGTACCAGAACGCCTTCTTAGGAGGGCCTCTCTTAATAGTGTTGTCCTCTAGACCATCATCTTTCTTCCTCTTGTATCGTTCGAGTCCACAAATACAACACTTATCCAAGTCCTCATATTCACCACGATAGAGTATACAATCAATCTTGCACGCATGTATTTTTTCAACTTCCAACCCAAGAGGACAAATAATCTGCTTTGCCTCGTAGATAGTCTCTGGCACCAAGTTTCCCTGTGGCAACATATCCCTCAGGAGATCTAACAAAGCATGGAAGTTCCTATCGGTCCACCCATGGCTTGCCTTCAATTGCAGAAGCTTTAGTGTAGCAAAGAGTCAAGTATACCTAGGTTCACAACCAGGAAAAAAAGGTCTCTTGGACTCCATTATCAGCTTGCGAAACTTTGCCAACTCTCCATCGTTGTACTCATCATGTCGCTCGGCATTCCGCAGCATCTCATTAACATTCTCCACATGATCCTCAATGTTCTCCTCAGTGAAAGCTAAGGCGTCTACATCCGAGCGGTCACACTCAATGTCATCAAACAATATTTCTTCACTATGATCACATTCTGAATGTGCTTGACCCATATCACTGGTTGAAACTGGAATTTGATCCCTCTCCGCTTCCACTTCATTAAGACCTTCTTCCCCATGCTTGTTCCAACAAGCATAGTTTTTCATAAAGCCACGCATAAACAGGTGTATCTCAATCATGTCCGACTACGTAAACTTCTTCTGATTTTTGCAATCACGACATAGACAACAAATAGCATTTTGGCCACTTTCTTCTCTATACCTTCTAGCAAATCTGACAAAAGACTTCACTCCTTTTAGGTACTCATCTGAAATTTTGTCAGGATACATCCAGCTTCGGTCCATCTCTGCACCTATAAAAATTTATTCAGCATACATCAACAGCATCACAAACAGACATTTCTAAGCAAATGGTTTACTCATGTGTGATGATTAGTGGTCAAAATCCACAAGATTTAGCACAAACTAACCTTACCACAGGAAAGAAATCGACAAAATCGTCCTTGGAGTGTCCGTCGCGCCCATAAATACCAAAAATGAGGAAAGAGATGTAAAGAAAAGAAAGAGGTGACGGCGGACAATATTCAGCCGTCACTTATATTCATCAACAAAAACAAATGACGGTTAACTTAAAAGAACGTCACCGATGAGTAATAATAAAGGTGACGGTCCATATATGTCAACCGTCACTTGTATCATCAACAAAACTAAGTGATGGTTAACTAATAAAGCATCACCAATAGTAATAAATACAGGTGACGGTCCATAGGTCAAACCGTCACTTGTATTCATCAACACAAAAAAGTGACGCTTAAACTGATAGATCGTCACCGGTGAGTAATAATACAGGTGACGGTCTATATGTTAACCGTCACTTATATTCGTCAACTCAAAAAAGTGACGTTTGGTAATTTGGACCGTCACCTTGCTGTTCTAAGTGGGAGGCTGGTTCAGTAGTGGGTAACGGTTATCAATATAGACCGTTACTTTTTGTAATACAGGTAACGGTTAACATTGTGGTGTCACTTATGTGCTGTCACTATTGGGCGTTTCTTACGTAGTGTGCAGTTATCTATCACGAATTGATGGAGAGCTGCTATGAACAATTGACCGGCACAGAGGCACAAAAACATATATATTTCGTGGGTAATACTCTATTAATTGTACCATGTAAATAATTCCAACTATCATTCACATAACCAAAAAAATTTATATAGTTAGGGCTCGTTAAGGTACATTATTGAAGAAGTATTACCTATTAAGAGGTAATACTTCAAATGAAATCTGGATCGTTGATTTAATAAAAAATAAGAAAAATTTTAAAAAAATCCCTCCCCCGAACCCCCCCCCCCACCCCCTCCCTAATGGATCCCCACCTCCTGCATGCACTCTCTAAAATTATTGATTTAATAAAAAATAAAGAATTAAAAGAAAAAGAAAATCCCACCCTCCCCCTAACGGCTTGTTTGGCAGTATCATAACATTGTTGAATAAATATTATGGTTCAAAATTTTTGTTGGATTATCTTTTTGTTTTCCTATAGCCTAATTCTTCTCAAAAAAAATTTATGTCCGTCCATTTTTTTTTTCATACAAATCTGGGACACATAAAAAATAACTATCCTCACAATACATAAAAAAAAAAAAGAAGCATGCACGAGGCGGTTGCCGATGTATTTTCCTATAAAAATCTTGCATGGATAACTAATCCTCTCTCCACCACTAAATCATAACTAACTAAAATGTAATTAGAAGTATACATGGAAGATCAAGTAAAAAATAAACGGACCACAATGTTTCGAGGTACCATAAAATATGCCAGTTAGTTATCATTGCAGCTCTTACAGAAAGGGATTAAGGAAGTTAAGGCAGTAAGACTCTAAAGAGCAGGACAGTCCTAGTTATGATTGATCACATAAGCATTTCATCGAACTGGTCACGGTCCATAATCAGGGAGGCTTGAAACTAGTATGCCAACCAATGCGAATGCAGAATACCCTGATATGTTGGACTGGCAATCGACTCTTGCATTGCAAAACCACGACAAAACACATTGCTACTACTGCGATTATTTGTAGTAATAATTGAAACAACTTGATCGAGCAATGCGAATTCGGTGTTTCTAGACTCACCGGTCCTCCAGATCTTCGAGTCATTTCGTTTAGTCTTCAGTAAAGACATTTCGCAGGTCTTCCAGAGGTCCATAGCAAGCGTTCGTGCGCTCCCAAAATCGGCCACCGTTTTTCAGGAGCGAGCAGCGGTGCTCGATTCTGCGCTAGTAATCCCGCGTCCCCCGCCGCTGAGAGAGAAGGGCATATGCGCGAGACAAGAGGGTGGGGATGCCCGTGACCATGTCGAAGGAGGCGACATGTCGGCGGCGGCGGCGCGAGGGAGTGAGCGAGGACGGAGAAAGAGGCGGCGACGGTTGGACTGGGAGCGAAGACTTGGATTTCGTGCAGAGGAACGGACGGCCATTCACACTGACCAAGGCCGACCGCCCGACACAGCGGAGGCTCGGGATTGGGCCGAGCCGCACGACGGCAGGCCCGTCGATGGGCAGGGGCAGGCTGGCCCATGTAACAGGGCCTCCAAATTACAGGGGCCCCCAACTTGTTTTCTAGAGATGATACAGTCCAATAGGAAGCAGCCCACTGCGTAGGCCTCAAGCAATACATATCGGTCTTTCTTCTCCCAGAAGCATTGCGTCAGACTAGAAGCCGGCCGGCAGCAGCACAACAACGCGGCACCGCACTCCGCAGTCCGCAATAGCCCTTGCCCGGCCGCAGCGTTGCCGATTGCAACTGCGAAATTATGACTCACCGTCTCGATCGCCCGTTGGCATCGCGATGATCTGCGCCGCAGCCGTAGGCATGACTACGAAACGCCAACGAGCAACGGCGCCGCTAGCAGAAGCAAGTACGTATGTGCTCCAAATTCGAATTCCATATCTTCTCTCCTTTAGGCTTTTTTTTTTGTTGTTCTAAAAGTCATAGCCCTAATACAGTATTGTCGTACTTCGTATTTATTTGTAATGTATGTATAACAGATTGAGTTCCAATCCCAATCTATTACTATGTCTTCTAGAAATAAAATATACGATTTTGAAAAACGCAAGAAGAAGAAAAGATTAGAAGCAGTAGCTCAATCGTAAAAGGGTGCTCTTGATAGATTTGTTGTGAAAGAATCTCAATTGAATGGTGCTGATATTGACACCTCTGACTCTGGCTCTGGCTCTGTACATGTTGAGGCTTAGGTTGAAGAAACTGAACGAGCTGATGACGCAAATATTAATGATGATGCTAACAGCAATGCCGGTGAACCAGCCAATGACATCATCAATGCTTTTCAACCTGATATATTTGATCCAAGAAACTAGGATGCACTAGATTCTAAAATGGTTGATATTTTAGTGCAGAAGGGTCCTAAAAGAGACATGGCTATTGAAAAAGGTCCTAAAGACAGATTCTCTAGAAGATTTTCGTGTCTCTCATACATAGAGTTCTCAAAAATGGAGAAAAGTGTGACAGAGAATGGCTTGTATACAGCAGGGAACTTGACAAAGTGTTCATGTTTTTGTTGCAAATTATTAAGAAAGGGGCTTGGGAAAGGTCAGTTAGCGAATGAGGGTTTCAATGATTGGCATCATCTTAGCACTAGACTTAAAGAGCATGAAACTGGTGCAAAACATATTATGAATATGGCTGCTTGGTATGACCTGCGCATCAGATTGGAAATGAACCAAACAATTGATAGTGCTGCTCGTCGAGAGCTAGAAAAAGAGTGGGACCATTGGAGAAAGGTTTTGTCAAAGAATTATGTTGATTGTTAAATTTCTTGCCGGACATAATCTAGCATTTCGTGGTAGCAACTATGGCAATTTCTTAGGCTTGGTTGAAATGGTGGCTCAGTTTGACCCAATTATCCAACAACATGTTCAACGCATCACAAATGATGAAATTCATGTTCATTATCTTGGCCCTAGCATCCAAAATGAGTTAATAGATTTGCTTTCAAGTGCAATCATATCTAAAATCATTAGAAAGGTCAAAGAAGCGAAGTACTTCTCGGTTATACTTGATTGTACCCCTGATACAAGCCACCAAGAACAAATGTCTTTGATGCTAAGGTATGTTGATGCATCTTCAGGTTCTTTTTCTGTCGAAGAATCCTTTTTAGGTTTTTTGGAGGTAAATGATACATCTGGGCAAGGATTGTTCGATGTTCTACTAGATGAAGTGTGACACCCCAGGTGTCACCAGGACCTAAGTCGACAACTTAAAAACCCTAATCGATCAGATTTCACACTTAAAAGTAAAATCAACAATGGAAGTAAGTGCAATGTGGTTTAAAACACCCCAGAGGAATTCTACAAAAACTTTGATAATCCACAGAACACGATTACCAAGTTCGGAAGGTTTCCACCCGCAGTGTCGAAAACTTAATCCTTCGGGCAGGAATTAAACCCTAGTGAGTGACCTACCAAATTTCCCACAACACCCTAGCTATATTTTTGCATAACAATTAAGTTCACCTCAAAATGGAATTTTGGAAATTTATTCAAGGTTTTTAGATAAGGTTTAAACCCTTTTAAAATTCACACAAACTAAAGAGGACTCGAAAATTCAAGAAATTTTGGGAGCAGATTCAGAACTCGAACCTTAAATAAAAAGTGTTCCAAATAAATCCCTGAGCTTACACAAAAACTTTCATAATTTTCTGAGCTGAGGAGGTGGGGTTTTCAATTTAAATCAGCAGGAGCCTGTAGCAGTTCATTTCAAATCGACAATAGCCTGACGAGGCACAGTGCCGCCCGCCCGACGCGCCCAACCGCCGCGCGGCAAGGCCGCCTCCTCCGCCGGCCGGCTCGCCTTTTCGCGCCCCGCCTTCAAAGCGCTGAGCAAGGATCTCGCCGAGATCTTTCCCTCCCCTCTGCTTCCTCTCTCTCTCCCCGTCTTGTCGCCGCTGCTGCACGCCAATTCGCCGAGCGGCAGAACCTCTGCGGCAAGCCACCGCCCCCGATGCCCAATCCGCCGCCACTCTCTGTCTCCCCCTCCCAATCTCTCCCCGTGACACTTAAAGGAGTGCGCTGAACCCTCCTCCCACTTTCCCCGCGCCCATTTTCGCTCCTACGCACGCCTTGTTGATTTCCCTCACTCGGGTGCCACCGTCGCCATTGCCGCCGAAGGAGGGCTCACGGTGAGACCACCCTTCCGGCCATTCTCCACCTTCCTAACCTTGCCTAACCGACTTCCCTCGCTCCGGTACAGCTTCCAGTTGATCGAGTTTCCCTCCCGTCGCTCCCTCCGCCCGGAACACTCCGATCGCCCTCACCGGCAACAGGAGCACCGCCCCGACCCTCAACCATCAAATTCATCTTCACGGTACCCTCATTCCGCAATTCCTTCATCCGGCTCATCCATCTCATCCCTGTGATCGATTTTGATAAGTATTCGGCCACAGAAACTCGCCGGCGACGACAGAACGCTTGCGCCGCCGTCAGTTCCCCCTTCTGCCGCCGATTGAGCTCGCCGTCGACCTTGGTCTTCCGGCCATCCCCGCGACCCCTAACCCCGTCAAACAGGTTCACTGCACCACGGTGAGTCTTCTGGACCGATTAATCTCCACCCTCCGCCGCTCCTCCGGCAATTTCCTTGTCGGACTTCGAGCAGTGCCGCCACCCCTCGCCGCCGGCCATGCTCCGGCCTTTTTCAGTGCTCCTCCCCTTGCTCAACTCACTTGTCAAGTCATTGTGCAGCTCACGGCGCTCTCCTCTCACCGGAATTCAGCTCCTCTTGTCGGGAACTCTTCCTCGCCGCAGCCGCCGCCGACCCCCACGGTGAGCACCCCTCTCCGGTGGTGGAACCTCACCGTTGTCGTAGTGCCGGGCTTTGTCATAGCTTGTAGATGGTGTAGGGCCAAGGATCGAGCGCAGCCGACCACTACTTTTAACCGAATCAGCCGCCGGAGCTCGTCGGAGCTCAGCTCCCCTGTTTTGCCCTAGGCGCTGGATTAATTTTATTTTCCTCCAATATTGTCCTGTCTTGTAAAATGCCAAACAAATCACAGAAACCTCCAAAAATTCCAAACTAAAATTTGTTAGAATCCTCATGAGATGCACTAATTTTCTGTTAAAACACTTTTTCCTAAATGACCCAGTATTTTTAGGGATATTTAAAACAACCTTTTCTGTTTCTGAATTTTAATTCAAATTGCAGAGCAATTCTAGGGCTCAAATTTGATCTACAAGTGTGGCATGACAATAGGCATCCTCTGGAATTTTACCAGGATTTTAGGACCACAGAATTACATGTAACCTATTCAAGATACTCCATTCTGCCTAACTAATTTACCTTTTTCTAACGTACATTATAAAAGTACTCCAAAAGGTTGAACCCAAAAACATAACTTTATTTTTGATACTCATGAGTGATTACATAGAAATTCAAAATTTTATTTCAAGGTTTAATAATTGTTTCTGATTTTACCATTTTAAATATCAGAAACTTTGTTGAAATTTTATAAAATCTAGAAAATTAATCTAAGCCTCAACCAAATTTCAAAATTCATAATTCAGAGAGCACTATCCAGTAAAAATAAAATTTTAGTGCAACTAAAATTTTCATTTTCAACCCTAAGATTAATAACCGTAGTTTAATTAAATAATTATTCTCCGAAGAACGTGCCGATAACTCTCAACCTAAAGTTTGAATTTAGCCTAAAACAGGGAATCTAACCCATTTCACATCACATCGTGAAAAGTTAAATAAATAATTTGGAACCCCATTCCCTAAGTCGAATATTTTTAAATCAGTGGCGTCGAAGAATTAGGGTTAACCCTAATTTCTAAACGTCGCCGATTGAAACTCTCAAATACTCCTTAATAAAAGCCTTATGTTATCATTTCTGTGAACTCCTCTTAATCAAGATGCATCATGTAGATTCCGAGGCACGCGAGGTAGCTGCAGAGCCCGACTCCTCCACTCCAGCAGAAGAGATCAACCGCGAAGCCGACGAGCCAGGCAAGCCCCGGTGCACCACCTCTGTTTAAAATTTTTTTTCTTTTCACAACTCAGTGGGTCATGTCATGTTTGTGCATTAAGTTGTCAGGAGTTGATTGCAACCTTAGATGCATTTGTTCCCATAGGAAACCCTACCAGTAATGGTATAGATGACCAAATAGTTGCTATGCTTAGCAAGTTATTACCGGTAGAAGTCGAGCAGAGTGGACGCTGCTCGCGAAAGGTAGGATCTTGGATGAAACTACCAGTTGATACCTTATGACACCCGATGATGAGATAATTAAAGAAGGATAAAAGTTTGAGGGTCGGACAGGATACCAATTAGGTCGGCGACTGGACCGGGTCCAGGGTGACCGTAGACCTGTCTGATCCGTGTGGTCCGAGACTGATCGAGTGTTGAACGTACTGGTCGTATGCTGGGTGTAATGGGCCCCAGTAAACCTACGTAGCCTAGTAATTGCAACGTCGAACCTGCCCTACGGTGTCTGACTAGGAGGAGATCTGGGGTGGGCAGCGTGGGAACTCCACAGAAACCGTCTGGGACGTGTTGTCTGGTGGGATGCGGCGCTGCTAAGGCAGACGTAGGAGGGAATTGACGTTGCAGGAGCTGGTGTGAACGGTTGCCACGTGCGAGTCTGGGACACGCACGTGTCGTACGATTAGGTTTCCCCCTGCAGGGTATAAAAATCGTTTCGAACCGCTGTCGCTCCCAGTTGGTGAGCATGCTCGTGAAACGCACCACATCTTTGTAAATAAGTTGAGATGCAATGAGAATGACTTTATGATAATTACTATTTACTAGTCATTTTTATTATATTTGATTAGACTAGTGCTAATTAAAGTTATATCCTAACTACTTAACCTGTGCTAAAATTGACCAAGAGTAGTACAGGTTGCGGGTCCGTTTTGCAAATGAAACCCACCCCCGTTCAGCCTTCATGTCTAGAAGTCGGCTGTAGTCAGCCTTTTTACGGGTCAGTCTTGTTGAGCTTCTTAGAAGCTCATGCGTTAGCGATATGTGGTTTTCAGGAACCGGCACGCAGAACCAGGACGATAGCTTCCACTGGGAGGAGTCTCACTCCGAGGTAGGGAACCTCCAGTGGGAACTGTGCGAGTCGCCGCAGTAACCTTGAAGTGGCCAGCAGCATGACGCCCGCGGGCAGGGTGCATGCTTTTGCTTAGTAATTGAGTGTCGGAGTCTGTATTAATCGAGTCTTCCGCTGCTACGATTTTTCAAACTTTATAGTGCGTTCTGAACTCATGTAAGGCTTAAGCTACAATCCAGGAACTAATGTTGTATTAATTTCTTCCTCCTTAAATTATTGTTGTTTATCCCTGCCTGTGTTGTATCGTGTGTACGCTCGCTTCGCCGAGCGTTGCCCAACAGGATCCTGGCTTAACATCAGACCGGATTCGTCCTGAGACGTGGTGTTCTGGGCGGGTCCGCGTCATGAAGTGAAAAATCTTGATCTTGACATTGATGATGTGAGCGGACAAGGATATGATAATAGGTCAAATATGAAAGGAAAAAATTAAGGGGTACAAAAGAAACTCTTGGATATAAATCGTAGAGCTTTTTATTCAGCTTGTGGTTGCCATAGTCTGAATTTGGTGCTATGTGATACGGCAAAGTCTTGTGCGAAAGCCAAAGATTTTTTTGGAATCATACAACGTATCTATCAAACTTTTGCTAATTCTACAAAGAAATAGCAAATTCTTAAGGATAACATAACAGGGTGGACTCTCAAATCATTGTCAACTACTCGTTGGGAGAGTCGTGTTGATAGCGTTAAGGCTATAAGGTTTCAATTTGAGGAAATACGGGAGGCTCTACTACAAGTGGCGGAATGTGATAGTGATCCCCTATCAAGAAGTGAAGCTAAATTCTTAGCAGAAAATGAACTTGGTAGGTTTGAATTTTTAGTGGCAATAATCATCTGGTATGAAATATTATCTGCTGTTAATTTGGTTAGCAAGGAACTCCAAATAAAGGATATGCTCATTGATATTGCAATTGAAAGAGTACATGGGCTGGTTTCCTTTTTCAACAATTATAGAGAAACGGGATTTTTAAATGCATTGGATGCTGCAAAACAAATTGCACTTGACATGGATATTGATCCAGAGTTTCGCACTAAGCGCAAAATCAAAAGGAAAAGACAATTTGATGAGAGTAATGATGATGCATCTATTACTTCACAATCTGCACGAGTCATTTAGGGTGAATTATTTCATACATGTTGTTGATCAAGCTATAGGTTCACTAACTAGGAGGTTTGAACAGTATCAGAAGTTTGAAAATAATTTTGGTTTCTTGTTCACTTCAGATAAGTTGCGATCCTTGGATGATAAGAGTCTATTTTGTTCTTGTATTAATCTTGAGGCTGCACTCAAGGGTGGAGAATGCTCAGATATTGATGGAAAAGAATTACATGTGGAGTTAAAGTTGATACAAAATTTGATCAAGGAATCTATGGGCCCTCTTGATATTTTGAAGTATTTGAAACAACTAGGCTGTTTTCCTAATGCTGTTATCACCTATCGAATTCTGTTAACCATTACAGTAACAGTTGTTTCTGCGGAAAGGAGCTTCTCAAAACTCAAGTTGATAATGTCCTACTTGCGCTCATCCATGTCACAAGAAAGACTTAATGGATTGACGACAATTGCACTTGAAAGAAATATATTGGAGAAGATTAATCTCGACGATATAATTGAAGATTTCACGTCAAGAAATACTAAGAGGGTGATGCTTTTTAGTAGAATATAAGGTTAGTACTTTTGTTGATAATATTTGATACATTTCTAATATCCTTGTAATATTATAAAAAATAACATGCGTAAAATTTATATATGACACTAATATATCATCGACTTTAGGGTCCTCCTTTTGTATTTCGCACCAGGGCCTCGAATTCTTGAAGACGGCCCTGACGACGGCCACCGACGACGCCTTGGTTTTCTACTGCGGGGATGAACAAGGTGATTTGTACCGTCTCGCTCCCGCCGCGATCCGTCTGTGCGCGTAAAAGAACGCGCTCTTCAGAAGGCCTCGCCCAGGCCGGCACAGTGTGCGGCGTGCACGCTGATTACTCACTTGGCATTTGGATCGCACGCAGATCAAATGGCCCAGTTCAATCCCCACTCCTTTGGGCCTTTGCATCTCCTTACAGATATGATCTTTAGGCTTTGGATCTCATTGTAGATGTAGATCATGTACCCATACAAATTCATTCCTTCGGGCTTTGGATCTCCCTTGCAGATCATGTATCCCGTACAATCCAATCCTTCGGGTTTAAGATCTGTCTGCTAATCATGTGTACCCCAATTGAGAATGGTGCACGACAAGTGCACATAGTTTTTTTTTTATCTAGTGTTAAAAAAAATCTATCTATATCTTCTTTTACACAATATCATCAGTTCTCATCATGAAGCCATAGTGCACATAGTTTTTTTTTATTGAGGGTTAAAAACCTTTTTCGATCTATATCTTTTCTTTTAAACAATATCATCACTTCTAGTCATGAAGCCATAGTGAATGTAGTTTTTCTTTTATCGAGTGTTAAAGAAAAATTCAGTCTATATCTTTGTCTTTCTTTTATAATCTATATCTTCACGTCAAAATCACTTCTTTTGAAATAAAATACTATTTAGTGTAGCTTTCCTGATTCTATCTGAACGGGGCTTTAATGAGAAATCGGTGCTTTATACGGCTAGTGCAAAGCCTAACAGATCCTGCTCCCATTCTCGCCTCGCTTCATCCCTGCATCTTTATCCTATTCTTTTTTATATCATACTAGCTAGGTTGCGGGCTCCACCGCGCCCGTAAAAATATAAATAAATTCTACATAAAATTATTTAATATTTAAAATAAGAATAAATGTATTTTTTCTATTTTGTTAAAAAAAACACTATAAGGACCCAGAGAAGATGGTACTGTTAAATTTTAGAAATGGCATATATTATGAATAAATTTAAAATCTATCTTATTAGAGATAAATTGATAGTGTGATTAAAAAGTAGTGAAGTTTAAACAAATTTGACTAAAGTACATGAGCTAAAAAGAATTTATTCAATCTGTGTGTAAAAAAAGAAATATATGGTTCTTCTAGTAAAATCGTTACTGTGGTTGCCCCATTATACATTATCATCAGAATAATTAATTATCACTTATGAAACAATTTATTTTTAATACTAGAATAAATAAGCTTCATAGTTCAAATAAATTGAAAAAAATAAGGCACACTAAGCTTAGACTCAGATGGTTAAATTCTATATGGTGGAAACCACCCAGATTCAAGAGATAGGTGTTACATTTATGGCTAATTATTATTTACGACGTCCCGCTCGACATGGAGGCAAGATCAATGGGCTAACTCAATCCTTGATGTTAATAGAGATAGAATGTGCGTGTATTTGTGTTTATAGAGATAACTATGCTCGATTATATGTGAGTGTCTATGTCGGTACTGAGCTTCATATCAAAAAAATAGATTTTAAAATTTAAGAATAAATACATTCAAAACTATTGAAATAATTGGGACTATTGATTTTCAGGAACTGAACATTTGAATCATTATGATGAAAAATTTTTAGGAATTTCAAATTTCAAATTTCAAAAAATAATTCAATTTAAATTTTTTAAAAAATATACTTTATGGGATCTCATTTTGTTGCATTAATTATAAGAAACACCATGGTTCAAACGGATTCGAAAATAGAATTACGGTTTAGTAGAAAAAACAGATTGAAATTGGATACAAATAGAATTCAACCACGAGTTAATGATGACACATGACAGCTCCTGAAAACAACTACCTCAAAAGGTGACGTGTTGCTTTCCTAAGGCATAAACGCAAGCCAAAAAAATGTGGAGGCGGGTAGGCTGTGATCGTTGACCTCTTTATTATTATTCTCTTCCTAACCAGATGATGATGGCAGTATGTCATCCAAAATTCCGATTTTGGAACGTGATTCCAATAGCAAACCTCAAAAGTGTTATATTTTGAGTGCTTTTATTTGAAAATCGAACTTTGGAATGATTTAATTTGTTTCAATATTTGTTAATTATTTTAATATATTATGAAATATGTTTTGTATTAAAAATCAAATTATTTATTTAAATAAAATTCAAATAAATTTTTAATATATTTTTACAACCAAATTTAAATTGATTTATAAAATATTACTTTCTAATTGGTTCGATCTTGACCTATTTCTCTCATAACCCACACGATCCATACGTGCCGCCCTACTTTTCTCTAAACCACCCATATATTCCATCATTGATATCCATCATCGCCAACCCATCGAGACTCGATGTTTTCATGTTTCATTTCACATATTTTATGCATGTACCTCAATCAAATGTCGGTCATATCTATCACATCAATCATGGAGATGCAAAAAGAAAAGAATACGAAGATTAATTGCACCCACCGTACTCCAACTTGTCGGCGGTTCTCAAGCAGGTCCTCGTACTCCCAAATTGATTACTTGAGGTCCTTAGTCTTTTTTTAGGCCTAAGTAGACGTCCAAAACACCTTGTGGTCGCACTAGGCTGCTCGCGTGGCGTGCGGCGCGTGCCAACGTGGATGGGTGAGAGCTGTTGGCGCCTGTTTGTTCATGTAGTTTTATGGTAAACCCCCTCAAACAAGTTACAAATGTTTCATTGACCCTCATTGCTCTTCCCAGGCGTTTCATTGATGTCATTGCTCTTCCCAGACGATCAAACTGTGATATGCTAAACCATATTTCCATCAAAAAGCAATATGCGCCATAAAATAGAGACAAATCAGAATAATTGTCAAATAGCATTACTAGGTTCATTGGATTAAGTTATATCGTACCAACGTAGCACAATACATGGTAAGCATGAAAGGTATCATCGATGACTGAACGAAGCATCATTGCAAGAGCAACCATTTAAGCTCTTTGTACAAAAGGAAGTTGTATGCCATTTACAAAAACAAACTTTGGCATGCACAAAAGTTTCACAAAAGAGTAATTTGATTCTGTACAGGCTAAAATTTCTTTTTTGTTGCCGCACCATCAGTTTTCTTTTTTGCCGGAGCCTTGTGTTTTTTCACCAACATTGCCTTCCCAGCTTTGGATGCAGTTGTTAGTGGAACTGGTCGTGCCAGAGGTTTGTTCTGAGAGACAAAGGCACAATCTAGCAATGATGCAGTTACTTTGAAATGTGGCCAACGTTTGATGTATGTAAAAAAAAAGAGAAATTTGCTGTAGGACACCATTCTTTAGCGACATTTGCTGGTTCACACTCAACTTTTAGTTATTAGCCAGATACCATTACAAAATTGTGGCTCTTTGCTAAAACACACTATAGGTAATAAAATTATCGAAACTCTCTAGTTCCAGGTGAGAGAATGTGGTAAATAGACCATTTTACCATGTAGCATTCAAAATCTCTTTGAGATGGCTTCAGAAAGAATAAGGAAAAAAAAAATGGAACCTTGTCACTCAGATCAGAGAGGAAGTGCGTAAGCACCTTGCAGTCTTGCAGCTTGGGGCTCGCGCGGGCCTGTAGTCTGTAGAGCGGCGCCGTACTAGCGGGCGTGGTCGAAGTGTCTTAGTTAGTCATCAGTCCAATGGGTTAGCTGCAGCCGTCAGAGTAGCCACCGTAAAGCAAGATTCTGTGAGAGGACGCGCTCCGATCAAGGATGGCTAGCGGGGGCAGCTTGGAGAAAAACAGGCTTGGGTTTGTGTTCGGCAGCAGGACAGCAACGACAGCTAGAGGGGCAATGGTGGCATTTAAAAAAAATTTCTTTCCCCATAACCAGAGTTTATGATATTTTTCTTGTTGTAGTATGTTTTAGCAAAGAGCCACAGTTTTGTAATGGTTCTTGGCTAAATACTGAAAGTTGAGTGTGAACTAGCAAATGTCACGAAATAACGGTGTCTTCTAGCAAATTTCGCCAAATTACCAAGAATCAGTGACAAGCAAAAGTACCAGCTGCTTATGAGATTGTTTATGCGAAGCTAACAGGATCTAACATCCGAGTTAACAACGACTCACCAAGTTGTTGTACCCTAGCCTGCGGTAGACCCACATCCTGAAGTTTTGTGCAAACTTTGAGCATATATAAATAGAAGGAATAAAGAAAAGAAAAAGAACTATTAGCTATCTTACTTGTGTGATCACCGGCTCCTCTTCAAGATTATCAACAACAACTAGATTGTTAAGCACTTGGTCACGCATGATTCCTTCCTTCTTGAGAGCACATCCAGCAGAGTTGTGACCCTCTCCCTTACACCACCTGCATTTTATGACAGTACCATGACTGGACAATTTTGGTCCATTCTTGACTTGAACTTCATGTGGTTGGTTCCTCCTAGATTTAGGTGGCCTACCAGGCTTTTTCAAATACACAGGTGGTTGAACTGGAGGTCCATTGGTCTTCTCCCTTATCGACTTGTTACTGCATGGCATTATGTTGAAACCATACACCTTGGAGTAAGTTTCAACTGAATAGAAGGAAGGGAGTAGGTCCTCGGGGGCAATCCTTTCATGCCTTAAACAAGATATGGCATGGTTGTATGGAATTCCTGTCAGATCCCATCTTCTACACTCACATTCCTTCTTGATGATGTCAATAACATATTGTGCTGCCCTTTCTTGCACTTGAAAGATACCTTTACCAGCTGGTACAACATAACATATGTTGGCTATTTCTGAAATTTTGAGCAGCTTCTTCATAATCTTAGG
This sequence comes from Oropetium thomaeum, assembly GCA_001182835.1. Taxonomy (NCBI): domain Eukaryota; kingdom Viridiplantae; phylum Streptophyta; class Magnoliopsida; order Poales; family Poaceae; genus Oropetium; species Oropetium thomaeum. Next base: position 580,423 of record LFJQ01000009.1, on the reverse strand, counting down.
GCAAACAGGACCCGTCCACTTCTCCATCACCTCCTTCTGCTTGTTGTACACTCTGCTCATTAGTTGTCATATGATTTTCTCAACATGCTAAGTATTGGCATCTCTCTAGCGTCAAGTATGAATTTGTTGAAAACTTAACAAGGATTATTCAAAAAATATGTGACACTTTGGGAATGTGCTAAAAACGGCTCTAACCCAAGTGTTCATGTGACGGACCCGCCCCAGAAACCGGGACGATCCACCTCACCAGGATCCATTCTGGGCAATGCTCGTCGAAGCGAACATACACATGATACAACACAGGTAAAAAACAGCACAAAATTACATAGATAAGAAGATTATTACATTGATTGTTATTACAGACTGAATTGAATTATACAGGATGTAAACCTTTTAAAACTCGTACACAGCGGAAGATAAGGGGAGAGGATGAACTCGGTCTCTCAATACTAAGCAAAAGCACATGTCTTGCCCAAGACACTGTGCTACTAGCCAAACACAAACAGCGGCTACTTTATATGCTTCCTCTGGATGCTTCTCCAGCCCGGAACTGGCTCGACTAGTGGTAGCTAATCACTACTACCGACGGTGCCTGCACCACCTGAAACCACAAGTCGCAAAGCGTGAGCTTCTAAGAAGCTCAGTAAGACTAACCCGTCAACATGGCTGTCTACAGCCGACTCCTAGATATGCAAGGCTGACTCTGGGTAGGGTAATTGCAAAAAGGACACGCCCTAATTAATAGCTTTCTACTTTCAAGTTTAGCTCAGCTTAAGTTCAGAAAATAAACTTTAGTAAGCACTATGACTAAACAACCATGTTTGTCAAACAATGATCATAATATTCATCACAACTTAATCATCATTATTCTCCTTGTTCACTTCTTAGCATATGCGACAGAGGTTAAGCAAACTCTAGACTGAGAGTGTCAACGGTTCGAAATGATTTACACCTGCAGGGTTAACCTGGTCACACGACACGTGCGCATCCCGGACCGCACGTAGCAACCGTTCGCACTAGATCTAGCAAAGTTAATTCCCTCTTACGCTACCTCAACAGTGCCGCATCCCACCAGATCACCCGTTCTGGACGGTATCTATGAAATTCTCACACTGTCTACCCCAGCCCTCCGCCAATCAGACACCGTAAGGTAGGTTCAGCTTTGCCGTCTCTAGGCTATCTAGGTTTACTGGGTCCCATAGTTTCAGCATGTGAACAGTACATTCAATAATTAGCCAAACTGTGCCGCACGGATCAGACAGAGCTACCGCACGCATAACCCATGTTCTGTTGCCATCCTACCATTCCCTGTCTGACCCCAGTTTCTTTCCATGAAAATATGAACTCGCTACAAGTCCTTTAATAAGGGGGGGTAGAAGTTTCAAACAACTTCTATCATATCGCGAGCAGTATCCTATCTGCTCGACTTCTACCGTATGGTACTACTTTACTAAGCATAGCATCTACGTCGAGCTACCTGTACCAATATTCCATAGTAGGTACTACTGGAAACATATGCATCTCGGGTTTCATTCAACTTCTGTCTACCTAAATGCACATCACATGACTCACATATACAGTTATAAAGGGAAAATTTTGAAAACGGTAGTGCATCGGGGCTTGCCTTGTGGTTGCTCTGCTCGTTCTGTTGCGAGATCTTCTTCTGCGAATCCTGGTTCCGGCTCGATGACTATTTTCGTCCACCTCGGATTCTACATGATGTAAAATAATGAACGATTAAGAACTATACTGAATTTAATACTTGTTAGCTAATAACTTTAGCTTGTATAACAAGTGATTAACATAACTCGTCGGACCAAATTCTTGATTTCATGTTAGGTGCAATTATCGATTAAGAATTAAGTTGCTATAGTTATCGAACTAAATTAAACTGTAAATGACGATGGTGTTAACATTTTAATGTTTTGGTTTGCATTACAATTTTTAGGGTAGCATAGAAACTGATTAATTAAGTCCTAAACAAGAATGAGAACATGCTTAATATATGTACGGAAAAAGAATAACACTATAATTAGGCAAGCACTAGAGGTTATTTATTGGAGTGAGTGTAATACTAGAGTAACAATTTAGATTCAGTTCATTAATTAGCTCAAGTAACTGCTTATGATTTTCTGGTATTTTTCATGGAGTTAGAAAATACTTTATTTAACTATTAAGCAATAATGGTGTTTAATGTAAACGGCTAGTTACTTAACTAACTTCACTATCCAAAGTATATTAACGAATTTGATATTAAGGTTGTAACTAGGCAAGAAATTATTCATACCCTTTTCATAGAGTATCCATGACTTTTATTAATCTAGAAATTAAGTACATAATTATTAGGTAATAATTAGCATTTAATCTCACATTACAATAAAAGTTATAACATAAGTGTTTGATATTTTTCATGGAAGCATATTTTACTACAAAGCCATAGCAACAAGAATTGTATTTTTGTGAGTTATCTCTAGTTTTATATGGATTTCAAGTTTCAGCTGAATTAAACTAATAACAGAAAGTAAAGAAAGGAAAAACCGAACCCCTGGCCCTAGTTCGCCGAAGCATGGCCGGGCGTTGCGTCGTGCACCACTGCGCGTCGGAGGGGGGGGGGAGGGGGGAGGGGGCGCCACGCGGGGAAGTGTCGCCACACGCTGGAGGGCGGCGCCACGCCATGCGCCGCGGGGGAGCGTCGCCGTGCCGTGCGCTGCGCGGGAGGGGCCGGACGGCCACGGCGGCAGCCATGGCTCGTGCTAAGGCAGCGAGCGGACCGAGAGGAAGGGAGACGGGTGAGTGAGAGGAAGAAGAAGAGTGTGGCGACCGAGGTGCGACGGAGCGGCCGAAGCACGTCTTTAAACCGCGTCATGCACGGCAGATGGCGGGTGAGCTCTGCCGGCCGCGCTGAGAGAGAGAGAAGTGAGAGCAGAGAGAAGAGAGGATGAGGGAGGCTGACCAGTGGGGCCTGCTGCTCAGTGGGTCCCACTGGTGAGGGAAATTTTTAAGGAGTCCAAAATTTCATAAAATTTTCTGGAAATTGAATTAGCCCACAGTTAAATATCAGGATTTCAAAAGAGTTTAAATTGGGGAGCAAAAGTGGAATCTGAAATTTGAATTTGAATTTAAAAGGGTTTTGGTTAAGTTCATTAATCATGAGCATTCCTGAAAGTTTACCAAATCCCTCTAACAACTAATAAAGTTTTTATTGAACGACTACTTGTAATTTGTTGAATCGATGCAATCTCTTTCAAGCTCAGAATTTTTAAGCGGAGCGTTACAGTTCGGTGGCATTTGTTCTAACCATTCATGTGCCTCAGCATTGAGAGCTTTCATTGCTGCCATGTTTACATTCCATTCTACAACTAAACTAGATCTAGCACAAGCCCAAAGCTGGTTTTTCAGATGCTCACCTTTGAAGTGTACTTGAAAGTTGTGGTATAAGTGCCTCACACAAAACCTGTGCTCTGAATCTGAAAAACTTGCTGCACTGCTGGAATAAGACCCTGCAACAACAAATAGGTATAGATGAGTAATAAGTACCTAAGGATGTAGTCAAAGATTCCACCTCAACCACTACCATGGCAATTTGAAAAATGAAGTCATTTGGGTCAATACCCACTGCAGTTAATAGCTGACCACCAAACTTTGTTTTGATGTGGCATCCATCGAGGCAAATCAAGGGTCGACACCCACGTAGGAAGCCCCTCTTAGTAGCATCAAGTGAGAAGTACAAACTGCTAAAGTGACCATCATTCAATCTGAGATAGAATGTGCTTCCAGGATTTGATCTCCTAACCTGTTGTCCATAGTCCCACAACAAATTGAATTGCTCAAACTCATCACCATAAATTTAATCCATTACAATTTTTTTTGCCCTGCTTAACTTGCATCTAGATGGTGTGAGGTTCCACTCCTTCTGTACAATCCTAGCAAAGTTAGCTAAAGTCATCTTCCTGTCAGCTCTAAAAGTTTCAATATACTATGCAGCAGGCCATTTTACTGAGCACTTTTTCAGCTCCCACCCTTTCCTATAGTTGTGCTTTGGAACATAAGCCTTCATCAAATATGTCTTAACCCTGCTATCCCATGACACAAAAAGGAACTACGGACAGCTAGCTGCACAATGTGCCTTGATTCTTGACCTATCATTTTTTAAGTACTTTATATCAACTCTATGCCTCAAACTATATTCAGCGACAGCTTGTCTAATCAGCTCAACTGACCCAAACACCATACCAAGGCTGAATATTGGATTACTTAGATCTTCTGGCATGAATGTCTTAAACTTCAACCTAATATCACCTTCCCCTTGCTGATCATCTAGAAGCTCAAGCTCTTCATCAGTAGACTCTTCTTCTGTCATGTTAGATGGTATTATCTGATTACACGTCTCCTTACTCACTTTGTTTCCTTTTGTCGCTCCTTGATCAATGACATCCTCATCAACATTATCTGCAAAGAGATCATCATCCCCATCATCCATCTCATAGTCACTGTCGAAAAAATCTGAACCATCATCACTACAATCATCTTGCGTAGCTACTGCTGTAGTGTTTGAAGAAACCTCATTCACACTGCATCCCGGATTCTTGTCAAATGACTTCGGCAAATCTGTACGCTCAACATGGTTGACATGATCAAAGAACAGTACAAAATTTTTTACTTTATGAGCAACTGAACGCATGATAAAAGTGTCTTGCTCATTGGAAATAATTTTCAATCCATCTTTAAGTTCTTTACCAGGCAACAACCAATACATCTTTAGATTAGGAGGACAGAACCTATAGCCAACCTGCATTATCACTTCTTCTGCCTAGAAAAAGCCCCAACCGTCGGCATCAACATTATCAAAGAAACTAACTTTTGAATCCAAATAACACTGTTTCGCACTCAAACCACAGAAGCACCCATTGTGGTGAATCTTGAGCGTGAAAGCTTTAGAATCAGCACCTCAATTGTAAAAAAAAAAAATATCAACCATCAATATCTACCATGTGTTTTGTCGCACCACAAAAGAAAGACACTAAGATGCAGGCTACTCGTTGCTCTACAGGCTATATGTAAATTTCAGGAATTCAATCGCATGTTCTGTTGCAGTAAAAGCACTATGCCGCTGGACAAAAATGCATATTTAATATTTGACCTAAATCATAAACCCTAACAAAAAAAACTGAAATTTGCATCTAAAATCCAAGCCGCTGCTGTACCCAATCAAAGATTCTGCACCTATTCACGTGAGATTAGGCCATGGGATTACCGTAATCAGGAGGTGGTTCCCCTTCCTTCCGCAGCGTCCCCAATCCTTCTGTGCGCGACGACGGGACCCAGCCAAAGGAGCTGGCGCCGATCACTACTAGAATCCTAACTAATACCGACGGTGCTATACATCACCGTTATATGTGCAGCGCTCGGCCTTTTGCTTAATTACCGATGGTGCAGCGTGTCCGCTCGCAACAATATATTTTTCCGACGGTTTAAGTCGTCCACTTGGCTAATGGATCAAGTAGCTGACGGTTTAATACAGCCGCTCGGCTTATTTTTCATGTGACTGATGGTGCTGTATATCCGCTCGACAATTCCTGCATGTGAATTGATCAAAAAGATAGATTGTTATTGGAGCGCTAACCAAGGATATATTTTATTAGGAATACGGATGGGTGACTTTCTACTATCCGCCTGTTCCGTTCCTCGTCCTCCCTCATCCCCGATCCAAAATTCAACTCGTTCTATCTTCATCTCCATGGAAGACTCCTGCAGGGCATCAGGCAGGTCGATCAAGCTGCGCCGTCCCCTGTATGCCGTCAACCTCATCCGGTCCTGAACCTCCACCCTTGGGGACCCCCTCGTCGGCGCCGGAGATCCCGCTGGCCGCCGGCCTCGGACGCGAGACGGAGGGGACCCTCGTCATGCATGGCAAGGCATAAGAGTGTCATCCTTCATGTTGCAGAACCAGTTACCTGCTGTCCCTCCATCTAACGTCCGCGGCTGGCGGCGGCGAGGAGGACCTCGGCCACAGTGTTGGGTACTACCGCATCCCACGACACTTGGCGAGTTTTCTCCTCCAATCTCCTCCCTCACCCAATGCTCGATCTGTTCTTCATATGCTTGCTCCATATAATTCTTTCTCATATTTCAGAAGATAATTTCTCTTTGAATTACTGCAATCTTGGGCAGCCCGGTTTTAGAATCTAGGATACGGACTAGAGGGGTGATGACTAGACGGTTTTTGAAATTTAATTGCAACTTGATCAAATATAGGAGAAATTAAAACAATGGATCAAGAGCAATAAAAGGAAGCTAATCCTATGTTGGCACTAGAATAAAGGTTTCCTATGGTGACATGCAACAATACAATCACTAGTAAAGTAAACATAAAAATAAAACAACATTAATCATGCACAAGTAATAAGACCAGACTAGGTTGATTCTAGATAGAGGTTTACAATTCTAGGGTGATAAGCAATGAAACAAATGCTAAAAAAGTAAAGCACAAAGGTAAAGAGACAAGAGAGATATACAATTTTATCTCGTGGTCTCAATGACTTGCGGTCACCCCTAATCCATGTTGAGGTGGACTCAAGCATTTGATTTGCTTCTCTATCAAGTATGCTCTTCTCCAACAAGAAGGGCTTACAAAAACCAACTTGACCTTAAGCCAAATTAATCCCTTGAGCCTCTCCAAACCTCAATTCCACTAGAGTTGTCCTTTGCCACTCCGGCGAGGTGAGCACAAAACCTCTCACAACAACAACCGGGCCTCCTTCACATCTTCTTGAAGAGCTCACGGCTTCCACACCACCAAGCCGTCTAGGAGGCGGCAGTCTCCAAGACTAATAAGTCGTTGATGCTTTCTTGGAGAATCACTAGTGCCACTAAGCTCAAATGAATGGAAATCAAGCATTAGATGCTCTCACACTCACAATAGATCAACAAGGGCTCGTGTGAGAGGGGAAGGCTCATATGTGTAAAATATACAATAAGAATGTCCAAGAGAGCTGCCTTGCACGAGATGGAGGGGTATTTATATCCCAATCTCTGAAAACTAGCCGTTACAGGCTTTCTGCGACGCTGGCGGTCAGACCGTGAGTCTGGCGGTCAGACTGGGGTAGCTGAAAACGGCTATTTTTGCAATAAATGCGTCGAGAAAGGTTTCAAATAATGGTCCTGGCAGTTAGACCGGGGTTCTGACGGTCAGACCATCACAAAGTCCAGAGAGCAAAAATTTTTTGTGTGCTTGGCGGTCAGACCTTGAGCATGGCGGTCAGAACGCGAGCCTCTGGTGGTCAGACCTTGAACCTGGCGGTCAGACCGCAGGGGTCAGTCCACGGTGGTATGTCTTTGGGCAAAAATTTCAGCACTTTTTCCCTTCTTTCACAAGGATTTTTTTCAAGGAATTTTTGTGGTTGTTTGGCAAGACAATTGAGCAAAGTGACAACTATAGATACTCCAAGAAAGTGACAACTGACCCATCTTAATAGTACGATAGTAATCTATAATTCGGTCAATATCATCTCTAATTATCTTGTGACCGATAAAAGAAAAACCTATAATTTATACCTTTGCCTTGATCCATCCATTGTCCAATATATGAGCTTTGTATCGTGTTGTTCTTATCACCAATTATGCTCAATCTTTCACATGTAGATCTTCCCTATTATAAACTCAAAGAGCATATTAATTCACTAATATGGAGCGTCATCAATAACCAAAACACCAACCAAGGGCCTAGATGCTTCACCGGTGGACAACAGATGATGCCATCATTCTTCCATCTTTTTCATCCAAGTAACAAAAATACGTTGAATATATACTATAATCATTTCCCCTCTCAATCTAACAACCCTTTCATATATGCGTTATATGCAATCTGTAGCGAATTAAAAGCATCTCAAATAAGCTGATGTCCTTAGTCTATTCATCCTAATTAGTAACACCTTGACCCTAATCTTTTTTGGGTTTTCAGCAAGTGTCCTTGATCATCTTGCACCTATTCTTTCTCATTCTATAAATTGATTGCATGTTTGAGTCAATATACGAGAAATTCTATGATAGGTTTACTAGAATTGTTTGATTATTCTTATCGCCTGAAACTTGGGTATAAATTGGATAGATCTTGCTTAGTTTGCTATGTTAATTGGGATAGACTTATGCTTTTGGTAATTAATATCAATGCATATATGATTAGATGATGGCTACGGATGAGATGGTTTGGATGATGATGATGTTAATGAAAGGGATTTAAGCAAGTGGAAACGATGATGGGTGTCATTGGCATGGATTGGGTTTGACGGAATGCTTGCTTAGGCCCTAAGGAATCAATCGGGGAGCGGTGACCTAGGACAACAGTTCCACCACAAGACTAAAAGTGGGATAATCTTGACTGATCATTTAGGTGTTCTTCCAGTATCACGTAAGTCAATGGCGGAGCGGGGAATAGAAACTAATGAGCTATCTTTGGATCCGAATGGCGGAAGAGGGGCCCTTGGTAAAGAACAGCCACCGGAGGGCCATTCCATGGACAGGTCTAATGGTTGTTTGTTAGCGAACAGGCACCGGGAGGGCGTCCTAGAACAGGCACCCGAAGATCGTTCTCCTCCGGTGAACCTTAGCGTGCGTGTACGTGCTGGAAGACCCTTCAGAAAGGCCTCGTAGTAAAACCCTGCCACACACATAAGGAAGTATGAATGTGAGTCATGATCATGGCATACAAGCGGGATCACGACTTGTGGGTAAAGTGGTATCACCTCTGCAGAGTGTACAACTGTCATGACAGCCATGCTCACAGTCAAGAGCGGTCTGGATCCTCACCCGAGTAGTTGGATGATTTCAGAAGGTTTGTTTGAAGATGGATATGTCGCACCTATGAATGTTTGGGATTGGATTGGTCTCTCACTTAGTTAAATAAGATGCTAATATAAATTAATCACTAGTTACTGCAAACTGCTTTGTAGCGTTCTTTATATTGGCCAATCATGTCATATTTTCTCACACTTATGGAGTACAACATGTACTCACATTTGCTATCCACAAAACATATATTGCTCAGTGAATGAAGATGAGGAGCTGAAAGATGAAGATGGTTAAGGAGAACTAGGCATGTGGTCTTCCAGTCGACTTTCTCTGAAGATAAAGGACGCCTACGCAGAACCAAAGCTTCACTACTTTGATGTATCATTTCTCTTTGATTATTTTTGTAATTACTTATTTGAGTATATATAGATATTATTTTTTTATCACATATATTGTCTTGTATGCGTAAAAACTTGATCCTGAACACGCATATAGATGAGTTCAGTTTTGATCCTTAAACCGAGTGTGATGCAGTATACGTGTTGAGCGAAGGTGAGAGACTCTAAGGAAGGCTTTTTGACAAGTGGGTGCAGTCTAAGGAAGGCTTTTTGACAAGTGGGTGCATCAAGATTCATATGTGTCGACCGGAGTCGACGACAAACATGTGGTCGCCCACATGGCTTTCGTCTCAACCGCGTGGCACCTACTATGCCCATCAATTGTTGCCCTGCTTTGTTTTTATTCGTTTTCTATTGTCATTCACTAGTATTTAATAACATTTGATTGAATATAGTTTATTTTTTCAATTTTTTTTGTATGTGCTGTATCTCAAACCGTCTATTATACCACAAAGCCACAAAAACTTGAGTTTATTACATTGTTATACTCCTAATATTTCCAAAGTTCTAGATTTATCCTACGCACAAGTTCTTGCAAATGAACAGTCAGTCAAGATATTAAAGTGACTTTTTTAGGAATACTCATTTGATTTCATACTAATGAAGCATCGTCAGTGGAGTTACAGGTTCAATGAGCGATCCGCATACTCCTGAACCATCGCACCAAATAGAGAAGGTTGTTCCAGTAAACTCGATGGCGCATCAAATTCTTTTACCAGACCTGAACAGATAATGTGATTTTAGAATAGATTCTGGAGCACTAAATGATCACATTCATATTACCAAGTATCATATTCTAGATGTAACAAAATAGCTCTAAGAAGAATAGAAGTTACCTGCATCCATCACTAAAACTCTGTTACAATCCATGACTGTTGGTATTCTGTGAGCAATACTAATTATTGTACACGATGAAAACTCTTGACGTGTGATCTTCTGGATCGTGGCATCAGTTTGGGAATCGACTGAAGCAGTTGCCTCATCCATAAATAAGATTCGGGTCTGCTTCAATATGACACGACCAAGACAAAGAAGCTGCCTTTGTCCAACGCTCCAATTCTCTCCGCTGTCAGCCACTATGTATAACAAAAAAACAAAAGAAGTGCATGGATTATGCCACTTATGCCAAACCAAATACAGAGAGGTATAAAAGAAGCATACCTGGAGCATCAAGTTTTTCAGGTTTTGAAGCTACTACATCTTTCAGCTGGCAGCGCTCCAGGGCCTAAAATTATGTGAATCAATTGTCCATGGCCGACATAGAACATCCTTGATGAAGGAGATTAAATGAACTTTTATATATTAGTGTCTACTGTACCTGCCAAATTTCAGCATCTGAATAATTCCCAATTGGATCGATGTTGATTCGAATTGTTCCTTCAAAAAGGACTGGTTCCTGAGGAATTATGCCAAAGCGAGATCTTAGATCGTGTAGACCAAGCGTGCATATGTCTATTCCATCAATGATTATTTTCCCCTCTGCAGGCTCAACGAGCCTGAACAAGGCTTGGATCAAAGTTGACTTGCCACTGCCTGTCCTTCCTACAACTCCTATCTTTTCTCCACCACTGATGCTTAGATTAATGCCTTTGAGAATCAGAGGTGTATTTGGTCGGTACCTAACCTGAAATGATAAGGTTGATGTGCTCAGTTGCTGTAAATAGATCCCTAATTAAGAGAAGAATAGTTTTCGAGAAAAAACTAATAGAAGAATGTTTCAATGCATTACCAACTTTACCGAGTGAGACCAGACAAACATTTGACTCGATTTATTTTGAAATGTAAGTTTTTCACCATATGAAAAGAGAAATAAACTAGAAGTCTATAAGATCATCTGATTGGGTACTTTGAATTAGAAACGGGGTACTAATAAAAGAAATAGAAATAAAACAAAAGTAAATAAAGTAACCTTCAGATCCTTAATCTCGATATCTCCATGTGTGGGCCAATCCAAAGCAGGAAGATGGTCTTCTATTTTCCATGCCACCTCAGAGGGAAGAGTACTGAACTGATTTACCCTCTCCACAGCCACCATATCATTTTCTAACATACAGCTAATGGATATTGCAAAGTACACCAGAGAATTGAGGGAAAGGCCATATGAAAGAGACATACCAACAAACTCTGCAACAACATATCATGCATCAGTTTCTCAGCCCTACGAAAACTCATGATCATAGGAGACTGATATCAGCTATAGTAATTTAATAACAATCACCTAGCATCAATCAAGGAAAATATAACTTACGAGACAGAAGTACCATGTGTATGTCATCAATTGTTTACTAGCATAAAGTCCGACTACAAGAAAATAACCCTACCATCTTAATTCAAAAGGCGGTACCCTAGCATAAAGCTGCTTGCAGGCTGCTAATGTTTCTAGGCTAAGAGACATGTCAAGTCTGATGTATTTAATGTTTTACCTTTCTTGATAAAATTACTCGGCAAACTGATCATGAGAAAAGCAGTAATTGACAATACGAGTGTTCCAATCAACTCCAGTCGGAACCCCAGCCATTCATTTGCCGCATAATTGTGGAAGTACATGCGCAAACTCGAATTAATTTTGTGAAGATTTTCCTGGAAAAATTCCTTCTCTTTTTTGAAGGATCTTATGGTTGTGGCACCTAGAACAGTCTCTGAGAAATGATCGATCACTGGTGCCTTTGTTACACCTTCAAGCCTAGTTAACTCCCTAGAAGTTGCAAGATAACGATTCTGCAGAAATAAGATGTACAGTAAGAATTATCTTATGGTGCACTATGTAATCTCTATGAATTTCAACAATCGGACCATACCCTGTACCAAATGTTCAATAGTAGAAGTGGAATGACAGCTATAACTGATGGCCAGGCGACCTGACACGTGACAATTATGGTGCTCAACACTGAAATGTACATCGAGATTGTCAGTCCAACAAAAAAGGCCAGCACAACATCAATGGTTGTTTGGTCTGAAGATGCCTGAAAAGACAACAGGATATACCACATCAGAAGATAAAAATTAAAGCAAAAATATTTCTTTTGAGTATGCTTCACATTTTCACAAAGCTACAGATAAGTAGGTAAAACTATCATGACATCATTGATTTATGGATCAAATACTAAAGATTTAAATAGTTCATTTGCCAAAAAAATTAGCTTGCAACATACTACCTAAGAAACGTACCAATGCTATCACAAAACCTACAGATATTACAAAAATATATATAGTTTTGATATATATTTACTATATTAGTATTTAGTTTTATGATACCTTTTGGAAATATGTAGTTTTGTGATACATTGGTACATCAAATCCTTAAGTTTGTGACATGACCGTTTACGTATACTGTGATAATTTTGCTGCAACATTTACTATTCTTTTACAGTTTAGAGTACAAGCATATTGCTTGGCCTATTTCTTAAGGTTAAAATGGCTAGGGGGTTAAGGTATCCTGCAAATGTAAACTGAATTGGGAAGTCATCATTATGAAGTTTGGGTAGGAGGGCAAACAAAATAAACTAAAGAAAGTCTTACCCGACTGAGAATCCTTCCTGAAGGTGTGGTATCAAAAAATGACATTGGAGCATGCAGAATGCTGTCAAACATATTCTTGAAAAATATCTGAGCTGTTTTAAGTCCCAAAACTGTCTCCAGAAGAGTCTTGATTACTTGAAGGATCATTGAGAAAGTAGCTATGGCCACATACACTCCAAGGAACAAGGATGGATTAAATGGGAGGCTGCCTGATGTTTGGTACGATAACCAATAGTCGCTAGCCATATCAGAACCTTGCCATACCAATGCGAAGCCAAGCATTCCCACAACACCCCACCAACCCCATGCCTCTGTCATGTATAACTTATACACTTGCCAGCTTACCTGACCACTTTCCCTTTCTTCTTCTTGTATAATCTTGGAAGTGGCTGCTTCTATGTCAGGTGCCACGACCACTTTCTCACCCTTTCCAATGGATCTGGACCGAAGAGAAGGGGTTCTAATTACAGCAGGAGGCTTTGAATCTTCAGTTTTACTTACTTGCTGACCTTGCTCCACTAGTTCCATCGAACTGTCGTGAGCTGCAACTAGAGCTGCAAAATCTGAGCCTGCTTCTAGTAACTCATCATACTTCCCTGACTGCACAATCACACCATCTTTCATGACCTGCATATTTTAAACATGGGTACGAAAACATATGGCCAGTCAAAAAGTCTGCATCATACATATTAATGTGTTCCTAAAAAGAAACAGATAAATAAAAATTACAGTACAAATTATAAGTGTGGTAATTCTTTTTCTGAAATCCAAGCTTTGGACCTATAGTTTCAGGAATATAAAGTATCAAAAGCATGATATGGTCCTTTTTATTGCGGCAGATAGTTGTTAGATGTTTACGTTCACAAAATAAGTACTATCACTTTTTAGATACCAGTGGTACACAACATGCTAAGAATTAATTATGAGTATGCTCCTGAGATTGTGTGTGCATGAACAGCTGGATCCAAAATAGGCCAATAATCTGTTAAATATTTCTGTGCAAAATAATTTTAATAAAATATATTGTCAACTTACAAATATATTGTCAACATTATGCAAGAAATCCACTTGGTGTGTAACAAGTATGATGGTCTTTCCACTAAGCGTGCCCCTTAGACACTCCTGAAAAAGAAAGGTCACTGTTGTAAACTTGTAATATTCTGCACAATATCATCATTAAAAAATCATGATGTTGCAAAAGAATGAAAACATTTAAGAAGTGTGGTTTCTCCATGGTTGATTGTTACACATCAAGTGAAATGAAATATCCTTTGATTCTTCTGATTTCCATCAGCACTTTAAGAATTCATTGCTTTACGCAGTAAAACATCAATTAAATTATTTCACCTAAAGAAATCTTGTCTCAATCAAATAAAATTCTTTGGAGTGAATATATAAAGTTCAAAACGTAAAAACGTAATAAAGATCAAAATCATGACACTGGACCAGCCTACTCTAAGCTCGTAGTACTGCCAATGGCCCTATAGCGTAATGGTTAGCGGGTTCTGGCGGCACTCCCCAAGTCCCGGGTTCGACTCCCCGAAAAAGCAGGGTGGAGTGAATTTACGTTACCTGGGTTAAAAATATCCCCTTGTCCGACTTCGCACCAAAGCACGAGTTAAGAAATGGCCCACCTCACGGCAGTAAACGGTCCTCGTGCAAGGGCGAAGGAAAGGAGGTTCGGGGGTTTTCTTGGCCTGCGTGAGAGGTCTTCTCTTATTAAAATACCCGGGGGGTGGTCTTACCCTTGCAGGCTAAGTTTTTAAACTCATAGTACTTGATTCATGTAATGTCATTTCCAATTTGTTATGTTGGGAAACTTCTAGATAAAACAATAATGACATTCTAACGCATAAGTACAATTTAAGTACAGTATTTGTGAGATACATCGACAAATATAAGCTGATTTTCCATCACAAAAAAATTACAAGGAACAGCTTATTGGACAATACCAATACCAATTCTACATAGGTTGAGTGCCACCTGTTTTTTGCAGTAAAGAGTTTAGCCCAATTCAAATTACAACATTTACTCATCCATTAAGGACACTCCCAGCAAGATGAATCCGCATACGATGTTAATGGGCAACAAGTGTGCTAGATAATATTAAAATATTAAGCAAAACACTCACCTTAAAGATTTTTGAACCAGTGTGTGCATCAACAGCACTGAAGACATCGTCAAGAAGATATATGTCACAATTTTGATAAACTGCTCTGGCGAGCTGAATACGCTGTTTTTGTCCACCACTGAGATTAATTCCCCGTTCCCCTATTTCAGTCTGATCTCCGAATTCCATCATTTCCAAATCTTTTCCCAAGCAGCAAGATCGTACGACTTCTTTGTATCTTTCAGCATCCATAGGCAATCCAAATAAGATATTCTCTTGAATTGTTCCATTTTGAATCCAAGCTGTCTGTGCAACATATGCAGTGCTCCCATATACCCTAATCTATACAACATGAAGATGATTAAACAAACACTTACAAGAGCTGGTGAAGCAAAGCAGCATATAGGTCGCAGCATTTATGATTAATGCTAATGCTTTGAATCATACTATTGTTTGACTTCTTAGGTGTTTCTCAATATTACCGTGGGAAGAAACATATTTATTACGTGTGCAGCTCTTACAAACTTTTAAGGAAGTTAATGCAGTAATAAGACTCTAAGAGCATGACAGTCTTAGTTATGATTGATCACATAAGCATTTCATCGAATAGGTCGCGGCCAAGGTTCAGGGAGACTTGAAATTGGTATGCCAAACAATGCTAATGCAGGATATGTTGGACTGGCAATCGACTTGCAGTGAAAAAACGTGACAAAACGCATTGCTATTGCTGTTATTTGTAGTGATTAAGCTCCAGCAGTACGAATTGCTTGTGTTCCGACTCACCGTGCCGGAGATCTTCTCCATCTCCCCCATGATGCAGGACAGCAGCGACGACTTGCCGGAGCCCACGGTCCCGACCACCGCCGCGAGCTCGCCCTTCCGTACCTCCACATTGATTCCCTTCAACACCGTTTCCAGCACCGGTGCCCTCTCCACTTCTTTCTCCTCCTCGCTTTCGTCACCGTCATGATTGTTGTCGTCATCCCCACCATCTTCAATCTCCTTCTTGCCCCTTATATCCCACGCGAAAACGCCGTTGCGCACCTCCACAACCACCTCGCCAGTGGGAATGCCGGTGTCGTCCGCGCGTTCCACAGCGGAGTCGTCAAGCTCCGCGTCAAGCAGGTACCTGTCGAGCCTGCCAAGAGACACGGTGGCCTGGGTCACCGAAGCGATCGCCTCGGGGAAACTCTGCATAGGTCCGTCTAGCATCCGGAAGAAGGCGGTGGCCGTGAAGACCTTGCCGGCGTCGAGCGTGACGCCGGTCAACACGCAGGTGCCGAATACGAGCACGGTCATGGCGAGAGGGCCACTCCAGAGCACGACGGTGTTGGCGCACATGAAGTACATGGACTTGGCCAGCCACCCGAGCTCCTCTTCGCGGAGCCTGCGGATCTTGTCCCCGAACGTCTCCTCCCACGCCTGCAGCTTGATGACGCGTACGTAGTTGAGCAGCTCGGTGATGGCCTTCATGCGCTCGTCGCGCTTGCCGAGGAACTTGAACTGGTACTCGAGGTTGAGCTTGTTGGCGACGGCGACGACCACGGTGACCACTCCGATGGCGGCGACGGCGGTGAGCACGGCGGGGCCGAGGTGCGCGTAGAGCAAGGCGAGCGCCACTGCGATCTGCAGCGGCATCAGCCACAGGTTATGGAGCTCATGGGTGACGTTGGCCACCTCCTCGGCGTCCACCTCCATGTAGTTCACGATCGCGCCGGCGCCGTGCGCGCGCCGCGCGCCCGTGGACAGGCGCAGCGACTTGCGGTACACGGCCGCCAGCAGCGCGGCGTGGATGCGCATCCCGAGCCTCTGCCCCTGGAACTCGTAGTGGTGCGACGCCAGCGTCTCGGCCGCCTTGCCGACGAGGAGGACGGCGACAAGCTGCAGCCCCTCGCCGAGCTCACCGCCGCGCCGGACGAACTCGACGAACCTGTCCACCAGCGACGGGCCGACGTACATGACCGCAAGGTGGGCCAGGCCCAGCAGCGCGGTGAACAGGAACTGCGGCCAGAAGGACCGGAGCAACGCTGTGATCACCGGGCGCTTCGCCCCCGGAGCGGGCCAGTTGGAGACGAACAGCGCGTACGCGGCCTCGGCGGTATCGGCCGGCGCCACCGGAGGGACCTGGTCGGCGGCGAGCGCCTGCCTGTAGCCCTTGGAGATGAGCGGATTGATCCAAGCGAACGTCGCGAGCGAGAGCCACGACGCCGTGGCGTACGTCTGCTCTGTTCCGGCGTCGGCGGTGGCATGATCACCGGAGGCAGCAGTCGCGGGCAAAAGGCCGGTCGAGCCGCTGACGGAGAAGTAGAGGACCGGGAGCGACAGCGCAAGCCACGCGAACGCGAGCGGGTCATCAGGAAGCACCGGCTCCCCGGCGGCAAACCGCGCGGCGGCGGACCCGGAGACGAGCGCGGCGAGAGCCCCCGTGCCGAACCAGAAGAGCCTGAGGTGCGCCGGGTGAACCGCCGGCGCCGCGTTCCTCTCCGCCGCGACGACCCACGCGGCCGCAACGTGCGCGACGGCGTGCGCGATGAGGAAGGCGCACTCCGCCGCAACCCAAGAGGACGACCTCCACCCCCGGCGGCGGAGGACGGCGAGGACGAGCAGCACGAGCGCCGCCGACGCTTGGACCGCCGACGCCGCGAGCGCGAGCGCGTGCCGGACGCTGTTTCTTCCGTGACGGGGAGGGGGTCCAGATTCGGTGCCGTCGGCGGGTTTAGCGAGGAGAAGCGGCTCCCGCGCGGGGTGATCGAGGCTGCCGCCATTGGCGGCGGGGCGAGGCGAGAGGCGGGCTCGGACGGCGAGGCCGGCCGCGGCGAGGAGGAAGAGCAGGTCGAGGGCGACGAGGAGCGCGCGCTGCGGGCATGGGGCGAGGACGAGGAAGGCGAGGCAGCCGGGGATGGATGAGGGTTCTGACGGCGGCGGGGAGCAGGCTGTGGTGGCGAGCCACCACGGGAGAGAACCGGAGTAGGACAGCATGGTGTTCTGGCTGCGTCACATACTCACGACTCACGAGGTGGCGGCGGCCGCAGCTCTGTGGTAGGTTTTGTTTAGTCGGAGGGGCGAGCAGAGGAGGGGGAGGCGACGGCAGAGCGAAGGCGTTAACCGGGTCGCCGGAAAAAAGTTTGAATTGCTTTCACTAGAAAAGAATTTCACTGGAAAAACTTCGAACGGAAAAGGCGAACGCGCCGCCATCTTCAGCTTCCCGTTGCTTTTGCTTGTTGTTGGTGTCGACACGTGGGAATCTGGTGGTGGTTCGAAGAAGGTGACGCGGCAGCTTGGCTGGTAAAAAATTCCTTACCAGTCAAACATAAGTTGATCATCCTAAAAAAAAAAAAGGGACTATCCAATTTTTCAGATGCCTGAAAATCCAGATTTTTTTTGATAAATCTGAACCATTCGATCGCCATCCAACGGTCCGCAGCCCTTCTTCAACCTCTCGCACGCACAGGCTCGTCCACGCCGCGCTGCCCACCGGGTCGCCGACGCTAGCTTCTAGGACCATCCGGAATGGTCACCGGACAGCCCAAACCCTAACTACCGGCGATAACCACCTCCCACATCACGACAGCGCCCCCGCCGCACGACGCACTGCCCGTACCGTCACCGTTGCCCGCCTCGCCGGCGGCGCTTCACGAAATCGAGGCTACATTTTAGGCGAGTGAAGATTAGGATTTACGCAAAAAAAAATACATAATTAATCATGTTTATTATCATATATAATAAATAGTACTATTATTATAGTATATCATTAGAATCAGTATAATAAATTTATGTGTGTGCCTCCTTTTCAAGCGAGTGAAATTACCTAATGACCCGTTAACTTTTTCAGCTATTCGACATGCATCGAACCACCAAACAATTTCAAACTTCTGTACTAGAATACTTTTTTAAAAAGATAATTTCCTTCTTCAACAAACATTTGTTCAGCTTCAAAAGAATAATATTTCAATTGTTGCATGCTGATTTGATTTATTCAAGATTGTGTTTCAAATGTTCTAGCTTAAATAATAAAGTGTTATTTGAAAAGTTTCAAATTCATTTTTGTTTTGCATTCTTAGAGTCTATAAAGACAGTAAATTATTAAGCTTTCGTTGAAGGGTAGGGAGTGACATATAGGGAAGAGAAAATTTTATGCGGGGGTACAAAAAAAAATTTTTTTTTGCGATGGTTGAGAAGAAAACGTAACTTTTTCTAGCAGCTCACAAGGAATTTCCTCTACAAATAAAATATTCTACATGTTAATATTGATCATTCAGAAAATGTGATTCAGATATATACACGCTGAGATGAATAGTATATTCAGGTGGAGGTGACATGTGGCATAGTCTTATTGGACCGGTGAATATTTTAATTCAAAAGATTAAGGTCCCTTTGTTAGAGAGAGTACTTCAGGCCTCAACTACAGGAGCCATTTTGATTTGAACTGTAGAACCAAAAAGAGTAGCTTTGCTGGATTTACTGTCTAAAACAATATAATAATGCGAGTGGAAACTTTTTGTAAAACGATTTTAAAAGTGTTTCGGGTCCAAGAATAAATAACAACAAGAGCTATTTTGAGGCGGACCTATTTTTTCAGAGCATGGGGGGGGGGGGGGGGGGGTGCGCTAAATTTTTTGAGTTTTTAAAATCAGTAAAAACCAAATGTTCCCAGATTGAACTTTTCCCATTTCTGTAGTTTGAAGGCTACCTCTAAAAATCAAGGAAATTCTTTAGTGATCTGGTTTTTGTTTTCCCATTTCTGTTGCCTTGCCGTCAGCACTCAGCAAGACCAACATTCCGAATTTCCCTGTATCTAGCTTTGATCCGGTGATTGACTCTTAAGGCCAAGAGTCTTAGCTGGTAAGAAACTGACTGCCGCGTTGATGTGTGCGTTGCTGAGAGGAAGACAAAGGGTTAGGTGTTGAAATCCTGTGGAAAAGCATGCTCGTCAAAAGTTTAGACAAAATGTCAAAAAAAAAAGGTTGCAAAGATACGTAGATGGAGTGTGTTTCATAACATTTGCAGATTGCACATCGTCAGCTCATTCGTTCATCCAATTTGATACAAAAAGTGATCTTCAGATTCCTCAAAACTGAACTATTTTAATACGTGTAAGTTCAGCTCAGGTACACGTGCCACTTAATGTCGATCTTACATGAAAGGGCCATACAACAAGTAGGCCATGCAAACTTACAACTCTTTTGCTTCATGAAAACAAAAATGAAGTTATCCTTCGATCAACTTTTTTTTTTGGACATAATGTATCCTTCTGTCAGCTGATATAATGTGACACTGTATGCCTATATCTGTTGTAGATCTAACTCTACGGCTCAACCAGGGAATATGGCGCCTTCCTTCATCCTTCAGTTGCCTGCGTGCTAGAAGAGCGATTTGCGTATTCCTGAACCATCGCACCAAAAAGTGATGGTCTACTCATCAACTTGGATGGTGCATCGAACTCTTTCACTAACCCTGAAACGGAAACATACACAAAAAAGGTTGGTCAGAGCCAGAAAATCTAGATGGTAACAAGCATCTTGTGTGAGACTAGTTCCGTAATTAATGTGGGATGTGTAGAATAGAGTGATCAGTTCAATGGTTTACCTGCATCCAACACCAGAACTCGATCGCTGTCCATGACAGTTGCTATACGGTGCGCAATGCTTATGACAGTACACTCGGCAAACTCCTCTCTGATGATCCTCTGGATAGCCGCATCCGTTTGAGAGTCAACAGAAGCGGTTGCCTCGTCCATGAAGAGGATCCGACTGCGTTTCAGAATAACACGGCCGAAACAGAGGAGCTGTTTCTGTCCTAGACTCCAGTTCTCCCCCATGTCAGCAACTGTACATAACAAAAGCAATGAGCACAAACTTGTTACTCGCACGTTCCCAGTTCTCAAATTATTGTCGTTAGGACGAGAACTCTAATTCAGTTTTGAACTAGAAATTGTGTACAATTTAAAAATGCATACTGAAGAACTTTAAACTTGTAAAGTTTCTCATATGAAAGGGATCTTAGCCTATTAGTTGTACTCTAGTAGCACGGCTAGTGAGCTCAATTCCTCATAGGAGAAAATTTTTAGGCTAGGGTAAAAAAAAAAAAAGGTAACTTGGTGGTTCCCCTAGTCTTGAACACAAGGAACAAATTGGATTGTGGGCCCACATTGTGTAGGGGCTATCCTTGTGTAGGGGCTAGGTGGGTCCAGAGCATGGTTAAAGATCTGTTCCACATGGGGGTAGACCCTCGCTCATGTTGCAGACGAGCGAAGGTTTTGTCACCTTTCTCTATTGGGGTTCCAAATGCCGATAGAGTCCTCTTTGAAAGAAAACCCATGGGGGCAGTCACTCCTCCACCGGCCTTGAGTTCTTTCAGGCTGATTTTCAAGCCAGATACTAGTTCATAATTCTGACAGATAAACAGTGGGGCAACTGCATGAGGCCCCTAGACTGACACAATGACATTGGGCATAACTCTGAAAATGTTGACTTGTCTTAGGTAACTATAGTAAAGAGTTAGTGATCTCTTTTTATATAAAAAAGTTGCCATGAATATCATACCTAATGCATCAAGCTTCTCTGGTTTTGAAGCTACTATATCCGTTAGCTGGCAACGCTCCAGGGCCTGCAGTGCAATGCACATAAATATCAGGTTCAATAGAACAAAGAAAAACTGTTATGAATCCAAGAGGGTCTTCATGTACCTGCCATATCTCAGCCTCAGAAAACTGTCCAGTTGGGTCAATATTGCTCCTTACAGTTCCTTCAAAGAGCACAGGCTCTTGCGGAATCACACCAAAGCGAGATCTCAGATCATGAAGCCCCAATGTGCAAATATCAACACCATCGATAATGATCTTGCCATCAGCAGGCTCCACAAGCCTGAACAAAGCCTGGACTAGTGTAGACTTGCCACTTCCAGTCCTCCCCACCACTCCAATCTTTTCTCCGTTCTTAATATTTATTGTAATACCTTTCAAGATCAGTGGTGTGTTCTGCCGATACCTAACCTGAAAATAGTAATTTTCCTCAAAAAAACCTGAAAATAGTAATATTGATGTTTCTCATACCATTAATCAACAAATTTTTAGAAAGTAATAAAATTAATATTGACCTTCAGATCTTTGATGTCGATGTCTCCAAGGCTAGGCCAATTTGGTGAGGGAAGACAACCTGCCACTTGCCATGCTGCCTCAGAAGGGAGGCTGCTGTACTGATTTACCCTCTCCACAGCTACCATATCATTTTCTATCATACAGCTTACGAGAATTGTGAAGTACACCAAGGAATTGAGAGAAAGGCCATAGGAAAGGGACATGCCCACAAACTCTGTATCAGTAAGATATGTATATGAATGTTAGAAAATTAAACAGACACATGAAGAAGTATACCAAATTCATTGGCAATTCATTTTGTGTCCCCAGCATTCAACCATACAATGAAGTAAATAGAAAACTCTTAAAGCCTGGAATGTGGCGGTGCAGGGTTCCTGTCAGGTGTCAGCAGACATTTTCCTATTTGTACCCGGATTTAATTTTTGTTATCATTTTTGGTCCTTTGGCTGTTGCAGAAATGCTTTAGTTTAATAAGAGCTTATCTGCAAATATAGTGAAGCTTCTAGAGTAATGGAGATGCCCATCTAGGTTGTTTGCTTAAAAAAAAAACCTGATATGCTTTTAACAAACAAGTACTGCCTCGCTTTATCATTTTTATACCCTATAATGTCCAGTCATCTAGGAAGGACTACACTTAATTTTGGCATATTTAAAGGTTCAGGACAATTACCCATGCTACCAGATTTACTCAGTGGCAGATCAAATTTCTATTTTGCAATCCATTTATTTGTTGTGTATTAGTCCTAAAGGATTTGATGAAATAAGGTAGCATCACTTGTGTTAGCTTGGGACTCTACCTATTTTATAATACAAAGTACGTGGATATCAATTCCATTTTGCCCATCACACATTTTTGCAAGTACTCAACCACTGGTTATTGTAATATTACCTTTTTTGATGAAATTGCTAGGCAAGCTGATCATCAGAAAAGCAGTTATCGACAAAATAAGTGTGCCAAGTAGCTCCAGGCGAAACCCAAGCCATTCACTAGCCCCATAATTGTGAAAAGACATGCGTAAATTCGAGTTGACCCTGTCCAAGTTCGTCTGGTAGAATTCATCCTCCTTTCTAAAGCACCGAACAGTTGGAGCACCCATTAAGGTTTCTGTAAAGTGATCAATAACTGGTGCCCCTGTTAATCCTTGAAGACGAGTGATCTCTCGAGATGTTGTAATATAGCGATTCTGAAAATGCAATTTTGTTATGGTTCAGTAAGTTGTCCAATACGAAGAAAAAACTATTTCAGCCATCTGATATGCAATGTGTGGGATCATACCCGGTACCAAATGTTCAGAAGAAGTAGGGGAAGTACAGCTATGACTGATGGCCATGCAACTTGGCAAGTAACAGCAACGTTGGTAACCACTGAAATGAACAATGATGTCGCAAAACCAACATAAAACACTAAAACGATATCAATTTTAGTTTGGTCCGATGATGCCTGAAAAATAGTAAAAATAAACATCACTTCAAGAACAAATGCATGAATTACAGCAGGTACAAGTACATACCCGGCTAAGGATTCTCCCTGAAGGAGTGGTGTCAAAAAAGGACATCGGAGCTCGTAGTATGCTGTCAAACATCTTGTTGAAAAAGGCCTGAGCCGATTTAAGGCCCGAGAATGTCACAACAAGAGTGCTGCTCATTTCAAATAGAATTGTAGCAGCAACTATCAAAACATAAACATTGAGAAATATGGAAGTATCAAATACGGGGCCTCCTGATGTTTCATAAGAGAGCCAATAGTTGCTTGCCATACTGGATCCTTCTGATAATAGTGACACAGCCAAAAACGCCAGAACTCCCCACCAACCCCAGGCCTCTGTCATATATAACTTGTACACACGCCAGCTCACTCGACCACTCTCCTTTTCCTCTTCCTGAATTAGCTTCGAGGAACCAGCTTCTTTGTTTGGTGCAGCAGCAGTTGTTTCACCATTTTCGTTGTTAGATTTCATAGGCTGAGAACTAAGACTGTTCTGAACATGGAAGCCTTGTTCTCCTGTTATCTCCATGGAACTGTGATGAGCTGCAACAAGAGCCGAAAAGTCTGGGCAGGATGCTAGTAACTCACTATAGATTCCAGATTGAATGACTATCCCATCATTCATGACCTACATGTTTACACACAAGAAAAAATGTATTTAAATATAAATGTTCACGGTGTGCTTGGTGTTATACCATCATAGTACACAGCCCAAGCATGTTATAATAAATGGACTTGAACAAAAATGGTATGTGATCTATTTTCCCGATACAACTCTACAAGATATGGTACGGCGATATGGGGGGCACCTCAAAACAAGAAATGCATGGATAATGCGAGTATATTTAGATATGGAAGAACTCCATTGTACTCCCTTGCACTGTGCCCAAAGTTTGATAACCCCCTCAACTATCATTTGGTTTATTTCACCCTCACATCTTTTTATTCCAGTTCATTGTACACACTTTAATCGGTTTGTTAATCCTCCTTTGTTTTTATAGACCGGGATTAAGGTGGGATTGCCCTCTGAGCTGACACATGTTATCGACGTCAGCCTCTAGCCGTTGTGTTGTTGTGGCCACGGCACTAGATCTCACTCCAAATCCAAACAACTGCCACTGTTTGCATGCTCAAACAAGGGCCAAAGTAAACATCATCAACAAACAACGTTGGGAGCCGCCTACGCCTGAATCTTGCCGCACTGCCTCGTAGTCAATGTTGGCACTGTCCACGGAGGAACTGAGTAGGATTCTTGCTCCAGCAGCCCCCGCTTTTGGTCTGTGGCGCAGTTGCTTAGGGTAAGGTGTCAAGCCCATATGTAGCATAGTGGTGTAGTGGGGTCAACACGCCTGCTCCCTCATCCTCAATCACACGTGTGAGCTAAGAGAGCAATCCCGTCCAAATTCCGGTCCACGTGAGCAAAGTGGGATTAACACATCAATCAAAGGTGTAAAATGAACCGGATAAGAAAATATAGGGGTAAAACAAACAAAAGATAGTTGAGGGGTTATTCAAACATTCGGTATAGTTCAAATTCCGGTCCACGCGAGCAAAGTGGGATTAACACATCAATCAAAGGTGTAAAATGAACAGGATAAGAAAATATAGGAGTAAAACAAACCAAAGGATAGTTGAGGGGTTATTCAAACATTTGGTATAGTTCAAGAGGGAGTAAAGTGGACTTTTTAAATATATACTCCCTCTAGTGTCAAAAATCTTAATGTTTTAAATGTTTGCTCCTAGCCTCTTAATTCATTATGTTTAAAAAACACCAAAGAATTTAAATGCATTTTGGGACGAAAGAGCCCTTGGCTTTGTTTTAACCGGACTCATGATGTAATAATCAACAGTCATGCATTGGTAGATGCAGAGACCAGAATATAAATATGTTTCCTTTTCTAAAAAAAAGGATGGAAGGCAAGTTTGATTCCTTCAACTGCACAACCCTATTTAATATGGGTGGAACAGGAAATAGTCACCCTATTCTTGGGTATGTGAGATTATGTCCAAATGGTCAATAGTATTTAAACCAGAGGGAGTACAAAATTGTAATGATTAGTTTAGGGAACAAGAAATATTATCACCCTGGTTTTTTGCATAAAATAGATATTTCTTTGATACATGCTATTTTGCTCCAGGCACCCTGTGGCATATCAGCTATCCCACCATATCACATATGGATATGGCCAGCTTCCTAACATAACAGTTATTCATAGTATGTGGCCACTAAGTATCCTACATTTTTGGGGGGGCCTACTTCAACAACTAAAAGACAACATGCATAAAAGGAGAAGAATGTTTTGGGTTCCAGCTCTAGGTCTCGGTGATTTATGTATGAAATTGATATGCATACAATTCCTTTATCATGCAAACAAGGGGCAAGGTCAAAGCATTCATGAACGCAGCTTCCTTTTTCTGATAAAACACTTTGTTCGATTACTGATGAACTAAACATGATAAAGTTATTCATTTAAAGATCTCTATTTGAAACAAAAAAATAGATAACTTAAATGATTAATCAATTGATACATCCGCTTTCCAGAAGAAAGAATGCATTACTTTATTTAATGTAGTTCAGAAAGGTGGAACATGAAACTTACAAATATGTTATCCACATTTTGCAAGAAGTCCACTTGATGAGTCACAAGAAAAACCGTCTTAGTTTTGAGTATGCCCTTCAGACATTCCTTCAGAACATAGCCAAATGTCAGAATACTGCTAACGAACCAGGTTAAAGTACTACCATAATTATCTTTTTTTTTTTGCAATGAACTACCATAATTATCTACTTGCTTGCAAGAGAAATTTATAGTAATAAAATCTATGGCAACAAGTAATCAGTGAATGAAGTACATCATAGAGTGGACAAGTCCCATACCAACATGATTCTGCATAAATTATGCATTCCTATTGAGGTACTTCACTTTTAGTGCACTATGTTGGAAATCGGAATATCTTTCTCAATATTGTTCAGAACTGTACAAATCTCGGTAATGTATAAGTTTGTTGCAATCATTTGAGTCTGAACAAGTTTCACGAAGACATAGCACACCTTAAGTCCCATTCAAGAATGTTGTTGCCTCACATGAAGACCCATAAGAAATTATCATACCATAACATCAAAGTAGAGAGAAATAAATAGGATTCACCGTGAATATAGTTGATCCAGTATGAGCATCAACTGCACTGAAAATGTCATCAAGAAGATATATATCACAATCTTGATAGACAGCTCTTGCAAGCTGGATCCGTTGTTTCTGACCCCCACTAAGATTGATCCCCCGCTCTCCAATTTCAGTCTGGTCACCAAACTCCATCATCTCCAAATCTTTTTCCAGGCAACAAGCATGTATGACTTCTGAATATCTCTGGGGGTCTATGGGCTTTCCAAATAAAATGTTCTCTTGAATGGTTCCATTTCGGATCCAAGCGGTCTGAGCAACAAATGCTGTGCTCCCGCATATGCTAACCTATATGAAATAGAAAATATAGATAAGATGGAAAGTAATTATCTGGAAAGATACACACATAATAGGTGAGTTTTATAGGCATTTTGGTTACAAATCTGATGCTGAAATGTTATATTAGTGTCTTAATGAAGAAATTAAAGAGCTAACATATTTACAGTTCATGCTGCATTTCTTACAATCATACCATCATCTGCAAAGCATCACTAACTGTTAAGAAAGAGATGGATGAGTGGCTGCATGGATCTCTTCTACTGCAACTGTCTCTAGTTCCTTTTGTTCTTTGGGAACCCAGACATTTGTACAGTTCGAAGACTAGGTTTTGACATGGTTTTATTACATAAAAATTCCCACATTGATTAATTAGTACGTTCATTCCAAAGAACATTAGCTAATCCCAAAGAAGGAAAAAATAGCTCATAATTAGAGAGGTGAAAACTAATTCACAATGCTTATTTCGGTGGAGACAAAAATATAATGTCATAGGAATATAAAGATACACTACTATTATATAACAGATGCAATCATATTACCAATCATACAATTAAACTGGTCAAAAGACGAACATCAGATCGTCCTTCTAAAGCATGTGCACAATTCTGGGAATGTGGTATGGTTCCAGCAAAGTTCCAATCAATGTACCACACTATGCACATATTCCCAAACTAACTAAGAAAATAAAAACATACAAAAGAAATAGGAAAAGCAAACATCCAAATACACCCATCGGGTAAGCCCACTCAAAAAGGTTCAAAAACCTGTTCCACTTAAAATAAAGTTTGGCCCATACGATACATACAGTAGGCCCTAATAATAATGAATTCGAACTTTGCAACTTCTTAGATTTTCTAAATCTTTTGTATTAAAAGGGTATGATTGATGAATCTAATCAGTGCAGTGCAGAACATAATGTCAAAAAGATCATACCTGCTACATTTAAGAGCTAGGAGTATTAATTATCCATAAAACAGCTACTGCTAGATCACTGTGTTGTTCCTAAAATCACTTATTCAATAAGGTTAATCAGATCCAACCAAGTCAAAGCTAGGAAATCACTCCTTGCGAGTGATTAAAATAGTTGTTTCTGGTAAAAAAATGCGCAAATGGTGGTGGTGGGGGTAGCTGAGCTGGTGTCATGTTCAAGCGGTTAAAATTTCTAATAAACAGTCCTAGGTGGTGCGTGGTGGTGGTGGTAACTGAGCTGGTGTCAGGTTTTGCTGAACTATATTATTATCTGTAGCAGCGACATCTAATGTTGACCTAGCAATAAATTAAACTGAAGAAACAAAGAAATCCTAGGCACTGCTTGGATTGGAAAGTTCGTGACTAAGCCTTACCAGAATCCAAAATACTGGTCAAAAGTAACTCCTCGCATATTTTACCTCACATCAAGACCCGGCGCTGGCGCCGCGGACTATTGGATCCGATGGCTTTAGATACCGGAAAAGGGATCCACGCGCAGGAGCAAGAACGTCGGATTGGAGGAACGCATGACCTTCCCAGCTCAGGTCAATATATGTGCTCGCAGGGAAGGTGGGAGCCGTGCACCGTTGGGAACTTAGCGATTTGTTGTTGTTGTATTTTTTGTTTTAAGATGAGTTTTGATGGGAAAAAGTCGCGAAAAGGAAGAGAGGACGGATCCGTTCTGTTCGTCCGACCATTAAGCTTTCGACTGACTCCGTATTAAAATACTACTCGCAAAAAAAATTATTAAAATACATTACGGTTGCCTTGTTTGTCAAACCAAATAAATCTTGCAAAATTTCAGATGCAAGATTTCGGGACTTCCTGTATGGCAAGCGATCAGTCACTCGATCCACGACGTTCTATTAGAGCACACCCATCGTCTACCACGTCATCTACCGCCGTCATCCGTAGGGTCGGCGCGGTTAACCGAAAATGCGGTTAATTGATCGAATCGGACCCAACTGCAACCGACATATATGATTAATCAAATTTTTATTTTGATTCGGTTTTTATTTTTGTCTATTATGGTTAACTGAATTTTATTCGATTTTGACCTTGATTAACCGAACAAATCGAATTAACCAAATTAGCTCCATTTAACTAGCCATCTAATAAATTTTATTAGTAAAATGAGTCGTTTGTGACATATAAATAACTAAATTGAGTTAAAGTTGATGGTATGGATGAGGCATGGACAGCGGGAGGCACGAGGAGGAGAAGTTACACGCCTCCAACAATGCGGCGACGAGACGATATGAAGCCAAACTACATCAACTACAACTAAACTTGGATATTACGGTTAATGCGGTTAACCGCATAACCAAATCGAATTAACCGCTAACCGAATTGTGCGGTTATGATTATTTTCTGATCAAGTTTGGTTGTCAGTTCTCATTAACCGAAATTTTTCTTAACCGCATTAACCGAACCGATTTAACGGTATTAACCGAATGCCCAGACCTAGTCGTCCGTGCTCCCAGCCGCTTTGGTGTTAGCTTAATTGCTTTGTTTTATAGGAGCGACTATTGTGCTACCACCTCCCTCACCACGCCAGCTTTTCTCGGCAACCATCGCGCGACTACCTCCCGCATCGCGTCTACTTCCCCATGACTTTGTCGACGTCCGAGCAACGTTGTCGTCCGTCGCACCGGCTCCTCCCCACCCGCCAGGCCGCCACCACCTCCGGCAGACAGCAGCCGCCTCGCCGCCACCATCCTAAAATTCTACAACCACGCCGCCGCCTACCTTGTCCACCACCGGCCTGTCTTCCGTGCTGACGGCAACACGCCGCCTCGCCACACTGCCAAACCCCCCCCCCCCCAACCCCGGCCCGCAGCTCGACGACACAAGGCCCTAGCCTCGGTCCTCTTCCATCGTCGGCAGCAGGCGACGTCCTCAACCAGCGTGGTAGCGCGATCTATGGAAGTAGCTATCGGTTGCTCCTAAGATTTAAGGATATTTATGCTTTGTTTTATGAAAACGTCACTAGATTCGAATGTGTCGTTGGAAAATCCCGCTCTCACCTTGCTGTTAGCTTTGTTGCTTTGCATGCTAACCTGACTACTTATTTCATATTTTAGAATACTATGAGGTTAAATTTAATTTTTCAAGATCGTGCATTACACGTTACGTATTAAGGTAGGAGAATGTGGTTAGATTTAAAACATTAACTTTAACCATTTATTTTATTTAAATAAATTGATAAATAAATAAATATAAAGTTGTCAAAATTTTGAAAAACAGAAGTAGTAGTGTAGTATTTTCTACAAAGACGATTGCTAAATTTAGGTGGGACACCGATATTTCTTGTTCTGAGACGAGAAAAAAAAAACAATTTCTAAATTTCATAAAGAAAGTTGTTTTGATTTTAAATCTAGTCAGTTGATACTCATGGTTTATGTGAGTTTCCAATTTAACTTGGGTTGGGATGAGTTGTCAATAGAAAAAGAAAAGGAAAACATTGGGTAGGGTCGTAGGGACTAGGGAGGAGAAACTTTACCTTGCCAGAGATCTTGTGCATTTCCCCCATGATGCATGACAACAGCGACGACTTGCCGGAGCCGACGGTCCCAACCACCGCCGCGAGCTCTCCCTTCTTGACCTCCAAGTCTATCCCCTTCAGAAGCGTCTCCATCCCCGGCGTCTCCTTCTTCCCTTGGCCATTCTGCTCTGCGCCTTCCGGTACGTCCCATGCGAACACTCCGCCTTCCACTTTGATGGCCACCGCCGCGCCGCCGCCGTCGATGCTGTCGACGCGGTCCACGGCAGCGGCGTCGATCTCTGCGTCCGTGAGGAACCTGTTGAGCCTGCCGAGCGACACGTACGCCTGCGCCGAGGAGACGACGGTCTGCGGGAAGTTGCGCATGGGCGCGTCGAGCAAGCCGAAGAAGGCCCTGGCAGTGAACACCTTGCCGGCATCGAGGGTTCCTCCGGCGGCGAGGTAGGTCCCGAAGACGAGCACGGTCATGGCGAGCGGGCCGCTGGAGAAGACGACGTCGGTGGCGCACATGAAGAGCATGATCCGGCGCAGCCAGCCTACCTCCTCCCGCCTGAGCTCGCGGATTCTATCCCCGAAAGTGTCCTCCCACGCCTGCAGCTTGAGCACGCGCATGTGGCCGAGCATCTCGGTGATGGCCTTGATGCGGCGGTCGCGGACGCCGAGGAACTTGAGCTGGTAGTCGAGGTTGAGCTTGTTGGCGAGCGCCGTGACCACGGTGACCCCGGCAATCACGGCGAGCGTGGTGAGCACGGCGGGGCCGAGGTAGGCGTAGAGGAGCAGCAGCGCCACCACGATCTGCAGCGGCATCAGCCACAGCCCGTGGAGTCCGTGCATGGCCGACGACACCATGCCGGCGTCCACCTGCATGTAGTTCACGACGGCCCCCACGCCGTGCGCACGCCGCGCGCCGGGCGACAGGCGCAGAGACTTGCGGTACAGCGCGTTCTGCAGCGCGCCGCGGATGCGCAGGCCGAGGAGCTGGCCCTGGAATGTGTAATGGTGCGACGCCAGCGTCTGCGCCGCCTTGCCGGCGACGAGGATGACCACGAGCCGCAGGCCCTCCGACGGCGTTCCTTCGCCGCGGCGGACGAAGTCGACGAACCGGTCGATGAGCGACGGGCCGACGTACATGGCCGCCATGCGCACGACGCCGAGCGCGGCGGTGAGGACCAGCTGCGGCCAGAAGGACAGCCACAGCGCGACGGCCACCGGGTGCCGCGACGACGACCTCCAGTTGGATATGAACAGGGCGTAGGATGCGTCCGCGCGGTGGGAGGAGGCAAGCGAGGGGACGTCGGTGGCGGTGAGGGAGCCGGATGAGTGGCCCTTGGAGATGAGCGGGTTGACCCAGCTGAAGGTCACGCGCGACAGGAACGAGGCGGTGGCATACGGCGTCGCGTCCGCCTGCTCCTCATCCGCCCCTGCAGCAGTGTCGGCGTCGGTGATTGTGAAGCCAGCAGCAGCAACCGCGACGTACGCCAGAGGAAGAGAGACGAGCAGGCCGGCGAAGGCGAGGACGTCGTCGGGGAAGACCAGCGCGCCGTTGATGCCGCGAGCCGCCGCGGAGGCGGAGACGAGCGCGGCGCCGAGGGCGGACGCGATCCAGAACACGCGGAGAGCTCCACACCCCGACGAAGAAGAGGCGACGACGACGACGACGGTCCACGCAGCCGCCGCGCCGTGCGCGACGGCGTGGACCGCGAGGAACGCGCACTCCGCGGCGCGCCACGGCGAGCTCGGCAGGCGCAGGAGCGCGAGCGCGAGGAGGACCGCCGAGGCCGCGGCGAGGACGGCGGACGCCCCGACCGCGACGACGACGGCCACCGCGCGGCGGGAGGAGCGCGTAGGCGCCGGCGCCAGCGCCGAGGGATTATTGTTGTTATCGCGGAGGAGAAGTGCCTCGCGTTCGGGAATACCAGCACCCGCGCCGCCACGGCTCCTCCGGAGGCACCAGCGGCGGACGGCGAGGACGAGGACGGCCGCGATGAACGCGAGGTCGACGACGCCAAGGAGCGCGCGCTGCGGGCACGGGGAGAGGAAGGCGAACGCCAGCAGGTCGGCGACGGACGAGCCGGCTGCCGGCGAGCACGCCGTGGTGGCCGTCCACCACGGGAGCGCCATCACGAGCTACCTCGATCGGCTGGGGACTGTTGGGGGTTCGGTTCGTGTTTTCTCTTCTACTACATGGATCGGCCGGCGGGATCTCGTCTCATCCGTCCCAGTAAAATAACAACACTGATAGAACAAGGGACGGCAAATCTGAGGAACAAGGATAGTATATACTTACTGTACAAGTACATCCTCCACCTTGTTAGTTATTGTAATCTATTCTTTTTTAGTATTTTATTACCGGTCTCAAAGAAAACACTTTTTTTTACTATTAATGGCAACAACATCTGTTTGACTGAGCTCTGCAATCTAGCCTCTTGGTCTCTGGCAAGCTGCGCTTTGTCTCTCCGCATTTGTTGTCTCATAGACAGTCGCATGGTGACGCATATTCTTGAGATAGACAACCCGTACGATGAGCGATCTTTTTATAGTTGTCTAATTTGTGGATAAAGAAAAAGTATTTATGTACTTCAAGGCAACTAAAATTTCTAAAGACGTCTCTCGTACTTCTAAATTGTAGCGCATGAGCCTCTAGGCTATATATCGAGTTGACTGTTGTGTCTAGTTATGGTGTTGGTAATAACAAACTGAAATAAAATAATGGAGTTTAAAACAGAACGAAGTGAAGGGACGGCAACTTTGAGGATACACTAGATCATTCGTCGTATTAGTTATTCTAATCATTTTTTACCTGTCTCAGAGGGGAAAAAAAAAGAAGAAGATTTATTTATACTAATAATGACTTTTGGTCCAGCTCTGGGAGTCTGGACGTGCTGCTACGAACCGGTCCCCTTCCTTGCTTCAGTTCAACTTTTTGGCGATGGGTCCGTTCCATCATGGGGTTGTGATACTGATCTTGCTCCAGCTGAATTGTGTTGTTTGATAGTACTCTCTCCATTTTTAAATATAGTTATAATTGACTTTGACGAATAACTTTAAACATTCGTCTTAGTTAAAAAATTTATTCAAATTTATTAAATAAAAAATCATGTTTTAAAAATATTTAATGATAAATCAAATCATAACAAAACATATAATATTTTTCGTACTTTTTTAAATAAGACGAAATGATCAAAGTTGATGGTAAAAATCAACCGTTAAGTTTTGCGATCAACATCATACTCTGTTCCTTGAACGCTTGCTCTCTATGGTGTTCCTTTATTCTATTAATTGCTCTGGCTTCTGATCTATGATTTGCTAATGTTAAAAGGAGAGAGAGATTACCTTAGATTGCTTATTTTGTTTCTGCGGAATGTGCGGAATTAGGATCACAGGTACGAGACTATCTGCGTTCTAGTCCTAATATATTGCAAACTACTACCTCTATTTTTTTATCGTTAACGTTTTTTAGTATAAATTTGTAACAGAAAGTATCGATAATAAAAAAAAAACGGAGGTAGTATGTTGCAACTGTGGTCGACGAGATCATCATAGCCACTGTAGATACTAGTAGCAAAAGATACCTTAGTGTTACTTTCTTCTATTGTTCTGAGACCTCTGACATATGATTTGCTAATATAATGCTAAGGGAGATTTTCTTAGTGCACAGTTGCTTATTTTGTTACTATGGAATGGGAATGGAAAAGAGGGCAATAGGTATGAGGCATATTGATGTTCTCAATCTGTCCTAATGCTAAGGTAATCTTAACAGATGCATCTTCAGTCCAACTGCGGTAGAAAACGATTGGAACATTGAAATACAAAATCCAGAATAATAACTAATACTAGGTGTGGAACAATAAAATTAAACGTTAGAACAATATACATTAATGTATAGAACAATTAATTATAAACGTTTGGACCATTGAACAGAACAATGACTACTAATGAAATTGCATATTCAGAACAATAATTATAATATGTGATCAGTAAAGTTTGGAGCAAGGATTTAATCAGATTAGATGACAAATTTGAAGAAGTAAAAAATCATGAAAAATAATATAAGCTTTTAAGATAGAGCACCTACAAAACAAAGTTGAAAAAGAAGAAGAAAAATATCCGATCAAATAGTACTAAATACTAGTAAATGACAGCAGAAAATGGATAAAACAAAGCAGGGTGCCGGTTAATATCCAACCGTACAGCTGATAGGCATCGGCGAGACCTCCTATATAGAACCTGGGTGCCAGTTAACTACGGCGCGCTCAACATTTTTTTGTTATCATGCTCATTATTGATTACAAATGTCAAACGGTATATTACAAATATTGAATGATTCACTAAAAATGTGAAAATATTGAACAAATGTTGAACCAAATTATCAAAAGATTGTCGAAACCATGTATCATAGATGTTGAAGTAGTTCGATCTCAAAGGTTAAAACAATTGTTGAAAAAGTTAATCATAAATGTTGAAATGGTTTATTATGAATGGATAGCAATATCTATAAAATGTTGAACCATTAAAAATATATTGCTATTATTTTCTAAATTAATTCACGGTGTTTATTAGAGTGTAAATTGAACTAAATTGATACAGCTGTGTGGGTAAACAAAATGAATAATTAATTAATAGGTTGTCAGTACTTTGCTTATTCCTATGGAGAGTAAATTGACTTATTTAGCTGCTAGTTAAAAGCGGCAAGTAATCCTGAATAAAATAATTTAAAAGCAAGTAAAATTTTCTTTAGCCTATTTGTCTGAGATTATAATCTACCCAGATTATATAATCTACAGATAACTTATTTTCTCAGCTTATATAATCTACCATCTCGAATTATATAATCCAATAATCCATACAAGAGAAGCTTAGTTCAACTTATTTGGTACAAAAGACCCACTATCATATCACTTTTAATGAACTTACTAGCAAACTATCTCCATGCGTTACTATGGTTATAGAAAATTAAACACATTTATAAGATTGTAGCATAATGTCCGCGTTGCTACGAATGAAATCTTCATTCCTATAAAGCATGGTTATGTTTTCCAACTATATTATACATAATCATCATTCAGAAAGAACATATTTCCTTTTATTCTCCAATAATTTCATCATAGCGAGCCACATCATAATGATTTTGTTTAAAATTTTTTTGCCGTGTGTACTTGTCCGGCACCAGACTCAAATGGGCCAGGTGTGATCCGTCGGCACGGCCCGTTGGCTACCTATAACCGTAAAAGAGCCCTTTTATAAAAGAACAGTTAACGTTGTAGCGTCTAGCTGAATGAAAACGACATCATAAATTTTCTTTCTAAAGGAAATT
Organism: Oropetium thomaeum; assembly: GCA_001182835.1. Lineage (NCBI taxonomy): Eukaryota > Viridiplantae > Streptophyta > Magnoliopsida > Poales > Poaceae > Oropetium > Oropetium thomaeum. Next base: position 544,780 of record LFJQ01000009.1, on the reverse strand, counting down.
AGACCATGTGGCATTGCAATAAAAAATAATTTTTTTAAAGAAAATTAGACACCAGCATTACGATAAAAAAAGGGTTTTGGAAGCCGCGTGCACTTGTAGCGCACCATACTCAAACAATAAACATGATACATGCAGAGATCCAAAACCCGACCTGCTGCTGGGTTTTATTGTAACGGGGTACATGATCTGCACATCCAAAGACAAGAGAGCAGTCTAAGAACACCTTGCTTAGCATGCTTGACGCACGCCGCCCGAGGTGGGCGAGACCTGTAAACGGAGGAGTCCCTATACGTGCGTAGTACATCTTGAAGCGCGAGGTGGTACTAATCATCGTTCCGACTGCACCAAGGCATGCACGCGTGCCATCGCGCTCCCACGGGCCCCACCAAATGCGTCGCGGTCTTGCCCGCGCGGCCCAGCTTTCTTCCTCCAAATGGGCACCGTCGCCGGCTTTCTTCCTTCTCCCTGTCTTTGTTCGTATCGCAGTGCAGCCCGCAGGCCCAGCTCTGCTCCTGCACCTTTCACCTTTGCCCATGGTGATCTCCTTCCGCATCCTGGGGGTGGGGACGAGGTCGACGCTCAACTCAACACGCTCGTCCGAGATGCCGGGCGACAGCGTCGTGTGATCCGGCTCCCCGACCTGTGTGCGCCGTTGCGTCGTCGTGTGCTCCTCGCCGACGCGCTGCTCTGCATGCCATGGCTGCGCATTGACGACGCGCCCGCCCGCCGCCGCGCCGTCGACTCGTGTTCCGCCGCCGCGGGCTAAGCAGAGGCATATAGGTTCGGCTACGCTACCTGTGCCCTGAGGGCTTGCTCTTCCTCTGTGCGTGTATCGTCGTCGTCCTCAGTGGTCGTGGAAGTGTGTAACAGCGTTTTCGCGTGGGATACTAGGATATAAGGGGCAAGAACAACAAGGAGATGGAAGTGGGTGAGGATGACGAAAGTGAGGAGGTTTTTTTTTTTCTGAAGTAGTATACCAATATTAATTCAGAACCGGTGATTGATGTGGAAAAATTATAAAAATAGTAGGCAGTCGATAATCGGAAACCCCATAGGCCACCTTCGGTTTTCCGATGAGCGATTAGCAGCAGTTGGGTTTGGGAACCCCGACTGTGGTGCCACGTCCCGCTCCACGTGGGCCATCGGCTGCACGTGTATGTTGTCGGACGGGGATCGGCCAGTCGGTAATCCAGAACAATAAATGAGTCTGTTAGTGGCATCAAAAATGGTCCAAGTGACACATTAACATTGTCATGTCTCATCATTCAAGAGCTACGTGTACTTCACTTAGATCTATGACACAGACATCCAGTAAGCCCAAAACGCATCCTATGCCTCCATCAAGGAATATAGACTCGTCCTAGCCCTTTTAGACGGCGTTCACATCAACTAAAATGGAATCTAACGCACACAGGTTTATGGATGCCTTTCAGTGCACCGCCCCGTGTCTATATATCATGTCATGCCCCGTTCTTCATCCATAGGCAAAGTTCAAACTACCCAACTTCATAATGGCCGGACGTCGTGGTTGTCGAGGTTGGGGGCACTTCCAGTACCTCCTGCGGTCGGTGGACCAACATGGTTCAGCGAGCCAAAGCTTGAGTTCTCCGTAGAGTTCAAGTCTGAATTCAGGCCGGGTAGTCCCTGCGTCCATATGATGCTACGAAGGAGAAATGACCTAAGTGTAGACATTATGCTCATGCTGTCGTGAAAACCATGAACTAGGGCGACGATAGTGGTCGTCGTTTTTTCCGTTGTCCATACGGAGCAGTAAGTATGAATTTCCTTTTTACTTTCACATCTAACTCTTTATTATTCAGTATCACTACTTTGCATTGATATCACTTGTTGTATAGTGCTACGAGGATAATGATAATTGCAGATGGACTACATGGGTTGATCCAGAGTCAATCTATCTGTATCGTCTCTTCATCGTCTACCTTGAGGATAAAATCTTCAAGCTCACCCAACAGCTAAATGCACCAACTTCTGAACCATCTAATGAAGTTCTTGTCATAGCATCGCTGATGATGATGACATGGTTTGGAGCGAGGACCCCTATTGTGTGCCCACATCACAAGTCTGGACCAACAAAACTGCCACGGACACCATGGACAGGGCCCTTCCTCATCATCTCATTTCCACTAGGTGCTCTACGTGTGCTACAAATAATCGAGGATAGTTTACATTTCATCATCTTTTTTAATACCCTAAAACAATACTCCCACAGTTACCATAGCATAGAAGGGAGAGTATATTGTACTTGTAACTGCCTCTTCATCAATCAAGTAATGTATTCTCCTCGAAATTTTTAATCAGCATGTATGATTTCTCGTTTTAACAATAGTTCTGATTTTTTGGACGGGTGAACACTACAACGTGCAACAAAATAATCATACTACCCAATATAATTTATAAACACATACAAAGAAGCCTATAATATTTCATGTTAAAAGGCTTAGCAGAAATATATACAAGTTACTAGCAATGTGCCCATGCGTTGCTAGGTGTTGTTTTATTATCTTTTTTATACCTAAAAAAATACATCTTCTTTTAAGAAAAAATAGTACATCCTTTGTTCTTATAAATTTAGGCCCTGTTTGGATCCACCCGACTAATTGTTAGCCGGCTAAAAATTAATCTCTAGATCTCCAAACAGGCTGACTAATTCAAAGACTAATAATTAGCCAACCTCCTGGCTAATAAGGATTAATTGTTAGTCAGAGTAAAACTACTTCTATATATCACCAATTAGTCAGGACTCTAAACAGATATAAGACTAATTGTTAGCTGGCTAAAAATTAGATAGGGACTAATAATTAACCACCTGATCCAAACAGGACCTTAGGCCATCCGCAGTGCGTTTTTATATATGTCAAGTGTTTTCTTTCCTTGATCCGATTTAGATAATCTCATATGTCTGTAGGTATTATGAATGTATAAAAATATTTGTCATAGTGTCCTCTCATCCTGCATAAGTGTTTTAATTTTTAGCATAACTTACCGTCCAAGTTTTTTAGCAATTAAACAAAACTTATATTGAGGGAACGGTTGTCACCAAAAGACAACGCTATGTGCTATGTTATCAACGAACGCCGCAGGAAATTTTAAAATGAATTTAACGGTAGATAAATGACACGACCCGCCCAGAAAACCTCGTCTCGGGACGGATCTGGTCAGTCGTTAAGCCAAGATCCTGTTGGGCAACGCTCGACGAAGCGAGCGTACACACGATACAACACAGGCAGGGATAAACATCAATAATTTTACGAGAAGAGAGAACTTAATACACCATTGGTTCGTGAATTTGAAGTTGAATATTACATTGTCTCAGAGTACGCAAAAGTTTTGAAAACGATAACAGCGGAAGACTAGAACTATTACAAACTCCGACACTCGAACTTAAGCAAAAGCACGCGCCTTGCCCACGGGCGTCATGCTACTAGCCACTTCAACAAATCACTGCGGCGACTCGCACAGCTCCCACTGGAGGTTCCCAAACTCGAGGGGAGGCTCCTCCCAATGGAAGCTACCTGCTGGTTCCTGCATGACGGCGCCTGAAAACCACAAAACGCTAACGCATGAGCTTCTAAGAAGCTCAGCAAGACTTACCCGACAAAAGTGGCTGACTACAGCCGACTCCTAGACATGCTGGCTGACTCGGGAGGGTTTACTTGCAAAAGGACTCGCAAGCCTATACTACTCTTGTCAAGTTTTAGCATCAGATTAAGTAATTAGAAAATAAATTTAGTTAGCACTGAGCTAAGCAAACATAACAGAATCAACAATAGCAATATTAATATTCATAATTCATTCTCATGGTGTCCCAACCTATTTTACTAGAATGTGGTGCGTTTCACGAGCATGCTCACTAACTGGGAGCGACAGCGGTTCGAAACGATTTTATACCCTGCAGGGGAATACCTGACCGTACGACACGTGCGTGTCCCAGACTCGCACGTGGCAACCGTTCACACCAGCTCCTGCAACGTCAATTCCCTCCTACGCCTGCCTTAGCAGCGCCGCGTCCCACCAGACAACACGTCCTAGACGGTTTCTGTGGAGTTCCCACGCTGCCCACCCCAGATCTCCTCCTAGTCAGACACCGTAGGGCAGGTTCGACGTTGCAATCACTAGGCTACGTAGGTTTACTGGGGCCCATAACACCCAGCATACGACCAGTACGTTCAACAGTCGATCAGTCTCGGACCACACGGATCAGACAAATCTACGGTCACCCTGGACCCAGTCCAGTCGCCGACCTACTTTGTATCCTGTCTGACCCTCAAACTTTTATCTTTCTTACTGATTCACATTCGTGTGGCCCTTCTCATGAAATAGTTTCAATCAACAACCTATCCTTTCGCGAGCAGCGTGCACTCTGCTCGACTTCTACCGACAAATACCTACTAAGCATAGCATACTAAGGGGGTGTCTATACCAATTATCGTTAGGGTTTTCCTATGGGAACAAATGCAACTATGGTTTTAATCAACTCCTAATACTTAATGCACAAACAAGACACACTTAGTTAAAAGTAAAACTTGAAAATTTGGTTGTGCACCGGGGCTTGCCTGGTTCCTCTGAGCTGATGTCGACTTCTTCGGCGGGGGTCGAGGAACTTGGATCCGCAGCTACTTCGTGAGCGTCAGAATCTACATGATGCAGTAGGATTATGATAAGTTCAGTGAAAAAGAAACTTATTGTTATTATCAATAGTAATCTAGGGTTTAGATTGGCGACGCCCAGAATTAGGGTTAACCCTAATTACTCGACGCCGTCGATTAAATTCAATTATTAATCTGTGAATGATGTTTAAAGAAGTCTATTAAACTCCCATGAGGTGACTTTTAGTTGGCATGTTCATCAACTTCAACTTTAGTTAAGTTAATGCGACATTTTTCATCGGTTAATATTATTTAATTACTTCGGCTATTAAACTAGGGTTAAAATGAAAATTTTTAATTCTTTCTCAAGATTATTTTTAGTCGGTAGTACTCCCTGGAATAAGCATTTTGGGCTTTGTTTGGGGCCTAGATGAATTTTCTATATTTTATAAAAATTCATCGAAATTCCTGTTTTTAAATTTTATAAAATCAGAAATCACTAGTAAAAATTATAATAAAATTATGAAATTTTATTTGGGCATTCCTGAGCACCAGATCTAAAACTTTGCTTTTGGGTCTAACCTTGAAAATGACTTTTGCAATGGACTTTAGAAAATGGTGTTTAAACTAGGCAGATTGAAGTTATTTAATAGTGTTAGATGCCATTTCGTGTTCCTAAAATCTTCATAAAATTCAAGAGGGTGTGTGGTACCATGGTGTTCTTGTAGATCAAAGGTTAGCCCTAGCATTGCTCTATAATGCAATTTAAAATTCAAAAACAGAAAGGAGTGTTTCTAATTAATTCTGCAAATGTTTGGTCATTTGTTAAAAAGTGTTTTAAGAGAAAATTAGTACTTTTCACGAGGGTTCTAACAAATTTTGGTTTGGCATTTTTGGAGTTTTCCATGATTTGTTACATGTCTATAATCTCTGGCTAATTAAAGGAAAATCGGAAAATTCAATGTAACAGTGCCACAGAACAGGGGATTCGGCGGAGGCGGCTGCTCCGGTGAGCTCCTCGCCAGAGAAGAGGGCTAGGGAAAGAACCAAGGTGTCGTGGAGCTTCACCTCGACTCACTGCACTGGTCTGTGGAGGATGGAGGCTTCGGTGAAGGGTGGAACGGTGCTGGCGACATGGAGGTCGAGGTGGCGACAATGGCGGCCGATGGGGTGGCGCACGGCGTTCTTCTCCGTCGACGGTCACCTGTGGCCGGATTGAAGTCAAAGGGGTTCGCAATAACCAGAGGAAGTAGCCGGCGATTTGAATTGAAGAACCATTGTACCGTGATGACAAATTTTGAGGAGAGGCGATCGGCGGTGAGGTACTTCGGCCGAGAGGACGACGGCGGCGTTCCGGCGAAGCTAGGGCACCACCGATGGGCTTGGTGCTCGGAGAGCAACTGGGGGTGGAGGGGAGTCCAGGGGGCACGGTGATGCGGCTTGGAACTCGCCGGGGTGAGCTGTGGACGAGCGAGCGGCGCTGGCGGCAATGGCGGTGGCGCACCGAGCAGGGAGGAAGAGGAGAGGAGGGCTGCGCGTGCGGGAGAGGAAAGGAATGGCGGAGGGGGGGGGGAATGGAGGAGGATTGCGCGCCATTTATAGGAGGGCCGGGGTAGGGGGAGTAGGGGCGCAGCAGGGGCATGACCGGGCGGCGCAGGCGGTCGGGCGGCTCGGTTGTCGTGTGGCGTACAGTGAGGAGGGCGGTGCGCTCGGGCAGAGAAGAGGGAGAGGGAGGGGGCGCGGGAGCTAGAGAGAGAGAGTGAAGTGAGGGAGAGTGAGGAGGTAGGGGAGCCGGCCGGCAATTGAAGGCGACGTGCGCCGTGTCGGCCGGGCGGCTGCGGCGCCCTGCACGCCCTGTTGTCGGGCGGGCGGGCACTGTAGCCCGCCCGGCAACAGTTTTATATATTTTTTTTCTTTTTCATTAAGGCTGAAAGGAATTCAATGAATTGGCACTCTTCCCGAGCTCGAAAAATTTTGAAAATTGTTGTACAAGCTCAGGAATTTATTTGGAACACTTTTCATTTAAGGTTCAAGTCATGACTTAGTCTCTAAAAAGTCTTGAATTTCTAAGTTGATTATAGCTTGTGTGAATTTTTAAGAGGCCTAAATCCTTTCCAAAAATCTTGAATAATTTCCCAAAATTTTATTTTGAAGTGTACTTAATTGTTATGTAAAAATATGGCTAGGGTTCTGTGGAAATTTTGAGGGTCAAGAGTTAGGGTTTGGATTTCTTTCTGTTAACGAGATTTCGACACTTTTAGTTGAGATTTCTCCGGAATTTGCTAAAATACTCTGTTGTTTGTCAAACTTGTCATAGTGTCCCTTTAAAGCATTTTAAACAATATTTCTTTTTATTTCCATGACTGAATCCGCTTTAAAGTGAGTGAAATTAGGGATTAGGGTTTATAGTTGTCGACTTTTTGCCCTGGTGACACCTGGGGTGTCACAATAAATCTGTCCTCTGACTCTTGACTTCTAATTAGAAATTAGATAACCCTGATGAGCAGTCTATTTCAGGGTTTTGTTATTGGTAGGAGAATTTTGTACCTTGAAGATAAGTCGGTTGAGAAGGTTGTCAGCAGGACCATCTACAGGCACTACAGGAAACCGGGTCTCGACAAAGGTCAAATTATACTTGGCAAAGATTTTGTCGAGGGTAGCACTCGGCAAAGAACACTTATCAAACCAGGTGCCAGCAAAGAGATCTTTGCCGAGTGTTTTTTGTCGAGCACTCGGCAAAGACTTTGCCGAGTGTTTTCCGTGACACCTGGCTCCGTTAATGACAACTTTTCATTGCCGAGAGCCTATCTTTACCGAGTGCCAAGGTTTTGACATTTTTTTTAAAAAATATTCAGGCCTGATTTTAACACCAATTTTAATACAGAAGGTTACTAGCTAAGATAAACCATACGAAGCAAGAAAGAAATTACTGCTCTTAATCTAGTTCTGATGCAAAGAATTTCTACTGCAAAAACCACCAAGAACTACTCACAAGTTATACAATCACTGACCTACTATCATAGAATCCAGGCCGGCACAAAAGAAAAGACCTGCAATGAATGACTTCAAGATGACTAGCATAGAATGATTTCGATTCCACCACAAACTACCAAAGCAAACCTTGAAGAGAAAAATTTCATGACTACATAGTGAACAGAATAACAAACAATTGAATATAAAAAGGGAAGCAACTGAAGCAACAAGAATTTATGTCTAATTAATAAAACTAAGTTACGGAGATATGTCTATCAACGAAATCACTACAAGATATCAGCCCTTTAGTGATGATGAATTTCATCACTAAACTAAACGTTCATTTTTTTTATCACTACTAACACCTTGTGACAAATTATATGCTGTCACAAGATCGTCACTAATATTTCATCACAAGTACTTTTTTACTTTAATGACGAATAGGATGCTCACTAATATACTATATTTTAGTGATGATTCATTGTCACAATTTCTAAATAAATTAGTGACATTTAATTCATCACTTTTTTCATGTTTTAGTGATAAATTTATTAACCATTGCTTAGGTATGAATTTGTGACAATATATCATCACAAATACTTTCTATCAGGTGTGACGATTTGTAGCAATACAAATGCACATTTCTTTGTGACCAATGTCCATGTAACAATATATTATTGTGTCAAATTTACTCATCACGTATGAAGAATTTGTGGCCATCATTGTCTCCACTAATTACAATAAAACATTAGTGATAAATGTAATAGTGAAAACTATATTTAATCATTTTGTTTGCAGCCACATTTCAAATCTTGTGTGGTGAAAATCGTTTCAAATTATTTCAAATTATTAAATAATAATTGGAGGTGGAAGAAATAATAATGTATTAATAAACTCTTCCCGACCAATCTGGAAAATCCAAAGCTAGAACAAACTGAAAGGAATCTAAAAAAACAAAACTGAACTAATTCTAACTAACTAAAGCATTACAGCAATCTTTAAATTTTAGTTTGGAGGAGGAGCATGAGCTGTAGCAATGCATGCACTGCACGTATGAGTTTAACCTCTTCTCAAAGTTTCTAATCCATCAAGCGCTCCATATCCACATTATGTTTAAATGGGATGCCCTACCCCTTGACCCGTCAAAAAAAAAAAACTGAAATTATCTGGGAATTCACTTGTGACAAAGAGGTAAACAATCCGTTCGTGGAAACCTTTCACTTGTTCACATCGTGTTTTATTATTTAGCTGTGTTACATTAATATTTTATTGATACCCAACATTTTGATGTATATTTAAAAGGATCTGACCACTATTTATCACCTCTTTTTGCGGGGAACAACTATTTATCTATATCTCCATTGCCTATCAAGCACGAGTTATCTTTTCAAATATATTTTACACAATCATCATGAAGAAATAATATATTTCTTTTTATTCTCCAATAATTACATCAAAATGAGCCACAATATCATAATAACTTTTTTTCTTTAAAAAAAAACATTTGCCGTGTGTACTTGTCGGGCACCACATTCAAACGGGTCAGCTGTGACCCGTCGGTATGGCCCGTTCGCTAGCTATAACCGTAACAGAGCCCTTTTATAAAAGAAGAATTGTTAACGTCATAGCATCTAGCTGAATGACCACGACATCATAACAATTTTTTCTAAATAAAATTAGATCATATGGCATTATAAAAAAATAAATGTCTTTTAAAGAAAATTAGACCATACCTTTACGATAAAAAAAGGGTTTTGAAAGCCGTGTGCACTTGTAGGGTACCACACTCAAATACATGGAGATCCAAAGCCCGACCAGCTGACTCAAATCCTCAGGTACCTCTGCTAGCTTCCATCATACCTTTGCACTGTATTCTGTTCACTATTCAGCGAGGAATGAGGACATGGAGGGAACTGATCTTGGCAGGCAGCAGGTAACTAAAACCGGTGGCAGGACGACAGGCAGGACGCTGATGCAGCTGAAGCAGCTCGTTCCAGCAGGGAAGAAAATGCAGAATTGGGCGGGATCGGGGATCCAGGTCGCGTGAAATGCTTCAATTAATTCACCGCCTGAATTAGTGCTCATCTCAGCCCTTCCTAAGAGAATGGACGGTGCATGACGAGGCTGCCCAAGGAATGGTCTGGTCGCCGCAGTCTGTATTCAACAAGTAACTAGTAGAGCACTATTTATGTCCCAAAAAATTACTACTGTTTGTGATTTTGTTTATTAAATAAAACTAAAAATTATACAACTATTTTTAATATAAGATCATAATATAAGTTATCGTTGTTTGGTGGGGTTGACCGTTCGTACTAACTTTGTTGCCGAGCTCGATGATGTCGCACGGGCCGAGGTCATAATATAATTAAGAGGTTCATTACGGTGCTTAAAATTAACAGCAACTGTTCATTTGATCAGATCTAACGGTTAAGAATATGAAGTTAACTACTAAAAGATACTTAAAATGATGGATCGGTACAAAAATGGATGGACCCGGTATTAATTTTTTAATATTAACGGTTATGATTAATTTAAAAATGATACAGAGAGGTACCTTTCAAGCACCATAACAAAACTCTATAATTATTGGTTACTGTGAGTTACTATTTTTGTTTAGCCTATTTGTCATTCATATCTGAAATATCAGCGCAAATTACTATTAGTTATTTTTTTCTTTAGATACGTTGCCTGCTCTTCTTTGGACATTGGATGCCGTTGTTTAAACCAAGTGCACTTTTTTCGGCAAAACCAAGTGCATTTTGACTCTACTACAAACTTGGATTTCTTCATATTTTATAAAAAAGAGAAAAACACTTACATTTGTTCAGCTATGGTGCTCGTGGCCGCGGCCGCGGCCCTGCTCGTGCACCCGAACTGAACCATGAGGCAAGCACATCGATGGTTCAAGCACAGGCACCGGCAGTGGAGGAACATTTGCCTGTGTTGGTTGAAGGCTCTGTACAAGGGGAGAAAAAACACAAAGGCCCTGCTTTAGCTGAACCGAAGGCCAAGAAGAAGAAATTCATTTTGCGCTGTGAGCTCTGCGAGGGGGAACACCATACACTCAGTGCCTTCTCCGTCATGGTCCTAAACCGTCAGCTATCTTTTGTGGCGTAGCAGGTAATGGCTTGGGTTTCTTTCATATCCCGTATGAAGGTGCAGCAAACCACCAAAGAAAGTGTCAGCTACTGCTCTGGTTAGCATTGTGCAAGGCTCGGTTTCAGCGGAGCTTCTTAAGTTGAAATGTCGAGTCTGGTGCCGGTAAAGTGGGACCAGGTTGTTCGGGTACATGATAAGGATTCCTATCTTGTTCCATTTCCCTCCCAAGTGGAATTGCTAAGGCTGGTATCCATTAAAAGAATTTGGACTGATAACAATGAAGGGCTTATGCGCTTTGAGGAGTGGAACCAGGAGATAAAGCCTAAGAGGAAACTTACAAAGTCTAGGTTCAAGTCTATGGTGTACCATACGAAATCCGCTCCTTCCTGCCACTATGAGCTGTGGGTTCCATTATTGTGGCTACTCAACTTGTAGACATGAGATTTATGCGGAAGACAGGAGTTGTGAGGATTTTAGTTGCAGTTCTAGATGTGGACTCCATTCCAGATGATGCAGAAATTCAAGTAGACGATTCTCTATATGATATTTTCTTCAAAGTTGATGAGGTTGTTAGTGATAAACAAGATCAGGCCGGAACTGATCCGTTTGATGATGCAGATGATCTTGATGACACAGAGGAGCATCAACAGGAAGAGGATCATGAAATGGAGGACGCCAACAACAATGATGACACTAATCCCTCTGGAAAAATTGATGGTTCTAATCTGAATATATCCAAGGCACAACCCTCAGCTAGCATCCCCAATGATGAACTAAGTCAGATTCTGGAGGCTGGTTTAGATTAGCGGTGAACCATATGCTAGATGCTATCAGTCGCAAAGTGATGCTAGAAGACATGACAGGATCCTCTGACGTGGAGCTGGTGGCCACCTTGGGGGAGGACGTCGGTGAGCTCTGCACCTCTGCGGCAGAAATGGCCATAGTAACAGCTGGTAACGCAACTGCAGCGGAGCGAGTGGTTGAGAAGGGTGGTAAGCAGGATGCTACATACTTGGGGCCGGTGAACACCTGCAGCACGCCGGCAGTTGCAGGGATGGCTGCCACGTCATGAGGGGAATACGCACCAGAGGAGATACTCAAAGCTGCATGTTGCGGTGGAGGACTTTGCAGCTGTGGCAGCAAATATGGGGTTGGCTCCCATGGCGGCCGACGATGCTGTTGCGGCTGAGCTGGCTCCCGCGGCGGCCGCGGATGCTGCTGTGGCTGATGCGGTGGCCAAAGCGGCCGCCACGGAGCTGGTTCCAGCTGCGGTGGCTCCAGCGAAGGATGCCACGGCAACTGCTGCTGTGGAAGCAGTGACGGCTCTTGCCGGCACCATGAAGGCGGTCGGGATATCGGCCGAGGAGGCTGGTGTGGGGGAGCTGTCGGCCACGAAGGCAGGCTCTGCCACGGTGGTTCCGGCAAAAGAGCTGGATCACAGGGCCGACGCGGCCGCGAAGACTGCAGGTAACTTAAAGCTCCCAGGACCACTGAGACGCAGTGAGAGATCATCTGCGAAAGTGGATGACCACACCCTCACAAAAATGGCGAAAATGGCTGCAAAGAAAAACTTGGAGACAGGTACAAATTCTTTTACGTCTTTTTCGCATTCTGATATTTATTCTAAGGCTAGTAAACTGGGTATTTCTATGGGTAGGGATGATAATGAAATCAATAGCTCGGTCATCCCCATTAAAAACATAGAAATTGATAGGCTCTCAGTTTCTCCTAGGAGTTTTAATAAAAATAAATCTAAGGCTACAATAATTAATATGGCTGATGAAGAGGAACACAATCTTGATGCAATCCTCAGTCACGTTTGTGATAATTTAAATGAGGACACGCATGAGGAGGGACTTGATCACCTTTTTTGTGATCTGAATGTAGTCCCCCTTAAGAAAAAGTCTAACTCTAGCAGAAAATCAAAGATGGCACGTCCATCAAAAAACCAAAAACCCCATCCAAAGTGCGTCTCCGATGAAAGACATCTTCTGGAATAGCAGAGGTCTTGGAGACTTGGCTAAACACAGATACTTGGGGACATGGTTAAGGAGAAGCAAATTAATTTTATTGCTCTTATGGAAACAGGTCGGGATGAATTCCTAGATGAGACCTTAACAAAACTTTGTGGCGGTCGAGATTTTATTTGGCACTGCATGGCACCACAAGGGAGGTCAAGGGGTATCCTTTTAGGTGCTGACCTTTCTGTCTAAGATATTGGATCCATCTCCAAGGGAGATTTTTATGTAAAATTTACCCTTAGGAATAAATCTGATGGATTCAAGTGGGTTGTATATGCAGTGTATGGACCAGCACAACATGATCATAAAGAAAATTTCCTAACTGAACTGGCTAGTTCATGCTCTCATGAAACCTTACCTTACATAATTGGGGGGGATTTCAACATAATGAGACATCCAGATGAGAAAAGCACAGGTAATTTTGATACTAAATGGCCAAACATTTTTAATAATTGAGGTGCTTGATCTGAAGGAAATTGAAATGTTAGGTTGCCAATATATTTGGGCGGGTCCTGGCGATGATCCTACCTTTGAGAAACTTGATCGTGTTCTTGTTAGCACAGAATGGGAGGAAAAATTCCCCCTCTCTTCGATAGAAGCACGAGATAGGAGTCAATCAGATCACACTCCACTACTTCTCAATATAGGTGCTTCTACTCATGGAATAATCAACCCCCATTTAAATTTGAACGCGGCTGGTTCCTTAGAGATGGCTTCTTTACCATGGTGGCCAACATTTGGTAGTCTGAAGTCACTGGGAAAACTCCAATGGAGAGATGGCAACAAAAAATTAGATTGTTGCAGAAACATCTCCGAGCCTGGGCAAAACATACAGCGGGCCAATATAAAAAGGAGAAAAAGAAACTCATCTCAATGATTGATACACTTGACAAAAAGGCTAAAACATGCCAACTTTCCGATAATGAGATTAATATGAAACATTATCTTAAGGAAAGGTTAGTTTTCTTGCTACGCGAAGAAGAGATCAAGTGGTATGAGCGGTCCAAAGTTAAAACCTTGTTGGAAGGTGATAATAACACCAGATTTTTTTTTTCACTTGGTTGCAAACGGCAGACACCGCAAGCAGCACATCTTCAAATTAGAAGAAGAAGATGGGGTAATAGTGGGCGACGAACAATTAAGTCATATATAACGAACTACTATAAAAGTTTGTTCGGTCCCCCAGAACAAAACCACCTCTCGATGCTGGAAATCTAATCCAAGACATTCCATAGGTGGATGAAGTGGAAAATGAAATCCTGACAGCCCCTTTTACTGAGTTAGAAGTTAAGGAGGCCGTTTTCCAAATGGAGCATAATAAATCTTCAGGACCAGATGGATTTCCTGCTGAATTCTATCAAGTGTTCTGGGAAGTAATAAAAAAGGATTTATTGGCGTTGTTTAGAGCCTTCCATGAGAAACAGCTCCCACTTTTTAATCTGAATTTTGGGATAGTAACTTTGCTGCCCAAGACTAATGACGCAATGCAAATCCAACAATACCGACCCATTTATGTGCTTAATGTCATCTTTACAATTTTTACTAAAGTTGGCACTAACAGAGTAAATGCAGTGGCAGGATCAATAGTTTAGCCCTCTCAAACAGCCTTCATGGCTGGAAGGAATATTATCGAAGGGGTTGTGATTGTTCAGGAAATTATCCATGAACTCCACACTAAAAAGCTTAACGGGGTTATTTTCAAAATATATTTTGAAAAGGCCTACGATAAAGTTAAGTGGTCGTTCCTCCAATAAACATAACGCATGAAAGGTTTCTCACCCAAGTGGTGTAGTTGGGTTGAACAATATATTACAGGAGGGAGTGTGGGTATCAAAGTCGATGATATTAGTCACTACTTCCAAACAAAAAAGGATTGCGCCAAGGTGACCCAATATCTCGGATCATATTTAATATAGTCGTTGATATTTTAGCAATTCTAAATAAAAGAGCTAAAAACGATGGACAGGTCAATGGCGTAATCCCTCACCTTGTGGACGGAGGACTATCTATTCTCCAGATGCTGATGATACTATAATTTTCATGGATCATGATATAGAACAAGCTAAAATATGAAGCTTTTGCTAAGTATTTTTGAGCAATAATCTGGCCTGAAAATAAACTACCACAAGAGTGAGATTTTTTGCTATGGGGCAGCTAAAGATTGCCAGATCAATATTCTGAACTATTTGGATGCAACATTGGGGAATATCCATTTAGATATCTGGGAATTCCTATGCACCATAAAAAACTTCGGAATAGTGATTGAAGGCCCATCGAGGAAAGATTTGAGAAAAAACTAAACTGTTGGAAGGCTAAACTCCTTTCTTCTGGGGGGAGACTGATTCTTATTAA
This sequence comes from Oropetium thomaeum, assembly GCA_001182835.1. Lineage (NCBI taxonomy): Eukaryota > Viridiplantae > Streptophyta > Magnoliopsida > Poales > Poaceae > Oropetium > Oropetium thomaeum. The sequence goes on along the minus strand of LFJQ01000009.1, from coordinate 529,728 downwards.
CTCAGTTCTTAGCAGCCTTCCAATGTTTATAATGTCTTTCTTTGAAATATGTAAAGAAGTCTTTAAAAAAATTAGACTTCTATAGGTCCAGATTCTATTGACAAGGCGGTATAGATAAAAAGAAGTACCGTCTTGCTAAATGGGACTTAATCTGTCGCCCTAAAGACCAGGGAGGACTTGGTATTGTTCACTTGGAAACCCAAAATAGATGTTTGTTGAGTAAATGGTTATTCAAACTTCTCAACGAAGATGGATTGTGGCAATCTATACTCAGAAATAAATATCTGAGAGATAAGCCACTATCATAAATAGAACATAAACAAAGCGACTCCCAATTCTGGAGAGGTTTTTTAAAAATGAAGGATCAGTTCCTATCTTGTGGATCCTTCCATATTAAGAATGGTACTCAAGTATCGTTCTGGGAGGACAAGTGGGTGGGTAGCGAAAAGCTTTGCGGTATATATCCAAACTTGTATTATGTGGCACGTAACCGCTTTGTTTAGGTAGCTAAAGTCTAGTATACCTTGGAACTTATCTTTCAGGCGGGATTTGGTAGAAATAAAACTAGTTGAATGGGAGAACCTAATTAGTAGGCTATCTCAAGTCAATCTCGTTGATGAGAGGGATGTATTTATGTGGAATTTACATAAGACTGAACATTTTTCAGTCCATTCTATGTACCAACTTCTGATAAACTATAATGTCCCTCATCATCATAAGTTGATATGAAAATTAAAAATTCCCCTCAAAATTAAGATTTTCCTTTGATATCTCAATAAAGGGGTTATATTCACAAAGGATAACTTAGCAAAAAGAAATTGAAAAGGTAGTCAAAAGTGTTGTTTCTGTAAGTATAATGAAACAATTCAATATTTGTTGTTTGACTATCATCATGCTAAAAATATTTGGAGGGTTGTGTCTATGGCTACTAGATTAAATCTGTCTGCGTCTGTCACCCACATGCTTAGAGATTGGCTCTCAGGGGCAAATCTAAGCGAAAAGAAAAGTATTTGTGGAAGCGGCAGCGTTATGTTAGGCCATTTGGCGATGCAGGAATGATATTTGTTTTAACAAAGTAAATTATTTTTAGGGAAACATACTGGTTGCGATATTGGGCGTTGCTACAACCGAAAGAATCATGAATGAAATTCAAGCTAGTGAGCAATTCTTTAGAGGTGGTATCGATGCAGTTGTTTGCTAGTTATGGATAGAAATTCAATAATAGGTTGCTATCACCGTAGTTTTTATTATATGCTTCTTCTATTTTTTTCAGTCGAGCGACTAAATATAATGTAATAAAATTAAATCAGGCTGTGTGCTTAAATGCAGAGGCCGAAACATTTGTTTCCTTTATTAAAAAAATTTGTTCATACGAAGAGTTCGATTTGCAGTTGTACAAGTCGGTAGCGGATCCAATGACAGTCGGCCAGGGACACCGGCGAGGGAGGCCTTCTAAGACTGGTCCACGTACTGAAACCTTGCGACAGCTAGACCAGAGACCCTTGATTCGAAAATTTACAGCCAAGATGGTAGCAAAATTCGCCGAAGAAATCCCGTGAATTTATTGATGTAACTCACGTGACCTGGATCCGGGCATTGGGGGTGGTGCCACTGGTCCATCTCGTTCGATTCTGCAAGCCTAGTCTTCTCCCTGTTAATTTATATAATTTTATGCAGACATAACTATTACTCTCGCTTTTCCTTTTGACTACGTTGTGAATTTACGTGTTCACTCATTTGCCTTATTAGTTAGCCTTGAAATTCATGTACATCCTTCGTGTAAATGTAAGTATTTGTTTGCTGATTTCCCTTTTAGATATTACATTTGATTATTCATTTTATTTTTAAAAATCTAAGAACTTATTTTTCTATGACACATTTATTTTATTAATAGATAAAGTTAAAATATTACTACTCTTAATTATTCTATATTCTTATAAAGAAAATTTATAAAACAAACGGTCGTGATATACTGATATTTGTGTACAGAGCGAGCACTTGTATCAAACTCCAGTGAAATCGGAGACCCAGTCCGGCAAAACGCTATCCGCGTCATCGGGCCGAAAGGCGGTCAGTGGGAGCGGGCAATCTCTCGGGGCCCTGCCCTTCAGGCCTGATCCAATCTCTCGGGGCCCTGCCCTTCAGGCCTGATCTGTCGACTGTCGTGCTACCATTTTTCTATGGCGAGAGCTGGAAAAACATGTCCAGAACGGGATTTTTGCTATAACGCCCTTTTCAACGTTGGGCTTCGCTTCTATACCACAACAACTTTGGGCTTCTCTAAAATGCCAATACAATAGTGTCAGTACCGTTCCTTTGCCATTGTCTTCAGTTTTACCAGTTTTACCTCTGTCAATGGACCAGAAAAGATGAAAATACCCTCAAGCCCATATGCAGAGACGAAACATGCAGGTTGAATCGATCTCAGGCATCCTCGTTCTTTTTTCTCTCGCATCTTCTTCCCAGCACCGCCTCCGCTCTTCCTACCACGCCGGTGAGCTCCTTCGCCACAGCAGCGCCGCCCCAACCTCGAGCAAGCAAAATGGGGTGACAGTGGGCACCCGATCCATTCCCCTCTCTCTCAGCTGGCGCTCGACGCCTTCGCCTCTTGCGAACCCTAACCCTAGCACCAGGTATGGGGGCGACGGTGATAGGGGATGCGGGCACGGGGGCGTCGGCGATGGGGGATGCGGGCGTGGAGCTGATAGCGATGGGGGATGCGGGCACGGAGCCGACGACGACGTGGAAGTGGGAGGTGGACATGGAAGAACTATCGCCACAAGGGGACGCAGCTCGAGAGGAGGCATCCATGGTGGCGGCGTCGGGAGAGCAAGCTGTGGATGTGCCGTCGGGTGAGGAAGCTAGGGATGTGGCCATGGTGGAAGCAGTACGAATGGAGGCACCTTCGCAGGAGGCAGCAGCAGGGAAGTAAGTATTTTTTTTATTTTTTTGTCTCTTATTTGCTCTTCGTGCATTGCAGATGCTATTGAAGTAGTAGATTCTTGCTCTAGTATGATGCATGATGCTAGGTCAGTAGCTTAAATTTGTATTCTTGCTCTAGTATAATTCTATTTTCTATTTTCTTGTGAAACATGTTATTCCTCCCTGGTATCTTGTAAATTTGTATATGCGGTCAGTAGCTTGAATCAATTTAAAGTAGTGTGTGGACAGGAAGAATTTACTGATTCAACTATTGTTTTATCTTCTATGGTAGGCTTCCTTTATCGATGATTGGTATGCAGCGTGAGGTGGTTTTTGATTGGGATAATGTACAATTTAAGGAAAACTGTGATGAAGATGGAAGGCTAGAAGTTCCTAGTGATGAACAATCGTACAATTTTTTGGGGTTGAGGGATGAGGATGAGAGGGCAGCAAAGGCAAAAGAAGATGCCGCTAAATCAAAGACTCGTGCAAGGAGGTCTGAACGACCAAATTTGTATGATATTGAGGGTGCAGCTATTCCAGTTAATGATAATGTACCTGGTGAAGAACATATAGTGTATGACAAGGATAATCAGGTGATGGAAGTTGGCAGCAAGTTCCCTAATATGAAAGAGTTTAGATTGGCCGTGAGACAATATGCCATAAACCATGAATTTGAATTGGGTATTGCAGCAACCGATAAAACAAGATATAGAGGGCATTGCAAGGGTGGGGACTGTGATTGGTACATCTTGCACGCCCAATTTATAAGGATGCAGATATTGTTAAGGATTGACACTTAGTAGGAATTTTTCAATTACTTTTTTTAAGGTATTGAATGATCTTGTTGGTTATCAATTTAACTTCTTGTTTGATTTTTTTTATTTCAGGTGCATGTATTCAATGATATACACACTTGTACATCCAGCGCTAGGAGGAAGACTACTACACCTTCAGCTGCATGGGTTGCTAGCAAGGCTATTCCTATACTAAATAAGGATAAAAAGCTTTGTCCGAAGGATCTGCAGAAAACGTTACAAGGTACCTATGATTGTACCATTGGGTATGACACAATCTGGAGGGGAATACAAAAGGCTGAGAAAGAAGTGTTTGGCAGCTGGGAACAAAGCTTCAGAGAGCTTTACAGTTGGAGGGCTGAGGTCTTGAAGAAGATGCCAACTAGTGTTATTGAGATTGACACAGAGATGTATCAAGGCCACGTCTTTTTCAGTAAGTTCTTTTGTGCATTTGGACCTTGCATTGAAGGTTTCTTGGATGGATGTAGGCCATACATAAGCATTGACTCTACAGCATTAAATGGTAAATGGAAAGGTCATTTAGCCTCAACTTGTAGTATTGACGGTCACAATTGGATGTATCCAATTGTTTTCTGTTTTTTTGATGGTGAAACAGAAATAAACTGGATGTGGTTTATGTCTCAACTCCATAAGGCTATTGGTGATCTACCTATCCTTGCAACTTGCAATGATGCACATAAAGGCTTAATAAGTGCAGTGAAGACCATATTTCCTAATGCTGAACATAGAGAATGCTTTAGACACCTCCATCAGAACTATATCAAAATTTTCGACAGTGGGGAGATGTTATTTCCAGCTGCAAGAACATACAAAATGGAAGATCATGATCGACACATGTCTCCCATTTTGAGTGATCCTAAAGTGTCTTCATGGTTCAATCAACACCATAATCTGAAGTGGACAAGATGCAAATTCAACCCAGACATTAATTGTGATTATATCACCAATAATATTGCTGAAACCTTTAACAACTGGGTTTGAGAACTCAAGGACCTTCCACCATGTGAGCTTGCTGACCAGATTAGGGAGAACATAATGACATTGTTTTTCAACAGGAGAAGGATTGGAGAGACGCTCACTGGGCGTATTTTACCTGCCATCCTGCATATTTTGAGGGCAAGGACTAGAAGATTGGGTCACTTTGCTCTAGTAAAATGTGACCACTATTCTGCACAGGTGAAGGACAACAGAGCTAGTAATGTAAGGCATGTTGTTAAGGCACACCAGTATGAGTGTTCATGTGATGAGTGGCAACATACTGGTAAACCATGTCCACATGCACTTGTTGTAATAATAGCACAACCATTCAGAGATGTGGGGCTAGAGTACTTTGTTCATGAGTACTACTCTGTGGAGAGGTTTAAGAATGCTTATAAGAGAGTGATAGAGCCACTTCCGAATAGGACACAGTGGCCACAGGTTGACATATCAGCTGCTATGGGTGCCCCACTTCGGAAGAGGAGTGTTGGCCGACAAAGAAAGCTAAGGTTCAAAAGTTGTCTTGAAGGTGGTGGTTCTAGAAAGCCTTGTACTGAGGAGAGTGAGAGAGGCAAGAAAATGATTAGAGACCCTGTGGAGTGCCCAATTGCCATCAGAAAGGACATAGAAAAAACAGCTCCAAATGTCCTTTCAACGGCACAAAGAAAAGGCAAGTCAATTATTTTTGTCATCTATATAAACAATATGTGAATCTTAGATTTTTACTATCCTTTGTCTCTACCTTGCGGGAAGAGGAAACCAAGGGTAAATACCACAAAAGGTTGGTTTCCCAAAAAAATTTACACAACAAGTACCACCGTCCACACAAATGAAATGGAGGTTAATTGCATAGAGCCAACCATGAGAGAGGAAGATCAGCAGGAGGTTAAACCTATGTGACGATGTGTGGTTCATTTTAATATGTAACTGTCATGTGGACAAACAAAACCTATGTGTTGACTCAATTTAAAGTGGTTCATTTTTAGAAATTTTTTTGATCTGTTCGCATTTTTGAAATATTTTTGGAGATGATGATGTGTGTCATGTAAGTAGTATGTATTTTTTATAATATTTTTGATCTACTCAACATTTTTAAAATTTTTACGGAGGTGCTGTTGTGCTCAGGTGGGCATAATGCATTTTTTGGATTTTTTTTACCCATCCAACATTTTTTAAATAATTTTGGAGGACGTGATGTTTGCTGGGAGAGAAACGTGCGACATGAGTATGTGAGAGGTATTTTCATCTTTTTATATCTATTGACAGCGATAAAACTGGTAAAACTGAAGACAATGACAAAGAAAAACACTATTGTTTTGATATTTTAGAGAAGCCCAACAATATCACGATATAGAAGCAAAGCCCAATCTTGAAAAGGGCTTTATAGCAAAAATTCCCGTCCAGAACGCTCGGGCGAAAAGCAAAAGAAAAAAAAAAAACAGAGAGAGAGAACAAGGCACACGCTGCTATCTTCAGACTCTCACTCCAGCGCGCTCCCTCCTCCCCTGTGCTCCTCCTTCCTCTGTCAATCACTACTGCCCGTCTGCCCCTCCTCCGTTCTCCTCTTCTCCGGTCCCTGTTCAGCTCCACGCGGTGCCGGCGTCCAGCGGCGGCTCTGGCATGGTGGCGGTGGTGGCTAGCGCCGTGCGGTGGCCCGGTGGGTCCCACGGCGCGGCGGCTGTTTCCCGGGCGGCGAGGGCACCCCGGCGCGTCGTTGGCGAGCTCGAGCAGAAGGCGGCCACGGTGAGGTTTGGTACGCGCCTTTGGAACTAGCTATGCCTTATTAGCCTTGAAATTCGTTAGTATTAGGCTACCGCTGCTTAATTTGGTTGAATTGAGCGGGGACCCGTTCCTGGATCGCGCCGTAGCTCGATTTTCACTTTCACTAGGTACCTTACGCGATGGTTACCTTAGACCGGAAACGAGACATGAGACCTCGCCGTTGGGGCTTGATTGGGCCATTCGTAATAAGAGTTCCTTGGTTGCTCCAAAAGGGCTGTATGTCCCAACTTATGAGTGTGGAGCGTTTGAAGATCTTGCGTAAATAAATTCAGTAGGATGTCCCAACTTACATACATCATGAGTGACCTAAGAAGATGCCTCCAGCCCTTAATTAGGCTGCTTTGAAAGCTTTAGGACTTGTTGGGCTACACTTGGAGTGTACAGTGTAGTCAAACAAAGCCTTAGATGGGCACTTGAGATCACACGAAAACAATAATGTTTGCAATTATGTTGAGTACCTAGTCACCCTCATCTGTGTAACTAAACTAGTTTTGCTTGCCTTGATACATTGTACAATTCTTTAAAGTGAATCATTTTTTTCCCTCTAAATCTGATCTTAATTAGTTGTATTTCTTTTCAGAATGAAACTGATCATACGTTAAGAACTGATTTTGTTGATGTGTTTTCGTTTTAACAGTAAGATCTGGATCGTTCCCATGGGCTAAACCGATGAGGCATGATATCAGTGTGCAAATGTCCAATGCTAATGTTGGTGCTGGGAGCTATGAAGGAGATGAAGCAAGCAGGCATGGAGATCATCTCGATAGTTCTGTCGCTGGAAATTCTGGTGAACAGTGAGTGCTAGTCCTCCACATCTTCTCACTCGATTTTTGTGCCAACCTCGTGTGAACTGAACCTCTATCCTTGACAATGCATCACAGAGAAAAACCGCTTTCAGGACCTCGTTACTTGCAATCTATTGGGGCTGTGTTACTTCTCGCTGCCTTGGCATCTGCTCTTATTTTCTTTAACGGACAACGGTCTGCAATTGTAGATATGCTAGCTAAGTCAGGTTTCACGGCGGCATTCACACTGATTTTTGTATCTGAGATTGGAGATAAGGTATTTAAGTCAGAACCTCAAATACATTGTTGCTTTCAACCTTCTTTGAAGTCTTTCATCCGTATTCTCCATATGAAGTTTCTAGAATTAGCTTGATAGATGATGAAACCTTGGGGTTTAAAAGGTATATATGATGTAGTTTTTTTTAGGGCAAAGGTGTATGAAGTTAACAAGCGTATGGTCATCTACAATTTATATTTCAAGACTTGAGCAGTAAACTTGTTAATATTGAAGTCCATATTACCTTTATAAATTTTTTGAAGTTTGAACCTTGCATTGTACTAGTTCCTATTTTTGTGCTTCTAGTGCCATCAATTTCTGTTACATGTTGCTTTGCAATGCATTCCTTTGAAGCTCTTAAATGTATCCAAAATTATCACGAACTCATTTTGATTTGTTGGAAGCTTATGTTATATGTTTAATGCATTTGAAGTGAAACCAAGGAATTTAATCAGATTGACCCTACTATTTACAGACATTTTTCATCGCTGCACTACTCGCCATGCAATATCAAAAGGCATTGGTATGTCATCAGCCTGAAACTTTAATCTATGTCTCTCACTTTATTTCCTAATTATTTATTTTCATCCTTTGCTTCTCCACTTCTCCATTTTTGCATTTTCTGTTCCTTGACAAGTTTAGATATGCATTCAAAATTATCTGCATTTTTTTTCATAAAGGCAGAACTTACAGTGTTATATTTGTGCATTAGATATTATTTACCACGAACTGGATGTATCTGGTTGTGACTTGCCCTCCAAGTCTTGTACTCTATATATAAGGGCCAAGAGGCATAATGCAATGCGTCCAACCATTATTCACAATCTATTTCCTCTTACATGGTATCAGGGAGGGTTATGATCCTATGACCTAGCTCTAGTCTTCCGCTGTCTGCCCGCACCGCCTCCAGGAAGATCTACCTCAATGATCTTCACCAGAGGTAGTGCCCCCGTTTCGCGGTGGATCCTATTGATCCTACTGCCTTCTCAGCATTAGAGTTGAGTCACAGCATATTGAAAGTTCTCCGTTCTCTTTCACGAGTGTCCTGATCATGTCGCCGGACTGCCTTAGGCTCGCTAACAGGCTGCTTGATCCCGACATCCATCACCTTCTGAGCTAGCACTGGTCGATACAACTGAACTAGACTACTATAGACTGGGCAACCAGATTTATATAGCAGGGATTCTAACAAGGCTACGGGCTAGCTAACTGACTACAGAACAACAGAACTAAAAGAACAAACTGCTAACTAATAGATAGCTTCAACTGAATGTACCCAATACTTTTCCCTTATCCTAGTTCCAACAAGTTAATAGCACCAATCAGAAACGTAACATGTCTGTTTTGTTTATCTTTTTTCGAGCTCGCCCTTCGGGAACGTGGAGAGCCCCACCAAACAAGGGAGAAAGCTAGCCCTGGAATAGAGGTTTTCTTTTGTCTGTCAGGGATTGGCGGCATATGAAGCTAAAAGATTAGTTGCTAAAGAGCGCAGACTAGATGGTGCCATCGACTCACCGTTGCCAACGCGCAGGACCAACCTGAGTACAAGAGTCACTTCATGTGGACCCTATGCAATTCTAGTGGCTAGAACCCTATCATGTTAGTGTTTCACAAACAACGCCATGAGCACGATAGCCACCAAGAGAAAGGAAAAAATGAGGCAACCCATGCAATTCTGCTAGCAAAAAGAACAACAAGAAGAAAGAAAGCGGCTAGTAAAAGAGCAAGAGAGAAGGGTTGGCGTGTCAATGTTTTTCCAAGGTATTGGAGGATGGAGCCTCTCCTAGTCCTCGGTGGACCACTCCCGTCGGAGTCTAGGTCGCTCCCGCCATTGCCGAAACGGTACCCTCCACGGTGCGCTCCACTCCCAGAGTGGAGTCACGGGAGCATCCCACCGCCCTAGGCAAGACCACTTATGATGGTCATTGATTAAGGCGCTATATACGGTGTTATGAATAGGAGTTGTATTGAATAATTGCTTAAAGGGGGCAATATATAGAGGTTACATGACTCAATGCTAGAATAGGATATGGACTCTACGATTAGACTCCTATACCACTACTGTACCTTTAACATTCCAAATTATACACGCCCCAAGTTTGCATGGTTTTTTATTTGCTCGTGTATAAGAATTATTGTTCCCTTTCATGGTTTCAGTTTTGCATTGACATTTTTCTTTCTACCATGTTTCTTTGAAGTGGTTAATTATGTAAAAATATTTTCCTAATGGTGATACTATTTGTCCTGTCCCCTCTTGACCATAGAACATAATTGGTTTTCCAACTAATGGACACATTAATATTTTTGTGTGAAATTATGAGCAGGTTTTACTTGGGTCAGTGGCCGCTCTTTCCCTGATGACTATCGTGAGTGTTGTAATTGGAAAAATTTTCCAGTCTGTACCAGCACAGTTTCAAACAAGTTAGTACTAACTGCTTATTTTTTAAAGTAAATCAATTCATTATGTTCTGAAAAGGAACACATGCTTTTTGGTTATAGTATATTTAATGTTAATTGTACTGCACATAATGGGTGTGTTTGTTTTGGCTCCCTACAGCTCCACTCCGGGTCCTATAGCATGTCAGGTGTGGTGCGAAAGCAGGAGCGGCGAAGCTGGAAATCCCAGCTCCGTCTGCTCCCCGTTGTATTTGGTAGGAGAGAGAGTAGAGAGAGAAAAAAAGTTCCAAGCAACAGTACCGTTTGTCAGGATAGCAGGGTGGGAGCAGAGCGGGCCGGATCGAAAACAAACACGCCCTATATCATTTTTTCTGCACTAGTGGTTATTATTCATTTAGTTTGCCTTAGTATACTGATGACACTTGTGAAATCATGGTGTTCCTCAGCCTTACCCATAGGGGAGTATGCAGCAGTTGCCCTACTTGCATTCTTTGGTGTGAAGTCAATAAAAGATGCATGGGCACTTCCTGATAAAACAAATGGAAACATTGAGGGAAATTCTGAAAGTGGGGAACTGGCTGAGGCAGAGGAGCTCGTCAAGGAGAAGGTTTGTGCTTGTCCAGTGTCAGACTGTTCAATCTCTTTAGAGCTTTCATATAATCGTAAAATATTATGATTTACAGCTGTACAAGAAAATCTGTTGCAACTATGCAACATGGATCATATATTTTTATTCCCATCAAACTTGAAGCCACTAAATGTTTTCCTCCTGAATTACAGGTTTCTGAGAAGCTCACTAATCCGCTTGAGGTTATCTGGAAGTCCTTCAGTCTTGTTTTCTTTGCAGTAAGTGGTGTTCTCATGCACTAAAAATATGTATCGATGACGCTTCATAATTGTCTCTGTATCTTGTCAAACAACCGCCTTATTGCTCGTCAAATATTTTGTACCTTTAGGAGTGGGGAGACCGATCTATGCTGGCTACAATTGCTTTAGGTGCTGCACAGGTTTGTCTGAGCATTGATACTCATCAGCAGTATTCACTTGTGGATTGTCCAGCTTGTATAAACAATCCGTGATGTCTATTTTGCAGTCTCCTCTGGGTGTTGCCAGTGGAGCCATAGCTGGACATTTGATTGCAACTGCCCTTGCGATTCTTGGGGGTGCATTCCTGGGCAACTATCTTTCTGAGAAGCTGGTAAGAACTAAAAATGATGTGGTCATGAAATGATTTTCTATGTGACCATGTGTAAACTTGTCAGTATTGTTCCAAAAAAAAAAATGTGCAATTCAGTGGCTCATGAACTGACAGGATCACAATTGTAGGCCTTCAAAAATAACAAACTCAACTCCAAACTAGTAATAAATCGGATGAAAAATTTAATTGTACAATTTAAAATGGATAATAGTTTCTTGTAGGATGGATTGTGTGTACATGAATGACTATGGAAGATAAATCAGCTAATTAGAAAGCAAACCCCACTCGTGTCTGCTTGTTCTGAGCTAATCATGAATGCCTTAGCTTCTTGTGCATCTTTTTGAGAGCTTGAAAATGTTAACTCACAAGAAATTACATTTTCTTTTCCAGGTTGGCCTTCTAGGAGGGGTATTATTTTTGCTTTTTGCTGCCGCAACTCTTTTTGGGGTATTTTAATCTATGTGAGGAATTTAGTGGCTAGGATTCGCAATTGAAATTTTGTATTCTATTCTTAACCATGATCAGGCTTTGCACACCATGTATTTAGCTAGGCCTTTTTCTTTCCGTGAGATGATTTTAATGTTCATAATTTTGCTATAAGACATAGGTTTTAGCTCCAGGACACCATAAAATTCGTTTTTTGCAGTAGAATACTGAGAAATCATTATTTTATCGTCGGACACTATAGCAGGAGATAAGGATTCCTTGAATTTTTATCTCAATGCATACGATACAAGCTGACTTAAAATATTTCACACAAATATTCATTGCTACATTCTCAAACTATTTGTTTTCTTACATATATTCTTGACTGCATATTTGGGTCTGAAAATAAATATTCTTCAAGTTGAAAACTATATTCAATTTTTTTGTGAAAAATCATAATGATAGAATGTAACAAGGAATCTTTATGCAACCATTTAAACAGGTATGTATTGAGATAAAAAGATAGTAAAAACCTTATCTTAATAGTGTCATAGGGACAAAAACTATGAGTTTCTATATCCTGCAGCAAAAAATGATTTTTACATTGTCCACTGATCAAAACCAGTTACGAAAAATATCTGAGAACTATTTTTTTTTTTACTTTTAACTACTGTAAACAGTATCGTCATATGTGGAGATTGTACATAAATTTATTTGATTTGTTTGAAGCAAAAACTATTGAATCTTTGAGTTGGTATGTTAGGTGTTACATTTGTGAAGATATACTCTCTGTTCTTTTTCCTTGAAATGTCATTCGGCAAGCTTTACTCTTTGAAGACGCGTCAAACTAGGCGTGAACAAATGAGGGCAATAACGTCTGAGCGTTTGATGACTTGTTTTTATTCATTCGATCTTGAAATGGTACCTTGATCTAAGATTCAATGTATGTTTCATCACAATTATCCAAAAGGGGAATGCTTGGGAATTTGGGATCGGACTTCTCCCCAGATAACCTTGATGATCGACAACTGCAACATAAATAAATATTGGCTGTAACATCAGTGATTTGTAAAAAAGTTTCCACTGCACAGATTTATGTTGCATGCAACATTTTGAGATGCCACATGTTGAGCACGTATGAATCTGATGTTGTAAAATTCAGGTAGAAATTGTACCTGCAAGATCACTGAATGTTGTGATAAGAGTTTCTATTGATTCCAAAAGAATTGTTGATATTGCACAAGTTCACATGAGAGTTTCATACGATCTTTACTAATATTTTATACATATTAATCTCTTGTTGGAAATTCAAACTGGATATCACCTAATTTTTATGGTGGGAAAATTTCTTCTCGATTCAAAAATAATTGTTGATGGGTTTACTCAGAAAAAAAAAATTGTTGAGTTGCATAAGCTCGTCTAAGATGTATCAGAAATTGTTTAACATCTCAAAAATATTGAACTTATATGCAATGAGCTAGTTGATACTCCTTTTGTCCCCATTTATTTGTGATTATAACATCTTTTACTTTTTATCTTTTATTTGTGATTCTCGCTTCTCAATACATTTTTCTCTCTTCGTAATACATCTCTATCCCTCTCCTTCTCATTTTCTGCGCATCTAATTTTTTTATTTTTCTTAATCTGCACGCCTAGAGTTAGAATTGCAAATAAAAGAGGATAGCCGGAGTACTTGTTTGTAAATAAAAGAGGACGGCCGGAGTACTTGTTTACTTGATATTGCAAACGTTAAATGCTAATGATTGATTCTGCAAAGGAGCTTCCAACGCGAACTCTTGTATGGATAACTTGAACTCGATGCTCTCTGCCTCCGTTTATAAAAAATCGATGACGATTGTTTTTTTTATGAACTTTGAATTTTTTTTTAGTATATTTTGTTATGATTTATTTTATAACTAGGAATTAATACTTATTTGAACTTATCTTTTGAGTAAAACAAATATTCAAAGCTCAAGAAAAAATTAACGATGTGGACGGAGTATCAAAAATTTGTAAACAAAAGGTACATTGGAAAGGGATTATCTATACAACACCCGAGTGTTTTTAAGTCTTCTAACGCTTGAATTTTTAGTCATTGATTTTTAAGATTATAGCTAAGATTAGATCTAATTAAGTAATAATAAAAAATTCAAGCATTTTAATGGGTTATAACACCTGAAAAAATTATTACACCATCATTAGCTTAACGTTACACCAAGGGTGTGTAGAAGTTACACCACGGGTGTGTAGAAGTTACACAAAAAAATCACTGTAAGTTTTATGTAATATGCCTGTAACTTTAGTATATAACAACTATAATGAAAATATTTACTGTTGGAAAGTCTAGCACACACAACAAAAAATATAGATGTTGACACAAATCTAAACTACTAAAATTAAGTAAAAGTTTTTTTAAAAAAATATTAATTGTTGAATGCTCTCTCAAGTGTGAAGGAGAGGGTAAAAAAGATAAGGACCTAGCCGTGCGGCAGAGAAAGCAGCATCGTCTAAAAGCAAGGCAGCGCAGGGCATACATCCGTTAAAAAGTCGAGCGCTCGGCCCCCGCAAAACGCTCGGGTGGTACCCACACAATACTTAAAGTAATTTTTGATATTGATAAGACTGCTTATTATAAAGCAATTCTTGCAATTTTTTTAGAATTGATTTTTACATTTTTTAGGTGTCAAAATAAAAAAAAAACCATGCTAGTGGATCTGTGCGGTAAGGAGGCTGTAGGGAGAATAGGGCAGTAAAGGATGCGGGGAAATTGAATGCCACTTTTAAATAATTTGTCTCGCTTAAAAAGATCATTACAATCTGAATAGAATTATAATGCGAAAGTTTTGTAGCATAACAAAATATCTTAAGCGCAGGTTAACTGCCTACCATCTTGCCAACGCCCCGAAAACAAATGAAAAATGCATCCCATCTTTAGACAAGTACTCCCTCCACTACTTGTACACATGTTATTGCTGATATTAAGTGGTACTTACATAAAAGAAAGATTTGAAATTTGTTGATATTAAGGCCAAAAACAAATTGTTGATGATGTTAGTAACACATGAAGTGGTAGTGCTTTTTTTTTTTTTACGTTTCAAGTGGTAGTACTTATATAGAAGAAAGTGATCTAATTAGAAAAAATATTTCATTATCAACTAATAATTTGAATTATAGGTTAATTACAAGATTCAAAATTTAAAATATTGAATAATTGTATTTAATTATTAACTCTGCTAGATAAATAAAAGTGTTCCGTACATAACCCTATCCACGATATATGCCTTCTCGATTTAAATTGTTCACAAGTTGATTTCTAATATTAACTTTAATCAATCATCTTATTCATAAAAGTATAACAAATATAATTTATTTTATCACTAGTATTTGAACCACAACATAATTTTTATATTAAGCTATTTTTTGTGCAAGACCAATGGTTAAAGTGGTCGGTAGAAGTCAACAATGTCGACAACTTAGGGCTCGTTTAGGAGAGCTCCACTCCATAAAATTCAACTCTACTCCATAAATTCATCATGGAGCAGCTTCGCTCCAGATTTGTAGATTCACTACAAAACATTTGTCTTAAAATTTAACTCCTGCTCTAAATATCTAGGTTTATATTGAAAAGGTCTATTATGTCCCTATAACGGATTGTTTGGGAGAGCTCTACTCCATAAAAATTAAATCTGCTCCACAACTCCATCATAAAGCAGCTCCGCTCCAGATTTACAGATCCACCATAAAATATTTGGCTTAAAATTTAACTCCGGCTCTAGATATACAAGATTCCGATTGAGAAGGTCTATTATGCCCCTATAAAAATCTATATTTTTCTCATTATATATGTTTTGTATGGTGTGAGCTCCTCTATATCTATGTGAGCTTCGTTTGATTTGGGAGAAAAACATGAGAAAAGACAAAAGAATTCGATGGATATGTTTTCTAATAAGTGGCATGGTGGTAATTTTCTATCAACTCCATAATTTTTAATTTTAGTACCAGCTCCTCATGAGCTCCAAAAAAGGTGGAGTTAGTCCCAACTCTATCTTTTTTTTTATCTAGAGTTGATAGAGTTAAGATGTTTGACTAGTAAATTTAAGAGCAGAGCTGAAAAAAGTTGAGTGGAGCTCTCCCAAATAAGCCCTTAAGTAAAAAAGGAGTAGAAAAATTTAAAGGTGTTTCAATTCCAAACTGTTAGATAGTTACTATGCACAAGAGAAAACTAATTGTGGGATGGTTACTCCCATTATAAAATCATTATTAAATAACTTAAATAATGAGGGTGCAAAATTTTAAGGTGTTTCAATTCAAAAAAATCTGTGAGAATTTTAACATGCCATTTGTCACATGAAGTTCTTTTATCCATAACTAAGAGCCTGTTCGAGAGAGTTCCGTTCCATCTTTTTTAGCTCTGCTCTTATATTTACTAGTCAAATACCTTATCTCCACAACTATAGATCCAGAAAAAATGGTAAAGTTAGAGCCAACTCCACTTTTTTTTGGAGCTCTTGATGAGGTGCTCCAAATATTAAAATTTATGGAATTGATAGAAAATTACCATCATACCACTTATTACAAACATATCCATTGAATTTTTTTTCTCTCTTTTTCCTCTCGAATCAAACAAAATAGGATGACAGGTTTAATATTGATTTATAATGAGAAAAATACATATTTTTATAGGAGTTGTTGGTGATATGTAATCAAGGGTTCTCAGAATCACCAGTGCGCAGAAGATCTAGTGAGACCACAAAAAGACATGATGGGACATGATCCATCCCCTTCTCTCTTTCTTTACTCCCTAGCGTGTGCATAGGCAAAGGAGGCTGGCTGCTGCAGTGCAATAGAGCAGGCAGACCCTGCTAGTTGGGCAAAGATCCAAGAAACAACAATAAAAGAGCTGCCCGGGCTCCGAAAGAGGGGCTCTCTCTCCCCCTGAATATTTTCCACAATCTGCTTCTTCTTCCTCTAGCTCTTCTCCATGGGAGCTGAGATCTACATCCCATGTATAGATGCATGCGAATATGAAACACAAAAAATACAGGACGTAGAGCTATTAGCCTCCCGGTCTTTTCTCTCTATTTGCTTTTATTTAATTTTTCCCCGATGAGCAGTATTGTGTTCAGCCCCGACCGAACTCATGAAAGGCAGTCCATATAGACTCTCATATGTCCGTATTTTCATATAACGACAGGGGCATAATAGACTTTTTTAATCTAAATCTTGGATATCTAGAGTTGAAGCTAAATTTTAAGCCAAACAGTCTGTAGTGAATTTGCAAATTTGGAGCGAAATTACTTTATGATTGAGTTGTAGTGCAGAGTTGATTTTTGTGGAGTGAAACTACTCTATATAGGGGCTGTTTGGAAGAGCTCCACTCCATCGTTTTTAACTCTGCTCTCAAATTTACTAGCCAAATATCTTAGCTCCACCAACTCCAGATCTAGAAAAAAAGTTAAAGTTAGGGCTAACTCCACCTTTTTTTGGGAGCTAATAGGAGGTGCTCTAAAAATTAAAAATCATGAAGTTGATAGAAAATTACCACCATGCCACTTATTACAAAATATATCCATTGAATTCTTTTGTCTTTTCTCGTGTTTTTCTTTCGAATCGAGCGAATCTCACACAGATACAGAGCAGCTCCCACCGTACAAAACATATTGATTTTTAAATGAGAAAAATATAAATTTTATAGGGGCATAATAGACCTTTTCAATCAAAATATTAGATATCTAGAGCTGGAGTTAAATTTTAAGCCAAACACTTTATGGTGGATCTTCAAATCTAAAGCGGAGCTGTTCTATGATCGCGTTGTGACGTAAAGTTAATTTTTATGGAGTGAAGCTCTCTTAAACAAGCCCATAGATATATAATTTTTTATTTTTTAAAAAAAACACCGGGAGGAGACGATCTGTATTGTTGTAGAACGTATGTTTATAGGACTCTAAACAGGTTTTTACTTAAACATAATGTTTTAAGTAAGACTCTATCCTATAGATAATATATATAAAAAGTAAAGGTTACCTATACACATCTGTTTATACGATTGTTTTTCCTTGTGACTACTCGCAATCGGTAGTTTTTACAACAGTTCCCTGCTCCCTCTCTTCTCCCCTTCGTCCTGCTGCCACCAGATCTGACATCCTATCCCACGCCACGCCACGCCACGCCACGCCAAGCTTTTGCTTCGCTGCCGCGGCTCCCAGATCCCGATCTCCCCATGCATCATCCTCCTCTCCGCTGACCTCGCCTCCGCCTCCGCCGCCGAGATGGCGTCGCGCCCGCCCCTTCGCACAGCGTCGGCTGTCTCGGCCTCCTCCACCGACTCGCCCACCTCCTCCGGGCCCCCCGGCGGCGTCCCGCAGTCCATCACCGCGCTCCTCAACAACCCGCTCCCGTCCGCCACCTCCTCCTCGTACTGGCTTCCCTGGCCGCCGCCCACCCCGCTTCCTGACGCGTCTACACCGCCGCCATCGCACCCCTGCGACGTCACCCGCGCCGACTTCGCGTCCTATCTCGCCGCCGTCTCCGAACCGTTCGCGCGCTTCGCCGATATCCGCCTCCACGCTAGTGCCGAGCTTGCCGCCTCCTCCGCGGAGGACGGCGCACCAGCTGCCTCCTCTGGCCTCGCCGCCTGCCTACGCGAGGTCCCCGCTCTCTTCTTCAAGGAGGACTTCGCGCTAGAGGACGGGCCCACCTTCCGGGCTGCCTGCCCGCTCGACGACGACAAGCTGCAGGAGCGCCTCGGCCAGCACCTCGATGTCGTGGAGCAGCACCTCGTGCGGGAGATTGCCCTGCGATCAGATTCCTTCTACGAGGCGCAGGGCAGGCTGCGCGGGCTAGACGGGGAGATTGTCACAGCGGTTGGGGGGATCCGTGAGCTCCGGGAGGTGGTCCGGGTGCTCACTGGGGACCTGGTCGGAGCAGCACGGCAGGTACAGGAGCTCAATGCCACACGTGGCAACCTTATTGCGCTGCAGCAGAAGCTCACGGTCATCCTATATGTCAGCCAAGCGCTCGCTGCTCTGAAGCTGGTGAGTGCATTTATCAGACAACTTATGGCTAAAGTTGCATTTGAATTCTCTATCAGAAATGCATCTTCCTGTAATGTCTTGGAATATATTGTCTCTACTTTGTAATGTAACGTCCATTGCAAATTGCAAATGGCAATGTAGCTTGAGATGGAGATAAAGTGTGATAAATACTGAAACAAACTACTGTTCATTGACCATTGACCCATCTGAAGAATGACCAAAAACGCGAAGGAAAAAAGTCGCATTCTGTCATGGAACATCGTTTGTTGTTGATTATTGAAAAGTTATGATCACTCTGCCTAGGGGAGTTTAGCTTGCTCATGTCATTCTGTGCCCCTGGATTCAATACTGCTCGAGTTCTCACTAAAATGGGAAGTAATGCGTAAAATGGTTTACATGGCCACCTTGAAACATAGTTTAAAACGTGACCACACATGCTTCCAGGATCCAGTGCAAATTTGGTTTTATTTCCTGTTTAGTGAACATCATTGTTTTAATATGTGCCAGAGAGATGACCTGTATGCGAATATGAGACCTTATATGCAGTTTCTGAACTGAAGGATGTTTGGAGTTGGGCTACAATGAAGAAAATTAATTTTCCTAGTAAAATATTTATCTGTTGCAACAACATTTTATATATATGTTTTTAATCTGATATCATCCTTCTGTTCCATTTCAATTGTTGATTCTGTTCTACATTTGCAGCTTGTTGCAGCAGCAGACTGTGCTGGTGCCCTAGATGTCATCGATGACTTGCAAAATTTGCTAGTAAGTTTAAGTCCAGTATTCCTTGATGCAATGTACTGCTGATACATCAACTGTTTAAACCATGTGATTGTTTTGATTTCTATATGCATATAAAAATCCAGTTACCTAAGACATGCAGCACATGAACCTATACTATATTGATCCTAACATCTCGTCTTACGAATCAGGATACAGACGAACTTTCTGGGCTTTATTGCTTCCGAAATATCCGAGATCAGCTGGCAACATCACTAGATTCTGTGTACAGGTATTTCTGTTTAAAACCATATATTTACAAGAAAACTAATATCACTGAGGGCAATTTGGATTGCATGACCACTCCAGACACAGAAACGTAGGGGCCTTTAGCATACATTGAGAATTCTTATTCAAATTTGAAATTTTGAGAAATAATGCCAAGGTTTCTAGATATATTAACTAATTTTGGAAAAAAAAACTAATGTTTGTATGTAAACTGGATTCGGACTTTCTTAGCATTGTGATCTGGGGTCATTAAATAGAATTAATATTAATATGTGCAGGCCCGTCTGGTCTGAACCCTACACTCCACCTTCCTGATTCATATAACTACATTTTTTTTGGTAATACACGATAACCATGGATTTGGATGGCTTTCTGCAAAGCATTTTGGTCTGTCAAGTTAAATGGGTGATACAAGTACACTTATGCAACAATATATAATGGAATGAATGTAACTATGATGCTTTTTTTTTTTCCAGCCCTAACCTATTCATTATATATATTGTTAAGTAAACCAATGATTTAATAATCTGGGCCTGTATGAAGTGCAATTGTTGGAATGGTTGCATATGCATGCCAAAATCTAGAGCATACACCATGTCGCTATTATTTATCTAGGACAGTTTAAGGAATTTTTTTATTTACTATTTGAGGTATATTTGATCATCTGAAAAGTGACGCAGTTATTCATTTATCTATCAGTAACTTGCTTTTTAACTCGACAATATTCATTCTTGTAGCATTCTTTCAGCAGAATTTGTGCATGCTGCTGTTCCTGATGGAAAAGCTGTAGGTGCAATGATCTTATCAAATGTAAAAAGGAAAGCCTCTATCCCACTGAATGGGACAGAGCATGAGGTATGTGCTCCATCTTGCTATACTGGGCCATCACTGCTTGATTTTAGTACAATGCACATGGGAGGACTGTTTATGTATGGTGTATCTTATTTATGTAGACCTTCTTGCTTGTGTCCTATCAAATAATCACCTATAGTTGTCATGAAACTTATTCTCTAGCATTCGTTCTGTACTTATATATTTATTTTAGCAGAGTGTCCTCCATTCAAACTGTTGTATGAACCTTTATGTATGAGTGTGTAGAAAACAAACTGGATTAGAATTGAACCTAGTGGAGTATGGAGATACAAGCATATGCATTCTGATTATAAATTTGTAGCGTTCCTATTCCTGCGCATCATATAATTTTTGGAAATGAATAGCAATTTATCTTTGAAGTGTTTCTACGAAAAACAAAGCAACTTGCTGCAGGTTTCACGAATTTGCGATAAATTTCATTACCACACCATTAGTCATACTGTGACCTCTGACTGCCATGGGCATACCCATTTCATATTTAGTTGTCCAATTGCAATGAATCTCTGTTGTACAATTGGGTGCAAGATAATTTGAAATAATTATCTTTTACATTATTGGTCTGAACTCCGACGTGTTCCTTCATGAGTTTTGAGCAACCAATTAAGTAATATATTTTGCAGCACCTTTCCTTCTCTTTCTCATTGTTTACCATCTTACTGCAGGTAAACCATGATGAGGAGGAAAGTTTTGTTCTCAGAGATCGTCTCCTTCCCCTAATTATTTGCCTGCTGAGAATGGTTAGCCTTTCTCTGTCTTAGTTAGTTAACTTTGTTTATCTATCTGGATGGGGATTGCATGCAAGGAGCCCATGTCTTAACATTTTTCTGCAACTTTGTTTATCTATCTGGATGGGGATTGCATGCAAAGGAGCCCATGTCTTAACATTTTTCTGCATCATATTTGAATTTCACAGAATCGCATTAGGCACTTATTATTTCTTTTGTTTTTTTTATCATTTTACGGAATGCATTTACCTTTGAATATGTCAGATTATGCAACTAGTTTCTTAAAGTCCATTTTCCTTTGTAAAAGTTATGCCAGCAATATATTTCTTCAAGAACATCTTTTCATGATAGAAAACTGATGTCAAAACTTCTGCCATGACTCATCATAAAATTAGTTATGGTTATGCGAAATAAATGTATAGAGGATTAAGTAGTCATTAGTCAAATGGATAAGATAATAAGGCCTACTATTCTCTGTTGATTTTAAATTATCCAATTTATCAGGGGATCTGGAAGGAGGATGTGTGTGTACAAATGGGGTGCCAAAATATCCCCAATTGATGAAATACTTTTAAAAGCTAAAATGTGGGTGTTATCCTTTTGCCAAGATGGTAAATCCTTGTTGAACCGTGAATTGGACTGGACCATGTCTATGTATCTAAGGGTTCTTCTTGAGCTATCAATTGAATGTATATAGTTGTTGCTTTCAAAAGCCATCAAATATTCTTTTGCACTATGATTTGAGTGTATATAGTTTATTGGTGTAACATCATGTTTGTTTGTAAGATGCTTCCCTTTTGCAATCGCAATGAGTTGATATTTGTGTGGAAAGTGGAAACCGAATGATATGGTTCAATTTTATATTTACAGGACAAACTTCCTGCAGTTCTCAGAATCTACCGGGATACACTTATTACTGTTATGAAAGCTTCAATCAAAGCAACAGTAGCAGAGTTGCTTCCAGTTTTAGCTGCCCGATCAATGGATTCTGATTCAGTTACTGGAGACAGAGCTGCTGATTCCGATGGTATTGTATTTCCACCCATTCCACTTTGTTTTCATAGTTTTGCTATTTCCTATATTAAATTGCTGCATCCCTTTTAACTTTTCAACGTGTACTGCAGCTGGAGGACAGTCATTAGCAAATAAGTTGCGAAGTCTATCATCTGAAGGGTTTGTTCAACTTTTGTCAGCTATTTTTAGAATAGTGCAGGTAAAATGATTCTTAATAAGAATTCTATATCTCTTTTTGAAATTAAGGTTGTGGGTGACATTTAATTGGCATCTTCTCCTGTTGCTTCATGCTCTAGATGAATCAGCCTTATCCAGTTTTTGCTCTTTATATCTTTTCATATCTGGTTTCTTGGAATATTCTTTTTATAATCTAAAAAACCTGTGTCTTGATTGTTTCTTTACATTTACATTTGAGCTCATCCTATGCCAATTTCCTACTAGGTGATATTATGTTTTCGGGCAAAAAGAAAAAACTAACGCAATCTTCATGCACCGACATTCTTTTGTGACTTCAGGTACATTTGCTGCAAGCATCAGAAGTAAAAAGAATTGTTGAGTGGATTATGGGAAACCTTGATGATAGTAACCCGATGGTACAACATGGTGGCTCAGTTTACGTATCTCAAGAGAATGATTATGGTGTTTCTTCTCGCGTCTCTAATTCTCTTACCCGGAGTACTTCCAAGATCTCATTTATCCATGGAAAAACTAATGATTTATCCTTTACAAATTCAATAAAGAACGTCAGGTAAGTTGTGTTGAAACATGTCATCTTTCAGGAAACTGTGTTTGTTGCTGGTTTCATGGTAGTACTGTTGTTCATTATTGTTTAGACTAGCAAATTTGAGTCTTAGGATTTATTTCTTGTATATCTGAACTATGTATGTGAGAGCATAAATATTGTGTCTATATTACATGAACATTTCTCAATTGGTGCAGGGCTGATGTCTTGAGAGAAAACGCTGAAGCAGTTTTTGCTGCATGTGATGCTGCTCATGGGAGGTGGGCTAAGCTCTTAGGTGTCCGTGCTGCTCTACACCCCAAATTAAGGCTTCAAGAGTTCTTAATCATCTACAATATAACTGAAGAATTTATAGGTTCTACCGAAAAGGTTATTTTTTTTCCCTGTTTGCAAGACATGCTTTAATTTGTCCATATTCATTGCATGCTATGATGCTATATTTGTCCCGTGTTCATGTAGATTGGAGGCCGTCTGGGCTACAACATTCGCGGAATCCTACAGCAACAATCAAAGCAGTTTGTTGATTATCAACATAATGTTCGGGTCAGTGTCATTATCTTGCATTTTTATCATGTAAATTAAATTCCTATTCTTCAAACTTGTCAATTTGATTAGAAGCATATATAATAAACTTAAGTTTGCCTTAATTTATGATGAATTAGTAAGTACCATGTCTTAACAAATATGTGCCCTCTCTAGCATTAAATTATTTATAATCTGAACTTGCAATGTTTTTTATAGATGGCAAAAATTAAGGCAGTTCTTGACCAAGAGACTTGGGTTGCTGTTGATGTTCCTGAGGAGTTCCAAGAAATTGTTCTTTCATTGTCATCCACTTATTCCGTCAATGGTGTGGAGATGCCTAGCCTTGATGGTAGCTCAAAGCTCAGTGATGATGGGCCTACAAGACAAGAAACAGTACATCCAGCTGAACATAATGCTGATAATGGCAAAATAGCATCTACTACAAGCCATGAAAACAAGTTTGAATCCACTTCTCAGATAGAAAATAGTGTTTCTGGGGGTGCCAGGTCAACCTCACAAACAATCGTACATGGAGGTGTTGGCTATCATATGGTAAACTGGTTAGTCATCTATATTGACCTTTGGGACTGAAGTTTTATTTTCATGTGATAAACTTAACAGCTGAAATTAAAAATAAAAATCATGTTCATATTCATTTTTGCTTTCAAAATTTATCACGTTTTTTTAATTTTAATCATGCATTCTTTGTTTCTTTAGTATCTTATGTTTCTTAATCATCAATTCTTTGTTTCTTTGTTCCAATTCTTTAGTATCTTATGTTTTGATTGACGTTTCTGAGTTTTTACGATGGTCTACTACTGGCTTTGCAGTGGTTTAATATTGTTGAAGATGTTATCGGAATATGTTGACATCAGTAAATATTTGCCATCATTATCTTTTGAGGTGGTCCAGCGTGTTGTGGAAATATTGAAGCTTTTCAACACTAGGACCTGCCAACTTGTCCTTGGTGCAGGTGCCATGCAGGTAATCCAATACTGTATTTCATTTCTGTTACTAGCGATGTGTCTGTTCGCATTGCTCTGTATCATGGACTATAACATCAGTGTTTACAATGTAATTGTTGTCTGCATTTTCAAACGATGTATGTACATAATGATCCACTACCACATCTGCTTGAAATAAAACTGTTTGCGTGATCAGTATCTCCTATGTATTAATGCACATTTCTTTTTTCTTGAAACGGCTTTGGTAACTTTAAATCTGTTTTGCTTCTCAGGTATCTGGTCTTAAATCAATTACTTCCAAGCATTTAGCTTTGGCGAGTCAAATTATTAGTTTTATCTATTCTTTGATTCCAGGTAAACTTTTTTTTTAATTATAAATCTCCTCTAATTTCTTTCTTGGGGTGAAGCTGAACACATTTTACTTGCTGATGAGGAGCTTTTGGTGCCGGATTAACTTTTAGGTGTCCTTCATATAAAGTCAATCAAATAGAGCTTGAGCGAAACATTTTTAAACCTTATTGTAACTATTCAATACACTATTATGGACGCATGTCTTGCCATGTGTATTTTTTACTACACAAAAAAAATGCTCATGCTAGGGAACTTGTGTTTTTGGTAATCGGTATTGTTACACATCCTCCATTGCACAACATTTGTCCATAAAAGCCTAGATAAACAATGGAAGCAAGTGAACAAAAAGTTCCGTGTGAAAATACTTACTCCTATTGTTTTGACTTGCTACAAGTACTACATCATATCAATATCAATAAAGCAGGGGTGGAGTCAAAGCATGCAATAGGTAGGCAAAATACTTTGAGGCTCCTTGAGGCATATATTACACTCCTATCATGGGCATATACTTTGAGGCTCTGACTCCTTAGTGAGAGAATGAATTGTGGAATATATGTTTTTTCTTTTTAAGGATTCTAATTATTCCTTAAAACCGCAGATATCAGGCGAATACTCTTCATGAAGATACCTGAAGCACGCAAACAACTGTTAATGTCTGAACTAGATAGGGTCACTCAGGTGAAATCTTATTCATATATTGATATTTACTAGGTGACTCATTAGTGCTGCCCATGTTTTATGTGTCCTTTATGAGTATCATTTCTTACACATTTAAGAAATATCAGGACTACAAGATCCATCGAGATGAAATTCACAGCAAGCTTGTCCAGATAATGAGAGAGAGATTGCTAGCAAACCTTAGAAAACTACCCCAAATTGTGGAGAGTTGGAATGGATCAGAGGACAATGATTTGCAACCAAGTCAATTCGCTAAAGCTGTTACAAAGGTATAACAGCTCAGCTGATTATCAACGTATTTTGATGTGAATTTCCATATGCATCTATACAAAGTTATCAATGCTTCTTTGTGTTAAGTTTGGTGCAATATTGCATTATATGATCTTTAGCAAATATCATCATTATCAACATTAATTTCTTACATTCAAGAAGTATCTTACTTGCAAATACTTTGCAGGAAGTATCTTATTTGCATCGCATCCTTTCCCAAACATTGCTTGAAGTTGACGTGCAAACAATATTCAGGTATGGCAGTTTCATTTCTGGCCATTCTTACTTCTGTACATCTACCAACCTACCTATGCAATTTCATTTCTTCACATTCTTCGCTTTTGTACATGTACCAACCTGCACTATTTTTGTACCTGTCATGCCATATGTTGATGTACATATTGTTTTATGAATATTCTGAGGACCTTTGATACGAACGGTTTCCCTACAAAACTTCGGAAAGGGAAACTGATTTTTACCCTTCTGTGCAATCCAGGCAAGTAGTTCAAATATTCCATTCACATATTACAGAAGCATTTTCAAAATTGGAAGTCAGTACTCCCCAGGCAAAGAACAGGTAAGCTACTCAACCTATGCCTTGTCTCAAAAAATAGAGAAAATTCATTGAGTTGCATGATGCCACTAGTTGCATGGTTGTTAACTAATGTTGATCAATGATTGATGCAACCTAGGTTATGCCGAGATGTTCAGCATATTCTAGCATGTATCCGGAAGTTGCCTGCTGAGAACTTCAGTGCAGAAAATATTCCAAATTATGGGCTTCTTGATGAATTCTTGGCTGAGAACTTTGGAACGAAAGTTGATGAATGATTGACTGTACAATAGGAACTAACTCATTCATTGGTGGAAAATATTTAAATGGGAAACGCCCCTAGATATATCCATTGTTGTGGCATGGAATACTGTGCAGGTACTGCTTGATTCTCTGCTTATGATACCTTTCTTCTGATCATTGATGCCATTACCTGCATTTATTTATTTTTATGTACGCTCTTTGTTCTATAGCAATAATGTGATTTGCTGGTTTGAAATTAGGATTTTTTATATCATTTCACACTGATACCAGGCTGTGCCTGAATGCTATTAATGGGGTCAAAACTAGTCAAGTTTATATTTTATTGCTATAACCAAAAAATTGCACCACTATCAGTGGAAGAGTCTAATTAGTTGAACTAATAATTCATGTTGGAAACTTTTGAAAAGGATCGACCTTTAATTCTTGGAAATTAGAAAGCAGATGAACAGCTGACCCATGGCAGCTAATTTTTAAAGGAAAAAAAATGAATCCTATTACTTGAAAAGTTCTGCAACCTAACTGGGAGTTCTGATAAACAACGCAGGTTGAAAATTGCTGTACGGAACAGGAGCTAATGTCATTGAAGTATCATATCATGCTGATGCTCTTGCACTTCCCAAGTTGAAAATTTTGTCCAATAGTGTTGCCATGTCAGGCCACATTTCTTTTCTTTTTCTTGTCGATAGTATGATCCCTTTGGGATGCTGATATTGTTTAGATGTTGGTATAGAGGGAATTAGGAGCTTTTGGCAGCACGGCATCATGCTGTTGGGTCCAGAGTATATCAAAACATGCTGTCGAGATGACAGCCCATGTATTTTCTGCCTCTAAGGTTTGTAATTATTCCTCATTGGGAAGATATATGTTAGTATAGCAAAGTTTCAAGCTGCGCATTCTTTCCATATACTTGTTGCAAATCAGAGGTTCCCTATATGTTGATCGACGAATTCATTTGTCGACCTAGCAAATTTTTTCTTTTTTGAAACTTGGCAGGAGAGCTGCCTTAAATTAAGTAGGAAAAGAGCAAATACAGAGTTATATTACAGCCCTATTTTATCTAGCTAGGCCAGGTAAAATAGGCAGGAAGGAGAGACCTAGCAAAATTTTAAAGAGTAATTTTACTTATCGAGATGAAGGCTCAGGCATCTAGTATGGCGTCCTCTCTAGGTATTTATATGAGCGACAGGAAAATGCATATCCATCCAAACCCTCTTTTTTTCTTTTTAAGGAATCATGCAAACCGTCTTGTTGGATGTATGACTGAGATCTCTAGTGAAAACTCTCACTATTTTCAGATGTTGTTGTTAGGATAATAATTTCTAGATTAATTAAAAATGAATTAAAATTGTTGTCCCAGTGAGAAGAATTTGAGAATGAAAGGCGTATTTACAAATCCACATTATGAAAATTCCATCCAAACTGCACGTGCCTTTGCGCTACCTTTTTTTTCAGTCTAGATTGTGAATTCTTAAGGCCTGTTTGGAATGAAGGAATGAAAAATATAGTAATAGAACAAAAAACATAGGATTGAAGAAAAAATAGAATCTAAAAGGTGAGAAAAATGTAGAAATCTAAACAGAGTAATGAAAATTTTATGTCGGTTAGGGCCTGTTTGGGAGAGCTTCACTCTATCTTTTTTAGCTCTGCTCTAAAATTTATTAGCCAAATATCTTAACTCCACCAACTCCAGATCTAGAAAAAAAGATGAAGTTGGGTCTAACTTCATCTATTTTTGGGAGCTCATGAGGAGGTGCTCCAGAAATTAAAAATCATGGAGTTGATAGAAAATTGACATCATACCACTTATTACAAAACATATCCGTTGGATTTTTTTTTATCTTTTCTTACGTTTTCCTCCCGAATCGAATGAATCTCACGTAGATACGGAGGAGCTCCTATCGTACAAAACATATTGATTTTTAATAAGAAAAATATAGATTTTTTATAGGTGCATAATAGACTTTCCAATCGAAACTTTGGATATCTAGAGCTGGAGTTAAATTTTAATCCAAACATTTTATGGTGGATCTGCAAATCTGGAGCAAAGCTGCTTCATGATGTGGTTGTGAAGCAGAATTGATTTTTATGAAGTAGAGCTCTCCCAAACAAGCTCTTAGTATGCATCAATAGAAACATAGGAATATAAAATTATTTTTACTTAAATAAAATTTTTAATAGCTAGTATATTATTATTCAATGTCTTAATTTAGTAGATATATTATCATTATTAGTAAATTGCCTGTGCGTTGCTACGGAAGTTAATAGATATCTACTTTTATATTATGTTTTATATTATTTTTTATTATATTATTTCTTAGATGTTTGATAACTCTAACCATTTTTTTACTTGCTACTACTTGCACATTATTTTTTAGGTTATTTGTCTGTTGGACATCTGACGCGGACCCGCCTAGAAAACCTCTTTTCGGGACGGATTCTGCAGTGTTGATGAGCGTACACACGATACAACACAGACAACACAGAGATGAATAATATTTTATTAATCAGAAGCCACATGTTGACACATAGTTCAAAGCATGCTAAATCTTCCGATACGTAAAATATTCCCATCCCTACGTAAAAGGATGATCGAAGATTGATACTAAAGTTACTATTCTAGCGACAACCCATCTACCCAAAGTGCTTGCCATCTAATCCGATGTGTCAAGGAGGCAATCTTTCCATCGAGAAAAGTACCGTAAAAGGCTCAATGGTATGCAAGGATTCTGCTCCGACTCGGTTGATGCCACGTAATCTCTAAGGAGGAAGGTATCCAGGTTGATTTTTAAACTTTCGAATGTGTACTAGCCATTATTAGCAAAGTTTCTAGTCCTGGATGACTTAATGTAAGTTTTAAAGAATTTTACCATGTTATCATGCAAATGCAATCCTGACTCGTCCTATGCGTCCTCACAAAAGTAAAAGAATTTACGCTTAGGCGGTGGCAGAATCGCACTCAAGTTAGACGTTACTACACGCTCCTTACGGTACCGAGGTTAGTGTACCTGCAGAAAATGGCAACACAGGCAGTAATATGAATATATCTCAAAAGTAAAGACACAACCCATATCATTACCATATGGGTCGCCCCGAGTAGGTCACATACGGGGATCACGTGTCCTACCTTTCCTGCGCGGCGACAGACTGCACTTTTCCTCAGGCAGCGGAGGTATGAGAGTGTTCCGCAAAACCTAGGTCGTGAGGAACAAACTCATCTCTTGTGTGCCAAAGACACAAGACACCACTGTTGCGAAGGTCTGCATTCGCAACAGGTCCGTAACCCACACCTCGTACAGTAGAGGTCCGCTTTTCTCCCTAAACTGCAAGGGGGTGTACTGTGTTACAACGAACATAGTACCTCCTTCCATACCATCATGACATAGAACGCTACTGTTGCTGATGCAACAAGGATTTCTCGATCTTTCACCACAGTCGAGCGGCGTACCTTACCTTGCTTACCTGAGCGTAGGCGCGTCGTTACAGAAATGTAAATCTAGACTGGGTTTAGTTAGCTCCTGATCTAGGTTAGCTTGCCACCTGATAACCTATTACCTAATAGGACTCGTACCTCACTCGCACGTGATTTTTAAAAATATGCCTTAAACGTTGTACGTTTCCCAACACAGCTCTAATACCAAGCTGACGCGGATCCGCCTAGAAAACCTCTTTTCGGGACGGATCCGGCAGTCGTTGATGAGCCATGATCCTGTTGGGCAACGCTCGACGAAGCGAGCGTACACACGATACGACATAGGCAGGAATAAACAACAATAATTTACAAGGAGAGATAAATTAATACAACATTAATTCATAGATTGGAACTTAAGTCGTACAAATGATTCAGAGTGCACAAATAAAGTTTTGAAAACGTAACAGCGAAAGACTCGATCGCTTACAGACTCTGACACTCATACTTTAAGCAAAAGCATGCACCGTGTCTAGGGGCGTCATGCTACTGGCCACTTCAATGTTACTGCGGCGACTCGCATAGTTCCCACTGGAGGTTCCCAACCTCAGGGTGAGACTCCTTCCGGTGGATGCTATCATCCTGGTTCTGCATGTCGGCGCCTGAAAACTACATATCGCTAACGCGTGAGCTTCTAAGAAGCTCAACAAGGCTTACCCGTCAACATTGCTGACTACAGCCGACTCCTAAACATGAAGGCTGACTAGGGTGGTTTACTTGCAAAAACGAACTCGTAAGCCTGTACTACTCTTGGTCAATTTTTAGCACAGGTTAAGTGATTAAAATGTAACTTTAATTAGCACTGAACTAATCAAGCATAATAGAAGTAACAAAGTAATAGTAATCATCATAGCATCATCCTCATTGTATCTTAACTTAATTACTAAAATGTGACAGAGAGTTCAAGTAAACTCATAGCTGAGAGCGATAGCGATTCGAACGATATTTATACCTCTGTAGGGTCAACCTAATCATACGACACGTGCGCATCCCAGACCGCGTGTGGCAACCGAGATCTAGAAAAAAAGATGAAGTTGGGCCTAACTTCATCTATTTTTGGGAGCTCATGAGGAGGTGCTCCAGAAATTAAAAATCATGGAGTTGATAGAAAATTGACACCATACCACTTATTACAAAACATATCCGTTGGATTTTTTTTTATCTTTTCTTACGTTTTCCTCCCGAATCGAATGAATCTCACGTAGATACGGAGGAGCTCCTATCGTACAAAACATATTGATTTTTAATAAGAAAAATATAGATTTTTTATAGGTGCATAATAGACTTTCCAATCGAAACTTTGGATATCTAGAGCTGGAGTTAAATTTTAATCCAAACATTTTATGGTGGATCTGCAAATCTGGAGCAAAGCTGCTTCATGATGTGGTTGTGAAGCAGAATTGATTTTTATGAAGTAGAGCTCTCCCAAACAAGCTCTTAGTATGCATCAATAGAAACATAGGAATATAAAATTATTTTTACTTAAATAAAATTTTTAATAGCTAGTATATTATTATTCAATGTCTTAATTTAGTAGATATATTATCATTATTAGTAAATTGCCTGTGCGTTGCTACGGAAGTTAATAGATATCTACTTCTATATTATGTTTTATATTATTTTTTATTATATTATTTCTTAGATGTTTGATAACTCTAACCATTTTTTTACTTGCTACTACTTGCACATTATTTTTTAGGTTATTTGTCTGTTGGACATCTGACGCGGACCCGCCTAGAAAACCTCTTTTCGGGACGGATTCTGCAGTGTTGATGAGCGTACACACGATACAACACAGACAACACAGAGATGAATAATATTTTATTAATCAGAAGCCACATGTTGACACATAGTTCAAAGCATGCTAAATCTTCCGATACGTAAAATATTCCCATCCCTACGTAAAAGGATGATCGAAGATTGATACTAAAGTTACTATTCTAGCGACAACCCATCTACCCAAAGTGCTTGCCATCTAATCCGATGTGTCAAGGAGGCAATCTTTCCATCGAGAAAAGTACCGTAAAAGGCTCAATGGTATGCAAGGATTCTGCTCCGACTCGGTTGATGCCACGTAATCTCTAAGGAGGAAGGTATCCAGGTTGATTTTTAAACTTTCGAATGTGTACTAGCCATTATTAGCAAAGTTTCTAGTCCTGGATGACTTAATGTAAGTTTTAAAGAATTTTACCATGTTATCATGCAAATGCAATCCTGACTCGTCCTATGCGTCCTCACAAAAGTAAAAGAATTTACGCTTAGGCGGTGGCAGAATCGCACTCAAGTTAGACGTTACTACACGCTCCTTACGGTACCGAGGTTAGTGTACCTGCAGAAAATGGCAACACAGGCAGTAATATGAATATATCTCAAAAGTAAAGACACAACCCATATCATTACCATATGGGTCGCCCCGAGTAGGTCACATACGGGGATCACGTGTCCTACCTTTCCTGCGCGGCGACAGACTGCACTTTTCCTCAGGCAGCGGAGGTATGAGAGTGTTCCGCAAAACCTAGGTCGTGAGGAACAAACTCATCTCTTGTGTGCCAAAGACACAAGACACCACTGTTGCGAAGGTCTGCATTCGCAACAGGTCCGTAACCCACACCTCGTACGGTAGAGGTCCGCTTTTCTCCCTAAACTGCAAGGGGGTGTACTGTGTTACAACGAACATAGTACCTCCTTCCATACCATCATGACATAGAACGCTACTGTTGCTGATGCAACAAGGATTTCTCGATCTTTCACCACAGTCGAGCGGCGTACCTTACCTTGCTTACCTGAGCGTAGGCGCGTCGTTACAGAAATGTAAATCTAGACTGGGTTTAGTTAGCTCCTGATCTAGGTTAGCTTGCCACCTGATAACCTATTACCTAATAGGACTCGTACCTCACTCGCACGTGATTTTTAAAAATATGCCTTAAACGTTGTACGTTTCCCAACACAGCTCTAATACCAAGCTGACGCGGATCCGCCTAGAAAACCTCTTTTCGGGACGGATCCGGCAGTCGTTGATGAGCCATGATCCTGTTGGGCAACGCTCGACGAAGCGAGCGTACACACGATACGACATAGGCAGGAATAAACAACAATAATTTACAAGGAGAGATAAATTAATACAACATTAATTCATAGATTGGAACTTAAGTCGTACAAATGATTCAGAGTGCACAAATAAAGTTTTGAAAACGTAACAGCGAAAGACTCGATCGCTTACAGACTCTGACACTCATACTTTAAGCAAAAGCATGCACCGTGTCTAGGGGCGTCATGCTACTGGCCACTTCAATGTTACTGCGGCGACTCGCATAGTTCCCACTGGAGGTTCCCAACCTCAGGGTGAGACTCCTTCCGGTGGATGCTATCATCCTGGTTCTGCATGTCGGCGCCTGAAAACTACATATCGCTAACGCGTGAGCTTCTAAGAAGCTCAACAAGGCTTACCCGTCAACATTGCTGACTACAGCCGACTCCTAAACATGAAGGCTGACTAGGGTGGTTTACTTGCAAAAACGAACTCGTAAGCCTGTACTACTCTTGGTCAATTTTTAGCACAGGTTAAGTGATTAAAATGTAACTTTAATTAGCACTGAACTAATCAAGCATAATAGAAGTAACAAAGTAATAGTAATCATCATAGCATCATCCTCATTGTATCTTAACTTAATTACTAAAATGTGACAGAGAGTTCAAGTAAACTCATAGCTGAGAGCGATAGCGATTCGAACGATATTTATACCTCTGTAGGGTCAACCTAATCATACGACACGTGCGCATCCCAGACCGCGTGTGGCAACCGTTCGCACCAGCTCCTGCAACGTCAATTCCGTCCTACGCCTGCCTTAGCATCGCCGCATCCCACCAGACAACACGTCCCAGACGGTTTCTGCAGAGTTCCCACGCTGCCCACCCCAGATCGCCTCCGATTCAAGCACCGTAGGGTAGGCTCGACGTTGCAATCACTAGGCTATATAGGTTTACTGGGCCCCATTATTCTCAGCATATGATTAGTACATTTAATACTTTCCCAACTGTGCCACACGGATCAGACCAGACTACGGTCACCCTGGTCCCGGACCAGTCGCCGACCTACATGTACCCGGTCTGACCCTCAATCTTTTATCTTTTCTTACTTATTCACAACCATGTGTCATGTCTCATGTGATAGTTTCATTCAATATCCTACCAATCGCGAGCAGCGTCCACTCTGCTTGACTTCTACCGGCAATACCTGCTAAGCATAGCATGCTAAGGGGTATCTATACCAGCTACCGTTAGGGTTTTCTATAGAAACAAATGCAACTAGGGTTTTCAATCAACTCCTAGCACTTAATGCACAAACAAGACACACTGAGTTATAAAATTAGAATTTTAAATATCGGTTGTGCATCGGGGCTTGCCTGGTTCTCCGGTGTTGACGTTGACTTCTTCTGCGGAGATCGAGGAATCGGGCTCTGCAGCTACTTCGTGCGCTTCAGAATCTACATGATGCATTATGATTAAGATAAGTTTAAAAGAAAACAGTCCTAATGCTTTTATTAAAGATTAATCTAGGGTTTCGACCGGCGATGCCTAGAATTAGGGTTAACCCTAATTACTCGATGCCGTCAATTTATTAGGTTTTGATTTCATGATGATGGTTAAAATGAAACTTCTCATTTCCTTTCCGGGAGATGACTTTTAGTTGGCATATTTTTAAAATTAAAAATTTCAACTTTGGTTAATGTTAATTCGATATTTTTCCGGGATCAATAATTATTTAACAACTTCGACTATTAATCTAGGGTTAAAAATAAAAATTTTAATTATACCCCAAGATTATTTTTAATTGATATCACCCTCTGAAATAGGCATTTTGAACTTTGGTTGAGGCCTAGATGAATTTTCTAGATTTTATAAACATTCAACAAAGTTTCTGTTATTTAAATTTGTAAAATCAGAAATAATTACTAAACCCTAGAATAAAATTATGAAATTTTATGTAGTCACTCATGAGCATCAAAACTAAAGTTCTGTTTTTGGGTTAAACTTTTTGGAGGACTTTTATAATGTATTTTAGAAAATGTAAATTTGCTAGGAAGATTGGAGTATTTTAAAAAGGTTACATGCAACTTTGTGGTCCTAAAATTCCCCTAAAATTCCAGAAGGTGTCCACTGTCCTGCTGTATTTGTAGATAAAAGTTTGGTCATATCACTGCTCTAGAATTTAAACTAAAATCCAAAAACAGAAAAGAGTGTTCTAATTATTTCAGGAATTCTTGGTCGTTTTTGAAAACATGCTTTAACAGAAAATTAGTTCTTTTCATGGGGACTCTAACAAAGTTTGGTTTGCTATTTTTGGATTCTTCTGTGATTTGTTTGGCATTTTACATTACAGGACAATTTAAGAGGAAAAAGAAAAAATTGGACCGCCTATGGCAGAAACAGGGGAGGTGAACCCCGGCGAGCTCCGGCGGGGAAATTCCGGCGGGAGAGTGCTCGCCGGCGGTGGGGGTGAGCGGAGAAGGGTTCTACATGGCACGGGGAGTCACGGCACCACCACGAAGGCCGGCGGGGTGCAGGGGAACCTATCTGGCGACCTCGCGGCGGCGCGGCGATGCACGGCAGGGGCTAGGGTTTTTCCTACACCATCTAGGAATCATGGGGAGTCTCGGCAACACGACAACGCTCGAGTTTTCTCACCGGAGAGGCGCTCTCACCGAGGAGGTCGACGGTGGTAGCGGCGAGGAAGTGTTCCCGACGAATGGAGTACAATCCGGAGAAAGGAAGTCGTTGTGAGCTGCACAAGGGAGAGAGAGAGAGAAGTTAGACAAGGAGAGGAGGGCAGAGGAGGACCGGAGCTGGGAGCTCACCGTGGGTTTGCTCTCGGCGGCAATGGAGCAACGGCGGCGACCGAGCGAGAGGAAGAGGGGAAATGGCGCGAGCGCTGAGGAGGAAGGAGGAAGGGGGAGAAGAAGGAAGTGCGCACGCATTTTATAGGGCGGTGGAACGGGGACAGGGGCGGCAGCTCGGCAGCGCCGGCGTTGGGCAAAGCGGGCGGTGAAGTGTTGAAGTGAGGTTGTTGCCGCGCACGAGGGAGAGAGGAAGGAGAGGGAGAGGATGCCGAGGAAAGATTTTGCCGATCCCCGACTTGAAGGCACGGCGCCAAAAGCTGTGCCGGCCGGCGGGAGTGGAGCAGTCGTCCGGCCGTTGGCCATTGGGGCGGCTAGGCACTGTAGCTTCTTCTTCCTTGTCTCTCTTTTTTTTTAATTGCAATTCAATTCAAATCTTGGATCAAAATTCAATTGAAAGTCATGCTTCCCGAGTCCCAAAATTTTTGAAAAGTTTTGTGTATTCTCAGGGATTTATTTGGAACACTTTTGGTTTAAGGTTCAAGTCCTGATTTGGCTACTAAAAATTCTTGAATTTCCAAGATGATTTTTGTTTGCATGAATTTTAAAGAGGTCTAAATCTTTTCTGAAAATTCTGAATAAATTCTCAAAATTCCATTTTGAAGTGAACTTAATTGCTATGTGAAAATGTGGCTAGGGTTTTATGGAAATTTTAATAGGTCACTCATTAGGGTTTAATTCCTTCCCAAAAAAGAAGGTCCTCGACACTGCTGGTTGAAACTTTCCGAACCCACTAGTCATGTTCTGATGTTTTTTTTAAAGTTTGTGTAGTGTTCCTTTGGAGTATTTCAGACAACATTTCTTGTACTACCAGCGTTGATTTTTCTTGTAAGTATATAGTTCGACTTTTAGGGTTTTAAGGTTGTCGATTTAAGCCCTAGCAACACCTGGGGTGTCACAATATCCTTCAATAGCGTATTTATGTTTAAGACACTGTCCAATTAAATATGTATCTAGAGACTATAGAATTATGATATTTGTCTTGCAAGACATTTGAACAAGAATAAAAAATTTATTTTTAAAAAAATCTGAACATAGTAGATATCACAACTTCAAATTTGGCATCAAGATACAACATTGTATTCTCATGCATCTGTTTTATTCATGAATTTTTATCGAATTATTGGCATAGTTCGCTTTTAAAAATAGTCTTGCTCACATATGATACTTAAGTCAAAGTGGACTTTTACTCATACGTTTTTTTAATGGACTCTCTATCTCACGTACAATTCTGAACTCTCCATCTCATGTATGATCCATTCGAAGTGGACTTTACGTCTTACATATGATCTTTTATTTGCCCTCACATACGATCCTTAATTCAATTCGAAGTGACACGTTTCAATATGGAGTCTCCCTTTTACAGATAATCCATATTCGATACGTAGTGGACTTCTCACGTTTTCCTTTTCACGTTTCACGTAAGAAGTCCGACACATACGACGTTAGATACAGTGACTTTATGGATGACATCACACCCTGGAGACATAGCGTAACTTCTTGCCCCGTGAACATCATAGTAAAGATATAGATGTATGCCCGTGCGTTACTATAGGTGCTTAATATTTTATACTAAGTAAATGTAAAATCAACTAAATTTGTACAATACCTAACATTAAATAAAGAACATTAAATTACTTTTTAATTCCTTTATTCAGGATTACTTAACATTTTAATTATCTTTATTTTTCTCAGAATACTTGACACTTTTGTTTTCTAGTGTATCTTTATCTCTCTCCTCTTCATTACTAATTACTAATCTTGATTTTGTAACAAAAATAATAAAATTTAACTATTGAAATTATGTGAATGCTAAAAATATTTTCATAATTAAAAATCTTCGATCAACAATTTATCTTCCAAACCTTATCTTCTTTTTCAACCTAGCAACATAAATCTCTCTCCCCTCCCTCGCTGCTAAGTGCTAATAGAGTAATATCTTCTCTCTCCGTCCAAACAATGCTCTCCCTATTCCCTAATATAATTTCCATCACACCCACGCCCACAGGGATCTGAATCTCTTTCGGTGAGGTGAGCTCCATCTTGTACGCAAGTCTAGGCCAATGTTTTTTCCTCCGTCTCCATCCTCTCTCCTTCCCAACATTCTCCTCAATTTGTGTCTCCCCGATGTCACGGCTCTCCTAGGGGTGAGCTCCATCCTTGATTGAGCCGAAACACCGGCCTCACAGAAGGGGGCATGCATGAGGCCGAGCTCCCTCTCTCCTCTCGAAGCACGCAAGCACCGGCTTCATCTTCAGAGTGCTCTCTCTCTCTCTCTCTCTCTTTCTTGGCACTTGACAGTATGGGATGAGCTCTAACTTGCATTGTGCCGTGGGTGACAGTGGCTCGGGCAGTGAGTGCGCAAAGTGCATCCAAGGACGGAGGGAACGCTGCTTTTTGCTTCCCCTACTTCATAGATTTGATTAGACTTA
Source organism: Oropetium thomaeum (assembly GCA_001182835.1). Lineage (NCBI taxonomy): Eukaryota > Viridiplantae > Streptophyta > Magnoliopsida > Poales > Poaceae > Oropetium > Oropetium thomaeum. The sequence goes on along the minus strand of LFJQ01000009.1, from coordinate 491,348 downwards.
TTTTCCAATTTTTCAGTTGTGCATCTGATTTGGACTCCTTTTCGTCTTGCATCCGGACTCCTGCACACAGAGAAACCATTCTACGGACGGTACCGTAGACGGTGAGCCGAAGTTGGGACGGACGACATTAAGCCCTTTAATATGTAGTAGAGATTCAATTAGCATGTCATCGGTTAGTACGAGCTTTTTAGAATAAAGGAATGTAAAACACAAGAATAGAAATAAGACGTAGGATTAAAGAAAACACAACACCCCGGGTACTGAATAGCTTATTCAATACCTAGGTTCAAACTGTAAATATTTACCACGATCGTAAAATGCTTATATTTTCATCATGATATATTATCCCTCTTTTTTACCTTCCTTTGGTTTGTTATTATCTGCATTTGCTAGTTGAGATATTTAATGAGTAGGTAAAAAATATAGTTTTAAACCATAAAAATTATATTAAGTCATTTAATTACCTTATAAAATTATAAATATTTACCACGACCGTTAAGTTTTCATATTTTCATTATGGTATGTTGTCCTTGTTTTTTTTACCCAACTTCTATTTGCTATTATAGCCATTTGCTAATTGAGACATTTAATAAGTACGTAAAAAATTTAGTTTCAAATAATAAAAAGTATAGTTAATCATTTCGTTGGCTTGTAAAACTATAAATACTATTAACATGACTATAAATTGTTTTATTGTGCGTAGCGCGTGCCTGCCCATTGTCCGTCCGCCTTCCGGGCTACAGATGGGCGCCTCTGGAAGGGCATTGCAGGCGGCCCGCATCCTCTATGTATGGACCGACGCCTCGGCCCTCTCTTGGGCCTTGGTTCTTGGCCCGAGAGACGGGCGATTGGGGACCCCCATTCCCAATACGCCGACGGAGCCCTCGGCCCCAGCGCTGAGAGAGTGAGCCACATTTTGGCATTGGGGCCACTCGTCAGTAGCCAGGGGCGGGGCGTCGCTGGTTCGCCTTCCGTGAGGGCCTATCGCTGCGGGGTCAGCCCATGCGCATGCTTTCTTCGATCGCCGTTTGGTCCCCACCCTTCAGTGGATGGGTGCCCCTTCCTGCATTTCCCAAAAGGCCAAGGATCGCGCCCCCCATGTCCGGTCGTGCGCCTGCCATCGGCGTGTGGTGGGCGCCTCTAGCGTTTTAGGTTCCCGCGCGGACCATAAATATGGCGGCTGCTGGGGCAGAGTATCTCCACTTCGCCATTTGCTTGCTCCATCTCCCACATCTCCTTTTGTAGTTGCTTCCTTGCGCGTGTTTCTCTTGTTCAGTCCTTCCTCTACCACGCTCACTTTCATCATGACTTCCGGCCGCACCACCTGCCGCCGGTCCGGGCGTGGTAGCCGTCCCACCGTCATCCCGCCGCGTGCTTCCGCTGAACGCGCCACCGGCCAAGGGGGCGATACGGCCATTCTCCCTGCGTCAACACTCCATTGCTCCACCAACCTTGACCGCTCCCGATAGTTGGCGATGATGGTCGGGGCCCCGTGATTCTACGAGCTGCGGCCCAGGTCCTCACCTCCTTGTCCGAGGGAGTCAGAGGGGGAGATCGTGATGTTCCATTCCTTCCTCGCGGCCGGGCTGGCGCAGCGATTCTCCTCCTTCTTCCACCACTTGGCGTTCTATAGGATCAGACTGGTCCAACCTGACTCCCAACTCCATCCTCAGCATGACCATTTTCGCCGCCTTCTGCGAGATGTACGTAGGGGTGGCCACATCGGAGCCAGTGTTCCGGCATTTTTTCCATCCCCGCTACAGCGGGGGGCATGGCTCCGTCGGGTGTTTTGTTCCATCCACACGCGCAAGGTGTCGAGGTTCCTACGCCACGAGCTCCACAACAAGTTTGACGACTGAAAGAGGCGCTAGTTCTACGTCTGCTACGGGGAGAGGGACGCGCGTCTCACCCTCTCCAGCCATCGAGCCACCCATCGTGACGACTGGGAGGCCGTGCCGTCTCTAGGTCCCGCCTTCGAGCCTGTCTTCGTCCACATCCACGATCTTGTCGCCCGCGGACTTACTGCCCGGGTAGTTGTGGGCAACTTCCTTCGTCGGCATTTGGCCCCTCTTCAAACCCCCGCGCGCGAGGCCTGGATTTACACTGGCCCAACAGACGCGACCCGGCTGGCGCGGGGGCCCGGGTATGATTTGACACCGACCGAGCTCCAATCGCTGATTCTAGAGCTTCTGGGGACGGACCACTTGGAGGGACTGGCCCCGGCGTCGAGGGTGGTCCTCCTCTGTGACGATCAGTCATACCGGGGACAGATCCTGGCGTCCCTGCTGCGCTTGAATGCCACCGTTCTGGCCCCAGCGGATCCATTCACCGAGGCACTCCGCATCCCAGAGCCACGCGCCACTCCCGGGGCGGGGCCCTCATCTCCGGGCCTCGACAAATGGAAGACAGCCGTACCACTGAGCTCTTTGAGCTTCGAGTGTTCAGGACCGCTGACGCCGCTGGGTGGAGGGGCCGGCATTCCCTTTAAATGCCCCTGGGTCTCGTACTCCGCCGGGTCCTCGGCCAGGGGGGCCCGTGGTGCTCCTGCCGAATTCTCCCCTCCGTCCCTGGAAGCCAAACGCCCCCAGGTCGCGTCCCCGTCCGCCGTATAGGGCGGCTCGTGGACCTGCGCCCGCATGCCCGAAGGGTGCGCTTTACTTTTCCTGTTCTGCTGATCCGTGACTGGGCTCGTCTTTGACTTATAGTCATATAGTTTTCCTTCCTCTTCAAGAGCACGTCTCGTCCTCGGGCCACTCGGCGACCGCCTCTTCGAGCCCGTCCGCGCGAGTCCGGGTTGAACCCACGGGGGCCGCCCCGAGCGTGACAGAGGGGCACGGCCACTAGGCTCCCGTGGCGACCATCCCGGGACCCTCGGCCGCGAAGCCCCTACCCCTCCGTGCGACGTCTCCCGCTCCCCTGGCAATCGTCCCACGCCGGAGGTGGTGGTGGTTGAGGATGACTCGGGGAGTGAGGCGTTCCCGGCGACCAGGGCGCACCTTCCTGTGGTGCCTCGGCGCGCGCGTCTCCGTAGTGCCCCATCGGGACCCTAACCCGGGCCTACCGTGCAACTCACTCCTCCCTCCGAGGGAGTGGGGGAGTCTCAGAGGAAGACGCCGTAGATAGTCGCCCCCCTTGAATGGGAGCTGCTTGTGGAGCGCCAGGCGGCGGTTGACCATGCCGTTCGGGTTGGCCGAGCCGAGTACCGCCGGTGACGGGCAGACGCGGAGGCTGCCCAGCAGGGGTGGAGCAGCTGCTGGCCCAGTTGGACGAGCTCGCTGACCGGGAGTGCGAGCTATCTAACCGCGCCCGTGACTTGTCAGAGCGCGAGGATATTTTGAGCCGACGGGAGGCCGGGGTGTCGCACCGGGAAGCCGAGGTCGGGGCGGCCTTATCTTGGCTGTGTCCCCTGGAGGAGGATCTGGCCACTCGGGAGTGTCAGCTGCAGCAGTCCCTGGAGGCCCTGCCACACCAGGGGGCTGAGCTGCCTCGTTGGCCGAGGCCCACGCCTCCGAGGAACGACTGAGCTCCCGGGAGAGGGAGTAGGCCTGTCGCGAGGAACAGCTCCAGTTGCGCTAGAATGCTGCCTTGTCGCAAGAGGCTTCCCTCGAGACGGGGGAGATGCAGCTGGAGGAGCAGCGCTCCGCGCTCCTGGACCTCACGGGCAACATGGCCGAGCGGATGAGCTAATACCCTCCGAGCTGCGAGGAGGACCACTAAGTCGCTGAGCAGCAGATCGCCCGTCTAGAGGCCAACCTACGGGATACGTAGGCCAAGCTCACGGTGAGTGCCAAGGTGTGGCGGCCTTCGAAGGCATGGCGCAAGACATCTTCTACTCGACTTTGGCAGCGATGGAGAAGGCACGCCTGGGGACACTTTCCCGTGGCTCACAAGGGATTCACGAGGCCTCCCATTATTTCTTTGCCTTGGGAGGTGTGGCCCCCACCCTCGAGGACCTGCAAGCTCGGCTGTCCAACCGCCTCACGTTGGAAGCAGGCCAGGTTGCTACCGCGGTGGCGGAATACCTGCTAGCGTCCTATGCGAGCCGGGACCCCCACTTCGCGCTGGAGCCAGCCCTGGAGGGGCCTTTGCCCAAAGTCACCGAAGCCGCCCGTGAGCGCGTCCGCGCCACGGCGTTGTAGGTCAGCCAGCTGTTCCGACGTGAGCCGAAAGCTGAGCCCTCGCCAGCCGATGACCCGGGGGCATCTAGTGGCGGCGAGTAAGGTGGCGACAGCGGGGATCTCGGCGGAGCTCGTGTCCGTGGCGATGATGCCAGCAGCGGCAACCGGGACGCCTCCGATGCCGCCTCTCAAGTCGGCGGGGCCGCCACTACGAAGTGATGCATTTCTGTCGGGCTCGGAGCTTCTTCTTGTCCTTGCACTCTGGTTTTGTAACATCCCTAATATACTTATTAATATATGTAACAAACAATGCCAGAGGTTCTCCCGCCTTTGGGAGGTTTATATGACATCTCAAAATAAATCCTTGTTAATCAAATAATTTAGCAAGAATAATGGTGCTCAAATAAAGAGTTAGAAATTCCAAATTATCTGATTGAATTAGTGGAACTAAATAAACGAGATCCGATTCACAATTTAAGATGAATTAGAAGATTTTCAATTTCAATGCTAATTGAATAAATTTGGAAATTAAATTGAAGAGGTGCACATTAATTTTTCATGTAATCCAATAAAAGAAGATTAATGGTTGGTATAAGAGCCTATAATTCTAAAGTTTATCCGAATCGAGAACCTAATTGTATAGTGGAAAATAATAAATGGATAATGAGACCAAGTAATTGGTAGGGAGTTCAAATTTGAAAATAAAATCCAAATTTAAATTTTAATCCTTCTTTGCACTCAAAAAAATTTCCATCTTGTCTAGTAGAGTCCACACAAAAATTGGATCTTCAAATTTTTACCCTTGTTTCCTTGGGAAGGGCAATTTTCCAAAAATACCAAAAAAATTTTCCCCTCACTCCCTCTCTTTCTTTCCTTTCTTCTTTTCCTTTTCCTTCCCTGTTGGCTCTGCCGGCGCGTCCGCTGGCTCTGCCGCCCGACTGCCTGCCTCTGCTCGATGCACCGCTACTGCCGCGGCCGCCTACCAACGCAGCCGCCCTACCCTCTCTAGCCAAGTAAAACGGGAGCAAAACGACGCGCGCCATGAATTTATCCCGTGCGCGCCGCTGCTGCCGCATGCCGGCTTGCTGCCGCCGTCCTTGCGCAGCCACTGCCGGCCATCATCGTCGCGTGCATGCGCACGCCAGGTCAATCGCGTGCGCCTTATTTCCCCCACTAGCTCCATTTCTTTTCCTCCCTCCCATTTTATTTCTTCCTCTCGGCATTGCCGCCATGGCCGCTGCTCGAGTTTGCACGGCGACCGGCTGCGTTCCGCCCTAACCAACATCTCTAGAACGTGCGCGACATCCCACTACTCCTTCTCGAGCTGCTCTTCTTCCGCCTGAGCTCGCAACCCTAGAAAACACCGATGAATTCTTCTCTGAGCGCCACCACGGTCTCCATCGCCATCGACGACAGGAACCTTGCTGCCGGTGAGTTTCGGTTCGATTCCTCTTGACGGCAAAACCCCCTCGTCATGCTCCCTATGTTTTTCATGACCTCATCATGCGCCACGGAACAGGGACGCAGGAACAGGCACGCCACCGCCGGAGCTTCCCTGCGTCGCCACCTCGTCGATGCCGACCCACCTCCGGCCATCCTCCCGACTCCTAACCTTGCCAGGCAGCTTCGCCGACCTCCACCGAAGCTCGCGCTGCTCTCTGTCGACCTCCCTGCCCACCAGACAAGCCGAACCCCGTCTGCCGCCGTCATCTTCACCGTCGACCGCCGCCGGCCAAGCTCAGTGAGCTCTGCCACCCCCATCTTGACCAACTTGCTCCTCGAGTCATGCTGAGCACGATGCGCCCCTTGGTTGCCACTACAGACATTTCTCCAGCGGGAATCGCCGTCGAGCACCGCCTATGCGCCGCCTCCCCTGTTCTGTGTCGCTGCCATGTGGACCCGGCTCAGCTTTCCATTATTATTCGTTTATTAGAAATTCCCTAGGATGTGTAAAATCCACCAAAAATCGAATATTGCTTAGAAAAATACAAACTAAAAATTGTTGGATTCCTTTTGGTCAGAACTATCACCTGGAGCACTCACCTCTTTATGTTAACAAAATGTTTTGGGCACAATAATTCTTATAGTTAAATCTATCATAGAATTTGTATGGCTAATCTAATCACCTAAAAATCTTGATTTTTGGTCAGTAGACCTCTTTTGGCACAACTTGACACCACAAAGATTCTCAGATTATTTTGACATGTGTAACTCTGTGATTCATTAGATTGTGCTTGAAATCTATATATAAATTTACTTGTTAATATCTTTTTAACCTTTAATGGTAAAATCACCAAATTGGATACAAATGTTCCTGAGCTCATGTTTCCTATGCAGAAACTAACTTTTCTCTTGAGTGTGTTGATCACTCCGTAGACCAAGACAAGCCCCGGTGCACACTTATGTTTTACAAGATTTATTTTTATCACTATGTGTGTAGGAATTGTTTGTGCATTAAGTTTTGAGGAAATTGCCATGAAACCTAGTTGCGTGACTTGCTAGGATTTCCTATGGGTTGTTTTTGCTAGAGCCATCGCGATAGAATGCTATGCATTAAGGATAGGAAATGGTGGGATATGAGTAGTATGGAGACTACTCAGGTTTAATCAAAGAAGGAAACTTGAGGAATGTGAGTTGACATATGGCTAAAACTTAAGAACTTTATCGGGTGCAGTTGCATTGGTCATGTTTGAGTTGTGTACCGAATGCATACTGGTAAATGGGACCCAGAAAACCGACGTAGCTCATAGTGCATTGTTTGGACGATTGGCCATCTCTTCTTCCGGGTGAATGGACCATCATGGTGGATGAATTCGCATTTTTGTTTCTTGGGCTTGTGCTAGTGGGAAAGGCTTGGGGCCGTACAGGGATGCAAGGCATCGCCTGGAGGACTATATCCTTGGAGAGATGGATGTTGGACCAACTTTGTCACGATGTTGCGAAAGGTAGCCACGTGTGACTCATTCGAGTGTGCACGTGTCATGTCATTCGGGTTTCTCCTGAAGGATGTAAATCAATTATAATTGCCGCCCTCATGGTTATGAGTACCACTTGCTCCTTTCTGCCGTAGCGATATATTAAGTAGAAGTGTGATAAAAATTGTTGGCTTAATCCCTAAGATTGTTGTGTTGAAATCTTGCTTGTTTAGTATAGTGGCACACTTAGCTTATTAATAATGAACCCTGTAACTTGGCTAAAAATTTGAAAGACAACTAGTAGGCTGTTTTAGCAATCCAAGGTTAACTTTCACCAATAATTCCTGCATTTTAGGAGTCGGCCATTAGATGGTCATATTGACGGGTAAGTCTTGCTGAGTATTAGTTGCTCAGGGTTTGTGAATTAATTGTTTTTGCAGGTGATTCCACTAACTTTGGCTCTTATGGCTTTGGTGGTGGGGAAGGAGAAGCACCCTCTGAGTGGACCTTCGAGTGGGTTCCGCCTTCTCTTGCCCTTGAAGATTAAGCACCGTAGGGCTGGGGTGCTTAATTGTATCATCGAGTTGTTAAATATTTAGTCTCCATTCTCTCGCGCTTTGTTTTCAAAAACTACGCTTCCGCACTCTAAACTTCTGAACCAATAATGTAATATGAAGAATTAATGTACCTTTTAATCATGTTTTACGTGTTCTCGTTAATTATTGTACTATATGGTCGCTTGCTTCGCCAAGTGACACCCCAAAAGATTCTGGATGAGCAACCGGACAATTTTATCGGACGGGGCTGCGATAGTTTATTCCTGTTTTTTATTATTCTCTTGTTATTTTCCCTGGGCGCCTCTCTGGCGGCCAGGCAAGTTGTTTGGACGCGCCCTTCTGGGTTTTGGTGGAGTGACTAGACTCCAAGAGGCCCGAGTGTGGTGTTTTCTTGTGCGTTTGCCTGCCCGGGAGTTTTGGGTTTTTTTTTTTGATAATTCGCAAAAATGGAGACTTTATTGACAAAGGAGAGGATGGTACAGGGTACATGGAGTCCCCGTCCCGAGGCGATGCCCGGGGGCATCGTCCCGGGAAGTAGCCAGCTCATGGGTAGAATCGCTTGAGATGCTGGAAGTTCCATGGGTTGGGCTCTTCGACTCCATCCTCCGGTTCTAGTCGTGCTGCTCCTTTTGCTGTGACCGAGGTGACGATGAAGGGCCCGGACCACATGGGCGATAGCTTATCCTTCCTAGCTCAGGATAGCTCTCGGCGGAGGACAAGGTCTCCGGGCTGGAACGACCGCGGCCACACTTTCTTTTCGTGGTAACGCCAAAGACTTTGCTGGTAACGGGCGCTTCGCACGACGTCTTGTCGCCTTTTTTCCTCCAGCAGCCCCAAGTCTTCGAGGTGTCGTGTTCCCTGCTCCTCTTCATTGTAGGCTGCCACCCACGGGGACCCGTGTTGCAGCTCTGTTGGCAACACTGCTTTGGCCCCATATACCAGAAAGAAAGGGGTCTCCCCGGTGGTTCGATTAACTGAGGTACGGATGGCCCATAGTGCCGCCGGGAGTCGATCGACCCATATTTTGCCTCTCTTTTTGAGGTCTTCGAAAGAGTGGGTCTTCAAGGCACGAAGAACTTCGGCATTGGCTCACTCAGCTTGACCATTGCTTTGTGGGTGGGCACTGAGGCATAGCACACCTGGATACCAAGATGCTCGCAATACTCGATGAAGGCGTGGTTGGTGAACGGCGTGCCGTTGTCCATGAGGATTCTGTTGGGTGTGCCAAAGCGGGAGATGATGTTGCGCATGAATTTTATTGCTGAATGCTTGTCTATCTTGGGCACCGCTGCTGCCTCTACCCACTTGGTGAATTTGTCCACCACCACGTACAGGAACTTGTAGCCCCCTACCGAGGGGGGGAAGGGGCCTACAATGTCCAAGCCCCATACTGCGAATGGCCACGAGATGGAAATGGTGTGGAGGGAGTGGGGGGCTGAAGAATTTGTTTAGCGTGGTACCGGCAGGCCTTGCAGCGCTTCACCTGGCCTGTGGCATCTGAGAGCACCGTCGGCCAAAAAAACCCCTATCAGAAGGCTTTCCCGACTAATGTGTAGGGAGCCGAATGGTTCCCGCATTCTCCTTCGTGGATCGCCGTGAGGAGCTCAAGGCCTTCTCCCCGATCGCTGCACTTTAGCAGGAGGCCATTGGCGGCCCACTTGTATAAGCGGTCGTCAATGATGACATAGCCCTTAGAGAGCCAAGCCAGGTGCCCCACTGCAGCGTCGTCCTCGGGGAGGTGTAGATTCTGCAGGTATCCATAGATCTCGGAGATCCAAGTGGGTTCCTGACAGGTGCAGGAGACCTCGGGAGGTGCCTCTTCCGGCGTCGGGTTTGGCAGAGTCGGGCCGCCGGGGCCGCCGGGGTAGTTTCATTCGGGGATGAGTCGTGCTTTGGTGTCGGGTCTGAGACCGTGACCGAGGGTTGCCTCAGCTGCTCCTCGAACGTGCCCGAGGGAACTGGTGCGTGAGAGGAAGCGAGCCGTGAAAGCTCGTCAGCGATGTAGTTGTCCTTGCGCGGAACGTGTCTGACTTCCAGGCCGTCAAAGTGCTTTTCCAGCTTTCTGACTTGCCACAGGTATGCTGCCATTTGTGCATCCAAGCATTGATAGTCCTCGCTGATCTGGTTGACCACAAGCTAGGAATCTCCTTTGACTGGCAGCCTGGTGACTCCCAGATTAATTGCAGCGCGGAGCCTCACAAGCAGCCCTTGCGTACTCTGCCATATTATTTGTGACCCCGAAACGTAGCTGGATGACGTGGCGGAGCTGTTCTCCTGTTGGTGCAATTATTACCGCTCGGGCGCCTGCCCCCTGCAAGGTGAGGAAACCGTCAAAGTATAGTGTCCAATGCTGTGCCCGTACCTCCGGGTCCGCCCCCGGCTTGGACGTGAGTTCTTCTTCACAGGCTTCAGGGGTCGGCGTCCACTCAGCAATGAAGTCAGTCATGCGTGGCTTTTTATCGCATCGCTACTGATGAACTCCAAGTCAAATTCGCCCAGCTCGACCACCCATTTGGCCACTCTCCCTGTGGCTTCCCTATTTCTGAGAATCGTTTCCGTGGGGAGCCGGGTGACGACCTTGACCGGGTGGCCCAGGAAGTAATGCTGCAGCAACCTTGATGCCTCCAGGATGGCGTAAAAGATCTTTTGGATGCTCGGGTAGCGGGTTTTTGCGTCCCGGAGCACCTCACTGACGAAGTACACGGTGCGTTGAATTTTGGGCGAGCGGATCTACGTAGGCGGTGGCGTGGGAGGTGGAGCCCCCGAGTCGGACGTCGGAGGTGGAGCCCCCAGGTCAGCCTGCGACGTAGTAAGTGGGGTCCTTTCTACTACTAACGCCATGCTGGACTACCCTTGGAGTTGCAAAAATGTAGAGGAGTGGTTCCCCTGGCTCGGAGACTACGAGCACCAACGGTGAGGAGAGGTACTCCTTTAGTGCCCAGAACGCCTTGTCCGCCTGGGGCGTCCATTCGAAGTTGGGCCTCTTTAAGATTTTAAAGAAAGGAAGGGCGCGTTCCCCCAACTTGGCGATGAATCGCCCGAGGGCGGCCATGCAACCCATGAGGCACTGTACATCCTTCATGCGCCTTGGTGGTGCCATCTGCTCGATAGCATGGATTTTGTCTGGATTCACTTCGATGCCTCGGTGAGAGACGAGGAAACCCAACAGCTTTCCAGCCGGAACCCGAAGACGCACTTCTCCGGGTTGAGCCTAACCCGGTTCACCCTCAAGTTTGTTGAATGTTTCCGTGACATCGGGTATTAAGGAATCTTGCACCTTGGTTTTTATTACGAAGTCATCAACGCATGCCTCGACATTTCTCTTGATCTGACCACAGAGGGTGTTATGCATCCCTCGTTGGAAGGTCGGGCCCGCGTTTTTGAGGCCAAAAGGCATGCTCATGTAGTAAAATCTCCCTAAGGGAGTCATGAAAGCCGTTTTTTCCTCATCGTTTTTCGCCATACAGATTTGATGGTACCAAGAGTATGCATCCAACATACAAAGCAGCTCGCAGCCTGCGGTAGAGTCAACTATTTGATCTATCCTGCGCAGAGGAAAAGAATCCTTCGGGCAAGCTTTGTTGAGGTCGGTGTAGTCGACGCACATCCGTAGCTTGGTGTTGTTTTTCGGCACTACCATGGGTTTGCCAGCCACTCAGGATGGAGTACTTTGCTGATGAAGCCTGCTTGGAGGAGCATGTTCACTTCTGCTCGTACGAACTGTTAAAGTTTTAGAGTCCATCTCCTGTATTGCCTGTGCGCCTAGGTTGCTTGGGCAGCACACCTGACGCGGTGGGGGCTGCGCCCCGCGCCCTGGTACGCCGGCCCTCTGGGCCTATATATGTATTGCATACTCTATCAATACAATCATCGATTATTCGCGTGCCAATTCATCTAACATGGTATCAAAAGACTCCTACGGTCCTGTACCTATCTCGCTTCCGCAACTACCCTAGCTGCCGCCTCTCTGCCATGGCCGACGACGCCTCCTCCGCTCCCTCCCAGACCTCCCCATCTGCCGAGGAGGAGGCCAAGCGCCTGGAGGACGCCGTCGTCGCCGCGCGTGCCAAGAACGCCGTCACTGCTGAACTTCTGAAAGCCGCCGCTGCCGCCCAAGATTGCATCCGTGCCGCCTCCGATGCCCTCCAGCGTGAGCGCGAGGCCGCAGCGGAGCTTGATCGCCAGGTTGCCGCACTACGCGCCGGCTCCAACGAAGTCAAACCTGACGGCACCAACGACGATCGCGCCTGTCCTGATCCAGACGACGACCACGACCAGGCTGAAGAACTCTCCATCACCCATCTTCATGCCCAAGCCGCCGCCGTCCAGAACATCAAGATGCTGGTTCCCGTTGTCCTTGATCTGCAGTCGCCGCACTTCAACAAGTGGCGCGGCTACGTCCTGCTCACCCTCGGCTGCTACGCCCTCACCGACGACGTCCTCAACGACGACGGCTACCCCAACTGGCCGGCGTGGACTTGCATGGACTGCGTCGTGCTCTCCTGGCTCTTCAACAGCATCACGCCCGAACTCATGGAGACCGTCAGCCAGCGCGACCGCAACACTGCTCGTTCCGTCTGGTTGGACATCGAGTGCCACTTCCTGGGAAATCGTGAAACTCGTGCCCTTCACCTCGACGCCGAGTTTTGCAATTTCGTCCAGGGCGATCTTGCTGTCAGAGACTTCTGCCGCAAGATGAAGGGTTTCGCCGACGCTCTTGGCGATCTTGGCGAACCCGTCTCCGATCGCACCCTCGTCCTGAACATTCTGCGCGGCCTCAACGAGCAGTTTTCATTCATGGCGGCCCTCATCACTCGTCAAAAACCGTTCCCAGACTACAACGACGTTCGCGCTGATCTCTCGCTCGCCGAGATGAACATGCCGCGGCCATCGCCTTCGGCTCCGACGAACGCGCTGGTGGTCGCCTCTTCGCCTCGACCGCCCCTTCCTGCACCTCCGCGCCCGCCTGCAGCCCCGCCCGGCGGCCAGCCTTCTGGCGGTGGTGGCAGCGGCAACTCCGACGGTGGTGGCGGTGGCCGCTGACGTCGTCGCGATGGCGGCGGCAACCGCGGCAACGGGGGACACGGTGACAACGGCGGCTCCTGTTCTCCCTCGCCCACCTGGCCGTCCTTCCTCGACCCATGGACCGGCACGATCCACATGTGGCCAGGATCTTCGGCTGGCGGACAGCAGTCGCCGCGCGCTCCTCGGACCGGCTTCTCGACGCCGCACACCTTCATGGCAGGCGCGGCACCTTTCGGACCCGGTCTTGGACAGACACCCATGGTGCCGTTCTCGCCGGCGCCCCTGTACCCGCCCCTGCACGTGCCACAGTTGCCGGCGCCTCCTCCACAACTCCAGTTGCCGACGCCCGGCACCTTCGCGCCGACTGCACCTCCGACGCTGCAGCACGTTCCGGGGACTTGGTCTCCTTGGGACGCGCCGTCCCTTGCCCAGGCTTTCAGCACAGTCTCCCTTACTCCACCCAACAATTCGGAGTGGGTGGTCGACTCCGGCGCTTCCTCGCACGTAACGTCTAATCTCGGTAATGTTACTTTGCTTCCTAGTCTCTCATATCCTTCATCTATCGTTGTTGGGAATGGCTCTTTACTTCCTGTTATCGGTTCTGGCTACAAATCCTTACCCGGGATTTTTTCTCTTAACAATATTCTTGTCGTTCCTGATATTGTTACTAATCTCCTTTCTGTACGCCACTCGGGGGCCTGCCTGCGGGCCTTCTGTTTTACTGGCCGCCTGGCCGGGTCGACGTTTAAGTGCTGCTCTATCACCTCCCTCGGAATACCGGGCATGTCCGATGATTGCCAAGCGAACACATCTGAATTCACCCGGAGGAAGGTGACGAGGATGCTTTCCTATTTGGGGTCTAGGTGGCTACCAATGGTGGCGGTCTTGGTCCTGTCAGGCCCCAAGCATATCTTCTTGGTGGGGACCTCGTCAGCGGCGGTGAGTCAAGGCGGATGAGCATTCGTCGTGGGGCGTCCTAGCGGGGTCCCGCGGTTTCGCCTGTCTCGGATAGGGCTGCCGCCTCTACCTCCAGGATTTGTTCGGCGCAGGCAATGGCCCCTAGGACATCTCCCCGGATTGTGATGACTCCTGCGGGGCCTGGCATCTTCCACGTCAAGTAGGCGTAGTGGTCTACCGCTATGAACTTGGCAATTTCCGGTCGCCCAAGGATAGCGTTATATGGCAGGTCGATTGGCGCCACATTGAAGGTAACATTTTCGGTCCTGAAGTTGGTGGCGTCGCCAAAAGTAACCGGTAGGTCAACTCGCCCCAATGGCTGGGAGCGCCCCGGGAGTACACCGTGGAAGGGCCTGGTGGGTCGAAACAGAGTGCGGGGAATCTGCATTTTGTCAAAGGCGGCTGGGGTGCGGATGTTGATGCTGGCGCCTCTGTCAACCAATGTCCGCTCCATGCGGACATTCATGGGCGAGACCAAGAGGGGCAGCCGCCCCCCTGAATTGTCGGGGCCCGTGGCTTCCTCCTGGCTGAAGGATATGGGGACATGGCCCACTTGGGCCTTCTGGGGGTGCTGTGCCTGCAGCCACATCCCCCACTTCTCGGGCCCATGCTTTCAGGCGCCTTCTTGACACGAAAGCCAAAGGACGGCCACTGTTTTTGCGGCGTCCTGGAAGCCCAGCGTCCCGGGGGCCACCGATGGCCCTCCTTCCTACTCCTTCTTGCCATTGCCCTCCTTGGGTCAACGGGGCTTGCGTTTGTTGGTGCAGGTGAGGAGGTAACGGCACTCGTGCTGGTTGTGGCCGTTCGTCTAATGAAACTAGCACCACTTTCCTTCCTAGGGGGCTTCCGTCCTTTTCGTCGCGGGAGGGTGGGCGGGGTTTCTGCGAGGTGGTGGCTGCCACCTCCCCTGCTTTCCACTTCCCGCCTTGTTTCCTCCCCTTGTCTTCGGTGGGGTCAGCCATTGTTTCGGCCGGGTCATCATGCCACGACTGCGCCTCTTGCCGCCATGAGCATTGGTCCGTCAGCTGAAATAGCTCTGTTACCGTCTCAAGCTCTCCTACTCCGAGCTCCCCCAGCATGGCACGGTCACGGACGCCGTGGCTGAAAGCTGATATTACCCGTCTTGGCTTGATGCGGGGTATAGTGTTGCGAACATAGCTGAAACGCTGGACAAACTGCCGGAGTGACTCCACCTCCTTCTGGATGACCTTGTCCAAGTCCACTTGCGTCCCGGGATGCTTAGCGGTGCCTTGGAAGTTTGCTATGAACTCGTGGCACAGCTGGTCCCAGGTGCGGATGCTGCTTGAAGGGAGGTTCATGAACCATGACCAGGCCGAGTCCTTCAGCGCGATATGGAAGTAGCTCGCCATCACGTCTTCCGTTCTGCCGCCAGCCCTTACAGCTGTAGAGTATAGTTGCAAGAACTCCCCCGGGGGAGCCGTTCCATCGTAACGCTCCAGAAGGTCGGGAAGGAACTTGTGAGGCCACTATACGGCCCTTAGACGGCAGGAGAGGGCCTCACACCCCCCGAGTATGTGGCAACCACCTTCTTCCCACGAGGAGCATAGTCTACTCACAGGGCCTCCGCTTCTGAAGAACTGGAGTCTGTGGGGTAGACCCCTGGCTCTTGTCGGCGCTCCCTGCTGCGCTCGAGGCTGACGCGGACGTCTTCATCCTCCTTGTGCCGCTTCGACAACTTGTGGCGCAAGTTGTAGCCGGAGCCCGACGAGGCACTCTGTGAGGGGTAATAGGTGTGGTCGGGCGTCATCGTGGAGCGTGCTCACGAGGAGGTCCTCTTTCCCCCGACCTTGTTTCGGAACGCGTGGTTCTTCCGTGGCTCTAGGAATCACCTCCTCCTGACTGGCTTGCCAAGGTCCTCCTGGGGATAGCACCCATGCCGCAGCGCGTCCTGCCGTCTTGTCTTGTCCCTTGGGTTGGGTCTGGTGCATTAACTGTTCCCCCCGGGAGGGTGTCCTGGGGTTCCTTCCCCGGTACACTTTGGCCGCTTAGCGCGTGCCTGCCCATTATCCGTCTGCCTTCCGGGCTACAAATTGGCAGCCTCTGGAAGGGCGTTGCGGGCGGCCCCCATCCTCTGTGTATTGACCGACGCCTCGCCCCTCTCTTGGGCCTTGGTTCATGGCCCGAGAGAAAGGGGATTGAGGACCCCCATTCTCAATACGCCGACAATAACAATTCGCTTACTTCATAAACTAAAACTATAAAAAAGCTCGTACAAAAAGCTTGAAGCTACACAAATTTTAAGCAACAATCACAAATTTTGGAGAAAAAAAGATTGATTCAAAGTCTCACCATGTAGCATGTCGTTGCTCGGCCGCACCTGCCCTCCCGCCGCTCAGCACCGCACATACGGGCTGCCGCTCCTCCGCGTGCCGCCTTGCTGCGGCAGCCTCGGGCACTACTTAATGGCGCAGCAGCAGTGTAGAGAGTCTGAGGCTGGGGAACTTGCTGAGGGGCGACAGGCGGCCCGTGTGCGCTTGCCGAAAGGCAATAAGTGGCCGGGCAGACGACTCCGAGAGCAAGGCTGTGAGGAGATGGTCCCCGCGTGAGCTTGCCGACCTGCCTGCTACCGTTGTGGCATGACCGCGTGGCCGTGAGGTGAGGGGCAACCAGTAAGATGCCGAGCGGCGAATGCGCGCACATAAGCTGGGCAACTGGCGGTGCAGCACTGCAGTGTGCAGCCGTGCAGTACGACGGCATGCAATTGGCGCTTCGCCCGGCAGCCTGCAAGCTGCGCCCGTGTGGTAGGTATAGGTTGCCCTAGCAGATGCGAGAGACTTCGATTTTTTGTAAGTTGGAACTTTCATTGGACTTTGGAGTCCACTACGAGCGCTGACACTTTTTTAGGCTAGCCGGTTGAAGTCTCGGACTCAGCTGCCTGGAAAATAGATGGGCCTTCCTGTTTTCTAAATCGGGGTTTTGGACTTCCAACCCGTTTGGATTACGTGGCATAATTTTATTTGGATTTAAAACTTAAAATTGATTTTTCTATAAAACTCTAACTCTATTTTTAAATCCGTTTGAACCATCGTACTTTTCATAATTAGTTTTACGAAATGAAATCCCATATGAATATTTTTTGCCCAACTTTTGAAATTGTAACGTATACAAATCAAATGTACCAATAGATTATTTAATGTTTTTAAAAATGTTCTAAGAAATGATTGCTCAAACATTAAAAAATACTCTAAGACACAAAAGATTGTCCCCATACGCTCAAAATGTTATGCCAATTGTTATATTGCCATTTGGACCATCGTATAATTGTTCTCCTATATAATATAGTTCAAAGTCTAAGTTTTTCTTGTTTCGCAAGTATGTTCAAAACTAAAGTTAGCATTTTTCAATATGGATTTCTTATGCAATTCCAATAATATTCTCTCATTAGATTGTTTATTTTCATAACCCATGGTAACGCACGGACATATACCTAATATATATATATAGTATTTATTAAATGTACTAATCTGTCGCCCGCCTCGTCCGCCCGTAATGTTTTTTCGTCCGTCCTCAACAGGCCTGCCGGTTCAGATTCAGAGCCCGAACACCGATGGAAGAAGGGGAGGAAGGTCGTGTGGCCTTCAGCAAGAAAAGCAGTCGTCGAACTTGCCTCCGTCGCACGAAGGGTTTATGGCCACCACGCACCTTCCGCCGAATTCGGCGGAACGCCGCCACGCACACAGCTTCCACGGAGATCGCTGCTGTTGCGCGAGGCCGAGAGAGGGTGATTACGTGAGACACACCTCCCATCGATCTGGACGGACACAGGAGCTCCAATCGAGAGTGCTGCTGTCCAGAACGTCGCGGGGGGCTTCGGCAGCGGTACCGCTCGCATTGATATATGGCTGTGCTGCCGTAGCTCTCCTTGTGGACGAAGTGCGCATCAATGGTGGAGAGAGGGATGCTATGCATCCATGTCAGGGGACGGGAGGACAGTGGATGAGTGGAAAGGATAAGGCAACAACACTTCGGGAGCTGGCTCACCTGACTGGACCAGAGCAACTCCTATGGATACAATACAAGACTGCAGGTATGGCAACGCTTTGTGTTTTTTAACTCGGAAACGTCGTCGGGCTCCCTATCCCTGCATCTCTCATCTGCTTCTCTCTTGCCATCTTGACGGCACAGCTCAGTTCCCTTCGCCGCCTCAAGAAATCAAGGCACGCAATCGCCATTTTCTTGCTCTTAGCCAAAGCTAAAGCAGTATGAGGGGCTCCGCTTTGCAGCCTGGAGCTGGTCGTGGCCACTATTTCCTCACCCTTCCCTAAGAACTGACTGAGGTCAATATCATCGACCTCAAGCATGGTAGCTGAACTCATTCGATTCTTCAGGGAGAAAAAAACCTCAATTCCATGGGGAACAAGCTCGATGAGGAGTTAGTCGAGGGTGGCCTATAGAACTATGATGATTTGGACCAAAGTACTATATTAATATTAAGTTAGTTTTAATTATTTTTCTGAAGCAGTATTCTCTCTATTTTTATTCATAGAACAAATCAACTTCAGTGATCGAGCACAAGGCAACAATGAATGAACTGAGTACAATACATCAACTCCATTTTGCGACCGTGGTTGATGGAAGCACTATTCTCTGTTTTTTATTCATAGGACAAATTTTGAGTATGATGTATTAATGCATTAACTGTGCATATAATAATTTTTTATACTATTATAAATGATTTTTGGACAAATGTCTCTCTCTTCTTTTTTTTGCAAGGGTTCGACAAGTGTCTCTTTGTATCATTCCTCTGGATGTTTATCCTCCTATGTGTTTATATGAGTACGTTTATATGATGTTTGATTATAGTATATTAGGTTAGAAAAAAAAAGATATGTCATTATTTAAAAAAGAGAAAAAAATGTGTTTTCTTATATTAAAAAATAAGAATTTTATATCCCGTACCAACGTACGGATAATTTGCTAGCCACTACTTAAAGAACTTAAAAGCAAATTAGTGATATTTTGACAATTTAAACTAATCATTCTTTTTAATATATTTTTCTTTATGTTGTTTCATTTAATTTAATACATTTAAGACATTGATTAGGTGTTTATGTCATCCTCATGCATCCAAATTGCTATACTAAAACACAGGAAATTTTTCCTTAGCTCAAACCTAATTTTTTTTTTTTGCTTCCTACATTTTGTGAACAAAGGAATTCCTTTGGAATGAAATCCTTTAAAATTCCTTTTATCATTCCTCCATTCCAAACACCAAATCTAGCAAAAAATCATTTGCAATGAAATCCTTTAAAATTCCTTTGATTTTTCTTTATTCCAAACACACCCTTATTTGAATGATACCATGGAATCCAGACTAGATTGTTCAAAGAGTGAAATGCACTAGAGTACACGAACTTGTCTAACTGTATCGTTTAGGTCCACAAACTTCTAATTTATATTTTTAGGTCCCTGAACTTGTCGAGCTATGTTATTTAGGTCTACGAACTTGTTAAACTATGTCATTTAGATCCACGGACTTTAATTTGCACTTTTAGGTCTATAATTTTTTTCTATATATAAATTTATCCAGCCTACCCCAACTTGCTTGGGATTAAGAGACTGATTGTTGTTGTGGTCTAAAAATTAGTCCATTTAAAAATTTAGGGCCATAATTGGTATTGATTAGGTAAGGGAGAAACTTGCAAAAACTACATCGAAAAAGAACCAAAATCATATAGATTTATTTAATTAATATAACCATATAAATGGAAAACAAAATGTACAGGGAAACTGATTAAAAAATTAGAATCATAATTGGAGAACATTTTGTGTGGACAAGTTTATAAACTATAGAAAAGAAATTAGTAGATAATTAACGTGCAAATGAACAATGCAAGTCTATAGGTCTAAGAATGCAAACTAAGAGTTTAAGAAACCTAATTGACACCAAGGATTCAAAAACTATTTAAACAAAAAAAAATGGGGGCGTGAAGACTGAGTGAAAATCGTTTTTGTTACAATACCAGTTACGGTTTTTAGAGATAAACAGTTCGGTTTCTAAAATCGAGCTGGAGCGGTTTGGTCAAAAATTATTCGGTTTTCAACAGTTTTTGAAACAAATGAATAAGTTTATGGATCTAGAATACAAGTTTGTGGACGTAAATGATATAGCTTGACAAGTTCGTAGATCTAGAAATGTAAATAGAAGTTGTGACCTAAATGACATAGCTCGACAAATTTATGAATTTAAAAATGTAACTTGAAAATTTATGGACCTGAATGATACAGCTCACCAAGTTCATGGACCTTTAGTGTTTCACTCTTGTTTAAAATTTACTTCCACCTAAGAGGTGATTTTTTTTTAGGCTAAAATAACATTGTACCTCAAATTGTTCTTACATAAAAATTGCAATTCTCCTTTCCTATCGTTATGTTCACCCTCCCATGGCTTACAATTTTATTTGGCATTTCTTAGTTTTTGATGAAGAAAAAGAAGTTTGTTTATATTAGCGGATATTCGAATGGGATATCATGTTTGTTACAATGACATATCAAGAATCTAAAATTGCCAACAGCAGCTTCAATAATCCTCCGTATCTTCAAAAGGGGGAAAATGAAAAACAAAAAACCAAGAAAGAAACATGGTTTCGCTCCTCCACCAATCCGTTCGCCTTCCACCCGTCCCCGTAACCGTAACGACCTCCGGCGCATCCTCGTCGCCATTATCCGTTCGCCAGCTACGGCCAAGAACCCTCCCCGTTCCCCGCGTCCACTGCTGCGCGCGTCGGGACCCACGTGCCCCCGTCGCTGGAAGGGAGGCGGCTGCTGCTGCTTCATGGCCCAAGAAGCTTGCCGGCGCTGTGCCATGGAAGGCCACAGTCTCCGGCGCGCTCGCCCTCGCCGCCTCCTTAGCCTGCTGTAAGCTCGTTCGTCCTTTCCGTCGGCTCTCAAGTTTTGCAATGCTTACTGGAACTAACCTGAATAAAAAGTACTTATATGGTACCCCGCAAAAAAAGAAAAGGTACTTATATGGCTTACTGGAAGGACATGGGCTTGGAGTTGCTGTAGAATTTGTTATTCCTTGCAATGCTGCTTCTTATCTCGACTTTTACAGCGCTAGCTGGTTTCTAGGACACTACGTTCTGGCTTCCTACTTGGTGGCTTCCTATAAGGATAAGGAAAGGAGAATTGCCATTTGTCTGGTTAGGGTTTAGGGATTATGGACAAATACTTCCGTTATGAAATTAATGGAAAGTGGGGCGCGCCCCTATTTTGAGGGAAGCTCTCGATACACCATTTGGTTTTGTCCTGAATTGCGATGCTGTATTTGAACCACAATGAGATAGATAGAGTAGGAATTTCTAACATATAAATAGAAAAATGGAATTGAATTGTTAGTATTTTGTTCTTAATTGCCATTTTGCGTTTGTTCATTCTGTAATTTCTTTGCCATTGCATTCAAACTCACTGCTAATACTTAGAAGTAAAAGGGTTGAAGAATGTTGTTAGTGTTTACCGTTACTTGGATATAGGTTTGGTGACACATTTTCAGGACGGCACAGCAAATTCAATTCTCTCCTAACTACCCAGAACTCTGTACTTGTGACTAATTTAGTCATTTGTATAAAAAAATTACTGTAAATGTTGTTACCGAGTGCAAATATATGATCCCATTGCACTGTCCAGTGCAGGATTGAATGGTTCTGTTTCCTATGTCTGTAATTCTGTATATAGGGGCTTGTTTAATCAAATGGTTGATTGAAGTGCAAAGCGAGTGACAGAATTCCTAAATATATGTGGGTTAAACTTATTGTTTTTTTAAGCTGCCATGTGGCACCAGCACAGCTGATAAACTCTGTGTTCTATTGCGATTCTCTTCTTACTAGCATGTTTATATATATATATATATATATATTTTTTTTTCCTGTAGAGTTGTCTTTTATTCATTAGACCACAAAGTAACATTCATTACTTGCAGTTGCTGGTTCAGTTGATGCCAGGACTGGTGTAAACAAACCAGAATTGCTTCCTAAAGAATTTACTACTGTTATTGATGTTGCTGGTTTTCTCTCATCGGGCCAGGTAATTCCAATCCATAACGTCATACTCAATATTTGGATCTTCACAGGTACCACAAAATTTTGTATCTAGACAGATATACAATATGGGCCACTAAAGATGAAAATTACATTAGACTGACAAAGTTTCACTCATACCTGGTTCTCAATCTCTTCACTTGTCACTTTGTCAGATTGGAATATCCTGAGTGGCTTACATATTTTGTATTCCAGTAAGAAAAGAAAGCATTATATCAGTGTTAAGTGTCAGTGTCCTTTTATGAGCCATTAGCTTAACTTGTTATATATACTTTTTGAAATTGATTATCCAAAAATACTTAATTTCTCATCTTAAGGACTTGAAGAGGAAAACTTGCCTAGCTTGTTTTACATTGAACCTAGAGAGCAGTTTATCTTGTTAGTTGCACATTAAACCTAGGTTCATAAATTTGTTCTTAGGAAAACCGTTTGCGTCAAGAGATAGATGACCTGGAGAAGGATACGGGGTACAAATTAAGACTTCTTGCACAAAATTATCCAGATACACCTGGTGAGATGTTTTCTCCATATATGGTAGGATTGTTTTCCTAGCTTGTGATCGCTTCACTACTTGTGTGGTATGGTGGCATGTATATAGTCAAAGTCCTATCTTTGGTATGTAATCTTTGTGCAATATCTTGATTGGCCATGTTTAAATGACTGGATATGGTTCTTGTACTTTAATGAAGTATGATTCTTTTTTTATCTTTCTGTTTGCTACAATAGAAGTGACTAAATTTTCCGTTGGGAACCTTTCCATGTTTAGTATATACATTTATTTTCTGAAATAGGTAAAAAATTAAACTAGACCTGTGGGAGTAAGACGCCCCCCAGGCTTTGTCATTAAGAAGAAGACTTCTCTTGCAAGTCTAGAAAATCCACCGAGCCCCTACCCCATCCGTACATAGCAGCATTAGCATGTGAGAGTCATGCCAGCCTTAGACGCATGCTTTGAATAGGGTAGGCGAGGGGAGCAAATTGTTTGTATTCTTCTATCTATAATATAGGTAGCAAATTGAAGCACTTCTATAACATAGCATTGTTAGTATTCTTGAGATCGCAGGATTGTCGATGTTTGTTTTTCTATGGCATAGTACCTAGTAGAAAATATTATATAAATAATGTTAACCCATGTCCCAACAAGCTCAGTGTAATGCAATATTCCTGATTATTGTCTAGTAATTATAGTTGGATGCATATCTCTATCTATCATGACTATGCACTTGACTTCATATCAATGGTTTTCATTGTTTCTGGGGAAATTATTTTTCCAGGATTGGCTATCAAAGATTTTTGGCAAGTTGATGACCATACTATAGTTTTTGTTGCCGATCCAACCTTCGGTAAGATACTCGAAGCACTTTATTTTTTGTAAAAGTATTTTGCAGCTAGTTTGTATTTTATAGAAAGTTCAGCAAACCACATGCCAGTTACACAATACAGTAAAACACGCATGGTTAGTTAATTAAAGGACAGGCAAAAAAGTACATGACATTTGAGTTAGGTATGAGTGGACTAGTGGCTGGACCACTGGACTAGGTGGGCAGTTGATTCGCTCAAATCTAAATATGAAGCAGTTTGATGAAAATTTATAGCTGTATTTATTTGAAGAAAATCAGTAAATTAAGTTTTAGTGCTCCTTTTTGTGGATCTATGGACAAAAAGGCTTGAAATTTAAACCTCGTAGTGGAACATGTGTATTGAATCTGGCAATCATATGGCAGGTAACATAATAAATTTCAACATTGGTTCATTAGTTGATTTGGAGGTTCCTCGGAGCTTTTGGAGTCAAGTTTCAGGGAAGTTTGGCAATATGTTTTATTGGAAAGAAAAGGTGAATTTTAATCGTTGACTTTTCAGTTATGTGACATGTTCATCCCGTTGCAATTTTAATAAGGAATGTTCTTTCATGGTTGATATTATCTTATCGTGTACAACTGTAGGATTAGCTCCTTTTTAATCTGCTGATTTCCTGCCGACATACCCAGCTTGTAACTTGTACAACACCGGCCTTCTGCCTATATAAATGGCGCCCCTGGCCAAGTGCCCTGTATGGCCTTTTCCCCAATTCTCTGGCCTACTAGCATCTCTTCGACAGAATATATACTCTTGTTGATAGAATATATTTTATATGTTATAATCATACCGTAATTATCCCATATTGATGGTAGTGTATATACTCTTTTGAGTCTGCCCGGGTTATACTTGTGTTTGCCATTGTAATAAAAGCGTGTTGGCATGTTTGGTCCTGCAACTTAAATTTGGTATTACAGTCCTTAGCTTGACAAAAGTAAACATTCTGAGCTTCGAACAGTTCTTTAGACCTTGGTCATTCATGCCACTGGTACCTAAAACAAATCAGAGCCTGCCACCTTCTATGTTGGCTTACCAGTACAATTGCAATATTGAAAAGGATGTTAAGACATGTTCTTTACATATTTTCTGCAGTTTGTGGTTTTCAGTGGCTAATGGTATTTTTCGCAGCAAAGTTACTGACCATTATTAGTTCTATGTTGAGCTTGGAGCAGGGAGAGGATGCATCTATTGAAGCTGCTGTGACGGCCATATCACGCTGTCTGCGAGACCCTTCTGGGACAAATAATTGTTCTGTGGTACTGTAAAAGTAAAGGGTACTAATGGCTCAAGGAAATATGGGGAAGATAAATCAGTGCAGCATATATGTACATATATGAAGCAGCATTGCCACAAGACAAGACATTTTTTCACCATCTCAAGAGAATTAACGGCGTGTGTATTTTACTTTTTAAATTGAGATCGGTTATGAAATGTAAATATAAACTCAGACGTATCTATTTAAATATATGTTTTTTTGCATACATAAGCAGGCTTCATGTCTTTTCAAATATCGTGCGCCCATAGTGATTGATCTTTCCGTTTTTAGAAATGGGAATATATTTCAATATTCCAGTCTTCACATCGACCAATGCATATGACCGTTGATTATTACATCAAACCACATACGGTTCAAACAAAGCCATAAACTCAACACCAATCTTTGTGGCACCATCTTTTGTGTGTACATATTTTTTCGTTGGACAGAATAATGGAAGGAGAGCCCAAAATTGAATTGAAGAAAGATTTAAATACCCTAAAAATTAAATTTTTTTGTGAAGAAAAAAAAATTATTTTGAAACTACTTTTAGGAAGAATTCAAATTCAAATTCTATCAAACATTTGAGCTTTTTCTAGTTTAGATGGTTACCTCTAATCTTCGTCTGCCACTAGAAAAATTGGCATGATTTTATACTTAGAAATTATTTGTTTGAGGTTAAAAATATAAAGGGAATTGAAAATATAAAGATAGTGTTATTTTCAGGATAAAAGTTACAGCGGTATTGAAGGAATTAGCTAGCTTTTGATAGATAAGTGAACTTTTTTTTTGAGGGATGTTAGGGCCTGTTTGGATGCTTACCATCGGTTACCTTTCCAAAGTTTGGTAACACCGATAAAATTTGGCCATCGTTTTGATTGTTGTTAAGATTTGGCACGTCCTTAAAAATTTGACAATCTCCCATGAAACGGACACAAACGCACGGGTGATTTCGTGGGCGGCTAAATCGTCCGCCAAATTTTGGCGACACCAATGGCGCGAGGAGTCCTGCTTCTCTGCTCACCGTTTTTTGATAGATACGTAAACTTTTCAGCGGCATCAAAGGTATTTATCTCTATTTTAAATGGTTAATCTTAGTTTTATATCCTGTTGTTGTAACTATTTTTATTTATCCCGCAAATATTTTATATAAATGTAATATAACGGAATAAATCGTCAAACACGACAGATGTACCTGGCACAAAGACAGTCATTAGGTGAGTTCTCACCAGATGTAAGGACGGGTCTTTATTTGCAGCTGCGTCCCTTGTTTTGGGTATGTTCACAACATTTTGGGAAACAGTTAATGTGGTGGCACCCCTGCATATCTGCAAAGATATGCACTGTTTTGTGACCTCCCAATCTTAGAGATCCTTTCCTATCCTGCACAAATCTGGCTGGCACTACAATAACTCCGAAGAAATCTCACCAGCGGCTGGTTCATACCACAAAGGAAAATCCGAAAGATATATGCTCTCTAGCCATCTCTGCCGAACGTCAAAAAACGGCAGGTTTTCATGACGTCCAAAAAAAGCCTGTAAATTGCATTATCATCGGCCAGCCAGATATGGATGACGTCGGCGCAGCTCATGTAGAGGTGTGAGACGATAATGGAGAATGAATTAAATGGCCGTATCAAAATGCATTCATACCTCTATCAATGACCCAACCTTTCAGATTTGGCTGTGAAAACCTTGTGCCTGGCATCGCCTATAAAACGTCATTGTGATGCAGCAGGGCAGCAGCACTCAGGACATAGCTAGCACCAAGAAACCTAGCTAGCTACCAACACCATCTCTTTCGTTGTTTTGCGAAACTGATCTCAAGGTAAGTTCCAATAACCTTGAGTCTCTTCTTGTTTTTAGTTCTGCAGTGTTACTGTTACTGCCGCCTCCTGAAGCATGTCATGACGAACATAATTGTTTTATACTGTATACGTTCGCATCTTTCAGCATGCAGCTAGAGGTTATATTGTACATGTGTTTATGTGCATTGTAATGAAACTAGAGAATTTTGTTACAGATTTATTTTGTTTTTTGCGAGGGTTTACAGATTTACTTAAACGTAACCTCTAGCAAGCAATAGGAAATAATGAGAGGCACGATTCTTTAAAATATTTTTGGCGCGTCAGGCAGAGCTAACTCGGTTTATTTATTTTACAGTTTTCCTCATGGAGTCCAAGAACGAAGGGTCTGCTGCTCCAAGAGCTTTAGTTGTTGAGGATGCGAAAATTGATCGCATCATCCTCATGGCTATGCTGCGCAAACTTGAGTGCGAGATCACAGTTGCCCACAATGGGAAGGAAGCTGTGGACCTGTTCCTTGAAGGGAAAACATTTGACGTCGTTTTCTGTGACAAGGATATGCCTGTCATGATGGGTCCTGAGGTAATAACTTCGTTTTCTCAGCATCGCCATTTTCTGTGCACACATGTGTTATGCATTTCACAGTTTGTTTTTTAATAAACATATTTTTTCGTAGTTCTGTATAGGAGTATATATATATATGTGTTTAATCGTCCCTTTTGTACATGCAGTGTATACTTGCATAAGAAACTAACAACTTAATTACAAAACTTGTTTTTTCTCATTTTCAAGGCTGTTGCTAAGATTCGTGGCATTGGAGCTGCTGATGTGAAGATTGTTGGTCTCTCTGCTGATTCTGACGGCATGGAGGAATTCATGGGTGCTGGAGCCGATGAGTTCGTGATCAAACCATTGAAGCTTGCTTTTGTTAATGCTATGCTCCAGGACATCATTGAAAAGAAGTGAGGGGGCGCCAAGCGTACTATCAGATGCATCACTGGTCATATCATTAGAACGAAATAGTCTTAATGGTGCTTATTAAGATGCTTTATATACCCCCATATCACCTTAGTTATCTCTAGTCGAATGGTTTAGAATTACCGAGAGGGGATGCCTCTTGTAAGCTTTGAAGACGACAATAATTTGAGTTATCTGTGATAATGGTTGTGCTTTAAGTTGTTAATCTATATTATTGATGTTTTTCTTTGTGAGTGAGTTCTATGACGGGACGGCTGACCTAGATCACCTGAACCATGAGTAGACGGTCCTGCTGCCAAACAAGAGTGATGCACGATAGACTCCTTCAGGCCCATATATATGCTTGCAAAATTGCCCTCTCAAAATCATTGCCAAGATTATGACCATATGGTTTTGCAACAACAGGATCAATCATGTGGATCAGACGGCAGGATTCATCAAAGGCCGCTCCATTTCGGAGAACTTTATCTATGCCATGGAACTAATACAATAATGCTGTTACAAGCGGAAGGCACCTACACTCATTCTGAAACTTGACTTTGCAAAGGCCTTTGACTTGGTTGATTGGGATAGCCTGTTCTCTTGATCATATATGGCGCTGGCGCGGCACACAGTTTTCCCCCACTGTGGCTGCAACAGGTCGAAAACATCCTCAATTAATTCATCTAAGTATGCTGTTAAGTCAATGGGTGTCCTGGCCGGCGTGGTTCACTTGCAAGAAAGGTCTCCGTCAGGGAGATTCTCTCCCCATCAGTTACCTGTTCCTATTAAAAAAAAAAAATCAAACACAATGACATGGTATAGCACAATAAAAAATGACTTATGGTTTATGAGACGAAGCCGCAAAACCTCCGGCGTTGTCGTCTGTTGAGAGGTGATATCCATATAGTGAACACCTAGTATAATGCTAGCTTTCTCGCTCCCAACCCCTGATGCAAATCCGTTTTCATGCTTGTAATCACTAACACAGCTGGACCTGCTCACGACATGTTTAATTGAAAATCTAGGTTATCCCCCTCCTCGTTGACTGTCAAAAAAAAAAGAAAAAAACAATAATGTATAAGCTGCATAAATTGTCTTGGAGAATTTCATGTAAAAAACCCTATAATTAAGGGCAAACCATAAGTGATGTATAAACAACTCAATAGAGATACGGCTATCATATGGGCATCGTGGAGAGCTCTTGTTGATGTCCAGAAAAAAGGGAGGAGCCGTTTGCTCAGCGATTTGTTTTAAGTGGTCGTGTTCCACTAGAGAAGCCAGTCCCAAAGAGACAGAGCCAAAGACCATAATTTCACAAGAGCTGTGGACCAGCCAAATAAGATTCAGATCCTCTGAATTAGTTAATAAAAAAAATTCAGAGAGGTATCACTGTAACTGGCATTAGCTGCATTTTCATCCATTGGATCTGATCGAAATAGTGCTGTCCAAATAATGTTTTCTATAGTGTTTGTTGCTACAGTGCTAATGTAAGCTACTGCATGTGTAAACAGTGGCGAAGCTAGAGCAAAATGATGGGGGGTGCACCACTAAATTCATAAGTGCCGAGGGGGTGCACAACGGTGAAAAACTGGCCCTAATAAGGTGGTTTTGATTTTTTTCGTGGGTGCCTATGCATCCAAAGGTTTGTACGTGGCTTCGCCCGTGTGTGTAAACCCTCTCTCATTTTTTTTCTTCCAAAACACACCCTCTCTTGTATTACCATGCATGTGAGATGCTAGTGCTACAGTTCTCTGCCTTTGTTTGAATGAATATAGAGGATATGCACCAGCCAATAAACAAGTCCGTAAAACATATGCGCAAGCAATGCTGAAGGCCTGAGATCTACTGATGTCGCATTCTGGACTGCAGCGGTTACAGCCCAAAATGGCGACACAAAACCGAAATGATGCGGATTGCCTATATATATGTTAGCATGTCTTTGGTAGCTTCGGCTAGCACATGCCATGACTCGTGAGGTGATTGGTCTAGGTAGAATCAAATATCCAGTTCGTATTTCAAATTGTTTTCCCTCAAACCCTAACTTCATTTTTTAAATTCATTTGAACAAATAATTCTTTAAAATTAAGGCAATGAAATAAGATCCTAGATGAGAGTTTTCTGAATTTTCTAATTTGATGACAATCAAATCTTCCAGTAGTGAAAATCAATAGTTCCAGGAGTACTGAATTTCCTGAATTGTTCCAGCAAAATTCAATTTTGTATGTGAAAATCAATTGTTTGAGTATTTTTTAAACGTTTATTTTCTTTAGTTTTAGTTTTTAAATTTTTCTAGTAATGTAAATCAATTATTTCAAAAGGAACAATCATTTCTTTAGAATTTTCAAAATTGTGCTTCATTTTATTTAATTTTGTTTTCTTAGCATGAATGTTGGATCTAATTGTTGGATTGTTTTTTGAAAATGTCATATCATTGAAACTTTTCTGATTTATCATGCCAGCAATTTTTAAAATTGTTGAACCACTACTGTTTTAAAATATTTGAATTTTATTTGAAAACAAGCATGCTCCAGGTCCCCGCTGGTGGTGCAGAATTGAGACAAACTGGGGCCGCTCCCAGCTCTCCTGCCACATGAACAAATTATGAATTTAGAGAAATGTAGCCTGTTGCACTATAAGTTGGGAAAATTTAATCACTGCAAAAGCTAGTGTGTTGAAATAAGATCTATAAAATCTGTGGAAACATCATCTTCAAAAGAGCATGATTTTTCTTATTCAATGCAAAGCAATTGCAACAGTTTTGTTGTAATACATCGACCAGCTGCCATTTTCTAATTTAGTGTTTGGTCATCACATTGAAGGAGACAAGGTGAATATCTGTTTCGTCAATGTAGTCATCAACGAACACTACTGCCTTACAGTATTTGTTTGATGCATCAATGATAAGCTCGTAATACAACTGGTTCAGAGCGGTCTGCTGTTGCCGAGCGCGTACCACCTTGTTGAACACAAGATGGTCATTTGTCCTCCTGGCATGTCGATGAACTGTCCAGATACCAAGATTTTGGATGGATGAAGCCTTAACGTCGTGGACACGTTTCCAGTCAGCATCAGAGATTGCCGTGGAGGGCATGGCAATTGTGTAAATAATAGCAACAAGGAGGAAGAGGAGTCTGCATATCCTCATGGGCATGGCTGACAGGTCTGTGGAAACTAAGCTGCTGGGTTGCTAAGAACAGTAGCGAGGTGGCGTGAATAAGTGAACAGCTAGAGGATATATAAATAGTGGCACTAGATATATAGAAGAAATTAATTGTATGAAATTTAGCATCAATTCATGTGATGCCTATCCAACTACTTCCCCCTAAGACAGTGGATGATCAGGTGGGATGTGCTCCAATATACTAACTAGAAAAAAAAATATTGGTGCGGCATCATTGACTGCCAAATATTATGTTACCATTCTGAGGGAACAATTACACATTTACATCCAATCCCACCCATATTCGATCATAGGTTCAGCATGGGCATGCGCTTATGACTACTAATAATAAGATGCATGTGGTGAATTCGTGAATCTTAAGATTAGATCGACGACAGTCTTTCAGGAGGTGCTTATAGGGCTTCATGTGTGTGCGTGTATTCATTGGATTGAGCATCATACGATTGTCTGAGTGGCTGGTTAATTATTTACTTGATGTTAACCTATGAAAAATAACACCATATGTGAGTATTTGTCTATTGGATTCCCAAATAATCATGTTTTAGCCATACTTTTGAATACTCATTCTACTTGAGCCTGTAACACCAGGGGCAGTTCCAACTAGTCATGAATATATTGGTTTGGAAATCATACAAATATTATAGGGTGCAGTAGTAGTAATAAATTTGCTGGGGTCATTAACATCAAATAAGAGCTTCACCCAACAAAAATCAATAAAATTGCATAAGCAGACGAAACATTTGTGTTGTTTAGGCATTTCGTGTGCCATAACTAGTTGAACCACATGGTGAGACAGGCCAATCATCCGATAATATGGAGATGTGTTTGCTACGTACAACTGGATTCCCAAATACAGGTCCATTGGTCACTCATTTCAGGTGACTGATAAATCCTGAAGTGTTTGAAGCAGCATTGCGAGGTTCTCCTAAGCAATCAGTGATAGAGGAAACTGAAACTGATTTGTCGTAAACAATGTAGTATAGCTTTCTTGATCGATACCTTTTCATCCAGGCAGAATGTACCCCTACCTTTTTTTCTATTATGATTCTACCATTGTTTTGTGTTAAAATTTTGGATCAAATGAGAAACGTTGGATTCCACAGGTAAACAGTGAGAGCACATTTATAAAAAAAAGGAGTAAAATAAATAAAAAACCAAAAATTGGACACCCAAATAGATGGGTAGAAACAATATTGCCCCTTTATTTATTAATTTCAGAACTTCTGTTTCATGATTACATCCTATAATAATCCTTTCAGTCATCTGGCACATATGGATAATTATGTACGCTGGTCACGCAATATTGAAGGAGACAAGGATAATCACCGTTTTATCTACAGAGTCTAGAATGAAAAATGACACATTGTAATTGTGAGACTTTTGGGCATTGTCCAAAGCATTGACGACAAGCTCATGATGATACCCATCGGAACCTTTTCGTTCCGTGACGCTCACCACCTTTTGGAACACCAGATGATCATTTTGTCTTTTGGTTGTGGTGACTAACGGCCCAAACACCAAGATCCTCGATGTCTGAGGCACTGGGATCCTCAACTTGTCTCCATGAAACTTTGGAGGGCATGGCCACGGCACAAACAACCATATACGTCGTCGGCAGGAGAAAGCAGCTGGTCTTCCTCATGGCTGTTGAGGATTTGTGTCAAAAGCTACTGAATGTGTTTGTGGTGTGATTTGTAATGGTTCCAAGGACTGTTTAAATAGTTTGGAGATATCCATTTGATGCTACAGAATATTGTAGCATCAGATGCATATCCAAACTATGCTTCATCCTATATTAGGTAGCCATCTATTCTTGCTTCCAAACCAACAAAAATTCTTTTTACAATATTGATTGACTACCAAAATATTATCTAATTCATGCTACTAAGAAATAGTTATTTCCTCCTTGCAAAGAAAAAAGAGATAATTAATTACATCGATGGTTCACATAATCTATGCAATATCCCTATTTTGGATAACTACCCAACAGATATGGTCTTCAAAAATATACAAGCGGGGAAGGTCAAAGGGAATACGGTTTTACAATACATTTTACGTTGGACCCTTCCCAAGGAGTAAGACCACAAGGACGCTTTACGAAGACATCACATATGTTTGCTTTATAGGGGCACCCCAACATTATACAAACTATGCTTCATCCTACATTAAGAAGCCATCTATTTCTTGCATCCAAAGCAACAAGATCTTTTTTTTACAATATTGATTGACTACCAAATATTATCTCGTTAACGCTACTAAGAAATAGTTATTTCCTCCTTGCAAAGAAAAAAAAAGAGATAATTAATTACATTGATAGTTCACATAATTTATGCAATATCTCTATTTTGATAACTACCCAAGATATGGTTTTCAAAAATATACTAGCGGTGAAGATCAAAGGGAATACGGTTTTATAATACATTTTACGTTGAAACCTTCCCAAAGAGTAAGACCACAAGGACGCTTTACGAAGACATCACATATGTTTTCTTCATAGGGGCACCCAACATTATACAAACTATGCTTCATCCTTAAGAAGCCATGAAGCAAAGCAACAAGATCTTACTTTTTTACAATATCAAAATATTAATTTACTATCAAATATTATCTAGTTAACGTTACTAAGAAATAGTTATGTCCTCCTTGCAAAGAAAAAAAGAGATAATTAATTACATCGATGGTGCAAATAATGCATGCAATATCTCTATTTCAGATAACTAAGCAACAGACATGGTCTTCTTCAAAAATATACTAACAGTGAAGGTCAAAGAGAATAAGGTTTTACAATCTACAATACATTTTACGTTGAAAGCTCCCCAAAATGTAAGACCAAAGACGCTTTACCAAAGACATCACATATGTTTGCTTCATAAGGGCACCCCTAAGATTCTTATGCATGAGACAACCTATAAGGCAATACATAAGCCATACGCATGCATGTATGGCATATAGGCCGCTTGCATGTATGCCGTACATAGGCCGCAGGGTAGGCCTGTGTTGTGCCAGACGGCGCACATGAATGCCTAGTAGGATTCTCTATATCGAGCGCTCTATTTTAGCCTCAAATCATACATTTTGAGGTTCATGCAACAAATGAAATAAAAGGGTGGTCATCTTCCAACACATCACAATCATTTTAGTCACACCGGTGTCGCCTCGACAATTAGGGATTCGAGGTTATCAATATTTATGACTGCCAACTGAAAATGATTTTCTCCCCAAATTTCAGAAATGTCAGAAATATTGTGCTACAGAAACATGTGATTCAGATGTATTAACTGAAAATCAAAACAAAATCTTAGATTTACATCATACCATTACTAACTATATACATCCAAGGTACCAAAAACTGAATGCCCATCTCATAAATATAAGTGTGGGACCTCATATGAACACAAGAACAAGTTCGAAAGGAATTATATCATTCCCTCTTTGCTACTGGCTATAATTGGTCTGAGGATTGTATTACCGTTGACAACCTTTGTTGTTGCTACAAGGAAGTCATAGCCCATTCCTTCCTGCAGTCAACACCATAAAGTTATGCCAATACCAACTTATAATAAAAAGAATAAAAAAAATCAAGTTACTCCTCTTAGGAATGGCCAAAGTCCATCCTAAAAATATTATTTGGTTCATTTTTACCCTCACAATCGTATTATTTGATTCAATTTACCATCTAATAATAGAATTTGCCTCTTTTAATTCTCTCTACACAAGTAGTCTTAAATGTCACGAGATGCTAGCAGATATCATAATATATGCTAGGAAAACAAGAACATGATTTGTTTAATTTTTTACAGGGAAGGATATTTAATAGTAAACTAAACCTTGTGTTAAAAAATTAAATGAAATATAATGATACAATTCATAATATATTTTGTAACATACCATATGATGTCCATTACCACCATTTAAAACTTTAAATTAAAAATTCCAATTGTGTATGGAGAAAAAAAACAAAAAAAAGAGAGAAAATGAGCCACTTTCTTTATAGGGTTATCTGGACTTGGACTATATTTGAGGGGAGTAAGAACTTTTCCCTAAATAAAAATTCTTGGTCAGCCACTTTCTTGTACAGAAAAAAAGATGATTCATACGGTGAAAGTTCCAACAAGGCAACAATTACTTATATAGAGAGAAAAAATGACCATCAATTGCTAATCCCCATCAGACAGCTGACAGTGCACAAAACCATTATGAAGAAAGCTGCTATGCGTCCGACTAAAACATCCGCTCGTGCGACTGGCTGAATCCAATGATGCAAGGATAGCTAATTAACTAACTCATGCACTTATGG
This sequence comes from Oropetium thomaeum, assembly GCA_001182835.1. Taxonomy (NCBI): domain Eukaryota; kingdom Viridiplantae; phylum Streptophyta; class Magnoliopsida; order Poales; family Poaceae; genus Oropetium; species Oropetium thomaeum. Next base: position 456,866 of record LFJQ01000009.1, on the reverse strand, counting down.
CTGTTGATCAAGTAGAGTTGGAACAAAGTCGGATGTGCAGCATTTTTGCATTATGAAACGATTGCACTAAAGCCTTCTTAATGTTCTATTTTTCGGAATGAAGTGGGAGAATCTGTACCTGTGCACTAAGGAATCGAAGGGCAGCAATCTCAGCAAATGTTACACCACCAATAAATACAACCAAAACCAGAGAACGATGACCAACCCTAGAACAAACATAAATTTTAGAATAAACAGATCAAATGATTTATACTACCTCCGTCTTTTGTTGTTGACGTTTTCAGTACAAATTTATACTAAAAAAACATTAACAATAAAAAAAGGGAGGTAGGACAAGATAAATATTAGAGCTCTTACGAATGACGGTCTTGATTTATTAGCAAGAGCAAAAAAAGAAAAAAGAAATCCTATATTGTCATGAGCTTGCAAACAGTTTCAAGTTCTAAAAGAATACTGGAATCCCAGGCATTTCCAATAAGCTCAACTGCCGTTGAGCTTGCTAAATGTTGGAATAGCAGGTCTAAATGTTGGAAGCGGGTCTATACAGATGAGTTTACCTGTCAATGCTCTGCTGAGCCCCTGACTGTGGAAGCGCTTCTAGTGAACTATTAATTTTTGAACCACTCTGCACAGTTAATGTAAACATTTGAGAAATGTGTTTGCCTAAAAAATGAAAGCATTAACTCAAAAATATCCACTTACTCTTTTTAAATCTAGATGAGGACCTGGCAAAAGTTTCAGCAATTCTTCAATAGATCGCCTGCAAGATCAAAAGTAAATTTTGAAATTTGGACCTAAAATGCTGTAAAGCTTCTACTTTGTTCCTCAAATATGCAGGGATGCTGCATATCTTTCTATTATATAGAGAAGAAAAGGTCCTGCTACATCACTGCTGTCACTTTTGTTGAATATCAGTAAATATATGGAGATTACTTTTATCCTAAACTTGATTTTCTAATGCATCTTCATGTCCACAGAAAGTTTAGTGGATATTTTCGAAAAGGTTGAATATAAATTCAAAAATACTATCATACAAACTAATGCGGTGGGAGATAAACACACAGGATAGACTTACCAGCCAGATCTCACTGCGTGTTGAACAAGGCGAATACTAAGAGGTGCATATCCAGAAAAGATGTATGATATATCAGTAGGGCTGAGACAGGAAGAAGAATAGGTAAGCATAGTTGAGGAAAGCATAAAACTTTTTGAACAATCAATCAAACAAATATACATGCATTTCAAATGTTTTAAGAAAAAAAAATATTGACATGAAGTTCAATTGGATGCATCAAAACTAGCAATTATTCTGTTCCTACCTAATTATCTGAGCAACTAACTGATCATAAGTTCTTTCATATCTATGGTAGCTGAAGACCTCAAAACTATAATTTATACAAAAAAGATTGATAGCAGCACTTTTCAAGCAAGAAGTAATATTAATATAGATACAGATATATAAGTTAAGCATGTTACCCTCTGCAATCAGAGATCAGTGAATTAAAATATCTGATCCAGTTGGTAAAAAACCCAGACAAACAAGAGTTTATTTTAGTAACAACAATATTTTCTGTTCACAGGATGTAGAAAGTAATGAGTGCATTACATACAACAAGATCAATGCAGGTTGAAGGTTGGTTACTTGTCATAGCTTAACCTGCATTTTTATGCAAGTAACTGGAAATATCTAGCGATAACATAATTTTGTAGAGCTCAATTACAATTAATTGGCCCCTTCGCTCCAAAAGTGTAAAACGCACTGGAGCAAATTATGCTTCCTAATTTTGTATAATGTTACTGGGAGTCTAAGAAAATTGCTGGAAATTTTGTCCTTTTAATGGCAAATATTTTGGTTAACATGCATATGCAAAAGAAAACATGCATGAACAAATGCATAATGAAATGAAAATATTGAAAGCAACATGGATGCAACTTAACGAAAAATATTATGCCACAGGTGAAATCAACCCCACGGAATGTAAAGTAACATAATATTAAGACAAAACAATGCAGTAAGTAAAGGTAGAGCCTCATAAGTTAATACTTTGCTGTATCATTCACGTCAACTATAAGCTGGAGCGCTCTTGTAATACCGGCCCAGTTACCCCTTGATTCCTGTCCAGCATCATGGTACGTCATAGAGAATAAAAGGAAGTAGCATAAAGGGCACAAAAGATTATATTGAAGGAGCCACAAATGGTCCAAAAGAAAAACTTCAACTAGGAGCTTGTCTTACTAACCTGCCTCTTAAAGAGGCCAGCCTTTTCCAGATTGTATAACAAGGGTATGTGCTCAAAGCCATAGCTATGCAGTATTTCACGCCTACACAGTAACATAAAACAGAGTAAATACATTTTAAGCGCATCCTAACTAGTATTATGCTAGCAGTAGACAGTAATAAATTCATACAGGTGCATAAAAAAGACGAAAAGATGAAAAAATAATTTTCAAAATCCATAATACTGGCAGGAAAAAAAACATTGAATGCCATAAATTATGTCTTCTACTACTGCAGGTACTAGTGTTGCACAAGCACACTCATCCAGAAATGCACATTGAGTGAATCCACGGATTAACTCAATCAAAGATGCAACACATCTAAGACCACAGAATGGCGGCAAATCAAGAAAATGGCGGACGGATGAGGATGCTACCAGTATCAGAGGCACACAACTATACTCCATAGCAATGCAGTCTCCAGCAGCGGCCAGCCACATAAAGACAGAATGGTGAAGATGTGCAGTCAAGCTATCAGTTCTGCTAGTTGAAGGGGAGAGGAAACTATCTCATCTCATGGCAGAGTGCAGCAGTCCGTTTGTTATGGTTCGAAAAAGATGGATAGTATCGATCTTGGGCTCGTTTGGATGTGTAATTCCCTAAATGTGCACGTGCCATGTTTGAGATGGCAGTGCATCCAGAGGTTGGTAATGGGAAGTCCAGCAAGTTTTGGTTGGATAGGTGACTGAGTCGGCTTCAGATCTTCCGGTCATTATCCCACCAAGGGTTAGAAAGGAAAGGATGGTGGCACAGACCTAACGAACCGGACATGGGTATCTAACATCAAGGGTTCTCAGTCACAGTGCAAGATATTGTGCAGTACGTTTCAGAATGAGCATTTGGTTGATGGGTTGGTGCTGCAGCTCGATGTCAACGACCATTATGTTTGAAGCTCCTAGACACTGGAGTCTACAAAATCAAGTCAGCCTATGAAACCTTCTTCATGGCTGCTATTAGATTTGCTCCCTGGAGACACATTTGGAAATCATGGGTGCCACTGCCTTGCAAATTCCTTTTATGGATGGCAATAATTTAAAGCTGCTGGGCTGCAGACTGGTTAGCTAAGAGAGGAGTGCCTCATCCTGCAGCAAGTTTGCTGTGCACTCAAGCTGCGGAAACCATCCATCAGACATTGATTTCCTGTGTCTTTGCGAGACAAGTATGGTGCACAATTCCATATGGACTTGGCCTTACAGTAGCCTCTCCTCAACCTAGCACCACAAACTTCTCGAGATGGTGGTCAGACACAGTGAAGGTTATCCCGAAGGAGCCGAAGAAAGGCTTCAACTTTCTGGTAAGTCTAATCGCTCAGGAGCTTTGGACACACAGACGCGGTTATGTTTTTAATGGCATGTCCCCAGCATACTCAGATGGTCCAGAATGTGTCAAGAGGGGTATATGTGGTGTTTACTAGAAGCTTCAGGCCTTCCGGACTTGATGGCGTGCTCTCTATAGGGTCATTGCCGTTTCAGCATTTTTTGCTTCTGATATTTCCTTTTTATGTTTACCAGGAGCGGAGTTTCATCCCATCCTCGTTGCACTCTTTTTTCATCCTATTAATGAAATGATGTGTAGCTCTCCTGTGTAGTTCGACAAAAAAAAAAAGTTGCAGCGAAAAGATGATGACCAACGGTCAGTGATTTATATGGCTGCTACCAGGAGGAAAGAAAGAAGGAAGCTATGTACGTGAGCCAATGAGGTTGGAAGGTTTACTACTAGAGATCATCCAAGTTAATGTAAAAGTGGATTGGATCTTCTGGCTACTGGTAGCACACATCATCTTTTATTTTAAATATAACTAGATATTTATTTATTTGATGAGAAATATTTAGTTAACAATTTTTGGGACAATCTTGAAGTAATACTCTCTGGAGTCTATCAAATCAGAAAACCACACACAACATGCAATCCATGCTCAGGTACCATAAAGATTAGCAGAGCTAGATGAGAGAAATTGGAAGGATTGGGATATAGAAATTGAGTGGGAGTAGATTAATTTCATTTGGCTTATGATATGTCTCACAAAATACAAGGCGAAAAAACATAAATACAGAAGGCAAAAAATTTAAAAGTAAAAACAATTGTACCTCAAGTAATCAAAATTCTTCTTTGGCAATCCAGCATTTGTAAGTGAAAGTAAGACAAGAAGTCGAAGCACATTTTCAATAGCTTCCTGCTTATGTATCATCTCTTCGATATACTCAAAACATCTGCAGACGAAGTCAGCTTCGCTAGTAATCTACTTTGACAACACTTGTGAGAAAATTTTAGTTATATTTTCAAAGCAAGACGTCAACATATGTTTTAGTTATAGTGTATATTTTCTATGTAGCCAATAGAATAGATTATAAAAGGTTAATCACTAAAATTTTGAAACAGTTACAGACAAGTCATCTAAGGTCATGAATCAACTACAAGAAATGTAAAAAAAAAAGTAAATAAAACAGAATGAAGGAGAACTGAAAAGATATACTCACACTTCAAAGTTCTGAACCTCCAGTATTGTTTGTTCTATGTCCAATCGCGCATGAAAGGAGGGTTTTCCCGTGAACGATTGCAAGTGTTGTGCCAAATGAACATGCCTCTAATTCAAGCATGCAGTTAGTACAGTCAAAACAGAGACAAAATGAAGAGCACACGAACTCACAGCGATCTCGGGTAGAGAGTGTAACCGCCTCACGAAATCCTTCAGCTCAGAAACTGACTGAGTCTGTACAAGAAAAATAATATTGATAAGACCTATAATTTGCATTTTTCTGTATGTCAACAAGGCTAAATTATTAGATATTTGTACCCAATTTGAGATAAGCGTCACTGGAATTTCTCAAAAAAAATAAAGAAATAAATAAATAATATAAGATAGGAGGAGCACATTCTTGGGTGCCAGGAACCTCGCTGAAGCAAATCACTCAAGAAACCAACAATTTGGTACGCCTGCTCAAATGGCGATGATAGTGCACTTGTGCTTGACCATAAATTGGAAGTTCATTGAAGAAGAGAAGCTACACATCCCATTAATCCAACAGTTCTGAGGCATTCCTGATCTAAAATGCATTATACAAGAGTTCTCCCTTACGGTAATATTAACTTGAATAACAAGCAAAGTATTCAGTTTTGTATCGACATGAATAAAAAATAGAAATTTAAATATATTGATTCATTGTAACTCATTTTAAAACAAATGCCCTCATTGAAACATACACGCACTCAGGTACTTGCACCATTTTTCTTTGACGACGTTTGTAAGCACAACAGATGTTAATGAATAATGCACAAAATAACACTGGACACTTTGATCCTTACATTAGTGGATTTTACTTCTGCATAATCTTGCTGAATAGATGTTGCCTTCTGACGCAAGACCTGCAGGCCATAGAATTCAAAACATTTAAACAATATATAAATGATAGTAGCTGGAACATGACACTTTTGTAGTTACAGTTACCTAGGAATTAACATGAACGACCAGAATAAAAAAAAAGATTAAACAAGTTCCTTCACATGAAATAGATGAGTTAAAGTCAGTGGTATGAACCTGAACTACAACTTCAAAATTGAGGTCTCGAATCTCCTTGTATAACTTATCACTGAAAATAAGTGAACATAAGTAAAACTATATGGAATCACCTGAAGCAAGCCTAGGTCCATTAAGAGAATTATGCATATGTACTTGAAATTAATAGTCACAAATATTTGACTTTCAAGAATAAATGATATCTGAAAGGAAAATACTGACAGTCAGCTTTAACCACAATACATATTAACATGTAAATGGTTTTCTGTCAAAACATGGTGAAATGTGTTAATTTGTCACACAAAGTATTTTCATTGCGACAAATTAACGCATTTCATCCGCATCTACCTGGGAGAACTCATATTGAGAGTTCTCAATGCCTACTCAAACACGGTAATGGAAGCAACTAAGAGAGAGAAAAAAAAACACATCGGAATTGGAAAGCCAGGCCCAAGAGGGGTGTCGTGCACAGCACAGCAAGTGTCTCAACCAGCTGGGATGATCGGGAAAACTGCATGAGGGGTGCAACTTTGCGCTTCCAATTAGGGTGTGTGTAATGCCCTGCTTTTTGCACAATGTCAAATTATTTATAATATAAATAAAGCTTCAGTTCATTAATTAAAATTTCTCTAGGATGAATTTGCAACATATTGGTTGTTGCATTTGCGTGGATAAAATATTTATTTGAAATTCGATAGCTACTAGGAGGCAGAGTCCTCACATTTCACGTTGGGCCAGACGAAATTGTAACAGCCACGCATGCGCCACAATCAGCAGATCGGTGCCCCCAAAGAAATCGCCTGGCCTAGAGGACCTACATAAGCTAAACCTAGTCAGTTGTTTTCAACCGAGTCCTGCCCCTTAGGTTTTTCTGCCGCCGCCGCCAGGTGCGTTCTCGACACTGTTTTCTTTTTAGCCTAAGCCAAGAGATAGCGCTGATGCCGCCGTCTCGGGAGAGCACTGCAGGACATCTGCGATCGCCTGAAGAATCCAGGACGCGTTCTCAAGCTGCAATCTGTGCATAGGGAGGAACGCCGGCAAGGGCTACCTCAACGCCAAAAGTCATCCTCGAGCCATGGGCCTTAGGTGAAAATAATGCCGAGCCAGCCCTGTTGGATTCCATTGAGTATAATTGACTTTAGTAGATTGTAGTCTCTGGTTGTTTTTCTTGCGGACTCCAGGAGCTTCGCTAGTGCAGGTAGCTGCCGCCGGTAGTGCTTATCTGCATATTACGATTTCCATTTTTTACCTGCATGAGCTAGATACGACAGGAGCAGCTTGATCAAGTGAGATCACCCGTGCACTACGCATCAAATTGCAGTGAAGTGTGCTGTTTTTCTTATCGTGACTTGCGGTATTAATACAGTAGTTTGGCCAGCATGACACCAGCATGATGCAATATACCTGTATGTCCGGTTTAAAATTAAAACAAATCTTGTATGTATAATGGCAGTTTTTCAGAAAAAACACCTGCAACGTCAACCTGTTATAACTTTTTCATAGGTGATCTGTTTTACGTCGTTCCTGCGCTCATGCGATCGTTAGAACGTAGGCTTTCTGTCAGTGTGATTGTTTACATTATGTTGCCACTGTTTTGGTCTGTTTTCTTAGTATGTTTGTTGCTTGCTTGTCAGTACCTTTATGCGGACTGAACCTGGTCAAGAGCCGATATTCGATCTTCAGAACCAAGACTTTGAGGCGTCTGAGCAGCAATTTCAGGAAGGCAAGTGCCGTTGACCCTATTGTTCCTGTTTAAGGATATTAGTTTACTTTTTTCATGCATGCTTGTCTAAATTTGAATCTCATGTTATAGTTTACTAGTATTTTCCTCAATATTCCTTGTCGCCTTTGCTGGAGACCTTGGTTTGGAAGGGTAGACACGCTAGTGCTGTGTGGGTGGTGTTGGGGCCATGATATAATAATCTTCACTAATTGAACTAATCCACAGGATGATTGTATTAGCAATATGGAGATTAGGGAATCTGGACAGACTAGTTTGTTTGGTGTGGCAACGTCATGCACGAGACTGGTAACCGGTTCATGGAGCATGTAACCTGGCTTAACAGCGCAACCATGAGGCTTAAATGGATAATTAAATGGATGTCCTCCTATTTACTATAGCACCATTGGGTTGTTGTGTGGCGCAAGAGGGGGCTACACGGTGGAGGTAAAATAGACTCCCCTGTCCCTGTGGTTGCGAAACCTTAGCGGGTGTCTGCAGGGTAAGGGGCACCATTGAAAGGCTTTTTGGTGTGACCTTGGCTACACACCATGGAGCTATGGAAGTGTGGAGCGTAATGTTGACAATTGACTCATGGGGAATGTGTGCAACCTCTCGAGAGCGTATAACTATCATGACAGCCGTGCTCACGGTCAAGAGTAGCCTGGACTTATTCATGATTAGCGGGATGTGGGTTGGTTGGTTTGGTAACCAGGTGGTGGAACCCTAGTGAGTCGGTAGTTGGATTGGTAATCCGATGAGCCTATGTCATCCTTGCTGGTCTTGTTGGAGTTGGAGACATTATACTTAGTAATTATATGCTACTTGCTAGCGTTTTTTTAAACTAATTATATGCTAGTGTTGAGTCATGTTTAGGTTGGCAATAGTGCAGTAAACCATGAGTTGAGCTCTTTCTTGATAACAGCCTGCATGTCATACTTTCCCACGCTTGCTAGTACTCCATGTGCTCACACTTGCTATTTTCCCATTTTTCTTGTTTGGATAAAACTTCTGCTCAGACGATGGAGATGAAGTGGATCACAATGACCATGACCATGAGGACTACTTCGACCCCGTCGTGCCATACTAGGCTGGCGATACCCCCAGACAACGCCTGTGGAGATTGAAGACTCGCTTCGCTAGCTTATCACGATTGTTTTGGCTATGTTTGCTTTAAACTCATAAGTATTCTGTAATAATGGATATTATTATTTACCTGGCTGTAATAATGGTACTTCACACTTTTGTCGTCCCATGCATGGTTGAAACGATTTGGGCATACATGGGATGTGCGTTCAGTTGTTTCTCTAAAACTGGGCGTGACAGTGGGCCACCCCTCTCCCTTTTAGTTTCCCCTTTTTCTTTTTTCACTGCTTCTTTTAGGATGGTATGGCATTTTACTGCATTGTTGACAAATATTTGGAAGAAGTGGCAAAAAGTAGCTTAAACGACAAGAAAAACTAAAACAACATCATAGGATATCTGCGCCTTAGTTGCATCTGTGCAAGATGAACCATAAGTATCTAGAGGTGGACAAGGATGCCAATAGAAGCAGATATAGAGCAACAAAACTTGGAGCAAAAAAAAAAAATGCAGATTACAATTCTAGAATTGCTTGGAACTTTGTTAGCATGTACTCCTCCGGTCTCAAATGTATGTCGTTTCAGACAGCAACTTTAGTTCAAAAAATTACTAGCGCACCTTGTCTTAACGACACACAAAAAAGAATAGGAGTATTTGAGAATATGCAGAATATCGTCCTAGGAAAAATATGATAAAACTGATACTTACCTCGAATTAAGAGGAACCTTAACCTTTTTTCCATCCTGCTGGTTTCCCATGATGCTTCCATCTACTTCCACAGACCCGTTATTAATTTGAAGCATCTGGAGCATAGAACATAATCACAAAATTTACACAGCAAATATTCCAGACTTGGCGGCCTATCGAATGCCAAATTACATCTAGAATAGAAAAGATGACATAAACCCTAACAGAGCCAAGATGCTAGGCAACCCTTCTGCAAAGAGCATATAAAAGCTAAGTGTGCAGGTTTTTTTTTCGTGAATATGCAGGGGAGCTGCGTATCTTTATATTAATAGAGAAAAAGGCGGCCTTACATCACTGCCAACTCAACTTGGACCAAAGTTGAGAGGCTGTATAATGCCGAAAGAGACCTAAAAAAGAAAAAACACACAAGACTAGACCCGGCCAAAATTACCACAGAAGTGGTGCGCTACCTAACCCAAGAGCTTGGAGTTTTTTAGCTCCTGCAAGAGACCAAAGATGGTGCTCATCCATTAAACATATCATTGCTTCAGGCAGATTTACAATATGCGACTTACTGATAGGGATTTGCTAAAAGAGCATCATAGCAATACATTTAACCTAACAATAGAAGATCACTAGGAGACAGGACAGCACTTCTTATTCTACATTTCAGACTTGGAGTTGAAAACACATTACCTAATAGCTAATTGCTTTCAAAGTTCACATTCTATAAAAATTCACCTAGAAAACATATGTACATTTTTTTTTCGTGAATACACCTGAGGGTGGCGCAACTTTCTGTCAAGAAAAGAAAAAGGCCCCATTATATCATCACCCTCTCAATTCAGACCAAAGTTGAGAGGATGTTCCATTCAACAAAAAATTGATAAATATATAAATAAAAGGAGACTAGACCCGACTGAGACACTCAGCCCCTAAGGTAGCTGAATAGCTGATCAAGACCCCCAAGCCCAGACCAAGCTCCTGGAACCTTTTTGCTACGGCCAGGCACCATAGACGGTGTTCATTCCTAATGCATCTCTTTTAACTCGACCATGAAAACATATGTACACACAATGGCACATAGCAAATGTAAAATCAGTCACACCACTATGACAATAATATTGTGTAGTACGATTGCTATTCAAAAATAGATGCCACTCAAAACATTGACAGAACTCAATAAACATATAACGTCTTTCACCATTAACTTCTATTATACTAAGTAAGTGAATACAAAGTAGCATCTCGAAAGTATTTTTGATGCGAAAGCTACCACTATTATGCCCTCAAGACCAATCTTTTCTGTATAATAGTGAAAAGCATTAATATAGTCCTGGGTTTATGTTAGCATTTGAATCTGACAAATGAATGTTGCTCGGGTCAGCATCACTGATTTAGGAATAGCAGGTATTATGTGTTCTGTGGAGATATTTAACAGCATTTGCCAACCACAACATCATTGTGTCTCAAAGTTACATGCTAAAATGTTTTACAAATATGTGTGCATAGTAGGTTAGTCAGAGAAATAATATCTTTAACGCTATGGTAGAATGTCAATTTATGCAGGTTCAGAGTCTTATAATGACTATGTTGCTAACATTTTAGGGATTATTAGTCGAAAAATACTTTTATCATCTGGATGATAGAATTCTGTAGCCTACCTCATCCAATAATCCTTCATACGTTAACTGAGAACACATAGGTGTTACCATGTCCACCTGGATACAAAATAGATAAGCATAAAATACAAATCCTAGAAGACACCAAACAGTATCAAGTTGTTTGTATATTGTTCAATAGATGTCCCAAGGGAAATAATTACGTGGTAGTCATGAGAAAAGTCAATATGGTTTTCCTTAGATTTGAAGATGTAAAAATAAATAGAAAAGAATATGTACCTCCCTATCTAACAAAATAATGGTGTTAATCTCCGGAAGCCCCATCTAAGGAATCACAATGAAAATTACAACTGATCAGATTCAATCAAATCTAGAAATCTCAGTCACAAGAAAACAAGTCAATTGGTGTTACATCATCCATGTTGACAGGATCCTCTAGTTGCATATTATTCAACAATTCTGCGGCTTTGGATGAGGCTGCACCCTTGGCCCTAACATTAGGGATAACTCCGAATGCAAACTGGAAAAAGGAGATGTAATATGCATTAGTGCATAGTTTTTTTCTAAAAACATTTTTAACAGTCCATACACCAAGGTACAGTGAATTGGTAAATACTTTTCTTTTTAACAAACAGAATTTGGTAAATACTTAGTCACAAACGAATGAGTTTGGAATGAATTTGCATATAATGGTACAAATGATAAATATTCTGCATTCTCCAAGTGAGAAGATAAAGCAAGTTAGCATATCCATATAACCTCTGCTGAAAAGATATGCATCTTGAATGTCTTACTTTAATTCAAGTACATGACCCCGCATGATAAAAGAAATAAATACCTCTAATTTGTGAATTGCTTTTGCGACATGCCAGATAGAACTTGTATCTCCTTCAATAACACATTCCTGAAAATCATAATAAGCTCCACTGAAAATCAGCATAAGAATGTACAAGCTAGAATCACATGCACCAGGCACCAGTACCTGCAAACAATGTTCCAGTTCGAAAGAAAGGACATCTTCATCCAATGGAATAAGATACAATGGGTACTCTCCAATTGTCAACTTCTGATGAACTTTCTCTTCCTCTAACACCTAATACAACAGGATTTTAGCAGCCCTCTTCCAAGCACGACTTAATTAGAACCTAGCAAAAATTTTCAGTTCCATACTGGCAACCAGAAAAGAAAGGGCATTGTCCACTAGAAACATTCATTTTTAAAGTAATATAGATATAAGGAGACACGCAGATATAATAATTTATACAGCATCTAATTGAATATACCATTTCAAACGTGATACACATCATGGCAAGTGTAATGATCATATTTACACATTAAATGCCTAACACGCCAAAACAAAGTCATGGAGGGGCTGACACAAACAGAACACCAATGGAGCAAAGGACTGAATCTATTTTCCAAGTTCTGAAATCTAAACAAATTAGCAAGCTCACAAAATGTTCATTCAATCAAAGAGAACTGATATTCTTTAAGCACAATGGCATACAAGAATCTGAAGGTTCGAGTGTAGGGAAATCTGTTCTATAAATTTATTTATAATGTTGGTAAATTTTTTCCTAAATCATGATTTTAGATAAGAAAAGTGTGCAATGAGTTGTACTATTCCTAGTTCTAAAAACAAGACCTCTGGTTCAACAACAGGGGTCTCAACAAACAATTTAGTCCAAACAGGAAGAACAATAACCAGTACCTTCTCACAAGCAACAGTGCGGCGAGGCACAAAGTAGAGGAAGTATTCCCTCTGAAGCCCTTTGGGTTCATCGCTCCTGATTTGACTTGCAATCAATTTCATAAAGCTCAGCTGAGAACGCACAAGATATACAATTTTCTGGCATTCTGTCTGCAGGGGATCAGATGAGAGAAGCCGGAGCTCTGCACCATACTCCTGACAACCATAACAACCCCAGAAATTAAACCTACGAACTGTGGCGATGGACTACATCATAAGTAGCTGTTGTACCAGAGGTATCATGATGGTTTCAGTGAAAACAAAAGGCTAAGCGCAGAGTATATGAAGAGATTTTAAAAAAGATGGCAAGAGCAGGTGGTCATCCACAATTCGACACTCTCGTCTCACCTTTAGCAGTGATGTCTGCACAACCAGAGACAGGGTACCCGCGAGCTTGGGATCGATGACAAGACATTTCTTCCCCCTAATCTGATGCACGCAACAAAAGAAACCAAATTCTTCAGTTCAGCGTCAATCGACAGGGGAGGCACCAATGACAGCAACCGGCAGTGCGAGACTGAGAAACTCACGCTCTTGAGGATGCTGAGTAGGTCCTTCTGTGACTGCTCCCTGCAAATGGACCGAATACGACTGTCAGAATCCTAAGCCGCCTCGGAGAGGTGGAGGCGAGTGGCGTGAGAGGAGCGGATGGGACCTGAGGGCAGCAAGATTGAGCGGAGCGTTGTCGAGGTTGGGGATCTGCGCCATCTCACCAGGTACTGCCGCGCGACGGGAAACGGTACTATGTGCAGGTGGATCTCCGCCCCTCCACAGACCTGCGCCCCAGCCAATGCCACCGCGCGCTCGCTCGCCCACGCCACAGGGCCACGGCTGCCCAGTCGCCGCCGCAACGCGCCTACCCGCCTAGCCAACGCCGCCGTCGCTGTGCGCTCGGCCACACCACCAAGGCCAGCGGCCGCCGCCGGCGGGCCCGTTCCCTCTCTCCCTGTTGGGTGACGCGACAAAGAGGAGGACGAGGAAAACCCGCTGCTCTTTCCTCCGCCGTGCTCCGATCGAGTTCACCGAAGACAACCAGAGGGATGAAGACTCGGCAAGCCAAGGGCACTCTGGTGATTTCGTACTTTTTTTTTATTTTTGTTTACAGAGACTCAATAAACACACGAATTAGTTCGTAGGACACTGTAACATTTAATTTTGTCTCTTGGACACTACGAAATTGTATATTTAGCTAAAGCACACTAAAAATACACTATTTTAAAATTTTTTATCTCAAAGTTCAAGATAAATTACTACATGAAATTTGGCGTAAAGATAAAGTTTTGTGTTCACTATATATGTGATTTTTTATGGATTTTTATCTAACTGTTTATATAGTTTGCATGTAAAAATAAATAATATTTTTATATAAAACTTATGGAAAATGTCAAAATCAAATCAAATAAAAAACATAGAAGCAAAGAAGATATTATATCGTTTTTGTCAAATTTTAAGTTATGAAACATTTTGTGCATTAAGATAAAAAATTAAAAATGATCTATTTTCATTGTTTGAATGTGTTATAAATAAATATTATTATTTTATAGTGTCTAAGACAAAATTGAGCTTTTAAGTGTCCTATAGATTTAAGCTGTTAATTGAGTGTCCTATGGAAAAATATCCCTTTTTTTTCAATTTCATTTCTGCAGTCAAGTGTATAACATGTCATTGACCTATATAATCATTTATGTCATCAACCTATAAACTTTAATCATTTCATAAGTCCACAGTTATCAATTTTTTAAGAGAATTTCAGCTTAGCAGTTAAGTTTATCAAAGTTTTAACTAAGAATATTTTTTGGCTTTTAAGATTTATTTTTTTGTGATAGAGAAAACGTTAGACAACTCATTTGAGCTTAATGTATTTTAAGAAGTGTTGAGAAATTTTCAACTACAATTCGTAGAATAGTTGTTAAGCACTAATTTAATTTTTAGGTCATCTTAACATTCTTCAAAAAATTAGAAACAAATATCTAAATCCATTGTAGCGTGAGCACTATTAAAATAACTTTTGGTTAGGGTCAAGTTTTTGTCAAAATTTTGATATGCTTGAATTTAGTTAAAACTCAAATTTAAATTCAATGTGTAAATGACTTTGAACTATAAATTCACATTTGGCACTTTTAAACCCTAAGTTCTAAAAAAGGGGGTCAAATGTGGAGTGTTACATGTCAAAGTAAGGTCATTTATAATTTTAATTCATATTTGTGTTTGAATTAAATTCAATCAACTCAAAATTTTAACAAGAACTTAACCATAATCAATATTTAGTATAATAGTATCTGACCTAACTTAATCATTTGCTCAATTGCTCTGGCCATCTTCAGTGCGCGGAGAGGTCAAGGATGAGGAGACCGATGAGCAGTGCTACATTTTGTGCAACTTAAGTTCAGATTCTTTGCTAAGATCAGCTCAGGTCAAGATGATCAGAACACGAAGGCAAATACCAGGAGAGGCCGGACCGTCGTCGGAAGCAGGTAGTAGTAGATGCTAGCCCAAAAAGACGTGTAAAAAGAGATAGATCAGAAGCAATCCAAGAGACGATGTGACAAGTTTTAAATACGAGTCAATATTTGAAGAGTCTCTTGATTACTCCTACTTTTAAATGTCTTTTTATTTTAAAAGTATGTAAAATCTATAAATTTAGCTAATATTTTAGCTAGTCTGTTGGAGATGCTCTGAAGAAATTAAAGCACGGTACTTCAAGTCATGCGAATACCCA
This sequence comes from Oropetium thomaeum, assembly GCA_001182835.1. Classification (NCBI taxonomy): domain Eukaryota; kingdom Viridiplantae; phylum Streptophyta; class Magnoliopsida; order Poales; family Poaceae; genus Oropetium; species Oropetium thomaeum. Next base: position 441,494 of record LFJQ01000009.1, on the reverse strand, counting down.
TTGTTATACCTTTTATTTCCTTGATTGTTGCACGGCTATTTATATAAATCTTTACAAACGTTCCTACAAACAGATGATGTGACACCTTATGATTGATAAACATGCTCCTCTTATTCTTCGGTTTAAGGAAAATTTAACTGTTATTGGTTGCCACATCATCGGTACTAAACTTTGCATGTAACTGTAGCACTGCTCTTATTTTTTTGAGATCGACGGAGTTGTTATTTCTCAGGCAATATAGATTATTATGAGCCCGGACGTCGTCACAGGCGGCATGTCGTATCTGGTTTATTATCTCATCATCAGGACTCCGGCAACGATGACTGATCTGGCACCTGCATCAGGGGGCCGAACCAGGTCCTGTCGCACGGGTACGCGGAGCAGAAGGTCTGCATGGCCGTCATGAGCAGCAGCACGACGGAGGCGAGCAGCGTGAGCATCTTCCAGGACCCGAACACGTACTTCCTGAGCAGCCTCTGCGCGCGGGCCTTGGCTGTGGCGTTCCGGTGGTTGTTCAGCGCCCGCACGACGGCATCGAGCCGCGGCACCCTGCTGAGCCGCGCCGCCCGACACATCCCGTTCCACATCGCCGCGGCGTCCTTATTGCTCTTCATCCGGTTCACCACCACGCCGCTGTTCTTCAGGAGCTTCACGTCCTCGCCGGTGTCGATGATGCCGTTCATCAGCTCCGTGTACCGCGCGAGCACCAGCGGCGCCCCGCGCGGCGTGGCGACCGCCTCGTAGGCCACCAGGTTGCGCAGGACCACCTCCGTGTTAGCGTCCAGGTTGATGACGGGGAGCTTCAGGGTCAGCGTCGGGCGGTCGAAGACGATCCCGGCGATCCCGTCCAGCGCCGGGGCGAACCGGACGCCGCACTCCGCCAGGTCCGTCACCGACGGCACCATGATCTCGTCCGCCAGCGGCGGCGAGTTGTTGGCACTGCTTTTGCCTCCCAGGTTCGCGTTCACGTCCACGGACGCAGCCATGCTGACGAGCCGCAGCACTCCCGCGAGCACCGGCACCTTGCGCGTGAGCCCGTCGAAGAACCGCAGGCGGGACACCTGCAGGCACGCCTGCTTCACCTTGTCGGAGTCCGGGAGCTGCTGCAGCTGCTGCTGGACCGGCTTCTCTACTACTTCGTCGTGGTGGGCGGCGGGATCTTCCACCACGATATTGATATTGATATGGGTATGGTGGTGGTGGTCCCCCGCCGGTGGTGGATCCTGCCGTAGGCGGCCACCGGAATTGTTGTCCTGGAAGACGGCGGCGTCGGGCACGAGGAACCGGTACAGGAGCTCCAGCAGGTGCGCGGGAGGAGGCTTGTTGTTGGCCATGACGACCCGACCGTCGTCGATGTGGTCGATCTCTATGGGGGACATGTGCTTGACGAACTGGTCCAAGACGACGTCCATGGTTGCTGCCTGGTCGCTGCAGAGGTCGAGGGTCTTGGCGAAGAGGAAGAGCGGGACCTGGTTCTCGAGCATCACGGCGTCGCGGACGACGGCGTTGGTCCAGTTGCAGGACGAGGACGCCGTGGCCTCGCCGCCGTGGCTGCTGTACCTCTCCATTAGGAAGTCCAGCAAGAAGCACGTGTCGATGGCCATCATCAATGCTAGCGTCTCAGCGTCAAGCTCCAGGTACCTTAAAATCATATCATACATACCGATCGAGATAAAAGAAAACGTGCAAAAAGGAGAAAAATCTCAATCTACCCTAACCGCGAGACACCTACCATTGCTGCCAGCAGCTGAGCTTCGTCAAAATAGTATAAAAGATGGCAAAGTGTGCAAAGAGTATACCGGTGATACGTTGCTTGTATGTCGTTATCGCGGACACTCACGAGGAAGAGCCGGACGAGGTCGTCGATCTTGCGGCCGCCGGTGAAGAGCTTCTCGACGCGCTTGGCGGCGGCGAGCTTGTAGCGCTCCATGTTCCTGAGCTCGGGGCGGTCCTGGTGGTACGGCCCCAGCGCGAAGAGGTGCGGGGCGTACGCCTCGGGCTTGGTGTCGCGCAGAGCACGTGGGACGTCGAACACCTTGGCCGCCGCGCACAGCTCCTCCGCCGTCTCCTGCTCAAGGGTCTGCCGCACGCGCTCCCGCCAGCGCTCCTCGTCAGACTGCATGGCTACCGTTCGTTTAGCACAGGAGCCTCCTTCACGAATGAACCTTCAGCGCTCCAATAATATAGCCCCTGTAGAAGGAATTAATAAAGGAGCTGCTTTGCACTGCTGCTGTGGTCACACATATATATAGGGCCATTGAAATTGTGTCTGAAATTCAGTAAAGTGACTGGGCACAACATCCCGCTGGGATACGCGTGATTGGTAGAGTTTTTTCTTTTTTCAAATTTTTTTACAAAAGTTGACATTAATTGTCGAAAGGTTGTTACAGTGCTTGGAATTAACAGCAACCGTTCATTTGATTAGATCTAACGGTTAAAAATATAGAGGTACCTACTAAAAGGTACTTAAAGTGATGGATCGGTGTCAAAATGGGTGGGTTTGGTACTAATTCTTTAATATGATTAGAATTAATTTAAAAGGAGAGGTACCGAGAGGTATCTCTTGATTTGAATTAATATGAGCTTTGATATTAGAAAATTAGTACCGGACCCTCTATTTTTGATACCAGTCTACAACTTAAAATACCTTTTAGTAGGTACCTTTTTATTTTTAATCGTTAGATCTAATCAGATGAATGGTTGTTCTTAATTCCAAGCACCATAACAAATCTCTTAATTATATATACATGCTCACCTCTATGAACAAATACATATATACCCTTATATTTCTAATGATGAGGAGGACCTTCTAAAAAACTAGGCAACCTAATATTGAGATTCACACTAAATCATCTAGACGTCTTACCGTTGACAATTTATAGTACATCATCGTGCCTAACCAATGAAATACTAATAGACATCGCATAATCTTAAGATTTATGAAGTCACCGTAGAGGTCTTTAACATGTAGGCTCTGAACTAGGATAGGCTTGTTCTACCACAAGGAATCTACGCATGGAGGTACACATACGTTCGGTTTTTCATGATTTAGCAGACTGAAAGATGCGTTGTGACTATTACCTAATCGATTTTTGTAGGTCAAGCATCTAATTCATTTATTCTAACTAGTAAAATTTGATGCATGTATATAGCTTAAGTCTAGTCTCCACCTGCATTTTCCGTGTTGTTTATGTGTTCTTCTTTTTTTTTTAGTAAACTGGAGGGACAGGTCGCTACAGGTTTTTACTGATAATTGAGTGTATATACAAACTGGAAGCTAAAGAAAAAACAAAGAAAGACAACAAAAAGAAAACGTTTATGTGTTCGTCTTAATTATTTGATGCATCCCATACAGCGCATTTGCAAGTACAAAACACCATCATCCTTCCACCTTAGTATCTTTTTTCTATTTTTAACCCGGTGAAATTACGCACATGTGCCCCTACTCACTTAAAGCCTCTCTCCGAACAGCAGAAAACAGTGAGCGCGACCTCAAGCATACTCTTACATAACGTGCCAAGAATTGATATTTTAGCCTTTTAAGCATTACTGACATGTGTCCTCATAAGTTTTCATCCAGAAGAATTGCTATTTTATGTGTCCAGAATCAATATTCATCCATGCAAGCATTTCATCCATAAAGACTCGTAGTACATAACTTTGCTCCAAAAATTGGTTACATTTTTTAGGCACAAGAATTGATATTTAAGAAATCCAAAGTCAATATTTCATCCACAAAGATAAGCAGACGGCCGAGGTTGTGTGCTGGCCACCATGCATAGTACTGGATTAACAAGAAATAAAATTGATGAGAAACTCAAATCATTTTGTTTGAAAGTTTGTTATGTTGCTTGAAATTAATAGAAACCATTTATTTGATTAGATCTAATGATAAGAATATGGAGGTACCTACTAAAAGATACTTAAAGTGGTGGACTGATACCATAATGGATGGGTCCGGTATTAATTTTTTAATATCAATGGTTGGATTAATTAAAAAAAGAGGTACTTAGAGGTACCTTCCAAACATCATAACAAACTCGTTTGTATATACTTAACAAGATTCGCTCCTTCTCAAATGACTAAAATTTTGCATATCTCACAATAAAATTTTGAAATAATTAATATCAACATGTGAAACATTTTGTCTGTGAAACTGTAATATTTAGTGCTTCAGATGGAACAATTTTCAGAACTCCTTTATTAATAAAATGTTCTGTCTTCAAATAAACATTTATTCTAGCTATAAAGAACAACGGTCCAGAAATGTATTTGATTTATCACATGTGATATGACAAAGCAACATGTAAGATTTTATTCACATAAAGCACTAAATTTTCCTGTTTCATTTACAAATTGTTGTAGCTTCATAAACAAAATATTTAAAATGCTGATATAAATTGGTTCCAAAAAAAATGTGATTTGAGAGATCTCAGACGTCTGAAAATTGTCGTAACTTATTTGCTTACTTATTGCCAGAATGTGTTCACGGAACCATTGATTCCAGTGTACACACATGTATACACGAACAGTCTGAAATCCAAGCCTATACATAAGACCATGGCAGTATAATGGGAACGGGGCTTGACACGTACTGCATGCAGCCTTCTCAGTCGAATTTCGAATCATCTGCCCATGTGATGAAGACGGCTTTCATGCATGCAGTCGAGAATATAATATAGAATCCTATGCAGGCATGCAGCCCTCCACTCGCCTAATAAGTCACACTCTTCCACAAATTAATAATAAAGGAATAATGGAAACGTGGACGATATTAGTCCATGTACAAATCACAAAAGTTTTGGAAACGAATAATAGGGACGTGTTTTGCGTGTGTGTATTATGCTCATAATCGCGTTTGCATCCACTCTACTGATGAACGTGATCAGGAAGGTTGTGCCTAGTCACTTCACTGAAATAATATTTCAGTACTTCAGAGTTATTATGGACGGTCCATTTTAGTTAGGTCCCATTAAATTAATTGTTCTCTTAAGATGTCCATGATTGGTTAGGTTTTTGTTACACGTTTGTTGGTTTCTAAAAATGTGGTTTTTTGTACATGGAAGCTCAAAGCAAGGAAATTAAGGCAGCGGCAAAGTTGCCGCACTTTTTTTTTAAAAAAAAAGTAGTAGAAGACGAGCAGACTACAGATGCCGACATGTGGGACTGCGATGTTTTCTCTTTTTCTTAATTATTGCTCCTCTCTATTTTGACTACAGTACTATTTATAATATAACCCATTTTAAAGGAACACTAAAAAACGTGGGGTAAAATAATTTGAATTATTTTAAAAATTGGCACATTTATGTGTTCTTTTGAATTTTTGGGCCTATTGTGTAGTGGGTCAAACATGCTAGTTCATTTAACGATTAGTTTATGAACGACAGAAAATATATCTAGTTCACTTTGTTAAATTTTAGGTCGATCCATTGATCTATAAAATGTAAAACTTGTATCTCCAGTCATATTGCATATGGGCTCTCGCGGCGGGGTATCCTCGTACAGGGCGATGGTGCAGTGGTTGGCACAACGGGTTCTGTGATCCTCGTCCAGTACTATGCATGGTGTGCCAAAGGCTTTGCGGCCTCGGTGGTCCTCGTCCATGGCGATGGACGGCCTCACATTCACAGTGGTCCTCTCCTCTCCAGTACAACATCTGGCGCTGAAATGTTAGTTTTTGGGCCACATTTTTAGACGTTGATATGGATGATATATTGATTCTGGATACAGACATATCAATTCTTGTGGATGAAAATATATGAGCACAGGTCCATAATGCCTAAAGTATCAATTCTGGGAGCGTTTATGTATGAGTCTGCATGCATGGGGAAGGCTGAATGTTTTCTGCTGTTCAGAGAGGTTAAAGAGACTAGGGGCACATGCATTAATTTTTACCGGCGCAGGCTATTTAGGATGAAAAACATTTAAGAAAAAGGGTAAGGTGGAAGATATATAATGGTGTGTTATGGTTGCAAAGAGCTGCATGGATATCAAATAAGATAAACAGTCAAATGTAAAAGTTAAAACACGACACTTGAAATGGGACAAAGAGAGTAGAATTAAACTATATACATGCATCAAAGTTTACTAGACTAACTAGTACCATAAAAGAAAAAGAAACTTTTGATCTACAACTAACGACTACCTACTTTTAGGTACAGTAGTACTCTCTTGCATCTCTAATAAGTCTACCAACAATCACATGAAAAACCAAATGTAGCGTTTGGTTCATTGGTTATATTTTATTTTGTCGTGAAATTACAGTGTCATATAAGCGTTTATCCCTATTTCTAATGACGAGGAGGACCTTCTAAAAAACTAGGCAACCTATTATGTCTTAATTACTATTGACAGTTAACAATACATAATCGCAAAATCTTAAGATTCATGAAGTCACCGTAGACGTCTTAACATGTAGACTCGGATAGGCTGGTTCCATCACTTAACGAATCTAACCATGGAGCTACGTACCTTCCTTTTTTCATGAATTGGAAGACTGAAAGATGCATCGTGACTATTACTTAATAGGTTTGTTGTAGGTCAACAAGTAAAATTTGATGAATGTATATAGCTTAGATCTACTCTCCCCCCTTCCATTTCAAGTGTTGTTTATGTGTGTCTTATTTGATGCATCCCATACAGCGCATTTGCAAAGAGCTGCATGGATATCAAATAAGATGAACAGCCAACTAGACTAACTAGTACCACAAATGAAATAGAAAGTTTTGATCTACAATTAACGAGTACCTATTAGGTAGTACTCTCTTCCATCTCTAATAAGTCTATCAACAATTCCATGAAAAAGAAAATGTAATGTTTGTTCATTGATTATATTTTTTTGTTGTGTAACAAGGACACCCGTTCTAGCCGCCGGGATGGTGAGGAAGGAGGAGGTGTGGGTGTGTTATTCTGCTTGAGAGAAATAGAGAGAAGCACAGGATGGTTTCTTTTTTTCAATTGTGTGAAGACTGTATTAGGATATCACCGAGCTTGGTGACCAGTCGCCGCAGCCAACCAAGCTTGCCCGTCACTGCCATGCCGAGCTAGGCCCTCCTCCGCCATGCAGATCCGCCATGCTGAGTTTGGCCCTCATCTGTGCCGTGCAGATCTGCCCTCTCACCGTCTCAACCTCCTGCCGCTGGGGCGAAGCATGACATCAGGCGAGAGAGAGGGAGGGAGGAGGTTGAAGGGTCTAGTGCCATGGATGAGGGTGCATGGGGAGAACTGTGGGGAGAATGAGAGGAAGGGTGGAACAGAGAAGGAGAGAGAGAGAGAGAGAGGAAGAGATGTGGTAGATGGCTTGGGATTCTGGACGTAACGTGTGGTGGATAGATTTTGATAAAATTTTGGGTCGGAGATCACTGATTGGAGACACGGGTTGAGCCCACGCGTCTGCATCCGATTAGATAGAAACTTGGAGACACGTATTAGCTATCCATGTCTTTAGTTTTAACAAAATTGGAGACGTGTGGTTGAGCCATGTTTGCAATCTTTAGCCTCATAATTATGAAGGATATGAAGAAAAATTAGTTCACGGTGCTTTTAGAAAATGTTTTATTAGGTCACTATTGTTTGGGTGTGGTGGCAAAACATGTCTCATTAGATCACTAATCTATATTGATATAATAGACACAACCCACTTAAGATAGTTCTCACCATCGGATCTTGAGTATTCATCAGCTCTAGCCGTTCTTTTTGTTGTTTCGCTTCCCAATTCTTAATTGCACCATTAATCTTCTCTACTGTTCTCCACTCTCTTTCCCCTGTTTTAATTCTAAGCTCCCACTCTTTACCGTGCATGTACAATCTAAAAATCGTTGTCCACTATATGCTCATTCATCTCTGACATTTACCACATATATTCTCCTCTAAAAATCTAAAAACTGCAGCACATAACTTCTAAAAAACTGACTGCTCATTCATACTATTATTATTATGGACAATTGTCACTCATCATTCAACAACACCAAACCGCATATTCTTTATATTAATCAAAACTCTACCCAGAGCAACCATCAAATAACTTGCTCCACAATGGCTGCCCCTTCCATTAGCTCTTGTGGCCTTTCCTCTCTCTTTTGTGGCCTATAAAAACAAACAATTAGTGCTGCATACCTTGGGCATACGAGAGCTCTGGTAGTCATACCAATATCCCGATGCATCCATCACTAAGGGGGTGTTTGGTTCAACTTTTAGACCTGCTGTAGCTTTTGCAAAAGTAGATTTTGAACCAAACACCCAAACTGTGGACTATAACTTTCAACCAAAGCAATTTTTGTGCAACTCAAAGTGGAGAGCAGCCCTTACCCTGCTTTTGCTCGCTGTGGGAGCAAAAAATTACCCGCACTGCCACTCTTTACACAACATACCGCTTCGTTCTATTCTCCCCCACGCCTCTCCTCCCTCTTTCTCCCTCTCTCTCCACGCCATCTCTAGGATAGCGGACGGCAGGCGCGCGTGGCGGCAGGGCACGTGGCGGCGGGGCGCGTGGCGGCGCGGCGGCCGGGGCGGGTGCGTGCCGCGGCAGGGCAGTGCGGGGCGCGGCGGTTGCGCGTGGTGGCGCCGCGGGCCGGGGCGGGCGCGTGCTGCAGCAGGGCGAGGCAGGGCGCGACAGGTGCTAGTGGCGCTAGGCGCGGCTCACTTCATCAGGTATATTCCACACATATGTCCGAATTTTTCTATACAAATCTGAGATGCCTACCCCCCGTTTTTTGTGCAGAGACAACCAGTGGTACCTGATCTGCTGTTCTCCTTGCCAGATCCGGTAGCAAGGTACGTGATTGACCCATCCTTCTGCGTTAATGAACCCCAAATTGCTGAATGTTGCATGAACATATTGTTAGCTGGAAAAATCGATGGACTAGTTTGTGTGCTTTGTTGTAAGTGTTTTATCCGGAAATTCTTTGCTTCCTTCAAGAATGGCTGATAAGGCGGATTGGAGTGATTTTTATGTGAGGCATTTGATTGATGCTTCAAAAGAAGAGATAGAAGCTGGGAATAGACCAATCGGAATTTTTACATCCACCGGTTGGAAAAATCTTGTAACAAAGTTTGGAGAAAGAGCAGGTGACAAGCGGACAAAAACACAATTGAAGAACAAGTTGGATAATCTGAAAAAGGAATATACATTGTTCATGGAGTTGAAGAATAGCGCCACCGGTCTTGGATGGAATGAACAAAACAAACCATTGACTGCTCAAAAATGGTGGGATGAACATTTTGCTATAAGTTAAGATGTTTGTTTTTAAGTTGAACTATGTGTTGTCTATTTTGATGATGTGGTGGACCTTATTACATTTTATTTCATTGAATTTCAGAGATGCAATAATCCTGAGAAAGGGTTAAAATGCAACCATATGAGGTTCAAGAAGCAAGGACCAAAGCACCTAGATGATTTGCATATATTATTTGAGAAGGTACATGTGACTGGTGCTGATGCCACCTGCCCTGGGGATATATCATCTAGCGACTCAAGCTGTGACAATGTGGAAGAAGTTACACCTGAGGAAGTCAAGCTAGCTGCTTTGAAGAAAATTAAAAAAGGAAAGAAAAAACGTAAGGGTTCCTTTGTTGCTACCGAAGAGAAAGATGAGAAGAACACATTCCTTCGGGTGTATAAGAAGACATGTTTGCAAATTAAAACTGCAACAGAAAGAATATCCTCAAGTGTTGAAGCATCCTCAGCACCACCCAACAATGCAATTCCTACCCTCGGCGAGGCCATGAAGATGGTGAAAGATGTGTGGTGTAAAAGAAGAAACAACGCTAATGCACACAGCTACGAAGTTGATCGTGAAGCCTGAATTTAGGGAGATCCTTAGCTTGTTAGAAACAAATGAAGGAAGGCTCGACTGGCTTAAAAGGGAGCATGGGAATTGATCGTTGTGTTGGAACCATTTATTTATTCAGTTGTGTTGGAACCATTTATTTGTACTGTGGTGTTGGAACCATATGATTGTTCATTAGTGTTGGAATCATTTATTTATTTCTATGTTTTGAACCATGTGTTTGTTTCCCTGATTTGGAACCCATGTATTAGGATAATTGTGTGCTTGTAGAACATGTTGGAAATAACGAACTATGTTATTGCAAATAATGATCTGTGTAGTTGTTACAAATAATGATTTGTGTAGTTGATGCAATTAATGATTCGTATGGCTATTGGAAATAATGATATGTCCTCTTCTGTGCAGATGGAAGGTAACAATGAAGAACCGGCAAATAATGGACATAATGGACTACAACTCCTAGCTTAGCTTGCTCAGCATGTGGCTGCTATTGGTAACCTTCATACTAATCGTTACTTGAACAAAAGTCAATATAGAGAAACACCAGAAACTGGAATTCAATGGGTTGAAAGGTGTTTGACCAAACCGAGATATTTCTACAAAATGTTTAGGATGTATCCTCCTGTTTTCTGGGCACTACATGACTTTCTTGTCTCGTCTTACGGTTTGACCTCTAGTAGGAACGTATCTTCGGTTGAGTCATTGGCAATGTTCTTATGATCGTTGGGGGGCTTCAATCCTTTTCTCAAACTGAAAATCTTTTTACTCGGTCAACATGGACAATTCACACAAAGTTTCATCAAGTGTTGAGATGTTTGCGCAAGTTAGCAAAAGAAAATATTAAGCCAAAAGATCCTGATTTTTTAACAGAGAATGAGAAGGTCAAAGAGGTTAAACTTTGGCCTCATTTCAAGGATACTATTGGAGCTATAGACGGATCCCACATTGCTGTTGAAGTGCCAGCAGAGGAAATGGTGAACTCTATAAATCGACACGGATGTACATCTTAGAATTTGCTTGCAGTGTGTGACTTTGACATGAGATTCACCTTTGTATCTACTGATTGGGCTGGTTCTACTCATGACACAAGGATTCTCAACCACGCGATAACAACTTTCCCTTCCTTCCCTTAGCCTCCTAATGGTATAACACTTTAGACTTAGTAGATACGTGTTGCTTGTATTATTATTTCACTATGCTGATTTGGTTTTACAGGAAAATATTATCTTGTGGACTCTGGCTATCCAAATTGAAAAGGGTACCTTGTTCCTTTCAAAGGAAGCGCATACCACATACCAGAATTCTCACGCCGTTTAGGCCGTCCTCCTCAAGGGAAGTACGAGTTATTCAATTTCTTACATTCATCTCTTTGAAATATCATTGAGCGAGCTTTTGGAGTCTTGAAGCAAAAGGGGCGTATATTGAAGGGCATACCATGCTTTGATACTCGTACGCAACAACATATAATAATAGCTTGTGTGGCATTGCATAACTTTATTCGTGATAACAAGCTACAAGATAAAGCATTCGACAGATGTGATGCTTATGATGACTACCTTGTTCAGTCGACACAACCTGCAGAACATACACAAGGCGAGGAGATTCCTGATGCACAGAACAAGGAAAGCATGAATACTATACGTGCTAGGATCACAGATACTTTGTTTTTAGCTACAAGGACATAATTATAGATGCCAATCTTAACAAATTCTATGCTAATCTTTTATGAAATACATACGTTGTATTATTGACATCATGTTAATGATGGATACTAATCTTAAAAAGTTCTATTTATTTTCTTTAATGGTCAAAATCATATAAATTATTAGGTAATACAATAAGTTACGAGTATTTTACATATAAACAACCTCTGAAACATTTAGGGGCATTACAGATATTTTCCTCTCAAAAGTACAGCCACAGCTGTTTCAACCAAACAACTTTCAGATTTCTCTACAGTTCACAGCTCACAGCATCTTTTCTCACAGCCACAGCTCACAACAGTTTTTTCCACAGCCACAACTCAACCAAACACACCTTAAAGTCTTATTTGTTCTCATAGGAGGATTTGTCGCATTCTACCTTGAAGCCCCTAGGAACGCTACCAGCATATCAATTCTGCTGCACCATGTCCAAGAATTCAATTATTTGATCTCCTTCAATCAAGCCACCGTTTTTCTTTCAGTTATCCGATCTTTTAAAGTTATTTTAAAAACAAATTGTTCTTGTTGTCTTCTCGGTTCTGCTCGTTGCATATATAAAGAAGTATTGCAATTCCTTTTTCACATAGGGAGATAATGATGTTGTAAAATTTTTTATTTATTTATTTATCTCACTCTGCCATTTAACTAAAAATTATCCTTAATTCCCGCAGCAAAACGCGCGGGGAGTTCATCTAGTTATTTTGGATGTGGTGGCAAAACCATGTTATCATAGTAGATGAGTTCAAGACATGCTATATAGGTCACTAATTATTTTGGATGTGGTGGCAAACCATATCATCTTAGTGGATCAGCTTAAGACATGCTATATATAGATCATTAATTATTATGAATGTGATGGCAAAACCATGCTATTTTGGACTAGGTGGCAAGACTATATCATCTTAGTAGATCAATTTATGGTGTTAAATGAAAACATGCTGACAATATGTACTAATTATTTTGGATGTGGTAACAGAACCATGCTATTTGGATGTGGTGACAAAATATTTTGTCTGTGCATGATGACGAACGCAAGGTATTTATAGTTATATGAATTAAATACTCGAATCTGTCCGTTCATGTTTAGATTAGAAGCAAAGTGCTAGTTATGGTGTTCCAATTATAATTGTATACAAATATTTCCAATGTACATATAATTTTTAGTAAAGTTATAATAAATCAAATTTTATTATTTTAATTGGCATTTTAGACTTTCCACTCTTTCAGCTCACCAGCCAGGTGCTCAAAAGCTAGAATCCCAAACAATTCAACTTTTCACACCACCATCTCTTTCGACAAATGTTTATCAAGACACCGAGAAGGGAGGTTTAATTCCAAAAACTTAAGGCGTCCTAGCACAGTCCTATGCAAGTCTAATGACTAAAAACCCTATCATAATAGTGTTTCATAAGCAACAAGCAAGCCAAACACACTAGCACGATCACTAACGACACCATAAGAAAACAGCCCTTTAGTGATGATGAATTTCATCATCAAATATCCATTTTTCGTCACTATTAACACCTTGTGAAAAAATTCATGGCGTCACAAGTTCGTCACTAATATTGGCGTCACAAGAAACTTAGTGCTGAAATAAATTTTATCACAAGTACTATTTATTTTTATGACGAATAGGATACTCACTAATATACTATACTTTTGTGATGATTCATCTTCACAGTTTTGAGATATATTACTATATTAGTGACATTGAATCATCAATTTTTTTCATGATTTTAGTGATAAATTATTAACCACTATTTAGGTATTTATTTATGACAATATACCATCACAAATACTTTCTATCAGGTGTGCCGATTTGTGGCATTACAAATGCATATTTCCTTGTGATGAAAAAGTTGTCACATAATATCTTTTTTCTGTGATGAGTGTCCATGTAACAAATATATATTGTTGTGTCAAATTTATTCGTCACGTGTGATGTAATTTGACCATGATTATCTCCACTAATTACAATAAAACATCAGTGACAAATGTAATAGTAAAAACTATGTTTAATCATTTTGTTTACAACAACATTTCAAATCTTGTGTGTAAAAATCATTCAAAATATTTCAAAACGTTAAATAATAATCAGAGATGGAAGAAATAATAATATATTAATAAAGTCTTGTCCGCAAACTTCGAAAATTCAACGCTATAGCAAACTGAAAGGAAACTAAAAAAACAAAACAGAATTAAAATTCTAACTAACTAAAGCAACACAATAATCCAGAAATTTCAATTTGGAGGAGCATGAGCTGTAGTAATCCGTGCAATGTACGAGTTCAAACTCTCTTCAAGCATCTAATCCATCAAACGCTCCATATCCACATTATGTGCTTCGACAGACTTCCTTTAAGAAGCAAGCTCTTACACTGAGAGTCAAGCTCTACTCGTAGCTTCATATTAGCTTGAGTCACCTGTTGAACTTCTGCCTCTGGAGCAGGTGCATGTTCTTGGGCGTTATTAGCAATCCGTTGCGCTATCTCAGCTTGTGCATGCAGCCTAAGCCTTTCTTAAGCCACTTGGGTTACCACAGGTACAACAACACCATGATAGTGATTTGCTTTCCTACTCAAGACTAGAGCAAAATGCTCAGCTAGAGGCACTGCAACTGATGAGATTTTCCCTTGCTCTCTTTCAACTACTGTTTGAAGATTGGCCTGCAATTTAGAGTGTAAATATACAGTCTAACGAAACTGAAACCACAGCTAAATTGAACGAGTAGTGATCAAATATAATTATACCAGTGTTTATTCACCATTAGAAAGAGACCATGTTCCATCGGGCTTTTGATACATTATCTTCCAAACATCCATTGTACTTGGCCAATCCCCAGTCTCAGGATCTCTCTACAATTATGTGAAAAATAGAACAAATTAAATGTTATAGTCCTACAGTAGTATTGAAAATCTGGTTCACATAATTAGTAAATACATGTAATGAGATTCGTACCAGTTGGTATGTTATTTGCACTATAGACTTTGTTGCGACAACGGACTTCATCTCTTGCTGCGATCTGTTCTGAGAGTTCTGGCTGCTCCTTTTTTGAAAACACACATTTAAATGTAAGTGTCCAATCAATATGAATAATTCTAATGAATTTAATGTCTTGAAAGTTTGCATCACTCCATAGGTTATCAATCAACCAATTCCAATCCTCGGGGGCTACATCAGATGGACGCTGTATTGTTGTGTGATATATCTTATATAGCCTGTGACGACGTATGTTCTACTGGCGCTCAATTTGTCGCATGATATAGTTATGGTCTGCAGCAGAAATCTCAGGAAACTTATCCTAAAAAATAGAATTAACATGTTACAATCCATCTATCCATATATCTAAAAGAATTAAGACATGAGTAATCGAATCACTAACCCTCAAAAAATTCCACATTGCTGTTGTGGAACCAGGGAATGCAGTTTCCATTGTCTCCACTTCATAACCCTTAGAGCGCCTCATGAATTCACTTTTGAAAATACTAGCATGCCTACCACACACTTTGCCAAACTGTGGGGTATAATGAATCTGTAGTGGAGTCCCCTGTGCTCTCAGCTTTGTTAGTCTTTCGTTGATGATTAGCCCTCGGCCCATCCTCTATTGTTGTCGCCCTAATCCAAAACAGAAGCAAATTTGATATAGCCAACAATGAGTGATTACCTTGCAAAAAAAAAAAAAACAGTAAGTGATTAAATCAATGGAAGTGTAAAATAAAAGTACCTCTTGTTTGTGCCGCAACGGTTTCCTGTAATCCATTCGTGGTTAGGCCGTTCCATGATTTCGTGGTTAGGGGTGTGTTGAAACTGGAATCGCAGATTTCAGACACAATACCTGGTATAGAGATACAATGGCGTCTCCAGTGCAGGACCCGATGTCGGCAGGCTTGGTGAGCAGGACCAGGTATTGGCGGCGGCTCTAATTGCTTGCTGGTGGATGCGGCTGGCGGCGCAGCGATACCCAAGGCGGTGCTCCAGTGGGCAGCGAGGGCTGTGGCTCACGGCGCCGCTATCCCCTAAGTTTGGGCCCCCGGGGCGCTCCAATCCGGCGTGGGGCGCCGCGCTCCCCAAGGTGGGGCTCGGGCTGGTGGCGTGACGGCTGCTCTGGCTGGCTGCGCGGCAGCTTGCCCCGGCGGAAGTCCTGACACGCGTGGGGTTGGCGTACGGGAAAAAGAGATGCAGAACAGAGATACCTTGTCGTTGCAGAGGAAGGGAATATCTAGAATAGACTTGCTGAATTGATGGGAATTATATTTGGACCATTGACTAATTTGTTTTCTTTTCAGACCCTATTATCAACACGACTTCTATTAGGTTCAATAAAATTTGTATTCTATTAAATAAAGTTGTATTTTGTATCTAGAATTTTTTTATTTATAGTAACAAACGGTATGGAGTTCATGGAAAGTTTTAGATATTGTAAAACGGCTATATATATTGGAGATATCCACCCTCTCGTTCGAAGCCGCCTTTGTCTATTCGCTCGACGCTTTGCATGGAGTCTGGTAAGTATTGGAGTATCGTTGTTCCTGCCCTGAGGATAATTAAGTCATGGACGTCAAGCCGGAGACTACGGCGTCGGAGGCTATCGAAGTTGAAGGTCGCAATCCATGGAGTGTAGTTGTTCCTGAGGACGATGAAGACAGAGAGGTAACGTCAGAGAATGCGTTGCTGGAGGAAATCTTGCTGACAACATTATTGTGCCGGATTTGTTGTCGTTGCCGCCGGAGTCCCAAGCGTCAGCATGTGATCGTTGTGGTCTTGTTCACGATGATCACATGTCTTGGATCATTTGTGCTCACATTCTCAAACATGTTGATGAATTGATTTGAAAGGACCGAGAGAGGAAATGAGGAGATACTATCGAGCATGTCTCCATGCTGATGGATTCGTCAGCCCTACTGTCGACTGACTTCTTGCTAGACAATATCGTGGCGCTGGATTCATTGCCCCCAAAATCCCAAGCACTAGCATGTGATCGTTGTGGTTTTGTTCACGATGATCGCATGTCTTGGATTGTTTGTGCTCACGTTCTCAAATAGTTTAAGGTATTATTTTAGAATCTCACGTTCTTAAGATAACATCAAGTCACGTTTTTTACTTGGAGCTCATGAACATACGATCTGAGCTTCATGCATCTTCAGCCAGCAATGGCAAGTAAATTTTTCATCCTGCAAGGTACACAATGACATTACTTGAAAAAAGAGAGTTGTGTCAGTTTCTATTAGAAATTAAGGTCCCCAATGGATACTCTGCAAAAATATCACATTATATGGATTCAGATCATGGTAAATTGTCAGGGATGAAGTGCCATGACTGTCATGTGTTTTTGCATGGATACCTTCCATTGTCCATTCGTGGAAAGCTAGAACCAGATATCTGTGAAGCCATAATTAAAATTTGCAACTTCTTCAGTGAACTTTGCACAAAAACTTTAGACATGGAAACTCTTAGAAATCTTGATTCCTCCATTGCTCTAATGCTTTGTAAGCTAGAGAAAATTTTCCCTCCTTCATTCTTTGATGTAATGATGCATTTACCAATCCATTTGGCTAAGGAAGCAATGACCGGTGCACCCATACAATACCGTTGGATGTATCCCATTGAACGCTATTTGAGTAGATTAAAATCATTTTTCAAAAATAATGCCCATCCAGAAGGATCAATTGCAGAGGCATACAATCTACAAGAGTGTGTGCATTTCTGTTCTATGTACCTGAATGGAGTATTGAGTTGGAGAAAGCTCAGACATATGTTCTAAAGAATTGTGAAGAGGTTTTAGATTATGCAAAGTAAGTAGTACAATCACAGATCATTATGTTAAAAGGATGTATTATTGACATCTAACATGCATCTATCTACTTTCTATGTAGCATCCAGAAGAACCACCTTCCATGAGCAGCAATAATATTGAAAAAAGACATGACAAAGAATTTTTCAACTGGTTCAAGTAACATGTAGGTGTTTCTTATGTGGGAAATATGTTGTCTAATTTTTTTATATGTTGTCTAATGTATCAGATTGCATAATGTTATCTAACCCATGCACTACATACAGATATTGGAGCTATATTCTAAAGGATGTCCATCTCTTACAGAGGAATTATTTACTCTTGGTAGAGGTCCTGATGCTCGGGTGAATCATTACAGCAGTTATATGATTAATGGGTGGAGATTCAACATAAAAGACAAAGACATGGTAGTGAAGCCACAAAATAGTGGAATATTTGTTAAAGGTGATGACGACAGTGGGAATAAAGATTATTTTGGTGTGCTGACAAATATAGTGAAGCTAACATATGGCACATATAGTGTTGTATTGTTCAAATGTGACTGGTGGGATGTTCATACAAATAGAGGGAAAAAAACTGACAGATATGTATTCACATTGATTAATATTGGTCGTACTTGCACGCAATGATCCATATATTTTGGCTACACAAGCTGAGCAGGTGTATTATGTCAAAGATACTAGAGATCCGAAATGGTTGGTTGTGGTTAAGACCAAGCCACGAGATCTGTTCGATGTGCCTCCACATGAAGATGAAGAAAGTGAAACTACAATAATAGATAGATCTAGTGCCGAAGCATGTCAAGAAAATGAGTATATGACGGTTGTCTCCACTGAACCTATATCAGATGATAATGGGAGTGTATTTCTAAAGAGACAGTATATTGAAGGTCAAGTTGTCACTGCAAATCCAAAGAAAAGTTCTGATGATGAGCATTCAGAAGGTGATGATGAAGAGGACGAAGAGTTGGAAAATGAAGGTCTTGAGTATATTGATTGATAATATAGTGAAACTGAAAGTGAAGATGATATAGATAACAATTAATTTAGCAACTACTGCCCTAAAATTGGATGAAATTTTATGTCAGTTTATGTTTCTGTTTATTCCAAGAGTACAATGGCATATGAATATATCAGTATTATTGATTTTGTTTTGCACCAAAATCATTAGATGCTTAATATATGTTTTTTTTAAAATATAACTAACAATATAAATCACTAATCCTATCCAGATGACAGGAAACAAGAGACTGAAGTGACAACATTAATCAAACAATCACACACGAATATAATCCTATCCAGTAGCAACAAAGACCTAACTCGAAATTGAAATCAGCATAAGACCTGGTATAGGAGCGAGTTCATGCCCCCAAAATCAATCTCTGAATAAGGCATGTACTTGACAAAATCATATCCCTGAAAATGGTTCGGTTCGGCTCGCCGCTGTTTGTACCCCTGCGAACCTTTTGCTGTGGAGGAAGGATCAGGGTCAACCCGCCCCTTTTTTTCTTTGAGAACCAATTATCCTGGTTCGCACCGAACCTATCTATACTACTAGAGCTCTACAAGTTGGACCATACACAAGGGGCAGCAATACTTGCATACTCAGTGATGGTCTCCCCATTCGAGCTGACATCTCCAATAAAATTCAAGGTGCCGGCATGGATGATGATGTTCTGGAAGGTGATGCTCTTCATCACGATCTGCAGCTTCTAGGACCTGCTTACCCCACAGGGCAAGAACGCGAAGGAGAAGAGCGCGACAAATCCGAGCTGAGGACGAAGACGTGCAGGTACTAGCAGCGCTTGGGAACGAACCTGGTCTGCTCCTCCTAGATGATGCTGGACCTCCTGCCAACCCTTGCCCGGCAACGCCTGCTGCTGCTTCTAGAGTGCCTGGGAAAGCGATTGGACGAGTGGCGCTGGCGCTGGAACGCCATGGGGCTCAGCGTGGGGGTGGAGTGGATGAAGGTCGCCATCTTCTCGCTGTCGTTGGAGTCCGCCTGAAACAGCCCAACTCGAATTTCATTTGGGGAGCGAGACGAAGGACCGGTGGGAGAAAGTAGGGAAGAAGATCGATTGGACGCAAAGAACTTTAGAATTACCAGCTTCCGGACGGGATCTCAAGGAAGGAAGGGAGCACAATTCAGAAATCCCACGTGCGCACCGGGCTCGCGCCGCCTTGCTCGTCGGAGGGAGGTGGTGGTGGAGTCGCCCTGCTGCTGGAAAGAGGGACCGGGGACGTCTGGTGCTCTCGCCGCCTTGCTTGCCGGAGGGAGGTGGTGGTGGTGTCGCGCTGCCGATGGAAAGACGGACTGGGGAAGTCGGGTCTTGCACCGCCTGCTCGCCGGAGGGAAGCGCCGCCTGCAAGCTGGAGGGAAGGGGCCGGGACTTGGAACGTTGGGGACAGAGAGGAAGGAATGGTAGAATAAAGAGAGTGACTAGGCTTGAGTAATGTATTGAACCGGTTATTGCTTCAGGTTCCAAAAAAAAAAAAATTGTCAATCTTGTTGCAAGGACCAAAAATATAGTCACTATAATAAAAAAATGTGACAGTTAATTATTTCAACACTATCAATAATAAAGTAGTGGTGTCATAACATTACGTTACTATTATTTTATCACCACTATATTGTGTTGTGATGCAAAATTTATTTATCACAAATTCTAATTAAAAAGTGATAATTCAATGATTCATCGCATTTCACTAGTTACTAAAAACATTCTGTGATTATACATCATTTTGTCATAAATTATGAACTAAATAGTGTTGAAATTAGAATTAGTCGCTACAATTACGTGAAACAGTGACTAAGTAAGGTTTCGTCACAAAAGTTTGTCACAAAAGACCGAATTTTTTGTAGTGCGAAGCTACATATAGCTTGATTATTTTTACACTAATGTCACTAAATATTCATCATATATTTTAACTTTGTCATGAAGTTTTGATTAGGAGGTGCACCCCCACCATTTATGCCTAGCTTCGCCGCTGAGCATGATAGCCACTAAGAGAGAAGGAAAAGAATAAGCAACCAATGCAATTCTACTAGCTCAAAGTAAATGCAACATGGACAACAAGCTAGAGAAAGAGAGGGATAGAGAAAGGTTGACGCATTCGATGTTTTTCCGAGATATCGGAGGATGGCGCCTCCCCTAGTCCTCGTCGGAGTCCTGGTCCCTCCCGCCGTCCTCCCGCCATTCTCGTAATAGTATCTCCCATGGTGTGCTGCACTCCTCGAGTGAAGACACGGGAGTCATCCGCTGTCCCGAGCAACATCTTGTTTCTCAGAGATAAGCCTTCTAGCTCGGACGTTCTCTCTTGATGCCTCTTTGAATGGAGTGCTCCAAACCGTGTACAAGCTTTTGAAGTCTTCCATAAACTCCACGGAAGCATCATGAACTCCTAACCAGTCTAGGTTGTGTCATAAGACCAAGAGTAACAAGTTAAGATGCCCCTCTACAGCTCACTAGCCTAGAGGTGGATAAACACTCATTGTTACTCTCCCACAAACACTGAAAGATCTTCTCGTCTTTACTCTAGTGCTTCTCTCCTTGACTCTTGGCCCTCCTAGGATACCTCAGGTATTCTACTGGTCAAAAGTCCCTCAAACAACTTAAAGGGACGGCTATTTAGAGGGCCAACCACTCCCACTAGCCGTTACACTCAAATCCCTCTAGCAATCAATCATATCATGGTACGACGATTATAAGTTCTGAATCCAACACTGAAACAAGTCTTCTGGCAATGGTATGATGATAACGTCATACGCTGCAACGACTATAATCCTGTTGTCATCTCCAGCTCAGCTCCAATTGCTCTAATGGTACGACGACCCCGTCGTACGGTATGATGACTCAAATCCCCTCACTTGGCCCCAAAAATGCAGCTCTTTTGGAAATGGTATGACAATATCAGCGAACGATAAGATGACTCAAATCTCTAGAATCCAACTCTGCCCTGGCAATGGTACTACGATACCGTCGTACGGTACGACGATTTTGCAGAAGCTGAAACTTGATGTCTTCGTTGTATCCTTATTTTCAAGCTTCACCAATCGTCTTCCTCGATCTGATAGCTGTTCTTCAAGTACTGTGGAACCTTCGCACACGTTGTTCACCACCTTTATATTAGTGAGACATAACTAAACATCCCATCCCTTTTAATAGTACCGGTTTTTTCTATGGACTCAAAATCTAGCTAAGCAAACTCTCCTAGCTTGATCTCCATGCTCCAAGGACTTGATCCATCCTTCAACCACATACTCATCATGGGTTGTTATCAACATTCACCGAGGCATTTTGCTCTTAAGGTTGTAAATGGTAGTAAGGGCCGCACTCTACAAGTGAGATTACGTTCATTCAATCACCAAAATATTCATATCTTTGGGTATAATGGTTATGAAGCTTACATTAAACAACTTTTCAGACAAGTCGATTAGCTTTTCAAAATGAAGCTCTTTGAAAAGCTCCAGCTACCCCAAACAGGGCTACGGTGGATCTTGATGGCCGTCAACACGTGCTTCGACTTCCTAACGGCGAGGTACGGCCGCTGTTAGGAGGCGACGACGCACATGGCGTGCAACTGGACCAACGCCATGGTGCATGATGCCTCGATGCTCGAGAACCATGTCCCGCTCTTCCTCTTCGCCAAGACCCTTGACCTCTGCCGCGCAACACTGGCAATGACGACGAGCAGGCCGCAACAACCATGGACCTCGTCTTCGACCTGTTCATCAGACCACGTGTCCCCCATCAAGATCTACCACCCCGGCGGTCGGCTCATCATGTCCAACAACAAGTCTGTTGGAGTTCTGATCCTTTACAAGTTCCTCGTTCCTGCCGGCGCCGTCTTCTAGGACAACAATTCTAGTCTTTGCCGGCAGGATCCAATGCCGGCGGACCACCACCATATCCATGTCAATATGGTGGACGAGCCCGCCGCCCACCACGACGAAGTAGTAGAGAAGCAGGACCAGCAGCTCCCGGACTCCAACAAGGCGAAGCTAGCGTGCCTGCAGGTGTCCACCTACAGTTAGTGGAGGCCTGGAGGGTCTCACGCACAAGACCTTGATGCTCGCTGCGCGTGCTGCGGCTCGTCAGCATGGCGGCGTCCTACACGGAGGCGAACCTGAAGCAGCGACCCGACCTGTAGGGACGTGATCCTGCGCAAACTTGTGGCCTACGAGGTGGTCGCCATACGCTACGGCAGGGTGCCACTGGTGCTGGCACGGTACGCGGAGCTGATGAACGCCATCGTCGACACCGGCAAGGATGTGAACCTTCTGAGGAAAAACGGCGTTGTGATGAACCGGATGAAGAGCAACAAGTAGGCCGCGGCGATGTGGAACGGGATGTGCCAGGCGGTGTGGCTCAACAGGGTATCATGGCTCGACGCCGTGGTGCGGTAGCTCAACGATCACCGGAACGCTTCTCTGTTTCGCTCCAATTCTAAACAGTGTGAGTAGCAAGAGTGGAGTTTCCTATGTATCTATTAGAGGGACAAAGCATATAAAATACTCATTGTATATATATCAAACCTGAAGTAGGATAACTCACGTTGTGTTAAGGGTATAATAATTTCTTAATTTAGGGTTTCACTCATATACTTTATATATAAATCCCATCGAAGATTATTATTATTATATAATACATTCATATTATCATATCAAACATGGTATTGAGCTAGTTCATGTATCAAAAAATATTAGACCGACGCCCTGCACGCGGCGAACCTCCCTCTCCGGACAATATTAGGCCGACGCCATGCACGCAGCGGACCTCCCTCTCTGGAAGCATGTCGAGGCTCGTGGGACCTTCTTTACCGAGCAGCCGCTCGATCCGAACGGCGCACCTGTGGTCATACCGCTGCCGGTTGCCAGATCCAAGCCCAAGCCTTGCGTCATCAGCATCTCTGTTTTCGTGTTTCAATGTCATCAGACCGTGTGCCTCTGCTGCCCACGTTATCTGGTCCTCCTTGCAGCCGCTGCAGATTGCTTTTCCTATTGATCAAAATCCATTTTTTTCTTGATTCCGTTTGCATCTAAACATCATCGTACACATCCAAATCTTCTCTCCGTTTTGGTCATCATTAGTAATTTTGTTCTTTCAAGTCTTTTGCTTCCATTGAATTAGAGCAACTCTAACTATTTTCTAAATTAAGTCCCTAAACTAAATTTAGGAAGTAATTAAAAAAATAACTCTTTAACCATTCTCTATACTAGTTTACTAAACATAACAAGTTTCTAAATAAACTCTCCCACTTCCTATTCCTATATTTAGAGATCAAATTATAGCTCTCAAAAAATTAAAATAACTTCATACATGGGCTGGGCCCAAAAAATTGCATAGGAAGCAAATATTTTTAAATGGATTTGAGAACCTTTGTTAGGAGTTGTTGGCGTAAATAAGGTTTTTTACTCCCAAATACTTATTTTACGAACTTCCCAATAAATCTTTTGAGAGTAAAATTTTAAAAATTGGTTGAAGATGCCCTTAGATGGATCATCATCTACATCCAATTTTTGCTCCCGTTGCATTTACAAGACTCGTATTTCCTTCAATTTTCATTGAATTCACATACAAATCTATGTTCTTTATTTTCGTCTATGTCATAAAAGTCCAACTTAAAATATGTTTATATAAAAAAAATAAAGAATAGGAACAAAGGAAAGAGCCGAAGTGATCCATTCCTTGATCAGATTTTTGGCTTTCATTCTATGGATAACCATTGAAAGCTCCAAGCAGAATTTCCTTCGCACTGCCTCTGGGGCTGGATCTAAATCGTTAAGGACACTGCTTATTATTTGCGAGCGTTGCAGCTATGGATGGCACATTAATTGAGAAAGAACATGCCTATTTTGTAATTGATGTTAAATGGGAATTTGCTACTATATGTTTCAATTCATATCCATAGGCTTCTGTATTTCTTAGTGTTTTTTTTGCAAGCATTCTTAGTTAAAAATAACATTTCATCGGACGAAACCAATTAATTACTGATGAACCAGGAGCTGGAATAAAGGATTCCCATTTAACTCTTACTTACTTTCCCTTCTAAACTGAATTTTTTCCCCAACATAGACACTAAGGGTGCATTTAGTATGGCTTCAGATTCTACAGAAACAGAAACATGTCTCCAGGAATGTTTCTTGAATGAAACAAAATCACTTGTTAAACTGTTTAATAGTTTGTTTGGATTCAAATTCTTTAAAGTGGGCCACTGACCAGGCTAGCTTTGACGTTTTTAACATTGTTTTCTTAAAAATCTAGATAATCTATCCAGAAAAAGAAAAGAATTGGACCGATTACATGGGAGCCCAACTAGGCCCAGTCCACCAACAAACTCTACAAACTACAATTCTCGTCTTCTCCCTCAGGAATAGATGCATAGGAGAGAGAGAGAGAGAGGAGGCTGACCACCGGTGTTCCAGACAAGAATCAGAAGTGCTGAGATGGGGGAAGGGTGATAGCTCCAACGGGTTGACCATTGGCGGGGCAGAGGAGGAATCAAAGGGAGCAAATCTGTGGGAAATTAGTTTTTCCCTGTTTAGTGTCATTATATAAAAAGGCAAAATATTTACAGTGATTCAACCTCAAAATAAGACAATATTTTTTTAGACATACAATCATTTTGCCAGCTAGATCAGTTCATACAAGTCAGCCAAAATATGAGAAACATAAAACGCAAGCCAATTTAGCGGAAACAGTTCACTTATTTCTGTTCATTTTTTCTAGAAACTGCTCTAATATTATCTATATAGAGACCTTGATTCTCTTGCTAGTCACAACTCCATAGTTCAAGCACATCTCAGTTTGCTGAGTAAGTGGTAAGAAAAGTGAGATGGCACCTTCATGGATGGAATTGTTACTTGTGACACAATTCTTTTCCACATGCTCAATCCATGTCCAGTCAAGCCGAATGAGTGTAACCATTTTTGTATTGACTGTGAGGAACATCCCCATCGCCTTTTGCTATGATTGCCAGTCATGTCATCATTCTACCTACCGTGTAATCCAGGTATAAAAATACAATCCTACTAGATTTTCATCTTTTTCACGGTTTGTCTTACATGAGATTGCGATGGATGTGCTGCGTTTTGGAAAGATCTGAAGTTTTTGCAAATACTGCAGATAAGACAGTCATCGTATCATAACGTTGTAAGAGTATCAAAGATGGAGGACATCTTTGATATTAGCAACATGCAGACTTATGTGATCAATGACACAAAGGTGGTGGTGGTGTGTCCGTTGGAAAGACAATTTCATCATCCCCTTACAAGTGTGAGATATGTTCCCGTGCCCTTCTTGATAAGTTTCGCTTCTGCTCTCTTGGTTGCAAAGTAAGTTGTTAATATGCATTTTCACCATATTAATGGCCTCGTTTATATTCGGTCAAAAGTTACATATTTGGAATTCTATCTGTTTGCAGCTTAGAGGCATCAAGAAGAATATGGGGGTATTGATCAAGTCAGATAATGGCTCTGAAGTTGAAGGTGCAACAAACGAAGATGTGGCCAATAGTGGAAACGCTAGTTCCAGTACTATTGAGACCAACATGGAGAACCCTAGTAAAACCAATGAGGAAAAACCTCCACCAAAACGGCGTCACCGTAGAAAGGGAATTCCCCATCGGGCACCATTCTTCTGATGTCAAGCTCTTGCTGTTGCAAATAAATGAGTGTATGTCTGTGTATGAAGTCATCAAAATCGCTTGACTGGAATGGTAATAATATAAATTATATGAAACTTTCTATATCGGATGGCCCCTATTGGTTCTTAGCGTCTTACATAATATTTTGAACCAGGTCTTACTACTACTACAAGAAATTTAGCCTTCTATAATGATATTTCTATCACAAAACCTAAACAATTTATCACAAAAT
The DNA here is from genome assembly GCA_001182835.1 of Oropetium thomaeum. Classification (NCBI taxonomy): domain Eukaryota; kingdom Viridiplantae; phylum Streptophyta; class Magnoliopsida; order Poales; family Poaceae; genus Oropetium; species Oropetium thomaeum. The sequence continues at coordinate 415,335 of LFJQ01000009.1, read as the reverse complement.
AGATTCTGTGATGTGACGGTGACAAAAATCGGTTTATCACCTATCATGCGTCTCTATCAGTATTTTATGATGAAATCAATATTTTTATCACAAAATCAGTGACTTTTCTATATTTGTCACGAAATTATGATGCCAATTTTATCACTATTTTATTTAGAAAACATCTGAATTCATGGGATATATGATAAAAATTGTGATAAATATTTCTCTAAAAATGATGTGGCAATAACTGTAAATGACGTGGCAGTGACCATAGGTGACGTGGCAATGACATGGGGGTAATTGTAATTGACGTGGAAGTGACATGTAGAAATGACACTGACGTGTTAATGCTTTGGCAATGACATACATTATTTTTTGGGCCTGTCCCATTTTAGTGACCAGTACAATCAATTTTTCTCTTATAAGCCAAACTCATGTTCAATCTAGGCTTGAGCCATTCATTCTCAGCCCACAACAACTCATATCAACAGCTCATACAACAGTTCCACAAAAGAAAAAAAAAAACAGCCCATGCTACACAAAATCCATTCTTAGCAAACTTTCATTGAAACAAAGTCCATGAACTCGTTAACCCTGCCTCAGATGTGCCTTGATAAATAGTTTATAATTGATCCAACTTGTTTCCATGTGCACAAAATGGAGAGGGAAAATTGGATTCTTGACATCAAAGAACCTGAGTTTAGAATTTACCATCAAACTTTCAAAATTCACTTTAATACCAATGAAAGTTCCTCCGTTTAGAAATTTACCATTCTATTATGTTTCAGTCATATGTGCTTTGCCTCCTCCATTTCCACTCCGTTAATTCTGTCATCTGCTACCTCTCGTCAACAAACAGGGGCGGCGCAATGCGAGAAAACGCCAGACCGAGGTTCTAGGCGTGTCGTGAGCTCCACATCAAGGACTTGGGAGCTGATGGATGTGACAGACCAGCAAGGCCCTTGGCGAAGTTCGCCGACACAAAAGCTCTCCGCGTAGAGTACCAAGCTAGAACATGTTTTATAACTATTCATAAATTTGTGACGAATAATTATCATTGCTAAAACAAAATTGGTCTACCAAAGCGTCATAAACAAAATAGTTTAATGATGGTTTTCTTTTTTGTCACAGCATATTCGTTATAGAATAGCATATTTCTTTAGTACGTTTCGTAAGACTGAATCCGAACTGATTTTGGCAACCAAACGGACCCTAATACTCCGCATCGTGGGCTCATGGGTTGCGGCCCATCTCATGGGCATTTAAGTGACTCTAAGCTGAAAACGTCTCGTGATAGATTTGCAAACCACAAATTTTGTTGCCAACCCTACATGTGATACACAAATAGAAAATAGAAAAAAGTCCACTTTACTACCCTGAGGTTTTACGAAAGTTCACTTTACCCTTTATACTTTACTTTGGTTCGTTTGTCACCCAAAACTTGTTAATCCCATCCATTTAACCCCCTCAACCTAGCTAATTATCCCACCGCACTGATGTGGCGCTGGTTCAAGTCGGAATTTGACACGTTGGACCTCTTATGTGGACAGGGGGACCGTGCCCCGCACAAACACAGATGAAGCATCAGCACAGCCCGGCCTCTGCCTCTGCCTCCGCACGCCACCGCCGAGCTAGCATGGGCGTACACGCAGCCAGGCGCATGAGCTGCCTGCGCCGCTTGAGGGCTGGAGCCCGCCACTGTCGCCGTCACCACCTGATTTGCTGGAGTTGCCGAAGCCCGCGAGGGCAGTGAGGTGTGGCGAGGCCAGTTGGACTGGATGAGGCGGAGGAGGGAAGGCGGCACCGAGCTTTGTACTGGAGCTTTGGCCATACCAACGACGAAGCTCGCGGACTTCCAATGGTCTGCAACCATGTGCTCGTCTTGCTAGGGCGATGGCCATAGCGCTGCGGCTCCACGTGCGGTGCGTGCTTGGCGCTGCATGTGCTCAGCCAAGACATACTGCAAAGAGCTTCGCAATGGAGCTTTGCTACTGATTAACATCCTCAAACAGCTTTGCTTCTCCCTCAATTTCATTTTTTCCCTTCACAAAATGTAACCTAAATCGTGAAATTTTCACCATAAACCATGAGCTAGATGAAATTGATCACAAATATATCTTCTTTATCCCCTAACAAATACATTTTACTGGTCTCCAGTGCCCATTCACTCGACTCTCATCAATTTTAATGGATTTCCTTCAAGCTGTTGGCTGCCGTTTGTGAGGAAGAAGAAATACTGTTTGACGGGTTACTTGGCAGTGGCTACTGCTTGCATGCACTGGCTGGTGGAAGCTACGAACCGTCGAATGTGAGGTGTGGCAATAGACGACGCGCAGGTCAACTGCTCGCAGCGACTGCCAGCACGTCGACTACAGAGGAGTTTGGACCCGGAAAATAGAGGAGCGAGCGATGTTGTTAAATGTTGATTGGTGCCCATATCAGCCGTCCAACATGTTAAGCTATAGATCTTAATCCCGGTCAAATTTGTGCCATGTTAGTGTTGTGGGATAATTAGCGGTTTTGAGGGGGTTAAGTGAACGGGATTAACAAGTTTTGGGTGCTAAATAAACCAAAGAAAAATATAGGGGGTAAAGTGGACTTCCATAAAACTTCAGGGTAGTAAAGTGAACTTTTTGCTAGAAAATATAAAAAAGGACTATATGATGCATGGGAGCATATTTTCAGTATAAATTAATTATCTATAAATTCGTATTGAACTCAGTATGGATATAACATATGCTTTTTTTAGCTACATCCTTATGCTGGATCTATGTTTACTGCTGTTAATAATGCTAAATTATATGTTACAATTATTTATGCGCATATTTGTTTTTATATGTCTGCACTTGTACATGGGAAGAGAAATAATTACAAAAGTTGGTTTTATCACTAAGAACTAGAAAACGCATACTAGTACATGCAAAGAGCCCCGTTCGACACGATGTGTTTTTCAATAGTACACAATCGGCACTAGATCCAAGGGTTAAAGGAGACACCACGGACACACACAGTATAAGGTACGCTCTAAACTGTAGAAAAGGTGTTTATTTATTTGGAAAATGAATATGTCTACTTAACAACCTCAACTATTAAGGTTGGTTTACTTTACCCCCTAAACTATAAAACCGGATATTTGACCCTCAACTATCTAACACCCTTTAAATAACCCTCTAGAGCGGTTTTGAGAGGTGGTTTTGACTATATGGCATGACACATGGACATTGACATGTCAATATATCATAATTCTTATCTTTTAACTATATTTTTTCACTTTCTTACACTTGGCTCAAATAAAAAATATTTCTGTCAATGAAAAATATGCCTAGCGCGGACGGGTGCGGACGGTGCATCACAGCGGCGGGGAAGCCGCTGCTACATGGAAGACTGTTATGGCCGGTGCGGCGCTGCGAGGAGGCAGCGAGTGGCATGGCATGGACGGGAGGTAGAAGAAACTGTGTGGACCATTAGATCGAGATTGAACAGCTAAGATTTGTCATCTGCAAAAATTAATTTTTTAGTCGATTGGAAATTACAATCTCTAAGAAAATATTCATGTCATGTCACTATCCATGTCACGCCACGTGGACAAAACCGCTTGTGAAACCACTTCAAGGAGTTATTTAAACGGTTTTATATAGTTGAGGGAATAGAATATCCGTTTTTATAGTTGAGGGGGTTAAGTGACTAACCTCAGTAGTTGAAGGGGTGATATAGACTTATTCCTTTGCACAACGTGTTTCACAGTTTACCGAACCATTGATCTGCACATATATAACGAAACTTTCAAACTGAAATTCAATAGCCTAGATTTTCCCAGGCTGGAACTGTAACCTCACAGGCCTAGTAACAGGTCGCGATAAAATGAACCAGCTTTGGAAAGAGCCTCTCGACGGACGATAGGGCTGAAGTTTTATTTATGAGATAATTGCATAAATCCACTCATAAATTCAGTTTAGTTTGATATTCTTTCTCATATAATGTTTTGTGGTAAAAACCTACTCACCCACAACTTTTACGTAAAATCCCCCCCCCTCCCACCCCCCTCCCCCGAATCATATTTCTAATAACTTAGTAGATTTTAAATTTTTATGTATAATACAAAATATTTTTTTGGAAAATATTTACAATATTTTTTCAAAAAGTATTCAGAATATTTATTGATTTCAAATCTACTAGAACATTTGATATTTATGAAGCAATTCAAATATATTCAAATTTGAAAATTTTCTATAAGTATTATGATTTGAAACTTTTAAATTCTGGAATTCAAAATGTTTTGAAAATTTTCCAATAAATGTTCAAATTTGAAACATTTAATTTTCATGGGCCATTTTGAAATATGAATTTTTGAATATTGTCCCACTAAAATCATGTTCTAGTAGATTTTCAATCAAATAAATATTTAAAAATATTTTTAGAATAAATATTTAAATTATCCATAAATATTTAAAATCTACTAAATTGTATTAGAAAAGGGATTTGTATCATGTGGGATGGGGGTGGGGCGGAGGAGATTTTGGCTAAAAGTGGTGGGTGGGTAGTTTTGTGCCACAAAACTTGGAGAGGGGGGGGGGGGTGATGGAGGGGGGAATATCAGACTAGAGTGAGTTTATATGTGGATTTATGCAATTAAGCTATTATTTATTTTTAATTTAAATAAAAATAAATGATGATTTAATTAAGTTGTTAAAATGATTTACGCGCTGAGCCCTTTTATCAGGCCTACACATATTTGACCGGCCATTGGGTCAGTCTAATGTGAACGGATCTGACCCATCTCCTTTAATTTGTTGTGAATCGGGTCGAATATATCAGAATCTTATCTCTGTGAAGATGGCTTCTTGCAGTTGGATACAGAATCTTATGCAACCCTTCTCCTCCAGTCAGCTATAAACGAGTGCATGGCTCCTAATAAGTCACACACTTCCACAAAGAAATGGAAATGTGGACGAGATTAATCCATGTAACACAAAAGTTCCAAAATGAATAGGGACGTTTCGTATCTATGCTGATAATCGCGTTTGTATCCTACTCAACGTGATTCACGGAGGTTGTATCCTACTCAACGTGATGCATGAATAGACACATTTCAATGGCTCTCTCTCTCTCTCTCTCACTATATATATATATATACATACATATATATATATATATATATATATATATATATATATATATATATATATGAACCCACGGGCCGGATGCTGCAGCAACAATGCAAAGTAGCTCCGCCATTGATTCCTGAAGGGGCTGGGGCAGCTGTTTTCGGAGCTGCGAACGAAACGAAACGGCAGCGATGCAGTCTGAGGAGCAGAAGCGGTGGCTTGACCGGGTGCGGCACAGTCTTGAGCAGGAGACGGCGGAGCAGCTGGGCGCGGCGGCAAAGGTCTTTGACGTCCCGCGAGCCCTGCGCGACACCAAGCCCGAGGCGTATACTCCGCATCGCTTCGCGCTGGGGCCATACCACCAGGGCCGCCCCGAGCTCAGGGACATGGAGCGGTACAAGCTCGCCGCAGCCAAGCGCGTCGAGAAGCTCTTCAACGGCGGCCGCAAGATCGACGACCTCGTCGAGCTCTTCCTCAACAGTGGCCTCGACTGCCAGATACGAGCAACGTACCACAGGTACGTACGGTGCTCTTATTCCTTGCGCTCTGCCATTTGTACAAAAATTATTCAAGTATCTTACAATTGACCGGCGGCCATGAAATGAAATGAAGGTTCCTAGAGCTGAACGACGTGACGCTGGCGTGGATGATGGCCATCGACACGTGCTTCCTGCTCGACTTCCTCGAGAGGTACAGCCGTGACGAGACCGCGGACATGGTGTCCTCGGCGGCGAACTGGATCAGCGCCTTCGTGCGGGACGCCGTGATGCTCGAGAACCAGGTCCCGCTCTTCCTCTTCCCCAAGACGCTCAACCTCTGCATCGACGACGAGCAGGCGACTATGGAGGTGCTCCGCACCGTCTGCGACCGGTTCACCAAGGACGTGTCGCCCATCAAGATCAACGCCGACCGGGTCATCGGCGACATGGCCGCGCCCGCGCACCTGCTCGAGCTCCTCTACCGTTTCCTCGTCCCCGATCGCGCTATCTTCGAGGAGGATTCCGCTGCCGGCGGTGCACCGCCGGATGACCAGATGGCGGTTAAGATTGACGAAGTGGAGAAGCAGGAGGAGCAGCTCCCGGACTACGACAAGGTGAGGCAGGCGTGTGTGCAGGTGTCCCGTGTGCCGTTCGTCAAGGAGTACCTCATCTCCCGGCCGACGAGCTTGCTGTCGGGCTTGTTGGAGCAGGCCACGCGCAAGGTGCCGGCGCTCGCGGGAATGGTGCCGGTCCTCGGCAAAATCATGTCGTCCGCGGTAGTGAAGGAGCGACTCGAGGGCATGAACTTGGGGAGCATCGCCACCAACTCGCCGCAAGCAGACGAGATCAAGGTGCCCTCGGTTGCGGAGCTGGCCGACTGCGGCGTCCGGTTCGCGCCGGCACCGGAAGGGATCGCCGGGATCTCCTTCGACGGCGCGACGGTAACGCTGAGCTTGCCTACCATCACTCTCGACGCCAACACGGAGGTGATCCTGCGGAACCTGGTGGCCTATGAGGCCGTCGCCGCACCGCGCGGCGCGCCACTGGTGCTCGCGCGGTACATGGAGCTGATGAACGGCATCGTTGACACCGGCAAGGACGTGAAGCTCCTGAAGCAGAGCGGCGTTGTGGTGAATCGGATGAAGAGCAACAAGGAGGCGGCGGCGATGTGGAACGGGATGTGTCGGGGGACGGGGCTGGGTAAGGTGCCGAGGCTCGACGGCGTCATACGGGCGGTGAACAATCACCGGAACGCCACGGCGAGGGTGCGGGCGCAGAAGCTTCTCAAAAAGTACGTGTTCAGGTCCTGGAAGATACTGACGCTGCTCGCCTCCATCGTTATGCTGCTCATGACGGCGCTGCAGACCTTCTGCTCCGCTTATCCGTGCGAAAGCACCTGGTTTGGCGTCGTGATGCAGCAGATGTCACGGCCCTGAGAGGAGGATGGACCTAAATTATTGTATAACAACTCTAATGTATATGGGCTTCAAAAGTATTACTGTAGTAGCATTTCTTCGTCTCTACACCCCAATTATGGCGATAGATCAAAGCTAACCATCGCCATGACCACACCAAGTCCGCTTCGGAAGCAAATTGCGAGAGACCGGTTCTCTCTGTAATCTGAGAGACCCTGCCTCTCTTTGCTCCACATTTGCACTCTAATCTCAAAGCAATTTGTCCGTCAATCAACACGTTAGTGACGCCGATTCTCAACTACGATTATTTGCCGCTGCGTCTTCCTCGCGAGGTCTCGCCGCCGGTATCGACTATGGCACCTTGTCTCTCTCTTTGGTCACTGGGTCCTTTCATCGGCTGCGGCACCTCTCTCTCAATCAACAAAACTACCATGCATATTCGATAATCTCCAGCAGCCGACAAGACACCATGCGTGATCTTCGCTTGCTCCTGGCTGGGACGGTGAACTGCGGCTGAGTTGGGGCGAGCATGTCGACGAAAGTGCCGCAATGCAGTCCGGCAGCGGCGCAACCTTCGGCGGCTGTGGACCTATAACCCGACACGAACTCTCATGGAAGGCGAAATAGCAGCCAGCACTAACAAAGAAGAATGGCGTCGTTAAGACTATTCATGACCGCTTGCTTTTAGATTAGATGATGGGACGCATCAACGGCAGAGAGACCGGTCTCTCTAATTAGGAAGAGACCCGGGTCTCTCCAAATTTGCTTCTGTCCGCTTCACTCACACCCTCCCCCCTCCCCCCCTCCCCCTTCCATCACCATCAAGCTACCTTTACCGTCATCGTCGTCTGCCTCACCATCTTGTTATGCCAACCGGAAAGCCCGAGAGTGGATCCAAATAAACTAATTGTATGTATGTTTCCCCAACGCTATTCATCTCACTCAACAGAGACAACATTATACACCTAAAAGACGCTAGATTTGGGTTGGGCCTCTCAGTTGCTGATCTGGTGACCACCATGCACGCTTCACCGATGTGCATTGCAGTCTACTGGCGTTGAAGGACCATATTCGACACGACCCCAGTCGGGTCTTATTTGCTAAGAACGCCTCTCTGTTCATTGAGCAGACGACATCTCCGTGCCAACCCTCGTCGCTAAAACTTAGAGAAGAAGAGGATCTTCTACAGGCCGTCCCCGACAACTCAACATCCACAAGTTGGTGGGCGATGCACTGCAGCCACATCTCCTTCCTCCACAGAGATCCTCTCTAACGATGGCAACCACGACACCTGATATGCTACCGCAACCACTGGCATACATGCATGAAACGTTCGTGATGGATGTCATGGCATGTGACTCCGAAGTGCATGGCCCTCTTGTAGGATCTAGGGTACCGACTAGAGAGGGGGTTGAATAAGCGGTTTTAAAATTTAATTATAACTTGATCAAATATAAAAACAGAAATTAAAACAATGGATCAAGAGCAATAAAAGAAAGCTAATCCTACGTTGACACTAGAATAAACGGTTCCTATGGTGACATGCAAGAATTCAATCACTAATAAAGTAAACATAAGAATAAAACAACATTAATCAAGCACAAGTAATAAGACTAGACTAGGTTGATTCTAGATAGATGTTTACAATCCTAGGGTGATAAGCAATAAAACAAATGCTAGGAAAGTAAAGCACAAAGGTAAAGAGATGAGATATACACAATTTTATCCCATGGTTTTGATGACTTGCCTGTTACCCCTAATCCACGTTGAGGTGGACTCAAGCCTTTGATTTGCTTCTCTATCAACTATATGCACTTCTCCAACAAGAAGGGCTCCCAAAGAGCAACTTGTCCCTAAGCCAAATCATTCCCTTGAGCCTCTCCAAACCTCGATTCCACTCGAGTTGCCCTTTGCCACTCCGGTGAGGTGAGCACAAAACCTCTCACAACAACAACCGGGCCTCCTTAACAATCTTCTTGAAGAGCTCACGGCTTCCACACCACCAAGCCGTCTAGGAGGCGGCAACCTCCAGGAGTAATAAGTCGACGACGCTTTCTTGAAGAATCACTAATGCCACTAAGCTCAAATGAATGGAAATCAAGCACTAGATGCACTCACATTCACAATAGATCAACAAGAGCTCAAGTGTGAGAAGGGAGGGCTCATATGTGTAAGGTATGCAATAAGAATGTCCAAGAGGGCTGCCTTACACGAGACGGAGGGGTACTTATAGCCCAATCTCTGAAAACTAGCCATTACAGACTTTCTACGACGCTGGCGGTCAGACCGTGACTTTGGTAGTCAGACTGGGGTGAATGTCAATGGCTATATTTACAAAGAGTGCATGGAGAAAGGTTTCAAATAACAGTCCTAGCAGTCAGACCGGGGTTGTGGCGGTCAGACCGCCACGGAGTCCATAGAGCAAAAAGTTTCTGTGTGCTTGGCGGTTAGACCTTGAGCGTGGTGGTCAGACCGCGAGGCTCTGGCGGTCAGACCCCAGGGGTCCACAGTGGTATGTCTTTGTGCAAAAATTTTAGCACTTTTACCCTTCTTTGACAAGGGCTTTTTTTTAAGGAATTTTTGTAGTTGTTTGGCAAGAAAATTGAGCAAAGTGACAATTAAAGATGCTCCAAGAAAGTGACAACCGACCCCTCTTAATAGTACGGCACTAATCTATAATCTGGTCAATATCATCTCTAATCACCTTATGACCGGTAAATAAAAACCTATAATTTATACCTTTGCCTTGAGCCATCCATTATCCAATATATGAGCTTTGTATCGTGTTATTCTTATCACCAATTATGCTCAATCTTTCACATGTAGATCTTCTCTATTACAGACTCAAGGAGCACGTTAATCCACAAATATGGATCATCGTCAATTAGCAAAACACCAACCAAGGGTGTAGATGCTTCAATCTCCCCCTTTTTGGTAATTGATGATAACGACAAGAAGTGATATTGAAATGAAGAAAAGGTGAACTCTGCCTAAGTATACGCGTATGTGAATATTGAAAACAAGCTATGCACTTGAGAATTGGAGAGTAATTTGATGGAACATACCTTGTTTGTCATATGCGAGGTGACAATTTTCTTTCATGATACAAGGATGAAGCATGTCAATAGTGATTATCCTAAGCATCCATAGCACATTGACCATAGAAATATGATGAACAAGGAATCTAATTAAGCAAACATACTTCATCACAAGATTATAAGCCAAGGTCCAAGTACATAAATATAAAAGCCAAGCTCGAATAGAACACACCAAGTTCAAATAGATAGAAAACGACACCGAGCTTCATAATGCATAAAGGGAAGTGAAAGAATGCAATGCATGAGATCAATTCCATGGAAGCTTTCAAAAGTTTGCGAATACTAAAATTTTGCACCTCTTATACGTTTCTTCAATTCTCAAGTTTCCTTCTTTACATCTTCTTGCATTTAACAAGTTCGCTTAAATTTCTCATTTATTGTTTTCACTTCTTCACTTCTTCTCCCCCTTTGACATCAACGTGCCTAAAAGAACTATTATTGATAGTGATCATCATATCTTGGAGGAGAATGATAGTAGAGCAATGGCATGAGACCCGGTGGTGGTGTAGAGTTGAGCCAAATAATCATTGAATGCATGAGACTTCAAATATGTCGTTCCACAGAGCTCTTATTGTTTTATGATGGCCACAAATTGATTCAAGATTGATGACATTGCTCGTTGAAGAAGGATTAAAAAGAATGCCATATTGAATCCCTTGTTGGATTTAGAACTGAATATGAGAGCATATATTGAGCCAATAATCACATCTTGATTTGCAATATGGAGGTAGAGGTGAAACAATAAGCGCATCTTGAGTTGCAATATGTTTTTCAACAACTGATTATCCTTTTTGGTTCTATCAACAATCATCCAACCAGCATAGCTTGACAAAAATAACTTTGTCCTGTCTCAGCAAGGTGGTCAGACCACGGTGGCACTTTCTGGATATTCCTGAAAAACTGAATATCTCTGAGAATCCATTCAATTTGATTCCAAAATTTATCAAATGATTTCATTTCCTTTCCCACTGATCCAAAAGTACTTCCACATGATATAGGATCTTAATGCCATGATTAAAAAGTATGTTTCATGATTTAATAAGAATTCCATCACGTATTGAGCAAATATATGCAAATGAGCCGATTGAGGTCTCAAAAGTATAAAATTTTGCAAATCGATTCAAATATATGTTTTGATTGCACGAATGTGATTGTATGAGTATTAAGATATTTTTTGAACCATTATATATTGATGAATATGGCTCTAAAAGCCATAATTGGACCATTTATGGTCATTTGGTTTAAAAGTGTGAGATTCACATTTCCATAGATTTTAAAATATTGATCCTTGTTTGGGTCCTTGCATGTTAGTCACCAAGACTTTAGATACCCAAATGACCTTTTTCTTTGTAACATTCCTTAAAATGTTACCATTGAAACCATGTACATCATTCTTACTTCTACCAACAAACATAGCATAAACAACACCATTAGAGTTTTTCGGAGCACATATGATGCATCCATAGAGACAAAAGAGGTATTTTTAGTACCGCTGCAATCTTTCTCAAGATGTCCGGTATTTTTACACTTTACACAATACAAAGCCACATTCTTTCATGAAAGTGGTCCTTTTATTAATAAACGCACTTTTGTTCTTCTTGGGTACATATACCCAAGACCCTCATGCTTGAAAGTGAACCTTTGACATTCTCACATCTTATTCTAGGAGTTTTCACCCCTATGACATTTGGCAAGTGCATGAACAAGAGAGTCAACGGTTTCTCTCAACTCAACATTTTCAACAAGAATCACAAACATTTGAGCTATCCATGCAAGAATCAATATTAGAAGAACAAGGCATTTCAATCAAGTCATCACAAGAAATAGATATGCTAGATTTTAAAACGTTTTCAACATAAGGAACACAATCAAGCATATCACAAGAAACACCAACATCAACTTTAACTTTACTGCTACTAGCAATGAGAGAGTCATGAGCTTCCTTAAGCTTCTCATGAGTTTTACTAAGATTCTCATAAGATGTCTTTAGCTCCTCATACGACTCCTCCAAAGATGAGTATTTTTTTTTCTTAAGGTGTCTATACTTTCCTTTTATGTTGCCGAGCAAATCATCAAGGTTGCTTACCATATCAACAAGATCATTATAAGTAAAAACATCATCATCATCGCATACCTTTGGTTCACCCTTTGCCATGAGACAAAGCGGTGGGTCGAAAAGAGATGGAGGTTCCTTAATAACAATATCGGCAAGACCCCTTTTGGAGGGTTGAATACCATCATCATCATCATCAGAATCCGAACTAGCATCCGAATCCCACTCAACATAACAAGCTTTACCATTTTTCTTCTTATAATACTTCTTGATCACCTTCTTCTTTCCTTCATAATTTTTATTCTTGATAGATTTTTCTTCATCTTTGTTTATGCAATTTGTAGAAATGTGACCAATTTCTCCACATTCAAAGCATTTCTTGTTAGCAAAGGGATTCTTGTTAGATGATCTCCCACTTCTATGGCCACCGTTCTTCTTCATAAATTATTTGAATTTTCTAACCATAAAGTCAATTTCCTCATCAATGCTATTGTCACTTTCATCACCACTATCATCTTTGGATGCTTTTGCTTTGAATGCCACACTTTTCTTTACTACTTCAATATTCCTATTATGAAGTTCTTCTTGATACTGCTTGAACAAATTATGAGTGAGAATTTCACGAAGAACTTCCGTAGGCTTCATGTTCTTCAAATCTGACCTTAGATGCAGCATCACAATTGTTTCATATCTTGGTGGCGATGCTCTAAGAAAATTATTAGAGAAATCCACATTGGAGACCTTGACACCAAGACTCATGAGTTCATTTACAACATTGTTCAATCTAGTGAACATATCATCACCCTCTTCATTTGGCAACATGACAAATTTTTCAAATTTCCCTTTGAAGATGAATAACTTTGCTTCTTTGATAGTGGAGGTATCTTCATGAGCTTCCATAAGTGCTATCCATATCTCATGTGCAGTTTGCACACACGATTGAATTCATTAATACATAGAGCATCATAGATAACATTCATTGCTTGATCATTTGCAAGAGTAAGATTAATTTCATTTGCAGTAGGATTCTTTGGATCAAGAACAACCAATCCATCTTCCACCACTTTTCAAACTAAACCAGCCATAACCCTGAGATACTGAGTCATATGGGTCTTCCAATAATTATTATTTGAACCATCAAAGAGCGAAGGCTTCCCAACATTATAACTAGCCATCTAACCACTCCCGGATGGTTAAATCCACACAAATATGGGAGTACCGGCTCTGATAGCACTTGTGGGATCTAGGATACCGATTAGGGGGGGGGGGAGGGGATGAATAGGTGGTTGTAAATTTAATTGCAACTTGATCAAATATAAAAGGAGAAATTAAAACAACGGATCAAGAGCAATAAAAGGAAGCAATCCTATGTTGACACTAGAATAAAGGTTTCCTATGGTGACATGCAACAATTCAATCACTAGTAAAGTATACACAAGAATAAAACAACATTAATCAAGCACAAGTAATAAGACTAGACTGGGTTGATTTTAGATAGAGGTTTACAATCTTAGGGTGATAAGGAATGAAACAAATGCTAGGAAAGTAAAGCACAAAGGTAAAGAGACAAGTGAGATATACAATTTTATCCCGTGGTCTTGATGACTTGCCAGTCACCCCTAATCCATGTTGAGACGGACTCAAGCCTTTGATTTGCTTCTCTATTATGTATGCACTTCTCTAACAAGAAGGGCTTACAAAGAGCAACTTGACCTTAGGCCAAATCAATCCCTTGAGCCTCTCCAAACCTCGATTCCACTAGAGTTGCCCTTTGCCACTCCGGCGAGGTGAGCACAAAACCTCTCACAACAACAACCGGGCCTCCTTCACAATCTTCTTGAAGAGCTCACGGCTTCCACACCACCAAGCCGTCTAGGAGGCGGCAACCTCCAAGAGTAATAAGTCGATGACGCTTTCTTGAAGAATCACTAGTGCCAATAAGCTCAAATGAATGAAAATCAAGCACTAGATGCTCTCACACTCACAATAGATCAATAGGGGCTCAAGTGTGAGAAGGGAAGGCTCATATGTGTAAGGTATGAAATAAGAATGTCCAAGAGGGCTGCCTTGCACGAGATGGAGGGTTATTTATAGCCAATCTCTGAAAACTAGCCGTTACAGGCGACGCTGGTAGTCAGACCGGGATGAATGTCAGCGGCTATATTTGCAAAAAGTGCACAGAGAAAGGTTTCAAATAACGGTCTTGGCGGTCTGACCGGGATTCTAGTGATCAGACCATCACGGAGTCCAGAGAGCAAAAAGTTTCTGTGTGCTTGCCGGTAACACCTTGAGCGCGGCGGTTAGACCTTGAACCTGGCGGTCAGACCCTAGGGGTCAGACCACGGTGGTATGTCTTTGTGCAAAAATATTAGCACTTTTACCCTTTTTTTAGCAGGACTTTTTTTTAAGGAAATTTTGTAGTTGTTTGGCAAGAAAATTGAGCAAAGTGAGAATTATAGATGCTCCAAGAAAATGACAACCGACCCCTCTTAATAGTATGACACTAATCTATAATCCAGTCAATATCATCTCTAATCACCTTGTGACCGGTAAAAGAAAAATCTATAGTTTATACCTTTTCCTTGAGCCATCCATTGTCCAATATATGAGCTTTGTATCGTGTTATTCTTATACCAATTATGCTCAATATTTCACATGTAGATCTTCTATATTATAGACTCAAGGAGCGCGTTAATCCATAAATATGGATCGTCATCAATTAGCAAAACATCAACCAAGGGTCTAGATGCTTCAGCCCTGTATTATTCGATGTTCTTTGAAAAAGCATATATAAAGGACTACATGCTAAAACCCCACATAGGGTAATTGGATCCTAGACCTCTCAATGACAATCCCTGCTTGAACTTATAAACCTACGACTATGTTATGGGTGCTCCAACCACTGTGATTCAGATCTACCAAGCGGTAACTTTATCCACCACATGCATCCAAGTGAAGTTCATATACACATTATGTATCACCGATGACAGGCTACAACATAGAGTCATTTTCAACTTATATGGTTTCATATCATTATCTCTATATTTTCAGTTTACTCTATTTGTTAACATCTAAAAAATGATTTTCTAAGACTCCAACAATCATGCTGATTTTTCTGGTGGCAAATAAAGGTTAGAGGCAACCATATGATCTGAAAAAAATGTTTAAAAATGTTTAATAGATTTAGAATTAAAATTCTTTCTAGCTGGCCCGTTTGGAACCAAATATGAATATTTAGGATATTAAAATCTTAGTCAATTTTTGTAAAAAAATATCTAAATTCATATGGATAGGTTCTCCATTGAGAGAATTTTTGGATTAGCTTTGATTTTACTCAATTTTGATGCTAATTAAATTTCTAAATATAATTTCACCCAAACAAAACTTTCATTAGTAGAGGACACGTGCGGATGTGAACGGGTTCAGCTTTGTCCGAGAAAATAAGCATCCGAGACTCGTACTATCCCCTCCGCCAGACCCTGCACACTGACATCGTCTTTACTCCACCATGTTCAACTAGTTACCCAGTCACCCAGCCCCTGGGCCTCCTCTTCATTCAAAAAAAAAGAAAAAAGAGGACAGAAACTTACGGAGGAGGGAGGAGGAAGAAGGGGACGAAATTCTCCCAAGATCTGGCGCTGCGTCACCATGAGGAGCCCGCCGGCACCATCCGCACCGCCTGGAAGCCGCAGCGTGGATTCGCCTGCGCCGCCCCAAAGCCGCGACCTCGCTCTGCTCGCGCCGGCTGGTGCGCTCCAGCGCCGCGGCGGGTCTCCGACCGCGCCGCCCAATCCGCTTCAGCACAGCGGCTTGAGCCGTCGCCTTGCTCCACCGGCGGCGTCGTCTCTACACAGCGGCCGGCTCGCTCCAGCCCTGCCTCTGTCATCGTCCGCCAGCATCGGCCTCGTCGACGGTAGCTTTGCTGACCTTGATTAGGACCAGTGCCCATGGTCTTCAAGGAGGACCTCGTATCATGTACAAGGAGCAGGCCAACATGGGGACATGGAGGATGAGGAGGTTGAGGGCGACATGAATAATGTCAGCTTGTCCTTATTGGTGATGTAAGTAGTGCAGCTACAGGATTCACGATTTCACATGGTTTGATTTGTGTACAGAGTAGGTAGTACTTGGATTTAAGTGAAACTTGTGGTGAGTCTTTCTTTGTCTGCAGTGCTGGTAGCACAGATCAAGTCCTCTTCTTGCCAGACTCCTTTGAAGATGACAAAGTGGACATGGTGGCAGACTCGTTGGAAGATGAGGAAGTGGACATGGTGCCTGACTACTTTGATGAGGAAGAAAAAGAGCAGCTATTGGAACAAGAGGAGCAGGGAGACTATGATTACGATGAAGAAGATGAGGTGAACTAGGAAAGGTATGATGGATTTGTGTTTTTCAATAGTTTGGATGAAGAGACGGTTTTATATTATATTGATGTCAAACATTACTTACTGATCACTTTACCTGCAGCGCGGATGTCACGGATGAGGTGGAGATAGGACAAGACTCATGCTGCTGAAAGTAGTGCCAGACTCCGTGGAAGATGACGAAGTGGACATGGTTGCCCTTGGAAGATGCGGAAGTGAACATGGTGTCTGACTCCTTTGCTGAGGAAGAGAAAGAGCATCCATCGGAAAAACAGGATCAGGGACACTATGATTATGACGTAGAATATGCGGTGATCAAGGACATGTACGGTGCATTTGTGATTTTTACATTATTTGGATAAAGAGAGTTTTATTTTGACTGAAGGCCAACGTTTCTTGTTGATCCTTTTACCTGCAGCACGGATGTCATGGACTCATGGCTGATGAAGAAGTGCCAGACTCCTTGGAAGATGAGGAAGAGGACATGGTGATTTGAGTCCTTTGCTCAGGAAGAAGAATACCAGGCGCCGGAAGAAGAAGAACAGGTGCCGGAACGAGCACATGAAGATCAGCAACCGAAGCAAGGAGAATAGGAACATTATGACGACGAGAAGCCACTTACTAGCGCCCAGGTTCGAGAGCTGTATGACGAATGAAATGGTAACGTCACAGATTTTCTCCTTGGCTTAATGCTACCAAAGTGGTACGACAATTCTTCTATGCGCAAAGGGCTTCATGCATGTCGCTGCGCCCTTTGCTTGAAGTTATCTAATGGTGTGTGATGTTTATGTTTTAGCTTAATGTCCTGTGATGTTGTGTAATTATGTGTGTGTCTTAGTTCATGTTATGTATTGCATAAGTCTTAACTGTGTGCTATGTGAGATGTTGTGACTTGTTTGCGTCGTCATTGTGTGTTAAATGATGTTGTGTAATGACTAGCTTACCTAATCAATGGAAATGTTGTTTAACAAAATATTGCTGCTGTATTACATTTCAATATAGGAAATGGTGCTGCCAAAATGACAAGTTTCATCATGACATAGAAAATAATACTCTTATATTTCATTTAGACAGACAAAATACTCCTGCCACATTTAATTTAGATATCGAAAATACTCCTGCCAGCTCAATTTTCATATGCAAAGTACCGCGGAGTGCGTTGCTAGCTCGCATTTACCTAATACAAAATACTAGTATTGACATGTGCCATGTGCATATACAAAATACTAATGCACCTTTTTATTTACCTAACAAAATACAACACATTAAATTTGCTGCTGGTACTCAACTATTTTTAGCCATTGCTTCATGATAGAGCTCTGGCTGACAAGTTAAGGTGGTAGGAAGCATTCCATCTGCCTGTAGACCATCTTTGTACATGTGTGGTAGCCTGTAACCATTCTCTCCATGTTGTTTCATTACTTCAATGAGGCACAATTGTAGTGTGAGATATACTCTCGTAAGCAAGCCATGGTCATACAAGTTAAACTCATTTTCCACATTTGCCACTAATTCTCCATGTTTCCAGATGTCTTAAGATATGTCTTAGTTTGCAAAGAAGAAAAAATTCCTAGGTCAAGCACATTCGTGTCTGGAGAATTGGGTGGTTGATTCAATAGACATATATCCAGCCCTCATTGTGCAGCTGCAAGAACAAATTCTCGATCATTAGGTGCAACATGTGTTCTTGCATTATCTTGTTGGATCCAAATGGTTTGGTCTCTTTGTTCAGCAGGCCAGCAAGCAACAATAGCTGGTATGACTTTTGTTATCAAGAATGCTCTACTAGTATCCCTAGTAACAGTCATAGGCTTTGTTACTAATGTACCAGCTGGCCTGTGGATGCTATTTCTCCTTGTTGGTTCCTAAAAAACATTTTAAGAATTTGATCAATTGTAATGTAGAAACAAGGAAAAGGAATATAAATGCATGAGCTGATACTTACCTTTCCAACAAACGGTCATATTCCAAGCTTGCCATTAAATATGCAATTACCTTGCGTATCATATATGGGCTTCCCAACAGCTGAAAGGAACATGACTTTTGTAGTTGAGGTCTTGTTGTGGACTGTGAGCAATGGATCTTTTTCGTCAGGTAGCATGTAGAATTTCTTCACCTTCTTAGTTCCGTTGAACCATTTTTCATCAATATGTATTATGTTGCTCATTGTCAACGAAATTTTGCTCAACAACGACTGAACGTGGGTCAATCATGGACACACAGTATTCTAGTTGCTGCAACTTATTTGAATCTTTCAGTGGTGGTTTGAGTGTGTTTGAGTGGCGCCGTAGAAGCCCTTCTTTGAACCTGTCATGCAATGTGCTTTTCTTGACATGAAATTCTTGCACTAGGGCCCGAATGGTAGTTCTTTTTTTCAATGGAATGGTTCTTACTCGAGATAAATATATGGTATTTTTTTTTGCGGCCACGCTTTCTACGTTTTTTAGACCTTACATCCACTGGAATACCCATAGCCATGCATTTCTTTGCAGTCCTCCAAATAGCTTGCACATATGACCTCTTCACATTAAACATAGCAGCAACAATAGCAGTGGTGCTTTTCCTTATTTTTGCGTTGTTACTTCTCCACAACACCGCTTCATACACTTGTTGCCTCTGCTGATCTATCAAATATTTTCTACGTTTGGCATTGATAGAAGCTGGTGGCTGGCTATCTACAACAAACGATTGCAATTGTCATTCATGCAAACTGTACATGTAACTAGATCAGATAGCTAATGCATGTTTTTTTTTTTGTTTCAATGCATATACCTTGAAAATCATTATCTTCATCACTGGAGTCATCAAGCTCTTCTACATCAAACACAACATCAATATGGTCTGCGTATAAAGTATTTTCACCATCTACAAAGGCAGCAGAAGGTATGTTAAACTGTGAAATTATAAGTTCGGGACGTATCAATGATTCTATGTATCTCACTTCCATCAGACTGCATGTTTACCATGTAACATTTGTTCATTGTCAATTCCAAGTTGATGCATGACACCCTCATCTTCTAAATAATGAATACAACACCAAAGTAAGTACAATAGTACCATTTACATGGACCACTGCATTCTATATTACGTAAAGTAAACTTTTCTTACCTGGAGCTAGTTCAGATCAAATGAACACCTGGGTCGGCATGTTCAGATCAAAGGAAGGAGGGGCAGCAGAAGCATCTTCATCAGCATCGTCATCAGCAATAAGGATTTGGTTCAGGTCAATGGCCATGAAGGGGAGGGAGACGTGGAGTTGATGACAAAGAGGAGTTTCGGGTGCAAAAGAGAAGGAAAAAGAGAAAAAGACAAGGCAGATGTGACAAAAGAGCAAAAGAGAAGGCACAAGGCAAAGAGAACAGGGAAGACCTAAAAGAAAGCCGGCTGGTTTGTGAGAAAAGTGGTTTGGACCATTGGAGAAGCTAAGAGAGTGCACCTGATATAGGCATAGTTTTTTGGCGCCAGTTCATTCAAAAGTTTGCTTTTTCACAATTGGCGTCTTGCGTTCTATGGCTTGCTGAATGCTGATGTGTGCTTTGATGAATTAAATGATCTGAGTACTTTTTCTGCCACGGTACTAGTTGGTGGGGGTAGTATGGTCTTCTTCCTTGTTACTTATTTTGCTGTGAAAACCGTTCACATCCATTGCCTATGTGGTCACATACTTGTTACTTGTGGGTTGAATTCAATTGATCTTCAGAGTTCATGGTTGCCGTTCGAACATATTATTTAGGACGAACTAACTATGCTATAAAATTTTGGGGCATATGTGTAAAATTTTGAGGCATATGCGTAGATGGGGCTAGTTTTTATGGTCTGTTCTGATTGAGACATAGTTTCGGAGCATTTCTTTGTTGTTCTTCGGATACACAATCTGCCTCGCTGCACGTGTATTTGGAGAATAGCATGGAGGTGCTGCCGAAATTCTGTCTCGGATCAGAGCAGGCCATGGAACTAACCTTATCTACGCATGCTCGGGCGGGAATAGGACCTATCCTTACCTATTAAATAATTGGGACATCATGTATAGAATCATGGTTACACGTTGATATGTTAGAAGATGGATGGCTGTGATTGCATGTACACGGGCCGCTCAAGTCAAGGTTCGATGACTGATGAATGGATCAAGAAGACAGATACTTTCTTGCAACAAGCATTTGCCAATGTTGCAGAATCGCGGGCCACTTGGTGTCCTTACAGCGGATGTGCAAACAGACGTCGGCAACCTAAAGAGGTCGTGACAAGACATCTTTGCAAAAATGGATTCACGCTAGACTATACGCGGTGGATCTATCACGATGAAGCCCAGCGAATGAGAGAGGAGGTCATGAGACCACGTGTCGAGGATTATGATGCTGATGGCGGGATAGAAGACATGTTGGATGACATCACGAAGCACACTTCGCTGATGGATTTACGGATGAGGCGCCAGAGGCAACCGCAAAGGCGTATTACGATATGTTAAGTGCGGCACAGAAACCCCTTCACGAGAAGACAAAGGTTTCTCAGCTCGATGGCATTGGACGCCTAATGGCCTTCAAATCCCAGTTTGGTCTGAGTCGAGAGGGCTTCGATGTGTTGTTGATAATTTTTGGGAGCATACTTCTTCAGCTGGTGTGTTCGCGGGAAGTTCCCATGCCCAGTATGTTAGGCAGCTCTGAAATTCATTTGGTTGCGGAAGGGTGGCAAGTATTCTTCGTTCGACAAACATCGACAATTCCTTCCTCTTGACCATGGATTCAGACAAGACGTTAAGAACTTTATGAAAGGTGTCGTAGTTATAGACCCTGCACCGCAAATGATGATAGCTGTTGCGGTTCGGGCTCAGATAGATGCTCTCGAGATCAATCAAGAAGAAGGAGGTTTTATTGGATATGGTGAGCAACATATGTGGACTCATATGTCGGGCTTGTGTAGGCTCCCCTATTTTGATGACCTTCTTCTTCCACATAATATTGATGTAATGCATACTAAAAAGAATGTCGCCGAGGTAGTTTGGGCAACAATCATGGACATTCCTGAAAAACCGAAAGACAATGTTAAGGCTAGAGTGGATCCGGCAATGTTATGTGATAGACCAAAATAAGAAATGATGCCTCCTAGAGGCGGCAAGACATGGAGGAAGCCTAAGGCCGATTTCGTCCTGACTAGACCCCCAAGGAGAGAAGTACTGCAATGGTTCCAAACATTAATGTTCCCTGATGGTTATGCACAAACTTGAGGAGGAGAGTGAACTTATCTACTATGCGAATCAATGGCCTGAAGAGTCATGACTACCACATATGGCTTGAGCGGCTTCTTCCGGTGATGGTTCGAGGCTATGTCCCCGAGCATGTCTGACTAGCGCTGGCAGAGTTGAGCAATTTCTTCCGCCAGCTTTGTGCCAAAGAGTTATCTCGGACCGTGATTGCAGACATGAAAAGAATGGCACCTGTGTTGCTCTGTAAGTTGGAAAAGATCTTTCCACCTGGCTTCTTCAATCCGATGCGGCATTTGATTTTGCACCTCCCGTATGAGGCACGAAGGGGGGGGGGGGGTGGCTGTGCAGGCCCGTTGGTGCTATTCAATTGAGTGATGTCAAAATGTACTTCGATCTAGAAATTTATCTCGTTAGAACAATAATTTGTAAGCTTAAAAATGTTAGCGTAACGATACAGTTACAAACAAAAGGTAGGAGTAATACGATATGTTACTTCCAAGTGTTCAATGGCTTCAGATGACTAGAACCTGACCGTTTTTCTTTTTCTTTCAGGGTAAAAAGAAGACTTCCGGGACTACTACAACTCTGAGGGAACTCCTGTAGCTGTAGTCACCTGTTCTTGCCTTGTACTACTTTGAGCTTGAACCATTGCAAGTGCACCTGAGTTGATTACTCCATTGATGTTTTCTCACGTAAACTGGAAATCACTAAAGACAAGGAGGTTAGTTGGTGATAAAAGATAATACTTCTAAGCCGAATCAAATATAAAGCGCCCTGGACCGTGAAAATCTTGTCTAGCATCATTTGAGGTGGTTTGTATAAGCTGCAAGCCACCAGGGGCATTAATGCATGGAGTGCCGGATTTTAAGACGCTTTGGAATTAAAAAGATTTGTTATTGCTGTTGAGAAGGGAGAGAAATGTCTTGGATGGTCATTTAGTTTTAGAATATCTGTGCAATTCTGTATTTGATTCAATATAGTAAAACCATGTATGAAAATAATTCATCAAATTTTTGCGATCATTTAGAAATAAAGGCAGCTCAACTTTCACATCAACTAATTCCTATTACAATTAGCAAACTGAGAGCCTGATGTAACTCTGATGTAACTTTGAAGTAATAACAAGAAAAAGAAAAAAAATTTTATTTTACTCCCTCGTACTATTGCACAAGTCTAGATAACCCCCTATACTATTTTTTGTTTATTTAACTTCCATGTTTTCTAAACCCTGTCTATTTTACACCTTTAGTCTGTATTTAGTTCCACAATGATGACGTGTATAGGGATTAGATCGTGATCACCACCTCGGCATGCCACTTATGCAATCCTACGTGACAAATGAATTGCATCTCGCTTAAAATTTTATTTGAACATTTGCACATTTTCGTGCAACCACCAAAATGTTATTTTAATGTACTATTAGTCTATTTTTCTTAAATTTGTTTTCATACTTTTAAATTTGATAAAATTTTCAATCGAAATTTTGCTTAACCCCAATCAGATTCCCTAAACATGTCAAACCAGATCCATTTAAAAAAAACAATTCGGTCTGACTTTTAATTTAAATGTTTTTAATAGAAATTTGAAAAAATCAACAAAAATATAGACCGATATTACATTTAGAATAATTTTTTTAAAAAGATGTTCAAATGATCTGTCAGGTCCGATTTGCAATTTAAAAAATTTGAAACAAAAATAAATAAAATTTGACAATTTTTTAAAATTGTTTCAAGATTTTAAATTTGATGAATTTATTAAAAATTGTAATTTTTCAATTTTGAATTTGACAAATTCAATAAAATATAGGTGGGAATGTTTTGTGCACAAATATGCATAAATGTTCAAATAAAATTTTAAGCGAGACGCAATTTATTTGCCACATAGTACAGCTCACGTGGTATGTTGAGGTAGGATCCTAATCTACTTGTGTACCTCGTCATAAACATGGGATTATAATGCAGATCAAAAGTATAAAGTGAGTTGGGTTTAAAAAAAATGGGGTTAAACACCAAAGGATAGTATAAGAGGTTATCTAGACTCGTGTAATGTAAAATAAATTTAATTTTTTTTAAAACAAACATGGTCGAAAAACGTAATTGGAAAAGAATAGACTTTCAATGTCGTATCACAGATTCGGCTCCCTCTCTCTCTCTCTCGCGTACTCGCGTCCCTCTTCTCCCCGATCACCATCTCCGACCAGCTCCGATGCGAGACCCGAGGACGAGGCCGGGGCAGGCCGCGGCGAGACCCACGTCCACTCGCTCTTTCACGTGTCCTCCACCGACGTCGTAGTCGTCATTATAGATCCGGATGCGGGGAATGCTGACGCAGCCGTTGTTGTTTCATCTGGGGTGGGGCCCTAATGTTTCAGAGGCCCGGTGCGGCCCGGTGCGGGTGCACCGTCCGCACTAGCTCAGGACCGGCACTGCACATATCCAATAGTTAAAAGGTAAAAGAAACGGAGCAACCACAGATTTTGAGACCTTGTGGCTACCTTATCCTCTTGACACGTGTTACTACTGTGCATAGATGTATCCAGCTGCCTCCTAAATATACTTTACCCAACACAAAAATTCAAATTAATTTTTTATTAAATTATAATTTTATTTTCGAATCCATTTGAAACATCGTGTTTCTTATAATTAATCTAAAAAAATGAGTATGACACAAGATATACTTCTTTTTAAAATATGAAATTTTTATTTTTTAAATTTGGATTTTAGAATTCCTAAATGTCTCATTATAATGATTCGAATGGTATGAGTTTTATTTTTTCTAACAGTGAGAGTTAATTGTTCCAACAGTGAAAATGAATAGTTCCGCTAGCGAAAATAAACATATAGATTCATGTTTAGATGTTCTTTTTTTTATGATTCACATTTTTAAAATACTTATAAAACTTTTTATTTATAATTTTGCTGACGCGCAGAGCGAGCGACTTATGCTAGTCCTTCCAATAACGGACGAAGTATGAATGAAGCCTTCTCTGTCCCTTCTCTGTCCTTCGACCTCCATTGCAAAACCGCGTGACAGCCTGCCTGCGCCTGCGGCGGCGTACCGCCACCCCCAACCCTGACCTGGCTCACCGCTGATGAAGCTGCCCCTGCGGCCTGCGGCAAATCGCCGCGCGGCGCCTCTCCGACCTCGCCTCCGACTTGTATGCATAATGGATCGGAGGAGAGGAGATCGGGTGTGCAAAATCCACGCGTCTAATGGATTCTACAGCAGCGGCGGCTTCGTCGTCGCTTGCTTTGCTGCGAGGCATCAAGGAAGAATTCGGTGGCAGTGGGGCCCGTTGTCAGTGATTAAGTGGGGCCTAGGTGGACGATGAACTCTGTTCGACTGGGCGGAACGAACTGCTCTGCCTCAATCGACTCTAACGCCGCCGCCACCTCCTTGTCTCCAGCCTGTTTGTCAAAGGTATCCACGCCGTGGCATCCTGGTGGAAGGTTTGTTGCTAGCAATGTTGGTGGCAGACAGGTGGCTTGCTGCCGCTGGCTGCATGAGATGTGTTGGTAAGTGCATTCTTTTTCTGCACTTACATTTTGGCTTGTGGTGGTCAGTGCATATGGCTGCTGGTGCTAGTCCTCACCCACTTGTTCAATTGAACAGAAAAGAGAGGAATTAGCCTGGTGCTGACGGCCAGCAAGGAGAGAGAGGCAACTAGAGGAGGAAGAAAGAAAAGAGGAGAAAGGCCGGATGTCTATGGATTTTTCGAAACCCATGGAATCCTCTGCAAGGCAATTCAAGTAATTGATCCCTATACCCTAGATGGCAGTAGATGAGTTTAATTGGAGGAAACCATGGCATGAATTCCTGATGGTATAATATGATAGTTCAGCAGTGCGGTTGTTTCCGAAACCGGTATTAATTGGTGCAGAATTTGACACTGGGCCAATAAGCTTAGTCCAAGGTATAAGAATGAGGTTTTGTTTTTAAATGTCCTTGGAGTAGTACCTGTGGAAAGTAATAGATTGATTGGTTGCTTGATAACCAAGTCTGTCTAACAGTACCGAGTGGTGAAATCGAACTATAACTCAAGTGATGAAGACACATTTTAAGTGGTACCAAAATCTGGTACCTCATTTTAGGCATTTCCATTTGACCCCCAAAATACTATATAAAAATAGATGCTTTTCGTATTTCAGCAAATGCATCCAGTGACAATGAGAATAGGAAGTGAAGCCAGGATATAGTATTTTCTTGGTACGAAATGGATCATAGGAACCAGGCGTAGTGAATAATGCATGTATATATTATTTTTGTTCCATTTACTTCACCACATGTATCAGTATCAACGAGATGCAAATACAAACGCACGACCCTGACACATTTTTAGTGCTCATGTCTGAATCCTCCCATTGGACGTGTTCTAATATCAATGGACAGAATTCAGTTAACCCATCATCTTCTTGGATTCACAAAGGTATGCCCATGCAGCAACAGCAGCAGCAACTGCAACCCCAGCGGCAGTTCGCATCAGTATCTTCGGTTTATCACAAGTTTTGCTTGAGGCGGAGCGAGGTGGTTTGAAGCCCAGCTCCGAGAGCTTCTTGTGGGACTCTGCATAGTCCCTGAAGAATGCCTCTTCATCCTGCGAAAAATGCTGCCAAAATATTAATGAGGAAACAAGGATTAAAGTGGATTGCTATATAAATGTGATTAGTAAGGTTTCTAAGATTCTGCTGCCATCCAATTTGTAGTTACCTTTTGATCTTCCAGTTGGACTATTTTGTTTTACTTTGACCATTGAAATTAAATATGGCATTTGAATTCTATGAACCAATATAACATGATAAAGTACCATATGGATAATAAGTAATTTTCATTCAAAAGTTTGTTGAATTAAGATGGGAACTGTAATTATTAGGTACGTTGGCATATAATTCGACATAGCGATGGAAAACAGGATCCTCCACAAGAGCCTTGTCAGTTGGCAGTTTTAACAGCCCTTCCGAGTCACCTTTCAGAAGCTCACTGCAATAACAGGAGATGTAACGATGAATACAGGGCCTGGCCTCACTACTCTACAATCAGAGAAATATTGAAAACGACATAATCTTGTTTCCGGCTGTTGAACAAGTCGTGTTTAGACTTACACGAAATAAGAATTGTCAAATTTGAGTGGCTCCTTAGTCCACGCACCATCAAATCCTGACCTTTCTGGATGTCCTTTTCCCTGCAAATTGTATGGTGTGGCAGATACTATTAATGAAATCTATATAGTTAGGAGCAGGTTCAAAGCCAGGAATGAAGGATGTACCAGTGTATGGCCACCGGAGAGTGCGACAATGTCCTTGTCCGACAACCCCATCCGATAGAAGACATCCCTAAGGTGTGAAGCACCTTAACGCAAATAACCAGGGCAAGGAGAGGAATGTTTCAGTGCAACAAATTCCAACGCAGCCTTTATTTAAACTAAAGTAGAGACAATACTTTTCTACTCCCTCTGTTCAAAATTTAACTACTAACAAGCATCGACAATTAAAAAAAAAAGTGGAGGTAGTACATTAGAGCACTTAAGATTTGTTCCAAAAGACCCAAATTTTGAATGGCAATGGTTCAGAATTCCAGTGTCGTGTTAGTAAACAACCTTTCTTAGCATCAGGCAAGCGCCCTTCCTCCGGGCAAACAGAAGAATCCTGGTTTGCAAACATATGATCAGAGGAGTACTCCATATGGGTTTGATCATGTGCCAAGGTAGTCTATTAATTCAATCAGCTCTTTTACCTTTCTGCCAGGAACAAAGTCTATGGTCGGCCCTCCGGTTACTTCAACGGCAACGACTCCAGCTAGCTGGTTTGACAAATACAGTTGAGCATAGTATGGTGTGATGTTAGTTAGGCAATCTGTGAGTGTATCTATGTTACCTGATAAAGGTCCGCATACGTGATCTTGGGGTGCTTCTTTTTAATTGGCTCTGTAAAGGAGAAAGCGTCGCAGTTGTAAAGAATTCAGATGACCAAAGCAGAAGCAAACGTGTTATAGTAGAATAGTTTTGGGAGTGTAATCCGGAGGAAGATGCATCTGAGAAAAAAGTGGTGCTGACCTAGAAGGTCAATAGCAATCTTAATCCCTGCATTTGCAGCATGGCTGTACTCCTCCGGGAACCTGATGGAACCGTTGGGGCCTCCGGTTTTCGTCTTCTTGTCGTAAGTGCCGGCGTCATGCCACCTACACCATTGTGTTTTTCAGTTTTCGTGAGGAAAATTGGTTGCAAATTCTCATCACATTCACATGTTGTCAGGTTTGGATGTAACACAAACAGAATAATGAGCGAATGCATGGACGACGTACGCCAGGCGGAGCATTATGGGCGCGCAGCTCTTGCTGGAAATGAGGGCGCGGAGGTCCCGCCGCGCCCTCTCGATCTCCGCCATGTACGCTGCGTCCACCACAGGCGCCGCCACCGCCGACATTGTTGCTGCCGCAGTCTGCTCAGATTCTTCAGTGTCTGTCAAAATTGTTGAAGCGTAGAGAGAAGCAGAGGATTGCAGAGCGGCTGGACGAGGAGGAACAGGGGAGGTCTGTCTGCGCTGCCTTTGTAGGGAGGGAAGGGAGAAAAAAAAAAGGGAGGGAAAGGAAGAATCGAATGGAGTGGAGGCCTGGGGAAAGCAAGGGATGTCTGCAGACGAGAGCAACGTGTTGGGGGCACTTGCTGAGGATTGGTCAATGACTTTGGATGATGTTTCTGCCAGTTTCTCCTGATTTTACATTCATCCTATCACAGATATATATTGTTCTAGCTAATATATCATGACATGACCGACAAAAGGAACTTTTACCATCTCCGCAATTCAAAGGAACCTGAAATATTGAATCGTTGAAACTGAACTGATGATTGATTATTGAGCATCTCATGCAAAGTACATCAACGTATGATAAAACCACAAGTTCTCTTTATAACAAGAAAAAAAAAATGAAGCCTGGCGTAGTGAATGCAGAACAGTGGGATTCCAATGTTCGCGGCAAAACAACTATTTCAGATACATATTTTTTTAGACCGTAGGCTCCTTGTGACCTGCTTCCATTATAGCAAAATAACAAACAAGCTTCTGGGGTTTCCAGCTTACAATCTAAGAAGCAAAACATCATGTGTGCTACATCCTTAAAAATAGCACAGCCAGATAACAGGGTCATCAGAAAAACAGAAACAGGCTAGACTAATCATCCAACGCCAGTTGAAGGGATAGTTTTGCTGACACATATTATTTTTGCCTGATGTGTACTAGCTTGTTGTAGCAGGAACCACTTTGGCTCTGTTGGCTCCTTGGTTATTAGCCTGCAATTTAAAGTTGGTTAGAAAATTCTTAGCTGCAGTTTTAAACTATAAAAATCTATTCTTAACATTATGGTCAGGAAGGTCTCTACATCATTCTAATTATTTCAAGGAGCTAGTTTTGCTACTAAGTTAGTAAAAAACCTATAGGACCTTGCACTGTTCTGCATGCTGGCAAACCCTGTTAGAAAACTTTTAAAATTCGTAACTCCCAAACTGGATGGCCTAAAATCATGAACTTTCACAGAGATAAAAGATATCAAAATTCTATACAACTTTGGTATTATTATGTTTTAGAACAAATATCATTTAACCCATGAATTCAATGTCGCACTCAGATCAGCACAAGCTGAAGCATTTTATGCAAAATAATCCCTTGCATTCCCTTACCAGATATTCTAAATAAAACTTTACCTTCACAATAGATTCATCCGGTCCAATTCTAATTCCAGTGATACGAGTATGTGGTCCCAAGACATAAAGAACATAGTTTAGTAAAGCATTCGTCCCAGCATGTATAGAACCAAAACCAGGGAGGTTTGGAACCCACATACAGCTAAACACAAACTGAATCAATAGTGCTAGTTCAGATTTTATAATACTATAACCAACTTCATTGGCATCATTTTCTATGCATTTCTTTACCTCTGCAGAATAGAATGGGAAAGAAAAATGGCTAATAAAAGATTTATTTATTTACTACATGCAGAATAGAACCAATATTCAGGGTGGTACCTTTCGTATCTGATGTCTTGGTGATAATTTTTTACTCATCATTTGAGTTACATAAAATGGAAGTCCTTCATGGTGAAGGTTGGCTATCACCTGAAAATTTCTTCATAACTTCGTCAATCTACCATGCAGGTTTTCTACCTCCAAGAACTAGAGAAAACATGCAATGTGTTAGCTACTACTATTTGTTTTCCACTTCAAAAATATCCTAAATGGAATTCATCAGTAGTTATGAAACCTTGTGTTGTTTAGATTGTTTACATTGAAAATTGTTGTTTAGTTAACTGAGTAATGAAGCAATATAGAGATAAAAACGAAAATGAATTAAAGCCAGTATAACATTTCTTTCAGGTCCAAGCACTCAGGTATCATAAAGCTTAAGCAACAAAGACAGTGTTACCTGAACTCCATCACAGCGAGAGTGCATGGTTATAGTCCCTACCGTCCTTTTTTCCGTCATCATGTGAATTTATGACCTGAAAGAACATGGATACCTTAATTCTTTCAGGTGAATTGTGACAATTGGAACAGGATAGAAGCCCCAGATGAATACTTCGATTTAGAAATATAATAAAGTACTCAGAACAATTATTTCGATTAATAAGTTGTTGAAAAGAACCAGATTATCAGAACCATTAAATCTGTCCTTGAGTTCACTTCAGTAGCATAAGTTATGATAACAAAACATCAGAGGTATACAGGTTACTGTGCGTCAAAATAATTGCACTTTAGTATGTTACTGAACGATTACGTTTTTCCGATATGGCGCTACAGTATGCCGATATGTCGTTACAACAACTCTCCAATAAACCAAATACACCGACACAGCAGGTATATATAAATACCATTTAAATTTGGGCGAATTGCTCATTTGACCCTGTTCTCGGGACGTTTTGCTCATTTGATCCCGTTTTTCAGTTTTCACGGATTTGACCCTACTTTTTAAAAACGAAGCTCCCGTCTGACCCTACTTTGTTATTCCGTTTTACTCTGTTAGCTTTTGAAATTAAAAAAATTATTTAATAAATGAATCATATCGCTAAATGTCTAAATTGCCCCTGGCTAACCCTAATATCCAGCCCAGCCCGTGCGTCACATATTCTCTATCTCTTCTCTCTGTGGCGGCTACAGATCTAGCACGGAGCAGCGGCGCGGACGCGCGGCCGGCGGGCGTGCGACGAGCGCGGCTAGCGAGCGCGGTTGGCAGCGCGCGGTCGGCGGGCGCGCGGCCGGGTGTGCTTGGCGGTGCACGTGGCCAGCGAGCGCGCTTGGCGGCGCGTAGGCGCGTGGTCGGCGGGTCAAAATAGCAATGTCATCTTTAAAACAGGGTCAAATAAACAAGGACACAAATGTCTTTTACCCCTGATTTCACACCGTTAAATTCAGATAACAAAACAGGGTCAGACGGGAGCTTCGTTTTTGAAAAGTAGGGTCAAATCCGCGAAAACTGAAAAATTGGACCAAATGAGCAAAGCGTCCTGAGAACAGGGTCAAATGAGCAATTCCCCCTTTAAATTTCTACAAATAATTATACAATATGCGGCAGGTTACAATAGATATTACTTGAGGGCTCCACAGCAGGGCACTACATACACAACGATGTGACTGGTTCAAGTTCAGAGGCTAATCAGTACGGCATTAGTATATATACATTAGGATATATGGCGCACAGTCATACAACTACTTAACAATAGCCTAATTTGGATACATGAAGCCTCAATGCTCTTCATCGGCCCAACAATGTGCTACATGGCGCACGTCTGCATGGAGGATACCCCTGAATTGGGAATCGAAACAAGGTGCTGTGCGGCCCAAAGTATCGGACAGAGGTATCGCCAAGCATCGAAGAAGTATCAGGAATTATTTTCTTTATTTTAAAATCGTATTTCCTTCGATACTCCTTTGATACGCATATCGAGCGCATCGGATACGGAGACGGCAGCTTCTGTGACGTGTCCGGATTTCGTAGCTGAACGATGCATAGGATTGAGTATATCAGGTTACCTGAATGATCCATGAAGACGAAAGCTTATGGGAAATTCAAACCCACATACAAAAACCATGAGAACTAGTAGCTCCATTTATACCATCGAGATCTATAACAAATTCAGACATAGACAAGAGTCATGAGAACCAGTAGCTCCACAACTACACAAAGAATAGGCTTCAATTTCAAGTTCTACAATTGTATCCGTATTCAACGATTCATCAACTGAAACTAGTAAATCCAAAGAACTAGGGTCAAGGCCCTACCCTAGTTGGAGCTCCGCTCCTGTGCATAACAGTAACAGGTACTGGTGACCACAATTTGAAAACTCACGATAGGTATAGTATCCAAGAACAAAACTAGCATACCTAGAAGAATCTGCTCGTTTTTTGGATAGAACAAACTATTGATTACATGGAAAATATCATTGTTTGTGGAACGCAAGTAGCTCTAGTTGCAGAAGCATTGGGTGGAGAAGAAAGTCAGCAGAAGGGTTTGTGGGAATGATTGGGGGAAGAAGAAGAGGGAAGCAACCGGGAACCATGAAGGGTTAGGAGAGAGTTCATGGGAGAACTTCTTTTTTTTATTTTTTTGATCGGGAGTTCATGGGAGAACTGGGGGCGACGGATCTGTGGAGTGACGCGCATCCTGGAAGAAGAAACAGCACCGCAGAAAAGAAGAGAAAAAGAATAGGAGATAAGGGGAGGAGGCGACCGATCGGAAAAAGGCCGAGATCGGACGGCTCCATGCTGCGGTGGGCGAAAACCGCTTCCCAAGCTCATCTTTCCGCTTTTGCATCTCCATGTCGGGATGGGAAAAAAAACCGCTTCCCAACCTGCTGAACCGTTTTTCCTTTGTACTAATTATATCTCCCTCATTAATATGCTCATGAGAGTTCCTAGCCGGTGTCATATCTAATCTTTATTATTGAGATAAAAAAATATCACAAACTATCTTTTTTTTTATTTTTACCGAATTGATAATAATATTATATGAAAGCTAGCTCCTTTTCATCAACTTAAATTTGATGGTGACATTAGATGATAGCTACCTTTTTTCTCTGACCTATTTAATTGCGAGAGGTTATAACAGATGTCATATCCTAGCTTTATCAGTGAAACAAAAGGAAACGTCATCAGATATCTTCTTTCTCTCGATGACATGATGTCAAATGAATTCTTTACAATAATATTAGATCAATCACAAACGTCCATATTATCTTCGATCACTACATGTTAGGTTTTAGTCTGTCATTATTTGATCTATTCAATCAAATAGTTATCAGCTCTCTCAGCACCTTCAGGCATATACACTTCGTGTGCCTATATAAATATCGTTCGTTACACTTGACATATATAAGTGCAAATTTATTCTAGGTGAACCTATTTATATTTTATTATAAGTAAAGTTGTTGGGTGCATTGAGTTTGAATTCGTAATTATACCTTTAAAATGATGCTTTTGCTTAAAAAAACTGACAATGACAGATTTAGCAGTTTTACTTTACATTTTATTTATAAAAAGATTCTTTACTTTATGTGTAATGTTATGTTAAGATTTTCTTTATTAGGATAGATTCTATCTTTAAATAATATTTTATCTTAAAAATAACATTTGTGTCCAATTCTTATGCCTAGGAATGTCAAGATGCCTCTAATGCTAACCAGAGGAGGAAGAGGAGGGTAGATGTTGCATCAGGTACTCCTATTGACTCTATGCCATTTTTTATATTATCTCTCTAATATATGAGATTATTAATGTTAAGACGAAATTGCATGTGGTATACTGTAAAAACGTGTATTTGCGTGCATATTGAGATTTCACTTTTTACGTAAAAAACACTATAAAATTGTAAAATTTACGTCTAGCAAATTAAAGTGGAGTTTTAAGATATTTCAAACTTTTCTATCTCTTTGCATAAAATACCTTACAACTTAAAACTTTACATAAAGATACATTGTTACATTATCTATCTATGTTCTTTTTTCTACATTGTTACAACGGCTGAATAGCATTTGAAGTATCCAACTTTCTTGTTTCTTCAAAATTGTATGGTTTTTCCTCTGGAAAAACAATGAATAACATAAGTTGTTCTTTAATTATTTTATTCAAAGTGTATAGTTTAACTGTATACTTATATTAATGTGTCTATTTTATTGGACATAGGTCACTTTTAAACTTTAATCTCTACTACCTATTAAATGGCTTAAAAGTCGTCCGCCCTGTTTCGTTGGTGGTCGTCCTGGTCGTTCGCAAGTCGTCGTATTCGTCCAGGACTCGCCATGACATACTTATGACCAGAAGAGTTCTGGAACTCCAGAAGTCTCTACTATTTACACCGAGTCGAACTCATCATCGTCTTCGTCCAGGACTCGCCGCGCTCCTGCCTCCGGGTCGAACTCGTCGTCGTCTTCATCCAGGACTCACCGCGTCCTGCCTCAAGAAGCATCCGATGGCAAGGACCGGTGCCACGCTGCGTCGCTGTGGAACCACGACCCGCGCTGCCGTCGAGGTCACGGACGCCGCGCTCCGCCGAGGGGCCGCTGTCGCCGAGCCATCGTGGAGTCTCTTTGCCGACGCCTGCGCCGCCCCATCTCCAATTGCCTCGCCGCGCCGCATCGTGTGGAGCCGTGATCTGCGCTGCCACCGAGGTCACGGACGGCTACAGCCCACCGATGGGCCGCCGTCGCCGAAATGTCATGACATACTTCTGTCACAGTTCCAACTCTAGAAGAGTTCTGAAACTCCAAAAGTAAAGCAAAAGCAGAACAAAGGGGTTCTGCTTGCCATGATATACTTCTGACACAGTTCCGGCTCTAGAAGAGTTTTGAAACTACAGAAGTAAAGCAAAAACAGAACAAGGGGTTCTGCTTACCATGACATACTTTCGACACAAGTTCCAACTCCAGATGACTTCTGGATCTCCAGAAGTAAAACAAAAACAGAACAGGGAGTTCTGCTTGACATGACATACTTCTGGCACAGTTCCAACTCCAGAAGAGTTCTGGAACACCAGAAGTAAAACAAAAACAGAAGAGGGGGTTCTGCTTGATATGACATACTTCTGGCACAAGTTCCAACTCCAGATGAGTTCTGAAAGTTCACAAGTAAAACAAAAACAGAATAGGGAGTTCTGCTTGCCATGACATACTTCTGGCGCAAGTTCCAACTCCAAAAGTAAAGCAAAAGCAGAACCCGCCATGACATACTTCTAACACAGTTCCAACTCCAAAAGAGTTCTGTAACTTCAGAAGTAAAACAAAAACAGAATAGGGACGGCGGGAGAAGTTCACTGCCTACGATGCATGCGGCGGAGGAGGTGTTTTAGGGTTCGATTGAGATGTCTAGGAGCATCACCGTGTCGCGTGGAGTCGATTGGTCGGTGATGAAGATCACGGGGATGACCGGAGACTGGTCGGCGACGAGCAGCTCACGGTGGCGGAGACGGCGCGGCGAGTTCGTCCTCACCGACGACCTTCTACGGTAGAACCTTGTCACAAAGATGAGGATGAGAAGAGCCAGCAAGTGGGAAGAATCGAACCGAAATCAAGCAATGAGGGAGGAATCAATAAAAACCTTGGTGGTGGGGCGCTCCAGACTGAGGTTGACGACGATGGCGTTCCCGGCGATGGAGTGGACCGGGGGAAGTGTTGTTGCTCTGAGAGCTGAAGGGGGGGTGAGGGAAGTCTAGATGGCACGGTGGTGGAGCGCGGGGAGCACAGAGCGACACTGTCCACGTGAGGAGGGCAGCAGCGGCAATGGCGGCTGGCGTACTCACGCGCGGAGGAAGAAAAGAAGTAGGGGAGGCGGCATTGGTGCGTTGTTGGCTTGCTTGGCGCTTGCTCAAGTATGCGCACGCGAGCAAGGACTTAAAGAGTCGCGCGGCGGGAGCGACGGGCGAGTGCGGGCGGCCGGCGCGACGACTGGCGGGCGCGGACGGCGTTGCGTGAGCGGGGGGAGAAAAGATGGAGCGGGGGAGGGGAAGGGAGAGAGGAAAGACGAGATTCCCGACCGGAGATGGGACAGGGCGAGAGAAAAGGAGCGCGCGCCAGCGTCTGCCGTGGCCTGCGCCACTGCAGGGCGTCGGTTGGCCGCCGCGGTGATGCGGTAGGCGCTGCGCCGAAATCTTTTTTTTAAAATTATTGCAATATTTCAAACACTCCTCTCTAGATTCAAACAGAAACTATACTTCCTGAGTTTATAAAATTTTGAAAATTTTTGTGGGCACTTAGGACATTAATTGGAACAATTTTTTGTTGTTGGAAGAAGTCCTAATTCAGCCTCTAAAAATTTGTGGATTTTCACTTCAAAACAACTTCGTTTGAATTTTTAAGGGGTTTAAATATTTTCTAAAAATGCTGATAAAGTCTCAAAAATTTTGTTTGGAAGTGACATTAATTGCCATGCAATAACATTACTATGATTATATTAAGAATTTGCTGGTATTAGAAAGGTTAGTTGGAATTTTTACCTACTTGACAAAGATTTTGTGTACTGAGATAAAAAACTCCTATATTAACAAAATCGTTCAGAAATTCACCAAAATTTTTGTAGAGGTTAAGGGTGATTTTTAAATCAATAATGCCATTGGTTTATGCATGGATATATTTTCTAAGGGTGAATTTCATTAGATGTATTTTAAGTGACATCTGGGGTGTCACAGCAGTAGACACGTTAAGAAAATCAGACATATTATATGTCGCAAGGGAACAGAGAGAGTGAGTCAAAGAGGAGAACCGAGACGGGTGGAACGCTAACCAAAATAATGTATTGTACACTAACATTTTTTTTTTCATTGCCCAATAGACAAAAGTATATAGAGAACAAACTAAAGAGGGTTTAACATTTATACTTAATAAGTAGTAATATGCAAGCTAAACTTTAATTTGTTCATCGCACAATTGTTTTAACTCCCGTTGCAAAGCACGGGCATATTACTTGTTAACATTAATATGTTTACTTAGATGTCTCTATCGTAACCATAGGTCACTCTTATGTGTGCCTCATACACTTAAAGGTGCCCTATGACCATGATAGAGAAATCAAGTAGACACATTAAGTAGACATATTAATATTAATTAAAGTTAATTGATCGTGATTAAACTACTTAGCAAGTTAGAGGATTTAGATGACACCATCAGACAAGTTTGGAGATCTAAATAGACTATAATAAATCGTATAGCAAGTTTGGAGAGCTAGATAACACACCTCGATAAGTTTAGAATGTCACATCCACATTTTGAGAGCTAAGGGACTTAGTTCTTCACGACTCGACATATTTAGATATCTGTTGTGCGCATTACTTTAATATATTTCAGTTGAAGATGGAGACGGTTAGACAAATACATGATACCCCTTACATCCATATATATATATATATATATATATATATGGGATTGAGGGATTTAGGCAACACAAGTGTCAGTCAATTATGTACGGGCGATCTTAATGGAACAAATGTCATAGAGAAGGTAACTTTCAGTTCGAATTTAGAATTTCAATAGATATTATCATAGCAGAATAAATTCTTTTCATTACGTGATGCACAAAAAAAGGGAAATGTTAGAAAATATCTTTACTATTTAATTCTTAGCAACAAAAAACATAAATATTTTTTCCTACCTTGCACACGTTTAAATGATTTTACAATATAATCACTTCCAAAATTAATGATTGTATTATGAAATTCGTTAATATCTATGAGCAAATGGCCCAGTACCGTACCAGTTCAGATGCTATGCATGCGAACTAATATACGTGCAAATTTATTTGTGAAGCTTTAATGCATACGAAATTATTATAAAGAAAACACTAGATAAGGTGTTACTGAGCAAGTTGTGCAGAGAACAACCAAAGAACTTGTCAATAAGAACTCGTAGCCAACAGGATATTATAGCTTGACGCCCTTCGTCTCTCTTCGGTTTCATGTACGAGTTTCAAATAGTCAGTAGTGATCATACCTTCAGCACTTTTCGGACTAGATGCCAGCTTGTGCCTCCCGTAGCTGTCGAGACCCAGTGATGCTGCCGGTTCATCCTGTAGCTACACAATTATTTATTTTTGCATTTTAACGCTTTGCAGTAATTATACCGTTTTGTTATTTTATTTTTGGAGTAGAAGGTCATGAGTCAATATTATTTTCCATATAAGTATAGATAAAAAAGACGGTGCTACACGGTAAACCCATATGCCCTTGCCATCTGGTAGTCCCCACTCTATTCCCCTAGCGGGATATCTTGAGCTGGATCGTCTTCTTTCTCTGTTTTCTCTGTTCTCCCTCTCGGTCCTCATTATTTTCTTGATCCTGCAAAATCTTCCTTGCAAAGCAGCACGCAAAGCAATCAGCCATTGTTGGGCTGCAGAGCCACAGATGACCTCCGTTGGGCGATTTTGTGCTCGATCTGTGGGATGTAATATGACCGAAGCAGGGGAATACACCTTTCTTTCAGATGGAAGCAAGCCGCGGCGCCGTGGAAGAGGCCTCTACGTCCGCCCTAGCCCCGTGCCGCCACATACTCGGCCCGG
Source organism: Oropetium thomaeum (assembly GCA_001182835.1). NCBI lineage: Eukaryota > Viridiplantae > Streptophyta > Magnoliopsida > Poales > Poaceae > Oropetium > Oropetium thomaeum. The sequence goes on along the minus strand of LFJQ01000009.1, from coordinate 377,117 downwards.
CAGTCGGGCTGAGCAACGTCCAGCGCCACGCCCTCGGTCCCAACCCCCACACCGCCGAGTGAGGAACACCAGAATAGCGCGTGCTCCGTCGCAGCGAGCGCCTCGCCGTCAGCCGACAACTCCTCGAAGCGGCCGTGTGAGAACCGCTGCGGCTTGCCGGCTCTGGCTGTTCGGCTTCGGCCTTCTTGCTTTGCCGCGAAAAAGGTTTCTTCGTACTCCTCGTACTGAAAATTTTCGTATGTGTAGAGTTTTCCGACAAAAAATGTCAATAGCGTCATTGTGAAAAACTAAATCATGCATACACTCCTAGAAAATATAAATACTGTACACTTTTTTCCTCGGTCCTATCGATGTTCATATAATGGGATAATGCAATGTCAATCCAACAACAACAGTCATCATCTCTCTAAGCACCTCCATATATCTGAACTTCTTGTCTATATAAACATCGTCCATGTGTTCGTTTCACCGCTTTACCCCGTCCACCTATTTACTTGTGTTATACTTTTAAAACGAGAGGGACGAGGAACTACAGCCAATGTTGACAGTCCATAAGTATCAATTTAACCGTCAAATCCTTGCATAAAAGCTTCACAGGTCGACACAAATACTAATGGTAGGAGTTATTTCTGACAAATTCCACAAGTGTTGATGAATATTTGTACGTAGCTGATTTATTGGAGAAAAGACAAGTCATAAATAGAGGAAACACACTCTCTATTAACCAGGCCCAAGGACGAGGATTAGAGGGTTTAAAAACATAGCGAAACAGGTCCGAGAAGTGCCGGGCCACCCATACATAGGGTGAGAACCTTCATGAGAGGCAACCCACCGAAGCCCAGGCTGAGGGGGCCCAACGAAGATCGGACGATCTCCTAGATCGCCCGATCTGGTCTTGGCCCGTCTCAAGCCCAACTTTCGCATGTCGGTTCCTCCACGAGTCCTCCAGGCGGTGGTGAATTGTTCCGCGCGAGTTACCTCCTTTAGGTGGCACGAAAGGAGTAAATAGAGGAGAGAAGGGGAGAAGATGAACTCCACTCTCCCGAGACAACTTCCCCTATAAAAGTAGACCCCCTCCTCACTCTCAAGACACACAAGAACACAAGATAGAGCTCCACTCCAAAGACGTCGCGCTGCCTCTATGGCACTTAAAATAGGGAGAAAGTGAGGAGGTCCTTTGGGCAAGTGTCGGCCTGTCGTCACTCTCTCGGTCCAAACCTCTACTAGTATGGAGTGTAGTGTTGGCCTATCAACACTCCCACTATACGCCTGTACCTTGACTGATGCTTTCTTTATTCAAGTAAGTGTTTGTGATTCTTTTATGGCAGTCTATTGATTCAATAAAATCTGCTCGTTATGCTTTTTGGGTTCATCGCTCTGTATTGAGTGCTTTAGTCCTATATCATTGAGCGCTAGACTAAAGTAGAATTTGATAGCGTAGACGTGGTGTAGCTAGAGGTTGCCTTTGAATGCTGCTTGCTCCACGGATTGTAGAGGTAGGCGGCAGGTGGTGACAGTCCTTTCCGTCTATTGTAATCCTCCATGTTCGGGTTCGTAGTAGAGCTGGAGACCGAAACGTCCTGGCAAACCAGAGGGAAGTCGGTGCCCAAAGTATTGCGATAGCGTTCGACCTTACCTTGTCATTAGGCCAGACCATATTAGGAATCCTCTCTACCCTCGCCTACCTTATTCTTATTGTCCATGGATGAACCTGACTCGTAGATAGTTCACAGACGTTCCCTGTGGATTATGATACCTGGAATACTTCTGGGTGAAGGCTACAACGCTACTCCGTATATTTGCGGATTTATATGTGACGTAAGAAATACCAACAGCCATGGAGTAAAAATAAGCTGAAAGAAAGGGTAAACACATCGGCCTTAGCGCCACAGGGACCCGTGGCCGATGTGCACGCGGCAAGCGCTAGCCTTTATCATATCGGTTGTCAGGACACTAATGTTCTTTTCCGGCCCATACGAAGACTAACGGGAGGGTTTCTAACGGGGTTGCAGACTTTACCTTTACATAAACGGGGTGAATAGGGATAAACCGAGAGGAAATTGAACCTCTGGCTCCGTTTGATTTGCACGGCCTGTTTCGAACAGGAAACATCCGGATTAGTTAGAGGCAGATATTGTATATGACCTTTCTGACCGGATCGCAGCTCAAATCTTGCCCGCGGTTCGGCCCAAAGGGTAGACAGTAAGACACACTTCTGACCGGCGGCATCCCTTTTTGAACAAGACAGAAAGGGATTGGGCATGCCGAAAGAGCTGTACACGCCGTGATGGATGAAGAACGTCTATACCGGTCGAAAAATTAAAAGGGAGTACCTTATGACCTCTTTGGTCGATCGGATCTTAGGTCGGGTAGAAGATGTCTGCATCAGCCAGAAGAAAGGTATAACATTATGACCTTTCTGGCCGATCAGAGCACAAATCCTACCCCTGACCAGGAACGCCCAGATGAAAACAGGAAAGACGACCGCGGCTCCACCCGATCTGGGGCTGATTGAACAAAAACTCACAAATCGGCCAAGGAAAAAGGTATAATGTATGACCTATTGGCCGATTAGGTCCCAGATCTCGCTCACGTCGTCAAAGAGGAGCGAAAACCGAAAGAGGCACGCAAAGAAAATCCTTGGGGAAAAGGTAGAAAGATACACAACGCTACAAATCGAGTTCAACACCATCCTAGTCACAGAGCACACCTGATCAGCCACGGAGAAAGTATGGCGAGATGACTTTCCAGCCAATCAGAAAGCCCGCGTCCTGTTTCATGGTACATAGGGACGCGGACGAGGTCTACCAGCTAAACCCCGGCAGAAACGCAAGAAACAAGCAAACGAGATCTGCGAGAAACAAGATACAGATCAAAAGCCATCCAGTGCGCGCACAGGAGATCGGACTGAACCACTGCAGCCCCGTGCACGATCGGTAGATTCCGCATGCATCTTGTGCCACCACACAAACTGAAGGTTCTTGCGGTGACACGAGTACCGGGATCCAGCACCCGAAAATATCGCATCAAGCGCAAGAAGAAGCAGAAGATCGGCGCGTTAGGACGAGGCAGTTCGTCAATCCTACAATTCTAGCGATAATCCTAGCAAACCAAGATCCATGGACCCGGATAACTTGCAACCTGAAAAACGCAAGAACAACCAGAATATCGAACCTAATCAAGAGAGTAACGATCATAAGACGAGCTCCCCGCCAAGGAGAGTGGCGATGCGCTGAAAGAGTGTAGTTGTTTTTTTGTGAATTGTGTTTTTTTTTACGGGTTCAGCCTCCCTTTATATTGCGGGTCGGAGAGTGCCTGAACTGTAATTGTCCATGGATACAGAACCCTAAAAACTATTTGATAAAATAAACTAGAAAAAGAAAAAGATAACTTAGCGGACCAGGCTCCTACGGGTCTATCCTCCTTCGCACCAACTTGATCTCCTACTCTGCGCTTCCATCGGCCCTGGAGCATAGCCGATCCGCCTCTTCCTTCATGGGCCCAGTTGCTTCTGAGTCGATGACCCATGGATCAGACTTCAACAGGTTCGTGGGTCCAGTCAAAATCCGATGTCAACAAATAGTATTGCAGGTGCACCACATGTGGATGGTGGCTGCTAGATCCTGCATCGTGGTGCTTGATTAAGTGCAAGGTATATATAGATTTCGAGCTAGGTTTTCCTTCTACCAATTTTTTAAGCTTTTGATTTTAGGAGATCCTAACTCTTATCCATTCACATAATTAGGTCTTTGGAACACACATGAACGATGCCACCGATGTGGTCCAGGAAGAAGCCAGCACAAGTTTCTCACCGCGTGTCCATGCTGCTGATATTCGTGAGCATAGAGCAGGCTAATGTTGGGCATCGATGTCGGACAAATGCTCTCGAAAGGGACTAACAAGGCGTGCCCCACTGATGTAATAGGGCCGAGGCATCATAGAACGCCTGAGAAAAAAATTCATGTAGCTGTTTATTTCTTTTTTTTTTCAGTCATGTATCAATTTCATCCATGATGGCTACACAAGTTAGTAAATTCACTTCCGTTTAGTAATTGTAGTTTGTCGAATGAAATGAAAAGCAATATATTCTTCGCCTCTCCTTCTGCAACTGGACATTAGACATGGATCTGGGTTTGAGTCCTCTAGCCTATAAAAAACACTAAGGCAGATACTATGAAAGAAGAGACTTCATGTGTCTGCTTGCATCCTTAAAAGAAAAGTTATGCAATGGCTATTAGTCATTAATAAAAGTCACTCGTAGCAAAGCACGGGCAGCGGTGGCTAGTAATTAACATAACGATAGTCCATAGACATAGTGGGTTATAACACGCAAAATGGGAAATGCTGTAGCAATCAAACCTTACTCCCAAGCATACTCAGATCTTTAATTATTGGAGCGGAGATCAACATAATCACCAGGACCATAAACGTCGAACAAGTCAGCAAAAAAGCCTTTCTTCCTCCTAGGATTGCATCCCATATCGCGGCAAAGCTGATCGTTGTACCAGATGTGGAGAAGTCCGATGCTTGATCTGCGGAAGTACCTGCCAGAGTATCTTTTCATGCACTTCTCCCATTCAAGGATGTCTTTCTGCATCCCTGCCATGTTTGGTAATTTGAAACCACCTTCCAAGAAATGAGCCAACCATTTGGCTCGAAGTTCCGACGTGTACAGATTTGCGATACTCTCTGAATAACCGATTACAGCAAGCTGCGGTATCTTGGGATTTATGCACTGCCTGTGTCATTGTACATGCATGATAAATTAATTCACTAATAAATCAATTGGAAATAACACAGAAGTGTAAAAAAAACTTATTAATCGTGCAAACAAAACTGACCTGTAGAGGGGCACAGTAGAGGATGTTGAACCAACAGCAGCACTACGGAAATATTCAGAGGTGAACATGGTCTGGATCTTATCATCTCCTCTGAATCCGGTTCCGAATATCACTATGTCACTCTTTATAGGGGAGGACTCACCTTCCACGAGAACGCCTTCCTTACAAAATCTGAACGTCTTTGATTTCTTCAGTACTATGCTGCCTTCGTCCAACCTCTTGTAATGATCCTTGGGTGTAAGAGCAATCAAGCACGAGGCTAGTGCCTCAAACAGACTGTGATCAGGCACCATGTCATGCTTTTTCATTGGGATGGAGTAGTAGCTCTCAGCAAACTTTGAAAACAGCCATCTCTGACGACCACACATATGTAAAAATTAAGACATCCATAAGAGATAATATGGTGCAGTACACTTGAATATGGCACTATTTGTATTATAGTCTGATACATTAAAAAAAAATTCTAGTTGGAAAAACTTTGAAGTACAGGGGACTTGTAAAACAGTACCAATGGAGTTAGGAGGGTGGCCAGGATCCAAAGGAGAAAGCCTTCACCGGGCTTATGAATCAGGAGTTCTGCAAAGCGATTCAAGTATAGTTTTGATATGTGGACACCCCAAGCGACATAGTCTGGTATGATCCAGTGCTTGGTTCGGACCACCATTGTACACGGATGATCAGTGCCTACAGGACCACCAGACAATAAAATAATCAATCAAATATCTTAGTAAAAGGGAAGAACTTCTCAGATGGTCTCTACAAGATCTCAACTTATTAATATTGAAGAACTATTGCTAGTTACAGTAATTCTGATAATTAATGCACATAAATCTCATCCGATTGTAGCATCAAATTACTTAACGGTTTTACCATTCCTCTCGCAAAAATAAATAAATAAATTATAGCGGTTATCATATGATTGGAAAGGAAAGGAATATGACTAAAATTAATCCGTACCATTCACTTCAGCACATTCTGCAGCGATGTCGATTGCTGATTTAAGGTAACCGATGACGGCCACACTTTTGCCCTTAACCATCTGCTGAGCCTTTTTTGTACCCATCCTGGCATAGTCCATGGAATGGATCACCTTCCCATCAAATGCTTCTGGACCTTCGCCTGGAGGAAACGTGGGTATGTTGGGTACGCCGCTGAACCGTCCAATGCAGAGAATGACAAAGTCTGCCGTATGTGTCTGACGGAAGAAGAGGAATATTTTTTAGTTGCAGGATTATTTTAACAAGTAGTCTTCATATAAACGATAAACAAATTCCAAAACTATTTATATCAACAACATCATCTGTTCATGCACATAACACCTTTTTAAATAAAAAGAAACATTAACATAAGGGAGAAGAATGGAAAGTCTCATGCCCATCACGGAATTGAAAGATAAACTATATGGGCCTATCCGTGAGTTTGTTCTCACTCGGTGAGTGGGACACATGTATGCCCACTTTAATTTGTGGAATACGGATGTCATCCTCATCGACGACTTTGAGAGGCATGCGTCACAAACTTTCAAACTACGTATAGCCAGAGCGATAAACATTGGTTTAAATATTAATTGTGAGCATGCCACTCATTCTTACTCCGTTCGTTCTTTTTTTTCTTTAATCGTTGATTTTAATCGATAACTTTAACTGTTTTGTTTTATTTAAAACAGTATAAAAAATATCATATATTTTGTTATAATTTAATTTATTATTAAATATTTTTAAAATATAAGTTTAAATTTTATAAGTTTAAACTAATTATTTAAATAAGATGAATGAAGGAACCGAGGATGTGCAGTATACTACAAATCAATGGATAACATGCAAATAGATCTTGTGCACGTGCAGGTACGCTTGCAGTCGCAGTAAAGTTTAGATATCTCCCGTCTCCGGATGGAGGCAAAAACTAATGTTATCAGGAAGAAGAGAAGATTTGATTCTAAAAGAAAAAAAGAAAAGGGAAGAAAAGAAGATTCTCGGCCAGTCCGTAAAATAAATTAACATTTACTTTGAGTAAGGTTAGCCCAGTACTTTGTTAAGCGGCATTGAACTCTCTAGATTCTGGTACTAGTATATGCAGTGGCTCACCTCAACATTTCCTTCCGCGTCTTCAACATTGAGCCGCCACTCGCCGGCCCCGGTGCCGAACGCCTCGCCGTTTCCAGCCCACTCATCCCAAGCCGCCATGGCCTCCTCGCCGTCGCCGCCACTATACTCCATGCTGACCACGCGGTGTCCGAACCGGACGCAGTCGAGCACGCCGAAGTGGCGCGCGTAGGAGTCGAGGTACAAGGTGACCTGCCGGTGGTCCGGGAACACCTCCGTCACCTCCTCCGGCCAGGGAAAGTCCGAGTACTGATACATGGGCCGCGGCGTCTGCAGGGCTGTGCAGTCCGGCACGTGGGCCCACACGCCGCCGAGGACCGTGTCTGCCTCGAAGACCACCGGCCGGAAGCCCCGGTCTAGAAGCTGCTTGCACGCCGCGAGGCCGCTCACGCCGGCGCCCACGATGACTACCCGCTTCTCCTGCATGGCTCTGTATGATGATGATATTTCTCCTATGTTGATTTGAGTGTAGTGGCTTTGGACTGGATGGCGTGAGCGAGTACGTATATATAAGGAAAATATTATGTTAGGTCAAACTAATCTCAGAATTAAAAAACGTTTGCACTTGAAAAAAAAAGAAGCTAATCTCAGAATTGATACTCTGGTTTTCATTTTATTACTTCTGACTTTGTACTTTTTATACCTTTTTTCTTATAATTATTAATCTTATCTATCTTTATATAATAATTATTATCCATTATCTAATTCTCTCGTACCATATCGCCATATCGCATTAAGTCATCACCATACATCATTCGTCTGATTAACATGATCAACACGTCACAACCAAATAACCCTAATGATCTCACATACATCCTTTAATTTTTGATAAAATAGTGAAAAAATCATGCTACATATAGAGAATTGAATGCATGACCTTTAGATAATGAATCAAACCATATACCACTAAGCCAACATCATTTAGTTAGTTAGATAAAAATTACAAACATAGTTAAACTATGTTGCCTGACAATCAAAATTAGATAAAACAAACTTTACTCATTTTTATCCATATTTTATGTTAGTTTAAAATTACACTAAAAAATCCACAGTATCATGTGGGGTTATCAACTAATTTTATAAAACTCAAAAGTTCGATTTTGTTATTTTATATTACATCCTAATGTATAAGAGAATAGGATTGGTCTACTGTAAAATGGCTCATATATAATTGCTGGCAGATAGCATGGTTATTAGTTATTATTAGCTTGCATTTTAGCTTGTAATTATTGAAAAAAATCTGTAATTATGCAATAGTAATACTGTCGCAATTGACTTTGACCGTTAACTTTGATCATTTGTCTTATAAAAAGTTAACTCAGAAGTGTAAAATTAAAAATCATACTTCAAAATCCTTTAATTATAAATTAAATTATAATAAAATATATGATATATCTTAATAAGACGAATGGTCAAAGTCAAAGAAGATAGAAAAAAAGAACGGAAAGAGTATTACGAGAGCTGGAGGTTTGGGGAGATAATCACATTGAGCGCTTCCCTTGCCGTGTTCTTATTTCAAAAAGGGTTTGGGGAGATAAGTGTTTATACTACTTAGTACTTCTTCGGTCCCAATTTACTTAATCATCTATATCCTACATTTGTCATTTTTTACCTGTTCATCTCGCTTCTAATATATCTTTTTTTCTTCTCAAAATATCTCTATCTCTATCTCTCCACCTTCTCGTTTTCTACGCACCTACTTTATTCTTTTTTTTTAATCTCCGTACCCGGAGTCAAACAAACAAGTAAATTGGGATGGAGAGAGTACCACAATAATATATAGGCAAGCGAGTTCCTCATGCTATTTGTTTTCTTCAATGTCCTCAGCATGCTGTTGTCCAAAGTCCAAACTTTTTGGATTTCATCAGATTCTCAACTGCCTGGCTAGGAAAATTATATAGCTTCTTAATTAAGTCGTTTAAGATGTTGAAAACTAACAATAATGCGTTTAAGAATTCACTTATTTGTGTTTTCCTAAAAATAAGCTTCAATTCAATAATCGAGCGTGAAATTTGTCATACATGGAGTAAACTTGAAAACCATGAAACTTTTTATGGCTCTGCAGAGTCGTCAGCACCATAAAATATTCGTCACCGGTAGTAATTATCATCAACATCAACTGATATAATTTCTATCAACATGGTAAAAGTGAAAGAGTTCTGATATATTCAGTTAAGTTGTTTACATGGACTAAATATATGGATCCATTCGGTACGGTTTTGGATTCTAAACATAAACGTTAGAGGGTCAAACACAATCACTTCTTGAAACTGTTTGGCAGTCCAAATCGAATTCAGATTCAAATAAAGAGAAGAAAGTAAGTAATTAATTTACCCTTGGTTTCTTGTCATTGTATACAAGAAAAATATTTTATATTTTATAATAGTGAATTAATTGTGCACGCACTGTTATAATATTCCTCTGAAGTCAAAACTGATGCACTATCATTTTATAAACATATTTAGCAGTTGTATTTATTTTTGTCATGATAAGCCTTTGACCAATAATTCCTTTCGGATATCTAATTTTTTTATACGAGATTATGTATAATGATAAAGTATTGTATAATTGATACGAATCATATACATGCACATATGGGTGCATAAACTTTGTTCTGTAATATCATCTAGGTCATAGTTATATATAATTGTGGCATATATATGGGAATATCTATCACTTTATCTCTAGTAGTATATATATTACTAGTAGCCATACACGTGAAGCTTTTACGCGCAAATGATACGCAATCATATAAAAAAATAACACGGGTATGCCGACATTACAGATGTCATGGAGGAGTTGCATATATATGATTACCTTCCAATAATATGCAATCATATAAGAAAATAGGCGAATTTTGCTAGAGCTTAGGTTTAAAGTGTGGCTTTTACCATAGAACATGAAAGTTTTTTTTTAATCTTTGCTTCCAGAAACTTTATGGTTTGTGGTTATTTGCAAATTAAGACATGGGTTTCCAGTTTACGCTGAAAATCCTGTTGGATGTCACACGAAGAACTAATATACTCCCTTCGTTCTTTTTTACTTGTTGCCATTAACTTTGATCAAAAACTTTAAAAGCTCGTCTTATTCAAAAATTTAGTTCAAATGTATAAAATTAAAAATAAGAATTCAAAAACCTTCAGTAATAAATTAAATACTAACAAAATATTTGATATTTCTCATATTTTTTGAATAATACGAATGGTTTAAGTTATTGGTCAAAGTCAACGGCGGTAAAAAAAAACAAGAACGAAGGGAGTACTTCATTGGATTTGCAAAATAAGACATGGGTTTGTAGATCAAGTCTTTTGTTGGTGTCATGCATACGAACTGTTAAAAGAAAATCTTGTTGGAGGACATCGCTCATATACGGATTTGACTCTGGACACCTTTCATTTTGAAATGGACTATAAGATTTTGTGATTCATATGTTTTATTCCTAACATATAACTACTACACTATAACGAACAAGAAGGATTTTCGATAAATATTTTTATCTCAATGCACAATACATACAATGATTTGAGAGTTTTTATAACAATTGTTTATTGTAGTTTTGAACTTGATAAATTTTTATTTCAGATTAAACTATGCTGACAATTGAATTTTTTAAGTAAAAATTATACAAATGCGTTACACTAGGCTTCATACAAAAATCTCAAGTCATCATGTATCTTATACCTTTATCTTTCTGACATTTTTATTCTTAATTTTATAATTTTGTCAGTTGTTTGACTCATCCACAGACCCTACAGAAAAGGGAAGCGACATACACTAGGCTGACCGTTTTCAATTATATAATTTTGCCTCGTGGTATATTATAGCTCAAAAGGCTGAGAAGATCGTATTAATATCTTTTGCTGTCATTTTGACTTTTTGAGAACGAAATTATATTTATTAGAGATCCGTAGCAAATGAACGGGTACGACTAATTGTTCCAGACAACGTTTCTGTCCACAGCACCGTAACAGTTAGTTTAGCACTCAAAGCAACAACCCATGTAATCAACTAGGGCAGGACAAAAGGTTTGAAAAGATCTCATTATTGACAGTACCAATGATACATTTCTATTTGTCAAAATTATGCAGTGACAACGAACAAAAATACAGGTTGGTTTCAAGCTTGTAATGTTACAACTTGAAAAACAAATGCGTTAATATGGGTGAAATTTCGAAGCTCGACATCTCATTTTCATTCCACACTATTACTGCTAACTAAAAACGAATATACTGAATAATTGCAAACTGCAAAGGAATGATCATTGCTGATCAAAGTTATTATAGATTACCTAAGAATGTTAAGCAAACCAGGAAGCGATTCACACAACTCGGCGCAGCTCTCCAGTGAGGAGTGCAAGCCTCCGATGTTGTGACAACATGGAATGCACCATGCTATCTCTCATTTTAAGGTCAGCTACAGCTTCAAGGAATAATGAGTTCTCACTTGCCCCATTTAGTACTGCTTGAAATATTTGTAGTGGATCCCCATGGCTAACAAAAAGAATAGCAGAGCTGCATGGATAAAACATAGATGCAACTAATTGTTAAGAAATATAGATTACTGAAAAAGAAAGCTTGAAGTAGAAGTGGTGTACTGCGTCCACTATACAGATATTGGATAAATATGTTGAAACTTTATGACTCTTAACATAGATCTTACTAGTCTTAACTGAACCACTACTGTTAGAACTGTAGAACATCAGCATTCTAGACTTCCACAAGATCTTGCGAAGGCAGCTCCAAAAGCATACCTTATCAGCATCTATCAGATATTTTTTTATCGCTCTCAAAGATATAATATATTAGCATCCAAGCTTGTTATTTTCCTATACACTCATCCTGGCAAGCAGTTGATACTGTTGTCATTCAGCTTTTCGTGGTTCTTGTGATAGGGCCATTAATTTTAATCTAGGGACTAAAGAGAGGTAGGAAATTCCAATCCATTCTGTTCCCACAATTTATGTAATTGTTGTAATATTTTCACAGTAGATTTATAATATTTCAATAAGCTCCCATAGCTCTTAGGTTCTAAGCTTGATTATATAATTGTTGTGGACTCATTTATTGGTCGACTCTATCATCGAAGGTGCCAGACACCAAGTCGCTTGGTTGTTAGGAGGGAAGTTATGAAAATGGTGAGCCAATTAGTTTGGATTTTGTTATCCACCGCATGAACTAAAAGGCAGCAGCTAGACGATTGAGTATCGAAGAATAAAGTCTCACTATTTAGGCGAGACTGTCTTCTCTCGTCACAGCTAGGAAAACCTCCTTGACTGGCAGACAACAGTCCAGTAATCCACCACCTCACTACCCATTGCATTCCAACTCAGTTCAAAGTTCACTCTGTACCTTCCCTCTGCTCTCCCTCTCGCCCGCACTCCGACCAGAACAATTGTCTAGGTAGAAAAGAAATAGGGTCTTAGTGACTCGTCTATGACATGCAGATTGCAGAATATCATAAATGCATGAGACACATGCAATATGATACAAATTACATATCCACAGTCAAATGACAGGGTTCGTATTCTCTACTAGTCAGAACATCTTGTACGCAATAACTAAAGCATTCAATTCACAATCATGCAATTGTTTTTTAACATATTTGAAAGCAACAACGATTTGATAAATTATCAATACGAGGAATGCTATGTTGATCCAGAAGTTTACCTATCAAACTCCATATCCGTGGAAGAGAGCACTTGTGAAAGTCTACTTGCAACATCTGTGACACTCTCACCCCCTTCTGGAGCTAAATATGGATTCTCTTCATCCATGGCCCATATATCTGCATACTATGACAAACCATGCCAGAGTTAGAAATTGGATAGAACACCAACAAAATAGAGACACACTGTAACCCAATAGTTGCCAAGATAACTAGACTGGCAAAATATTTGATGTCACATGTCAGTGTGACGATGACTGCTAAACACCGTTATCACAAAGGAAATCCAACAGCAGCAAATTCCAGATGGGAGACTGCACAACGCCCAACACCAATTCTGTGGTCCCATTTTCGGGATAAAATTTCTAATTAGTCACTTACTGTCACAATAAAGTTAGTTTTGTGCAAATCATAGGATCATTTATACAATATATTTTTCCAGCCCCTCACAGCTCAGTTGGAGTGAGGTGGTGTTGCGTGTAAGGGACCAATTTTGTCTATTAATTCAGAGATACACAGCTCTCTTGTGTATACGAGAAAAAAAGTTTTGTACAAATCAAGTACTCCTACGTAACACGTCAATTTTTTCTGCATCCTTGTGGACCAGGTCTCCAATATTTCTTCCTAGTCTCCAGCAATTCTGTATTTGCAAAGATTCAGATTTTAAAGCATTTTAAAAGAAGGAAACTTAGATTTTCCGCTCATCCTAGATGCCAATGTCTGCAAAATTACTTCCGGGATAATTATAGCCATGCCAAAAGGGGAAACTTAGACTTGCAAAAAGGGGACTCCCTCACCCTGATCAGTGCCCGCTTTGTGATCAAGAGGATGAGACGGCTCAACATCTCCTATCTACTTGTGTCTTCGCCAGGCAGTTTTGGTTCAAGCTTTTCACACCTCTTGGGCTGCAGCACCTTGTTCCAAATCAGCAGGAAATCTCCTTTGCGGAGTGGCGGCAATCAGTAGACCATTGTTAGGTGAAAAATAAGAAGAAAGGATTCAATTAGTTAATTATTCTAGGAGCGTGGACTCTTGGAAGAACAGGAATAATTGTGTTTTTGAAGGAGCGGTTCCTAGCATAGCTGAAGCATTTCAGTGCCTTAAAGCCAAACACCATTTGTGGTGTTTGGCAGGAGCCAAGAGCCAAGAAGCTTCAAGACCTTTGTTTGGATGGTGTGAGTGTCTAAGGGTCGGGTCTAGCGCGTGTTTTCTCCGGTTTTTCCCTCTAAAAGTATGTTTGTAACTGTCCCAAGTTTGGTCCAAGTTGGGATGATCAGTATTCATGCAAAAATGTTAATCAAGGCAAGAAATGAGTTTCATAGATTTTGGACTGAAGTTTTAAATCACTTCATAAAAAGTAAACTTGGAACTAAACATTCTAGACAACGTCAAAATTTTGTAAGAACAATGTCTCAGTTTACCAGAATATTTAAGGTCTGGAGATTCAAAATGAGGATTGAAAAAATGGAACTGGTATTAACATGTAGTTATATTGGAAAAAGAAAATGCAATGTTTGTGACAGGGAGAACCAAGGTGAAATTATGCAAGCAGTTCAATCTAATTTCAATTTTTTCCAAAATAATTGATAGTAACATTCAGAGTCAGTTGTAGACTGTAGTGCATTCTAGAGACAAAGGCTAGGTACTTTTCCCATTATCCAAAAGACTAACACTGGAGTACATTCGTTCTTTCATTTTTTTTTTCGTAATTATCCCAAATATGTTTTCTTCAAAAATGAAGGAAGCCTTGTAAAGCCTTGTAAGATAATAAGTAAAGTACGAAGAACTGAATCTATTTGCACTAGAGCCCAGAGTACCACAAACCTACAACTTGCAAATTCCATTAAAAAAACTATGACAACTTGTACCATCTCAAATAACACAAAACTACTCTTGCGTGGAGCTAGTTCACATAATGGTAAAGGAATGCAGCAAAAAGGAAGTTTCGCCTCCTTGTGTGGGAGAAAATCCATGGGTCCAGAGTAGCATTCCCATGTGAATGTAACTAATGGTAGTCAAACAATGTAGTAATAAAAGGAAATTTACCTTCTCATGTGAGAGTAACTCATATGATGGTCCAAAGTAGCGCTCCCTAAGTCCCTCAACTACCTGCAAAGAAACATGTCATGAGGCAACCAGATGATCAGAATAATGAGATCTGATTAAGAACCTTCGGCACATTTGAAAGTGTTACAAATGCAAAAATGGGATTTAAATAATCTAATATGCCCTTAGTCCATAACATTGATGCATTCTGTTAGGTATATGTTAAGAGCCATCCCAACTCACGTGGGCTCGCGGCTCCGTCTATAAGGGTGGATGAAAGGAGGTTTGGGTTTTTCTTGATCTGCATGAGAGATAAAGCAAATGCTCGTGGGCTGTCATACCCTCCGCAGGTCAAGTTTTCTTAAAATATAAATTAGAAGCAGAAGAAAGGTTAGATAAGGGAAACATTCAAGAAAGCGCTTGTAATGAGATTTTGTAGAGTTGCATACAAAATGCTAAAAACGAAGATGTTATCAAGTAACGAGAACTCAAATGTTCATATCTTTTCAGGTATTGCTCCTATCACAATTCTACAACTACAACAACAACAACAACAACCAAGCCTTTTAGTCCAAAACAAGTGGAGGTAGGATAGAGATGAAACCTAAGAGATCCAATACGAACAAGATCCAAAGAAAAATAGAGGAGACAAAAGATGAAAGAGCAACAAAACCAACCAACCACTAAAGACAATTGATGAACGAAAAGAAAAAAGATAAAATAGAGTGAAGCATCCAAACATCAACTACCAACAAAAAAAAGGATGTAAGATTCAAATTAACAAGGAGAAAAGGTTAACAAGCAAATCAAGATTCTGGCACGTGAATCGCTAGTTTCGACAAATGTCTATTTACGGCTAACTCCTTAGCGATATTCTAACCCCTCAAGTCCCTCTTTACAGACTCCTCCCATATCGGGGCACCTTATTATCCCACTACCTACTGGAGCCTCTTGCGGCCTCTGTTGGATATGTCCAAACCATACAACACAACCTCGTTTCACAATTCTAGATGAAAGAAATCTTGTGCTGGCAAATGACAGCTAGCTACTACTTATTGTGTCTTCGCTAAGAATAGCAAAGAAAAAAGAGCACACAAGGAATCAAAAAGATAAATTTCAACAAATGTTTCTAGTATGTTCAACGTTTGGCAGGGAAAGTGAAAGTGTTATTGTTCATAACTTAGTAGAACATAATACGATTGAATTTTTTGCCTTAATACACAAGAAAGAATCCAATGGTTTGGTTTAGAACTTTTGTAATATGTAAGCACTGTGTGTAAATGCATTTTCACATACTTTCTGTACCATGTAGACTGGGAATAAGTACTTACTCAATCATGCCTGGCACAATCTAGGTTTACTGCATCGCAATATGCATCATGCCTGATTTGGCATTCCCAGTCATTCATGAATAGGGTTCCAAATCCAAAAATTCTAACCGCGCTGCCTGGTGGTGCACATTCAGATTAAAGAATGCAACACATATCGTAGGCCAGCTAAAACTGGTTAAGAATCTTCCATGCATTAGCCGATTAGTACAGCCGTGATGGAAAAAAACTAACCTTGCAGCTGGGAGCCTCGAATGGGATGCCGAGCACACCCGCAACCTCCCTGGCAGTCTCCGTGGTCCGCGAGAAGGGCGAATATCGGATCTTGACAGAATCCGCCGGCACACCGATCTCATCAAGCTCCTGCACAACCCAAAATCGATTTCTCACCACTGCATACCCCATCCCGAGCTTCCGTAGCCGACAGACACTGTACCGAAACCGACAGATACCTTGAGGAGCAGTTCGCCGGCGGCGCGCGCCTGCTCGACGCCGAGCGGGGACAGCCCGAACTCTGGCTTCGTGCCGTTCTCCTACCCGAGGAAGGAAGAAGCATGCGCAGAGAAAGATGGCATCAGCAGAATCTTTGTATTGGATTCGTGGTTCTAGTTGGGTCACTTCAAATTGCAGGACTAGAACATCCGGGTAGGATGGATTTCGTACCAAGGAGGAGACGATGATGCCACGCTCGTTGGGGATGCTGCGGCCGTGGCGGAGGATCCAGTACCTGTTCCGGCACATGAGCGGCAGCGCCGGTGACGCCAAGCTGCCGCCTGAATTCTCCATTCGGAATAATGTTGGCCTCCTACGGCAGGCGCTGTCCAACGGAATTTTACTTTGTGGTTCTTTTAGAAAAAATGTTTCATACATGGTTTACAAAATCTGATACTGTATGGCTCATATCACACCTAGACGAGTTGGTGCATTATAGGATAGAGATGGAGAAAAGTATAATGGTTTAAAATTTTGAAAAAATAAGTTAAGTTTTAAGAGAAAATTAATTTGATGTTTTGAATCAAAATTCAGCATGCCTAATACAAAAGTCAACGAGTGTTCTCTAGCTCTCCATCGTAAAGCCTATTTGGATCTATGAGATTAATAGTTTGCGAACACACTAGTGACTTGGAGGTTGCGCATCGCCTTTACGCATTCACAAGCATCACCTTGATCTTCTCTATTATGGAGTGTTGACTCGGATACAAATTCCAGTTCAGCAGGTTCTAAGACAGAGCTTGTCATTTGTAATTTTTTTTTCTCTCCTCCGCTGTTGTGATGTGTTCCTCGGCAAATGTAAAATATGTTCGGTGTTCCCCAGCAAAAAACTAGAAGCGGTTTCCATTGGCAAAATACACAAACGAGGAGTGTCCGTCAATAAAAACACCTTATTTTTATCTCTGTAAAGAGCCAGCAGCCCATAAATATGTAAACAGCTCCCAACAAAGGAGGTATCTCGTCACCGTTGTAAACCCTAGCAATTTTGACACACATCTAGAGCAATACATGCAGAACGGATGTCTGGCTATATAATCCTTAGGGGGGGGGAGGGGGGGCTAAACCAATATAAACTCGTTGTGTTGTGGATTGGTCTCAACTAGTTAGCTTCCCTCGATCTCACATATCTACCCATAACATAGGACGTGGAAAGGATTCATACGTATATGTTATGCACAAAGTATTTCAGGATTTTTATTAAATCAATGGCTAAAAAGCTTCATAAAATCAGCAATTATGTAGGATAAAATAGTTCTCACCAAAAATCCGTCGACTCTCCAACTAGATAACCAATGAAATCAAAGGGAGATAAGAACATATATATATAACATACATCAGGTTCACATGTCATGCTATATATGACCATTTAACACAAACAGGCATCAACAAAAAAATATGGTAGTAATACAACATGTCAAATGTGTTTTACAATACAACAACGGCTACATGCACTCTTAATCTACAACATTCTAGCTAGATTAGCGTAAAGAATGTTCTTTAACTAAAATTTGAGGTTGTAGAAAAAGTCATGATACGCAGATGGAATATATAGCATCGTTGCAAAATATAACTTGATGAGTCCATTTGGTGCTAAACCAAGTGATCTATCAACACGTGATCAAAATTAATAAAACAATTATCATAAATCATTTGGTGTCACTACAAGGAATCAGTCCTTCAGCGACGATGAGTTTTATCACTAAATATCTATTTTTCGTCACTATAAGCCACAATGTGATTATAGTGATGAAAAATGAACATTTAACGATGAAAGTCATCATTACTAAAGGATAGATTCCTTGTAGTGTGTTATTAGTGTAACTACTATCATGTGTTCCATTCTTGTTTCTGTGCATGTTGTCACTAACATAAAAATTTATACTATGAGAACCGGAAATAAGAAAGAGAAGTTGATCAGAGCAGCTATCTTTTGGGCACTGAATTGGCAATCTTAGAGGAATGATCGTTTTGTGATGCTGGTCAGATTAAGTGGAGTACTGATGCTATATTATTCTGAACATTCAGTAAAAGTAGAAACATCATGATGAGAGTTGTAGCCAATCTAATGTGCTCAAAGAAGTCAAAATTATTAGTTTATGAAAGCCAAAGTTACGATTTTATGAAATAACACACACTTAATGTTTCATCAGTTCATGAAGTTGCTCTTGCAATTAACAACTAGTTCCTGAAAATATCATTCCTCCTTGAGCCACTGCCGCTTAGCAATAATACACTTCAGCTTATCATCTAATTAAATTATGCAGTATTATGAAATACTAACTTAACCATATAAATTAATTAGTGTTTGGATGAGTTTCATGATAATATTAAGAATAATTAATTTAACTGCAGATTCTTTGATCCCTTGAAGAATGGTAGGTAAAAGAATTTTGATGGATCTAAAGAACAATCAGATGAAGAAGTGCAACTTAAAATAATTAAGCATTTGGAATGCACAGAAAGCATTTGGAATACACAGAAAATATATTTGGAATACACAGATAATATATGATTGTCATTTGAATGACATTTTTGTAACATAAAGATGGTATACTTTCACGGTGGGATTTTTGTCAAACCTGGACTGCTGTAATAAAAATACCTGAATGCATGGGACCTAGCTGGATGATGCATTGTCTCCGCTATGTTACAATCTGATATCTTGTGGTATGTAATATATTGCTGGAGTATGCAATGTACACAATATATACTGCTGAGTTGTATCCAATTCAATCTGATATTCACTAAACTAATTTCCGCTCATATTGTTCTTCTTGACGCACCGGGAAAGAATTGTCTTGTCCTCTTATCACATTTGAACCCAGCAGTTGTGCATGAAGTAGATATAGCCTTTATATTTCACTAGCTGCTTGAGCATGGGCTTACTCTGATCGATGTACCTGCACGGTGAGCCTGAATCAGTTAGGGAATCTGGGACACATGTAAGTAGTGATAGGAAAATCTAACTATTTACGTCGACATGACATGTTAGAAATGTGCGTTTCCTCTTGTTAATCTCGATTGAGTGTGGATTATACGCGCACGGGCACGTACCCATGCGACGTCACAGCCGTTCGATGGCAACCATGGCCGGAGATTCATTCGCGCAAAAAGGCTCGGTAATACAGACTATTGGAGTTAAGAACGGTAATTACCCTACTATACTCTATCATATGCAAATAGTGCGTTTGCTGCAGACTTTACATCAACTCATGGCGAGAAGATCGGGGTCGACTAAAGTAGAGGAGATAATTCATGAAATCTACTATAAAGAGAGTTTCCTTTATTTTTAGTCATCGGTAAAAACATATTCTATGGTGGTAAACAAACAGTAAAATCAACACTATAGTAGTACAGTAGACTCTACAAGATTTCAGTCAAATATTATGAATATAAAATATTAATAATTTTAAAGTATTATATTTAAAAATATAAAAATCATATGAGTAGATTTATCTTAAAAATACTTTAATAAAAATATACATATATCACTTTTTAATAAATATTTTTATCAAAAATTAAAGTTAAAGTCACGTTTTAAAGACCGTATCGTTGTTCTAGACTACTTTCTTTTTGATACCTGAGGGAGTATAGTATTGTAATTTGTGCAGCTGTAGATGCTCTCACACAGTACAGTTCGTGAGATTACAATACCGTGAATTTTCTGCTCTACTTCACGGGACCCGGACTTGTATTGCGGGTGGCAGGGTGATGTCAGAAGTGTCAGTTTTTGCTTTAAATTACAAAATCGTTTTCCTAATTTTCAACTTCTTTTGAAAAGAAGTTTATTTAGACCATCACATTATATGCAATTAATGTAAAAAAAAAGAGATCTCACATGAATATAATATTAAAATGTAAATGTTTGAATTTTTAATTCTAGAAATTTCTAACTGAACCAATAATTTTTATTTGCAGAACACGTGAATAAACCATTTGGAACAAAGTGATATACCAGTGAAATTAAAAAAAAAACTAGTGGAAGAAATTAATATACAGAGTTGAATAAAGACCTATTGTTTCAAACATGCACTACTACAAAAACACTCATGTTCATAACTGTTATCAATATCGGTTTTGGAGTCGCCACCAATATATCGATACTGATAGTATTGACTTATCCTTCTGTGGGAGTCACTGACAATGACCTTGCTATCCTCCGTGTCAACGAAAGGGCCCAATGAAAACTACAAAAAACAAAAAGAATCATAACAAACGGTTATTATAAGTAATAAATAAAGTGAAGTATATAACAGTTATTCATAAGTGATGAACATATACCCAAAATTGTAAGGTAGTACATCAAGAGAAAGCCGAATATGTAATCCTCTCTTTCGGCTTAGAAGATAGCATGGTTTGGTTGACACGCAACGGGTCCATGATAGCAGTAGCTTCGATTTTTTTGTCCTCACATATTTTTCAAATCATTGTACATATTAATGAAATAAGATTAGGTAGATAGTATGCATTAAAATGTACTAAGAACTAGACAAAGACGTGACTTACAATGCCCACAAACAGATGAGTTGAGCTCCAAGAGCATCTCCTTGCAATAGTTGATACATTTCATCTCAAAAAGACATATTTCCTCACCATCACCATGCAAAAAACCTTTGTGCCTGTATCGAAATGCAAACATCGCTCTACCATCTTTTGTTTGTTCCATGAACCAGCTATGGAATTTCTGTGTTTGCATGCCTTCGTCAAGCAAAAATTCACCAACCATTGGTTGGCCAACAACGAAACTCTTACGGATAGGCTTTGCAATTTTCCATCATCGATTCACCATATATTGATAAGAAATTCATCAAGATTTTGCCCTTGGCTTCTCTGCTCTATAATCTCATTTGACCTTTCCCTACAGGACTTTTTATATATTATGCGCACAATGTTAGTTGGTGTACCTTGAGGAGGCTTGCTCAAGGTCTGTGGAAAGCTAGGTTCATTCCGTCGATCGGCTTCTGTCCTCTCGGGAATTTTTGGCTTGTCAAAAAACTTTGTCACATTAGCACACACTAATTCATTAACTTCCTCATCGTCTTCTCATAAGATAGCTTAGTTTATGGTTTCTTAGGTCATGATGAATTTGGTTTCTTGCCTTTCTGTGGTGACATAGTGGACTTTCTGGGTTGTACTTGCTGCTTTTCTAAAGCTGCTCGCTTGGCCATGGCTAAGCTCTTGGGTGATGGTTGGTGTTGTAATGATGTTGCTGGTTTTATCACCACTAACCTCTTGGGCGATGGTTGTGATGAGGTTGCCACCTCGATTACCTCTAGCCTCTTGGGTGACGGCTGCTGCTGTGATGAATCTACCCACTCGGTATCGACTAGGCTCTTGGGTGACGATTATTGTTGTAGCATTTCTTCTTGACCTCGTATCAAAAGATCTTCAGATCTTCTCTTCTTTGGTGCATCAGGAGAAGCCTCCTCCATGTTTTGAGCCTCATATGGTGCAGGGAGTAAGGGTTTCTTGATGGAATTGTTGATGTCCATGGGTGGGTGTTGCGGAGATGAAATGGAGGAAGATGGGGATCGGAGCGCTGTTGCTCTAGGTGTTGGTATTATATCAAGTGTCCCCCTCTTATGTTACTTTTCCAAATAATTGCAAAGCTGTAAATAAAATACCAGAGGTACCCATCCCATGGTATAAGAAAATTTGGTGGCATACCGGACAATTCTCATTAATTAAGTGGGCAGCACATAGAGAAGAATCAGTGAATAAATAAAGCATTGAAAGAATATTGCCAAAAATTGGTAGCAAATAAATCCATTTCAAATATGGACAAAACTAAATAAATTATTAACACAAGTCTTGCAACTAAGAATGAGGCAAAGTTTAATTAAAGTTTGTTTTGTATCATACAAAATCATTTTTCCACAATTGAGGGACGACCAGATGCTAGATAAAAATTTATATGGGTTCAAGATGCATTCATCTACCATAAAGATATATTAGACGAAGTCTGGACATATTAGACACATCTAGAAAATGTCCAAAAAAAAAGATAATATGTCATTCTTTGAATATTTTTAAACTCGGATAAATGCATTTAAATCTCATGAAAAAATGTATTCCCTTTAATGAAATAACCGACTTTTCTGTTAGAGATCTGAAATCCTGCCAATTTATATTTCTTGGAGGATATAAACTTTACCGGTTGTGTGTGATGTGACAAAAGGGAATAAATGTGACTTTCACATGAATAATTCGAGCTCGGTTTCATTAGTGTTTGGTAAGAACATGGCTTAATTCTGTCTTATTCCAAAGCTAATGCTACTCAACATATTGATAATAGTTCTGGTTTTGCTCTGCATATTTAATGAGTCTTTTTGTTCATCATTATTGGGACATTTGTTGAATATGAATGATTATTATTCAGCAGTTAAATATATGTTCTAAAAGAACAAATGTCAGAGCATATGTTTGTTTAGAGTCTGTTTGGCTCTGATCTTTGCCGCTATGCTCTGGCTGATATTTGCAGTGTAGGTCATGACATTTGCACTGTAGCATATGGATGATTATTATTCAGCAGTTAAATATATGTTCTAAAAGAACAAATGTCAGAGCATATGTTTGTTTAGAGTCTGTTTGGCTCCGATCTTTGCCGCTATGCTCTGGCTTTGCAGTGTAGGTCATGACATTTGCACTGTAGCATATGGAGCGATTATGCACTGTAGCATGGAGTGGCATGACAAAAACCACGGGCAGCAACGGATCCAAGAATTGTAGCTTCATTCTGACCGTGCTCAATGCTAGAGCGGGAAAGGCCGAAGCCAAACCAAACACAGCCTTAGTATTTGGAATCACAATCAATATGGTTCTAGCTAGACTTTGAAAATTTGAAGTTCTGGAATGACATGTTTAGTATTACCCTTACCCTGCAAAACGTGATATATCCTTGCCACTCCTATCTCTATGAGTGCTTCTGAATCTGTGCCCATACTTAGTAGAAATGACACTTTTAATTAGGATAAAAAAAATTATGAGAATTAGGATAACTCTAGATATTGAATAGCTTATTCAGTACTTAGGTCCAAACTGTAAATATTTACTATAACCATGAAGTGTTCATATTTTTATCATGATATGTTATTCTGCTTTTTTACCCTCTTTTAATTTCGTATTATATGCATTTGCTAGTTGAGATATTCATGAGTACGTAAAAAGTAGTTTCAAACCATAAAATTGTATTCGATCATTTCATTGGCTTGTAAAACTATAAATACTGTTACCACGACTATAAAGTGTTCACATTTTCATCATGATATGTTGCCCTTGCTGTTTTTAATCTTCCTTCAGCTGGTATTATAGGCATTTGCTAGTTGAGACATTTTAGGAATATGTAAAAAATATAGTTTCAAACCATAAAAATTGTATAGTAACCACAAAAATTTCAAGTGAAATTAACAAGCATCATGAATTATTAAAACCTATCATGTCAAAAACCAAAGTGGGGCGAATTTTACAATCAAAAGTTATAATCAAAGAACTAATATTATTTTTACAGTTATATGCCAAGGTTTCTATGCTATTCACTCATGAATTGTAAAACTTTTACAATTGTGTGATAATATATTACTACGAATATAAAAAACTTTTCACCTAACTTTTGATAGTATTAGTTGTATATGATGACAACCTTTGGTAGTAAAAACTTATCATGGTTTGATAGTATTAAATGGCACGAAGATGAGACCTGATAGTAAAAACATTTGCATGAAGATCATGGTTTGATAGTATTAAACTTCATTCATGTGAAACAATTTTGGATTTTATGTCATAACCTTTGATAGTAAACTTATGATGGTTGTGATAACTTTTTTACTGCCAAGGGTTTTGAGTAAACAATTTATTACTTTGTGAATATCAATCTCAACTGATCGAAACTATATAAAAACAATTTTAGGTAAAATAGAAATACAATTTATAGTCATTATAAGGGAGCACCTAACAACTTCTACACTTTAAGTTAACCACAATTTCCTTTTATGGCTTTCATGCATGAAAATAAAAACTATAAAAAATGCGACATGGCTATACAAGGTGGAGATTCCATTTAAATGTATGTACGCGTATTTACGATTTACTTGCCGCACATTTATGATTTAGTTACCGCTTCACCATCAACGCATCCATCCCCCTGGCGCGGCCTGGTGACGGTTGGGTTAAGCTGCTTTCGGTGCGTTAGGCTCACTTAGCCTGGGTACAGAATAACTATTCCATACCTAGGGTACCCAATAGCCCTCCTCTGTTAGATGCGCATAATGGTTCGTATCAAAAACCACCCAAGCCTGTTACAGCGCACACATCCGATGGTACTATAGATTACTTAGCTAATGATGCGTAGCTCGAGATTCAGATATGTATGTTCAAAAAGAGAAGCACAACAATACTTCTCAAAATTTAACCGTATAGTTTATTTCTGTGGTGCACATATAAAATTTTGCAGCATTCTACATGTAGGAATATTTTAGAGATATGTGATAGAAGTGTATTTGTACCTATTGATGGGACCCAGCTTCACATCGTGATAGTTGGTAACGCTTGGGCTTCCCAAGCCTACCCACCTTGGCCGCTCAACGCAGGTGCCTCCTGCGGGGCAGATTCTATCTCTTAAGTGTTCTCTCAACTACCTGCTATAGGGTAAAAAAAAAAAAAACATATCCCTTCGTCTGTTATATTCAAAACATGGGTCTAAATAATGGCCGGCCGAGGTTGATTTCTCTCAACAGGCTGCGGTGTCACAGTGTACCTAGTGGGATAGGGGATAGGGGGGTTTGGGGTGGGAGGGAGTGCGAGTTTGCAGACTACAAGAGTGTCTTTTCCTCTCAATGAAAACCTTAGATGGTCTACCCTCGTGATTTGGTCTATTTTTTGTACCTATCGATAATATTGGAGAATAAATAGAAATTTGCTTAATGAAACAATTACTTTTTGTGCTGATTAGCTTGAATATTAGGCTGCAACACTAAACATTTCCTTTGGGCGACATGACTTATTATAATGTTTCGTTTTCTCATTGCATGGTGGGCTATTACTGTTTGATATTCAATTAATTGAATGTGGCAATTTGCTATATATGTGTTCCCTTTGATGAGCTGCCTTTATTTGTATGTATAGGTGTAGGATCGATGCCCCTCTAAACAAGCTAGCAGAGGGGGGGGGGGGGGTGAATGATAGCGATAATGGCAGCGGAAACTTTTTCACCTTAAAAGCAGATTTCTGGACAGTCACTAAAAACACAAATCCCTCCTAAACCGTGACTCCTAAAATCGTGATTTTTTGTCAGCACAGAGACTATGAAATTCTAAATCTATCAGAAAAAGAATCACGTCAATCCGAATTATATAACTGAAGTTATGATCCAAACACTATCGCTGTATCAGGAACTGACGCTAACTAACAAAATCTAATCTGACTGATCCGTACTAAAAACCAGATTAACTAAAATCTATCCAATCAAACGAGATGAAAATTTGTGGGAACGAACTAGACTTCAATACGAATCCATAGCAACAAACCGCATTCAAATCCGATGGCTAGAACTAAAACTGTAAGCAAAATAAGATCAACCAAAAAACTAAATGAACATGACAAAAGAACAGGTTACGAAATTACTAAGCTTTATTGATCGGACGAGTTTACAAGATGCTGCACAAAAGCATCCCAAAAGATTTCTCACGAAATCCTCAAACCCTACTCTAGAAAATAGCGGCTATATCTCACGCGCCCTGCAGCCAACCGGTTCCTATTCCTTTTATATCCAAGACCACCACCAACATGACCAAGTCCTGATCGGTTACGAGAAAACCCAAACCAGCCAGCCTGCTGGTTCCTTTTTCTATCTGGTTTCCACCACGCCAACAAATACGTGTGGCACCTGCACCTCATGCAACGCATGCATGAAGAAACCAACACATGCAATTAAATCAGCCAACCCGCTGGCTTTTGCATGCGCCCATGTCTAGTCCAGCACGCACCATCATCAACCATAGATGCCAGGCTAGACTCCAGACTTCAACTCCACACCAGACCACACACTTGCGTCCAGTGCCCTTTCTTCGTAGCCGCCGCTCCGAACCGAGACTTCACATGTCTCTATATCCAGCGATCACATCGCTGATGTCGACGCCGAGTCACGACTCACATATCGACAAGTCTTCACGTACACCGTTCTCTAGCCCGAACGTCTCTCATGACCTCCTTGACCAATAAGACCTCAGTTCATCCATGAACCTAGTCTCAAAACCTCAGTTCAACCCGAAGCTGGTTCCAGTCCGTCATCGACCATGCTCCGCCTCAAGCAACGCCTGCATGAACTAACAACCAATCGAGTACGAGCACAACTCCACTACTTGACTCACCATCAGTCCGCCACACTACTCACACGAGCATGTCGCACGTAAACCAAAAATATCACGCTATCACAAGCATGTAAATCAACACAATGAACAAATCACTTTGCAATGCCAATTCACTAGAAAGCCAATTTTTCAGCACATGATTTCACAATAGGTATAGACTTTGGTTTTGTGATGCACACTTTATGGACAAAGTGTGTAGTTGATTTATAACATGGTTGGCTATGTTCTCGAAAGAAATTGGAAATGCCTACACTACTACTATGAGGCCTATTAGTAACAGTCCATAAGGCCTTAACAAACGTCATCTAACGCTCTGTTTAGGCCTCTTTGTAGTAGTAGTGCTAACCAAAATGTTAATAACAGATGTTGGTAGCATTTGTAGGCTAAATTGCATTATTTCGGTCTCACCACGTCGCTTAGACGATTCTTCTAGACATACATCAATCCATCGCGTGAGCTGCTTCGTACGCCCAAGTGTTTGATGTTTCCCCATACTGCTGCTTTTTGGTTTAGTGCCCTGTAGGAATGGCAATGGGTCGGGTTCGAGTGAAAAACAGCACCCACACTCACACCCGTGGGGGGGGAGATCAGACCCGCACCCCTCACCCCCAGGTGAGAAACTACACCCGCACCCACACCCATCAGGGTGACCCGCGGGTTTTTGACAGAACAGTGTTACTAGTATAAAATTTTGACATCTCAACCAAATATTTAGATTCTGGATATGTCAATATTCAATAGAACAACAGAACTGCATATCAATAATCAACAATTCAACAACCACACACATACATAACTAATATAATGTTTTAACAAACAATCTTCACTCCTCAATTCATCAAACTTGAAACCAGCACAACACAACTACACAAGTGCTGAATTACAGAAAAGAGACCATGACAAACAATCAAATAGGAACATCCATAAGTTCAATGACAGCAAGGTAAATAGATAATGAACAAGCACACATATGGAACTTCTGACTTCTCGCATATTACTATAGCAGCCGCAAGATGTTGAAACTTTATTAGTGATGCACTCAATCAATAATGGTAAAGTCTTGATCATCCTAGCAATAAAAAATGAGAACAGTTAGCTGAGTTCAACATAATTGAAACAAATAATGTGGTAGCAATAATACCTTTAAGAACTGAAATAATAAAGTATACATACTTACCATGTCTTCCTCTTCGTCCACCATACAAGTCATTACTGCATTGATAAAACCAGATTGATTACCTAGCATGTCAGCACGAGATAATGCTTGCATACACATCAATCCTTCAACTGTTTTTGGAGCAAGTCTACTTCTGTGTGGACTAATTACCCTCCCCCCAGTACTAAAGACAGACTCAGATGCCACTGTTGTAACAGGAATTGCCATGATATCTCGAGCAATTTTCTTAAAGTTGGATACTTAACACCTGCATATTGCCACCACTGAACGATGTTCATATCTTGAATTCTTGGAAGGGTTGGCTCCTCCAAATATAAATCCAATTCAGTGCGCACATAACTCTCTTCTGGCTCCTCAGACATCAAATATGTCAAATACAAGATTATCTCCTTCATTGTTTCTTACACCCTTAACAGCTGTACCTACTGCATCAGTTGTTGCTATACCCTCCATAGAGCCTTGGTATTCCAACACTAGATCATACAACAAACCTCTAACTCTAGACACTTCAACATCTATTTGTGGACTGTCTTCCCCATAAATGGTGCTTCTGAAAGCTTTCATGAATTTCAGTTTGTACCTAGGATCTAAAACAGTAGCTATTTCCATGAGCCCATGAACATCAGTCCAAAGCTTGTTAAATTTCGCCTTCATCAATTTTGACATCTCTTCAACCTTAGGGTTGGAACTAGTTCCCCATTTCTGAATAGCCAAATAAATACCACATATTTTGGGGAAACACAGATTTGCTGTGACATAACTAGTGCCTGATAGTAACTTAGTTGTATCAAAGAGCATCTTTAATTTGTCACAAAGTTCTCTAGCAAATTCCCAATCATCTTAGGTTGGCTTGAATGATGCACAAAGTTTTTCTTTACCAGCAAGACGTTCAAAAATTGTTTCATACTCCAATGCAGTGGTAAGCATAATATAGGTAGAGTTCCATCTAGTCTTACAATCTAATGCTATTCTTTTATTATTTGTGCTGCTGTTCGTTCAAAATGCTCATGTCTTTTTGGTGTGGCACACCAAAACCCTACAGTTTCACAAACCCTTTCCCAACCCTTATCCATAACTTGCATTCCATCTTTAACAATCAAATTTATGATATGTGCAGCACAACGCATATGCATGAATTTACCATTTTGTATAAGAGAGGAAAGAGGCATCTTCTCATTCATAGCTTTCATCAAGTTGTCTTGGTGGTGCAGTTATCAAGAGTTATCGTTGACACCTTCTTATCAATATGTCAGTCTTGTAGTACATCATGAATGACATCACTTATCACCTCACCCATATGTGGATGTGGTACATACATGAACCTGCAAAGAATACAAAGAATTAAATCTGGGATCTGTAAATTTGTTTACCATATAGCACCAAATTACATTATATTACCTCAATAGAAAACTTTTTAGCTGAAATTCATCATCAGTATAATGTACTGTAACAGACATATAACCTTTCTTTTGATGATTTTCTGTCCACATATCTGTTGTTGAGAATGACATTGTTGGAAGGAAGTCACCATAGAAAGTTTGTGCACACGATACATATCCAATATATCCCTCTTAATAGTGTTTCTAGACACTATTTTGAATAGAGGTTGCTGTGCTGCACAGAATTTTCTAAAGCCATCATGATCAACCACGGAAAGTGGATACTAGTGCACACATATCATTAACGCAAGTTCTTTCCTAGCCACTTGCTGATCAAAGACATACTCTCAACTACTACTGTCCCATTTCCATCTTTGCCTATCTTCAAAGATGTTTGCTTAAGTCCTTTTCTAGCTTGCCGTGATGTGCAACTTCTAAGATGACCATGTAAATGAGTTGTACCGGATCTACCATCCCCAGCTCGAACTTTTTTACACCACATTCATTTAGCTTTGTCCTTACCTGCCACCTTGATCGATTCAAATTCTAACCAAACATCAGATTTGAGCTTCCTCTTCCTCCCAACAGAAACATCCTCATCTATCATCACAACTCACCACCTTCTTTAGAATCTATCGGAGTAGAGTCATTGTGAGAAGGAGATGTAGTACCAAGTGAAGCAGCAACATTAATCGGGTCACTCGAGGAGGTGCCAGCACCAGCAGCATTTGTCGGCGATGGGGCAGTAGAAGTTGTGCTTGCGTGTGCCCTCTTCCAAGCAGCTGGGGCACCGGAGGAGGGCATTGAAGACCTCGGGGGAAGAGCAGCCGACGACGTTGGAGGAGCTTGTGAGCTGGAGCCACTGGTTCTCGGTGTCGACATGCCGCTCGATGCCGTGAGGAACCAGGGGAGTCTTGGGCTGCGACGGCCGCGCGCGTGGTGAGCGTGCTTAGGTGCCGTGGCGGCGAGGCAACCCCCGGCGAGAGCGGCACAGCAGCGTCAGTGACAAGCTGAGCCAGCGCGCCACACGTGTGGCGTGGCCGCCGTTCGTCGTGGATGGCCGAAGGGGAGGGGCGGAGGGGAGAGATCCTACGGCGCGCCGCGGCCAGTGTGGCGTGGCTGCCGTTCGTCGCTCGTCCGGGACGTTCGAAGAGGAGGCGTAGGGGAGAGATCCGGAGCTGGGCACACCAGCACGCGTTGGCTCTTGACACGCGATGCACCTTGCCGCCGGGAGGGCAGTGGGGCGGGGTGGTGCGACCGTGGGCAGGGCCGCAGGGACGCGCGGCAGGCGGCTCGGTCGCCCGTCGGGATCGAGCAGGGATGGGAGGACCGAGGGGCGAGGGAGCAGGGAGAGGGCGCGGTCGGGAGTGGCGGCTGCGGCCGGGTGGTGGCGAGTGGCGTCTGGCGTGCGCGTGCCGCGTGGGGTGGGGCCGTGGGGGTTAGGTTAAGTTTAGGTAATTAGGTTATATTCATTTGTGGGCTGGGCTTAAAGTGTACTGGACTTCCAATGTCTAAGCAACTTCGGGCCCCACGGGTCACCCGCGGGTGGGAATGCAGACCCACACCTGCACCCACGACTGTGCCGGTCGGGTGCGGGTGACACCCACGGGTGAAAAGTCACGCCCACGCCCGCGCCCGTCGGGTTCGGTACCCGTCGGATTTCTGGTTTGCGGGTTAAATTGACATCTATAGTGCCCTGTCACGGTAATGCACTGGATTAAATATGCCATCAAAGATATTGGGGCGTCCTAGCTCTGATTGTCCCTGCAGCTAAAGACACCAGGGGTCAGAAGGGGAGGTGATCCGGAATGGCAACTGATTGTTTCTTGTTATGTTGGTCCTCGAAATCAAATGGTCCAATCCAACACAATTCCCCTAAATGTAGGGCTGCCTGGTTTCAATTCCTTTTGTCAGAGAGCTATACCTTCTTGCACCTGGGTTCCAACAACGTAACCAACATTTGATAGAAAGCACGGCCCAAGATATAAAATGGCAGTGGCGACAATCAGGCTCAAGACTGCCAACGGACATAGCACATGGAGCGCGAGGCATCTGCAAGATCAACACAGTTGAGGTTGGTTCGAGGAGAGTGGGATAATGGTTCATGTGTTTTCTCGAGCGGAGAATGTTGAGCTTAGTTTTTGAATTTCAATTATTTATATGTTGTATCGAGATATCAATTAGGTAATACTATATAGATGATTTTGAGATCATAAAACTGATCATACAAAATGTCTTCATCTTGAGGCATTTCTTTATAAGGAAAATATTTATTTTGATTTGCATTAGAAGTTAAATGACTTCATGGATAATACTGCTGACGATGTTGACATTTCACTGGGGAGTTGCTTACTTCTCCCACAAAAGGGTCCAAACCAATATATATACTGAATTATAAATATTCACAAAAAATAATATATATACTGAATTATAGGCATTCATTTATAGATAGACACAGGATAAAGCAACCATCTTGGAGCATTTTGACAACTTTTATTATCTTGGTACAAAATCACATAGCCCCCATCTTCTTGTAACATCCATCACACCCTCCAGGACGGCTGCAATACAAAAGGCAACCTTATCAACATTGCTCGAGACAAGTGATTCTGTATCTCAAAAAAAAAAAAAAGAGACAAGTGATTCTGCCTACTAATAATAACTAATAATTGTCCTAGTGGAGTCCATACACCATGAAAACCTCTTTCCTAGAAACAACACCAGTTGATCCGTACCATTTGGGCAGCGAAGCGCTAAGTCATCACATATTCAATATTTTATTTGATTCACACACTACTGGATAATTTTCTGATCCAGCTTGTACCGGGTCCAATCTTGAATCTTCGTAATAATAGCTAACTATATCAAAGTATGGTTCATACGGAAAGAATTAGAAAATTTTGAATTATTGTTTTAGATAACGGGGAATAAAAAATGGAACTAAGTTGACTTTAGTCAAGGAAATAAAAATGGACTAATAAATCATCACGTACGGTCCACATATAGCTCCCCTTTTTCCCAGTTTGTTCTTGCACAGTGGCAGCTCTCTTTGCTGATCTCCCCATTAATTGGATGCGGCTCTCCTAACCCTCTTCCTCTCTCTTCCTTGACGTAGTAGAGGCGATGGGGTTAGATTTCCTTCTGATTAGAGTGTTCGAAAGTGTTTCCTACTCTATCTGCAAAAACTAGGAATATTTTAATTTCTGATCAACAATTGCCGCTCACTATAAATATATTTTATCATATAAAATTGACGTTTTAAATTAGCATTAAATACTAATTCATGACAATAAATTTTATCACCGTAAATCAATAATAAGTAACATAGTAATACTCAGAAACGCGGCACAACTTAGCAATTTTTTGTACGAAATCTTTTTTTTTCAAATAAAAAACACGTCAGCAGCTCACGATCTCAACTCCCTATAGCCAGGAAGTTTCCTATAGCTCAGCTCCTTCCTATTGCTTAGAGCTAGGAAGTTTCCTAGGCCAATGAATAAATGTTATTAAGAAATCAAGAAAAATATTATCCTTAATAGCCAATGTAATACAAAATTTTCAGAACATTAATCTCATCAGTAATGTTTTGTTCCATTTTGATAATCTTGGCTACTATTAGGAGGAAACTTAAACAAACAAAAAGAAGAGGATCATGGAACAACAGAGTGCTCGGCTGGCAACTAATCCGTATCATCCGTACGTCACACAATACGAGTAGTCTATGCAATAAAAAACAATACTTGATCGTACCATATCATCTTCTCTTCCGACCACTCTGTCTCCAGGGTATCAGGAGCTAAAATATCATCATCGAAGAATTTGAAAAAAAAATTTATTTGCAACGTGGTCTCGCATGCTGATCCCATTGTTTCAACTAACAAGGATTGTTGATAAAAATTAAACATGCTGATACAACTTTTCTATATTTGAATCGAATACGGAAGAGCTGGCTTATACAGGTTGTACAACTAGTTGACTCATTCCTCAAGAAAAGATAAAAATAATAAACTACTAGGTCGTCAACTTAGTCCATGTAGCTCCAAAATGTCCAGCTTCGATCAATAAAGAGTACCTATTAATTATTTCGTTCATACCGATTGATCCCACAAAACAAATTTACCAAATAGTTCCTGACAACATACATGGCACATCCAACCCCTAAGGCCTCGTTCGGTTGGGCTTGAAACAGCTGGTAATGAGGCCCGTTACCCGTGGAACAACTAGACGGGGAAAGAAATCAACCCACACGGGATTACCCGTGGAACAACTAGACGGGGAAAGAAATCAACCCACACGGGAATGACCGTTCAGTTACTCCCCGTGGAGAATGAAATCCAGTCCATCCTGGCCTTTCTCCACCTCTCGGGCCTTGTTTCCAAACCCCATCACGAGAGTCATGGAACGGAAACCACTCACGAGTCGAGCGGCGGCGGTGAGGCATGAGGCGACATCGGCTGCGGCACGAGGCGAGCACGGTGGTGGCCCGACTATGACAAAGGCAAAAGAGAGCATGGTGGCGGCCGGACTCCAGCGTCCACCCCCTCCGAATCCACCCCAGCGTGCCTACTTCGCGAGGCGGCGGTGTGAGGCGAGCGGGGCGGTGGCCCAACTGCGACGAAGGCAAAGACGAGCACAGCAGCGGCCCAACTCCGGCGTCCAACCCCTCGCGCTTGCTTTTCTCCGGTAATCCATCGCCTCCTTCCTCTCCTCTCAATATTGATTCATTTTCCCGATCTATTCTTGTGTGCACTGCCCACAGCTAGCGCCTCGACTCCAGTTCCACCGCATTGCTGGAGCACACATGCACGCGAGTCTCGAGCGCTGCGAGCTGCGCTCGATCCGCTTTCTTCCTCCGGTGACCAGGCTCCACATCTCCACCAGATCTTTACTGCTCCCCCTTTTCTTTTTCTGTGATAGATTTACTACTCCTCCTGGCACCGCCATGCACCGCCGGAGGACCTGTGGGCTTGCCACACCTTGATGCTGGTGGGGAAAATGCTTGCACGGGATGGTACTGCTTCTGGTGTGTGTCAAGCTTGTTGCTTCGGGTCCCTGTTCCTGGCGAATCTCTGTATGTGGAGAGCTGAATGTATATGCGCTATCGCCCCTGCTGGCTGCTGCAGCTAGCGGCACACTCCAGCAAGCGGCAAGGCATTAGGGTCACTACCTGTTGTTGTTTGCAATGTATTAGATTATTTTTGTCTATTTCCTAATTGTCAATCGTCAGAATTTTCTTCTTGTTCCATGTTCAATGAGTGTGTTTTGATGCTTGGATGTATCGCCTACCCTGCCTCTGCCACTCTTTTATCACAACCAGCAGTTGCAATTGTCAAATGAGTGTGCTTTGTTCCGTTAGAATCGATATTCCTTGCTATGATGGTAAAAATGAGGTTTTTATTTTCTCATCCATGTTATATCCATTTGGTTAATGTGTAGCTTGTCCATCAATCATTGCACTTATTCTTTGATACTCCTCACTTTTTGTTTTCTTGACGTTCAAACAAGAAAATTTGTATTGTTGTTAGTTCATTTTAATTGTCCAAAACGTCAGTTAAAAAGGAATGGAGGAATACTTCTCTCTCATATGTGGATAGTTAGTAGTGATAGAACTATGTCTCATTTCTTCCTGTTTCATGCAAAAATAGTTAGTGTTTTGAGGCTGGATGTTGATGCATGGAGGCATCAGAGAAGGACTAGAGTATGGCTTATGATATCATCTTCAAAATTTATCTTGTTGCAGATACATTATATATTGTTATAGAAATTGGCAGTTCGAATCCTTTTAGAACTAGACAACTCATTTGTTCTAGAATTGTTAATGTTGTGTTGACAAGTAGATGAACATGATATTTTAGATTCAAAACTAGAGTATTGTTGTTGTATCCCTTGTGTGTAAGTCAGATATCTATTCAACTTAGATGTTACTATTTGAATTTTAGCTTTAGAAATTTAATTGTCTTGTTAGTATATATTTAGGAAGTTTGTTTTAGAAAGATATGCTATATTTTTGTCTTAGTTATAATCATGGTACATGTTCCTAAAAAGGACTACCTAATAACTCGTTTAGTTAATTGTGTTTAACGTGAGCTAGTGACGGTTGTGGAAGGAATCCCTGCTTTGCCGAATGCATTTTCGGTGACGGGACAAAAGTAGTGAGAGGGAATAAAGTCTCACGGGTCTTGAGTGACGATACTGGGATTCACTCAATCTCAGAATGGAATGATTGTCTATGGAGATTGCTTACCCAAGAACCGAACAAGGCCTAAATGAAGCAGCAGAGTCCATTTGGCAGTCAAAAACACATATACTCCTGTTTCCCAAACAATAGAACATATATACTCATTGATGTCGCTCTGATAAAACAAAATTGAACTGCAACTAGTATAAACTAGAGTATATCATTTAAAGGACACAGTATAGTGATTTATTTAGCTATTTCTACCTTCATTCCAAAATATATTTGTACCTAACTAAGAAGCACTTGAACAACAAGTACTTTTTCAGAGCATAGCTAAAAATGCCAACATTTCTTGAATGGCAGGGGCGAAATCCAAAGCCTTTCGTCTGGGTTTGGACGACTTTGTACAAAATCGGTGTGAAATCACTGTTCATCAATGGAGAAAATGCTGGCGCAGAGTAGAGCCGACCCGGCAAAACTCTCGCCTCCTGGCTTGAGTGGAGGTAATTAATATTATGGTGTACGTAACCGATGATATAATTAACTAGTGACATATATATTGAGTAGTAGACAAAATATGTGGTGTAAGCAACGATGAATTTGTTTGTTTTTTTTTATATTTTGGAGGGAAAAAAACAACAGCTATACTGTATTAATTATTTATCTAGTGCCTCATAAAGAGACTCCAGGATATCACCACCGACCACTGACGTTATGTACTATGTAAAGTAAAACAGTCTAAACCACAGGATTGCGGTTATTACTATGATCAAGGTACGGTTTAACTGCCTCTATTATTTGTACTTTCTGTATCCTGTCGACAAGAAAGACAAACCTTATTCTCGACAATGCAAGCCCTTGAGAGGTCGATCGAGGAGATAAGATAATAGGTAACAGTGAAGAGATGGTTGATATTATTGAACTTAATTAGGGTAAGACAAAAAAAGAGCTGGATGAGGAAACAAGAATGTTGCTGATGGCTACCTAATCTTGTTGGTGAGTGGTGACACCCGTACTCCGTTCAATACTTTCCGTACCATTTCTTCATGAAATTTTATAATCTTTTATTTATTTTCATGATAATTCCAACGTGATCTCTTGCGTGTGGGTCCGTACACCACACTGTGTTACCTGCTGACTAACAATGGTTGATTACGAAATCAATCACAGGCTTACATACTGAGACCACGAACCTGACGGTGCCTGACGACATGACTCCACAAGACAGATGAATGAAGCTGGGCCCAATCGACAGGGAGGCATTTATAATATTCAAGAAGACATTTGTAATAATGCTCGGCAAAAAAAAAATATTTGTAATAATTTAGGAGCGTAGAAGAAGATAAATGGAGAGCACATATATATAATTCTATATTTCTACTACAAGGCTAGATACAGCTGTAGTACATGTTAGTAGGTCAATCAGATCAGACAACAATATAAAGAGAGCCCTCGCTCACATGCTTTGATCCCGCCACCGTACCGCTCCTAGCTATTTTCTTGGTTGCATTGTGCCAAAGAGCGCCGGCACGTCTTCTTCCTTGGCCAAGAACTCCTCGATCTCCAAATCTTTCCAACCATTTCTTTCATAGGAAAGCTAGAAGTTTTCGTGGCGGCGACGATGATGATGAGTATGGGTTACTTCCGGGCGCCGAGGCGGCTGTACGGGAGCAAGCTGGAGCGGGAGCGCCACCGTCGCGGGAGCCTGCGCGCCGCCCTGCTCGTGGACGGTGGCGACGAGGTCGACGCCGGGCCCGGGGAGGCGGCGGCGGCGGCGGGCGCGGTGCCCAAGGGTTACTTCGCGGTGTACGTCGGCGAGCAGGCCCGGCGGTTCGTGGTGCCGACGAGCTACCTCCGGCAGCCGGCGTTCCGGGAGCTCATGGAGCTCGCCGCCGAGGAGTTCGGCTTCGGCCAGGCCGGAGGGCTCCGCATCCCGTGCCGCGAGGAGGACTTCGAGGCCGTCGTCGCCGCGATCTCAACGAGGCGTGGCGGCCGGCGAGGAGCGGCGCCGGAGCCTGGAACGATTACGCGGTGGTCGAGGCTGGCTGGATCGTCGTCGCGTTGTACGTAACGTAGCTCTCTCGTTATACAGTGATGATCACACTGAAGAAGAATTCTTTGGTTCTTTAGTCTTTCATAAGTCGTGACAGATCGAGAGAGCTGTATGTAGTTAGAAATGTATGAGGCAAATTTATGGAAAATCAAGAAGAAAGATTTGCTGATTTCATGGTGGTGTTTTCGCTTGTGCTGAGCTTATTATTAATTACGTACAGCTATTTTGCGTAATATTATCATATTGGTATTTCAACGGGTATATCATGAAAACAAACCCGTGATCGAAGTCGTTGTGCATCGGGTAATTCATGAGATTCTGGAGTCAAGCATAATATATATTGCAACGCGCATGTGACCGAGAACTTCACAGCCGTGGCAAGCCTCATTTATTCTCTTCACAAACCTTTTTTTTTTTTTGCCAATGTTATTTCGATCGATTTAGTAATGTGTTGAGGTTTGGGCACCCCGCAAGCTGGAAAGCCCGTATCTGCCCAGATACAGACCAGTTCTAATTTCATCTGCAATGTGTATTGTTAATATGTTTGTTTCTTTGCAATGGTAAAGAACATGCAAGATATTAATATGCAGGTTAGCTCTGCAGTGCAACATTTTGTTCTATTTATCAGCGCAATAAAATACTAGCGAACATATGATCATATGTCCACCTAGTGAGATGACCTAATATTAGACCTTAGAGTGCACATGTGTTCGTGTGCTCGTAAAATCTACTTTTATTTATTAGTACTGTCTTAGTGCACTTTACATTTGCAATGTCATTAAATATACTCCTTTCATTTTATTTGATGCTATTGTTACCTTTCATTTTATTAAGAAAAGTATGATAGATATTAAATATTTTTTTATAATTTGATTTATCACTAAAAATACTTTTATCAAAAATTGACAAACTATTTGAAAAATAATTATAATTTTAATATTTTGTGTATATTGACATCATTATGAATTATATGCTCCAGCCTTATTTTTATTTTTATTACCTAAGCCTAAATTTTAAGTAAGCAACGTCAAAAAAAAAAAACACCCAAGGCCAAGAATTGTACTACTCACGGTACGTATCTAATTTTTTACATAAAATAACAAATACAAGACAGAACAGGAGGATTACAGTTACAGATAATATGGATTAACTCTGTAAAAAGACTTGCTTTCGACCAGTCAAACATCCAAGGACGACCACTTGGCGAATTACGACCTACCTCAGACTTTATTTTATACCACCTGGCTTCCATGCTGCGAACAATATCGACGCAATTAAGGTCATGACTGCAACGTATCTGGAATAAAGATTTGCTTTCTACCCCAACATTTTACATAGGGAGACACTGTAAAATACATTACACCGCTGAGAAACTTTTGCACTACGACGACTAAACTATAGTCAGTACACCATCAGAGGCAAGAAAATGAACTGTACATGTACCAGAAGCTAAAACCAACTAAAACCCTAGAGTCAGCTATCAGTTCCATTCTTCTCAAATGTCCACGGATCGAACAGATGAAGCCTTATAGCACCATATACATCTGGTCCAATTACATCCTGAAATCCATGACACAAACAGTGTTGTTAGAGAAACAAGCTGCAATCTTGCTGCCTTCTTTGTTCCAGCACACTTCGAAAATCCCACCGCTCCCTCTGAACGTCTTCAAGATTCTGCCTTCTTTCACAGACCAAATGTGCAAGCATTGATCAAGGGACCCGCTTGCTAAATATTCACCGTCAGGGCTAAATGCAACAGAATACACTGGCTGTCTGCAATCACGAGCAAAATTCAGATCAGCAGAGTAAGAAAATGGTATAAACAATTTTTTTCATGGTATCAATACCTATGGCCAGCCAAGCTGTACAGAAGTCGTCCTTGCTCTACTTCCCGAAGCTTGATAGTAGAATCAAAAGATGCACTACACGTGAAAAAGAAGTGTTATCCAAAACACAAGGAAGCCAACTGAGAAGGCATATCAAGCTATCAAAAATCCAGGAGAATTGTGAAGCAGCTAAGTACTTAAGCTAAATCAACTGTCTCCCCTGCCTACATAAGAACCAGCAGAGGTGACAATGACAAAATTATTAGAACGGAAAGACCTAGTTACATCATAAATCTAGGAGTCAGAATTAAAAAAACATGTCTGCAGTGTAGTGCATCTCCCACGTTTCAAAGAATGGTTTTTACTGAGTCCAGTATCTAGGTTTCTTCTATTCATTTCAAATTGCTTACCTTGCCAAAAGCAACTGCTGATTGGGATTATTTGTTCCTGGGCCGGTTGGGCTCCATCGAATAGTGTATATTTCCTGCAAAATACATTTAACAGATTATATATAGTTAGGGTTTCCTAGGTGACAAGTTACGCAGATGAGGTTAGATTTAGCAAACCTTAGAATGATCCGTAAAGTCGTATACACATTTCTCCTGCTTCATACTCCATACCTGCCAGTAAATGTAAGTCAAGCTTAATAAAACAATAAATTCCAATACTCTACATTACTGATATGACAAGTCTCACGACAAAAAAGGTGATATAGCCGCTAACATGATGATAACTACTAGACCTGGGGTCAAAAAGTGAATGGAAATAATATACTGAATAATGAGGGGATAAAACAGACGGCTTTGTAGTTGGACCACAACAATCAGTGTTTCAGGCACCACATGCAAAATATCAATCTTGACATGATGGACATTGTCCAATACGATAAAACCAACCAACTGCTCTCCTTCCTCTTCCAGATCTACCGCCACAAGAGTACTATAGGATGTCTGTAAAGGCTTCTTGGCGTTAGTAGCAGCTCCCTTCCCGACCGTCCACTATTTTACTTGGTGAACCCGTCTCTCCCTCCCTGCCCATCATTCATCACTGTTTTCCGTTAAGGCCAGAATGACACCTTGCCATCCTAGAGCAGCTTGTCGCCTAGGAAGCGCCTTAAAAATATGGAAACAATCCCTTTTCTGTTCTCTTTCTTCTTCATTCTTCCTTTTCTTTTTCTTTTTTTTTTTTTTTTTTGAGTGTGGTTGGGTGGGGATACCATGAGGTCAACAATAACCAAAAGCCTTTTAAACAAGTTGGGATTATCCCCATAAATCATAGTAATATAGATTCGGTTGAAAAAATGAAGCAAGAGTTAGGAATTGAGACATCATATATATAGCTAAATATTATTAAAAGAAACGTGTATTGCAACATTAAGCAATGAAAAATGGCACTTCAATGCTCCTGTGGAAGGCTTAACATTTGCAAACTAATATAATACCTTTGCTGTCCAATCATCAGAACACGAAGCCAACAAAGAACCGGTTGGATCCCACTTGATAGCATTAACTTCACTCTGGAACAAGAAACATTGTTATAATGACATGGTTACACTGAATTTTACGGTTCCAACATTATTGTCAGGACCACAAATTTGCATGAATAAGTAGGAAACAAACTCTTTATTTCAATGCAGATGATAATATGCTGTTAATAAATTATAATCAGTGATCTCATTTATTCAATAAACCAGACAATTTCTTCATAGTTATTCAACAATGCAATGTATGTCGCAAGTCGCAACAAGATGGACAAAATCAAATAGAATTGACAATACAAACTAAAAATTCCAGGCTCTGAATACTTTCAGGTCTGACAGAACAGGTCATGTTGGGTTGTTGGCTCATGTCAACCATTCTAACTAAATGAAGGATGGCAATTAGTAGCAACCTTTCAACAAACTCTATAATGAAAAAGGGTACAAAGTGTTGTACTACGTTGTAACAGCCTCCTAGTTCTTGGTCCAAACTGGGTAGGCAATGTTGTAACGGATTTTTTCTTTCTTCTCTTAATACAAAGATACACAGTTCTTCTGCATATTCATGAAAAAAGGGCACAAGTAGAATATGTGATTTCCAATTTTTCAGTACAAAGAGAATATAAATAGCACGTTCCGAACCTCT
Source organism: Oropetium thomaeum (assembly GCA_001182835.1). Lineage (NCBI taxonomy): Eukaryota > Viridiplantae > Streptophyta > Magnoliopsida > Poales > Poaceae > Oropetium > Oropetium thomaeum. The sequence continues at coordinate 335,544 of LFJQ01000009.1, read as the reverse complement.
AACACTATTGAGAAAGAAAAAGGATTGATGCACACATAATAACAACTGTTGCATAATATGACAACTTTTGGAGAGAGAATTTTTTTTTAAAAAAAACTTGTGTGCCAAAGGAACTTCCATGACATTTTTTACTTGCTAAAAATTATCCATAAAAAAACAGGTTTGATGCAGTTTAAAACATATATGATGTCACTGCAATCTTGGGGTAAAAAAACCAACCTGATGACCACTGAATGCTTTAACTGGACGTGTTTCCCCAATCTTGCAGACATAGATCATGTTATCAGTTGAGCATGTTGCAAAAGAATTATTGTTTCTCCAATCAACATCTAATGTTGGAGCTACATGAAAACAGGAGAAATTACCTTAGAGTTGGATTAAAAACGTCTAGTGTGATACAAGTATTCCGCCAAAAAAGTGTGATACAAGAATGATTAATTATACCTGAATGAAATTCAAACTGCTGCTTACAATCCCATGTCTTTGTATCCCACACAATAGCAGTTTTATCAACACTCCCACTAAGGAGATAATCTCCTTTTTTATTCCATTTCAACGAAAAGATAGGTCCCTTGTGTTTGAACAATGTTTGTTTCAATTCCCCTGAAGAAGCCAAGCATAAAAAATGATAAGACAAATAACAAATAAACATAATGTTTCTAAGCCATACAGGTACACAAATTTTAGAATATTAAAAGCAAGAAAAGAAGTAAATTGTCCTCGGATTCTAGGAGAATATAAGGCCCGCTTTGGAAAACAGGAACTTGACAGAAAAACACAGGATTTAAAGAAAAAAAAACACCCCACAATCAAAGAAGGCCTAAGAAGTAACTTGTCCCCAGATAACTTTTGCATGGAATCAAATATAAATATTACAAATTTATGTGCAATAAAATTTAAAGCAGTATCAACATTAAATAGTCAGAGGCAATAAAAAAGGGATGCAGAGGCCATAATTTGCTCACCATCCTTGCTCCATACTCTTGCCTGCCCATCATAGGAGCCTGTAGCCAGCAGTGTACCCTCACCCTGGATGCAACGATGGACCAGTCAGATTAAGGAAACCTAGATGCAAACAGCATGTGCACGAATTGATAGCCTATCAAAAAAATTTGAGAATATTTTCTTACAAATTGAATGTTTCATACATGTACCTTGATTAGTTTGCCCCAAACAAAAGCAGAACATATGGATCCAAAAGATATTTTTAGCAAGAAAAAACTCACATTCCAGTCAAGCGTGGTGACATCCTTGCTCTTCTCATTAGTTCGACCCTTAAAATGTTTCAAAACATGAACACCTGGAGGTGAATGCATGATGGTACCACAAGGACCATCTGGAATCGTCCAGATTCTAGCTGTTGAATCTCCTGACCTAGAGGATTCAAAATAGGAATACCAGTCAAAAATCTACATACAGGACAACATACTTAGTAACTTTGCATATATAGACAACTAACATTTAAGTAAACTAATAGTTGGGTAGACATAATTAGCCAATAACAATAATAACAGGATTAGACCAAAGCCACCAGGCCCAGATCAACTACAAAAAATGGGGAATGGGATACCAACTACCAAAATTGGGGTACGAACAGGGTTTAACTATCAGAACGCTTGAACGAAGTTCCTGACCCAGAGATTTATGGAGTGATGACCCAGCATGTTACAGTAGAGTCAAACAGTAGGGTATAACCATATTACATATGTAATAATGTTGTACGAGGGCATCGTAAGAATGTTATCCCTATACGTGGCTGCAAACTGATTGTAGCTCAATTGGTTAAAGCCTCCAGGTGTGAGGAGTGAGGACCCACCAGGGTTCAAATGCTCGTGTGCACAATTTGGGTAAATAAAACAATCCACTCGCTGCATCCCCATCTGTGGGGTAGGCCCAAAGCATGGTTAAGGGATGGATAACAGGTGATGGCTCCTGAGGGTGGGATCAGGGTTCGTGGGTTTTATTGACCGGAGAAGGTTGAGCTTCTCTATCATCGAAAGCCGCGAGGGCAGTCTTAACCCCTCCGGTCAAGTATTTTATCCTTGTACGTGGCTGTCGGTTTTATCTACAAACCCAAATGTTGGGCCGTTGCAGTAGCGCGTATGGTTCAAGAATGTAAATTTTCCATGATTTCTTTATCCTGATGCTACCTTTGCTTCTTTCATCGCAGCCTTTATGATGATCATTACTGGTGATATTTTTATGCTGCCCACTGCTATGTGCTGCCCGACATCAACCTATGCCACCTTTGCTTTGCTTTTTCAAAGCCTCATATGTCATCCTGCTTTAACTCATCTTTGGCCCGGCTGGCCTTCTACAAGTGTTGTTATACCACTCTGCTAAATTAGGACTAAACTGATGGAACCAACAAAAGCAAAGACCTAGTGAGTGACACTGACATGTACATTTCCTACCCACGATTTGGGACAACAAACTCAGGGCGGGGAAGGAGGCATCATTTTGCAAAAGCCACACTTTTTAGTCGGTGAGGTGTTTAGGGATGCCAGATTGCCAGCTAGTGCCACAAAGGCCTTTGGTGGTTTTATTGGTGCATATCATGGTGGTTTCTTCGACTAGGATGAAGTCGTAACAAGGTAGCCATAGGGGAACCTGTGGCTGGATTGATTCCATTGTGATGGAAATCCCCTCGCCTACATGACTAAACTAAGGACCTGAATCGGAAACTTAGGTAGATTGTTAGTATGTCAATTTACCTGATTAGTTGGATGACTTAGACCAACTTATCGATGTAAGTCAGTCGACTCAGGCACTAAGTCGTCCAACCCATCTTCAGACCGACTCGGATGACTCATACTATATGTACAAAGAGTCTAGAATGGAGAGGATGGGGGATGAGAGCAGCACTTGGTCATGGACTCCCTGGTGGCAGCTGAAAAGGAGAGAATGGAGGGCAGTTTTATATGCATCCCTAATGGGCCGAGTTCTATGGCAGGCTGGCCCAAAGAATTTAGCTGAGCAGTCCACAACTCAAAATGGCGATTAATCGCCTAAATCGGATGACTAGTCGGAGGCACAATAATTAGTCCTCTAAGTCACATCGCACCCAACTCGAGCACAACCAACCAATACATCATTTCAAAGGACTTAAACCTCAATCCGCTTCCATCCCCTTTGGTCGCCATTGGTTAGGTAAGTTTTTAAGCTGTGATGTAAAGGATTAATTTTAAGTTGATGTGTCTTTTATTGGTAGTTGAGTCGAGCTGTCGTCATTTAGGAATAAAGTTCTCGATTGAGCTCAAGAGCGAGCAGCTTGAAAAGAAGGGGTGGAATCTTATGGGCTACTGGTTGGGCCTCATGGCCGGAGGCGGCAAGGGTTAGGGTTCGGCAACGAAGACTAGGTCTCTCTCTTCTTGTCCCGTTGAGCTTGCCCAGGTATTCCACATCAGAATAATTGTTTAGGGTCTAGTGTGAATGGTAATTTTAATAATCTTGGTACTGTTGCTCTCAAAAGAAAATCCCAAAAGGTATAACATGTGCAGCAACAACGTTGCAGCCATGCATATATATATAGCGACATTAGAAACTAATGCCATAATACCATTAGTATACGATGAATCAAAGAAAACATAAGGCAAGAGAAGCATAAAGATTAAAACCATGAACAAAGATTTATGGAATATAGTAGATAATAAAACCCACCCAGATGCAAGAAGAGAACCAGCTGGACTCCAAGCACAAGCAAAAACCTGAATGCAAATAAGTTTGAAACAAACAGTAAGGGAAGATCATAAATTCCGCTATCTTTGAGAGGGAAAAGCCGTTTTGCACCAAAAGACCCTGCTAACCTCTGAACTGTGCCCTTCCAAAACAGTTACATTGTTGCAAGTAATCTCATTAGCAGCTGTACTTACATCCATTGGTATAGGACCTGTGGTATGAAGATTTAGTACACCATGGCACTATGAAGCTCAAGTACTTTACAAAAAACGACGACAGGATCATACTTCCCCATACAGATATCAAAAAAAAATAGTTACTCAAATAATCATACCACCACTCCTTCAAGAGAGTTAACTAATGCTACCATGAAATTAAAGAGCAGTGTCCAATATCATTCTCGTCCTCAAGCTTTGCATAAGATGAAGCGAATTGAGAATAAAATAAAAATATGGTTTTTTAAAATGAAAGAGTTCATTTTACTCCCATATGCTATTGGGATTGTTTACTTAACTCCTGTGTTTTTTAGTCTACTTAACCCCCACGATTTCAAAACCGTAACACTTTACACCTTTATTAGCCTTCCCTAACCTGGTTTTACTTGTGTGTCTGTTTTTTATCGGGTTTAGGCTTATTAGGACGACAAGTAACCAATACGATGTGGTACGGAGCTCCCAGGTCACATAGTCCCCCTCCTAACGATCATAAGCTAGGTCGATCTGCCGGCTGCCTTGAGAGAAAGGAAATGGAGACGAAGTCACCCAACCGAGGAAAAACAAGGGGAGGTGCTTATTTGGACTCGGCCTCACCTTCCACGTCATCTCTGTGACATGGCATCCTACGAAGCCTAAACCAGGGAGAAAACAGTAAACTTGAGCAAAACCAGGTTAGGGAGAGTAAAAAAATAACATAGTGGGTTAAGTAAACTATGACAATAGCACAGGGTAGCAAAATGGATTTTTTCCTTTTTAAAACATAACATCATCAATTTTCTGGACTTCAATTAGTACTAGAAGTACTACATGTTTCACGATCTTCATTACTAAGAAAGTGGCTACTTGATCTGTAATGATATGGTACCAGCAATAGAAATAGAGAACGACGATGAATAATGGTAGATGCAAATTTGAAAATGGCACATGCTATATGTCCTCTAGATAGAGAAATAGTAGTCCAGTCATGTCCACATGACCAGTAGGATGATGTAAAAGTTTGAACCAAGTGTTGACATATGGTATTTGAGTGGAGAATCAGGAGGTGTATTTGTTTTCCAAAAGTAGATGCCCATGAAACAAAATGTAACACTATTCTGCACAGACAAAATTAACACAGTTCGAGAAAAAATGCTTCGAGACGATGGATGCAAAGAATAGAATATCCTAACATGTTCAAGATAGTCCCATTATCGAACTAATAAAACAAATAAAACAATAGTTGAAGACAGGTTCGCTTCCTTTATGGTTCTTGACTCAGATGGAAGGAACTGTTGCCTAGCATTGGTGGCTAGTGTGTATTGCAGTTGCAGACATGACTGGACTTAAATTGAGAAACAGAGGACAGCCACAATGGCCATGCAAGTGGGATTACAAGAAACAGAGGCATTCATGCTAAGGCAATTGGCTAAAACATCACTCCAGCTTATAGTCCTGTATGAATGAGTCGAGATGAACGTACGGAAGGTGTGGAGTGGTAAACGACCAATTGTTTACAGATCCACAAAATAATCTGCAGCGCAAACCATTAGACATGTGATACATAAGGATATGCTCAACACATTACATCACATGAGCTCTAATAAAAACTTGATTAACAGTACCGAACAGACATAGCAAACATAAAACATTATGGAGTAATGAAAGATTCAAGCATCTTAAACCCAGTCAAGTTTAACCAGAATGGGAGTCCAAGAACCATCCAACAGTAGAATCTGCTAACAGATAGGGAGTAAAAGAAACATCTTTTAATTAATTACCTCCTCCAGCAAGAGAGTCTTCTTCATGCTTAACTTTATCTGTGCGTTCAGTGTGCTGTTTTTCTTTTTCTTTTTCTTTCTCCTTTTCTTTCTCTTGCTCCCTGTCCTTTTCAGCCCTGTCCTTCTCCCTCTCTTGCTCTTTTTCTTTGTCATGGCGATCCCTCTCCCGTTCGCCACCTGGACGCCGTTCATCCTTGTCACTGCGTTCCTTATCTTTCCCCTTGACCTTCTCAGAGTCATGTTGAACCATCTCTCGTTTCCTCTTCTTCACAATCTGCTGCAATTCTTCAACGTCTTTTGTGATAATTTCAAGAGGTTCCAGAAGCGCAAAATCCTTCTCCACCTCATCATCATTCTTAAAAAAGAAAGGTGCATGGTTTAGCATGCATAACGAGGGGGTACCAGACATATGAAAATGAAATAGCTTACCTCATCTGTATTTGCCTCCAGTTCTATGTACTGGAGGCCCTTCTGCACAATAGTGATGAGAGCACCAGGTGGAACTGTACTTCCATCTATGCCACCCTTGTGGATTCCAGCTTCATATCCTAAAGTAAATGCAGCATGAATGAAACCTGGAACAGTTTGTGAGAGGAAAAACAATTAGAAGCTAGAACAGGGGTTCAATAATAGTAGAACAAATAAGGTAATGGCAGATGGCAGAAAAATATAATCAAGACCAAACAAATAATCGCAAGGTGGAAGAAAGTTGAACAGCTTCTGCAGTTAGAGAATAAGCAGGCACCAAAACAAAAATTCTCTATTGTTTGATTCTGACCTAGCCTAGGTCTGTACAAAGTTTCAACCTTTGAGGGCACGGACTGCAACATGGCCACAGAGGTGGACGAAATGGGGCTAAAACTTGCCGGTTGCTGTATTGGAAATATAGTGTATAGTGTAGACTGTAGAGTCAAGCTATCCCAGGTTAGCAATAACATCTTTGCGATGTAAATCGTCCCCAGCATACTACCACCTCGATTCCATCAAGAAAATTGACAGCAAACCATACCATTCCCATCGCAACCTGCCAAATCTTCGAACCCTACCCCATCTACAGTATGCTCCAAAACGTACAAATCTACTCGAGAAACATTCCACCTTACCATATCCCGATTCCCCAGAGCAGCGCTCGAATCCATTAAAGAGTAGTCGGCGGACCCAGCCGTATCGACGGGCCAAAGTCCCTAACACCCCCAAACCCCAGCGAAACAGGCGAAATTCTCTGGACCTAAGAGAGAAGAGCACGGGCGAGGAGGGAGGGAGATGGATGGGCGCACCGTTCTCCTGGAGGTAGCGGAAGACGAGGAAGTTGAGCTCCCCGGCGGTTATCGCCCCCATCGTCGGACGGCGGCGGGGACGGCGAGGCGGCGCCGAGGGACGAAACGGAAGTGCGGCGCGGCGCCGAGGGATGAAAGAAACGGAGCTGCGGCTCCGTGGTCGCGTGGGAAAGTGTTTTTATGCGAGGAATCCGCGAGGCGTCCGGCTCGTTGATACAAACGGTCACGATTGTATCGAGCCGAGATCGGACGCTGCTGAAGCGCGTGGAAGGAAAGACGACGATCATCGCCGTCCTGTGATCCAACGGTACTGAAGGCTTGTCCGGGAAACGGCTTACCGGCTGTCCCCTGTTTCGGCGCCAGTGTTTCCATTCGACCACGTTAATTGTAGCTCCTCTCCGCCCAACCCCCTTGCCGCTGTTGTTGGACCACGTGGGCCATAATTTCCAGGTGGTGTGGTCCTTCGGCCTGGTAGCGCGGTCCTTTTTCTTCTATTTTTGTTTTTTTCTTTGTTTTCTACTAGTGCTTTATGTTTTTTCTTTCTATCTGGGCCAGTCCTGTTTTACCTTTTTTTTTTCATGACTATTGGAGAGAGCCTTTCCTTTTCTGTTATTTTTATCGCATGCATCTCTTCGTCTTTTTTTCCTTCCCACGTGAGTTACTGTAATTGTCGGCGTAATAGGATCGGGGGTCATGCACCTCGCCCACGTATCATGGCGAAGCGGCTTGTAGCCCCGGAAGCCAAAACGGCCCACCGTACCGCGCGACAAAGTAGGTGTCGAGCGGGGTTTTGCGGACTTGAGGGTATCCCCACCCGTAGGACGGGGACCCTAGACAAGGAACCTGGGACGGCCTTTCAAGCAAGCGACCCGGGAGCGTGCCTTCGAGCACTAGCCCTGAGACAAGTGTTGGTATTTCTTACGACACAGATAAATCCACAAGCGCATGAAGTATCGCCGTAGCACTTCATCCTAGAGTATTTCAACGTATCGTAATTTCCATTGGAATATATGTGGACCAAACTACTAGTCAAGTCCAGGGAACAACCTCACTAAAAAGTGGACCAAAAATAGAGAGGCAACTTAAGAGATAAATCCTAATCTAAGCAAGAAACTTTATTCTATCCTCGCTTACTTTGGCCTTCGGTTTACCCCCAATCCAGAGAAAAAGATTCCGGTAACTATAGAGGCTACTTATGTATCCGGATGTGGAGTATTACAAAGAACAGACAAGGCTATCACTTCAAGCCGCCTACCTCTAGCTCCGTGGGATACACACCACTCACAGACAATATTCTATCTAGACACCACGTGTACACAGGCTATTACTACTTTAACCTTGCGCAGGGATCTAGCCCGTAATTAAGTTAAAGTATATACCAAATAGTATACGGTGAACTAACAAGTGAAGAATAAATACTAATTTTCTAGACTATGACAATATACTCAATAAGTATGCACGAATATTTACTTGATTAAATAAAGCATCCGTCGAGGTACAAGTGCGAAGCAGAGTGATGATAGACCATCACTCCGACTCGACTTAGTGGAGGATCCTATGCCAAGAGAGCACCGACAAGCGGCGCTTCCCCTGGAGAACCTCCGCCTCGCTCTCTTCCTCTATAGAACTCTAAGGACTAGAGCCTAAGCCTCTAATGCAGCAGCACAAATGTAAAAGTGAAGTGAAGAGTTGATACCTAGAGAGTGAGGAGAGGGGTCCTATTTATAGGTGTAGAAGACTTGAGCAAGTGAGCTTACTCCCCCTTCTGGGCCGCTTCCTGCGTGAAATACCCGCCACCGTCTTTAGAACCGACCTTGGAGAAGCGGTAACTGCCATCTGGCCGAAGCGGAGGCCTTATGGACTCACCCACAGGTCAACCGACCCATGGGGTCGCCCGACCCCCTATGAGGCCAACTCGGGTCCCACTTTGGCAGGGTGACTGCCTGGTGGGTCCTAAGCATGGGTATGCTATTGGCGTCGGTTTTCTGGTACTTTTGCATGTCTGGTGGGTTCATGAATCCGTGTGTTGCCCCCATGGCGCTCTGTGGTTGGTTGGAATGGAAGTATTTCCAAAAAGATGAAACAAGCAAATATTCCTCAAGTGATTCTCTCAATCACTCAATATACATATGTGTATAAATCCTCACCATGGCAAAGTATTCCCTCTATTCCTACTTTTCCTATGATGGGTATTTTGGTAGGGCTTGGTAGGTAAATAGAAGGCATACTTACAACACATATATTGCTAAGTCAAAAACTGGATCCAAAATCAGAAAGCAAATTACACAATCATGGCCATGTGGTGCATGTGTGATGGAATGGAAGTGGAAGTGCATTGAAACTCCTATTCACTATCCTCTCCTTTCTGAAATATTTGGAAATCATGGCTGTCTCAAAAAAAATTTTTCTTGCACACAGCCATATCTTCTCTTTTTTACTGATAGCATGGAGGGATATAAATGAAAATGTGAGGAGTATTTATTTGGTTGATGGATGGGGAAAATGAAATTGCTATCTCGCAGTGTAGGAGTTTAGCATATTTGTGGGATGCAAGTGGACAGGACCATGAAAGTATAATAAACTCCTAACAAAGGGTCACAACAATTTGACAAAACTCAATCAAGCAGCATATGAGTATAAAGTTTATTGTGGATAATTATCACATGGCTCTGGTGAGAATTTATATCACTAAGGAATAAAGCAAGCATATGAATTTTTTTTAAAAAATAATATCCCAAGCTAGCTAATCATATACAGAATAGAGGCCATATCATCATACTATATCACATAAATCAACAACCTAATTAGCATGCTATCCTATAGTGTATAGTCATGAGCATTGGTATGTATGGAAGGAATAAAATGTATGTAAGCCAATCATCCTAATTAATTGAGAGTGAGCAAGAGTATATCCTTTTTAATTGTTTTTTATTTTTGTTTATTTGTGCTGAAATTTAGAGAGCGGAAGGATGAGGCAAACCGAGTGCAGTGAAATGTAGTCGTGTGGTGCAGTGTATCGATCGTTTCATCCATAGGAGGCCTCATGAAGCGATGTGATTATGTAATGTGGAGGGCTCCCCGACACTTGTTGTGCGCAACGGTGCTTCCTTCTAATCGAAACAAACAAAGAAAAATACAAGTGGAAACAAAATGGGACTCCATCGATATGATTGCCGGTGAGTCATGAGTTTAAAATAAAATTACAAGTGCTACATGATGAATAATGAAGTAAATAAAGCTAATGACGAATTCTGAAAATAAACTAAGCGCATGATTTCTAAATTACGGTGCGGAAAGCTATCTAAAGTCTAGCATTAAACTCCGTAGCCTTTCCCGTAGCCTCGAAAGCTCTCCTAATCTTGGAGGTCAGACCCTTACGGATCTCCTTCAGAATTCTCTACTCCTTTCTTATCTTTTATTTCTAGATCAAATTCTTGGAGTAGGAGAATCCAATGGATTAGATAAGGTTTAGCGTCCTTTTTAGTTAAGAGGTATTTGAGGGATGCATGGTCAGTGTAGATTATGACCTTGGCGCCCACAAGGTAGGACCACAAACTTGTCTATAGCAAAGACTACGGCTAGGAGTTCTTTTTTCTGTGGTGGCATAATTAAGCTGGGCTCTTGTCAAGGTCTTGCTAGCATAGGCAATGGCATGGTGCTTTTTATCCCTACTTTGTCCCAAGATTGCCCCAACAGCATAATCACTAGCATCGCATATGATTTCAAAAGGCATCTTCCAATCTGGTGGTTGGATAATTAGAGCTGTGATGAGTGCTTTCTTTAAGATTTCAAAAGCTTAGTGACACTCATCGTTAAATTTGAAGGGTGCATCTTTAGCTAAGAGGTTAGTGAGGGGTCTAGCGATCTGGGAAAAGTCCTTTACAATTCGCCTGTAGAACCCTGCATGGCCTAAGAAGGTGCGGATTCCCTTCACGTTGATAGGAGGTGGAAGCCTTTCTATGACATCGATCTTGGCCTTGTCCACCTCGATACAACATTCAGACACTAGGTGTCCCAAAACAATTCCTTCTCGGACCATACAGTGACATTTCTCCCAGTTGAGCACTAGGTCCTTTTCTATACATCTTTTCAAGACCTTGTCCCGTAGACGGAGAAATCGTCCATAAAAACTTCCATGCTATCTTCTATCATATGAGAAAATAGACATCATACACCGTTGGAATGAGGCAGGTGCATTGCAGAAGCCGAAGGACATTTTACGGTAGGCATATGTCCGTAAGGGCACGTGAACATGGTCTTGTTTTGGTCATCAGGATGGATGGGAATTTGATGAAAACCAGAATATCCATCAAAGAAACAGAAGTAAGAATGGTTGGCTAACCGTTCCAACATCTCATCGATGAATGGTAATGGAACGTGGTCCTTCTTTGTTGCCTTGTTGAGTTTTCTGTAGTTTATGCATATCCTCCATCCTGTGACGGTTCGTTGTGGGATAAGCTCATTCTTCTCATTTTCAACGACCGTCATTCCTCATTTCTTGGGTACGATTTGGACTGGGCTGACCTACTCACTTTACGGTACAGGGTAAATAATCCCTACATGCAGGAGTTTCAAGACTTCCTTCTTTACCATTTCTCGCATTGCATTGTTTAGCCTTTGTTGGGGTTCTCATGAAGGTGTACAATCAGGCTCAAAGGGGATGCGATGGGTGCAAAGAGCGGGATTGATCCCTTTAAGGTCTTGTAGGGCGTAGCCTAGTGCAGCACAGCGTTTTTCCAAGGTGGAAATTAACCTAGCGGTTTCTTCTTCTGAGAGTTTGTCACTGATGATGACGGGGCTCTCGAGGTTGCCATTAAGGAAGGCATACCGGAGGCCAGAGGTAAAGTTTTGAGCTCAACAGGGGGTCGTGATGGTAATTTATTTTTTGGTAGCTCATAGGTCTCCCCAGTTTCATCCTCTTCTTCTATGAATTGGTGGGCATCGTGTTTAAGGATGGCTTCGGGTGATTCAAAAGGAAAGACTGCCATCACTTCTTCCGTTAAGTCTTCATCAGGGAAAGAGTCCACTATGGTGTTTTTGGCTTGGCCAAGGGGTATGGAGAAGGTTTCCTTCCCTCAAGGATTCCTAAAGTTGAGGTGTTGTCTACAAGTCTCTCAATAAGGGACCCCTATCAAGAGATCAAAATCATGGACATCAAACACATGAAGATCAAGGATAACTTCGGCATCAGAGGTCAACACGTTTATGTGTTGCAAGATCCCACAACCTTCAATTATTGGTCCTGAGGGGCTCTTAAAGGCTTTTGGGTTGGAGCTAAAGGGACATCGTTTAAAAGATCGAGGGACAAATTCCATGGGACGATGTTAGCTTCGATCACGGGACAATAAAGAGCTTCCCTACTGACTCCTCTGATTTTACAGTGGATAGTGGTCGGAGAGGAAGAAATCTAAAGAATTTCAGAAGATGCTTCCGTCTCGTTTAACTATTCATCGCTAAGAATGGATGTCAGCCTTTTAACCATCTCCTAATGAAATTTTATTTCTTTGGGTCCAGGAGGAGAGGGCTGGATGGGTGGTCTCTTTCGATAGGTGTAACTTGAGGTGTTTCTGAAATCTTCAAAAAGTCCATCCTCGATTATAAAAGGAAATTCTTCAGGTTGAATTGCTTCTTACTGAATATTCTAATGGGATACGAGGGTACTACACTAGCCGACAAAACAAGATTTTCGACCTCATAAACCAGGATCTACTGCCAGTTATAGGTTACGGGATTACCACTAGACGCGCAGGTGCAGCGGAGACGACTTGATGTAGTCGAACGCGTCGCAGCAGTCCCGTGTAGTTGCGTGGTCGTCCGTCACACGTTCGTCCTTCGCTCGCGGATCGTCCCTTGTGCAGTTCGTCCTTGTGCTCCAGATGCAGCACCTCCAAGGAATCCCACACGTACGGGAAGGAAGCGATGCGCCTCCGGACTGCTAGGTCCACGAGGAGCGCTAGGCGTGAGCGTGGGGGCGCGACGGCTACTGGCAGGGGGCGTGGAATACCCTAGCCTTGCGCCCACCCCTTGCTTATATAGGAGTCCTGGTGTGCCTCGAGTTGGAGGCCTATCAGCGACCCTAAACCTAGTCTAATTCTGGTCCAACCCAAATTAGGCTTCCGGCCCTTAAGCGTGCGACCCTATGGGTTCACGTACATATAGACATGGCCCGAACAATCCTACTCGACCAATAGTTGACATCGGCCTCTAGGAAAACGTGTCAACTCCTATGCGTACGCAAAGATCAAATCAGACGAACCACCACAACTATATACATGTTATTCCCTTGCCACTCGATATATGGTTCACTTATAGGTTAACACTTAACCTAAGCACGGCCATGCATTTGTTGATCCAATCATTAGAGTGATCCAGTGATATCTCTCTTACGTGGAGAGGGACAATTTCCATCTTGATTGTTTATGTCTCACAGCATGTTTCCTGACAAACCCGGAGACCACCTTTATAACTACCCAGTTACGGAGTAGCGTTTGATAGTCCCTAAGCAAGTCATTTCACATCTTGAGCACATACAACAATCTCAGGTCTAAGGACATAACGTATATGTTGTGTATAGAGACAATTCTCACGTCGGGTCAGTCCAGCTCACATGTCATACGTGCGCCCACATTATTAGTTTGACATCTCTATGTCCATGACTTGTGAAACGTAGTCATCAACTAATAATGTGCTGATCTAATATTCATGTGCGTTACTACACGAACTCCAATCAGGGACAAGTTTAGAATAGCCATACAAGTAAAAGAGTTTCACAAACAAAATTGTTGATCAATACAAGTTGTCTTTAATGGATATTCAATAAACACATAAATGTATCATGGATATGTTCGTAGCATCATCATCTCTATGATTACCTCTAGGACATACTACCAACATATTCCTGGGTTTCGGGAGAGGCTTAAGTGTTGGATCTTGGGATATGAGTTGGGATTCAACATCTAAAGGCTCTTCATTGCTCGCCTTGACGTTTTCTGTAGGTGTACTTAAGCCATCGACGAAGGAAGTATTTTCTTGGACACGCTTCAAGATGATTTTGGCTTCAAACGGTGTTTTATGTAAGAAGGAACCTTCAGAGGCAGGGTCGAGATACAGGGCAGATTCCTTATTCAGCCCTAGAGCAAAGTGTTGGAGTAACACTGCGTCGGGCAGAAGTAAGTCTAGTTCAGACTGGGTAAGCATCGAAAATTGAGACCAGGCTACGCCTCTGGATTCTTTCTCAGACTGTTGAAAGTCGAGAATTTCTCTTCACAGAGAGGCGACTCGGGATAATGGGAAAAAGGGAGACAAAATTTGTTTCTCAGCTCTTCCCATTCCCCTTTACACGTCCTATGCTATGCGTGTACCATTGCTTCGCCCTCTGAACAAGAGAGAACGGAAACAATTTCCACTTGAGAGTTTTTTGCATCATGCCTTGAATGACTAGACATGAACACAATTGTTTAAACTCTCGCAAATGATTATAGGGGTTTTCGCTATCTAGGCCAGAGAAGGATTGCTCCCGAACCATGGCTATAAAAGCCTGGTGAAGTTCGTAGCTAGTTATTTCAATAGGTCGAGAAGAACTCGGTGGCTCGCAGAACTCGCCTCGCGGAGCAGAGTACTCGCAGAGTGGTTGCTCCATGATGGGTAGAAAGGGTGAGAAGTAAATAGATAAAAGAAAAAGATACCTGGACTTGGGTTCGTAGATAACTCAACAACCGTTCCCTGGCAACGACGCGAGAAATGCTTGTTGGTATTTCTTATGATCACACATAAATCCGCAAGCGCACGAAGTACCGCTGTAGCACTTCACCCTAGACTATTCCAACGTATTTTAATTTCCAAAGGGAACGTATGTGGGCTAACTACTAGTCAAGTCCAGTGAACAACCTAACTAAAACGTGGACCAAGAATACAGAGGCAACTTAAGAGATAAATCCTAATCTAAGGAAGAAGGTTTATTCGATCCTCGCTTACCTCGGCCTTCGGTTTACTCCCAATACAAGGAAAAGATTCCGGTATATAAAGGCCACTTATGTATCCGGACGTGGAGGATTACAAAGGACGGACAAGACTGTCACTTACAATCCACCTACCTCTAGCTCGGTGGGATATACACCACTCACAGGCAATATTCTATCTATACACTATGTCTTTACAGACTATTACTACTTTAACCTTGCGCAGGTATCTAGCCCGTAATTAAGTTAGAGTATATACCAAGTAGTATACGGTGAACTAGCAAGTGAAGAATAAACACTAATTACTAGACTAAGACAATATACTCAATAAGTGTGCACGAATACTTACTTGATTAAATAAAGCTTCCGTCGAGGTACAAGTGCGAAGCAGAGTGATGACATACCACGACTCTGACTCGACTTAGTGGAGGATCCTATGCCAAGAGAGCACCCACAAGCGGCGCTTCCCTTGGAGAACCTCCGTCTTGCTCTCTTCCTCTCTAGAACTCTAAGGACTAGAGCCTAAGAGACTAAGCCTCTAATGCAGCAGCACAAATGTAAAAGTGGAGTGAAGAGTTGATGCCTAGAGAGTGAGGAGAGGGGTCCTATTTATAGGTGGAGAAGACTTGAGTAAGTGAGCTTCCTCCCCCCTTCTGGACCGCTTCCCGCGCGAAATACCCGCCACCGCCTTCAGAACCGACCTTGGAGAGGCGGTAACTGCCCACTCGGGTCCCACTTTGGCAAGGTGACTGCCTGGTGGGCCCTGAGCGTGGGTATGCTGTTGGCGTTGGTTTTCTGGTACTTTTGCGCGTTTGGTGGGTCCATGAATCCGTGTGCTGCCCCCGTGGCGCCCTGTGGTTGGTTCGAATTATGTTTTCTCCACCTCAGCGATTCGTGGGGTGCCTCCGTGGTAAAACTATGATTGGCCTGAAGTGTGTTTTCTTGCCATGGAGCAGATTATGCCTCAATTCCTTTGATAAATACCTGCATGCACAAACTTTCCAAGGAGATGTGAAACTTTATTAATTTTAAACTAAGATGCATATATTGAATGCATGTCCTTATTCATAAGAAATGTTGACGGTATATTTGATACTTAACGACTGTCAACAACAAGACAGGGCGTTAGGTCACATCGCCACACGGTCCGATGCGATGTAGGCTTGCGGCGCCTTAATAGCGCGTGGCGCCGTTGGTTGGGCCGTTAAGTCCGCAATAGCATCATTGCATTCCTAGGGAAGGAGCGAGGAGCGTCAAGGGTCACGTTGGGGCCCACCCCATAGAGAGGGGAGAAAGATCTCCCTCGAGATACTCCCGCATCGCATGAGATGTGACATGGGTCCCGTAGGATTCGGAGGCACTGGCACTGGCGCCGTTGCTATGGATTGTCTTTGGACAAAACTTAGTAATCACGTAAGAAATACCAACACAATGTTAGACGAGTGACCGGCTTTCCACCGCTTGAGATCGAAGACAATGTCGAGGACACGCAGCAGGTCCGTTTCGCTCTACACCCCATCACTCTCCGTGGGAGATGGCGGGGACCCAGCGGTGAGTCGAGGCGCTCCTGCTCGGCAGTTCCTGACGTCGCGGCGCCTCAGCAAGGCACTGGGCGCCGCTACCAAGCTCCTCTGAAATCCTTCTCTTGAGGTAATGTCGGGGACGCCGGGAGAGCCACGGCTTAAGGACGTGATGGAACTAAACATTGCCCGAAAAATTGTCCCGGAGAAATCTGCGGCGGATCGTTCGACAAGAGGAAACCCCTGTGGCGGGGCTAGGGGACCCTGCTCATGGTCAGAGACCAGTGCGGTGAAACCTTCCCGCCACACGGGCACTAGGTGCATGTTGGACTCAAGTTATTGGCCCTCCCGAACGGGGACCTCGCGGTCCAGCTATGACCACCGTAGCAACCTCTAAGTGCGAAGAGAACATGTACACATGGGTCAATATCGAGCAGAGCCGGGAACGGCGACGTGTAGCTGAGAGCCCTCACCACCGGCATCGTGAGGGGGGACAATGATGCCGACTTTTCGGGAGGATGCGACGCGCTTTCCCGGCAGTTGTGTGAGGTCCATTGGCCGCATAAGTTTTGTCCCGACCTCCCGGAGCGATACGACGAGACTGCCCCACCGCAGGAGTTCTTGTAGCGCTATTCCACCGCCATCCGAGCCAGTGGAGGCACGGAGGACGTGATGACTAGCTACTTCCACATCGCCTTGAAGGATTTGGCACGGTCATGATTTATGAACCTGGCAACCAAGTCCATACACTCGTGGAGACAGCGGTGTTGCGAATTCATCACCAACTTGCATGGCACGGCTAAACGTCATCGGATGCAGATGGACTTGGACAAGATTGTCCTAAGGGAAGATGAGACGCTGCGGCAGTTTGGTCGGCACTTCAGCCATGCCCGCAACACCATCCCACGCATGGACACGGGACGAGTCGTCTCGGCCTTCAGCCATGGAGTCTGGGACTGAGACATGTTTGGTGAGCTCGACATCGTTGAACCAAAGTCCGTTATCGAGCTCTTTCAACTGGCGGACAAGTGCCCGCGACGGTAGGAGGCGTAAGCCTGGCACGACGACCCAACCGACGATGCCCCCGAAGCCGACCCCTAGGCGAAGATGAAGCAACCCCCGACCTGGAAGGACGAAGTCATGAGGGTCCGGAAAAAAGCCGCCCCAGCCTCCGCAGAAGAAACAGGTTGAGACGCCCCAAGGCACCAAGTGGTGCGAATTCCATAAGACCGATGGCCACTGAAAGTTGCCTATAGGGGGTGGGGGTGAATAGGCAATAATGCTGAAAATCACTTAATTCGTTAGTAGTGATAGGGTCCGGACTTGTTTGGTACTTGCCCGTACTAGTCCAGTCAGGATTGGACTTGTCCGAAATGGAGCCCGGACTAGTTCGGTTTGACGTGCAGCGGAGTTTCGATACCCCTGTAGACGATTCCCTGCCAAATCTATCAAAACTAAAGGTTGCTAAACAACACGAAATAAACTCTAGTTTGAAGGAAACAACTTGAAACTTAGCAAGATAGTAGATCGAGGAGTCCACACAGGACCGGGTTTCATTCAACCCTAAACCTCTACAAGCAATCACGAAGATCAAGCTTGGTTCTTCACTAGAAAGCCTCTTGCGAGGAGGGGGCAATACATACTTCCCAGGGCTTCACGCAAGTTGGGAGCTCCCGACAACCTCTAGCCGTCTAGGGGATGAATCCCCAAGAGTAACAAACACAAATGTCGTCGACGGTGAGGGGAGAACCATGCTCAAGTGAGAAGAGAGGTGGGACAGTCAAGGCTCAACCAATCTTCACCCAAACCCTCAAGAAATCAAAGTTGGAAGGTTGGAGATGAAGGGATTTTCTCAAGGTGCTCAAATGGCGATTTTTGGATCTGGTGGAGTGGCCAAACTGAGGTAGAAGACAAGTGGGGGTTTATATAGGTCCACTTGAAAAAGAGCCGTTTGGCACTGTTAGTGTCCAGACTAGTCCGGGGTAAGGTCCGGACAAGTCCAGATATCGGGCTCGGACTTAGTTGCAAACGCAATTGCGAAAGGAAGATTCGGACATGTCTGGATAGGTAGTCCGGACAAGTCCGGACTTCGCTCATCGGACTAGTCCGGGCCTCAGTGCGGACAAGTCCGAACTTTCAGGAAAGATGGTTTTTGGGTACCTTTCGGACTAGTTCGGGCTTTGGTCCGGACAAGTCCGAACTTTCCCGAACAATGATTTTTGGTATTGTTCGGACTAGTCCAGGCTCTAGTCAGGACAAGTCCGAACTTTCCCGAACGATGGTTTTTGGGTATTGTTCGAACTAATCCGAACTTTCCCGAATGATGTTTTTTGGTATTGTTTGGACTAGTCCGGGCTCTGATCCAGACAAGTTCGAACTTTCCAGAAACTTGAGTTTGGCTCTTTTGAGATTTGGATTTTGGAACCTGAGCACTTGTGATTTTCACGGCCTTATACAATGTGTCTCTCTTGATAGTACGGCATACCTATTACTCAAGGAATTAAAAAAAATTGGAGTACTCGGTTTTCATTTTTTTTCTTTGAAAAAATTGAGGGGCGTCGTTTCTATGCTTGATTTGACCTGTCATAGACTCATTTAAATTTCACTAGTCCTTTAATTGTTCATTTTCAATCACACAAAACCCACACGAGGGCCTAGATGCACTTTCAGCCACGACCAAAGGGAGTGCCGCTACATACAAACTTGCAGCGAAAAGCATAAGCCTCGGCGCCGCAAAGACGGCGAGGAGCCGGGGAAGGAAGCAGAGGTACCCGCCGAATCCAAGAACCTCGGATTCCAGGACGTCGCTGAGATGGTAGCCATGATTGACGAAGGGTCTACGGCTTTCCCCTCACGAAGGCGCCTAAAGACATGGGCCAGAGAGGTTGCCGCAACGATCGTCGAGTCAGCGCCCCTGAAGGCATCGAAGTGGGCCGATGCTCCAATCACCTTCAGCAGTGAAGATGCCACGAGCCCCGACAACTCCGGAGGGCAACTACCCCTCCTGGTTTCGCCAACGTGCGGAATGTCCGGGTCGAACGGAGGCTGGTAGATTGAGGGGCTAGCATCAACATGCAGATTCCCCAATCCTCTCTACGTCCCACGAGACCATTCCACGGTGTGCTCCTAGGATGGTCCCAACCTTTGTGGCAAATTGATCTCCGATCACATTCGGGGACGCCTCTAATTTCAGGACTGGAGAACATAACCTTCGACGTGGCGGCAATCGACCTGCCTTACAACACCATGTTCCGGCGTCCCGCGATCGCCACATTCATGACAGTGGACCACTATGCCTACCTTTTGTGGAAGATGCCTGGCCCAGCTGGCGTCATCACTATCCGCGGTTGTTGCTTGCACAGAGCTAATTCTGGAGGCCGAAGCCGCAGCGACAATTGAGACAGAGGGTCGCCCGAGATCCGTCTCGGGAGGATCCACGTCTCCTCGGGCCTCACCAAGCCTAGCCGCAGCGGACTCAGTGGCCACAACGAAGATTTGTCCGGGACTCGACAACGATAAGACCGCCACCATCGACGGGAGTTTTCTCTAGGCCAACTCGGATGTTCGCTTGGCAACCATCCGATATGCCCGGCATCCCGAGGGAAGTGATCGAGCACCACCTAAACATCGACCCGCCACGAAAGCCGGTCAAGCAGAAGGCGCGTAGACAGGCGTCGAAAAGACAAGAATTTGTTCAAACGGAAGTGAAGAGGCTGCTGCAAGCTGGCTTCATCAGGGAAGTCCTGCACCCCGAGTGGATTGCCCCATCATGGTCCCCAAGAACAAAGGCAAACTTCACATGTGCGTGGGCTACACCGACCTCAACAAGACCTGCCTGAAAGACCCTTTCTCCCTACCCCGAATAGATCAAATTGTAGACTCCACCGCAAGCCCGAGAGGTGAATCAATACAAATCACGTTTTACATTCCTACATGGTATTAGCTTAATTTTCCGATCCCAGATCCTACTCTTTCGCTGCTCTCCTCTTCTCCTCTCAGAGCCCTTCCTTCTCCACCATAGGCTTCGCCACATCTAACCCCTTCGCTAACCACGATCCACCTGCTATCGCCGCCGCTGCACTGTAACATCCCGAACTAAATTCTCGCTAAATCTATTGTCAATAAAGACTTAATTGTGTTCAATAAAAATCTCAAAACCCAAAGTAAATGAAATCATAGGACCTAATCAAAAGAACTTAAATTCAAAAATCTACTTTGAAATCTAATCTTCATTTTCTTTTCTATTTCTCTTTTCCTCTCTGCCGATGCAGAATTGACCCGGCCGGCCTTTGCCCTGCTGCGTTGCGCTGCTGCCGTGCGGCTGCTTGCCGCCGTCGCTGCTCGCCGTAGCCGGCTTGCCCGAGCCTTCTCTCGCTAGCTCCGCCGGAACCCCCGCTCTCCACCGTCGCGTCGCCCGGCTTCCTCTGTTCTCCCACCCGCGAGCCGCTTCCCTGTTCCTTTCCATGCCTTCCCGACCCCGACTTTGTGAGTCCGATTCGCCCGACCTCCGACCCGGAGGTCGGAGGATTTTTACGATTCGCCCGACCCCGACCCCCAGTGGTCGGACATTATTTCCGTCTCGTCCGATCCTTCGTCAGCACTCCCCGCCTCGCGCGACCCCGAGGTCGGACAAGCCGTTTCGCTCCGCCTCACGCGACCCCGAGGTCGGACAAGCCGTTTCGCTTCGTCTCGCGCGACCCCTAGGTCGGACAAGCCGCTTTTCACTCCGCCTCGCGCGACCCCGAGGTCGGACAGACTCGTCGGACCCGAGCTCGGAGCGGCTGCGCCATTAATGCTGCCGGCCATCTTCCCAACCGTAAAAGCGCCTGGCCGTACACAGCAGTGCCGCCACGGCGCCGAAAGTCTTCGTGATGGGACGCGCACGCCTGGCGCCCATGCGCTGCAGTATGCTGCCGCCGCGTCAACTTGCACCGTGTCCTGGAGAGACAAAAGGAACGGAGACTGATAATTTCCAGACACGAAACGTTTCACTCGTGCGCACTCATTTGCTCTTTCTGCACGCTCGTTTCTCTGCTCTCGTCTTCCCTGCCTTCCACCATTACCGCCGAAGAGCTCCGCAGGACCGAAAACAGAGCAAGTTTCTCTCGTGCTCAGGTGAGCTCGGTAACCCATGTCCTGCCGACGGTTCCATCATCCGCCGTTATCGTCTCTAACCGCCGCCCCATTCTTCCGCATTATTGCAGAAGTAGCGGCGCGTCAACATCTCTTTCCGGCGACCGGTCTCCGTTGTCGTTCGCCCTTACCGTCAGCCCTCTGGTAATCTTTGCCGTCCGACCAGTCTAGCTAAATCCCATTTACGAAACAATACACAAAATTTGTTAAAAAGAAATTCATGCACCTTCACTTCTCTGTTAATACAAGTTACCACCGCCAGCATTGAATCCCTGTGTAACTAAGTTACCTTGCATCTTCATATAGGAACCGAGCTGCAGACGGCCACCGAGGCTGAGGAGGATTTTCCCGCTGCCGACCCCGCCATCGACTGTGCTAACTTCTCCCCGAACCGAGGCAAGCACCGGTGCATACCTATGTTTAAAGTTTTACCTTCTCACTGTGTATGTAGGTTTTTGTTGTGCATTAAGTTTCAAGACTTGTGTGAAAACTTAGTTGCATGACTTGTAGGATCTCCTACGGGTTGTTCTGTTAGAGCCAGTACGTTAGTGCTATGCCTACTAATAGGGCAGCGAAGGGATTTGAGTGGTATGGAGACCACTCAGGGGATTATTTATAGGAGTATTTTGAGAAAGTCAGGACCCAACATTGTGTGAATAAAATTTGAGCACGGTGTCGGGTGCGGTTGCATTGGTCAAGTTTGAGTTGTGTACCGAATACATACTGGTATATGGGACCCAGGAAACCGACGTAGCTCATTGCGCAGCGTTTGGACAATTGGCCATCTCTTTTTCCGGGTGAACGGACCAGTATGGTGGATGAATTCGCATTTCTGTTTTTCTTGGGCATGTGCTAGTGGGAAAGGCTTGGGGCCGTACAGGAACGCAGGACGTTGCCTGGAGGACCATGTCCTTGGAGAGATGGATGTTGGACCAACTCTGTCGCGATGCAGTGAAAGGTGACCACGTGTTCGTGGAGTGCGCACGTGTCGTGTTATCGGGTTTCTCCTGCAGGATGTAAAATCAATTATAATTGCTGTCCCTCGCGGTATTGAGTACCACTTGCTCCTTTCTGCCGTGGCGACACTATAAAAAGTGGTAGCAGGAATTGTGATTGGAGGTTTGAGAATAAATTTCAGAACTGTTGTATTGCACTTGCTTGCTTAGTTGCTGTCGCACTTAGTAAAATTACATTAGCAATTCTGATAACTTGGCTAAAATACTGAAAATCATTAGTAGTGCTATATTTTGCAAATACCTACCAGCTGCCACCAATATTCCAGCATTTTAGGAGTCGGCCTTAGAAGGCCTATTGACGGGTAAGACTTGCTGAGCGTCAGTCGCTCACGGTTTGTTGATTGTTGTTTTGCAGGTAATAGTGCTGACTGTAGCCAGGGTGGTTGGGAAGAGGAGACGCCCTCGGAGTGGACCTTCGAGTGGGTCCCCGCTTCTCCCTCCCGTGGAGATTAAACACCATCGGGCTTGGGTGTTTAATAGAGGCGTCGAGTGTTAGATTTTTGCTTCCGCTGAAATCCACGTGTTTGTTATCAAAACTACGTTACCGCACTTCCAAAACTTCTGAACTCAGTTGTAATATAATCAGAATTAATGTATCTTTAAGTTATTTATGCGAGTCCTTGTTAATTATTGTACTGTAAAGTCACTTGTTTCGACAAGCGGCCCTCCCAAATGATTCTGAATGAGCAACCGTACGATTTTATCGGACGGGGTTGCGACATGCACTCCAGCATGTCAACATTCGTGCACATGTGCCTGTGACCCTGGATTATATTGATCCCAACTTCAAGATCTAGTGTGCCTTCCTTGACGCCATGTTCTGTAAATTCGGCATCACCAATCACATCGATGGTAGGCTCGACGCGCAGGCAATGTGGCATGATGCCAACTGGTTGCAAGTCGATCAGTGCCTCGTGTCATGGCTCTACAACACTGTGACGCCTGCGGTCATGAAACTGCTGGTCGTGGACCGCACCACCGCTTGCACTGTCTGGACCGCAATCCGTGGCCTTTTCCTCGATAACGCCAACCAAAGCACTGTCTACACGCGCCAGGAGTTCCACAGCTTCTTCCAAGGTGACCTCACTGTTACCGCCTACTTTGCCCGCCTCAAGCAAATGACCGATCTCCTACACGACGTCAGACACTGTCACTGACAGCGACATGGTGCTCAACACCCTGTGAGGCCTCAACTCCAAGTTCAACCACACTGTCCTACACATTACTGCTCGCAACCCACTCCCCAACTTCTTCCATGTTCGCAACTACCTTGTGCAAGAAGAGGCACGCCAAGCCCATGCTACCAAGATGTAGGCTGCAAGCGCGTTGATGGCCCGTGCTGATGCACCACCTCCACCTAACTAGCCACGCCCACCGCCCGCAAACCAATCTTCACAGCCATCACAGCAAAATGGCGACTACAAAAAGCGCAAGAAGAATGATGGTCGCAAGTTCCCGGCTGGCAATGGTGCTCCAGCCACTACAAGAGATAATGCTTTTTATGACGTTTATAGAGTGACAACTAACCGAGCGTCATAAATATTTTTGGTTTGTGACGATTGACTTGATTTAGTGACGAACTTGAATTGTGCGTCATAAAAACCAGTGTGAAATCGTCATAAAATAAGGCACAAGCATATTGTGACGAACTAAAGTAGTGTCAATTTTGTGACATAATTAGATCGTTAAAAAATATTAAAAGATTCATCACAAAAAAATTGTTGGCTTTGTTGTATTTTTTTTGTCAGAATGGAAAAGGAAGAAACAATGAAATTAAAATATTATTAAAATTTTCATTTTGTCAGATACTACTGTAGTACCTATTTATGGGTTGGAGAAAAAAAAATAAAAAACACACCTATTATCAGGACTCGAACCGTGATGCTCACGTAGCACAGGTGAACGCATGAACCAATTGCACCATCGATTGATATCGTTCTGTAGAGAGAAAGTAGACCATTTGAACACTGAGACTCCCAAGCTTTATCTTATCCGGACTTCATATGCAAATGGACAGAGGCTGGGGCGCAAGGGCTGCTCATCTCGGCGCCGCCGCCCCGCCTTCAACTTTCTCCCTCCCCTGCACTGCGTGCTCCACCGCTGCCGAGCTCGCTTCCCCCTCCCCTCCACGGCCGGTGTGCTTCACTCCTGCCGAGTTCGCTTCCCCCATCCCCTGCACGGCGTGCTTCACCGCCGCTGAGTTCGTTTCCCCCCTCCCCTGCACGGCGTGCTCCACGGTTGAAACCCTAGCCACACTCTACCTCACCATCGCGCCGCACTCACCTCGCTTCTCTCCCTATGCTGGTGTGCGCTCCCTCTTCCCTGTCCTCAGCGCTTGCGTGGCCATGGTTCGACGGCCAAACAAAAAAGCGGAGTCAGGTTAGCTCCCCTTCTCCCCGTCACTACTTGTTCTTGCCGTGGCTGTGTGCCTGTGTCTTGGCGTGGCCTCCTGGATCTATAAATTGATGGGTTTGGGGAGGCCACGACGGACGCGGCCGCGGCGGAATCGAGGCGTCCATGGTGCTGGCGGCCGCAGAATGGAGGCGTCCTGCCGCGGTCGGCGACTACTGGCCATCAATCGATGCTCTCACTCCCCACCTGAAATTCGAGCCGGCACTCTCCCAATCAAAAGCCGTACCAGCTCCTCCTCCATCCAAGCTCTCGTTCCTCCCCCTACTAAGCTCTTGTTTCTCTCCCATCCAACAAGCTATTGTTCAGCATCAGATTGTTGGGCACAGCAGTGGCCATGGCCCTGAGCACCAGCGCGATGGGGACGCACAGCGTTGGCGGTGGCGCCGCGGTGCTTGAGCCGAGCCTAGCCCATCGTTGATTTGATTTCTAGGCCATGTTTCTTTTTCCTTGGTACAGATTTCAGCACGTAGTCTTAGCAGCACATGGGTTTGGAGTTAGCTTTTCTGTTTTTTTCTCACACGGATGTGGAACACACATAGATGTTTTGTTTCGCACGGATGTGGAGCACACATAGTACATCTGTTCTACTTGATTCTAGTCCCTGCTGTTGTAACTGCTTTACTATTAACATAATCTTGCATGCTGTAGTGTCTACTTGGTTCCATTTTTCTGTCGGGACATGCTATTGGCGTTACTATCAGTGACTTTGCATTCGACCAAGTTGCAGTATTATTCTGGAGTACATTTTGTTAGGTGTTATTCGATCTGTCTATCTGACTACCTGACTGCCTATGTGCTATCTCTTTTTTATCTGTATATTATATCTATGCTTACAGCCATTTTGTTTTATGCATGAAAAGTGGATGTTGAAATTAGTGACTATGAGCGGCAAAGGATAAGGAACATAGTGAGGAACAATCAAACAATGCAGCGACTTGGGCTGACTACACTAGCCTCACTTCTGAAGCAATCGACCAAAGAAATTCAAGAACTCGCAAATCTGGACATAGCAAGGGGCAAGAAGGTTTGGTTGATAAGGTACTGAGATAGTTTGTAACTGTATTCTCATACCAGTCTATTCTTTTATTTTCGTCATAGTTTATCTTTGTTATTTATTTGTTATGCCTACATGAGTATGTCATGCAGGTTGCAGATCAAGATTGTCCTGACACAACATTGTCACACACCGTGCAAATTGGAGCAACAAGATCAAAAAGGGTGACGGCTTCTGACAACGAAGAAGTTCAACCTCCTAGATTGACAAGGCAGAGAACAAGGGAACAAGCAAGTGACGAAGGTCTCCTGCAAGTGTCAACTACAAATGAACAACAAGCAAGTGATGAAGGTCTCCTTCAAGGGTCAACTACAAATGAACAAGATCTCAATGCAGTTGTTGATGAACAGATCCAGCTCGACAATGAAGGCAAGTCTAATATCTGCATTGAGTCCATGACTTACTACAATGTTTTAATTACCAAGTTCAGTGGTCTTATGTGGATGATTATTCATGTTCTTTGTTCTAGCAGTACTTAACACCATTGTTCATGTTTTATTTGTAGGTCAAGACGATGCCATGAGAGGTAGACCAAGGGGCAAAAGTATTGGCAAAGGATTGGATAGGTTAACTCGAAGATCAAGGCAGATAGTGCAGAGGTGTTAGCCCTTCTTCGCAAAGTTCTATCTGCTAACAACAAACAGTAGGCTACTCTTACTAAGGTAGTTGGCTGGTTGATCTACTAGTTATTTTGCTATCGACACTGCTGTGATCTACTAGTTTGGTCCAAACACTGATCGATAGTTTTGTGGTACTTGTAGTGTCTACTACTTGTGACCTGCCTGCATGGTACTTTTGCTTTAGGACTAGTGAAAACTGATCCTCTAAAGTAGTTCTTTGATCAACCTTTGTGATTCTGATGTTGTAATTACTAAAAACTGATCCTCAGAAGTAGCTCTTTCATGAACTATTGTAATTCTGATGCCGCAATGACTTATGTTGCTGAAATGAATATTTTGTTGCTGGAATGCTGATCTAAATGTATTGGAATTATGTGAGCTGATTCTTATGAGATCTTTTTGCCTGGGATATATTTGATTGATGCAAATGTTTTAGGCCCATGATAATTAGGCTGGTACAAAATACGATCAAGGCCCACAACCATAATTGGGCCTATTATTCAATCTAAATGGGTCTCACTATTACTTAGGTCCATAAGTGAAATGGGCTAGGCCCATTATTTATAATGGCCTCGGCCCATTATCGTAATGGGCTTGTTCACAGTACGAAACGGGCCTAGTGTTTGGCTTTGCCACGTCAGATGTGACTCATCACAACGTCATTGCCACGTCGGATCCAGTCAGCGCCATGTCAGCTATGAATCAGCGCTATGTCACGTGTGGGTTTAGCATTTAGTGACGATTAGAATTGGAATTGTGACCAGTATCAATCGTCATAAATTAGTGACGAATCAAAATATCGTCACAAAAAATTTGTGACGAACAAATTTAAATTCGTCACAAATAACTTTTTAACACGCACCTTTTGTGACGAATATATTTTCGTCACGGTATCGTCATAAATACAACATTAGTGACGTATTTTTAGTGTTTTGTGACAAACTCTAAACATCATAGAAGACATTAACTCTTGTAGTGAGCACAGTCAAATGCCAGCAACCTGCCATGCGCACCGTGGGGTCCTCAGGTGAACCCATGGATGGGTGTGGTTCAGGCATGGCCCGTTCCAATCTACAGTCCGCCGGGTTTCAGGTTGTTGGGTCCGCATCCCAGCAATGTGCAGCAGTAGGAGATGATGGCCTCCTCCTTCCCCGGTGCTTCGAACATGATCGGGTACAACAACACCATGCCACAGCTAACGCCGACCCTCGCCAACGCTCTGCATAGCGTGGCACCTTCAGATCAATACAATGGCGGCGGTGATTGGGTACTCGACACCAGCGCCAACACGCACATGACTAATCATCCTGGTATACTCTGCTCTTCCCACCCACCCCCTTATTCATCTACAATCATTGTTGGCAATGGTGCTCCTATGCCGGTTGAGCGCATTGGTTCCGCTTCCATCCCCACATCTGATTCTTCTCTCACATTGAACAATGTTTGATCTCCCCTAACCTTATTAAGAATTTGATATCTGTTCGTGCACTAACCAAAGACAATTCTTTTTCTGTCACATTTGATCCCTTAGGCTTCTCCATAAAGGACTTCAGAATGGGCACAGTTCTGCTACGATTGTCGTCCCCCTCCCGCTCCATCGCCAAAAGCTTCCTTGCCTCCCACAGCGCATTATGGCATGCACGCCTTGGACACCCCGGCCATAGTGAACTTCAACAAATTCTCAAAATTTTTGATTTTCACTGTAGCAAATCCGAAAAACACACTTGTGACGCCTGTCAGTGCGGCAAGCATGTCAGATTGCCATTTTCCAATTCTTCTAGCATTTCCATGTTTCCTTTTCAATTGCTAAATTGTGATGTATGGACGTCGCCAATAATTAGTAATTCAGGGTTCAAATACTACCTTGTGATCGTAGATGATTTCTCTCATTACACATGGACTTTTCCTCTTCGTCAAAAGTCTAAAGTTCTACCCACCCTCATCTCCTTCCACGCCTTTGTACTCACACAATTTCGCTGCCCAATTGTGAGTCTACAAACTGACAATGACCGTGAGTTCGACAATCATGCATCTAGGTCTTCTTCTCCGCAAATGGGATTGTTCTTTGCCTAACTTGCCCGTACACCTCCCAACAAAATGGTTGCCCTCAACGAGTCGTCCGCATGCTCAATGACAGTTTGTGTACCATGTTGCTCCTTGCTGGCGCTCCTCTCACCTTCTAGCCTGATGCGCTTTCCACGTCAACGTTCTCCTAAACCGTCGGCCCTGCCGTGCACGTCGCAACAACACACCACACGATTTCCTACTCGGTCATCCACTAGATTATAACCAACTCCACGTTTTTGGATGCCTTTGCTATCCTAACACGTCAACCACTTCACCACACAAGCTTGCACCACGTTCCATCCCTTGCGTATTTCTCGGCTACCTCGTAGATACGAAAGGCTACCGCTGTTATGACCCATCACATGTCGCGTCCTAACCTCACGCCCATGCCCATAACCGTGCCTGTTCCGTCCGACAGGGTCCTAATTCCGGCACAGGCCTCAGGCCATGGTCACTAGCGCGACTGCTCCCTCGCCAACAGGGTTGCTTCGCCAATAGGGAAGAGGCACTCGATGAGGTGTTGTCCACCGTGACGACCTCGAGAGCGGTGGCGGCAACAACTAGTCGCTCGGCCCCTGACGGAGACAACGATGGGTCAGCAACCTTGAAGAAAAATGAAAAGTTCACTGCCACTTGTCTCACCGAGAGGACGCTAAGGGGCTCGACCAAGACCCCCCCTCCCCTCCCGGGATGGCCAAGGAAGGGACCACTCAAGGCTTCTTCGGGGACGGGGGCGGTGAGACCACCTTTCGGACGGCCTCGGGGTGGCGCGCCGATGGAGATCCACACGGAGAAGCATCTTGGGGACGTCGTCGCCTCTGGGAAATGGCGCGCTTGAGGAATCGGAGCTAGGGGAAGCCGGGTCGGCCTTGGGCTCAAGAATGCGGAAGGCCTGGGCGTGCGGGTCGATTGGCGCAAGGCCCCCGGCGTCTAGGCGTGGCATCGTGGCCAGCACGCAGGCTCCGGCACCATTGATCGGCCAACCTCCGGGCACGGTCAAGAGTAGAGTCCTGACGAAAAGACGATGGGGATAGAAGGGGTGGGTCTCCCTCCCCTGCTTCGGCACACAGATCTCGTGGGCGCCGTAGAGGCGGCAACGGCCGGCTCCCCCTCCTGGGTCGAGGCGAAGAAGACTTGACGGCGACCATGGCGAAGAGGCAGAGGAGTGAGGCCAAAAGCTAAAAAGAGCGTGAAAGAAGTTGGAGGAAATGAAGCGCAAGAATGGCGTGGGGAAGGTACACGGCTCGCTGCTGTGACGGTTTATACCCAAGGAGCGGGAACCGAGAAAATGTGGCCCTGCGATTGAAGGAGTGTGCATGGGGAGGCGAACCGTCGCGGCTCCTCTGCCCCCCCACGCGTGCGGGCAGGGGTGCCCCTGATGCTGAGTGTTGGGCCCAACGGGGCCTCCGGACGTCAGGCGCCGCGACACGCCAACTTTACCGCGACCGTAGTACTTGGCAACACTTCGCCACTGCTAATGACGTGTGGCCCCAACTAAGGTTGACGGCGCCCTACCGCTAGGGCCGGGGGCTCATGTCAACGTAATGGGATCGGGGGTCCACCGATCTTCCGCCTCTTGGGTTGTGCACCTCGGCCCAGATATCGCGGTGAAACGGCTTGCTGCCCGTGAAGCCCAAACGGCCCACTGTGCCACGTGACAAAGTGGGAGCCAGGCGGAGTTGCACGGACTTCAAGGGGTCCCCACCCAAAGACGGGGACGAGGACCCTCGACAAGGAACCTGCGATGGCCTTTCAAGCAAGCGTCTCGGGGGCACGCCTTAGAGCACTAGTCTTGAGAGAAGACAGGGCGTCTGGTCACGTCGCCTTAACGTCATCGGGAGCGCCGCGGGCTTGGCAGTGCCTTAATGGCGCATGACGTGCCAGCGTGCGGCGCTGTTGGTCGGTCCGTTGAGTCCACAACAGCATCATTGCATTCCTAGGGAAGAAGCGAGGAGCGTCGGGGGCCACGCCAGGGCCCACACCACTGAGAGGGCAGAAAGATCTCCCCCAAGATCTCCCGCAGGATTTGGAGGTGCAGTATATAGGTAGTTGGGGGAAAGTAGCACTCCGTCCGTCCGCCTGCACGAATACGCGCCGCACGTGGCGACAGTAAATAGGACCCACTTGTCGGTGGCCTGGGTTAGCATTGCAGTTATGGGTTTCTGTAGACGGGTGAAGTGAGCTGCCCTTCTCCTATAAAAGGGGCTCCTTCCCCAACCCTTGCAAGTAAGCAAGAGAACCACAAAGCATCACAATACACAAAAGCAGGACATAGGATTGTTAGCCTCACGGTGGTCCTAACCTGGGTAAACCCTGGTGTGTCTTCCTCGTCCGTTGCTCTGGCGTCTCTCCGCCACTCTCCGAATCATCAAGGGAGGTCCTGTAGACCCCCCATCTGTCGGTTGTTCCACACTACAACACTAATGATTGGAGAGATTTTTTCCCTCTTTTCCTTTCTACTTTTTAAATACATTACTCTATTATAATTTCATAACTGGTCCATTTTTTATTCTTTCAACACATATTTTTTCATTGTTTTCCCTTTTCCGCATCATTATTGGACCAATATTGTTCCATTGTGTTGTCTCTCCTTCCGTTTGTTTTTAGTTGTTATCGTTGACTTCTACATCAACTTTCATATTAGTGACGTGAAGATGGAGACACAAAAAAGTAGTATCCTAATAAAACTTTTGTATGGATTGAGACATCAAGAAAGGTGTTGAATCGGTATGGATGAACACAAATGTGTTTCATGACTTTTGAAACCAAAACATCAAAGCATGGTCCTATACATGTTTAATGGCTAACAACCCTATCATGCATGTGATTCACAAACAATGAACAAAAGGCACACACTAGCATGATAGCCACCAAGAGAGAAAGGAAAATGATAAGCAACCTATGTAAATCTACTAGCTCAAAAGAAAGGCACCAAAAACAACAAGCTAAAGAAAGATAGAGAAAGGTTGACGCGTCGATCTTTTTATCAAGGTATTGGAGGATGGTGCTTCCCCTATTCCTTGTTGGACCACTCCTGTCGGAGTTCTGGTCCCTCTCGCCGTTCCCGGAATGGTGTCTCTCAAGGTGCACTCCACTCGTCAAGTGAAGACACGGACGCCCTTCGATGCCCTGAACAACACCTTGCTTTCCTAGAGACAAGCCTCCTAGCTGTGACGCTCTCTCTTGATGCCCCTTTGAACGGAGAGCTCCAAACCGTGTACAAACTTAGTGTAGTCTTCTAAAAACTCAACTGGAAGTACAAGCACTGACCCCTAATTGGTGACCCATTGTCCATACGATGACTGTGGTTGAAGCTGAAACTTGCTCTTCTCATTGCATTCTTGCTTCCAATCTTCACAACTTCACTTCTTGAGCTTCTATGATATCTTCTAATGCTGTGGAACCTTCATAGAAGTTGTTCAACTACCTCTAGACTTGTAAGACATAGCTAGATATCTCAACCCCTCTTAATAGGACCGGTTTTTTCTATATTTTTCCCATGGACTCAAAACCTAGTAAAGAAAGTTCTAACCTTGATCTCCATGCTCCAGGGTCTTTATCCATCCTCCAACCATATACATCTTCATGGATTGCTTCGTGGGTTCATCATTGGCTTGTCATCCATATTATCGAGGTACATCGATCACTCATAGGACTGTCGAAAGATGTAAGAGCTACACTAAAATAAGTGAGATAACATTCATTTAAACACCAACATGAAGCTTACAACTTTTCTTACTTAGTGCATGTCGACCAAAAATAAATTAACCATTCAGGATCATCGTCACTACTAGAAAATCCCCCCTCTCGTAACGTGTGAGAATCTTTGTGAAGGAGCCCTAATGGTTGAAACATATACCAATTGTAAAATATGTTCTTTTTTTGCGAGGTGTTGCAAAACACTGAATGACGAATGGTCTCTGGAACATTTACATTCCCGTCATCATGTGTTATAGTAAAGACTAGTTGCAATCACCTGTTTTGTTGCAATAGTATGTATTGTAACATAATTGTTGCTTTATTTAGTAGTTGCAAGAAGCATAGCAAAAGTAAAAAATTTAAGATATTGTAGGATGATCTACTTTGTGTTGGACTCGAACAAAAAATTTCACCTTTAGCTGTAAGACACTTGACCATCACACTAGTGCTACTGTTTTATATTTATGAAGCAAATACAGCTTATCCCATCTCACAAAGTGTAGAAATGGTTGCAATAGCTAACAATCGTAGCAATACATTGTAGTATTACAACCAAATTTTCAAGAAATACTACAATAAAAATTTATTGCAAAAGAAAATATCTATTTGCCACGACATGTTAATGGAGACAATAGCAATGATGTTCTGCAATTGTAAAGTTTATGCAACCATTATTCATTCGGAGCAATATGTTCAACGTACCTTATTACCACTAAATTATAGATTGTTGCAATAAAACTAATTTATTACCATGAAACTATATTTTATTGCAACAACAAGAAATTTGTGCCAGAATTAATTAAACAATAGTAATAATTTTATAAATGGTGGAAATAACACGTCTTGCAACCATATTGAAGATTTTATAGAAATTATAGCAATATTGCAACATTTTATAGAAATTACATCGCAATAACACAACCTATTATAACAAAATTGTGTTGTTGCAATTGCAATTGGTGACAATAGGTCAATTTTCTAGTAGTGCGCATACAATTGAACTTCATGAAACCACTAAAATACTAATACTCCTACCTAATGTAATAACTTTCTATCCTTCAGCTTTATTATTTATTGTCTTTATAGCACAGTAACCTTCGACTTCGAGCAAAGAATCTTGATTATCTATACTTTCCTCCTTGAAGAAAAACAAAGCAGCAAACTGAAGAAAGGAATAAAGTAGAAAAAGCAATTGAAACGACCCACACGCATTCTGGTAGAGCTCTTGCGTTCTACCAAATCATATATGTACATGAGCTGTATAGATCTACAAACACTGGCTCATTACCTTCACACACGTCCACACACAACACACCTCAAGTTCATCTCGCGTGCATGGATTAACTGCTCACAGATAGTCTGATGTAGTACTGACGATGTTCCTCTTGTTCGCTTAGAAATGTCATTGAGGTAACTCTACTGGCTCTTGCTTCTCCAAAGATATACTCCGTCGGTTTTAAATTATGTTTTTTTTTAGCTTTTTCTGTGTCAAAATTTCTATCGTTTAAAGTTGACCATCAATTCTAATCAATCTTGCGTAGGCAAACAGCATGAAGCATATACAAATTAATTAATGATCAAGGATTAAGCTACTTCTTGTATCAAAGTTACTTATGGATTAGTATGTTATATATATGTTCCCTAGAGGATCAGTATATTGTGTTCTCTCTGAGTCATGTCTTTCATACTATCTCATACTTATGGCCTATTATGATACTACTTTGATAGTTTCTAGAGTGACTAAGGCCCTCTTTGTTTCCACTTCTAGTAGTGGGATTTTGCTTCTACAAGCTCTAGTGGAAACAAACAAATCAGCTTTTGTTAGAGATTCTAGTAGTGGAACCCTCAAAAAGGCAAAATCTCACAATCCACTCTTCCATAGCTTTTTACAACTATTGTCTCACACAACACAAAAGCTCTAGTCCACAATCTAACAAACTACTTGTTTGTTGCAGCTTTTACAATATAGATTTTCACAATCCAACTTTTTTATAGCTTTTCACAATCTAATGGATTCTCACAATCCCTAGTGGAAACGAAGAGGCCCTAACTGTCACAACGGATTCCGATTAGCCAAAAACCCTACCATAATCATTATCAACAAAGATGTCGCCTACCACTCAACAATAAATAGCTGTCAACTGTGCAGCACTCTTGTATGCGGAATCTGAGACTCAAATCTGTAAATGTTTGATGCAAGTTAGGTATTAGTTGTGATAAAAAGGGGAAACTACGTAGTAGTACTACTTCATAATCATAAATGTTTTAAATTGCTACCTGTGGGAAAAAAAAAACATTGAAAACGATGCCAGCAGCAATATAACTGCGTGCAAAGAAAAACAATCAGCAACGGAAAAGAGTGACCAGCGCTTCCCGCTCGTGCAATAATGCTCTCTCGTCCAATTTTTCTTTTTCCCGCATGCAAGCCTCGCCTTTGGCCCCTAGCCAACAGGTGCAAGCTATTTTTTTTTTATTGTTGACACTCAAACTTTAGACATTATTTTTGGTCACTCGTCTTATTTAAAACATTATGATAAATATTAAATATTTTGTTATGGTTGATTTATAACTAAGGTATTTCAAACACAACTAAAAATTTTACATGTTTGAAATAATTTTTTTGAATAAGACGATTGATCAAAGATGATGTAAAAAATCAAACGTGTCAATAATAAAAAAAATAAAGATAGTAGTCCGGTAATCCTGTATGGCACTCGGGTGCTACCTACTATCCTAGCACCTAGTGTTTGACATATCTGAAAGACATGCTATGTATGGTTGAGATGAATTGCATGTTGAAAGATTTGAGATGCTTCATGAGTTGATACGCGCGTTTGTGGTTGGTTGGGTGGATCGAATATTCGCACTTTAATTTTCAAACGTATTATTCTCTTAACGTGCTAATTGAATTACAAATCTATTTTAAACCTTGATGTTTCTTTGAATTAATTCTACAAATGAGATATAAAATGTTTATATTATTTTTTAATATTTTTAAAGTCAACAATGTAAATATAGTATTTCAATCTCGTTAAGAAAACTGATTCGATATTTCAGATACTCCCTCCTTTTTCTATATATAGTCACCATTGACTTCTAACATCAACTTTGATCATTTTTCTTATTTAAAAGATTAGTTCAAATGTATAAAATTATAAGTCATAATTCAAATATCTTTAGTGATAAGTTAAATTATAACAAATACATAAAAGTTATCTTACTTCTTTTAATACAACGAATGGTAAAAGTTGAGGTTAAAAGTCAATGGTGACTATATTTAAAAAACAGAGGGAATACATTGTTTCAAATTTTATAACCACCACTGAATGAATTCTAAAAAAAAATTGACATATATAGACCTTTTCAAAATTTTAACATTTGAAACTAATGGTTCAACATTTTTATATACTGTAACAATACTCACAGTAAGCAATTTCAACATTTGCGATAACTATGTCACCAATTGTTTCAACCTCTGGATAAACTGTTTCACCTTTTATGACAATTTATTTCAATATTCACGATAAGCTGTTTCAACAATCTTTTCAACCTAAGAAGATGGTTCGCCAGGGCTCAAACCAAACCGATTGGCCAATACTTTTTGAACGATTCAGTCCTTTTTGTTTCAGTACTCTATCTCTGGACCCGGCAAACTGTCTTGTACATTAACACCTTTGTTCTTAGTAATTAAAAAAGACTATTCCCTGACAAGTGCAGAATACTTGAGTATAAAAAATGGTTTCCGTTAGAACTACCTGATCACCCCAAGGACGTGGGGCCTTTATTGTTGAATTAAATATGCTAGCAAGTTTTGGTGCGCTACGCTGTGCCCATTTAGTTCAAGTAGTTTATATTAATCTGGTTTTATTTTAAAAAATTGTAAGCAATTATATAGATTCTATAAAAAGTGTGTATTTAAAATAAAGAAAAATGTAGATATCATAAATGTTGGGGTTGAGTCGGTAGTGCTGTGAAACATCTTAGAAGGAAGCACAAATATTAAAAAAAATGAAAGGGTCGTTTTGCAAAACCGTGAACCATATCCTATCAACTTCTCCACTGTCATCTCATCTCTCTCTCTAGCTTCTTTGCAATCTACGGCAAACCCACCACCCACCCAATACCCTGATCTCAGGCGCTATGAGCACGACATCTCCACGTCAGCCTCTGCCCCACCCCTCCTCCATGCCATGACCAGCAGCTCATCGCCTGTTTCAGCTCCACCACGCTGCGATGGTGCTGCACTGCTGTTGTACCCCATCCTTCCCTTCCTCCATGTCGTAGCGTTGTGGCCTTAGTTGACGAAGGCCATGGCCCGAGATGAGGCCCAGCCACCCGTCAATGCCCTACCTTCGCTCGGCACAATCGACGATGGCACAGCGATGCTAGGCCACCATGGGTAGATCCAAATGGTCAGTCCTTTCCTCCCTTCCTCGCCCCCCTGCTGTCTTATTCAACTCCGGTGGGCCACTAGTGCGATGGAGGACTATCGGTCCAAGGCCTGCCAATACGAACCGACATACAGAGGGCGACGCGTCACTACTGGAATCCACCCATGTCGGCCAGATTAACCAGAGGGGCCGGAGGTTTGGATAAAAGCTTGTTATATTTGTTAATGGAGAGAGGGGAGAGTCATTCCAGAGATGGGTGGGGATAGTTGATAGAATTTTTCATTTTTCCTGTCCCTTTCGCCTAGGGAAAAACCAACTTTGAAGGACATTCCACTTCTGACCATGGCATAAGTTGATATAATCTTTGTTTTGGGACGTTTGTGATGGAAATATATAATTATTTCAAATTGGAAAGCATTCAAGTTAGTTTTTTTTACTCAAGCAAGGAACAATGTACTGAGGCATAGAGAAATATGGAGGGGGGGGGGGGGGGGCGGCCGTGCACCCTACTTCACAACAATCAAACACAATGTTCAAGTAATAGTCTAACTCTAACATTAATGACAAAATTATAACATCAATTATTAAACAGGAGCAATAATATTGTAAATCAGTAAAAAAATTAAAATACATGAGTTAACTTTTATAGATAAAATCTACGCCCTTTTCCTTCCATGTTCATGAAGCGATGGACAACGGCATCATTTGTTATTTTCATAAATTCTTCTTTCTCCATATAGCAAATAAGTCTATTACTCAAGTGTGAATCACCCATCCGGTTACTACCATAAGTTTTCACAATCTTCATGCCAGAAAATATTCTCTCCACTGTTGCAGTAGCAATTGGCAATCCTAGCACAAGTTTCGAAAGTCGATAGACCAATTGGTAAGTCCGATCTTTCTTTGTCTCCACCATTTTTTGTGAAAGTTCACTAATAGTATTTATGTTGGAGAATCTGTTGTCTTCTCTCATATCAGCAATATAGAGGCAAAGGTTGTGGCCAAGATCCCTCAAATCTCTAGAGGTAAAATTATTAGGATATTGTTTCGCTAGCTTCATCAATCTATCCGCATTAGAATCGTGAAATGAGTTACTTGGACTAAAAGCAGATGAACAAACCATCAACTCAGAACTTGTCTCATTAAAGCGGCTATCAAGTTCTTAAACTAACCAATCTATAACCTCATTGAAACAATCCACTTCATAGTGATGCTTGTATGTAATTCCAGTTTTCTTCCTTTTTTTCTGGGGATCAATATATGCTTCATCCATTTCTACACTTACAATATCATGTATCTCACAAAACTCATTCACTTCATCTAATAGTTTGCACCACCCATCTATTCTGAAATTACACAAATGTAATCTAGTCGATCTCAAACACTGCATAGCATTCACAATGTCCTGATCCTTGCGTTGCAATGCTAATGAAGAAGTGTTTGTGATGGTTAATGTGGTCAATAAGAGATGAAAGTAAAATACAAAGTCAAATGATTGGAAGTATTCTAGCAGAGTTGATGCTTGATCTCTATTTTTCCAATCTTTTTATCTTTTTCCACATATTGTAGCACTATAACAATTGTATGAAATATGTTAACCAAACTTTTAAGAGTATCTCCGGGCCTTTGAAGACATTGCTCTTGATTTAACCATGTGCCTGTTTCTAGCTCTCCACAACATAATGCCTTTGCCACTTGTTCATGATTGATATCCCTAATCATGTCCCTTCTCTTGGCGGATCCAGCCACCACATTTAATAACCATGAATTTTGCTTAAGAAATTACTAATACCCTTATGTTTTCTCACAACAGCCACAATAACTAATTGTAGTTGATGAGCAAAACAATGAACATAATATGCTGATCTACTTTCTCTCATTATCAATGATTGCAACCCATTTAACTCACCTCGTATGTTGCTGGCACCATCATATCCTTGGCCTCGAACTTGTTTCAAATTCAATTTCAGTTTTGCAAATAGAGAATCAATAATGACTTGAGAGAGGCCGAAGAAGTTTCCGTCACATTGACAAGGCCAACAAACCTCTCCTTCACAATTCCATATTTATCAACGTACCTCAAGACCACAGATATCTGTTCTTTAAAAGAAATATCCCTTCACTCATCAACTAACAAGCAGAACACATCATCCCCTAGTTCTTAAAGAAAAGATTGTAGGATTTTAGCAAAACACTCAACAATGTCCTTCTGGATTTCATGAGCCACCATACAACTGTTACCCACAATCCCTACTGCCTTCCCCAAATCCTGATCATATGCTGCTAAGCAATCAAAGAATTCCAAAAAAAATTCCCTTTGTTCAATGAATCCTTCGACTCATCATGGCCACGAAAAGATAAAAACCCTTGCTTCAATAGTAGCCTAGCAGTATCAATAGATCCATTCAGTTTAGTAAAATAAGCCCTCTTGGATGCTTCGTTTTTGTTGTGGAAAACAACATCTATGTGTTGATCTTTCTAATAGATTCATCACACTTTTTTATAGCAATAAAGTGTGCTCCACCAACATTGCCAACATGAGTCTTTAACCGCTATTTCCTTTGATATCCATTCCATCCATCAACAACAAATGATTTATATCCTGCATCCTTTTTTTCTCTGAACAAAAAACAACAAAAATAATATACTCTGTCTTTTGATTCACTATATTCAAGCCAACTTCCAAACTTATCAAACCGTTTTGGTTGAATCCTTCTTGGATTTTCCTTTTCCCCAATCTGTGTTGAGGGAAAATTGTACGTCTGAGGTTGGCATGGTCCATTCTCCAAATACTTTCTTCTCACCTTCTCTATGTGATTAGGGTGATACGAATCAATTTGCTTTCTTAAGCCGGGTCATATTTAATCTCTTCTTCCCAATCAAGTTCATCTGGATAAGCACGGCAAGAATTTCCTGAACTACCGGTGTCTAGTGCTTTTCTTTCGTAAAACTTTTCCATTTTTTCCCTAAAATCAACACAGCATGAGTCAAAAAGCCATGCGGGCATTGATCAAATTGATAGAAATTGAAAGAATACGGGCAGAAGTGCTTACATATTAGTAGACTACGACGGTGCCGCGGCCAGTTTGCGTCTTTGTTGAGCAAATCAAATGGAAAGAAGCGACGGCCGACGGAAGGTGAAGAGACGAGGCGATAGCGTCGAGCTCGACCAATCAGCGATCAGGAAAGAAATCTACCTGCCGCCAATACATGCGAATACGAATCGGCAAGGCAAGACGTGCGTCATGCGTGCGATGTCTACGGCAGCGTGCACTGCTGCCTTGCTGGGCTGACTCTTCGTGTTTTGTTTATGCCTTGTGGGCTCTCTTTTTCTCTCACGAGCTGGCCTGTGGGTGCAGCAGTTTGGGCCAGGGGGTGCAGACACGGTAAAAAACTGCTATCCCTAGAGGTTTTCCAAAATCGGTGTGGGTGCGGCCGCACCTTGTGGTCACAACGTAGGTCCGCTGGTGTCCTCCATGTCGTGGCATTGTGGCTTTAGTCACGAAGGCCATGGCTCGAGATGAGGCCCAGCCACGCGACAATGCCCTACCTTCGCTCGGACAACCGACGATGGCACAACGATGCTAGGCCACCATGGATAGATCCAAATGGTCAGTCCTTTCCTCCCTCCCTCACCCCCCTGCTGTCTTATTCAACTCCGGTGGGCCACTAGTGCGATGGAGGACCATCGACCCAAGGCCTACCGACACGAATAGACGTACAGAGGGCGATGCGTCGTTTAGGGGAGGTGACCATGCGGGTGGGAGCCGACACGTCACCACTGGAATCCACCCATGTCGGCCGGATTAACCAGAGGCGCCGAAGGCCAGGATAAAAGCTTGTTATATTTGTAAAGGGAGAGAGTGGAGAGTCATTCCAGAGATGGGTGGGGATAGTTGATAGAATTTTTCCATTTTTCGTGTACCTTTCGCCTAGGGAATAGCCCACTTTAAAGGAGAATCCACTTCTGACCATGGCATAAGTTGATGTAATCTTTGTTTTGGGATGTTTGTAATGGCAAATATATAATTATTTCAAATTGGAAAGCATTCAAGTATATTTTTTTTACTCAAGCGATGAACAATGTACTGACCCATTTTCCAAACTTTTTAAGGAAAATGTATTATCTTGGGTGGAATTACTTCGTGCTATACATTGGTTTTTGAGAAGGAAATCTTGAGCTCCAGACACAGACAAGCTGCCGGACAAGCCTATAACTAAAAAGGTTCTATACATCCATCATGCCGAAGGTAAATTAGTCAATGAGATCTTTAAAAAAGTAGTAAAATGTACTCCAGATCCCTAAACTGGATTGCATTAATTGGGATGCAACAAATTCCTTTGCCTCGTCTTTCAAGGGCGTTGGACCCTACATTATGGTTGTATATTTTCCTAAATTAGTACTACTAGCTTGTAAGAAAACTCGTTTTATTTTCAAATAATATATTTTTGTAGATACTGTTGTTTAAACTAAAAATACTTGATCACTTTGACTAAACATAAAATAATCCAAATTATGGAAGAGGTACGGTGTCCTGACAATGAATTACCAGGTCCATGATGAATATCAGGCAAATCCTTCAGTGTTGGATTAAGAAATTCCTGCTACTTCCTCAGTATTTGTAATCAATGCTAGTCCTGGTATTTTATATATATAGGATTCCATTTGGTTGTCTTCAAGACTGTAATTTTGTTTCGAAATGGTAAATCAAAGTACCCTCCAATGCACCGTTTATATTTTTATGTTTCCCAGTATTTAATTCAATTTCAATTCATTGGTTAACATTAAAATGACGTCAAACTCTTATCATTTTCTTATGCCAGTTTCAATGTGTTCCAAGCCATATAGTACTTTTATACACCTCAAGTATATTCAAAATTATATTTCCATGAAATCAGATTTCCATATGTAGCACTTTCTCTATTGAAAAAAAGAACTCATAGTCTAAGTATTTGTAATTATTGTAGGGGATTGATATCAGTGCAGACAATATCGATGGTGCAGCACAGGGGGTAATTGGTTTTCTGGAGCGTACAAAAGCCGGAGATGTATACTTCAATGGTTGGGCAGGACTGGGTGCTTCCGCCGTCCTCAAAGCTGTCACCAAAAGACTCAAACTGTCACCAAAGTCTTATGAGAAAACTGCTATGGGTAAGCTCATCCATATTGATTGCTCGCTGTGGCAAAGCAAGAGGGCCTTGCAGAGGGAAATCGCAAAGGAGCTGGAACTTCCTAGGCCGGTGATGGCCATCTTCGACGAGCAAGACGCGGATGATGATTTTGATGGTGTGGAGCTAAGAGATAGAGGTGTGATTCCATCTGTAGTAGAGGCAATCACGAACCACCTTTATGACAGAAGATTCAAATTCCTTGTAGTCTTCCACAATGGGAGTGGTAACTACATTGATCTGCGGGAGTGTGGTGTCCCTATAACAGGGGTCATGGGAAAAAGGGTGCTCTGGACCAGCGGTTGTAGTTTCCAGTTTGATACCACATCACAAGATGATGTGATCAAGTTAGCTGGGTTGAGCGATGTTGCTTTATGTATTGTTCCAATAAAAGACGACAACAAGGATCAAGCGATGCTTGCTAACTTCATCATGAGCCTTTTGGAAGCTGAAGCTCAAGAGGCTGCTGAGTCCACTGCTGTCCCTGTACTTGACTTGAGCCCCCAGATTGCCATGGAGTGCTGGTTATACATGGCGTTTAGAAGTGGTGAGTACGGCATCGACTGGGAAACCCATGCACCCAATTATTGGGTATGCGATGGGATCATACATACTTCTGCTACCGCTGGTGTATCAGCATGGGAGATCGGTGCAGCTTTGCAAAGAAACATGCACATGAATTGGCAACAAGAAAGGGTACAAAGAATCATAGATGTTATTGGCTTGTCTGGTGACTTACAAACCCATAGTGAATGCTGGGTTTCAGCCACCCACAAAAACACAGCAGAAGTGCAAGTGCGACCTCAGGCGACATCCTTCTTCTATACAACCAGAGGAGCAAAAAACGACGATAGTGCCACCACAATGGCACTAGAAGCCCGCATGTTCACATGCTCGGAAAGCACCAACAAGCTTCGTGTCATACATCTAGTAGGGTGCACCTTCAGTTTCTCCTCTCCTCCGTTCCAATGCTGCAAAAAACTTAGATTCCTACTGCTTGACCACTGCAAAAACAATGATGAAGCAGTTTGTGGTAGAAAGGAAGAGCAACATTGTGTCATCCATGGTGACAATGGTGGTGGCGAATGTTTTCGGAACCTATGGGTACTAGACTTATCTTATACGAAATGGTATTGTTTGATTTCTGAGAAGATGATGTACCAAATGACTGAGCTTAGAGAGTTGAATGTGAAGGGAGTTAAGAACTGGAGTATAAGCCATCTATGTCGTGGCAATGATTTTGAAAGCAGCAGCAACAACAAGCTGGTCAAGCTCAAAGTCATAACTAAGACAACCGATACAAATCAAGCATCACTAGAGCATCCTGAAGGTACAAACCAAACATTCCCAAACATGGCAAACTGGAGCATCCTTAAGACAATCGTCTTGGGTGGTTGTGTTGACCTAGTGCAAATTGGCCCCAATACACTGCCCCCATTGATCGAGTCTTTGAGCTTCTTCGTCAATACTGGGGTCGCTCAGATAAAGAGCATCTCCACC
Source organism: Oropetium thomaeum (assembly GCA_001182835.1). Classification (NCBI taxonomy): domain Eukaryota; kingdom Viridiplantae; phylum Streptophyta; class Magnoliopsida; order Poales; family Poaceae; genus Oropetium; species Oropetium thomaeum. The sequence goes on along the minus strand of LFJQ01000009.1, from coordinate 292,078 downwards.
AAGGGATGCACACAACTTAAAAATATTTTGCTTAGGGGTTCCTTGAATAACCTTGTAGAGGTGGACATTTCAGGTACCGTAGTAAAAATCTTTGATCTTAGTGCAACACATGCCCCTAGCCTAAAGCGTCTGTTTCTATTGGGATGTGAGAAGCTCTGTGCTATACTATGGCCAAAAGAAGGGGACAAACCAGAGCTAGAGATATTGTGCATTGATACTTGCAATTTATTAGGAGCATTGCCGGCAACGCGTCCTAGGGATGCTGAAGCAGTTGCCAACCACACTGATTCCTATATTTCCATAAAGGATACCAGGCTCCTTAAGTCTCTGCTACATGTCTCATTTGTCAAATTAGTTCATGTTCAGATTTCAGCTAATGCTAGTCTTTACGGTGCTTGTGAACACTCTAGTCAAGGAACTAATAGCAATACTGGTAACTTATATGGAAATGCAAGTGTCATGTTCCAAGCTGACTTGGATGCCTCTATGATGAATTGGATTTGGTCTTGCCCCCCTTCTCCTTATCCAGAGTGTAGTTGGGAGGCCTACTGCTCTATAGGCATGCGAGAAAAAACACAAACAAAATTGTCGGATGGTACTACTAGAGCCGCCACCTTACCAGATTTCATCGTGAAAAATGCTAGGAGCCTCCACTTGCATGACAGCATGTCCATCACATGTATTCCAGGCCCTGCTCCTGCTTCAGAGGATCTAAGATGGGAAGAATTATTCTGGTGTCGGCTTGAAAGGTGCCCCAACTTAGAAGGAACGGTTTTCACTGCTCCATCGCTAACGGAGTATCCAGAAGAATGGGTCAGAGTTTTGTCTATTCCAACAAAAAAGGAGAAAATAGATAGTTTAGATGCAAGTTACTCCTACTTCTGGTGTTTAGATGTACTTTGGGCATCCCAGCTCCCGAAGGCACAGCACATCTGGGACTGGGGCGGATCATCATTTAGACCAGGATATGGAGCATTTGAAGATTTGATATTCCTGCACTTGGATTGCTGCCCCAGGTTGGAACATGTTCTCCCTTTGTGCACCTCGAATGGCAATGGATGCCGTAGGTTGGAAACCCTCGAGATTGTGTGTTGCGGTGAGCTGAAAGAGATATTCCCATTGGATTCAGAGGCGCAGGAACCTAGAAAATTCAATCGCCTGAAGCGCATTCACCTGCACGAGCTGCCCATGCTGCGGAGCATCTGCGGGCGCAGGATGTTGGCTCCCAACCTCGAGACCGTCAAGATCAGGGGTTGTTGGAGCCTCAGGCGTCTACCAGCCGTTCGCAGCAATGCGCCAATATTTCCTAAAGTGGACTGCGAGAAGGAATGGTGGGACGGCCTTATGTGGGACGGGATGGAGATCAACCACGACCCTTCCCTCTACAAGCTCAGCCATTCGAAGCATTACAAGAAAACCATGCTCAGAAACACCGTTCTCAGGTTTGTTTTATTATCATTTCGATTACTTGATCCCACCAACATATATTCCAATCTGTCTTTCAACTTGTTTCAACCTCTACAGCAGCGTTGTGTGTCTGACATTTTACTCTTCTCTTACTGTGTTGGATTTGGCTTGCAGGTAATCATATGACACTTCTCGGTCACGCAAGAGCTGAGATGCAAGGAGTGTGTACTCTGCTTCCTCCAAGTCTTGAGGTCTGCATACGTGCAAGGGATCAGAGTCACACACAACTACCATGGTTCCCATTCCTGCTTCTACATCATTTGGTGTGACGATCGACATGGATATGCTTAGCTTGTGTGTGTGTCCGCTATATGCATCTACGCTGTGTTTGTTTCTGTTTGGTTTGGGCAGCTCGAGAGGAAGAGCAGACGTAGACTTACTACGGTGCGCGATCACTCTGCTTCTTCCTTGGCTTGTGATGTGCGTGTGTCGTCTGCTAGGCTAGCTATAGTGAGTCGTTTGTTTCTTTTCCAATTTCTGTTTCTGCTTCATTACAATGCTCAGCTTATGTGTATGTATGTGTGCTCTGCAACTTCTCTAGTCACGGTTTCGACAGCCACAGAGGAATAAACATGCTAGCCACCACGGGAATGTCGACCAGCATATGTACCCTGTACCTATTTGCTTCATTGCGCGCGTGTGGACCTGTTTGTAATTTGCTTCATATGGACCGACAAATTGTTGTTGCTGTTACTCTGTTGATTGCATATATATGTTCTGACATTGCTACAGGTCATTATAATAAATATGACATTTGTTATCGATGTGCAACAAATGGATGTTGAAAACTAAATCTGATATAAATGTTAGAAACGGACTTGTCTGATATCTGTGCATGTCCATCTTTAGCCCACAATGAATTCATGTGGAGCAAAATCAGCGCTTTTGAGGCGCAGTCAGGTTGAGGATGATTGATGCTATGGGCCTTTTTTTTTTTTTGCGTTGCGGATACAGCTGTTGCGGTAACCATTTTATTAAGGGACAATATAATTCGGGGTTGATACGATTGGCCAGAAGTTCATGGGCGAAAGTACATTACACATACTTAGCTTGTCCACATCCCCGTCAAATTGGAAGGTATTAAGAGCAACTTTTGCAGTTCACCAATACCTCTCCCCCTAAAAATGATATTGGGCAACCCCTATAACACTTTTGAGATTATTGGTAGAGGAAGCTTTTTCAGTTCATCAATATTCCTTCGTCTATAATTATCGATCCACATTGTCAACCAAATACCATCAACCCTTCTTTTGCTTCTTTTTTCCCGTGCAGACCGACCTCGGATCCATCAGTTCAGGGCAAGAGGCCCGAGCACGTGAGCCTGCGGCGGCGTAGCGGGCATGGCGGGCCACGCGCGGCGAGCAGCGGCGGCGAGCGCAGCGTGACAGGCATGGCGCGCGACGCGTGCAGTGGTGCCGTGCAATAGCGGCGCGTGGCGGGCAGAGCGGCGCGACGGCCCGTAGCGGGCGACAGCTAGTTGATGCGGTGGGACGTGTCGCGGTGCGGGCATGGCGACGCGGCGGCCTACGGCAGGCATGGCGGGCATGATGGCGTGGCGGCCTACGGCAAGCATGGCGGGCTTTTATGGTTTAAAGTTGGCGTGGCCTTTCGAAGCGGCGATAGTGATGTTCCATGCTCAAATCGCGTGCCTGCCATGCAAAGCGGAAAGGACGTGGTGGCCCTGTGTGTCAGGCAGGAGCACGTCCTCGAGGAGCTAGCAAAGCTGGATCGCTACAAATATTGTGTGATACGAACACTTTCTATTTTAATTTGTCTCCCTTCAGCAGAAAAACATGCTCTTACTTTATAACAGTGTTCCAAATCACAAGAGAGAGAATTATTATATGCGTATCTTGAGTGTTTGAAAAAATTTTAGATAAAGGAAAATTCTATTCATCAAGGAAATGAAAAGAAGTATTCCGGCCTTTATTTCTTTTGACATAAACGACCATCCATTATTACAAGATTCGCTATAAGATGGACTTCCTGTAGTACGCTTCAAAGCTTTGCACTATGACACAGCTAGTTCCGTCAGTGATAAAGGAAACGTAATTATTATACCAATTAAAATGGTAGAGATTTTAAGACGAAATTTGAGTTCCCAGCTTATTTGCAGCATTGAAGATTTGATGCATTTTAAAGTGACAACGTTGCGTGAAGCAATTTTAGTGTTATCTTGAGTACATAGCGGCCTGATTTTTGGCCCTATCTCTGACAATATTTTGTATAGGACTTGAAATAGTGTACTCTATTTTATAGACACGGATTGTGTGTGCTCTGCGTGTAGGATACAGGTTACAAATTGCTGCGCTGAACGTACGAACGCAGTCAAGGGACACGATCCTTTACCTACGTCCCCCAAGACTAACTCGACCAACTAGGCCACCGGTCCCAGTCGACAACAGAGACAGGGCTCTGACATACAGGAACCATGCCTTACTGTCAACCTATATTTTCTTCTCCGGTCTTCAGTTTTTACTACCATGTAACATAAACTTGACAGAAACTCATAAAAGAAAGTTGGAAGTTCCAAACAACCCCTAGCACGTTGTGAGCTGCGTTCAACTTCTACCATATTTCATTGCTAGACATAATAATTATCGAGCTATCCATACTAATATACTAACATAGGTCAATAATTAGAAACATATGCAACTAAGGTTCATTCACCTAGTATAAATCTAGTGCACAATCAAGACTCTCATACATGATGATAAAAAAAAAACTTTAAAAAGATAGTGCACCAAGGTTTGCCTTAAGGCAGGTCAACTGTGGCGACTAATTTTGCGATCTGCTCAAATGAACTCTGGCTCCGACTCCGCAACCACTTCGTTCACCTCAGAATCTGTTTGAGGCAATATAACTTAATTATCAAATTAATAACTCCAAAATCAATAAGCTTAATATTAAGTTATTACTTAATTAATAGTTACATGGTGATGTTTTTCTCTTAATTAAGCCTAACCATGTGATTGTTACATAATCAATTAGAATTAAGGTCATAAGTTAGATAATTAAAGAATTTATAAAATTTTCATGAATTTTCCTTATTCAGAAGTATCTTCTGGAATTATTAACATTACTTGATATAAAATTCATATTGGAAAATGGAAGTTGTAAACATAAAGAGTTTTTATATTTTTCCTAGAAACCATATTTTTATACAAGATTAGAGAATCAAGAATTATTTTTTTTTTCCAATCTGTTTTGTCTACGCATTTTTGAAACTTCTGCCCATTTTAACAATAAAAGAAAAGGGTTACTGAAGAACACTGGCTAGGCCAGCTGCCCTAGCTCGTGGGAGCATGGTGGCGCATGGTGACGTGCGGCTCTGCCGGCAATGAGGGGGCTCGAGGAGGGCACCAATGGCTAGAACTCGACCCTAAGAACACACATGGCATGTTAACAGACAACGGCGAGCACCTGAGAAGCGGTGCGACGAGCGGCGACACCATGGGAGCTCCAGCGACGTCGCAATGGCTCGATGGCGTGTTGAAGTCTAAAGAACCTTGCCCTACATATTCTATGTTGCTTGAAGATGCTCGAAAACAACAATACGGGGTCGATGTCCCCACCGAAAATCCGTCGGCGAAGGGGAGTCCCATGGTGAGCGGCGACCCTGCATTCCTGTCACACCCTAAAATTCAACTTTTGGAAATAAAAAACTTTTCCCATGTTATTAGTGTGATTGTGAATGCTTCTCTCTTTAAAACAACTGTCTTTCTGTTTGAAATTTAAATTGTGTTGTCTGAGTGTGCATCATGCCGGATTAGAATGCATTAGGTTTTTATTTGTATGACTAGTGAGTTTGATGTCGATTTGGTTTGAGTTTGTGTTGGCTTTGAAAACAGAAACAAAAGAAAAGTTTAAGAGACAAAGAAAAGCAAAATTACTTTTTCCAGCCTTGGGCCTAATCCCAAAACCTCAGCCAGCAGTCTCCCTCGTGCCAGCCGTCCGTCCGCTTGGCCTGCTCTCGCTTGGCCCGCTCGTACCCGACCTGCCAAACGCAGCTTGCGCAGCCCAGCTCCTCTTGGACCACCCCGCTCACATGCGCCGGCCTAGCAGCAGTTTGTGCAGCCCACCGCCTCGGCCTGCCTCGCGCCCCACTCGGCCCAGCGCGAGCTCCGCTTAACCCTAGTGCGCCACCTCCACGCGTCGCCCATCCATGCCGTCCATGCACATTTACTCCACCGCCGCCGTCGATACTTGGCGTTTGCGCCAGCCCAAGGTCCTCGCGCCTATAAATCCGAGACCGCCACCTCGCCCTCATCCGTTTCCCACCCGCACCGCCGCCTCTCGTGTCGTGCTTAGCTCTAGCGCAGCCGCCAGCATCAACCACTACACGCCACCGCCACCCGCCATCGTCAGCCGCCCGCAGGACTCTGTCGACCCCACCAAGAGTTCAGCCGCGCTTCACCGCCTCCGCCAAGCCTGGGATCAAGGCACGTCGTCCAATGGATCTCCTCCACGACTCTGCCGAACCTTGCCGCCCAAAGCACACCGTTGGGCTCCGCGTCTACCATCCGCAGCCGCCCGTTAACCCCCTCGTGAGGATCACAGCGACCTCATCTTTCAATTAGTATTGGAATCGACGAGTTTCATGCACCATAGCACGAGATCAACGCAGCCCGCAACATCCGGTCATGGCCGCCGCCGTCCACCAGAGCCTGCCGCCGCCACCACCTCACCTGAACCGTGTCCGCGCCATCGGATCTCAATCCTCCTTGTTGAACCCATAGACTGCATCCATGAACCCGTGAACCCTGTCCTCCTGCAAGCCATGAACTAGGTCCAGGACTTTTTCTTTATAAAAATAATTATAAATTAACTCCAATGTTTTTTCTTAATTATGTTGTGATCTGTTCTTTCGCATAAAAACCCCTATCTCTAACTAATATATAACCTGTTTTGTTTGTACAGAAAACATCCTGATCCTTTATTATTAATAAAATCTGATCCTAACTTTTATACAATAAGGTCCCTACTCTTTTGCAAAATTACCTTTAAGCCCCTAAACCATGCTGTTTCTAAATAAACCCAAATAATTTGTTTTTTTTTTACAAATAAGCACCTATTTTGGTTTTAGTTGTATAGAGGCTCTTCCGTTTATGTTTCTTTAATTACAAATAGGTCTTCTGTTAGCTTGTTTAGTGTTGTCTTTGCTGTTTAGTCCCTGTAGCTTCAAATGAGCATATCTTTTTATCCGGCTCCGTTTTTAGTGGTCTTTCGAGCTCACGAACTCATAGCAACGAATAGAATCTTTTCGAATAGTAGTTAGAGTCTTTTGTTGCTGTTTTGGTCTGCTTTGTTATTATTGTTTGTTTGCTTGTCTTGTTTGTGTTGTTTGGCATCGCGCTTTTAGAAGGCCCGCATGTGGAGGAGATCAAGACTTCAAGTTTGTAGGTTTTGAGCAGCAGCAGCAGTGAAGGGAAATAGGCAAGTGTCCTTGACCATAATGTTCCTACTTCTTTCTATCTGTCACAATGCATGCTGTAATTTAAATCCTATGTGTCATATCTTTCCTTATTGTCCTTGTCGCCTTGGTTGGGTAGTTGGATATATGGATAGTTTCTGCTTAGTCTTGCTATCCTTGGGAATGGAACTAAATGAACCTATATGTTAACCTTGACTAATGTCCACTTGAAACATAATGTTTACCGTGGGGTAATGGTAAAACTTGATAGAAGTAAAGCTTAGGTGATCCAAGCAGGAGGTTGATGTGGTGGGTGCAGGTTGATGCTCGGTACTCAGAGTAAATTACCCTTGGTTGGTGGTAGTGCCTGCATGGAATTGCATGATTTAGGATTGTGACTAGCGTAACCATGATAACAGCACAAACCACGAGTGGTTATGGAAATCTTGATCAAATAGTTTAGAGGCTCACTATTTCCCTACTTTCCGAGCGAAGGGTGCGGATGTTATACTCCGTACCAAGGGATAGGGGGTTATAGAGCCCTACCCCATGGCCCAAGAGGGGACCGCCGTATGAAAGAAGTGTGGATTACCTCTTCTTCAACGTCAGTGAAACCTTAGCATGGATTGCATGTGGACTGGGAGTCTCTTTCGAAAGATCGTGCAGTGGTCTCTTGGTCTCACACCTTATGCAGTGTGTTGACAACATGGAGATATAGTCGCTGATGGGTGATGGAATCACTGACTTGTGGGTTACAGTTGTGCACCTCAGCGGGGTTTTTGAACTGTCTTCACAACCGTGCTCATGGTCATGAGCGGCATGGAAACTTTTCACAATACTAGTTAGATCTGAGGGGGAGTACTCAGGTCATGGTGGGATTTGGCGGGGGTAACCAGGTCTTGGTTGGATTTGGTGGGGTACCCAAATGGTTTGCTACAGACCGGAGGATCTATAGCATGATTTGAGGCGGGTAACCTCTAGACATATCACCTAGTAATTAGGTTGCTAAAATGAATCTAGACATAGATTGCTTTCTGCAGTTATACCTTATGTCAGGCTTTCTTTTGACAAGCGTCACATGTCATATATTTCATAATCTTGCGGAGTACGGTTTAAGCAAATAAATTGTACTCACATTTGCTATTCCCCGTTCGTTAATTTATGCTGCTCAAAAGACAATGAAGAGATGAACTACCTCGAGCAGGATCACTTCTAGGCGAGCTGTTCCCCCGGTTGACTACCTGTAAAGTTTGGAGTCGTCTTTCCCGTTTGCTCTGATAGTCAGAGTCTTTTGTAAGGCTTTAAGGTTAGTTTGTCTTATATCGCTTTATTTTTTTGGTATTGGTTCTTTGTATCACTTACTACTGTGATGTATGTGTAAAACTGCTGTCCTGATTGCACATACGGTTACTCAGTTTGGGCCTTAAATCGGATGTGACAGCTCTTGGCGACCGGAGCTGCAAAACAACCAACGGTGCACTCGCGGAGCTGCGCACGGACAAGAAGAACACGTCCGGCAAGGTTAATTGCGCTAAAATGGATATAGCTAGGACCTCACTGTGCGCCCTCCTCTGCTCAACGGGAACCCGCGGCAGAAGAGCTCAAAATCCGATGAGGTGCGACGATATTAGCTCTCGCGCGAGGGAGAACCTACTTGAGCTCCCGTGGATCTGGTTTGGAGAGGATTTGGCGAGGATTGCAGAGCGAGAGAGAGTGTTGTTTGCTTCTTGCGATCGGCAGTGAGAAACAGAGAAAAAAGCGAGAGAAGGACAAGAGCGGCCGAGGTGCGGCTGCTTTATACACGCGCAAAGGTGGTGCTCACGCTGCCGACCGGTGCAGCTGGCTGCGCTGCCTGCCGGGCGCGCGCAACCAGCGGAGGCGGCGCTCTGCACGGTAGGGAGCACAGAGAGAGAGAAGGGGCTGCCCTATGGGCCCGTCTGCCTGTGGGGCCCACATGAAAACTTATCCAGGTTTTGAAATTGAAAACAAATTCAAAAACTTCAGTTGAGTCGATTAGAAATTATTTGTGAGCTTTCAAATTCAAAACTATTTGAATGCAATTAGAATTTAATGCAAACAATTATCAAGTTTATTTGTTCTTAAAAAATTCCTTTTCTTGTACAACTTTGATTCTTTTCTCTTATTATACAGTATTGATTATTTTCATTGCTCTAAAAGTATTGTTTTACTACTGAGTTTAACTATATCATATTGTAATGCCAAATGAGTTATTGATCAACTGGATTGATGCAAAAAATTATTGGAGTAGTTGAACATTTTGCTTTCTTTATGATTTTTAATAAAGCCATCGTTAGTTTCGATTTTGAACTCGAGTTAGGTGATTTCACTGCTCTAGGTTTGGTCATGATACAGCGAGGTCTCACACCTTTTTTATCCAAAGCATGGTAATAATCTCACTGTACTGGATTATCATATTGTTTCTCAAAACCGTGGTGTTAGTAGCAGCAGTATATTAGGAATTTTGGTTCGAATAAGTTGGAATTAAATAATACTCATCCGTTTGCAAATACCTGACGTTCCCGACCAACGAAAAGCGCTAAAGTTGAACTGCTGAGCGCTGTCGAAACGATAGCTAAAAAACTCCAGAGGAGTATTAGTCAAGCATAATTTTCATTATTTAGGTGTTTTGTGACTGTTATCAAAATATTAAGTTAGCGACTAATGTTAATTATGAGGATAAAATGATTTTTTAAGAATACTTAATATATACATCGATCAGTATAGTATAGGATGTCTTTAAGGAGTAAAACATCTTCAAGAACCATACCATACATCCAACCAAAAAAATTCATGTATGATTCCATAAACTTAACCAAAGAACTAACCAATATAAACTTGTCTGTCGGTCATGTCGACCTGAACAAAACCATTCAGGATCATCATCGCATACAATTTAATTTCATGAAACAATCAAACTACTACCTAATGTAACAAGTTTTTACCCTTTATCTTTATTCTCTATTGTCTTTATACCACAGCTAGCCTTCGAGCAAAGAATCTTTGATTATCTACTTGCCTCTTTGAAGAAAAACAAAGCAACAAACGGAAGAAAGGAATAAAGTATAGAAAAAAGCAATTGAAACGACGCACGCATTCTGGTACAGCTTGCGCGCTACAAAATATAGGTTAGCTGTGTAGATCCTACAAACACTGGCTCATTACCATCACAAGTCCACACAACACACTCAATTAAGTCCATCTCCTCCCGTGCATGGATTAACTTCTCTCGCTGATGATAGTCTCTGATGTAATTACCTACTGAAGACGTTCCTCATGTGTTCGCTCTTATATTAGCCATGTGATTGATGTAACTAACTACTGGCTCTTGCTTCTCCAAACATGTACGTACTCCATCGGCTTTAATTTTATGTATTTTAGCTTCTCTCAAAACACAATTTATGTATTTTAGCTATATTTATGTCAAGATTTGTCTTTTAATATTTTGCGTAGGCCAACAGCATAAAGCATATGTAGATCTTAACTAATGATCAAGGATTCAGCTACTTCTTTAGTCAAAACTTATTTAGGGATTAGTATGTTATATATGTTCCCGAGGATCAGTATATCGTCTTCTTTCGGATCACATCTTTCTTCGGACTGTCTTTATCATGGTAGACGTTGCTGTATAATGGTGTTGCTTGGCTCAATCTATTTGTGGAATAAACTAAAAAATAAAACTAAGAATGCTTTGTTATTCCACATAACCTATAATGTCTGTAGTATTTAGACTGACTAACGGTCCCGGTGGAGTCCAATTAGCCAAGTCTAGCTCGTAACACTACCTAATCACCAATGGCACCTCACCGTCAACGGAGACGTCGTCTACCACTAAAAAGATAGATATGTTTAAATTGTACAACACTTCCGTATGGAGACTCAAACCCGTAAATTTTAGGGATAACACTTTATATGCTATTGCAATTCTCTATAAACCCATATTTGTCATTGCAATTTCATTGATCCCGTACGTGCCATCCAATTGTAATTTTGTGCCATTTTTGCTATTCCATAAGCTTCCACTAAATTTTTAGTTAAATTCATTCTTACAGGTGGACCTGACTCAAGCAAAAATAACTTTCAGTGCGTATTAAGTATTAACAGAGGCAGACTAGTTTAAAATTAATGCAATTTTTTTTATTGAAGTTCAAACCAATACACAACTACTTGAACATGAATGAGTCTAAAAAAAACTATTTGAACATGAAAAAATTTCAAAAGTCTTATCAGAATTAAAATTAAAAAAATTCATCCTGAATAGTTAGTCTGTCACATTTTTGAATTTTTAACATGTGCAAAGCATTTTATAAAAAAAAACTCAATAAAAACTATCCGAATATTAATTGAATTCTGCAGCTATCATGAATTTAGATAGTTTTTATCTATTTTGAATGGTTTACATATTAAGAATTTAAACATTGTGGCAGACTAACCATCCGAGAAGCATTTTAACTTTTCAAATTCTAGCAAACCTTTTGAAATTTTTTGCATGTTGGTTTGAACTTCAATCAATAAAATTAACATGATTTATAAACTAGCAAACCTCTAACAATATATACTATAGTTGCCTTTTCAATTTTTATTTAAATTCAGATTTGAAATTTGGGCGAACTTCAGGATGTTACAGTGTCCCTATATATTTTATTGGTTTCAAATTTTGATTCATCTTTTTCCCAACTTTATGAATCTATAAAAATGGAATTCTGGAAATTTTATTCACAATTTCTGCTAAAATTGAAATCTAAAAATTTGTTTCACTACTTTTGATAAAGTAGTAGGTCGAATTTAGATTTATTTTAGATTTTTCTGAGCTAGCTCCTATTTACTAAGGCATTTTAGAATCCTCCACAAAAATTTCTAGTCAAAGGTATTTAATAGTTTCTAGTTCTCTGGAATTTGTGCTTATCGGAAATGTGCTACTAATTTAATTAATAGCTTTTGTTGCACAGAGATATTAAAGAGGATTGTCATTTCAGATTTTTCCGGGCTCGTGCGGATTTATTAGCCATTTTACGGCTGTGTCACAATTTCTAATCAGTTAGGTATAGAAAAACAAAAGGATGCAGAGGGTAGTTTGGGTAATATGAAAAAAATGTTAATGGAAAAAATCTAACACTGTTGACGGTAATGGCAAATATGTTCCGCATCATACCCGCGGTGGCCAATTTCTTCTTAACATTTTGGGATGGTTGATCTCTGATTTAAACCCGTTTTCAATTGTAAATGTATAACCATTCCAATATATTTAGGAAGTATACAAATATGTGTTATTATTTTTTTTCTCAACCGAGGATCCCTTACTGATGTGTTTTGCAAATTTTTCAAGGAAGATATATTATCTTGGGAGGAATTTCTGACCGATGATTTGAGATTCTAGAGCTCCGTGCTATGATATATACATTGGTCTTTGAGGATGAAATCATGAGCGCAGTTCAAGACAGAGCTGCCGCCCTAGCCTGTAACTGAAAATATTCTATACATCCATCATGCCAAAGGTAAATTAGTCGGTGACATCTTTTAGTCAATTAGAAATGAAGATTATCACATCTTTGATTGTGTTAATTTGGGATGCAACAAATTTCTTTGCATTGTTGATCAAGGATGTCAGACCCCACATTATGGTTGTATGTTTTCTTAAATTAATACTCCCTCGGTCTGTCCCCTTTTTATTGGTATTCTAGCCTCCATAATTTATCTCTAATTATTTATCATTCTCGCTTCCCAATTCAATTTCTCTCTTCTCAATACATCTCTATCTCATATTAGGGAAGGGCTTAGTAGTAACTTATAAGAAACACCATTTTATTTTCAAATAATATAGTTCTATAGATATTCTTGTTTAATACTAAAAATACTTGACTTTGACTAAACATAAAATCGTGTATTAAGGAAGAAGGCATTCTGAAATAAATTATCAGGTCCATGATGCATCTGTACTCTCCAATGCCTCCAGTGTTGTGTTAACAAACACCGTACAATTCAAACATACAAATTTCTCGGTAGTGTAATTAAGGTTCATAGGGTCCTTTTTGTTGTTTTTTTCCAAGAGTGTCATTTCATGAATTTTGTTCGAAATGATAGATGAACTAAGCCTCCAATGCATCGTTACATCTTTGTGCTTCACACTATTTAATTCAATTTCATTTTTTGGTTAACGACAGAATGAAGTAAAACTCTTCTCAACAGTATCCTAATGCCAGTGTCAATGTGTTCAGCCTTAAAGGCAAAGGACTTTTAGCTGGGTGGTTAAGAGGTTCCGGCGGCAACTCACAGGTCTTGAGTTCGAACCCCGGTGGGGCGAATTTCATCCTGGGTTAAAAAAATCCCCTCTCTCCTCCTCCGTACAAAGCATAGATCAAGACTTCGTCTGGTCGTGCTGTGGCTACGGTACTATATATCCAACTTGGGGTTGTGGTGGTGGGCTAGCAACGGTAGGTCACCTCTTAAGCTGGTACGCCCCTATATAAGGATGGGGAGGAGGGTTTGAAGATTTTCTCGGCCTGTGAGAGGAGGTCGACTTCTTCTCATGAATACCGTGGGAATGGCTAAACCCTCAGGGCTGAGGTTTTTTTTTTTTGGTTCAGGCCTAAGAATCACATACACCAGTTAAATAATTATATCCATAACCTAATGTTTTCCATGATAACAGATTTGATTATGTGGTAGTTCATTTATTAATAGGTTAATTTTCTATGTGTCACTGCAAACTCCTATAATATGATATCCGGCATCACAAAAATAAAATATGGTATATAGCAAATTATCCCTTTATTAAAATTAGAAGAAGTCTCGGTTGGTACGTCCCTGTGTAAAGATGGGGAGGAGGGTTCGGGAATTTTCTCGACCTGTGAGAGGAGGTTGACTTCTTCTTATTTGAATACCGTGGGGGTGGCTAAACCCCAGTGCCAAGTTTTTTTTTCAGGCCTAAGAATCATGTACACCTGTTAAATAATTCTATCCATAACCTAATATTTTCCATGACAACAGATTTGATTATGTGGTACTTCATTTATTGAAAATAAAACACAGCCAAATTAAGTACTTGTAATTATTGTAGGTGATTGCTATTAGTGCAGACAATATCGATGGTGCGGTACAAGAGGTAATTGGTTTTCTCGAGGGTACAGAAGCTGGAGACGTATACATTAATGGCTGGGTTGGACTAGGTGCTTCTGCCATCCTCAAAGTTGTCACCAAAAGACTCAAATTAGCATTAAAGTCATATGAGAAAACTGCTCTGGGCAAGCTCATCCATATCGATTGCTCACTATGGCAAAGCAAGAGGGCCTTGCAGAGAGCAATCGCGATGGAGCTTAAACTTCCAGAGCCGGTGATGGCCATCTTCGACAAGCAAGACGACATTGACGATTTTGATGGTGTGGAGCTAAGAGATAGAGGTGTGATTCTTTCTATAAAAAAGGCAATATTAAACCACCTTTATGACGACAAATTCCAATTCTTGGTAATCTTCCATAATGGGAGTGGTAACTACATCAATCTACAAGAGTGTGGTGTCCCCATAACAGGGATCCTGGGCAAGAGGGTGCTCTGGACCTACAGCGGTAGTTTTTGGCTTGATAGCATATCACAACATGGTATCAACAAGTTAGCTGGGTTGAGCGATGTTGCTTTATCTATTGTTCCAATAAAAGACGACAACAAGGATGAAGCAATGCTTGCTAACTTCATCATGAGCCTGTTGGAAGCTGAAGCTCAAGAGGCTGCTACTGCTGTCCCTGTACCTGACTTGAGCCCCCAGATTGCCATGGAGTGCTGGTTATACATGGCACTTAGAAGTGGTGAGTACGGCATCGACTGGGAAACCCATGCACCCAATTATTGGGTATGTGATGGGATCATACACACTTCTGCTACCACTGGTGTATCAGCATGGGAGATCGGTGCAGCTTTGCAAAGAAACATGCACATGAATTGGCAACAAGAAAGGGTACAAAGAATCATAGATGTCATTGACTTGTCTGGTGCCTTACAAACCCATAGTGAATGCTGGGTTTCAGCCACCCACAAAAACACAGCAGAAGTGCAAGTGCGACCTCAGGCGACATCCTTCTTCTATACAACCAGAGGAGCAAACAACGACGATAGTGCCACCACAATGGCACTAGAAGCCCGCATGTTCACATGCTCGGAAAGCAGCAACAAGCTGCGTGTCATACATCTAGCAGGGTGCACCTTCAGTTTCTCCTCTCCTCCATTCCAATGCTGCAAAAAACTTAGATTCCTACTGCTTGAGCACTGCAAAAACAATGATGAAGCAGTTTGTGGTGGAAAGGAAGATCAACATTGTGTAATCCATGGTGGCAATGGTGGTGGCGAATGTTTTCGGAACCTATGGGTACTAGACTTATGTTATACGAAATGGTATTGTTTGATTTCTGAGAAGATGATGTACCGAATGACTGAGCTTAGAGAGTTGAATGTGAAGGGAGTTAAGAACTGGAGTATAAGCCATCTATGTCGTGGCAATGATTCTGAAAGCAGCAGCAACAACAAGCTGGTCAAGCTCAAAGTCATAACTAACACGACCGATACAAATCAAGCATCACTAGAGCATCCTGATGGTACAAACCAAACATTCCCAAACATGGTAAATTGGAGCATCCTTAAGACAATCGTCTTGGATGGTTTTGTTGACCTAGTGCAAATTGGCCCCAATACACTGCCCCCATTGATCGAGTCTTTGAGCTTCTTCGTCAACACTGGGGTTGCCCAGATAAAGAGCATCTCCACCAAGGGATGCTCACAACTTAAAAGTATTTTGCTTAGGGGTTCGTTGAATAAACTTGTGGAGGTGGATATTTCAGGTACTGTAGTGAAAATCTTTGATCTTAGTGCAACACATGCCCCTAGCCTGAAGCGTCTCTTTCTATTGGGATGTGAGAAGCTCTGTGCGATACTATGGCCAAAAGAAGGGAACAAACCAGAGCTAGAGATGTTGTGCATTGATACTTGCAATTTATTAGGAGCATTGCCGGCAACGCTTCCTAGGGATGCTAAAGCAGTTGCCAACCACAGTGATTCCTATATTTCCATAAAGGATACCAGGCTCCTTAAGTCACTGCTACATGTCTCATTTGTCCAATATTTTTGTGTTCAGATTTCAGCTAATGCTAGTCTTTACGGTGCTCGTGAACACTCTAGTCAAGGAACTAATAGCAATACTGGTAACTTATATGCAAATGCAAGTGTCATGTTGCAAGCTGACTTGGATGCCTCTATGATGAATTGGATTTGGTCTTGCCCGCCGTCTCCTTATCCAGAGTATAGTGATGAGGCCTACTGCTACATAGGCATGCGAGAAAAAACACAAACAAAATTGTCAGATGGTACTACTAGAGCCGCCACCTTACCAGATTTCATCGTGAAAAATGCTATAAGCCTCCACTTGCATGACAGCATGTCCATCACATGTATTCCAGGCCCTGCTCCTGCTTCAGAGGATCTAAGATGGATAGATTTATACTGGTGTCGACTTGAGAGGTGTCCCAACTTAGAAGGAACGGTTTTCACTGCTCCATCGCTAACGGAGTATCCAGAAAAATGGGCCAGAGTTTTGTCTATTCCAACAAAAAAGGAGAAAATAGAAAGTTCAGATGCAAGTGACTCCTACTTTTGGTGTTTAGATGTACTTTGGGCATCCCAGCTCCCGAAGGCACAGCACATCTGGAACTGGGGCGGATCATCTTTTAGACCAGGATATAGAGCATTTGAGGATTTGATATTCCTGCACTTGGATTGCTGCCCCAGGTTGGAACATGTTCTCCCCTTGTGCACCTCGAATGGCAATGGATGCCGTAGGTTGGAAACCCTCGAGATTGTGTGTTGCGGTGAGCTGAAAGAGATATTCCCAGTGGATTCAGAGGCGCAGGAACCTAGAGCATTCGATTGCCTGAAGCGCATTCACCTGCACGAGCTGCCCACGCTGCGGAACATCTGCGGACGCAGGATGTGGGCTCCCAACCTGGAGACAGTCAAGATCAGGGGTTGTTGGAGTCTCAAGCGTCTACCAGCCGTTCGCAGCAATGCGCCAATATTTCCTAAAGTGGACTGCGAGAAGGAATGGTGGGACGGCCTTAAGTGGGACGGAATGGAGGTCGACCACCACCCTTCCCTCTACAAGCTCAGCCATTCCAAGCATTACAAGAAAACCATGCTCAGATACACCGTTCTCAGGTTTGTTGTGTTATCGTTTTGATTTGTTGAGCCCACCAGCATAGACTCCAATCTGTCTTTCAATTTTTGTTTCATCCTCCACACAGCAGCGTGGTGTATATATCTGAAATTTGCAGTTTTTCTTGTTGTGTTGGATTGCGCCTGCAGGTAAATTATTATTAAGACACTTCTCTGGTCACGCAAGAGATCGAAGAGAGAAGCAAGGAGAACTCTGCTTGCTCCGAGTCTTGCGCTCAGCGTGCAACGGAAGGAGAGTCATCTACACCCAATACGGTTCCCATTCCCTGCTTCTACGGCATTTAATTTCCTGTGACGACATGGAGGATATGCTTAGCTTGTGTGTGTGTGTGTGTGTGTGTGGGGGGGGGGGGGGGGGGGGGGGGGGGTGGGGTTTATATGCATCTACGCTGCCATGGTTTCAGTTTGGTTTGGGCAGCTAAAGACTAAAGAGGAAACCGTGCTATGCTTAGCTTGTGTGTGTGTGCACGTGGTCTGTATCTACGCTGTCGCAGTTTCGACAGCCAGAGAGGAATAAACAGACATGCTAGTCACCTGCTTCCCTTCCCCGGCATGGGAATCTCGACCAGCAGCATGTTTACGGTGTCGTACACCCTGTTTGCGTCATTGCGCGCGTGGACCTGTGTACTGTGTGTGTGATTTGCCTGATATGTATGGACTAATGGACCGATAAATTGGTGTTTCTGTTACTGTGCTGATTGCCATTATATGGTTCTGACATTGCTACAAGTTAACATAATATATAGTTATATACTACTACCTTCGATTTTTTTTATTGTTGACACGTTCCAATATAAATTTGTATTAAAATACGTCAACAATAAAAAACCGGAGGTAGTAGTCTGTTTTTATTTTTTCTGTTATTCAAGCATAAGGGAATAGTTGTGGTCTAGTTTACTTTTTCCCTGTCTGAAACGACAGGATTTCAAGACCAGAGGGAGCAGTATAAATATGGCATGTATTTTCTCGATGCGCAACATATGAAAATCTGATGTGAAAGTTAGTAGAACTGAATTTCACTGATATCCATACATGTCCAGGTATAGCCTATGATGAAAATTCATGTGGAGTGACATCCGCACTTCTGATGTGGAGCTTGATAGAGGTTATGAGCTTTTCAGCTATATAGAATTTTTTTTTAAGAAAATGAAGACGGATTGTATAAAAAATTTGAAGCAGTATTGTCTCAGACGCGTATAACTAAGACATCTATACCTTGTACTTCTCTTCAACATTACTATTCCGAATGATATGGTACGTTAGGAAACATATCGATGTCACAATCCTCTTCAAGCATCATAAGAAACTTTAAACTTTGTTGAAGCAGCAAGATTCACCATCTTAGAGCTCAATCAAAATGGATATAATTTGATAAACGCATAGCGGTAGGAAGAATGGGAGATCCATCCTATCACGTAAGGCCTTCACCGTAGTGAGACCGAGCCATGCATGGCAGAACTGGAAAGGGGTCACAAAACATTATTTAGCAGCGGTAATATATCTACCGCCTCAACTTTGCCACCAAAACACATAAACCTCCATGTCGCTAGAAGGATGTCAATGTCGTTGCTACTTTTGTCAGAATCGATACAAGAGAATTAACGATACTCAAAGATGAGAAGGAAATATTAAGAGCACACCAATGAAAAATCTAATTATGCATATAACTGACTAATCTAAATCTGTGATTCATCAAAGTGCTAAGAGTTACTTACTGGGCTTGATATTGCTACTCCGTTGATGCAGCAGTTTGGTTCTTCTCAAAACACGATGGATGGCATATCAATCATCCTCAAGAAAATGAAAAGGAAATGACATCCCAGATTTCCAGCTCAAGAGAACTTAGTTGGCTCCACACCCCGAGAGCAGGCTGCCAACTGCTATTTGACAGTACTTAATATAAGAGCAGTTTTACGATCGACCACAACATCCTATCTTGTACCTTAGGGTGTGAGACAAAAATTGAATCTGAACCATTGACTAAATTGGAAAACAAAGTAATAAAATATATTAATTTAATCACCTTCGGTATATTTACCTCATATTCATTAACCATTCCCATGATTTGCAACATACATACACTGAATTAGCCATTGTGGATCCTCATATATTTTGAGGAAAAGTATTATCCTTCACTTTACTTTTTAGAGTCACGTCTCATGTCCGTATAAAATTTACTCCCGATTTCCTCCCATAAAATCCAGATATCCAAACAAATCCACATGTGCAGCTCTATTCAATCGAATCTGACCAAAATCGGATTCTATGTTTGACGGAATACGCCCTAAAATTTTAATTTTTTCTAGAGGGTTACAAATCTACATAGATTCAATTTTTCTTTTTTTTTAATTAAATCATGTTTAGACATTTTTAGAGGTGAATATATCAGGTTCATATATGTTTCCTAGCGTAACAAACACTACTATACAAAATACTTTCAGAACCCATTCTAGAACCGGTTCTAAGTAAGCGATGCTCATAATAAAGATTATCAGAACCAGTTCTAGAACCGGTTCTTGTTTAGAACCGGTTTTGATACTTTACTATTAGAACCGGTTCTGATACTGGACTATTGGAACCGGTTCTTATCTAGAACGGGTTCTGATAGTCTCAATATCAGAACTGGTACTAGAGACTAGAACAGATTCTGATTAGCATTTTTAGGAATTAAAGGAAATAGAAAACCCAAAACATGTCAAATGTACTAATACAAACATTATTATTATTCAAGTATTCCATACAAACATTTCAAACACATACAACAGTAATGGTAGTTCATATTCAACATAATGTCAACAACTGAAATGCTAGACTAGGATCTGCCATGCTAAAGGCTAAACAAATAACGGAACCTATGTACTAGGAACAACAAACTAAGACATGCCTAGGTTTTTACTCAGGTGGCTGTTGCAAACACCATTCATGCATCGATGTCCATCATCACAAAATGCTAGGGGTATTTGAGCCCACGCAGGATGCAGCTGCATGCGAATGAGATTATGAATCAGTAAATCATGTTATACGGATAAAATGAGCTATAACATGGGAATGAGGTATAACAAGTACAAGTGCTGCTGCAACTAGTGCTGCCTAAGTTTGATGGTAAGATCAGGCTTATTTGACCACTAGTTACTAGTGAAAATACTTCAGAGATGTATTCTGCTGAAGGGGAACCAAATAGATCTGTCTTGCAAAGGTACCAATTGATTTTGCCCCTATATACACTGCAACACAGCAAGAAGAAGAGACCCAACAATCCTCCAGCAGCTGCCAATCACATCAGCACTAGTTAATCTTGATTAACAGACAAATCATATAAAGAGGAATTTCTATTTGTACTAGAGTACAAAGTCATACCAAGTAATTAAAATAAGACAAGTGGTTATGATCATGTATGCCGTTCTCTGACTACTGCAATCAAGCAAATGGAATGAGATAGAGATATGATCTTGCTGCAAGAAGCATGGTCTTTGGGAATGAATATATAGATAAATAACTAAAATAGTAACCTTCACATACAAAATCAATCATTATACATTAATGCAATACCCTAAAGATATGTAAATATTTGATTTACCAGCAAGTACTTATAGAGGAACTTCAACAGACTAGGTAAAAATAGATTCTAAATTGACTAATTGAGCTAGACATAAAAATTAAACACACTTCAAAAAGCTACACTAATCGAACAGGCTCCATAAAAACTGCCAATCTACATATTTAAACCCGCCACATCATCAACTGAAATTCTTCGTGAGTTTTTTTTCTCTGCAGCAGGCACATATAAAAACAAAAAGAAAAAAAAATCACATTCACCTCTATCAACCAGAGGCACAAGAAGCTCCAATCTCTTCAAATTCCCATTACATCGAGCTCCATGAGGTACTATACGCTGCTTTGCTGCCAAAAAAAAAAAAAAGAAAACTAGTAATATCCGTTGCTCCTTCCACATAGACTGCACGAACTTACTGAAGCAGAAGGCCTGGTGAAGGAGTTGAACCGAGAGGAGGTTCCACGATGCAAGTAACATTGATTTGCTAAACGAAACAGTTATCAATCATAGATCATATAAATCTTCGTACTAGACAGAAGCTGCATAGAGGAAACACAACCTGTCAAGCTGAAGTAGCACAAATAACCTGCTCTGCATCTACGTAATTAGCTACACAGAAAAGATACAATTTCAGAATATGGTCTCGGACACGTATAATTAAAACATCTATGCCTTGTGCTTCTCTTCCGAATGATACCGTACGTTAGAGAGTAGGAACCATGTCGATGTCACGTCCTCTTCAAACATTATAAGAAACATTAAATTTTGTTGAAACAGAAAGATTCTCTATCTTAGAGCTCAATCAAAATGGATATAATTTGATAAACAGATAGCAGTAGGAAGAACGAGAGATCGATCCTATCACGTAAGGCCTTCACCGGAGTCAGACCAAGCCATACATGGCAGAACTGGGAAGGGGTTACAGAACATTATTCAGCAGCGGCAATATATCCACCGCCTCAATGTCGCCATCAAAACACATAAATCTCCATATCACCGTACCTAGAAGGATGTCAGTGTTGATGCTACAATCAGCGGAACCAATACAGGAGAATTAACGATAACCAAAGATGAGAAGCAAAGAGCACAACAATAACAATTTAAGGGATAAATCTCTTATATGACACTGCAATTTCACACAAACTCTTATTTGATACTGCAAACACGAACAAATTCCTATGTGGCATTGAGTTAAAATTTTAATCGCTTCAATGATATCGATCTTATAGTTCTAATAAAGAAAATTAAAAATAAAAAATACTTATGATATCAAAACATAACAAACTTTTTGTGGTCTTAGGTGCATTCATTTTTACAACTTTTCTTGTTGATCCACGTTCAAACTCGAAAATAAATTTGATTTAAAAGTTATAGATTCAAATCTACCATAACCTTATTGTTCAAATTATTTAAAATAGTTATACTTTCGTATTGTAACACCGGCGTCTAAACTCTGCTTATAGCCCAGGTCCCACGTAGACCGACCACATGTATTCTACGTAGCACCCCTTTTATGCTTACATGCTAACAAGTAGCGGATACAACTACAGGGAATAACACCGTTTTACTTGCGGAAGCAAAAGTTAAGATTACAGACTCCGACTCTTCAGACTAAGCGGAAGCATATGCCCTGCCCAACAGCACATTGCTACCTACCAACCGCCAGTCGCGGCTAATCTATCGGCTCCCAATGGATGCTTCCCCATCCAGGGCCTGGCCCCTCCCTAGGGTAGCCATCACTACCGTCGAAGGATTCTACACCACCTGAAAACTACAAGTTGCAAGGCGTGAGCTTCTAAGAAGCTCAACAAGACTGACCCGTCAAAGTGGCTATCTACAGCCAACACCTAGACATGCAAGCCGACTCCAGGCGGGATTCATTGCAAAAAAAGACTCGCACTAGGAACCTGTACTTCAAGTTTTAGCCATGTTACGTTATTAGGAAACAAAATTTTAGTTTGCGCTAATTTATACAAGCAGGGTAAACAACCAAGTTTATCATAGTTATTACCACAACAAATGTAACCTCTTAGTTTAGTTTCCCCAAACTTACGACAAAGAGGACAAGCAAACTCGTAGACTGAGAGCGACAGCGGTTCGAACCGATTTACACCTGCAGAGTTAACCTGATCACACAACACGTGCGTGTCTTGGACCGCACGCAGCAACCGTTCACATCGGATCTTGCAAAGCGAATTCCCTCCTATGCTATCTCAGCAGTGTTGCATCCCACCAGATCGCCCATCCCAGACGGTATCTGTGGAGTTCTTACACTGCCCTTTCCAGACCGCCTCTAATCAGATATCGTAAGGTAGGTTCAACATTGTAATCACCAGGTTATCTAAGTTTACTAGATCCCATAACTCCAGCATGTGAATAGCATGTTCAATACACAGCCAACTGTGTCGCACGGGCCAGACAGAGCTACCGCACGCAGAACCCGTGTTCTGTTGCTATCCTACCATTCCCTGTCTGACCCTCAACTTAACCCATGTACACGGTCCCTTCATAAGTTTGCCAGTGTGAGAGTAGTTCCACACAACTCCTACATCTGCGAGCAGTGTCCACTCTTACTCGACTTCTACTGAAGAGTACTGCTAAGCATACCAGTCTTCCTCGAACTACCGGTACCAACATACCAAAACTGGAATCCTAGGGAACTTATGTGACTAGGGTTTCAACCAACTCCTGTACTGTGATAAACGAAAAATTTTGAAAACTAGTAGTGCACCGGGGCTTGCCTTGTGGTTGCTCCTCCTGATCTACATTAAAGTGCTCCTCGAAAAACTCGGGCTTGACCTCGACGGCTACCTTGTTCACGTCGGTGTCTACATGATGCAATTAGAGAGATGACGTCATTAATTAAGAAGTGATCATTAAATTAATCGATAAACAATTAACATAAGCATAATGTTAATCAAATTATTAGTACCTAAACAAGCCTAACTTGCTATTACATGCATTGTTTAATTCAAAAGTACTCTCTGGAGTTTTTCTACAATTTTCCCCAGATTTTTCAGTCAATACACAATTATTTGGGTTTCGTGCCATTTATTATTAATTAAATAAAGTCCCAAAATAGAAAATTTCTACCCGCGAAAGTTTTCTATTTTTCTTGGAAACTACATTTTTCACTAGTTCTAGAACAATTGAGCTTTTATTTTTCCGAGCTATTTTTGATTTTATACACATTTTTAAACTTTTCAGCAAATTAAACAAATAATAAAATGAAAAACCAGATTTTTGCATCTGGCCTCGGTCCGCGTGCACGCACTCTGGCGGCGGCGGCCCCGCGATGCCGACGACGAGGGGCCACGGGAAGGACACCGACGGCAAGAGCTCGACGTGCCGAGTCGAGTGGGCCAGGTCTTAGCCAGCTGCGACCCCCGGAACAACGCTAGCGACAAGCAGCGGTGCGGCAACGACGGCGGCCACAGCGCGCGGTCACCCATCCAACCCAGCCCTACAGCTTCTATGCGACACAGCGGAGCTAGGGAGGAGGTTAATGGCCGGGATTTCTCACCGGGAAGCAGTCGGCAGCGAAGTGCCTTACGGCGGCTGGCAGCGAGCTCATGTTCCCGGCGATGGAGACCCTCCCCTGGAAAATGGCCAGTAGTGAGAGCTGCATGGTGCCACAAGGGTTGCGAATGGCAACAAACGGGGCTTGAACCCGAAGCGGAGGCGTGTCCTCACTGTGCGGCTCCCCTGCGTCGGCGTGCTCCGGCGATGGGCGGCGCGTTCCCGGCTACCAATGCTGCAAGGCGAAGAGTGCCGAGGATGGTGAGCTATGTGGCGATCCAGGGATCACCAAAAGCGAGGAATCGAGCTCGGGAGCAAAGAGAAATGGAGCCTCACAGGAGCCCCCCCCTGTTTTGGCGCGAAACGGCGGTGGCGAATTCCAAATTCCTGCGAACTCCGGCGATTTGAGCCGGGAAAAAGGGCAGGGACTCTCTGGCGCTCCAGTTTTGGGACAGAGACGTCGAGGAAATGGGTGAAGATGGAGCGCAGCTTCGCGGGTGCTCGGCGAAGAAGACCAGGAGAGAGAGAGAGAGGGGGGGAGAGAGAGAGAGAGCGACGGAGCGGCCGAGGCGGTTAAGTACCGCGCCGCGCGTGTGGAACGGCCGACACGCCCGCCCGACGCCACTGCAGCACTGCTGCGCGCGCGGCAAGTGGCGGCGAGCTTCAGCCGTTGCAGCGCGCGCGTGCAAGCGCACGATTGCGGGGGGGGGGGGGAGAGAGAGAGAAGGAGAGGGAAGAGAAAAGAGAGAGAGAGACTGACCAGTGGGACCTGCTGTCCAGTGGGACCTGCTGGTGATGGAATTTTTGGAGCTTAAAATTCATCAAAAAATTTTGAAGTCTGAAATAGCCCAAATTTGATTTACTCAAGATTTGGGAAGAAAGGTGACTTGGAAACAGGAGTGTGTTTGAACCCAAGTTTTCGGATCCGGGAATTTGAATTTGTATGAATTCGATTTGGTTCTTTATTTGCAAGCATCCTCAACCCTACAACAATCTTTCTCACAATGATTAAAATTTTTGTTGACATGATTATTTGTAAGCCCTTAAAAATGATTTAATTTTGAGTTCAAAAGATTACGAAGCGGAGCGCTACAACCCTCCCCCCTAAAAGAAATCTCGTCCCAAGATTAAAATGCGTGGGCGAGGAAAACGGCGGTACCTAGCGATGGTTGAAGAATCTTGAGGTAATGCGAACGGAGGAACTCTTTCGTCTCCCACGTGGCTTCCTCCACAGAGTGATCGCTCCACTGGACCTTATAAAATTTGATGGTTCGGGTTCCGGTGACGCGTTCTTTTTCATCCAGTACTCTGACAGGCTTCTCTGAATAAGTCAGATCTAGTTGCAATCCTTCCACTTCTGGTACGATCTGGTCCGTCGGGGCCTTGAGGCACTTCTTTAGCTGCGACACGTGAAAGATATCGTGTATTCCTGACAAGCGAGCTGGCAACCCTAATTTGTACGCTACCGGCCCACACTTCTCAAGGATGGGGAATGGACCAATGTACCTCGGGGCTAGCTTGCTTTTCACTCCAAATCGCTGTACTCCTTTCGTGGGCGAGACCCTCAGATATACGGAATCACCCACTTCAAAACTCAAGGATCATCGTCTTTTGTCTGCATAACTTTTCTGTCGGGATTGGGCGACCTTCAAGTTGGACTGGATGGCCCTCACTTTTTCTTCTGCTTGTTGAACTAGATCCGGTCCCAGTATTACCCTCGCCCCCGACTCAGACCAGTTTACTGAAGTCCTACAACTTCGACCATACAGCACCTTGAAAGGTGACATCTGGATACTTTCCTGGTAGCTGTTGTTGTAAGCAAACTCTGTCAATGGTAAGTATTCAACTCAATTCCCACCATGATTTAGCACGGAGGCTTGCTACATGTCTTTCAGGACTTGATTGATTCTTTCGGTCTGTCCTTCGGTTTGGGGGTAGTATGCGAAACTTCTAATTAGCTTTGTAGCAAAGGCCATGTGCAGTTGTTCCCAAAATCTAGCAACAAACTGGGCTCCTCGGTCAGAGATGATGGTCTTTGGCACCCCATGTTGACTGACAACTCGAGGAATGTATAATTCCGCATACTTTGTTACACGATACACGACTACCCAAATGGAGTTATGACGTCGAGAGGTCATGGGTAGCCCAACAATGAAGTCCATACTAAGGTCCTCCCCTATTTCCAAGCAGGAACACTGAGGAGTTGTAAGAGTCCACGCTTCTTCAAATGGTCCGCCTTAACTCGCCTACAGGTGTCACACTCGGCAACATATTTCGGAATTTCTCTTTTCATTCTTGCCCACCAAAACTTCCTTCTCAAATCTTGACACATCTTGTTACTGCCGGAATGGATGGAGTACTTTGATAGGTGAGCTTTGTCCATGATCTTCTTCCGGAGTTCAAGATCCTTTGGCACTAGTAATCTGTTTTTCAACTACAATACCCCGTCCTTATCCTCTCTGAAGCACTGCATCTTCTTCTCCTTTAATCTAAGTTTGATGTTCTGCATACCCTTGACCTCTCGTTGGGCCCTTACTACCTCATCCTTGATGGTTGGGATTAAGGCTAAGTTGTACAACGATCCTTGATGTAGAACTCGTAGGGCTGCTTCCTCTTCTTCCGTGGTAACTTCCTGGTCTAGATAGTGGTAGTGAGCATTCCTACTCAAAGCATCTACAATGATAGTGAATTTTCAGTTCGTAGTCCTTAATCAACTCAAGCCATCTGCCCTGTCTCATGTTGAGCTTGTTCTGGGTGAAAATATATTTCAGACTCTTGTGATCGGTATACAGATGTACTAGGTTCCCCAACAAGTAGTGTCTCCACACTTAGTGCCAGCACCACACTGCCAGCTCCAGGTCGTGGGTCGGATAATTCTACTCATGCTTACGGAGTTGCCTGGAAGCATAAGCAATCACTCACCCCTCCTGCATTGACACGCATCCGAGGCCAATCCCAGACGCATCGCAATATACATCGAATGGCTTGCTCAAATCTGGCTGAGCTAGTACTGGTACCGTCGTCAAGTGCTTCTTCAATGTCTAGAAAGCTTCCTCACATTCACTGGTCCACCTAAACTTGTTGCCCTTGTTGAGTAGCTCAATTATCGGTTTGGCTATCTTAGAGAAGCTTCGGATGAATCGACGGTAATACCCTACCATTCCAAGGAAATTGCATACTTTATGGAACGAGGTGGGTGCCTCCCATCCAAGAATGTTCTAGACGTTTTCCGGATCAACAGAAATGCCTTCTGCGGAGACCACGTGGCCCAAGAATTGGACGCAATCGATCCAAAATTCGCATTTACTGAATTTGGCGTACAACTTATGATCTCTCAGCCTCTGCAGGACTGTACAGAGGTGTTCGGCATGATCTTCCATGGTCTTGGAATATACCAGAATGTCATCGATGACACCACAACAAATCTTTCTAACTCTGCCATAGAGACAGAGTTCATAAGGTACATAAAGTGAGCTGGTGCGTTTGTGAAAGGGTGTCTCCTCTAAGCCATACTGTGATAAGATATTCTCCCCAGGCAACTTTATGACAAAGGGTAGCTCTAGAAGAATGGTAGTGAAGTTTTTACCCGAACAAAATTCCTAGTGATGAAATTGTGGGACGCACCAGAATCAAACAGAACAAATGCGGAATGATCAGAGAGCGAAAACATACCCACGAGCACGGGTTCTCCCTCGGCAATCTCCTCGATCATGGTATAGTTTACCCGATCGGTCCTGTTTGTTTTCTGTCCCCTCTGCTGGTTCTGCCCCGCATTCTACTGGCGGCTAGCATTACTCTGTTTGCGGTGAGACAACCACGAGCAAAATGCCCCGGGAGGCCCCAAGTGTAACATAGAGCTCCTGGTCCCGGTCTGTCGCCCTACTGAGGTGGACGGGCATCCTGGTTCTGCTGCTGTGGGGGTGGTGGTGCGCGGTACCCACCCGGTTGCTGGTGTTGCGGGGCCTGTACTGCTGCTACGGCGGACGGAAGATGGCCCCTGTTGAGGAACCGATCGTTACCTTCTGCCATCAGGTGCGGTGTAGACCAAACGGTACTTCGGAGGTGGTGTGCTGGATGAGCCACCACTGCTTCTTTTCTTCTCCCCCTGCTCCTTCTCAAGATACTCTTTAGCAATAAGGTGTTGCTTACGAATTCAATTAAAGTGCCTCCCTGATTCAGAGCCATGCAGAACTGAAGTGTAATATCCAGCCCCTCCATAAACCGATGCTTACGTTTTCCCTTCGTGTCAACCTGCTCCAGAGCATAGAGCGATAACTCGTTGAATACCCTAGAGTACTAATGGACGGAGCTGTTACCCTGGGTTAAGGCCATGAATTCCTTGGCCTTCCTCTGCATAAGCCCGACGGGAATGTGATGAGCACGGAAAGCTTCCTTGAACTGCTGCCAAGGCACCCGGTGTCTGGTGGAAACGTGGTGATATAACTGGCCCACCAAGCACCAGCATGACCATGTAACATCTGGGCCACAAACAGAATTTTCTGATGCTCAGTGCATCGGATAAGCCCAAACTTGGCCTCAATGGTATGAAGCCAATGGTCTGCCTCCAACGGTTCCTTAGCGTCCCTGAACTCTTGGGGGGTGTAGCCATGAAATCAAAATAGGTGCTGTTCAGAGGCGGATCTCGGGGACCACGGCGTTCCCGGTTCTGGTTGCTGTTCTCCACCAGAATCCGCAACATCTCACCCTGTTGCATGGAGCTGTGCATCATAGCCGTCATAGCTTCTGCTAGGGTGGGAGCACCTGGTGGGGGGGTGGTGGGTTTTGCTCCCCCCCTCCCCCCCCCCCCCCCCGAAACTCCCTTCGTCGCTAGTGTTCCAAGTCTACAACATGCTGACATACACAGATCGAGGTTCCGTTAGTGTGGTCCTCCAAAATATATTCATCATGGTACAATAAACAAGTGCACATATGTAACACACACGGTATGTACATAGAAAGCAAACTGCATTCACTCCCTAAATCATGACAATACATCAGTTACCAGTTTACAATCCGCCCTGTCATGCACCTCTAGGCCTACATCAGCATACAATATACTCCTACAATGGTGAGCCATACTAGGGGATACATCTTGTCACACTAATACTAACCAAGCATCATTCACTTCTGCACCAATACACCCTACGAACTAGCGATCCTACGAAGTAGCAGGCCTAAGGGCCTGCGCCACCACCATTGTCCTACTCCTCATCAGACCCAGGACCTGATGCATCTGGGTCAGACACCTCTGACTCGGACGCGCCATCGTCAACTAGGGGTGGAGGCTGCTGCTGCTGTGCCTCTAAGAGCCCAGCGATCTGGTGTTGCATGTGGTGATTCTCATGAATGAGGTCTTGGACCACCTGCAAGGCCTCATCTCGTGTGAACTCCAACTGATGGATGAGCTCCAACATGGCGCTGCAGTCGGCATTCCTTGCCTGCGCCAGGGCAAGCCTAGCCTCTGCGAGCTGCTCAAGCTCGGTGATGCGATGTGCCCAGGCGTCACTAGGAGCACGCAGCCCATTGTTCCTGCTCTCCAGGTCACGAATCTTCTCCTGAGCGAAGGCTAACTTCTTATGTGCACGCCCCAGGGCCCGACGATCATAGCTGGCCGTGGCTGCCGTGTCCTCATATAAGTTTAGCATAGCCAAGCTCTCTAGGATCAGCGGAGTCACATAGTCTCTTTGCCCTTTTAGGGTCTCATCCCTGGCTGCCATGGCATCCCGATGCCAGGTACTGTCGAGCTGGTCTAGTATTAGAAATAACACCGCTGGTTGATCCGCCAAGTCCCCCGTGTGCTTCTCGTAGAGCCCAAACAGAGCCTCGAGAGCAACGGCCTCGATTGCCTCTGTCTTATCCTAACCGATACATGTAGTAGTCCAGACCTCCCATTCCGCTCGGTGAGGGTGTTCGAGGATCGTGACTGAGGTGGAGCAGCGATGTTGACCATGCTGGGTATACTCCCAGATCTAGAACCAAGGGGCCTCCGTACAGCCTAAGGAATGCAGTGTCTGACGGAGCAACTCGGGAAAACCCCTGCGCCCTGACTCCTAGGTCATCGGGGTGAGGGTGGAGTGCTCAACCCCATAGGTCTCTGAACCATTTTCAACTGAATTGCTCGACATCTGCAGCCACAGAGATGGAAAATATTTTATTTTTCAGAAGTCGCATGTCGACATCTAGTTAAAGCATGCATAAAGCTTCCGTCAAGTAAAATATTAACATCTCTGGGTAAAAAGGTGACCCACTCCCCTGTCTATTGATTACAAACTGCTATTCCCCAAAATTTGCCACTTATTCTCTTGATGTCTTGATTACTGTTGTTTTTACTTTACTTTTTACATTAGTATGCGATGCATTCATGTACGGCCTATGCGTCCTCGCCAAATAAAAATCTTATAGGATCGTTCTCTCAAGTCAGTCGTGTCTAAACATTTTCACGCAAACATAGTTAGCATACCTGCAGAAAATCACACCACATGCAATTCATAATATCATATATTCAAATAAAGACATCAACCCATATCATTACCATATGGGTCGCCCCGAGTAGGTCATGTACGGGGATCACGTGTCTGGCCTTCACTACGCGGCGACAGACTGCACTTTACCTCCGATAGCGGAGGTATGACAAGGTTCTGTAAGACCTAAGTCATGAAAAACAGACTCATCCCTTGTGTGCCACAGACATAAGACGTCACTGTTGCGAAGGTCTGCTCTTGCAACAGGATCCATATCCCACACCTCGTACGGTAGAGGTCTGCTTCTCTCCTTAAGCAGCAAAGGGGCATAGTATGTTACAACAAACATACCCGCCTTCCGTACCATCTTGGCACAGAATGCTACTGTCGCTATCGCAACAGGGATTTCTCGACATTTCACCGCAATCGAGGGAATACCTTACCTTACTTACCTGAGCGTAAATGTGTCGTTACAAAATAATGAATCTCACTGCGTTTTGTTAGCTCCTAGGTTAGCTTGCCACCTGATATAATCTACATCTACTAAGGACATGTTCCTCACTCGCACGTGATTTTTGAAAATATGCCTTAAAAAAGGTTGTACAATCCAAGAATGGCTCTGATACCAGCTGTGACAGACCACCCCGGAAACAGGGATGGTCCCTCTTCCAGGATTCCACTCTGGGTGATACTCGACAAAGCGAGTACACACATGGGACAACACAGACAATAAAATAGAACGACTTACATACAAGGAGAGTATTACATGAGTAGTTATATTACAATGATTAAATTACATGCTAACAAGTAGCGGATACAACTGTAAGGAATAACACCGTTTTTCTTTCGGAAGAAAAAGTTAAGATTACAAACACCGACTCCCCAGATTAAGCGAAGGCATGTGCCCTGTCCAATGGCACATTGCTACCTACCAATCGCCAGCCGCGGCTAATCTATCGGCTCCCACTGGATGCTTCCCCATCCGGGGGCTGGCCCCTCCCAAGGGTTAACCTGCTCATAAGACACGTGCACGTCCCAGGCCCCACACAGCAACCGTTCACACCGGATCTTGCAAAGCTAATTCCCTTCTACGCTATCTCAGCAGTGCCGCATCCCACCATATCGCCCGTCCCAGACAGTATCTGTGGAGTTCTCACACTGCCCTCCCCAGACCGCCTCCAATCAAATACCGTAAGGTAGGTTCAGCTTTGTAATCACGAGGTTACCTAGGTTTACTGGGTCCCATAACTCTAGCATGTGAAAAGTACATTCAATACTCAGCCAACTGTGTCAAATGGGCCAGACAGAACTACCGCATGCAGAACCCATGTTCTGTTGCTTTGCTACCATTCCCTGTCTGACCCTCAACTTACCCCATGTACATGGTCCCTCCATAAGTTTGCCAGTGAGAGAGTGGTTCCACGCAACTCCTACATCTGCGAGCATTGTCCACTCTGCTCGACTTCTAACAAAGAGTACTACTAAGCATAGCAGTCTACCTCGAACTACCAGTACCAACATACCAAACTCGAATCCTAGGGAACTTATGCGACTAGGGTTTCAATGAACTCCTAACGACCTACTGCACAATCATGACTCCTATACTGTAATAAAGGAAAAATTTTGAAAACTGGTAGTGCATCAGGGCTTGCCTCGTGGTTGCTCCTCCTGATCTGCAGTAATGCGCTCCTCAAAAAACTCGGGCTCGACCTCGACGGCTACCTCGTTCACATCGGCGTCTACATGATGCAATTAGAGAGATGAAGTCATTAATTAAGAAGTGATCATTAAATTAATCGATAAACAATTAGCATAAGCACAATGTTAACCAAATTATTAGTACCTAAACAAACCTAACTTGCCATTACATGCATTGTTTAATTTAAAAGTATTCTCTGGACCTTTTCTTATAATTTTTCCCAATTTTTCAATCAATACACAATTATTTGGATTTCATTTATTAGTAATTAAATAAAGTCCCAAAATAGAAAATTTCTACCCGTGAAAGTTTTATATTTTTCTTGGAAACTACATTTTTCACTGGTTCCAGAACAATTGAGTTTTTATATTTTCAAGCTATTTTTGATTTTATACGCATTTTTAAACTTTTTAGAAAACTAAACAAATAATAAAAGGAAAAACTAGATTTTTGCACCTGGCTTCGGTCCGCATGCGTGCACTCCAGTGGCGGCGGCGCGGCAATGCCGACGACGAGGGGCTGCGGGAAGGAGACCGGTCAAGAGGGCCAGGTCTCGGCCGGCTGCGACCCTCGGAACAACGCCGGCGACGAGCGGCGGTGCAGCAACGACGGCCACTATGGTGCGCGGTCGCCCGCCCAACCCTGCCGTACAGCTTCTACGCGACGCGGCGGAGCTAGGGAGGAGGTTAACGGCCGGGATTTCTCACCGGAAAGCAGTAGGTGGCGAAGTGCTTTACGGCGGCCGGCGGCGAGCTCATGTTCCCGGCGATGGAGACCCTCCCCTGGAAAACGGCCGGCGATGAGAGTTGCACGGCGCCACAAGGGTTTCTAATGGCAACAAATGGGGCTTAAACCCGAAGCGGAGGCGTGTCCTCACCGTGCGGCTCCCTGCGTCGGCGTGCTCCGACGATGGACGGTGCATTCCCGGCGACCGGTGCTGCAAGGCGAGGAATGGAGAGGTCGGTGAGCTACGCGGGGATCCAGGGATCACCAAAAGTGAGGAATCGAACTCAGGAGTGAAGAGAAATGGAGCCTCATTGGAGCCTCCCCTGTTTCGGCGCAAAACGGCAGCGACGACTTCCAAATTCTTGCGAACTCCAGCAATTTGAGCCGGGAGAAAGGGCAGGGACTCTCTGGCGCTCCGGTTTTGGGACGGAGACGTCGAAGAAATGGGTGAAGATGGAGCGTGGCTTCGCGGGTGCTCGGCGGAGAAGAAGACCGAGAGAGAGAGAGAGAGAGAGAGAGAGAGAGCGGCCGACACACACGCCCGACGCTGCTGCAGCGCTGCTGTGCGCGTGGCAAGCTTCAGCCGTTGCGTCACGCGCATGTGAGCGCATGCATCGTGCGCCAGGGGGGGGGAGGCAAGAGAAGAGAGAGAGAGAGAGAGAGACTGACCAGTGGGACCTGCTGTCCAGTAAAAAACTTCCATTAGGTCCTGAATTAATTCTTCCTCGAAGAACACCTAAATTGAGTGTCAAAAGAGCAAAACAAAAACTGAACTGAAGCTGTAAATGACAGTAATGTTCAGAATGCTATAACTTTCAAACCACAACAGATATGAGGGTGATCTTGATGTCCAAAAAAAAGGTATCCAAATCATCTACAACTTTGCCCATAGTGACAAAATTTATTAAGATCATTAAGGGTCACTAAAACCAAAATTATAGGGACCATATTAAACTGACGAAACTGCAACCTAACATACTTCGATAGTTAGATTCAGATTGCAATATTTCCTTTAAATCCAATGAAAAAACATAAATGAGTACTCTCTAGAAAGGTTTCAAAGTGCTCTATAACTTTTCTTCACATCGCAACTCCTAATTCAGCCCCAGAGCCCTCAAAACAGAATTGATCATAACGAGATGAAATTGACTTAACAAATCTTTTATATCTGAAACTGAATTGCAGCAGCGGATGTTCCATCTATACTTCTATTGCAAGAATCATCACAGCAAACGTTGGGTCAATATTCCTCTTCCAATCTACAAAGCCCTTTGTTAAATCCCCTCGCAGATTGCCCTCCTTTTCCTTACTGCAATCAGCAGCAAACTACAATGCAGAGTTTCAGCAGCAGCAGCAGAACAGGCGCATGGAAATCAAAGCAAGGAGAGCAGTCCGTTTTGCCATTGGGGGAGGGAGATTGACCTTGAGAAGGAGCCCTTCCTGTGCACCACGTCCTGCAGCAGTGAAGATGACTAGGGCACCGCCTCTGTTTGTTTGGAAGAAAATTCTATGCGGAGGGCCGCACAGTATGGCTGGACGTTTTATTAATCCAGTTAACTCGGTTCGGTTAAAATAATTAAAAAATTTGGTTGATACGTATCGTCTCGTTGTCGCATTATTAGAAGCGCGTAAATTCTCCTCCTCGCGTCTCCCGTTGTTCACTCAATCAGTTATTTATATATCACAAACGACTATTTTCACTAATGAAATTTGTTTGATTGCTAGTTAAATAGATCTAATTCAGTTATTTCGGTTAAAATTGAATAAAATTCAGTTAATCCCAATAGATAAAAATGAAAACCAAAATTAAAAAAAAGTTTCGGTTAACCGTGTATTTCGATTGCGCCCACCCTTACGCACAGGCTCATCAGTGCAACTCTGTCTTCGATTGATGACGCGTCTACTCCTTGCTGTATCCGATGCCCATGCTACAACGGCTCCCAAGCAGCAGTATGCGGCTCGTAGACGCGGAGGCGCAGCAGCTCGGCTCTATTTGGCTTCACTCCAGGTCAGCTCCGTTCTAGGCCAGCCGAAGTCCACTCATCTGCAATTCTGCATCCGCCGCCATCTCCCCCGATCCCCATATGGCCCATGCACCATCGCCGGTGCAGCTTCTGGATCTGGATCTGCTACTGCCACCTTCGCCGCTTCCACTCTTCTGCCTCCGATTCCCCATCCCTGATGCCGCTTCACCTCCATCTGGCGCGGCTGCTGTTACAGAATCTTATGGTTCCCTCGTCTCCGATTCCCCAACTGCTTTGACGCTTCGTCATGCTTATGGTTCCTGGTATCGATCTAGCATGTATAGCTTGCATGGAAGTCTTTTGAAATCCGAGATTTGTGTCGCCGACATCTTGATCTATGGATTGCGTTTTTTGTTCTTACTCTTAGTACTTTTTTCTCGGCTCGCTCGGCAATTTCTCCATTACCAGGCCAGAGCAGGTTGAGCCGATGTGGGTGCTTCTACCGAGCAAGCTGATCCGGATGCTCCTGCCGAGCCATTTTGTGCCACCGTTGGATCTTCACGTCCAAAATATGGACAGGGTCGCACAGCAAAAAGGTTTGGGGCCCTCCCGTACAGAATTTTCTTCTTCCTTGGTGGGAAAGGGATGATAAGAGAAGGCAACAATGTGGGGGAAGAAGTAAGGTTTCAGTTGGGCTTCCCCTTGGATCATGGGCTGGGCTAAAAAAGATTATATTTTTTTCAAGGTGTTATGTAAAACTTGGTTCATCTATCTATGACATTAATGGCCACCGTAAATTATGGTCAATATGTGTCGCTATAACATTTTTTAAAGTTAAAATTTGACTAGAATTTAAATTATTAAATTATATTCATATATTTGATAAAAAAAACAGTATACATAATTTTAGAGTGTTTAGGGTTCTAGAATAAATGGTTGGACCAAGTTTCACAATTTATTTCAACACGTAACTATCTTAAATAATTCTAAATTTTTTATGGTAAATTGAAATATCCTAATTTTAAATGAAAGTATTTCTTGAATTTGAAGTCGGTCAAAACGGAAAGTTGTTGAATATGTTTCACCTACCACTACTAAAATTTTGGTATTGTTTTGAATTTCAGGTATTGTTCTCTTTAATTTTCTTTCTTTAAACTATAAGGTCGATGTCATAGGAGGGACTAAAATTATAAATTATTGTCATACAAGGGCTTTCTTGTTTATAGTGTCAAATAAGAGTTTGTGTGAAATTACAATATCATAAAACGATTTATCCTAAAATTTAATTATCAATATAAATGAATAATCTAATCTATAATTGCTAATGTTGCTAGTCCGTTCATGCAGCAGTTTAGTTCTTCTTCACAAAACATGATGGATGGCATATCAATCATCCTAAAGAAAATTAAAAGGAAATGGCATCCTAGATTCCCAGCTCAAGAGAACTCAGTTGACTCGGCACCCCAACAGCAGGCTGCCAACTGCTATTTGACAGGAATTAATATAACAGCTGTTTTACGGTAGACCACAACATCCTATCTTGCATATTGGGGTGTAAGATAAAAATTGAATCTGAATCGTTGAATAAATTGGATAATAAAGTAATATATTAATTTATTTACCTTCTATATATTTACCTCCTATCCGTCGATAATTCTCATGATTTGCGACATACCTAATTGGCCATTGTAGATCTCCATATTTTGAGGAAAAGTATTCTGAGATATGTTATCCTTCACTTTACTTTTTAGAGTCACGTCTCATGTCCGTATAAAATTTACTCCCTCCCACAAAATCTAGATGCCCAAACAAATCCACATGTCTAGCTCTATTCAATCGAATCTTACCAAAAATCGGGTACTATGTTTGATGGAATACACCCTAAAAATTTTTCTTTTTCTATAGGGTTACAAATATACATGGATTCAATTTTTTTGTATTAAATCATGTTCAGCCATTTTTAGAGGTGAATATATCACGTTCATAGATGTTTCCTAACATTACAAACTCACCATTTAACATTTTTTTGCGTAATGTGTCATGTATGGATCACATAATCCTGAACGGCATATGATTGTACATGCATATATGGCATGACAGTTATGCTTCAAATATTTTTAATAACTAAATTTTGGCATGATAATTATGTTTGAGTTATTTTTAGCAACTAAAATCAGGCATGAGGATTATGCTTTAGTTAGTTTTGACAACTAAATTCTGGCATGACAAATACTATGCTTGAGTTCTTTTGACAACTAGATATCTCCTTCCTAATTTATAACAACAATAATAAAGAGCTAACTTTACACCAAGAGAAACCTGCTTAGTCTTCCAAACCAAACAATAGATTAGTACAAGAACTCAACCTCTCTCATCAACTTTCGGTTGCTACGCTTTGACCCGGAAATATACTAGTAGTAGAATTGGCATGACGAAGTAGCAGCTAGCTTATCCAGTCCACTGTAATAGAGACACCAATGAGAGCAACTCTAACCACTTCTTAAATTAAGTTTTTAAATTAAAATTTAGGAAGTAATTAAAAAATAGCTCTTCAACCTTTCTCTAAACTAGGTTCCTAAACTTAACAAGTTACTAAACAAGTCCTCTCACTTCCTATATTTAGAGATCAAATTGGAGCTCCTAAAAGATCAAAACAACTTCATATATGGGCTGGACCGAAGAGAATTACATACGTGGCAAATATTTTAAATAGATTTGACGACTTATATTAAGAGTTGTTGGAGTACATGAGTTGTTGAAGTACAAATTTGCTAAAGCAGTTTTTTGATAGTAAAATTTTAAGATTGGTTGGAGATGCTCTGATGATGGCGATTGGAGGCTAAAATCTCACATGTATGTGCATGTATCCTTGCTAGATACTCTACTGTCTCTATCTTAGGGCCTCTTTGTTTCCACTTCTAGTAGTGGCATTTTGCTTCTACAAGCTCTAGTGGAAACAAACAAATCAGCTTTTGTTAGAGATTCTAGTAGTGGAACCCTCAAAAAGGCAAAATCTCACAATCCACTCTTCCATAGCTTTTTTCAACTATTGTCTCACACAACATAAAAGCTCTAGTCCACAATCTAACAAACTACTTGTTTGTTGCAGCTTTTACAATATAGATTTTCACAATCCAACTTTTTTATAGCTTTTCACAATCTAATGGATTCTCACAATCCCTAGTGGAAACAAAGAGGCCCTTAGTAATATAGTGCTCCCAAATTTTGATGCATCGGAACTATGAAACGTCCTATATTATACTACCTCAAGTGCTTTAATTTTTATTATAGTTGATTTTTAATATCAACTTTATCATTGGTCATATTCAAAAATATGCTAACTATTATTATATTTTTAACATAACTTATTTTATCATTAAATATATTTGAATTATAATTTATAATTTTTGAAAGTAGTATTAGTTTAAATGTAAAGTAAATTGTGACGGGAAAGTACTCCCACGTGTGAGCTAGCTGGTGCTTTGGCTTGCTCCAAGCCACGGACAGATAGTGAGGCCCAAGAGAAGGCGAGCCACAACAACCTCGTGGTCCAGGTGAGAGCATGGATCGAAATGCATGCAGCGGCTACGGAATGTTGTTGTCGTGGCAGCGACGCACGACGATGGGGACGACTCCTCCTACTCTGTACTGTACGCGGTACCGGCTCCAGATTGCCCTGACGTTAACGTACGTGATAATTATCCTTTGTTTTTAGAGATTTACTCTTATTTTTATATATCTATCGGTTATATTTTTAGAATTATTAATATCAATTTATAATTATAATTGAAGCTAGAACATTAGTGTTTTAGATTGAACAACTTCAAATCCCTTTTATTGAAAAACTGTTCTGTTGAATAATAAAATATGAACAGTTTGTTCCAAACATGAACATGATTTGTCCAATATGTTATGATAAAACGACGTACAAGATTTTATTCACCTAATGTTTAGTATGTTGTAGCTTTAATTAGAATTATTACTCCACCTTCACAAACAACTTTGGTACATTGATAAAAGTTCATTTTACTATCGTACGTTATTGGCAAAGTTTACTTAACTTTGCGTTATTTTTCAGATTTGGTATATTGTGCTCGAGCGTTTTAGAGCAACGGAGCACCGGAATTTCTGCACGTCGTTGGATCCTCTCCGCCTGCACACGCATACGTCGTTGTTTTGTCTTCTACCTAACATGTGAGTCCTTTTTTACTTCGTTTCCCAATTTTCGCGTCCAGCCCTGTTTCCTAATCGCCTACAGTTACTGAATCCGGCTATTGTAACTGTGAGACGAACCCAACATTATTTAAGTTTTAATGGCTTAGATTCGTACTAAGGCTTGTGTTTCATTCGAAGAGAGTACAAGAAAATAAAATTTTGTATTTGTATCTTCTCTCACTCTAATTACAGTTAGTATGTACTAAAGTTAGAGTTATGTTATTTAAAAATTACTGTAATTTTGTGGTGTAACTTTTTAATTGTGATGGTGTAACTTTCGAAAGGAATGATGTAATTTAAAATTCAGATCTTAGAACACATCAAAACACTTGAATTTCTTATAAGTGTATAAAATTTAATTTAATCCTAACCATCGATTTCAAAATCTAATAGCTAAAAAATTCAAGCTTTGAAAAACTCTAAAATACTCAGGTGTTGTATAGACACTCCTGAAATTAATGGTACAAAATTCTAAGTGTTAGAAGGTTCTAAATACTCAGGTCGGAATTAATGTGTTGGTCTGTGATCAAAACACTCGATTTTTTTGAATAAAAAATGGTGTGTTTTGTGGCCACTGAACGCTCGGGTGCCCAAAGCTGCTAAAACGCCTGAGTGGGCTATAGCCGCTCCCTTTTTTTATCTACTTAACCTCCGTGATTTGGAAAACCGAAGCACATTATAGCTTTTGTAGCCTTCTTAATCTAGTTTAACCGATGAGGACCGGTTCTCTTTGATTTTGCCTTTGGAGTACGTCATGTCACCATGATGACATAGAAGTTGAGGTCGAGTACAAATTGTCCCTCTCTTAATGATCCCCTGTTTTCTCATTCGAGGTGATTGTGCCGATCAGAGTTTGATCAATGGAAGTCGCTTGGGACTTATCAAGGGAGATCGCAGCGCAAGTCGCCACTAGAGCGCCAATGTCTTTGATGTTGTGAGACTGGAGCTGAACATATTTTTACGCTCCGAGTCTAGACCCAATCACATAGGAGTGGAGATTAGTGGACTAGCTCTCGCATCAGAGTGACATCCTAATCACCTTAAACCAGTAAAAAAATCAGTAAAAATCAGTTCATATGAGCAAAACCCGTTAAAGAGGCTGCAAAAGGTGTAATCTACTCTGGTTTTATAAATCATGGTGTTAGGTAGATAAAAAAAAATAGTATAGGGGATTAAGTAAACTTTACCGATAACACAGAGTAGTAAAATGAATTTTTTTAAAAAAAATATGAATGAGAGATAACTAAATCTTTTGAGAAGGCGACAAACCCATATTCTCAAGAGATTTTGGTCCAAGACACCAAATTATTGCGAATTTGTCTTCTAAACACCACATTTGTCGACTTCGTCTATGAGATACTGTGAAAATCTGTTTTTGTCTAGGAGACACTGTCCTTAATTAAAAAATATTTTTGTTTACAAATAACAAATGATTGGTATGCCCTTCGATCATTTGTTCTAGCCACATTTTTTGGTGTTAACCCTAGCCGTTGTGAACGGATAAGGCCGTTCCCTAGCCCTGTCATCGAGCACCACTATGAAGCACCACGCGGGAGCATGAGTACACTGCCATCGGGGTTGTCAATCCACCTTTTTCTTTTTTTTAAAAATCAGTTAAGGTTGTCAATTGTCTCTTCAGCTGCTGCGTGTGCTTTTTTTTTTTTCTGTTTGTGAATGATAAGCATTACATTTAACTGGTGGAAGCAGCAAAATATGAGGGCCTAGAAGCCATTCAGATGCAGACGTTTTTTTAAATTGAAAGCGGCATCTCTCGTACAATAGCGGATTTTCAAAGTGTGATAGACAAAATTGATAAATTTAGCATTCTAAGGACAAATCAACGATAATTTGATGTCTCTCAAATAAATAGCGGATTTTTCTTATTGAATGTTTGCTCTGGTACGTACATTTTTAAAAGTGACGCATTATTGCGCAATGGAGATCCTACCTGATCGTAGTAGCAGGACGAGGACAATGGCTAGCTGCCTCCCACGTCAGCCGGGCAGGCAGCGATGGCTCAGCCGCCGGCGTTCTTGCGGGACCGGTCGGTATCCGGCGGCGGCCGTGGACCGGCTTCACTCCACGGCCAGAATAGAATCAGGATTCAGCGGTAAGTTGGAAAGTTAAAAGTGCAAAGCGGGAGCCGCTTTTGGTTTTGGTTCCCGGGATTTATTGATGAGCGGGTATGGCGTGTGCAGTGTGTGGTTCGGAACCGAAAAGCGGTGGCGTGCAGAGCAGAGCAGCAGCCGGGAGCCCGGAACTGGGAGTAGCGGGGCAGCCGGATCGATAGCGTTTGCGTCGCTTTTTCACAAATTCTATGAAACGTCTTTTGTTTATTGTTTCAAATCAAAAATGGAATTTTAAAGAAGTGTAGACACCTTACGCCAAGATTCCGAAAGATTGAGAAAACAAACCTAACTTTTTTGGTCAACGAATAATGCCGCTAACAGGAAGAACCAAATTGACGTCACGCTCTCTTTAACTTTTTTTTAAACACGATACTTTACATACGCAGACAATCATACGCACGTACACGTACTCACTCCTATAAACTTATGTACACATCTTACCTCTATGTAAATGCAAACAACAAACTAAACCGACTGTTTTTGAGGTTCACAAGATCATTATAGGTGTCTAGCTGTCGACGATAACGTTCTCTTTAATTAACCATCGACAAGTTAATACATAAAACTTTATGAAAACAGAAGATGCACTCAATGCCTTCAAACCCTACAATTAACGTCGATTCCACTCAACATCGGTCATGTTATCACCTTCACTTAGGGGAGGATCTAGTATTGTAGCATGGGGGACAGCTGCCCCAAAAAATTTTTGCAAAAACAATCAGTTGTATATACTCTTTAATATCATACCTATATAAATGTTAGTAATTTGAGCCTATAAACACAAGAAAAAGAATCCAATATTACCTTCACAAAGTTCATATTTAGAATCAAGAGTCAAAATGATTGTCTCCGGCTCGTCCCCATGATTAAACTGCTAGATCTGCCATTGCCTTCACCGGGACGGTCGTGGAAAAACTAGCAACGCTCAACCTCAAAAGAGGAGAAGCAGGTCACCAAGATCACAATATCAACTCCCTCTCTCAAAAATAATTATCAACTCCCTCTCTCAAAAATAAAGATCACAATATCAAACTAAAGGCCCCCTCACAACATAGTTCTTTTTTTAATATATATGTCTAGTTGATGTACTTAATTAAAACAATCAAAGCATTTGATTATTCCGCTAGACTAGAACCATATTAAAATTGATCAAAGTCAACTACCTAATAATAAGGTCAAATGTGATTAAACAGATGTCCCCAGAGCATGTTGGCTAGGACTCGAGTTCAAGCGAGCAGTGTCCACTGTCCAGTCAGAGCTGCTAATGTTGTTTTACTTGACTCAAACACCTCTGTTTGCTTAGGAAAATTATAGGTCAATATTTTGAAATATCAAATGGCTCAATATAATTAAAGAAGGAGAACTGTAGTAGTATCATTTTAGGGACTCTTTTTTTTTTGTAAGAAATGATTTAGTTAATCCGAGGACCAGAGCGCAAAAACGTGGTGTTGCGGTAAGTTTACTTGCTCCAAAGTCCACCTACACCCAGCTTTTCAAACGCAACTGCTACTCTTCCCAGAGCGGTCGGTCTACTCTCTCCAATAATAACCTTCACGCACGGGTTGCTCATCCCCAAATTCTAACGGATACTGACACATGGTCCCTGTCTGTGAAATTCACGACATGGTCCCACGGAGCATGGTCATGTGAGCAGGTCCGTCTTGCCAGGGGAAACGTAACAAAGGCACGGGGAAAGTTACCGCAGGCAGGGGCCAACCACTGCACCACGCTCTCATCACTCACTCCATCGTCCGTCCTCTCCTGGCTGTGCTGGGCTGGGCTGGCTGGAGAGAGAGAGAAGAGAGCGGCTGCTTGCTTTTGTTGCCTTGCTCCCCGCTCCAATTTATGGTGATTTAATGCCGCCAGCGAGGAATTGGGCGTCCGGCAGTGCCAACTTCAATGGCGTCACCCGCACCTCTCAAAAATCTCAGTAGTAGTAGCCTCCTCCTATCCTACTACGACTACTAGCTTCGTCGTCGTCCTCCTCGTGCCGCCCTTCTTCCACGTCGCCGCCACCACCAGCAGCCATTTTTTTTTTTCGCGCTCTCGGTTCCGCCTCTTGGAGCTAGCACGGCCCCCGAGAAATTCCATTCTTCGGTTTTCTTTCCAGTATAGCATAGCTAGTGGTCTCGTCTTGTCGGCGTGTGTTGACACCTCACCCTGCTCTGCTCGGCCATTAATCCGTCCAGCACTTGCTCTGCAGCTGCCGTCCGTCTCTCGCTGCCAGCTAGCCAGCGCTAGCCCCAGGGAGACACGAAACCTGAGTCTCCTCCCGACCCAAATCCCCTTCCTGGTTGGTGGCCTGATTCGTTCTTCTTGGTGCGGAACCGGCGATTTTTTGTGCAAAAGGTTCAGCCTTTTGTTCGTACTAGTAGTAGTTTTTCTGCTTCCTTTTTCTTCCATGGTTTTGTGGTGGTAGTTTAGAGGGCCGAATCTTCTTTCGGTTGAGAGCTAGACTGCCAAGGGAGGGAACCAGCCATGGTGGCCGAGCCGCTGGTGCACAAGGTGCTCTCCCTGGCGACGTCGTCATCCTCCTCGAAGAAGGCGAGGCCGGGCAAGGGCGGCGGCGACGCGGCGGCTGCGGGCGGCGCCGGCAGGGTGGGCATCCTGTCGTTCGAGGTTGCTAACGCCATGTCCCGCGCCGCGAACCTGTACCGGTCCCTCTCCGACTCGGAGGCGGCGCGGCTGCTGGGCCCGCTGTGCCTCGGCTCGCCCGCCGTGCGCGCGCTCGTCCCGGGCGACGACGCGCGGCTGCTGGCGCTCGCGCTCGCCGAGAAACTGGACGCGCTGAACCGCGTGGCCGCCGTCGCGGCGCGGCTTGGCCGGCAGCGGTGCACCGTGCCGGCGCTCGTGGGCTTCGACCACGTCTACGCCGACCTCCTCGCCGGCGGCTCCGCCTCCTCGTCCGCCTTCGCCGTCGCGTCCCCGTCCGACGCCGCCGCGCTCGTCCGCAAGCTCGACCGCCTCGCCGCCGCCACCGCGGGACTCTACGCGGAGCTCGAGGCGCTCGCGGAGATGGAGCAGCAGGCGGCGCGGACGAAGCTCCCCACCGACGAGGCGCGCCGCGCGATGGAGCAGCGCGCGCGATGGCGGCGCCACGACGCGCGCCGCCTCAGGGACGCGTCGCTCTGGAACTGGACCTACGACAAGGCCGTGCTCCTGCTCGCGCGCGCCGTCTGCGCCATCTACGACCGCATCCGCCTCGTGTTCGGCGACCCCATGCTCGGGCTGGACCTGCTCACTATGAACAACCGGGAGCTACGGCAATGTGACCAGAGCCAGCAGCTCTCCTCGGGTCCTGTCACAGCGAATTCAGGGCCTGTTCGGAGCATTCCTGCTGACGATGCCAACAAGTCAGGACCCATCATTGCAAGAATCGATCTGGACGCAGCATCTCAACGCCCAGGGAACTTTCGATCTTCGAATTGTGGAGCAAGTCCTGGTAGGATGTTCATGGAGTGTTTGAGCTTGAGTGGTTCGGTATC
Organism: Oropetium thomaeum; assembly: GCA_001182835.1. NCBI lineage: Eukaryota > Viridiplantae > Streptophyta > Magnoliopsida > Poales > Poaceae > Oropetium > Oropetium thomaeum. The sequence goes on along the minus strand of LFJQ01000009.1, from coordinate 247,217 downwards.
GTGGAAGGATGGATTCGAGGATGAGTTCTTGGAAGACACCAGCAGCTGCATCAGCACCATCCGGTCAGGGATGCTGGTACCATTCAGTGGCGAGCAGGAGGCGCCTCCTACCACAGCGACCAAAAGCGGCAAGACCGGTAATCGAAGAACACATAGGTTTGGGCCCAAGAGCACCGTGACATCCCTCGCGCCGCCAAACACCATAGGTGGCTCAGCACTGGCATTGCATTACGCTAACATCATCATCATCATTGAGAAGCTGCTCCGGTACCCGCATCTTGTTGGCGACGAAGCAAGGGATGATCTGTACCAGATGCTGCCCTCCAGCGTGAAGGCGGCATTGAGGAAGAACCTGAAGACCTACTCAAAGAGCGTAGCGATCTACGATGCGTTCCTCGCACACGACTGGAGGGAGGCGCTCGAGAAGACCTTGGCATGGCTCGCGCCGATGGCGCACGACACGATACGGTGGCAGGCCGAGAGGAATTTTGAGCAGCAGCAGATTGTGTTGAAGGGCAGTGTGTTGCTGCTGCAGACCTTATATTTCGCCGACCGGGAGAAAACGGAGGCGGTCATCTGTGAATTGCTCGTCGGGCTCAATTACATCTGCCGGTACGAGCAGCAGCAGAACGCGCTCCTTGACTGCTCGAGTAGCATCGACTTTGACGATTGTGTGGAGTGGCGACAATTTCATTAGAGACCAGCAGGTTTGTGCTCTGTTCCATAGTAGCCCAAAGGTTTGTGTTCTGTTCCATAGTGTACAAGTGATATGAAACAAGAAAGGGTACTTGTGGTTTTGGTTTGGATTCCTTTCTCTCTTTTTTTTTTCCTTTTGTTTGTGCATGTTGCACATGAGATCATCACCATCTCTCTATTCATAGATGAAATATAGAAGAGCTTTGTGTGCTGGAAAGACGCACATTCTAACTCTGTGCTTGTACATACCTCATTGAATAGATCCTTGTATCAAGGCAATCTGGTAAAGAGGTTTCTTTCATACGTAGTGAAATGGTGACAAATTCTACCCTTTGCATTTTGATTCTAGCTTTATATCCACACATATTTATTTATAACTAGGCATTGTACAGAGAAAATTGGTGAAGAATTCTAGTGCGACCCTGTTATAGGGTGTTATGCATTATATATTGCTATATTACAGTCTGATCTTTCTCCAGAATTTCACATTACCATGCTCCTGTCATCACGAAACAGATATTTTCTGTGATCGAATAAAATTGGCAAATACTACACTTTTGGGCTACTACTGTATTATGTAGTATTATTCCTACTAGCCTCTAGCATATGGAATGTTCAGGCTATGAATATCAATCAGGTCGGTGCCCTTTTAGTCATTGTTTTCTGTCAGCATGGGGCTTTGGTAAAGCTCGTCAAGGAAAAGCTACGTAGCAGCTGCTGCCAAAAGCAATAACATGGATCATTAGTTTAATCTGTTTGGCATCAGGGTAGTAGTGGTTGATGCTAACCCACTCACCTCAAAGGCAGATTATATCATTTTCTTAGTACCACACCGTAAAGGGAAGACGAATGTTATTAGTTGGTAGTAGGTCAATTAGTTTACCTTCTCACTCTAGGATTTCCCAACTTGTTAGAATTTGTTTGCTCAGAAAAAAAGCAACAGGTGAAGCCGAAGATGATGGTGAAGCAAAAGGAAATTCTTATTCCACCAATTCCACTTTCAAAAGACTTGGAACCAATCATGAAACCTGATATGCATCCTGATGTGAAATGTTCATTGCTATACTACTCCCCTGCACCTGGGCAACGCACACTGATCATCATCTGGCATAAGCAATTGTGCTGTGCAAGTGGGTAAGTAAAGTATAGCTGTACACATTCATTTGCAATCAGTAGTAAATGTAAGTAGTTCTTTTCTTTGTGTTCATGAGCACTATACTTTGCTTTATATAAAAGTGTGAATCACTTATAATTCAGCTGCGAATCACTAGAATTGGTGTCAAACAGTATTTTCACGTGTGATTCCAATTAGAAATACTTGAAACACATCCTCAGTAGAGAAACGTTTCCATATAAAATGTTTCTAAAATATTCTGTAACCGTATCAAAAGTATTTTAGAAACGTTTCTATAGAGAATTCAAAATTCTTTCCGTGACATTTGCCATCAAGTTTTTTTATTTTTCTTATCACGTCTTTGTAAGAGCAGCACCTGCTGTACAGCTTGGTTACGGAAATCAGGAGGAATGGACGTAAATTAACTGCGATGCGTTTGCGGCACTTAATGACCCGTCTAGGACTGCCATAAGCTCGGATCCTCGATCGTCGTCCTGTGGTGGTCCGAGCTTGGGAGTTAATAAGGTTTCTGTTACCAGCCGCGGGTTCCGTTCATCCCTATACTACTAACAACCAACTTTAGTACATTCATTCATACGGATTAAATTCAATTAGCCGAGTGAATCCCGATCCGTTTGTCTGTCCAAAGCCTAACCGATTCTTGCCTTTTTCTCCACCAATTCACAAACCGCAGGGGTGAAATTAGAGATCTATTAGATTCAACTCCGAACCTAAACTAAAGAGGTTTGAAGGTTTTACATTATATTCATCTTTTACACCCCTACGCAAACCGGATACTTTGAGTCCGACGAGTAACTAATGGCAAATTTGAGTTTGAGGCAAATATGACCAAGCATTTTTTTTTTCTTCGGGTATGTAACGGTGGCAACAAGGTCGAGTGGTAAAGGTAACCGGTGCTGCAGCTTTGGGGGCTGCCAACAAAGTCACAGCACCGAAGCACAAGAGGCCGCCGTGTCAGCTTTGATGAAAAGTTTCGGACACTGAGCAAGAACCTGAACTTGCAGGATTCATTTTGGCACAGAATTCCGGTACCTACAGTAGTGCAATTGTGCCTTGTGAACCAATGGTTGCAGCAAACACACGGTGCACATGCCGCTCGTGTCCAGAGCCTTCTCAAGTTCCAAGCAGGTAAGCCACGGATATATTGTCAGCCTGCATTTGTAGTACTGCATTGAATTGAAACATGTTGCGCTGTTCTACTGCTACTAAGTATTACTCTCTTCGTTTCTATTTATTTACGGTTTTATCTTTGGGTATAGAGATTAAAAAAGAAAATAAAATAGATGTACAGAAAACGAGGAAAAAAATAAAGATAAAAATATATTAGAAAAAAATATTGACGAGCAAGAATCATAAGTAAAAAAATAATTAAAAAATTATAGAATCACAAATAAACGAGAACCGAGAGAATAGCTGCTATGCTGCATGCTGTGCAATGCAGCCAATTTTCAGACCACACACACGCGACCCCAACTGTAGCTTCTGCAGCCTCCTGCTCCTCCTGCAGCTGTGGAGCTTTTCAGCTCCTGCCTGGGACCCGACGACTCGATTTTGAAACGGATTGGTTCCACTGTTCAGAGCAGATAACTTACAATACTACACTTTTGATGAAATTTGTCCGTTGGTTACAGATTCAAATTACTGGTTGACCCAGATCAGTGTGAGTGAGGTCGTTGTAACCAGATCGCTGATTCCAAATAGTATAACTTTCGGGACCATCACCCAACCTCGTGCATCTTTTGTCCCTTCCCCAGCTTTTTGCTATACGACGCGATAGTAGGTCACCCTGCAGCAACAGACACCAGCATTTTATTTGGAGAGCTCCCAACCATGCATGACAGGATCCGTTGTTCTTGCTAAAGTTTCAATCAATTTTTCTGTCACTAGATGTGAATCCAAGCACCCAAATTTTCAAATATTCTGTACTAAAAAATGTTCTATTGAATAACAAAAAATAAGAATATTCCGTCTTCAATAAACATATTGTTCCAGTTTCAAAATAACAATATTCTAAATACTGTTTCATTTGTTCTATGTAATGTGATTAAGAAATATCTATAAGATTTTATTTATTTACCGAAGCAATAAATGGTTTAACTTCAATAACAAATTTGTTTCAGCTTTACAACACAAATATATGACTCTACACATTTAATCGCAAAAAGAAAACATTCTACATATTTTGTTTTATTGGTTTTGTTATGTGTCTGAGAGATATTTAGAGATATATAAAATCTCAAATGAGAAGGAGCAAGTCTCTTTAAAAAAGAAAAAGGTTGAAGACTGTTAAAAAAAGCCTAAGTAAGAGAGGGAGGAGGAACCATATCCGCCGCTGGTCTCCTTTTTAACTTTTTCCAATCGTACCTTAAATCATGCATGTGATGCACGTACGCCTTGAGATTGTTGTCTGATGACCATGAGCAGAACGAGCCCCCAGCAGCATCCCATCATGCCTGTCGCCTTTGTTGCAGGACTGGGCGTGCCACTGCCACCCATACGATGCCATTTGATGAGGGGGTTTATCCGGCGCTCATATACTGTAATCAACCCTACTGCATTGCCTTTTTCTCACGAGAGCTCATCATCACAGCTGTTGGGGGGCCAAGGCCCACCCACGGTCCCTTTTCGAAAGATGGCGTAAAGCCCACGAAGACCTGCGATAAGCCCGCGAGCAATAATCCCGTGAAGTCTCGTGATCAAGAGACCCTTCAGGCCTGGAGGATCCTACTGATCCGAAAGATCCTTCGGTCGCGAGATCTTTATGTATTATAGTAGTAGTCCACGATGTAAGGATGTGGCCCGTGATGTATAAAGCTCGGAGGTACAGCTGTGCCTGTACTAAGAGATAATAAAATTACGGGATGCCCTACGTAAAAGTAGAAAGAGGAGAGTATTACCGTAATAGGATTGATAAAGGTGTAATGGCTGGGGCTATAAATAGCCCCTCCAGGGCACTGTAACGAATTCAATTCTGATTATTACAAAAAACTTCAGCTACTCAATTTCCCTTGCCCTTACGCTCCAAAGAAAATCTAAATCCAACAGCTGGCGCCGTCCGTGTTGTTCGGACAAAAAGTCTGTTAGGATGGCCGGAGCCAAAGGGAAGGCGAAGAAACCATCTCGCGACGACGAAAGTTCTCACCTGGAGGACGAAACCGAAGCTTCTATTCAAGCACCGGCGGCCACTATGGCTGCAGAGGCAACAACGAGGACTTCCGCTCCGGCGCCCTTACCGGAAAGGTTGATCACCGAAGGCCCTTCCGAAGCCGACGGTCAAGAGCTTCCATCTTCACAACTCGAGGCCATGGCGCGCCTTCAGCAAGAGAAAGATGCAGCCGTGGCGGAGGAGCAAAGAGCTGCACAACTCATGGTGGAGCTCGAAAGAGCTAAGGCCGCGGCAGAGGAGGAGCAGCTTCGGAGGCAGGCTCTGGAGGGCATGTCCAAGGAGGAGTCCGGGTATAAGCTCCGGGCCGAAGCCGCTCGCCGACAGCAGGAATCGCTTCGGAAGCAGATAGAGGCTCTGAAGAGGGTGGGCATTCCAGAAGCCGAAGCTCCAGGCTACGCATCCTTTGACGAAGCTTCCCCGTCATCCCTGTCACCGGCAGCACCTTATGACAAGACCTCGCCGTTGGCTCCAGAGCTTCAGCAGGCACCATGGCCGTCGCGCTTTGCCGCGGTCAAGCTTCCGACGTATGCAGGCGTCTCCGATCCCAGGGAGTTCTTCATGAGCTACGAGGCAGCTATCGAGTCCATTGGTGGCGGTGAAGCCGTCAAAGCAAAGGCCTTCGTGCTGGCTATCGAAGGAATTGCCCGAACGTGGTATACCAGATTGCACCCGCTGAGTATCTTCTCTTGGGGGCAACTGAGGCATGAGGTATCTGTGCACTTCCGGGGAAATCACGCGCGTCCTGTCAGCTCAGGAGATCTTCACGCTTGCATTCAGCGTGATGGCGAAAGCTTAGCAGCATATGTTCGGCGGTTCATTCACCTCAAGTGCCAGGCCGAAGACATCAACGACGCAACTATTATTGACTCCGTCACGAAGGGGCTTCGGCTTGGTCCAGCCAGGTCTGAGCTGCGCAAGGTACAACCAAGGACTCTGGATCATATGCTGAGCATCCTGGAAGCTCAGGTCCAAGTCGAAGATGACATCAGGCGGGAGAAAGCGCATCATGAGCCGCTAAGGGGGGCTCACCCCGAAAGGCGCCGACCTTCCTTACACCGCCACCACAGCAAGCCGTATGAGTTACCTCGTCGTGAAGTGCTTTCTATTCAGAAAGATCATGAACCATCCCGAGCCCCATCCCCGCCGCGCAATCATCAACCGGAGTCGTGGCGGCAGGACAGGCATCGGGTGAGTAAAGACCAGGGGGGCGTTTCTCCGGCCCTCAGCATCGCCCGCCAAGAGACCCCAGTAAACTCTATTGTCTCTACCATGGCGTCGGACAGGGGCACACTTCGAACTACTGCCCTGACCTCCTAGCTCTTTGAGAAGCCAAGCTTCGTGCGGAAGCTCTGGAAGCAGCCAAGCAAGTATCGCACACTTTCAGGCGACACGAAGGAGCTTCGTCGTCATATCAGCCAACTCAGCAGCTTACATTGCCTTCACCACCACCATGTCCTGCTCTTGCGTGGGCTCCTACGCACAACACGCATCAAGAGTACCTGCCGCCGCTGCCGCCTCTACCGCAGCAGACGTCTGAGCAGGCCCCTTCTTCCGCCCAGCAGACCCAAGCGCGCAAGGTTATCTTTGCTATTACTGGGGGCTCCGGTCAGGACTTTCCTTCTAAACGTCAATGCCGAGAGTATATCAGGCGGGTCAATCATGTGGCAGCTCACCCACCTCTTGTTCAGTGCCGTTGGTCTCATGTGCCCATAAGCTTCACTCAGGAAGACCTCAAGCCGATGGATTATCCTCACAAAGATGCATTCGTTGCAGCTGCGGACATCAACGGGGATGAGGTTTGTAGGGTCCTTATCGATGGAGGCAGTGCTGCTGACGTCATCTTCCTTAGCGCTCTCCGGCAGATGGGTATTTCACGGGAAGACCTTCGAGCCTCCCCAGTACCTTTGCAGGGGTTCGGAGGTCAGCCGGTGTATGCAATCGGCAGTATTAAGCTCAAAGTGTCATTCTCTGGCATAGGAGGCCATCGTACCGAAGAGATAGTCTTTGATGTCATGGACTTCCCGTACCCTTACAATGCCATCTTCGGCCGGGGGGCAATCAATGCGTTCAGTGCTGCTGTACACCATGGCTACTTATGCATGAAAATGCCAGCACCGAACGGAGTTATCGCGGTATATGGTGATCAGGCAGAAGCACGTCGTCTTGAACTGGGCATTGCTCCGGGTCAGAAGCAGGTTCATGCGCTCGCCTCGGGGCCGAAGAGTCAGGCATTTGATGAAACTCATGTCACAGCACTGCCTAAGCCTCCAGTTCAGGCGAAGGCCGAAGTCGCCTCCAAGGAAGTTCACCTCAGCCAGACTGCTCCAGATCAGCTCATCCGCATAGGCACCGAGTTGTCTCCGGAGCAAGAAGAAGAGCTCTTGACCTTCTTGCGATCCAATGCCGACATCTTTGCTTGGTCGCCCAAAGATCTTCCGGGCATTCGTCGGGACATAATGGAACATCGGCTAGATATTAGCCCGCACTACCCCCCGGTAAAGCAGAAGATAAGGCAATGGACAGCCGAGAAAGCTACCGCACTCAAGCACGAAGTACAGAAGTTACTTGACACAGGAGTCATTCGACCCATAGACCGTACAACTTGGCTTGCCAACCCTGTTCTCGTCAAGAAGCAGAATGGCCAGTGGAGAATGTGCATTGACTTCACTTCCCTCAACAAGGCTTGTCCGAAGGATGATTTCCCACTAGCTCGCATAGACCAGTTGGTGGACGACACAGCGGGCTGTGAGCTACTGAGCTTTCTGGATGGCTATTCTGGTTTTCATCAAGTGTGGCTGGCTCCATCAGATCAACCTTTCACAGCATTCCAAACTCCAGAAGGAACCTTCTGCTACAACAGGATGCCTTTCGGTCTTAAGAACGCCGGGGCTACTTTCTCTCGGGTGGTCAGAGAGATGCTCAAGCAACAGCTCGGGCGCAACGTAGCTGCTTACATCGATGACATCATGGTTAAAAGCACAGTGCAAGCTACTCACATCTCGGATCTCACCGAGACATTTGAGAGCCTCCGAAGGGTCGGAATGAAGTTGAATCCTTCTAAGTGTGTCTTTGGAGTACGCTCCGGCAAGCTTCTGGGCTACATGATCTCGAAGAATGGCATTGACCCGAACCCCACCAAGATACAGGCAATACTCGATATGAAGCCTCCTAAGACTATAAGAGACTTGCAGAAATTCACCGGGCGGCTCGCAGCTCTAAATCGATTCATCGCCAAGTCAGCTGAGAGGAGCCTGCCCTTCTACGAGATCCTTAGAGGGTCCCGGCCTTCATATGGACTCCTCAACACCAGGAAGCATTTGAGGAGCTCAAAGCCTACCTCATCCGGATAACCACTCTGCATCCCCCACCTCCGAAGGCCCCTCTGATACTCTATATTGCTGTTGCCCAATGCGCAGTTAGTGCCGTTCTGGTGCATGAGCTCAAGCTGGATGAGAAATTCGTCCAACAACCAATCTATTATGTCTCGGAGGTGCTATCTGGAGCTAAGTGCAACTACCTTCTGGGAGAAAAACTGGCTTTTGCAGTTCTAATGGCGGCCAGGAAGCTCCGGCGCTATTTCGATGAGCACCCCATACTAGTCCCTTCGGCTTACCCCATTCGTGACATTCTCGAGAACAAGAATGCTCCTAGACGAGTCATCAAATGGGCAGCGGAGCTAGCACAATACAACATATCTTTCGTTGCTCGGAAAGCCATCAAGTCCGGGGTCATAGCTGAGTTTCTGGCAGAATGGGCTGCTTCTGAGCATGCTGATATCCCTCCAGTAGACCCCTCCTGGCTTGTCTTCACCGACGGGGCTTGGGGAGCTTCTGGTGCCGGCTGCGTCGCAATTATCACGTCGCCTAGCAGGCAGAAGCTTCGGTACTCAGCATCTCTTCAGTTTCAAACAACCAACAATGGGGCTGAGTACGAAGGCATCCTGCTAGGCCTCCGAAGGGCCCGTGATCTGGGTGCGAAGCGGCTAGTTGTACTGAGTGACTCTCAACTAGCTTCTGGGTAGATAACAAAAGACTTCCAAACTAAAGAGCCAGAGCTTGCCCGTTACATCCAACTCATTCGGGACATGGAGAAGCAATTTCTTGGTTTTGAGGTTCGGGCCATTCGGCGCAGTGAGAATGAAGAGGCGGACATGTTGGCTAAGGCCGCAGCTTACCAGAAGGACAAACCAGCTGATGTCTTTCATGAAGTCATCAAATCCCCTTCTACCGCACACATCAAGCTTGTGGCTGCTGTGAGCCCCTCTGTGGCAGAAGATTGGCGCGCTCCTATCAGAGCTTATATCGAAGGGCGCCTTTCTCCTGATGATCATATAGAGGAGCAACGTCTCCGCCACCGCGCAAGGGGCTATGTCTTGGTCGAAGGAATCTTGTACAAAGCCGGTGTATGCGCGCCATTGCTTCGGTGCCTGTCCCGCGACGAGGGCCGTAGCCTTCTCTCCGACATACATCAGGGGCTATGCTCGTCACATCTCGCACCTCGTGCTCTGGTCTCTAAGGCTTTCCGCGAAGGTTTTTACTGGCCTACAGCTCTCGTTGACGCGGAGTCTTTGGTCCGCACATGCCCCGGATGCCAATGGATGGGTCGGCAGTCGCATCGACCAGCTACCCCCTTACAACCAATTCCTCCAGTCTGGCCATTGGCTAGATGGGGCATCGATATCGTTGGACCACTTCCTACCGCTCCTGGTGGCTTTCGCTTCATGGTGGTCGCCATTGATTACTTCACAAAATGGGTCGAGGCTGAACCACTGGTCAAAATCACAGCGCTTGCCATAAGAAAATTCTTTTGGAAGAATATCATATGCCGGTTCGGCGTATCCTTCGAACTCACGGTGGACAATGGCAAGCAATTCGAAGCTGAGCTATTTCGAGAATACTGCACTAGCATCGGTGTTAAGAAGTGCAACATTTCCGTCGACAATCCCAGAGCCAATGGGGCTTGTGAACGCGCAAATGGCAACATTTTCCATGCTGTCTCCCGAGCACTGGTGGGCTTGCCGAAAGGGAAGTGGGTGGAAGTCTTGCCCCATATCCTATGGTTTCTCCGTACCACGAAGACAAGAGCAACAGGGTTTATCCCATTCAAGCTTATGTATGGTAGTGAAGCTATGACTCCTGAAGAGATCAAACATGGTTCCCTTCGAACCAATCTTCCATCCCTCAATGCCGAAGACCTCACCAAAGACACCATCGAAGAGGTGCGTCTGAAGGCCGTCTCGAACCTCAGTCGCTACATTAAGTCGATGGAGAGCACCTATAACAAGAAGGTTCATCCTCGGTCCTTCGAGCCGGGTGATCTCGTTCTCAAACTCAACCCCAACCCTACCTCCGTAGGGAAGCTTCAGAGCAAATGGACTGGTCCATTCATTGTCCACTGTTCAGTCAGACCTGGAGCTTATCACCTGCTGCAGTTGGATGGATCGCCTATCACCCATACTTGGAATGCGGACGTGCTCAAGCGCTTCTATGCTTAAGATGTCATCTGTGACCATGCCAACTCATACCTCATACGCATCCTCGTGAGTCATTTTGTTTTCTTCACTTTGGGCCGAGCTACAACTTCGGAGAAGTCTTGTGGGTTTCTTCCTTTTGTGCCGAGCTGCGTCTCGTGCGAAGTCCCGCAAGTCATTTTATTTCCTCTTCACCTTTGAGCCGAGCTGCGCCTCGAGCTAGGTCTTTCGAACCTTTTAGTTGCTGACTTTCTAAGCTGAGCTGCGTCTCAGCACAATGTAAACCGAGTAACATCCGAAAGACGCCCCCGCAAAGGTCCTATGCATACTTTGTGCCTTCGAGGCTGTGCCTCAGATGATTCCTCGTGCCTTCGATGCATCGAGATGCCGGCTCATGTCCGAAGACGCTGTGCCTCAGATGATTCCTCGTGCCTTCGATGCATCGAGATGCCGGCTCATGTCCGAAGAGGCTGTGCCTCAGATGATTCCTCGTGCCTTCGATGCATCGAGATGCCGGCTCATGTCCGAAGAGGCTGTGCCTCAGATGATTCCTCGTGCCTTCGATGCATCGAGATGCCGGCTCATGTCCGAAGAGGCTGTGCCTCAGATGATTCCTCGTGCCTTCGATGCATCGAGATGCCGGCTCATGTCCGAAGAGGCTGTGTCTCAGATGATTCCTTGTGCCTTCGATGCATCGAGATGCCGGCTCATGTCCGAAGAGGCTGTGCCTTAGATGATTCCTCGTGCCTTCGATGCATCGAGATGCCGGCTCATGTCCGGAGAAGAGGCTGTGCCTCAGATGATTCCTCGTGCCTTCGATGCATCGAGATGCCGGCTCATGTCCGGAGAAGAGGCTACGCCTCAGAGGATTCCTCGCGCCTTCGATGCATCAAAACACCTCTATCTTTCGCGTAACGCTCGTTCACCGCTTCGTGCGCATAAAAGATATTTCGCGACCAAAAGTAACGTAACGCTCCTTCATCCCTTCGTGCGCATAAAAGCCGTTTCGTGACCGAAAGTAACGCAACGCTTCGAGCAACCGAAGGCCTCTCGTCAACTATGCAGCGGTTCTCGCAAAACAACCAAACACGTTGGCCCGTACTCTCGAAGATGAAAGTTACGCGAACCGAAGCACATCTTTCGTCCCGGCTCACGAACAAGGGAAGAATATATATTAAACACATTTCTTCGGTTACAACGACTTCAAAGTACATCTCTTCGGCACATTGATGTCATATACATCTCTTCGATAAGTGCAATGTCATATACATTCTTTCGTTACAATCAATGTTTCTTCGTTACAACAATCACTCGTACGCATAACACAAGAAGCCCTCCCTCATTACTCACACCACTACAACAACCGAGTCACGGCGCTCGCCGACCGAAGCGAAAGGGCCAGCTGCTCCAAGTCTAGAACTGGTTCTTCGGGTGACGAAGCCCCACTCGATATCTCAATAATCTCAACTGCCGTTTCCACCTTTGGCGCACCCAGCAGGAGGGCCGGGCTCTGACGGTCCCGAAGAGCCCTTCGTTGGTCCCGCTTCGCGCGGCGCCTTAGCCTCTCTTCCGAGCTCACTTTATTACACGACTCCTTTATAGCGGCACTATGATTTTTCATGAACTCTCGGAACTCTTCTAGGGTTCCGGAGGGGTTCTTCCGGAACCATTTGCGCCACTGGTGTTTACTCGCGAAGTCGATACGGCTAACGATGGTGCTTCCCGAAGGGATGTACGACACAGGCACCGCGTCCAGAATTAATCCGTCCTGAGCAAAAGGAACTTAAGTCACTTTCCGAGCCAAAAGTTATATTACAAAGCTTTTGCGGTGCTAGTTCCGAAGCTTTCAAAAACCTAGGTACAATCTACACTCACACCTGGGGCTGTCCTTCGGCCGCCCCCCCCCCCCCCCGACGAGCCTCCCTCCGCCGCCGCGCCTTCGCGTTCGCCTTCACGTGCCCGAGCGGTGCTTGTTTCGCCGACTTCTTGCGTCGAAGGGCCCGGTCTTCCCGCAGCAGCCGGTCTTCCGCCTCCCGCCGCGCGGAGCGCAGACTCGCGGCTTAGCTCGGCGCCGCCTCGAAGCCAGAACCCCTGGGCGAAGGCCTTCGACACGTCGCGAAGAGACTCCCGGAGGTCTGCATACGCTTCGAAGCCTCCGGCACAAGCCTCCTGCACCCCGGTGATAGCTCTCTTGATCGGGGTGAAGTCCACAATGCCGCCCGCACGAACGGCGGCGAAGGCACCGGTCCAGGAAACTTGGGCGCAGTGATTCCCGAAGGTCTGGAGGGCCTTATGGGCGGCTTCAATCCCGCGTCGGATCCGCGATATGCCCGCCAAAGGATCCTCCGACGCGTCCGGCTTCCTCGCTGCGATGTTTACCCCCAACGTGCTGAGGAGACCGTCCACTTCTTCCATCAACTGCCCCACCCCTTCGGCGAGCTGCTCCATGGTCGTAACTGACCTTCGGCAGCGGTGAGAGCTTCGTGGAAGTCGTCCCGCTCCTTCTGCACAGCCCCAAGTGCTTGTTCTAGTTCCACAAGGCGGAGCTCGGCTTTACGCCGTAACTCCGAAGAATTCTTCGCTTCGGTCTCCGCGGCCCGGAGTCGGCTCTGCAGATCTTCCCGGTTCTTTCGAGCCTGCGACGCTACATGTCGCGCCAGCATCGCACTCTGGCAAGTACGCAAAAGCAACTGTTAACATCCGAACAAGTTAGTAATACGAAGCTCCTTTGTATATAAGAAATACCTGTATAGCCATCCCGGAGAGGGACTCCGACGCTTCATCCGACTCAGCTCCTCGAGCAGCTCGTCAACTGCGGCCATATCAAGCAGCCGGCCAGCCAAACCCAGAGCGTGCCGCGCACCTTCGCGCGGCCGGAAATCTTCTTTCCGGAGCTCAGCAACTATATCATCGGGCGTCGACCCCGGCGGCAGGAAGCTATACAAGCCCTTCCCACGGCCATGGACGGGCGGCCTTCCGGAGCTACCGCTGTCGGCGGCGCCCTCATCGTCATCAGACCCCACCTCCTTCGCAGGGGAGGTCTCAGGCTCTGCAGAAGACGCAACGTTATACCTAAGTGCATCACTATTCTGTACATAACCATTCCAAAGCACATACCTTCTCCGAAGCAGAAATCTACGTCTCCAACGAAGTAGTCATCGAGGGCCTCGGGTACGGCTCCCCCTCTCGAAGCCCCTGCCGCGGCAGTCGAGCAGCCCGGGCTCCCTTCTTCGGCAGAGTCCTCCTCGGCCTCCGGCTCTGGGGGCGGCGAGCCCGAAGCACTCGGCGAGCTTCGGCCTTGCAGCGCCGTGATGGCCCTCGCAGCGGCCCTCTTCGCGGCCCGAGCGCCCTCAAGGGGCGAGGCCGCCTCGTCACCGGCCTTCCGCTTCTTCGAACTCGAAGCCTCCCCGGCCACTGCCTTCCCCTTCCCCTTCTCTTCCTTATCGCCCAGCTTCCGCTCCGGAAGCTGCGCTTCCGGGTCCTTCATCAGCAGGACCCGATTAAGTCGCGGCCCGCACCGAGCACGTTCTCGGTGGCGCGCTTCCATCTCCCGAAATTTTCCGAGGTAGTGCTCGGCCCGCGCTTCGATCTCCTCCAAACTGAGATCTGCATATCAGTCATATGAGTCCGCCGCATGAAACTCTAAGTGCCGAAAGGCCGAAGAGAGTAAAGCTCACAAAGGAGTTACCGGGAAACTTCTCCGGCTGTAGCACCAGCCTTTTCCGGCCGCCGGGCAGCCCAACAAGGAACTCCCGGGACCAGTCCTTGAGCAGCGGACTGATTCCGGCAGTCACAAACTCTTCGCACAAGTCCCGCATGGTCAGCTTGCGGGACACCTCCTCCAGCACCTTCATCCGGTGCTTCGACTTGTCACTTAGCTCGATGTCCGGGCGCGGCCAGTGCAGAATCTCCGAGCAAGTGGACCGAAGGAGGCTTCCCTCTTCCACTTGGTAGTAGAACCACCCGGAGGTCCAGCCCCGACCCCAATGTTCGCGATAAGCTTTAGCCGGCAGCCGGTTCTCGTCGATTGGCACAAAGCTCACGGTGGCGTAGGGCATCATGTAACCCTCCCCCAGCGGGCTATCGTGCTTCCGATAGGCCGTCCGGTGCATCGCAGCGAAGACGTCGGCGTCCGGCATAACTCCCTCATACGGAAGGCCCACTCCATGATGCTCAGCCTCACGATGGCATTCACCGTGATTTGCTGAATCTCCAGCTCGTAGCGCTCCAACACCTTGCCAACGAAACTTGAGCACGGCATCCGGAGCCCTCCGTCGAAGAAGCGAAGGAACAGCACGGCGCGGTCGGCACGCACCTCCGGCTGAGTCGCCCCCTTCGGAGGCAGCGAGGCCAAATGCCTCTCCAGCCACCCCCTTGCCGCCATCTCGTGCAGTTGGCTCTCCGTCACCGTGCTCAATCCGAGCACGGGACTCGTGCGCAGGGAGTCGGAGACACGGCACCGACCCTTCGAGCTCGATGCGCCTCCAGCTTTCGGCATGACTACTGGGTTAGATTGTGGGGCTTCGGAGAAAGGTTTCGAGCACACAGCTAAGGCTTCGGCGAAGCGGCCGCGAAAAGGGAAGGAGGTTTCTAGCCAAGCTCGGGCTTCGGCAAAGCAAACTCGCAAGCAGGCCGTCGGAACTTCAACTGAGCGCGCGAGGATGCGAATGGATCGCGCCCCCCGCCCCGCTCTTGCTTTTATAGGCGCGACCGTCGTCACCTCGCCGCACGCACCGAAACGCGGTTCATCGAAAAACGTGCCCGGCTCCGTTACGGCCTCTTGCTCGCAAAACGCCTTCTTTTTCGAGAAACGTGCCCCGTTCCGTTTCCACTGCGCTGTCGCCGCTTCGTGCTCGCAAAATGCATTTCATCGGACACAGTGCCCGTTGTCGCCAACCGCGCGGCTGCCACTTCGTATTCGGACACTTCACGACTAACATTTATTTCATCGGCATGAAATCTCTTTCGCAGGCCTTCTGAAGCACCGAAAAGGGGGGAGGACCGATGGGCTTGGCCTTCGGATCATGGCTTCGGTCCTTCCGAAGGCGGATCTCACCCATGAGGGGCTGCTGTTGGGGGGCCAAGGCCCACCCACGGTCCCTTTTCGAAAGATGGCGTAAAGCCCACGAAGGCCTGCGATAAGCCCGCGAGCAATAATCCCGTGGAGTCTCGTGATCAAGATACCCTTCGGGCCTGGAGGATCCTACTGATCCGAAAGATCCTTCGGTCGCGAGATCTTTATGTACTATAGTAGTAGTCCACGATGTAAGGATGTGGCCCGTGATGTATAAAGCTCGGAGGTACAGCTGTGCCTGTACTAAGAGATAATAAAATTACGGGATGCCCTACGTAAAAGTAGAAAGAGGAGGGTATTACCGTAATAGGATTGATAAAGGTGTAATGGCTGGGGCTATAAATAGCCCCCCCAGGGCACTGTAACGAATTCAATTCTGATTATTACAAAAAACTTCAGCTACTCAATTTCCCTTGCCCTTACGCTCCGAAGAAAATCTAAATCCAACAACAGCCATAATGAAGCAGCATGCGTACGGGTATAATTTTTTTTAATAAATGTTTCTGCAGATATATTATTTGCTCATGGGTTTTGTGGGTATGTAAAATCGTTTAATTCATTGTTATTGGAGAAATTAACTCCACTTGTTCCCCAATAATCCAGTGATGAGGTTTGTTATGATGCTTCGAATTACCAGCAACCATTAATTTGATCAGATCTGACGTTTAAAAATATGGAGACACCTACTAAAAGGTACTCCTTTTGTTCTTTTTTTGTTTGTCGCTGTTGATTTTGATCAATAACTTTGACATTCATCTTATTCAAAAAATATAAGAAATATCAAATATTTTGTTAGAATTTGATCTATTACTCGAGGTTTCTGAATTCTAATTTTTAATTTAATACATTGGAACTAATTTTTTGAATAAAACGAGCAGTCAAAGTTTTTAGTCAAAGTCAACAACAACAAGTAAAAAAAAATGAAGGGGGTACTTAAAATGGTGGACTAGTATCAATTTTTTAATATCAACGGTTCGGATTAATTCAAAAGAGAGGTACCTCTTGCTACCTTCCAAGCACCATAACAAAACTCATAAATAAAATGATATTTAAAAGGCTAAAAAATGTCATCTTTTTTGGATTATTATGAAAGGTGCTCCAACAGTTCCAAAAACCTATCCCAATCGTGCAGATCTTTAAAACATAAAGGATTTATCGGGGTTGTGATTTTCTTTCTTCCTACCACAACAGGAAAAAAAAACTTGATTTTGCATGCTCTAGTCAGGGGATAGAAGCTTGATGTGCAACATAATGTAATGTCGTGGTATTAACTTTTCATCTTAACTGAAAATGAAATTGATGATGTTATAGGTTTATATCTAATGTGTTTCCATAGCTTTTTTTTTTATAGGACTTGTTACATGTCGGGTGATTGAATATCTGTGTCTGATCCAGATCCTATGAACAGGCGAGTGTCTTCTACATTCGGCTGAACCTTCTCTCACACCCACGACACATGCTTCAAGCTTGCCACCTCTCCCTCGCCTACCCGCCTCATCCGGTTGTCCCCGACAGCTGCTCGATCCGCCATTTCCCCATGGCCGCCGAAGACCAGGATGCGATGCCCAAAGTAACGTTATTGTTCTATTCAAACCGCTCCACACCGGTTTAATTGAAAACCGCAAAAAACTGTTCAAACCATATTGAAAGCCAGACAAAATTCAAAAGTGAAATTGAAACGGAATCAGATAGTTTGAAACGGCTAGCCGTCCGGTTTCATCAATTAGCCAGACTAGTTTCCGGTTTCCCATCGTACTCATCGTGAGCGGCTGAGCGCCGACGGAGGTGGCGCACATGGCTCCACCATGCGAAGATAAGCGCTGTAGCGAGCGCAGCCACCGCAGCGATGACCATGAGAGCGAGAAGGTGAGCGTCGTCCTGACGCAAGAACAGGAGCACGGCGAGCATGAGGAAGAAGAATATGGCCAGCTATGGGTGCTGCGTCTCCATCTTCTTGCCATCAGGCTCTGGGTGCAGGGTTTTGGAGGATCAAGCGCATGGAGCCAACGGCTAGCCACTCTCCACAGACAGCAGCGTCTGCACCTTCTTGCTGCCCACCATCGCTGGCTTCTTGTGTTGAGCACGCGACGGCTTTGCTCCCAAACCGTGCGGCTACCTGCTAAAGCCGCACGGCTGGCCGGGGTACTACAAATGGTGTCGATGTTTCGTGGCCGGGCTGGCCAGATTTGATAAATCTCTGGTTGGAGGGTGTGCGCCTAGCTCTATAGCACTTCGTCGGTCGACATCCGGATAACCTAACTAGCCTAAGAGGACATTGTCAGGCGGGCTAATTGTAACATCCCGAGTTTTCATGTATCAAATTTTGGATCAAGAATTCAAAATGGATTTAATTTTATAAACTAAGTTTTACCGTAATTCCGAAACTCGCGATGTTCAACTCATTAGTGCATCGTTTCTCAAGTCATGGATCTCGATGATGGAGTTTTTAGATCAATTACAAGATAAGTCAGAGAAATTTCAAGTTTGAATCAAATACAAATCAGTTCAAACCAAGTTCAAATAAAATCAGATGTTTTGTTTTACCTACCAAGCAACCGAGCCGAATTCCTCTTTTTTCTTCCACCCGGCCCAATCTCCTTCTCTTTTCCTTTTCCTTCTACTTTTCCCTCTGGGCGGCCAGTTTTTCTCTTCTTCCCCTACGCCAGTGGGCTCGTTTTCCTTCTTTCTTTAGTGCAGCCCACGATCGGATGCAGCTCAGACCCAGCATAGCTACAGTGTCATCTTCCCCGAAGCAACCTCAGCCGCCCCGAGTTTTCGTAGCGCCAACCGTTGATCCGTTTCGTTCCGGCCACGAAACCAACCCTTTAGAACCCTCTCCTGCCGACACACACCCTGGTCCTCCATTTCTACGCTGTCAGGCTGCGAAAATCCGCCGCCACCATCAACCGTCGTCTTCTCCGTCATCGGCGTGTCGTGAGAGGACTCACCGCCGGCGGTGAGATGCCGCTCAATCATGTTCTTCGTGATTCGTAAATCGTAGCTATGCTAACCCCATCGTGAATCATGCATCGAGAAGGGAGATCGAGTTCGTGGAAGATCGCCGCTGACAAGCTCACCTAACCCCATTTTCCCCTCTGAGTGAGCTTCCTGATCGTGTTCCTCGCGTTCCGCCATCTCCTTCGAGTACCCTTTTCGTTTGGCAAGGTTGTGATCAACGTCTTAGCGGAGGTTCGTCGTAACGGAGTTTTGCCATCGCACCTCATGTTGGGTTCACGTCGGAACGCCGCCACCGTCGTCTTCTTCTACGATTCCGGCCACCATCGTCTTCCAGCACCCTCTCCTTTAGAAATCGAGCCATGTAGTGCTTCCTGTCGTGCTGCCGTCGCGCCGAGCCCAAGCCGCCATGGCCACTGTCGCGGGGACCTCTCACCGGAGCACTCCCCCGCGCCATTAACCTGTCATATACCATCCCTGAGACTCTAGGAAGCTCCTGCGTTGGTCAGCGAGTTAAATCGATGCCATTTTGGTTAAGTTCCGCGGAGCTGAGATCCGAGCACCTATGGCGCTCGCCGCCGGCCATGTTTTGGCCGCGGAGCTTTGTGCTGTACAGTGCTAGATTCGTGGAGTCTGTGGTTCAATCCCTACGTGTTCCATTTCAAGTTTCGGCCATCAATATCAGTTTTCCCTTGCGCCGCCATGGTCTGAAATTCCGGCGAGCCCGCACCTCGACGTCGATGGCTTCCAGAGGGCGAGAGCCTGATTTTCGGGCCCAGGATATCGAGGGTAGCTAAATGGTTCAGTCTGCGTCGAAATCGGATGACCGCAGGTGCAGTCCGGCGATGCTCCGGCGAGCTGTTGTCGACTCGTGCGCGCCGCGAGCAGCAGTGAGGCATGCGTGCCTGCGCTGTCTGCTTTGTTCAGCTGAGAAGGCAAGCATCGGACCCCACACGTCATAGAGAAGATCCCACCTCGTGAAAGGTCCGTGTGCTGATGCGCTGAGACCCGTGAACCAGCTGGAATATTCTTGGAATATTACTGGTTTAATCCCAGAAAATCTTTTAACAGCCCCTTTAACCTCAGAAAAATCATACTAAATCCTAGAGACCTCAGAAAAACACCAAACCAGTTGCATTGAGCTCGTAAAATCATCCTCTATGTGTTTAACCCAAGTTACCCAACTTTACACTGTATCCTTCGTTCATTTAAAACTGAAATTGATTGTCTCATATTGATTTCAACATATCTTGAAAAAGCCATAAGTAAAACGTCCGATTTCAAAAAACAGTGATTCTTGTCACGTTAGGTTCATCTCGTCAAGATCTTTAATGTTAAAATGTTACAAGACATCTTGGATGCTAGACTCTCTCTCCAGTTCAAGTTCAAGTCAATCTTCTTATCATATATCTCGGTCACATTTTCTAGAGGAGCTATCGATGATAAGGATCAATTTGTAATTCTGCGCTATACAAGGACCCGGACCCTAATTTAGGATCACAACTTTAAAAGGGAAGCACACTTCTTCCTTTGACTATATTTATCTCAGTTTTGATTTAACTTGCACCATTGAATTGATTTAAATTGCATCCAACTGTTTTACTGCTTAGTAGTATTTCTAAGACTAATATGCCTACTTTTCCACATACACCCTTAGTATTGCTTTTTAAATGATGACTCATTCTTAGCAATGCTTTGATTACTATTTTTATATATATCTCACTTGATCACATGAAAAATGATTTTGGTGTAAAAGATTTAAATGTGTGTTGGGTGAGTATTTTAAAATAAACCTACCAAAACTGTTTAACGGGGCAGGCAAAGGTGATGTAGAGCTAGTTGGGTAGCTTCTATTGGAAGAGTGTCTGTGGCGAGACATGGTGAGTGGAGACTCAGGCTATGGCCTCCATTTGTGTTGCTGTTTTTGAGGATATGGACGGATGATGGCGGATGGAGGAAGATGTTTGTCCCGTGTTAGGACATTCGTCGGGTTTTGACTTCTAGGTGCAAGTATACACCATTCGACTCTGTATGGCTAGGGCTGCATTGAGATGCTTGATCATTGGGCTAGCGTTGAGCCGGGGGTGTAGGAGCTAAGTGTTAGTGGGATTTGGAGTTGCAACTCACTCATAAGAGGGGATACCCCACCTGATCAGTGGTAGGCCCATCACAACTCTAGAACTCTTTGTCTTGCGAGCCTTTGGGATCCAGACTTAGAAGGGCAATAGGACTCCAGACAACCCTTGTTGATTGGTGTTGTGTGTGCTTCTACCCTAAGACATGACGGTGGACTAGGTACTAGGGCCACATCATGTGGGTACAGATGTACATACTCTACAGAGTATAGATCTATGCACATAGTTAAGTACTTCGGTTATGGACGGTTCTAGGATGACGTATCGAGGATTAGTGTTGTTTCTACTCCCTTCCACCTCCTTTGAATGTTTTAGACTCCAGCTATACTGTGGCCCGATTAGAGATTAGTCGGGATAAAATATAAACCTTGTTGGGATGCGTTGATCCCTGCGGGGCAAGATAATAATAGAACGTTTATTTTTGAGGTTTTAGCCTCAAGTTTGCTTTGATTTTAAAAGAAAATGTTTGTGCATAACTGCTTTAAAACTTGCTTTTCCGCAATAAGCCCTACCGTCTCATTACCTTGCTACAATCTTCAATTGCATGCATCACCCCTACTATTGCTAGTATAGGGGAGAACATTATGTACTCATGAGCTTGCTATTTTCAGTTTTCACGTCAAGAATCTATGAAAAGTTGTTTGAAGAGAAATTTTGAGGGTTTCAACTATATTCAAGTGCCTGTGAAGTTTCATTCCGCTGCTATTCTAAAGTTGATATTGTCAAGCTTTCGCTAGTTTCTTGTTAGTTTTTATGGCTTGTGTGCCGTATCTCTTGTTCAAAGATGAGAATCAATTGTTGTACCTTCTCTTATTGTAAATCCTATCTCAAAGGAACCTTCTGTTATGGTTTTTATTCACCATCTGAGAGTGGATATGAGGTACAAACAATGTAGAATTCCAGGCCTATTACACTCATGCCAGTGCTGGCTCGCGAGCAGTTAACATCTCTCACTCATCAGAGGAACCGCTTTCGATTTGGTATTGGAGTACTAGAGTCCTCTCTCTCTCCTGGACAACAGAATAAGGATCCTTTTTATTTTTTTTTTTCACCTTTTATGTTTCTTCATTATTCGATCGGCTAAAACAGATTTGTTTCATTCTCTTCTTCCACTAGAATCCTTAGTTTCTCATTTTCTTTTACATATTTTATTACAATTTGTTTTTCAAATTTTAAAGTTTGATCTTTTTTTAAAACAAATACTGGTAGACTAAGAGAACTACCTCCTCCAATCCCTTTTTTATATATGATGGTGACAAATCTTGCTCAGCAAGCCTAACACCATGAACTCCGATGAGATTACTGTAGATTGATATATAATAAATCTAATTTTTATTAGGAAAACAAAAAAGTCTACTTGTAAGTTATCTAATCAGCTCTATTTTTCTAATTTTCATCTCTATCTACTCAAGCTTCACTATATCACCTGCCGCCTCAAGGCGCTCTGGGAGCGTCGGTACCATCGTCGCTGTTGCTGACTACCGTACGCTCGACCAGTTTGATTGTATCCGACGTAGACAACGTGATATGTTTTGTTAATGTGTTACTGTCATATGAAATGATTAACGTGATAAGTAGTTTTGGGTGAGAATACAAAAAATAATAAAATTTATAAGTGGTTGACTGAACATATTAATTTTTACAAGTAGATATACCAAACTTCCCCGATTTGCAAGAGGGCTTTTGTAATTTTAACTATTTATTTGTTGGGCTGATGCTGAGGAGGAAACCATATCCGTTGGTGATCGGCTTTTTGTTAAATAGATCGAACGGGCCCACAGCCCATCGTTGCATCCCTCAAGTTCGGTTTCTTCCATCGTTTGCTTTCCCTGGACCCTGATGCTCTTTCCCTTCCCATCGCCGCCCCTTCTTCTTCATCTTCTTCTGTTGCTGGTCAGCTCAGGGCCAGCGGATGTACTCGTCGGCGAGCAGATTCGAGGTTGGAATGGATAACGCCCAGGGGAGTGAAACTGCCGCAGGCACCGGAGCTGCCGACGCCGGAGGTGATTGGCGCTCTCAACTCACGCCAGGGGGTCGCAGCAGGGTCGTCAACATGATGTGCGCATCCTTCTCATTTCTCCCCTTCCAAACCCTGATCAACTTTAATTTGGTGATGTATGCGATTGATTGTGAAGGGGAAAAATCCCAGAAAGGAAATGGCAAAAACAGGTGATCTGTACGATCAATCTCCCCCGACCCCACTTCCCTTCATCGCCTTTTAAGCACGAATAAGAGGACGAATTTTATGCGTTGACCTACTCTTACACTCTGTCTGCGTAGCATCATTATGGGCATTACAGGGGTAGAACCATATGCATACTGTCCAATTCATGTATTGTAGCACGAACCTATCAAATGTCACAGTGTATTTTATCTCAAAAAAAAAAAGTGTCACAGTGTATTGTATCTGGACCGTTGCATAGTTGCATAACGCTAAATAGTGATTTGAAACACTTGCTTTCGTCTTGGATCAATTCTAGACACCAGTCGATTTTGACAATGTTACATGATTTGTACCCCACGTTTTCTAGTGTTTAGGCATGCTCATTTCAGTTTGTGCTCTGTCGCGTCTGCTGTGTGGTTAGACAATATGGAGGTGCAGCTGCCTAATTCCGTGCCCATTTGTGGCTCT
The DNA here is from genome assembly GCA_001182835.1 of Oropetium thomaeum. Taxonomy (NCBI): domain Eukaryota; kingdom Viridiplantae; phylum Streptophyta; class Magnoliopsida; order Poales; family Poaceae; genus Oropetium; species Oropetium thomaeum. The sequence continues at coordinate 223,954 of LFJQ01000009.1, read as the reverse complement.
AGGACGCTAATACACTATTTTTTGTAGAGAATTATTTATCTGCATTAATTGTTTTCCGAAACATACCAAACATAATTCAATATACTAGATGTTGCCTTATTGATGTAGAGTGCAGACCCTGAACAAGCACATGCCAGTAACAGCACCAGAGAGCCGGAATGCGTTTGAAAAAATTGCTGAACGATTTGAAAAGAAGACTTATGCTGCAGCAACCAACAAGGTACATTTAATTCAGGCGAACATATAATCTTTTTTTTTTTGTTTTTGAGAATTTAAGAGGGGTGAGTGAATTAATTGAAAACAATGGCTCATTTGTAATTGTCTGAACTGTGAACAATCTGAAATGATTTTTCTTTTACTTGATTCAACATAAACTGCTTCTAGCTTTGATAGTTAATACCATATTTTTGCTCTAAGCATGTTATCTTAAATGATCAGCAATGCACAAATTACTAATGGCCTGTTTCTTGGATTCAGTTTTTCTACCATAGAGAGTATATTGAGACAACTGTAGCCGATGCTATAGTTATCTGACTGGTCAAACAGTTCCTACAGCTACATGAACCCTTCGTTTTTTATCCAACCATGCAAAATGACACTAATTGTAGGCACTATAGGTCCGCTGAATTTAGTGAACCTCTGTTTTTCTCAATGGTCATGTCAAATTTATGTGTTTGTAGCTTGTGTTACTTTAGGCCATGTTCTGCCATCCTTGTATTCTATTCTCTTCTGAAAGTTCCCTGCATTTTCTTATCACTAATATCTCACTGACGTGTGGTTCTAGACCCATTAGTGTGGTAGCAACTGAGTAAACAAGAAAACTTATTATAGTAATATCTGCAACAAATAAGAAAATTTCAATTAGAGGAATACTTAAAAATCAACACCAAACTAAAAAAATTAACACCTATATCACGATTACACGTGTCAAAGTCACTAACAATCTAAAAGACGATTCTTAAGTTACTTTAGTGCTATAGTTTAAAAGTTCACTCTTTGTGTTTGTATTTTTCAGGCTGATTATTTGCGGAAACTTTCTTTGAAAATACTCTCTATGGAGAGCTGGAATAAGATAAACGCACAACAAAGTCCTCAAAATGATCAAGTGTTTCATAATCAGAGGCCCTGCAACCTAGGTATCTTGATAACAAATCCAAACTATATTAACATTAAAATACTCAAATATTTTGGACATATTTTCATATTTTAATTCACTTTGGATTTTACATTACCTCAAGAGTTGTAACAAAATTGTTAATTATGGGCTTATGGCTGATTGGATATTTCGTTAATTGTCTACCATATGCATTTTATGGTTGCATCCATGCACTAATTTATGGAATGGTAGATGAAAAATGGATCTGTTTGGTATTTAGATATGATTCTCTGTTTAAAGATCTGTTTTCCAGCACCGGTTTAACTGGCACATAAACTGTACATAGGCACTATCATGTTTGCCTAAACGTTCCATGTGGCCCTGAATATTGGCTATATGTTGGTTGACTGTCGGTTTCGTGTTTACTGTCTATGAAAACACATGGTCAGAAGGAAAGTAATTCTCTTGACTTGATTCTGTATCATTGAATGACAAACTTTGGTTTTTTGCTAATTCCATTACTATCATTTATCCAGTGTTTGTTTGATGTTGCGTGATATACTATGATATCATAGTACATGGTAGTGGCTTCATACTGTTGCCTGATTAGTGTCTTGGTGAAGTTAATATATATATACCATGTTCACATCTTCCTTAAATTATGTTTGTTCTGTCTTTGCTCTTTTATCATTTGTGCTCCCCGGTGCTCATGGTTTCCCAATCATCGCCCCTTCGTCTCCTCGTCTTGTTGGTCTGGGCTGGGCCAGTGGATGTACTCGTCAGCGAGCAGACTCGAGGCTGGAATCTAACCTCGAGGGACTCCAACGAGCAGTCCACAAGGGGGAGTGCCATGGACAACGTCCAGGGGAGTTATCCTGCCACCGGTGCTGGAGCTGCCGATGACGGAGGCAATTGGCGCTCTCATCTCATGCCTGGGGCTCGCAGCAGGATCGTCGACAAGATGTGTGCATCCTTCCTATTTCTCCCCTTCCAATGCCTGATCAACTTCAATTTTGTTATTTATGCGACTGATTGGAAAAAAAAAGAGAAAAAAAATGGCAAAAACTGGCGATTAGTCTCCCCTACCCCGTCTCACCTTCGTTGCCCTTCTATGCATGAATAAGATGACGAATTTTAGGTGTTGACCTACACTTATTGCACATAGATCTCCAATTTCACCCCCACATCATGTCCATTCATTTTCTGTTTGCCTCCGAAGTTAGTCAGCATTAGTATAGGCATTATCGGGGTAGAACCATGTGCATACTATCCAAATCATGTATTTTAGCACGAACCCATCAAATATCGCAGTGTGTTTCAAATGTTGCATCTGTTCATTTGCTAAAAAGAAAATGAATTGCATATGGACCATTAGCAGGCAAGGAAAAAGCAACGCTGCATAACGCTAAATAGTGATATGACTCACTTGCATTTGTCTTTGAATTTGATCAAGTCTGGTGCCAATTGATTTTGATAATGTTACATGATTTGTATCCCCACATTCTTAAGTGCTTAGGGATGCTCATTTCAATTTGTGCTCTCGCGTCTGCTGCCTGGTTCGACAGTACGGATGTGCAGCTGCCTAATAATTCCATGCCCATTTCTGGCTGTAGGACTCTAATACAATATTTTTGTACAGAATTAGTCATCTGCAGTAATTGTTTTTTCTGAAACATATCAAACATAATTCAATACACTGGATGTTGCACTATTTATGTAGAATGGCCACACTGAACAAACACCTGCCAGTAACAGTGCCAGAGGGCCAGATTGAGCTTAAAAATATTGCTGTACGATTTGAAGAGAGGATCTACGCTGCAGCAACCAACCAGGTACATTTAATTCATGCGAAGCTATAATCTTTTTCTACAGAGAATTGAAGAGGATGAGTAAGTTCATTGAAAAAAATGGCTCATTTGTAATTGTCTGACCTGTCAACAATCTGAAATGATTTTTCTTTTTATTGATTTAACACAAAGTGCTTGTACCTGTTTTCTTTATAATTGATAGTTTAATGCCTTTATTTTTGCTCGATGCATGTTATTTTAAATCATCAGCAATGCACAAGTTACTATTTACCAATAGCCTGTTTTTCTTGGATCAATTTCTTTCCAATAAAGAGTATATTGAAACAACTGTAGCCGATACTGTAGTGATCTGAGGGGTAAACAGTTCCTACATCTACAGGAACCCTTCTTTTTTTATCCAACCGTGCAAACTGACACTTTATTGTAGGGATCCTCTGAATTTAGTGAACCCATTCCGAGGATCTGGATCTGTTTTGCTCAATTGTCATGTCAAATTTACAAGGTTCCGTTAGTTTAGGCCATGTTCTGCCATCCTTGTTTAGTGATTATCTTCTGAAAGTGTCATGCCTTTTCTTATCACTAATATCTCACTCGCGTGTGGTTCTGGACCCATTAGTGTGGCAACTACTGAGTAAACAAGAAAACTTATTATATTTATATCTGCAACAAATAAGAAACTTTCAGTGAGAGGAATACTTTAAAATCAACACTAAGTAACAAAATTAGCACTTGTATCGTGATAACATGTCGGAAAGTCAATTAGTTTAAAGACCATTTTTTTTCTCTCGAACACGTATACAAGACAATTCTTAAGTTAATTTAGGGCTATAGTTTAAAAGATCTCTCTATTACAAAATTAACTGCTAACCAAGTCCTTTTCATTTGAATTTTCAGGCCGATTATTTGCGGAAAATTTCTTTGAAAATGCTCTCTATGGAGAGGCAGGAGAAGACAAACACACAACCAAATCCTCGAAATGGTCAAGTGGTTCAGAATCAGAGGCCCTGCAACCTAAGTATCTTGAAAACAAATCCAAACTATATTTACATTAAAATACTCAAATTTGGAGATATTGTCATACTTTAATTCACTCTGAATTTTACATTACCTCTAGCTATAGCAAAATTGTTAATTATGGGCTTATGGGTGATTAAATATTTCATTAGTTGTTTACCATATGCTTTTTATGGTTGCATCCTTGCCCTGATTTATGGAATATTAGATGAACAATAGGTCTGTTTTGGTAGAGCTTCCTTAGAAGTGATTCTTTGTTTAAAGATTTGTTTTCTTAAATGACATTGAACACCGTTTAACTGGCACGTAAACGGTACATAGTTACTGTCAAGTTTCCCTAAACATCCATACATCCCTATCAAACTGCTCTTTAGAGCATCTCCAATAGTGTTCTTAAAACTCTTCCTAAATCAAATTATGAGTGATTACAGTAAAAAATCATCTTCAGTAGATACCCAAAAACTATTCCTATTTTTTTGGCTCCCCGTAAAATCTTCCTATTTCTACCTAGAAGAAGAAACAAGGAAAAAAAATAGGCAATGCCAGTAGACCTTCATTTACTGAAATACATGAGAAAATCTTCCTATTTCACCCCATTGCGAATATTTTGGCTACTACTAAATTGACCTTGCTCGTTTTTATGCAATCTGTTGGCGATGCTCTTAGCCCAATTAAATGTTGCCCGAATCTTGGCTACATGTTGGATGATTGTCTGTGTTATTTACTGTCTACGAAAACACATGGTCTGAAGAAAAGTGATTCTCTTGATTCTGTATCAACGACAATTTTTTTTGCTAAACCATGTACTATCATTTATCCAGTGTCTGTTTAATGTTGCGTGATATACTATAATATCATCATGGTAGTAGCTTATACTGTTGCCTGATTAGTAACTCGGGTGTGAAGTTAATATATATACCATGTTGACTTCTTCCTCAAAATATGTTTGTTCCGTCTTTGCTACTAATTTTGATGTTTGGTTAGTTTAAATGTGGAGTCTGATTCTTAGCTTGGAGTAATACATATTTATTTCTGAATCACCTGCTGAATTCCTACTTGCTTCAGCACACATGCTTTTTGTCGTCAGCCCACTGCCGTGTGAAATTATCTATAGCATGCTGTTTTTGAGCGCTTCTGCAGCGTATTCCTCGTAACAGTAATTGGTAGTATCAGAGTCTATCTCCCACCAAAAAGAAATGTTGATAATTATTGCCTAATTTGAATTTTGGCGTTTGTGCTTTGCAGCATCTAGTGGCTCAACTAGTCGTACTGGTTATACTGGTGCAAGTGATATGAAAAAGGAGTTGGGTCAAATGGTAAGATATCCTACTATCATTTTGATATTCCAAAGCCTCAAGAGTTCACTCAATGACTGTTCATGATAAATCGTATCCATTCAATTTGTTCGTTTTCCATCAGAATACGACATTAAAGGACCAGTACCAGGCAGGACTCAGTGATTTGCATGAGATATCTACGAAGCTACGTGGAGAAATCCACGTGCCAACACAAGAGCCAAAAAATGTGCATGAAGAGGTGAAATTTAAAGTGATATTGGAGCGTGCAGTGCACTCCATTCAAATTAACAAGAAGATCTCTCTCGAGGAAGGTGTTCCCATCTATAAGAGGCAAATTACCAGTATTTTGAATTCAGAAGAACGGATGCCCAGGAAGAACTTTCAGCAATCTGAGGGGCAAGCTCCCAGCACTAGCTCAACTCCTGCCCATGGTGTTCATTTGCCAGAAAGAAGCAATGTGAAAAGGCTTAAGCCCTCTCCGGAAGATGATATTCCAAGTTGATTCTCTAATTAGGTACTTATAGTATAGTAAAATAAAATACTGTTAGCTTGGTACGGATTAATTCGTGTGCAAGAAGAACCTTATACAGTTCCAATGTGCAACATATTTTTGTACAAAATATTTTTTTTGAAATGCTGTTCACTTGCTTTATTGGGACATTAAGTGAATAAGTGCAATTGTGGATGGATGGATGTATCCAATAAAATGAACATTAATTAAGATACGTGCAAGGTTAGAAGGATCGAACCATTCTTGTATTTTTTTTTTCAGAGATGCTGCTTAACTAGGAGAACTTTTTTAAACAAGACCATTGGGTCCTGCTTTTATAGAAAGCAAAACAGGTTTTTAGGCTGCGGATACCAGTTTTACATAGGAGCACTTTTCGAGACACGTCAAGTCGACAACCTTGCGAATGACAGTAGTATAAAGGCCAAGGAGGGCACTATAAAGTGCATACATCAGAACCAAAAGCTAGACAAAGGTTCAGCAAGATAGAACACCAGGGAAGCTCTATCCTACACCTATAGATGGCCAAACTTCGCCCAGAATGATCTTCACGACCGCCTTAATTTAGTTTGTCCACCACTTCCTGGATCTTTATTCGGTCTTCAGCAGGGCTGAGCACTCTCCAACACTGCATCATTGATATTAATTTATAAGTCACTGCAGATGGGGCACTAATCACTTTGTTATTGACGACCAAATTATCCCTGGACAGCCCTAAGGACCAGGTGGTAGCTGCAGCAAGAAGGATTAATATAGCTTTGTGTTTCTTTTCCATATATATCTCTACTAATTTAAAAATGGGAGTTGGTGATGGTGATGGTCCGTCACCCTCTAATCTCACAATTCATATGTTGTATAAGTAGAGATGTAGCCAAATGTCTAATATGTTTAATGAATATATTTTAAATAGTTTTATCTTTTATAGAAATTTATTGGTCTGTGGCAGCGCATGGGCATGGAACTAGTCAATCTGCAAAAGGTCAGCAATATCACGAGGTGCAGCGGGCCATTGCAGTGCATCTGTAATTAAACACCATGAGAATCTCGCCACTGGACATCGAAACATAATATGGCTTGAGATTTCATGCTCACCACACATTTTACATTCTATGTTACCTCTCCGGTTTCTTGTTTTGAGTTGTTGCAGGAAGGCAGCCTATCTTTATACAACTGCCACAGGAAAATCTTGATCTTGTTTGGTATTTTCGCTTTCCAATTTCCATTTAGGTGTCTATCCACAGCTCCAGTATGTAGAATAGAATTATAAAGGGAGTTAGTAGTAAATTTCTTTGATTTCTCTAAAGCCCAATAAACTGAGTCAGGTTCATCTGTCAACTCTAACTCATGAAGGATCGTGCATCAAGTGATCCCACGCCTCTAATTCAGTTAAGGTCAGATTTCTTCTAAACTCTATTGCTGTTTCTGGGGTATTATTGGCGAGTGCTTGGCTGACAAGCTGCCCGGGATATCTCATTTTTCATACGGGTTAGGTTATGGTACTGAATTTTCAGTGGACATTCATAAAGCCAGCAGTCAGTCCAGAACTGGTACTTTCTACCATTACCGACTTCGTAAAGCGCACTTCTATTTAAAAGATGTTTGACAGCATGTAAGCCTCGCCAGAATCTGGGACAGTTCTTATCTGTGCTATCAAAGATGCTGCCCTCCCCAACTAGGGGTGCTTTGTCCTAACCGCCGCGAAGATAGAGGCGGCCTTGTTTGGTTGCGGGCGGGCTTGGCTGTCTATGGCATTGACTGACTGACCTCACAACTCCCCAAGGTCATTATCAACTGGATATTTGCTCTTTGGGATCCCTTGCTCTTTCGACTCCACTCGCCCGCCTCGTCTGGTGTCTGCGAGCAGAGCTCATCTGAGTTTCTCAACAAAAATGTCGAGCGAATCGAGGAATCCTGTACTCCACAAGGGCGGCTGATCCTTCCACCTCGGCAGGCGCCCGATGGTCCCGACTCCAGCACTCTGCGGGGCTCGCCGCAGGGTGGTCGGTCAGTCAATACGGCGTGCATCCAATTCCACTTCCTCTTCCGATCCTCATTAAAAAAACTTCGTTTGACGACTCGATCGATTTGAATTTCCACTTTCGTTTCTTGACCGCTGCAAACACATCCCGTCTTTCATTGATGAAGAAAGAAGCAGAGAGAAGGATGGACAATTCTTGATTATATTCATGGGCTTCTGTGCATATTACCATTGCTAAACAAAATACGGGACCATCCATGTAAGAATGGTATGTAGAGTTCATGATCTTTATATTTGTAATGATAGTGTCGGCGTACTGGGAACGGGGTCCCCAATCTCCCAGTTCTTTGGGCCAGTAACCAAGGGGCAAAAAAAGGATGAGACGTCGGTCCGCACACAGAGGTTGTAGGCCGCCTGCGTCCTCCCTCTGGAAAAAGCCCATCTGCAGCATGAGAGCGGATAGATGGAGGGTGGATACGCGCTGAGAGGCCGAGGCTTGCCGATGAAGGAACTCCGGGACGACCCCCTGGGACGTCCCGGGGGGAGCAGTTAATGCGCTAGACCCAATCCAGGGGACAAGATAAGACGGCGAGATAAACTGCGGCATGGGCACCGACAAGGGGGAGTAAATACACCCCGCAGCGCCGCTTGACACTGCCGCCGGTCGACGCAGGCGCCTCCAGCGATAGCATCATGACTTCGGGCACGCACGTCGCCCGGCGGAAGGCTAAGGCGCCATGGGAGATCACGCCCAGCAGCGGGTGCCGTCCGCCCGAAGAGAGAGTGGGGAGAGGAAGAAGAGGGACCCACTATAGTAAATAGGGGATAACTCTCATCCTCTATAAAAGGGGATTTCTTCTCTTGGATTTGTAAGCAACAATAGAAGCATACGAGCAATACAATTTTGCAAGACGTAGGACTGTTAGCCCGTCAGGCGGTCCGAACCTGGGTAAACCCCCACATCTTCCTTGCCTCCGGCAACACTCCGATCGCGTTTCGCTCTTCCACCGAATTTAGAAGGGCGGCCCAGTAGGCCCCCATTTGTCCGTTTTCTCATACAACGACAGTTGGCGCACTAAGTAGGGGGGCGTAGCTGTCGGTCGGGGTAAGTCAAGCGCTAAGCTGAGACACACTTCATCCGTTTTGAGTAATGACAAAATCCCAGGCAAGCGACGCTTCGTGCCATACCCCGGCTCTCTCTCACGGGAGGGGCGGGGACCCAGTGGTAAACGAGGCGCACCAGAGCGATACCTCCAGGGGGAGATGACCCCCGACGCCAAGACGCCTGGACCAGGCACTCGATGCCGCCGCCGAGCTATTGCGCCACCTCCACCGTACATACTCGAGCTAGTGGCCTCAGCCCGGAGGACCGTCCCCGGAAGACTCTCGACGAGCCAGTCGGGGGGAGGCGATTCCAGAAGTCGAGGAAGGGACACGCGTTCCCAGACCAGATCTAGGGGGAAGAGGACTTTCCCGCGAACGCGCTCCACGGCGACACCCGACCACACGTATTATCCCTCACAGAGTGCCTCGTCGAACTCCAGCTACAACTTGTGCCATAAGTTGTCCAAGCGGCACAAGCAGGGTGAAGATGCCCGAGTTGGCATCGAGCGTAGAGGTCTCCTGCAGGAATCGGGGGTTTACCGCACGGACACCCGCTACTTAGAGGTAGAGGTCTCGCAAGTAGACTATGCTCCTCGCGGGAAAAAGGCGGTTGCCACCTACTCGGGGGGGGGGGGGGGTGCAAGGCCCTGTCCTCCCGTTTGAGGGGGTGTGTGCAGTGGCCCCACAAGTTCCGTCCCGACCTTTTGGAGCGGTACGATGGAACGGCTCCCCTGGGAGAATTCCTGCAGCTGTACTCCACAGCCGTGAGGACCGGCGGCGGGACGGAAGACGTCAAGTTACTTCCATATCGCGCTGAAAGACTCAGCCCAATCATGGTTCATGAACCTCCCCTCCGGCAGCATCCACACCTGGGACCAGCTGTGCCACGAGTTCATAGCAAACTTCCAAGGCACCGCCAAGCGTCCCGGGATGCAAGTGGACCTGTCTAGAAGGAGAAGGAGTCGCTGCGGCAGTTTGTCCAGCGTTTCAGCCACGTTCGCAACACCATACCCCGCATCGAGCCCGGGCGGGTAATATCCGCGTTCAGCCACGCGTCCGTGACCACGACATGCTGGGGCCACTCGACGTAGTGGAACCCGAGACGGTGACGGCGCTTTTTTAGCTGGCGAACAAATGCTCACGACGGCAGGAGGCGCAGACGTGGCACGACGACCCGACCGATGCGACGGGCGACCCCGCTGTGGAAGATAAGCAAAGGAAGCAAGGCGGGAAGCGTAAGGCGGGGGAGGTGGCAGTGGCCGGCACCGCGCAAAAGCCTTCCCGCCCTCCTGCAATGAACAAGACGGAAGCCCCCTAGGAAGGAAAGTGGTGCCAGTTCCACCAGACCAATGGCCACGACCAGCGCGAATGCGGCTACCTCCTCACCTGCACCGACAAACGCATGCCTCGCCACCCCAAGAAGGGCAACGACGAGGAAAAGAAGGAAGACGGACCTCCGGGGGCCTCCGGGACCCTGGACCTCCTCATGAAGGGGCCTGAAAGCATGGGTCCAAGAAGTGGGGGGGCGTAGCCGCGGGCATGGCACCCCCTAGAAGGCCTAAGTGGGCCAACGTCCCCATCTCTTTCAGCCAGGAGAACGCCACGGGCCCCAACAACTCAGGAGGGCAGCTTCCCCTTTTGATTTCGCCCATGATACAGAACATGCGCTTGGAGCAGACGTTGGTCGATGGGGGCTCCAGCATCAACATCCTCACCCCCGCCGCCTTCGACGAAATGCAGATCCCCCGCACCCTGCTCCAACCCACCAGGCCCTTTCACGGTGTCCTCCTGGGGAGTTCCCAGCCCTTGGGGCGGGTTGATCTCCCGGTTACATTTGGGGACGCCACCAACTTCAGGACCGAAAGCATCACCTTCGGCGTGGTGCCGATCGATTTGCTGGACAATGCCATCCTCGAGCGACCCGCTATCGCCAAGTTCATGGCAGCGGACCACTATGCTTACTTGATGTGGAAGATGTCTGGCCCCGTAGTAGTCATTACAATCAGAGGCGACGTCCCGGGGGCCATCGCCTGCGCCGAGCAAATTTTGAAGGCAGAGGCGGCCGCCTTGTCCGAGATGGGCAAAACCACGGGACCCCCACTGGGAGGGCCCGCGATGAACGCCCACCCACCTCGACTTACCGCAGCCGATGAGGTCCCCATCAAGAAAGTATGCTTGGGGCCTGACAAGACCGCCACCATCGGTGGCCACCTGGACCCCAAATAGGAAAGCGTGCTTGTCACCTTCCTCCCGACGAATTCAAATGTGTTTGCTTGGCAACCATCGGACATGCCTGGTATTCTGAGGGAGATGATAGATCACCACTTGAACATCGACTCGGCCAGACGATAAGTAAAGCAGAAGGCCCGCAGGCAAGCCCCCGAGCGAGAGGAGTTCGTATGAGTGGAGGTGAACAGACTCCTCCAGGCCGGCTTCATCAGGGAAGTTCTCCACCCTGAGTGGCTGGCAAACCCGTGGTGGTGCCAAAGAACAACGGCAAGCTGCGAATGTGCGTCGACTACACCAACCTCAACAAAGCTTGTCTGAAGGATCCTTTCCCTCTCCCTAGGATAGATCAGATTGTTGACTCAACTGCGGGGTGCGAGCTGCTATGTATGTTGGATGCATACTCTGGCTACCATCAGACCTGTATGGCGAAAAACGATGAGGAAAAAACCGCTTTCATGACTCCTCTAGGAAATTTTTGCTATGTGAGCATTCCCTTCGGCCTCAATAATACGGGCCCAAACTTCTAGCGGGGGATGCGCAACACCCTCGGTGGCCAAATCAGGAGAAATGTCGAGGCATACGTCGACGAAATTGTAATAAAAATCAAGGCGCAAGGTTCCTTGATACCCGACCTCACGGAGACATTCAAGAACTTGGGTTAAGCTCAATCCGGAGAAATGCGTCTTCGGGGTCGCGGCCAGGAAGTTGCTGGGTTTCCTCGTCTTTCACCAAGGCATCGAGGTAAACCTAGACAAATTCCGCGCCATTGAGCAGATTACCCCACTGAGGCGCATCAAGGATGTCCAGCGCCTCACAGGTTGCATGGCCGCCCTCGTATGATTCATCGCCAAGTTGGGGGAATGCGCCCTTCCTTTTTCCAAAATCTTAAAAAGACCTAACTTCGAGTGGACACCTAAGGTGGACTTTGAGCACTGAAAGAGTATCTCTCCTCACCACCGGTACTCGTCGTCCCCGAACCGGGGGAGCCCCTCCCCCTCTACGTATCCGCAACGCCTAAGGTGGTCAGCATGGCGTTAGTAGTCGAAAGGACGCCCCCCCCCCCCACTGTGTCGCCATCTGACTCGGGGGCTCCACCTCCGATGTCCGACCTAGGGGCTCGGCAAGCCAGCGCGTCGCCAGCCGACCCGGGGACTCCACCTCTGACATCCGACGCGGGGGCTCGGTAGGCCACTGCACCGCTAGCCGACCTAGGGGTTCCATCTCCAACGTTCGACCTGGGGGCTCGGTGTCACATCCCCAAGTTCTAAGTTTTTTGCTCAGATGGAAATGAGCTAATTAGTCCTGAATTCAAAGGTTTGAATGATTTTTCCTTATTCTGAAAAAAATTGGTTATAATGGCCTTATTTGCATAAGTTATTCTTTTGAAATTGGCTTTTGTATAGCTTTTGAAGGATTTTGTTTTTTTCCACAGAACCATCAATATTTTGAAATTAAAATTCAAAGCATTAAAAAAGAATTTTGGAGATTTCATCAGAATTTTTTGAAATGGTTTGACACCTTTTAAAATTCAAAACAATTTTAAATTTGGGGGAAATTCATGATTTCTCAGAAGCCGAATAACATCTTCACACCAAAACAAAAGTTGCTCCACATTTCATCCAGAGCCACCACACAAATTCCCAAATTCTTCTGAGCAAGGGAACACTAAAATTTTATCAAATTCAGTTTGAATATTTTGGAAACATCCCAAAATTCTTTAAAGGGCTGAGCCACCCCGACGGACGCGTGCCACGTGTTCGGCGATATGCCGCCGACGCCTTCATCCGCCGAACTGCTGCACAGGAGGACGCCGCGCATGACTTGAAATTTTGGCACTTTCCTCACGCCCTCTTCCAGCGATTTCTTGCCGCCTCACCCTGTCCCGTCGCGCAGGCACACCGAGCGTGCCGCGACCACGGCAGCGCTGCCGCCCAAGGACGATGCCGTCCTCTGCCACGCTGCGGCACACTCACACGCTCCTTTTCTTGCTGACCGAGTCTGCCGCGGGCTAGAGGACACCATCTTGAGTTCTTCTCGCCTTGCGCGCCCCTCTCCTCCCTCTCTCTCTCTCTCTCCCTCTGCCGCGCTGAGCGCTTGTCGGCCACCATTGGCGCCGCCCATCGCGCTCACACGGACAGCTCTAAAGAGAGCGCGCCGAGCTCCATTTCCTTGCCAAAACAACTCACCGCACCGCTCTTCAGCTCCCAGCCCAAACAATCGCTCCATCTCACGCTGGTTTGCTCGAAACAAAGTCGTCTTCTTCCTCGGGCCAGAGCGCCGCCGCCGCTGCGATTTCTTTGATTCCGGCCAACTCCGTTGAGGTTTACCCCTCTTCTTGCTCCAGCTTGATGCTCTCACCCTCGCGCAGCTCTGTGAGTTCGTAGAAGCTCACCGGGGCCACCGAATTTCACTCGCCGCTGCTCAACTATCTATGCCGCTGCCGTGAGCCTCACCGTCGAATTTGTGTCTCCGGTCATCCCCGAGGTCTTCATCACCCGCAGACCGACTCGTCTCATCACGGTAATGCTCTCAGACATATTCTTTGCCTTATAACACCACTCGTTCGCCGGCAACCTCGCCGGAGTTGAACCCCCGAGCCGCCTCTTGCTGCCGACACGGTTCCGGCCATCGCCGATGGTCATCAACCCCACCTTTAGATTCGCCTTGACCTCCTGAGCACGAATCTGGCCCCCTTCGATCGAGTCTCACCGCCGTTAAGATCGCCAGCGTTCATCTCCCCTGTCCCCTGTTTTTGAATTTGAATTTGAATTTTGTTATTTTGCCTAAGTTTGTAAAATTCTTAGTAAATCACAGGAAGCTCCTAAAATTATGAGATGAAATTATTTTGAATCCTTTGTTAATAGCTCTAATTTCTTTTGAAGTGTTTGTGTTGAAAGTTCATGGAACATCCTAAATAAATATATTAACTAAAGTAGTTTTTGAATTTTAGTTTAAGTTTAATGCATGTTCTAACACTAAAACCTATGCACATCTCTTTGTCATGGCATGCATGTCATCATATGATTTAGCTGTATTTTTATCATGACAACTTGCTATGCATATATGTGAAATAACTAGATTCTATCATTTAAATTTACTATTTTTTAAAATACATTGTGCATGTCAACTAAAACTGATGATACCTGTTATAAACGTCATTTCAGTAAGATGCAAGTTCATGTATCAAGTTTCATGAATTTATCATGTGTTTTAATACCTTTTTTTGATTTTCTAATTTTAATTAACAAAAACTTGTTAGATTTTTATTAAAATCTTGGAAGCTCAACTTGACCCGAAACCAGTGCCAAACATCTTGTATTGGAGGTTACTTTCAATTAAAAATAGTCCCCAGCCCGTAACTTAAGTTTGATTTTCGTCGGAAAGTCATTACGACTTTTTACGATATTTTACAATGTTTACCGAATCGGGCAATGATAGTCGGTGGGCTCGCGTTCTTGGTAACCGAGCAAAACTTTCAAACTTAGTGTCATAGTAACCCCTAGCCACCTAGTGAAGCCTCTGTATGAGACATGTTTTTGGGATTTTTCTTAAAAAAGATGTCCGTGTACTACCCGATATCGGAACCGGAATCCGGGAACCGGGAACCAGTTTTCCGAATTGGTAAAACTATTTTTACCATAACTTGAGCTGCAGACCTCCGTTTGACGTGTTTCTTTTCGCATTGTATTCGTATTCTTAGTAGCTACCTCTCTGCACCATATTGCATCATTTGCATGCATCATGTCATCATGGCATATATTCTTATACCGACGCATTTTACTTTATAGAGTACAATCCAGTGGAGAGTGACACGGGTGCCGCTGAGGGAGGAGCACCAGAGGCTGACCAGGTTGCTGTGGAGAACATCACTGCTGCTAGCGGCAAGCACTTCATATTGCTACCCTAATTTAATACTTAATGATAATATATATGCTTACGTATAGGATTGCATTAAGTTGGACATAGCGGTATTGTCGGGAAATCCCAACATTGCTGCATGTTATCCCTCCTTGATGTTGATTACATCACTTTGTCCGTAGTGTAGTGTGTCCTTTTACTCGAGTCACGAAATGCTTAGCCATGTTTAGATTAACGGTAGAAGTCGAGTGGTAAGTCCCACTCGCATATATAGGATTCACCCCAGTTACTTGTGGGCTTGTGGCGAGTTCATATGTTGATAAAAGTTCAAATGTGTTAAAATTGAAATCCGAACGGTGGGATAGGAGTGCAGCAAGACGTGGAGGTCTTGTGTGCCATAGGCCCCGTCTGGGTTGACAAGCTGAGTATCTCACTGGCGTACCAACGTTTGGCCGATGACTGCACGGTGCGTGGAACGAGGGACTCCCGTGTGCCTGCGAGGCAATGGTACTTGACACCGTGTGGATTTTCCAACCGTGTGGGCACGAGAGTAAAAAAGGTTGACATGAGTACCCCCTTGTGTAACTTTAGTGGGTTGCACGAGCCGTGTGGTCCTTAATCGTGTGGGTACAGTTGGACTCCCCTGCAGGGTGTATAATCGGTTCGAATCGCCACGGTCTTGGTTATGATCAAGCTCATGTTCTTTGGATAATATCGTAGAGTTGACACATAACACGACGAGAAATGGATTATGGTTGACGGTATACTTGGTTTATGGGTAGATGGTACGTATGGTCATGGGTTTAGTAGGTGTATGCCTACAGAGTCTTTTACTTTATGCTTATTCACATATTCTTAGTTTGAGCTTTAAGCAATCAAGTCCATTCCTATGCCTTACTTACCTTGCTACTGCCATATTACATTATCCTCGGAGTCGGAAAATAATTCTCACAACAGGGTAAGTCTTGCGAGTACCTTCGTACTCAACGTTTGTTGCTTAAGACTTTGCAGGTGAGGATGAGTTGGTGTTCGGCTACTTTGTCCCCGTCGATGCCGCCGAGGGCGAGGAGTAGTCCGGACATACGTGGGCTGAGCATTGCGATCCTTTGTTGTTTTACCCTTGCCGCCGCTGCGCCCACTCTGTTTCTTAGGATCGCTTCCACATTTTAATTTTAGGACTTATGTATCAAACTTATGGTCTGTAATATTACTATAAAACTAATGTAACCGAACATTGTGACCTATGTGATGTATCAATCGTTGTTGTTCTGATGTGCTTGGATCTTGGACATTGCTTGAGAAGCATGTCGGGGGACTACCGGGTTTACATTCCTTTTTATCGGGTTGTGTACTCGCATACCGTTCATGGACGGCGGGTCAATTCGATAAACTTGAATGTGAATTGGACGGTTCCTCACACTCGATAGGCCACTGTGTCGCCAGCCGACCCGGGGCTCCACCCCCGACGTCCGACCCGGAGGCTCCACCTCCCGCGTAAGGCCGCATATCCAAAGTTCAACGCCCCGTATACTTCATCAGCGAGGTGCTCCGGGACGCAAAAACCTGCTACCCTGAGTGCACAAAAGATCCTCTACACCATCCTGGCTGCATCGAGAAAGCGGCAAGACTATTTCCAGGGCCACCCCGTCAAGGTCGTCACATGGCTCCCCACGGAAACAGCTCTTAAAATAGAGAAGCCACAGGGAGGGTGGCGAAATGGGCCGTCGAGCTGGGTGAATTCGACTTAGAATTTGTCAGTAGCGGCATGATAAAAAGCCACGCGTTGACCGACTTCAATGCCAAGTGGACGTCGACCACTGAAGTATGCGAGGAAGAACTCACATCAAAGCCGGGGGCAGGCTCGGAGGCACAATGGCGCCATTGGACCCTTTACTTTGCCAGGCTCCCTCACCCTGTAGGGGGCAGGCGCCAGGGTGGTGATAATTGCACCAACAGGAGAACAGCTCCGCTACGTCATCCAGCTCCACTTAGGCTCCTCAAATAATACGGCAGAGTACGAAGGACTGCTTGCAGGTCTCCGCGCTGCAGTTGATTTGGGCATAACTAGGCTGTTGGTTAAGGGAGACTCCCAACTTGTGGTCAACTAGATCAGCAAAGACTATCAATGCTTAGATGCATAGATGGCAGCATATCTATCACAGGTTAGAAAGCTGGAAAAGCATTTTGACGGTCTGGAAGTCAAACATGTCCCACGCAAGGACAACTACTTCGCCGATGAGCTCTCACGTCTCGCTTCCTCTCGTGCGCCAGTCCCCTCAGGCACATTCGAGGAGCAATTGATGCAACTCTCGGTCCGGGCTCCGGACCCGGCACCAGAGCACGAATCATCCCTGGATGAAGCCACCCTGGCTGCCCCCACGGACCCGACTCCGCCCGACATGACGCTGGAAGAGGCACCTCTCGAGGTCGCCTGCATCCGTGAGGAACCCACCTAGATCTCCGAGATCCATTGATACTTGCGGAACTTACACCTCCCCAAGGACGATGCTGCAGCGAAGCGCTTGGGCCGGCTCTCCAAGCGCTATGTCATTGTTGATGACGGCTTATACAAACAGGCCGCCAATAACCTCCTGCTAAAGTGCATCGATCAAGGGGAAGGCCTTGAGCTCCTCACGACAATCCACGAAGGAGAATGCGGAAACCACTCGGCTTCCCGCACATTAGTCGGGAAAGCCTTCCGACAAGGCTTTTACTGGCCAACGACACTCTCAGATGCCACAGATCTTGACGCGGACCCACCCCAGAAAACTCAGTCCGGGACGGATCCCTCATCTCGTCAGGATCCTGTTGGGCAATGCTCGGCGAAGCGAGCATACACATGGTACAACACAGGCAGATAAACAGCAATCTTTACAAGATGAGGGAATTTAATACATCATTGTTTCATAAGTTGAAAATTTAAGTCTTACAACAATATCAGAATAGGAAAGAGTTTTCGAAATCACAAGCAAACCGCGGAAGACTAAGATGAGTACAGACTCCGACTCTCATGGTAAAGCAAAAGCATAAGCCGTGCCCAGTGGCATCATGCTACTAGCCACTTCAAAGTTCACTGCGACGAACCACAACGCTCCCACTGGAGGTTCCCGAACTCTGAAAGCTACTCTTTCCAATGGGTATCGTCGTGAGCGAACACGTCAGCGTCTGAAAACCACGTATTCGCAAAGCGTGAGATTCTAAGAAGCTCAACAAGGCTGACCCGACAAATTGGCTAGCTACAGCCGACACCTAGACATGCTGGCTGACTTAGGGTGGGTTTACCATGCAAAAAGGACCTGCATTACCTGCACTAATCTTGGTCGAGTTTTACCTCAGGTTAAGTGTTTTAGAATGATAACTTTAGTTGCACTGATCTAGGCAATCATAAGAGAACAAAAGATAATAATCATCATATATCAGCCATCGCCCTTAGAGCTCATCCTCTTAATGTATGTGACAGAGAGTTCAAGCAAACTCATAGCTGAGAGCGACAGTGATTCGAGCCAATTTTTATACCTCTGCAGGGTTAACCTAATCATACGATACGTGCGCATGCCAGACCGCACGTGGCAAGCATTCACACCAGGTCCTGCAAAGTCAATTCCCTCCTAAGCCTGCCTTAACAGCTCCGCATCCCACCATAACACACGTCCCAGATGGGTTCTATGGAGTTCCCACGACTGCCCACCCCTGATCTCCTCCGAATCAGACATCGTAGGGCAGGTTTGACTTTGCAATCACTAGGCTACGTAGGTTTACTGGGCCCCATTATACCCAGCATATGATTAGTACATTTAATACTTGCCCAACCGTGCCACACGGATTAGACAAGACTACAGTCACCATGGTCCCCGACCAGTCGCTGATCTAGTTGTACCCTGTCTGACCCTCAATCTTTTATCTTTCCTTATTCATCCATAACCATGTATCATATTTCATGTGGTAGTGTCAAACAACCCTAGCAGTCGCGAGCAGCGTCCACTCTGCTCGACTTCTATCGGTAGGTACAGCTAAGCATAGCATACTACTAATGGTTACCTATACCAAGTACCATCAGGGTTTCCTGTGGAAAACAGATCCGATTAGGGTTTCAATCAACTCCTAGAAATCTAATGCACAATCAAGACATATAGTCATAAAAGAGAAATGTTGAAACTTGGTTGTGCATCGGGGCTTGCCTGGTTCTTCGGGGTTGGCGTCGACTGCTTTTGCGGGGATTGACGACTCCGGGTCGACAGCTAACTCGTTTGCTTCAGAGTCTACATGATGCAACAATATTGAGATGAGTTAAACTAATTAATGTAATATGGTGGTTTCATCATAGATTACAGCTTAGGGTTTGGAGTTAACCCTATCGACTTGACTTCGATATTTTATTAAAAGGCTTCTCCCTTGATGAATGTGGGCGTAAGTGAACACCTTATCTCACCAGGAAACCATTTTTTAGTTGACAGTGCTCTCTAAAGTAGAAATTTTAAAATTTGGTTGAGGTCCCACTGAATTTCCTGAGTTTTTATACACATGCATTTAAGTTTGCCTTTAGTCAATTCATGGACTACAGTGGAACATCAGATTCTATCAGTAGATTATTTTTAGTGAGTAGTGCTCTCTGAGAGATGAATTTTGGAGCTTGGGTGAGATTAAGCTGAGTTTCCTAGATTTTATAAAAAGTCAGCAAATTTTTTGATTTTGAACTTATAAACTCAGAATTGAATACTAAATCTTAGTGTAAAATCATGAAACTTTATGTAGACACCAGTAAGTACCAAATCTAAAGTTTTGCTTTAGAGTTTTGATTTTTGGATGACTTTTATAATGTAGTTTAGAAAATGACAAATTAAATTGGTAGTTTAGAATATTTTTAATGAAAAGCATACAACTTTGTGGTCGTAAAATCCTAAGAAAATTTCAGGGGATGCATACCTCTGTATTACAATAATGGAACGGGGATCCCGATCTTCCTACAGGTTCTGATAACTACGATTTGGGCGAGGTCGCGACACAAATCGATCCGGCTTCCGAACGGCACGTTCCGAACCCCGCAATCGCAGCACCACGTCCTCTATGGTTATCACTCGCGATGAACACGAGTGACCTCGCCGAGAAGGCTAATCCCTGCCTGCGAATCGAAAACACAAGCAAGAACGAGAGAGAAAACAACCAAATTGCAAATCTGAATTGAATCTCACGAAGTTGGGGTCTCACAAACCGATGTACGGCGACTCTGTTCTTGACAGAAATTATCTAAGCAAAACCCGAACCCTAAACATGGGGTGGCGGCTGTAAATAAAGGCAGAGGGACGTCGACATCCCTACTGGACGCGCCCCTATTGGGCTCAACACGATACAAAGCCGATCCGGCCCAAAAACGGTGTCGCAGCGCCCTGACAGATTCTGGACTGTCCATTGTTTCGACTATTCCTGTTGACTCCGAAGGAATTTGGACATGGGACCGGTCCCATTGGAAAGGTGGTCTCGTCCTCTTTCCATCCATATGTAGTTCGTCAAAAACGGAGGTCGTATGCGACCTGGGCGTCCGTTTTAATGCAGGCTGCTCCTGGACTCCGAGTTGGACTCGACGTCGACGTGGGTTGGGCCTCCGACTTGGTTTGCACGTCCTTGGCCGACTCCTAGCTGTTCTCCAGGCCCTCCTCTGTCCTCTCCATGGTTCCTAATCAAAATATAATCATTAGGTAGCAATCTATTCTCTATAGTAGCATATAAACTCGTAATTAAGAACAAGCTCACCTGTTGATTCAATTGTCGTGCACGAGCTCTAGTAATTGGACCTTCAATATCAGTAGCGGAAGAATGATTGTGTGTATCCATGTGTGCGATGTCCTCATCATCCTCCCCCTCTTGAAGCGGAGTTGTCCCCAACTCAAGCTCATCTTCTTCTCCCAAGTATGGCCGTAAATCTGAAATGTTAAAGGAGGGACTAACCCCGAACTCGGGAGGCAACTCAAGCACATATGCATTATCATTTATCTTCTCTAAAATCTTAAAAGGACCAGCAGCTCGTTGCATCAATTTAGACTTTCTCAATTCAGGAAATCTATCTTTTCTCAAATGCAACCAAACAAAATCGCCTGGTTCAAGTTTTAGTTCTTTTCTACCTTTGCTACCAGCAATCCTATATTTTTCATTCATTTTTTCAATGTTTTCTTTAGTTTGAGCATGTAACTTTAGAATAAAATCAGCACGCTCCTTAGCATCATTATTAACTTGCTCACTAGTAGGCAAAGGCAAAATATCAATTGGAGCACGAGGGTTGAAACCATACACTACCTGGAAGGGACTTACCTTGGTAGTAGAGTGTTCCGCTCGATTGTAGGCGAACTCAACATGCGGCAAACACTCCTCCCACATCTTCAAATTGTTCTTCAAAACAGCTCTCAACATTGTGGACAAGGTACGATTCACCACCTCCGTTTGGCCATCTGTTTGTGGGTGACAAGTTGTAGAAAATAGGAGTTTGGTACCCAACTTGTTCCACAAAGTGCGCCAAAAGTGACTCAAGAACTTCGCATCACGATCTGAAACAATAGTAGAAGGCATACCATGCAAACGAACTATCTCTTTGAAAAAGAGGTCAGCAATATGAGAAGCATCATCGGTTTTATGACATGGTATAAAGTGTGCCATCTTAGAAAAGCGATCCACAACAACAAAAACGCTATCCCTCCCCCTCTTAGTCCTAGGCAGTCCTAAAACAAAGTCCATAGAAATATCCGCCCAAGGAATCGAAGGAACAGGAAGAGGCATGTATAAACCATGTGGATTCAAACGAGACTTAGCTTTTTGACATGTCGTGCAGCGAGCCACAAAGCGCTCGACGTCTCGTCTCAATTTTGGCCAAAAGAAATGCGTGGCCAAAACATCCTCGGTCTTCTTCGCTCCAAAGTGTCCCATCAAACCGCCTCCATGCGCCTCCTGCAACAACAAAAGACGAACGGCTCCAACTGGAATGCATAGGCGGTTAGCTCTAAACAAAAACCCATCTTTCAACACATATTTATTCCATGCACGGCCCTCACGACAATGCAACAAAACATCTTTAAAATCAGCATCTAAAGCATATTGTTCTTTAATGGATTCGAGGCCAAAAATGCGACAATCAAGTTGGGACAGCAAGGTGTAGCGCCTAGACAAAGCATCAGCAATAACATTATCCTTCCCCTTTTTGTGTTTGATGACATAAGAGAAAGATTCAATAAATTCAACCCACTTAGCATGTCGACGATTCAAATTTGTTTGACTACGAAGATGCTTAAGTGACTCATGATCAGAATGAATGACAAATTCTTTAGGCCATAAATAATGTTGCCACGATTCTAAAGAACGAAAAAGAGCATACAATTCTTTATCATACGTGGAGTAATTAAGAGCAGGGCCATTTAATTTCTCACTAAAGTAGGCAACAGGTTTACCTTCTTGCATCAAAACACCACCAATTCCAATTCCACTAGCATCACATTCGAGCTCAAAAGTCTTACTAAAATCTGGAAGTTGGAGCAACGGTGCGTGTGTAAGCTTGTCCTTCAAAAGTGTGAAGGACTCCTCTTGTGTTGGCCCCCAATGGAAAGCAACGACCTTCTTTGTCAACTCGATCAACGGTGCAGCAATAGTACTGAATTCCTTGACAAAACGGCGATAAAATCCTGCTAAGCCAAGAAAACTCCGCACTTGTGTCACCGTTGTGGGTGTAGGCCAGCTCTGAATCGCCTCCACCTTAGCTTTATCAACTTCAATGCCCTGTGGAGTCACAACATAGCCAAGAAAAGATACTCGATCTGTGCAAAAGGTGCACTTGTCGAGGTTACCAAACAAACGTGCATCACGTAATGCAATAAAAACAGCACGCAAATGATCCATATGCTCAGCCATAGACTTGCTATAAATCAAGATATCATCAAAGTAAACCACCACAAATTTACCAATGAATGGACGTAAAACTTCGTTCATCAATCTCATGAAAGTACTAGGTGCATTAGTTAAACCAAAAGGCATGACTAACCACTCATACAAACCGAACTTAGTTTTAAAAGCAGTTTTCCATTCATCACCAAGTTTCATTCTAATTTGGTGGTAACCACTACGCAAGTCAATTTTTGTGAAAATTATAGCACCACACAACTCATCAAGCATGTCGTCTAGCCTAGGAATAGGATGACGATACCGAATAGTAATATTGTTGATGGCTCTACAATCTACACACATGCGCCATGAACCATCTTTCTTAGGAACCAAAAGCACAGGAACAGCACAAGGACTAAGGCTCTCACGTACGTACCCGCGGTCCAAAAGGTCTTGGACTTGGCGCTGAATTTCCTTAGTCTCCTCGGGGTTGGTTCTGTACGCCGCACGGTTGGGCAAGCTTGCACCAGGAATCAGGTCAATCTGGTGCTCAATCCCTCGAATGGGTGGAAGGCCTGGAGGTAGCTCAGCAGGGAAAACATCTCGAAACTCCTGCAAAAGGTTAGTAACCGCAGGTGGCAATGTGCAAGGCAAATCATCCATTGAAAACAAAGCATCCTTACACAACAAAGCATAGCATATAGTAGTACCATCATAAATTTCAGCAAGGTCAGATTTTGTAGCAAGCATGACAGGAGCTTTTAAAGTTATTTCTTGCTGAATTTCAGATTTAACATGAGGTGGTTGTTTAGCATTAGCAGCCCTCTCCCTATCAGATTCAATAATTTCAGTAGGCGTCATAGGTAACAAAGTAATTTTCTTTCCTTTGTGCATAAAAGTATACTTGTTACTACGACCATGGTGCAAAGCATCATTATCATGTTCCCAAGGACGACCCAATAAAAGAGAGCATGCTTGCATAGGAACAACATCACAATCCACAGAATCACTATAAGTACCAAGGGAGAAAGGGACTCGACAAGACTGTGTTACCTTAGCTTTCCCCGAATCATTCAACCATTGAATATGGTATGGATGTGGATGTGGACGAGTGGTCAAGCCTAGCTTCTTGACCAAATCTGAACTTACCAAGTTGTTGCAGCTGCCCCCGTCAATGATCACACGTGCTCGCCTATTCTTGATCACGAACTCAATCTGAAACAAGTTATGGCGTTGAATCTGATCAGGTTCACTCACCTGCGCATTGAGGACGCGCTGACAACGATGGAGTGGTACACGGAGGCGTCGTGGTTGGCAAGGACAACGCTGTCGTCCAGAGATGGAGCGTCATCCTCCTCATTGTCTTCAACGTCGGATGTGCTCACATAGCCTCCATCATCAGTGGCGATGTACGCTCGTTTGCTTGGGCAGTCGCGCTGCATATGCCCAAGTCCAAGGCATCGATGGCACTGAATCTCAGTCGTGCGGCCCGTGGATGTAGTGGAAGCAGAACTCTTCACTGGACCCTGCACGGAAGATTTAGAAGAATCTGCAGGGCGTGTCGAAGGAGGTAGTGCCGCAGTGGAGGATCGCTTGCTTGCTGGTGGAGGAGGTACACGATAGCTTGAAGAAGTACGTGGCGCTCCCGTATTTGTCGTCGTACTGTGTTGCATGGGACGGCCACTTCGTGCCCTTGTCGGTTCCTGTCGTCCCTGCAATTCTTTTTCTGCAAGCATAGCAACATGGAACAACTCGTTGACAGTGTTAAAGCATTTATAATCAACAATATCCTGAATATCACGCCTCAACCCCCCATAGAAACGAGCCACTTTATCCTCCATGTCCTCAACTACCCCACAACGCATCATGCCTTTTTGCAACTCAGCATAGTAATCCTGTACCGAATTGCTACCTTGATCTAAGCGCTGCAATTTGAGACGCATGTCTCGCTGAAAAGAAGGAGGAACAAAACGATCGCGCATAGCTGTTTTCAATTCATCCCAAGTGTCAGGTAGTTGTCCTACAGCAGCTAGACCAGTCCACCAAATAATAGCAAAGTCCTTAAACTCACTAGTAGCTTGTCGAACTCTATGTTGCTCAGGAACAAGGTGGGAACTAAATTTTTGCTCGACCGTCATCTCCCAATCAAGGTATGTTTCAGCATCATATAAACCAGCAAAGGAAGGTATGGAAAATTTTACCTTAGCAAACGGATCATCATGAGGACGATGCTGGTCGTAGTTGTTGTTGTTGTGTCCTCCCATACCTCGACGATTATGGTGAAGACGCCGTCGAAGTCGTGCATCCCGAGTTGCACGCTCATCAATGTTGCCATCGGCATCAAAGACAACGTCGTCATCGTCGTCGTTGTTGTTGCCGGCAGGTGCACGCCCCTCCAAGGCACCTAGTCGTGTAGAAATCGCAGCCAACTGAGTGGTGAGGTCCTGCAGAGCTGGGGCGATGTTCAGCTGCGTGATATTCGTCCTCACAGCCTCGGCGATCTTCTCATCGATCTTCTCAAGCGCCTTGTTCATTGCCTCCTGCATTTGACCTTGACTGACGCACTCATTAAAGTCTGCGGGACTCTTAGGCTCTTTAGAACCTGACGAATGTTGGGAACCTGCCATGATGAGAGAAACAAAAAAAAAAAAAAAAAACAAAGAAGGAAACAGTAAAGGTTATCCCTATCAACTACTAGGTGATGTTAAGGTGGGGGCACTCCTTGACAGCAAAAGGAAGTTTCAAACCAAGTTCTTACAAGTGTCGAACACAAGGCAAAGATACCTGGAAGAAGTGATCCGGCGATTACGAGGGTCAAGAAGCAGTGCCTGTTCAGGAGACTATGTGGAGCTTGGAAGGCAATATGAGTTGTCAGTGGAACATAAATCAAAAACAGATAGTAATACTGAATAAGTGTCCAAAGTATTGGTCCTAGTTGCCGGTCAGAGGTGTCCTATACAGTTATGGTACGTGGACAAAGATAGGATGTAGGAAAACAGCAACAAAGATCAATAGTCAAAGGACAGAAGCACAAAGGAGCACTAAACAATCTTATCTTTTTTTGAATTTTTTACCACTGAACAAGAAGCACAAAGGACAGAAGCACACAAAATTTCACCTGAAACAGAGGTGTAGTGTGGTCTAGGGAAATTCAGGAACGTTCTTGAAAAACCCTCAAACAACTTAAACGATTTTTTTCTTTTTCTTCCTGATTTTTGTTAATTATTTTGACAACGCCAAACCGACTCCGTCGGTTTGGGATGTGGTCCAAAACTTGTCACGAATCTACTGTAAAAATTTCAGCTCAAACAGAGTACCGAGCGAAAAGTTATGCCCGTTTTACTGAAGGTATCTCAAGTCAGGGTTTGCACAAGGCACACTTCGGCAGATAGGTCGGTGGTGGTTAGGGCATACCCTATCCTCCCAACACCGATCACGGAAAGACACAGGGTCACAAACTTCCCTGGTATACAGCAAGGGATGATGATGCTGGGTGATCGACTATGATGCGGAAGATTAAACAGAGCACGCAACAAGGATGAAATCAAGGGTGGGACGGGTGGGTTTTTTTTTTGACTATTTTTTTTTTAACAAGGATGGCGGAAGCAAGACAAACCGAAATAAAACACGATCTAAACCAGCAACAAAACACGACTAAGGACACGAATTCAACACTACGGACTCTGAATTGAAATATGCAAAGGCTAAACACGGTCTTGGACAGGATGTAATCTACAACTATAATTTTTTTTGGCTTTTTATGGACTCTAGGATGATCGACAAAACAAATCTAGTAAAAACAAAGGCGAACCTGAGGGAACACCTGAAGCTCTGATTACCACTTGATGGGAACGGGGATCCCGATCTTCCTACAGGTTCTGATAACTACGATTTGGGCGAGGTCGCGACACAAATCGATCCGGCTTCCGAACGGCACGTTCCGAACCCCGCAATCGCAGCACCACGTCCTCTATGGTTATCACTCGCGATGAACACGAGTGACCTCGCCGAGAAGGCTAATCCCTGCCTGCGAATCGAAAACACAAGCAAGAACGAGAGAGAAAACAACCAAATTGCAAATCTGAATTGAATCTCACGAAGTTGGGGTCTCACAAACCGATGTACGGCGACTCTGTTCTTGACAGAAATTATCTAAGCAAAACCCGAACCCTAAACATGGGGTGGCGGCTGTAAATAAAGGCAGAGGGACGTCGACATCCCTACTGGACGCGCCCCTATTGGGCTCAACACGATACAAAGCCGATCCGGCCCAAAAACGGTGTCGCAGCGCCCTGACAGATTCTGGACTGTCCATTGTTTCGACTATTCCTGTTGACTCCGAAGGAATTTGGACATGGGACCAGTCCCATTGGAAAGGTGGTCTCGTCCTCTTTCCATCCATATGTAGTTCGTCAAAAACGGAGGTCGTATGCGACCTGGGCGTCCGTTTTAATGCAGGCTGCTCCTGGACTCCGAGTTGGACTCGACGTCGACGTGGGTTGGGCCTCCGACTTGGTTTGCACGTCCTTGGCCGACTCCTAGCTGTTCTCCAGGCCCTCCTCTGTCCTCTCCATGGTTCCTAATCAAAATATAATCATTAGGTAGCAATCTATTCTCTATAGTAGCATATAAACTCGTAATTAAGAACAAGCTCACCTGTTGATTCAATTGTCGTGCACGAGCTCTAGTAATTGGACCTTCAATATCAGTAGCGGAAGAATGATTGTGTGTATCCATGTGTGCGATGTCCTCATCAGCTTAGGGTTTGGAGTTAACCCTATCGACTTGACTTCGATATTTTATTAAAAGGCTTCTCCCTTGATGAATGTGGGCGTAAGTGAACACCTTATCTCACCAGGAAACCATTTTTTAGTTGACAGTGCTCTCTAAAGTAGAAATTTTAAAATTTGGTTGAGGTCCCACTGAATTTCCTGAGTTTTTATACACATGCATTTAAGTTTGCCTTTAGTCAATTCATGGACTACAGTGGAACATCAGATTCTATCAGTAGATTATTTTTAGTGAGTAGTGCTCTCTGAGAGATGAATTTTGGAGCTTGGGTGAGATTAAGCTGAGTTTCCTAGATTTTATAAAAAGTCAGCAAATTTTTTGATTTTGAACTTATAAACTCAGAATTGAATACTAAATCTTAGTGTAAAATCATGAAACTTTATGTAGACACCAGTAAGTACCAAATCTAAAGTTTTGCTTTAGAGTTTTGATTTTTGGATGACTTTTATAATGTAGTTTAGAAAATGACAAATTAAATTGGTAGTTTAGAATATTTTTAATGAAAAGCATACAACTTTGTGGTCGTAAAATCCTAAGAAAATTTCAGGGGATGCATACCTCTGTATTACAATAATGGTTCAAGTTTCAACACTAGCACTTCTATGGAACTCAACTAAAATTCAAAAATAGAAATGAGTAATGTATTTATTGTGGAAGTTCCATGAACGTTTTTGAAAAAGTGTTTCCGCATAAAATTAGTGCTTTGCACAAGGATTCCAACAAATTTTGGGTTTGGAATTTTTAAATTTTCCCTTGATTTATTACACATTTTACAATATTGACTAAATAATAGGAAAATGGAAAAATTTAAATGGGGAAGGGCAGAAACAGGGAGGGCGGTGGCGGAGCTCCGGCACGCCCGTGGCGGCGCGACGGTGCAAGGCGGCGCCCGAGACGTCGCCCTAAACCTTCTACATGCCTTGGAAAAGCTCGGCGGTACCACAACGGAGTCGATTGCCTACCGGAAGATGGCCGGCGACAAAGAGCTTCGCGGCGAGCGGTGGCGAACTTGCGTTCCCGTCGAGCCGGGCGAAATTCCGAGGAACAAGGATCTCCGTGAGCTGCACGAGGGTCGGGAAATTGTGTTGGACAAGGCTAGCAGCGGGGAAAACGACCGAAGAAGGGTGCTCACCGTGAGACCTCGCGGCGGAAATGGTGGTGTGTTCCGAGCGGAGAAAGGAGGAAGAAGGAGGAGAGGAGGAGGAATGGGGAGTGGGGGAGAGATGGGGAAGCCGGGCGTGCCTTATAGTGCCACGGAGAGAGAGAAGGGGGGAGAGGGGAGCGGAGCGGCGCGTCGGTGAATGGAGGAGCGCGACGGTGGCGTATGCGCGGGTGAGGCATAGGCGCGGCCAGTGAGGGAGGGAGAGAGGAAGGAAAGAGAGCTAGGGGAAGATTTAGCCAGGATTCTTGTCGGGAGCATGTCGTCGACGGGAAAATAGAGAGAGAGGAAGACGAGCGGCGAGCGGCGGGTTTGGGCGGCGCCGTGCGCCAGGCGGTGGCGTGGCGCAGTGGAGATGAGACCCGCGGGGGAGAGAAAAAGGAGGAGAGAAAAGGGCCCTAGGAGCGGGATTCCCAGCGGGGAGGTGATGGCTCGGCGCAAAAGGAGTGCCAGCCGGCGCTCGGGGCACTGCGCCGCTGTGGCGCGCCAGATTGGCCGCCGTGGCGGCCGACGATTTGATTTAAATTTTCCAATTAATTCAAATCTCCCGATATAAATTCAATTGAAATTCATATTTCCCTAGCTTGAAAACTTTTGAAAATTTTTGTGTGTTCTCAACAATTTATTTGGAACAACTTTACTTAAGGGTCAAGTCCTGATTTAGTCTCTAAAAATTCATGAATTTCTACTTAACTTCAAGTTTGTTTGAATTTTTGAGGGGCTTAAATCTTTTTCAAAAATTCTTATTAAATCCCCAAAATTTCATTTTTAAGTGAATTAATTGTCATTTAAAAGTATTGCTAGGGTTACATAGGATTTTTGATGCATTTCAGTTAGGGTTTGAATTCCTTCCTGCTAAAGGAGGATTTTGATACTGATAGTTAAAATCTCCCGACTCTACTATAAGTGTTCTGTTATTTGCCAAAACTTTCGTAGTGGTTCTTTGGAGTGTTTCAAACACTATTTCTTATTACGTCCAGTGTCTATTTGCTTCAAAGTGCATGATTTGACTATTATGGTTTATGTCTTTTGCCGATGGATTCTGTAGTGACACTTGGGGTGTCACAGATCTGGTGAAGCACTGCAAAGCCTGCCAGTACCACGCCAAGCAGATTCTTCAACCTGCCCAGTCCCTCCACACCATGCCCATCTCGTGGCGATTCGCAGTATGGGGCCTGGACATTGTGGGCCCTTTCCCACCCTCGGTGGGTGGCTACAAGTTCCAATACATGGCGGTGGATAAATTCACCAAATGGGTAAAAGCCAAAGCGGTGGCCAAGATAGACAAGCACTCGGCGGTGAAATTCATGCGCAGCATCATCGCCCGCTTTGATACACCCAACAGAATCCTCACGGACAACGGCACGCAGTTCACTAGCCACGCCTTCACCGAGTATTGTGAGGACTTGGGAATCCAGGTATGCTATGCCTCGGTAGCCCACCCACAGAGCAATGGGCAAGCCGAACGAGCCAATGCTGAAGTTCTTCACCCCCTGAAGACCCGCTCTTTCGATGACCTCAAGAAGAAAGGAAAGAAATAGGTCGATCAACTCCCGGCGGTGCTATCGACCATCCGCAACTCAGTCAACCGGACCATTAGGGAGACCCCCTTCTTCCTAGTGTATGGGGCCGAAGCAGTATTGCCAACGGAACTGCAGCATGGCTCCACACGGGTAGCAACCTACGATGAAGAAAAGCAGGGAGCACAGCACCTCAAGGACCTGGAGCTGCTGGAGGAAAAAAGGCAACAAGCCGTCATACGAAGTGCCCACTACCAGCAAAGTCGCCGGCGTCATCACGAAAAGAAGGTACGGCCACGGTCATTCCAGCCCGAGGACTTGGTCCTCCGCCATGAGCTGTCCCGAGCCGAAAAGGATAAGTTGTCGCCTATGTGGTCTGGGCCCTTCATCGTCACCTCGGTCACGATGAAAGGAGCAGCACGGCTAAAAATAGAGGATGGAGTCGAAGAGCCAACACCTCAAGCGCTTCTACCCGTGAGCTGGCTCATTACCGGGACGATGCCCCCATACATCACCGCGGGACGGGGGCTCCATCTATCCTGTATCCTGTCCCTCCTTTG
Source organism: Oropetium thomaeum (assembly GCA_001182835.1). Taxonomy (NCBI): domain Eukaryota; kingdom Viridiplantae; phylum Streptophyta; class Magnoliopsida; order Poales; family Poaceae; genus Oropetium; species Oropetium thomaeum. The sequence continues at coordinate 193,174 of LFJQ01000009.1, read as the reverse complement.
TCAATAAAGTCTCTATCTTTGCAAGTTACCACTAAATAAAAAAAATGCAACAAAAACACACCGAGGCCCGAAATGCCTAGGCAGGCAAGCGCACAAGGAAACACCACACTCGGGTTTCTTGGAGTCCAGGGACTCCGCCAAAACCCAGAAGGGCACTTTCAAAACGGCTTGCCTGCCCACCAGGCATGCGCCGCGGGGCTGATAACAAGGGAATAACAAAAACATGAATAAGCCTCCCGAAGGCGGGAGAACCTCTGACATTGTTTGCTACATATGCCAATGAGTCCGTCAGAGGAATTACAAAAGCAAAACCAAAAACAAGAAGTAGCGCTAAGACTGCGAGGAACGCTTCACGCCGTAGCGGTGGTCCCGCCAACTTGGGAGGCGGCCTCGGAGGCGTCCCCACTGCTGCTGCCGTTGTTCTTGCCGTTGCCACCAGCCCTGCTGAGGTCCCCGCTGTGGTCACCTGACTTGCCGCCACCAGACACCCCCGGGTCGTCGGCCAGCCAGGGTTCAACTTCCAGTTCACGCCGGAACAACTGGGCAACCGACGACGCCGTGGCGTGGACTCGGGCACGGGTGGCTTCGGCGGCCTCGGGCAGGGCTCCCCCCAGGGCTGGCTCTAGTGCGAAGTGGGGGTCCCGGCTCGTGTAGCATGCCAGCACATACTCTGCCACCGTGGTAGCAACCTGGCCTCCTTCCAGCGCGAGGCGCTCGGACAACCGGGCTTGCAGGTCCTAAAGGGCGGGGGCCACACCGCGCAAGGCGAACAGGTAGTGAGAGGCGTTGCGGATCCCTTGCGAGCCAAGGGAAAGTGCCCCCAGGTGCCTTTTCTCCATCGCCGCCGAGTCAAGCGGAAGATGTCTCGTGCCAGGCCCTCGAAGGCCACCACGCCCTGGTACTCCCTGCGACGGAGGTCTTGCAACTCCTGGAGGGCCTCGGCGGTGATCCGCTCACTCGTCGCGAGCTTGGACTGCACCTCCTGCAGGTCGGTCTCTAGACGGATGAGTTGCTGCTCAACGCCTCGGTGGTCCTCCTCGCAGCCTCGGAGGGTCTCGGTCCGCACCCGCTCAGCCACGATGCCCGTGAGCTCCTGGAGGGCAGAACATTACTCCTCCAGTTAGTTCTCCCATGTCTCCAGGGAAGCCTCATGCGACGAGGCGGTGTTCTCCCGCAGCTGGAGCTATTCCTTGCAGCGGGTCAGCTCCCCCTCTCGAGAGCTTAGTCGCTCCACGGCGTCACGTGCCCCGGCCTCCTCTTGAGCCAGCTCGGCCCCTTGGTGCGATAGGGCTTCCAGGGGCTGCTGCAACTGACTCTCCCGGATGGCTAGATCCTCCTCCAGGGGACGCAGCCGGGATAGGGCCACCTGGGCCTTGGCTTCTCGGCACGACACCACAGCCTCCCGCCGGCTCAAGGCATCCTCTCACTCCGTCAAGTCGCGGGCGCGGCTAGTCAGCTCGCACACTCGATCGACGATTTCATCCAACTGGGCCCGCTCCTGTTCGGTGGCCTCCCGAGCTTCTCAGGCTCCGGCGAGCTCAGCCTCCACGTCCGCCCGCCGTCGGCGGTACTCGGCCTGGCCAACCCGAACCGCGAGGTCAACAGCCGCTCGGTGCATCGCAAGCCGCTCCCATTCAAGAGGGGCGACAATCTGCAGTTTGAAGAGGAGGGCCACTGCGTCGGCCAAAACGAACCCCAATGACCTGAAAGGGGGGGACGTCTTCCTCTGGGAGCCCCCCACTGCCCCTGGGGGAGGGGCAATTCGCACCACGGGCCCTGGTTAGGATCCTGTTTAGGTGTTACCGGGACGTTGCTCGCCGGAGCGCCGTTGGAAGGGGCAGTCGGGGCTGCCAAGAGCATATCGCTCTCCGAGTCATCCTCGACCACCACTACTTCCAGTGCGGGGAGGACTGGAGGCACCCCCAAGGCGTGGGGGAGTTGGGGCTCCACGGCCAAAGACCCCGGAGTGGTCGTCGCGAGAGCCTGGTAGCCACGCCTCTCGACCGTGCCTGGGGCGGCCTTTGCGGGCCCCGCCTTGACTCGCACAGACGGGCTCGAGGAGGTGGTTCCTGAGTGAGCCCGGGGACATGACGCGCCCCTGAAAGGGAAGGAAAACTGTGTGATTGCGAGTCAAAGTCGGATCCGATTATGGGTTTGCAGGAGGGAGAAAGAAGAACGCACCCTCTGGGCATGCGGGCGCAGGTACATGAGCCGCCCGGGATGGCTGACGGGAACGTGATCCGGGGGCGTTTGGCCCCCCGAGGAGGGGGAGAAAGATCTGTGGGAGCCCCACGGGCCCCCCTGGCCGAAGACCCGACAGGGGACGAAACCCGAGGGCGTTTCGATGAAAGGCCGTCTCCTCCAGCCGGCGGGGGCGGTGCTCCCGAAGACCCGGACCTCAAAGAGCTCGGTGGCACGACCGCCTTCCCCTTTCCAAGGCCCGGAGATGAGGGCCCCGCCCCAGGGTTGGCGTGTGGCTCTGGGGCCAGACCCGCGGCATTCAACCGCGGCAGGACGCCAAACCCGTCCCTGGTACGACTGGTCATCGCATAGGGGGACAACACCCGGCGCTGGGGCTAGCCCTTCTAAGTTGTCCATCCCCGGAGCTCCCGGACCAGCGACTGGAGCTCGACCGAAGTCAAGTCGGAGCTGGACCCTCGCTGCAACTGGGTCACACTCGTCGGGCCAGTGTACATCCAAGCCTCCCGCGCACAAACTTGGAGAGGGGCCAGGCGCCAGCGGAGGAAGTCACCCACCACCGCTGGGCAGTGAGCCCGTGGGCGACAAGGTCGTGAATACGGGTGATGACGGGCTCCAAGGCGGGGTCCAGAGATGACACAGCCTCCCAATTGTCGTGACGGGTGGCTCGATGACTGGAGAGAGCGAGGTGCGCGTGCTGCTCCCCATAACCGACGTAGAACCAGTGCCTCTTCCAGTCATTGAACTTATTGCGGGGCTCGTGGGGCTGGCCCGCGCAAAGTGTGGGTGCCCATCGCCCTCCTCCATGATCCGCTGGCGTACGTCACGCGCCATGGAGCGGGCACGTCCACCGGGCTCGCTGCGAGCGAGCTCTCGGTCGATTTCTGCTTTCTCCTGTTCCAACTGGCGTTTGGTCTCACGGAGTTCCTCCCTCCGCGCTTGTAACTGCTCGGGCAGTACATCACGGGAGGGGGTCTCGGAGGCCGGTGGCAGTTGGGTGAGAGGGAGATTACTCCCCGGATCGAGTGGGTCTTCAGACTGTGCCATGAGGCACTCGTGCGAGGGATTGTTGCTTCCCTCCCTACGTTCCGCGCCGGAATCTTCGTTCGCCCGGTCGAGGAGGTCGAAGAAGGATTCCTTGTAGCCTGTCATTCCCACGAACTCGGTGTCCGTGGAGCACGGGCTTTTGCACGATGACGTACGAGTCATCGTGGCTTTACTAGAATTACCCTGGCTGGGCGAAGATGTCGCACATGGACCCTTGCGTGAGGGCTTTTGAGAGCGCGAGCCTTTGCCAGGGCGTCGCCCTTTCCCGTTGGCCGGCATGGCCGGCGTGCAACGGGAATCAAGGGCGGTGATTGGAGATGCCGAGGCGCCGTCCAGCACCAGGTTGCCCCGAGAAGTGGCAACGAAGTCGAGACTCCCGAAGGACACGACAGTACTGGGGGTCCATCCGTTGACGCTGTTTGCCATCATAACCTGAGAGATAATCGACGAAAACGCACAGCCCCCTACCTGGCGCGCCAACTGTCGAAGTTCGTTACTGTCGACTAGTGAATTTATCGTGGGGGGTGCGTTTTGGGGTCTCGATGGTTCGCGAGAGGACACAAGGGTTATACTAGTTCAAGCAGTGACGCCCTACGTCCAGTTTCTGAGCTGCTCGTGTTACTCGCGACAAAGCTTGTAATGGGGGTTACAAGAGGGCGAGAAAGGGAAAGTTTCCCCAGTCTCTAAGTGTATTCGTGCGTGTGTTGTCTTAAACTAGAGTGAGCTAGTGAGTGTTGTAGACCTGGAAGCTTGTCCGCCTGTTTCGGCCTCTTCCTCCTTTTATACTGCAAAGGGGGGAGGTCCGATTCCGCGGGGTCGGTCGTGGCCGTACGCCCAAGTTGGGCCGTTCCACGACGGATGACGTCTTTGGTGTGGCGGTGTCGTCCTGCTTGACGGAGTAGCCAGTGTCGTCAATCGGCGTTGTCCTGTCCGTATGGGGAAAAGCCGCTGTAGGCGTTGGCGCGGTGACGCCGTAGTCGTGGCCGTCGCTCGGGACGTCCCGTCGTGAAGGGGTGATGAGTCTCTGACAGGGGCTGTAGCAGCGGCGCCCATCCCGTGGGCGGTGCACGTCGTGTGCATTTAACGCCCATTTGCCTGGGCGATGGACGGCTCTACCTGTCAGCGAACGTGGGTGTGTCAGGCATTTATTTTCCAACCGTCGGCGTCCAACCTACTCGTGGGGTAGTGGCAATTCGCCCGACCCTGAGGTCGGGCGGGGCGGAGACGCGTTTGCTCGACCCCTATGGAGACGGGGTCGAGCGCGTCACTTGCGTGCGGAAGATCCGACCCCTCCGTGAAGGGGTCGGACGAGACGGAGATCGCCTGTTGGCTCAGTCTGCTGTGTGTCCATACGATGCGGAGGCCGGTTAAGGCGGGGATCATTTATGTCTTAACCACGTTGTTAAGGTCAAGGGTCATTAAGATTAGTCACCTCTAGTATTGACCCTCAACAAGCAAGTCTATAGCTGAACAAAGAGATCATCTACGTGGTGTTTTTTCTGTTTTATGTCATCAAGTTTGTTTGGTAACCTCGACAAGTGCACCTTTAGCACCGATCGAGTCTCTTTTCTAAGCTATGTTGTGACTTCACAGGGCATCGAGGTTGATAAGGCTAAGGTGGAGGCAAATTCAGAGTTGGGCTACGCCCACGACGGTTACGCAGGTGCGGAGTTTTCTTGGCCTAACGGGATTTTATCGCCGTTTTGTCAAGGAATTCAGCACCATTGCGACGCCGTTGATCGAGTTGACGAAGAAGGGCATTGCTTTTCAATGGGGACCATAACAGGAGGAGTCCACACGGTTTTGAAAGACAAGCTTAAACACGTACCATTGCTCCAACTCTCGGATTTTAGTAAGACTTTTGATCTTGAATGTGATGCTAGTGGAATTAAAATTGGTGGTGTCTTGATGCAAGAAGGTAAACCTGTTGCTTACTTTAGTGAGAAATTAAATGGCCCTGCTCTTAATTATTTCAAGTATGATAAAGAATTGTACGTTCTTGTTCGTTCTTTATAATCGTGGAAACATTATTTATGGTCTAAAGAATTTGTCATTCATTCTGATCATGAATCACTTAAATATCTTCGTAGTCAAACAAATTTGAATCGTAGACATGCTTGGTGGGTTGAATTTATTGAATCTTTTCCTTATGTTATCAAATAGAAGAAAGAGAAGGATAATGTTATTGTTGATGCTTTGTCTAGGCGCTATACCTTGCTGTCCCAACATGATTGTCGCATTTTTAGCCTTCAATCCATTAAGGAACAATATGCTTTAGATGCTGATTTTAAAGATGTGTTGCTGCATTGTCGTGAGGGGCATTCATGGAACGAATTTGTGCTTAGTGATGGGTTCTTGTTTAGAGCTAACCGCCTATGCGTTCCAGTTGGATCTGTTCGTCTTTTATTGTTGCAAGAGGCGCATAGAGGTGGTTTGATGGGACACTTTGGTGCGAAGAAGACGGAGGATGTTTTGGCCACACACTTCTTTTGGCCAAAGATGAGAAGAGACGTCGAGCGCTTTGTGGCTCGCTGCACAACATATCAAAAAGCTAAGTCTCGTGTGAATCCACATGGTTTGTACATGCCTCTTCCTGTTCCTTCTATTCCTTGGAAGGATATTTCTATGGACTTTGTTTTAGGACTGCCTAGGACTAAGAGGGGGAGGGATAGTATTTTTGTTGTCGTGGATCAGTTTTCTCAGATGACACACTTTATACCATGTCATAAAACTGATGATGCTACTTATGTTGCTGACCTCTTTTTTAAAGAGATAGTTCATTTGTATGGTATGCCTTCTACTATTGTTTCAAATCGTGATGCTAAGTTCTTGAGCCATTTTTGACGCACTTTGTGAACAAGTTGGGTACAAAGCTTTTATTTTTTACAACTTGTCATCCACAAACGGATGGTCAAACAGAGGTGGTGAACCGAACGTTGTCCACCATGTTACGAGCAATCTTGAAGGAAAATTTGAAGATGTGGGAGGAGTGTTTGCCACATGTAGAGTTCCTTTACAATCGAGCGGCACACTCTACAACCAAGGTAAGTCCTTTTTAGGGTAGTGTATGGGTTCAACCCTCATGCTCCAATTGACATTTTGCCTTTGCCTACTAGTGAGCGAGTTAATAGTGATGCAAAAGAGCGTGCTGATTTTCTTGTAAAGTTACATGCTCAAACTAAAGACAACATTGAAAAAATAAATAAAAAATATAGGATCGCCGGTAGCAAAGGTACAAAGAATTAAAATTTAAACCAGGTGATTTTGTATGGTTGCACATCAGGAAAGATAGGTTCTCTGATTTGAGAAAGTCTAAATTGATGTCACGAGCTACTGGTCCTTTTAAGATTTTAGAGAGGATTAATGATAATGCATACAAACTAGAATTGCCTTCCGAGTTTGGGGTCAGTTCCTCTATTAACATTTCAGATTTGCGTCCGTACTTGAAAGAAGATGATGAGCTGGAGTTGAGGACAACTCAGCTTCCAGAGGGGGAGGATGATGAGGATATCGCACCCATGGTTACACACAATCCTTCTTCCGCTACGACAAATGAAGGACTGATCACTAGAGCTCGGGCACGATAATTGAATCTAGAGGTGAGCTTCTTAAGTATGAGTTTATATGTTACCATGGAGAATAGATTTCTATCTAATGATTATATTATGAGTAGTAATCATGGAGAGGTCAAGTAAGGCCCTAGAGACCAGCTACAAGTCGAACAAGGACGTCCAAGCCAAGTAGGAGATCCAACTCACGTCGACTTCGAATCGCACTAAAACGGGTGCATAGGCCGCATACGAGCTCCGTTTTCGACAAACCACATATGGATGGAAAGAGGACAATCACCTTTCCAACGGGCCAGTTCGACATCCAAATTCCTTCGAAGTTAACAGGAATCGTCGAAACATTGGAGTCTACAGAATCTGTCTCAGGGTACGGCACACTGTTTTGGGTCGGTTGGCCTTGTACAGAGTTAGGGTTGCATCCAGGGGGACTTCCACGCCCCCTAGTCCTTATATTCAGCCGTCACTCCACCTTTAGGGTTCGGGTTTTGCTTAGATTATTCCTGTTAAAAACAGCGTCGCCATTTCATCAGTTTATGAGACTCCAACTTTGTGAGTTTAATCTTTATCTACAATTTGGTTGCTTTCTACTTCGTTCTTGCTTGTGTTCTTCAATTCACAGACAAAGACTAGCCTTCTCGGCGAGGTCATCCGTGTTCACGCGGTGATAACCAGAGGAGACGTGGTGCTGCGATTGCGGGATTCGGAACATGCCGTTCGGAAACCGGATCGATTTGTGTCGCGGCTCCGACCAAATCGTTGATTATCATAACCTGTAGTAAGGTCGGGACCCCGTTCCCATCATTTTTCGGTGCTTGCGAGTACTGTGAGCCGTTTATTGCCTTAGATCTAATGGTCCATGATTAGAGATACTAAAGAAAAGGTATACAAATATTAGCAAAGGTATTCAAGTACCAAGGGTAAAACGGTAATGTTTTTAGATAGACAAGTATAGAAGGTTTATGGGAACTAAGGAACCTTAATTCGCATAATTAGCTCCTATTTTTCCATGGTTACGTGATGATCTCTTTTATTTACCTTCTTTTCATTCATTTACGAAGTGGACTAGCAAATAAGTTCATCCAGGCCGATGACTGCATGCAAGATAATTATCGTTCAAGGTTATTATTTGTTTAAACTGACTGTAAACACTAGTTGACAAAAGGCCCAGTCCAACGAGGCCCTTGGGAATTCTGGTCCACAGCAATGGCAGCAGGACGTATTGAATACGTATAAAATACGAGCAAGCGGCCGCGTCCGTGTACAATCATTTTCAGGAAAAGTGCAATCAAAGAATTAACTCCTGGCCGTGCAGTGACCTGTTCAAACGCAGCTCTCTGTGTTCGGCATCAGACGGTGCAGGTATAAAGAGATAAGCATTGCATGCTTATACATGTTACGAAATTCAAAATTGGAAGTGGCTAACAAGTCCAGCGCAGAGAGAGGAAACGGCCTTCGGTTTTCTCGGCCGGAGGATTCGCTATGCTGAACAGAACGGCGGCAGCGCAGCCTTTCGCTCGACCTTCACCCACTACCCTATCTTTTCTCTACAAATAGCTCAAGGTTCTACAGTACGCCCCCCCCTCTTTTTTTTCTGCTGGCCAGAGAAACCAAGGATTCTCATGCTCACCCGCATTTTCACCCACTCGCATCGCGCAACACCGATTCACTAGCATCATCAGTCACCGGGATCGATCGCTGCCACGGCCATTCACCGTGGAGGCCGTCGTCTCGTGCTTCGTCGTCAGGCCATTGATGGTGTCGGCGTCGATTGTCAGTGGTAAGTGATATACAGGGATCGATCTACGACAGCCTATTCTTTCTTTACATGTCATTCATCTTTCACGCGGTGCCCTGGCGGCTGTTAGATATTTAGGTAAATTACAATATATTTTAATTTTAAAAAATACTAGATAATTCATGATATTATTTTGTGATCTTATGATAATAAAAATAGTTGCTACTGTTCATGTTTAAACCTCTGTTTAAAATGAACAAAACCATAAACCAGAAAAGATTGAGGATGTACCTCGAGGCGGGATCTGTGTCGAAGCCACCGGTGGCGCTGTTCTCACTTGTCGACATAGTGAGTTGTTCGATGTCGTCGATCAAAGTCGATGCCGGACGTTGTATGCAGTATAGTCCCGCGAACGGCCACCGGGAAGAAGGCGTACGCACACCGCTTTTGTTCGTCAAGAAGAAGATGTCCTCGAAGAACAAGGCAAGCAGTCGCGCGATGAAGTGCGCTCCCTAAAAACCTTATTCGATGCAAGAACTCGAGAAGACAGTGGTTCCAGAGACCTGCTCTGTTAAATATCACGCTCTATTCTAGTCACACATCTAGATGAAGAGGAAGAGTGAAGCGATGAAAAGCGTTACCGTTTCCAGTCACGAAGGCGGCCGATAAGGTTCCGGCTCCGTCCGTGGCGACCATGACGCTTGTCGTCGTGGTCGCTATCGCCGGCGAGGAACGGCGTGGCAGTGGTGCTTCCCGTCACTGGCTGCTCCTCTCTCTAGATCGGGTCTAGGGTTTCCTTGTGTGAGTGGGATTGTGGCGACGGTGAATCTCGTTATCCGTGCCCAGCTCCCCACCCCTCTCTTTTATTTGGCGTAGTGTGACCGGGGTCCACCAGCTAGTTGGGCTGGGCGCCCCCAATCGGGCACGGAGAAAGGGGTCCGGATCCGTCATGGTGGTGACGGATTGGGCCCCTTTGAGATCAAGCTAACATTCTAACCCTTGATCTCATCTTTATCGTTACCTTTTACCTTTTCCTGTCGCCTCATAGATTTACACATAGAGCATGTTTCATCGTCACAGTTTTACCACCGATCAATTTCACAACTACAGTGTGTATCTCTGCTCAACAATAGATAACTTTGACTTTGGGGCCCTTATTTAGTCCAGAGATCATATGCTTTCCCTTAACCCCATGCCGGCTACATATTTTTTGAACAAGTTGGGAGAAAGGCCTTTCGTTAGCGGATCCGCGAGCATTTTATCTGTACTAATATGCTCGAGATTGATTTGTTGATTTCGGACTTTATCTTTCACAACATAATACTTTATGTCAACGTATTTGGCAGCACCACTTGACTCATTCTTGTGAGCATACTGTACTGCGGGTTCATTGTAGTAGTATAACTTTATCGGTCTTTCAATAGTATCGACCACTTTTAAACCGAGTATAAATTTCTTTAGCCAGTTCACCTGCCTCATGGCCTCATAGCATGCTATGAATTCAGCATACATCATAGATCCTGTAGTGATGGTCTGTTTTGAGAGTAAATACGTATTCAAATGTTGATTTTATATTATTTTTTGTCAAAATCAGAATCTGTGTAACCCACTATCTCTAGTGAATTAGATCTTCTGTATGCTAACATGAGGCCTTTTGTTCCCTGCAAATATTGCGGCACTTTCTTTATTAAATTCCAGTGCTTAATACCTGGATTACTCTGAAATCTACCAAGTAACCCGGTGACAAAAGATAAGTCAGGGCGTGTGCACACTTGTGCATAATGTAGGCTTCCTACAGCCGAAGCATATGGTACTGTTTTTATTTTATCGAGCTCATACTGATTTCTGGGACATTGCCATATCCAATATTTGTTGTCCTTGACTATAGGAGCAGGCAAAGTACTACAGTTGTGCATATTGAATTTCTTCAATACCTTTTCTATGTATGTCTTTTGAGACAACCCCAATGCATGTTTTCTTCTCTTGGTGAATTTCTATACCCAAAACATATGATGCTTCACCAAGATCTTTCATGTCAAACTTTGAGGATAAGAATTTCTTTGTCTCATGTAGTAGACTGATGTCACTACTTACCAGTAGAACATCATTCACATATAAAATTAGAAAAATAAATTTTTCTTTCTTTAACCTTGCATAAATGCAATTGTCCTCAATGTTTGCCTCAAACCCATATTCTTTTATTGTTCTGTCAAACTTCAAATACCACTATCTTGAAGCTTGCTTCAATCCATAGATAGACTTCTTTAAACAACATCCAAATATTTTCCTTTCCTTCCACAACAAAACCTTTCCGTTGTGCCATGTAGATTATTTCATCTAATCCCCATTTAGAAATGCCTTCTTTACATCAACCTGATAAAACTCTAAGTCATAATATGCAACTAGTTCCATTATAATTCTGAAAAAATCTTTACAAGAGACTGGAGAAAAAGTCTCATTGTAATCAATTCCTTCTCTCTACGAAAAGCCTTTTGCCACGAGTCATGCCTTGAACTTTTCTATATTCCCTCCAGGATCATATTTTGTCTTATAGACCCATTTACAGCCTACCGTTTTGGCCTCTTTAGGAATTTCATCAAGAACCCAAACGTCGTTGATGTCCATGGATCTCATTTTATCTTTCATGGCTTCCAGCCACTGGAAGGAGTTAGCGTCTCTCATGGCCTCTTTATATGAGGTAGGATCGTCCTTCGATGAATCTCTTCTGTATCATATGATTCATAATCTTTATGGATAGCCGGTCTCCTATTTCTTTGAGACCTTCTAGGGCTTCCACATTTGGCACATTCTCTACTTGAGGCTGTTGTGCAACCTCCTGGTTTGGCACATTTTCTGTTTGAGGGTGTTGTTGCTCCCTTTCATTTATAGCAGTGGGTTCCGTCGGATCCTGAGGAATACATTCCTCATTTTCCACGCGGGAAACAACAACGGATGCTGGATCTGCAACATCGTGCATTGCAGGGCCAGCTTCAGCAGGCGGTGAAAAGAATGGCTCCTAAATCATTGGAGTGGGCACATATACCCGCTTCTCCTCAAGATCAACTTTTCGAGCCACCATGCTCCCCCTAACCATGTCATCCTCTAAAAAGGCAGCGTTTCTCATTTCTATAATCTTTGTATATTTGTCTGAGCAGTAGAAATATAACCTTTCGATCTTTCAGGGTAGCCAATAAAATGACAACTCACTGTTTTGGGATCCAATTTCCCAAAATTTGGGTTAAACAATTTTGCCTCTGCCGGACTCCCCCACATGCGGAGGTAGTTTAGCGAGGGCAGTCTGCCTGTCTATAATTCGTATGGAGTTTTAGGCACGGATTTGCTCGGTACTCTGTTGAGAACATGAACAGCGGTTTTTAACGCTCCATCCATAAACTCAGAGGTAAATCAGAGTAGCTCATCTGCTGCGCACCATGTCCATCAAGGTACGGTTTGCCTTTCAACCACTCCATTCTGTTGTGCTTGACCTGGTACAGAGTACTGAGCCACTATTTCATTCTCTTGTAAGAACTTACAAAGTGTTTGGGGCTTGTCCATGAGGTGTATGTCGACCATAGTACTTCCCCATGGTCGGACTTTACTATTTTAATCTTTAAATCATGTTGATTTCAACTTCTACTTCAAATATCTTAAATTTATCCAATGCCTCTGATATTTCTTTAATTGGATAAATGTAACTATATCGGGAGTAATCATGTGTAAAAGTTATGAACGAGTCATATCCATCTATACTTTTCACAGGAAAAGTACCACAAATGTTTGTGTGAATGATCTCTAAAACTCCTGTGCTTCGTTTTACACCCTTTTTAATTTTCTGTACATAATGTCCTTTAATGCAATCTATGCATTGTTCATGATCTGAGAACTCCCATGAAGGAAGAATCTCATCCTCGACTAGTCTCTCTATTCTTCCCCTCGAAATGTGGCCTAAACGACGGTACCATAATTATGATGAGACCATAGGAGTTCTCTTTCTTTTCTTTTTTTTTTGACAACAAGGACTCATCATCATTCACATCACCTACAACATTCACATTCTCAAACATGGATAATAAATAAAGTTGATCACATAAAAAGGCAACACCAACATATTTCTTATCAATCCATAAAGTGCATTTGCCATCTCCAAAATGACAATCATAACCATCATGATCCAAACGTGATACATTGATCAAGTTTCTTTTCAAAGAAGGAACATAAAATACATCTCTAAGCACAAGTCTAAAACCATCAGCTAGATCTAGATGGGCAGTTCCGACAGCTTCGACTTCTGCTTCAACTCCATTGGCAACACTAATGGAGCTTTCGCTTCTTTGCGTAGTCTTTGTCGAATGGAATCCCTGTAACAAATTGTAAACGTGAATAGTTGCTCCTGAATCAAACCACCAAGTGTTTTTTGAATAATTCATAAGTAGGGATTCATTTACAAAAGTTATTGTGTTCTCACCGTTCTTGGCCATGATCTTCTACAGAAAATCAGGGCAGTCTTTCTTGTAATGTCCTGTCTTCTTACAGTGCAGACATTGGTTCTTGTCCACAGGAAACTCTTTATGCTATGGATTATGCTGGTGATAAGCCTGCTGATGCTTCTTTCCCTTTTGCTGTGAGGAGGGAGGCTTAGAGTTTTTCTTTTTAACATAGTTGATAGAGCCACCATTGGTGGACTTTATCCTTTCTTCCTCTGCGCATACATCGCAATGGTCTTTTCCACGTTTCATTTTTCAGGGGTTGTGTTGTACCTTACAATAAAGTTCGTTAATTCATTTGGCAACGAAGCAAAAACCAAATGAACAATGTGGTCATCCTTGAAGGCCAAGTTCATTAATTTAAGCATGTTGTCCAAATGAACCATGCGAAATATGTGCTCTTTTATGCCACCGCCTGTGTACCTTTCTGTGACCAGTTGCTTTATCAACTGGGTAGCATAGGTCTTTGAAGAGCCAGTATACTGACCCTTTATTCTGTCAAGGTACTCAGTGATAGTGTCACACTCTGCAATTAAACCCAGAATAGTTGGTTCAATTGTGTTCTTTATCACATCCAAACATTTCTTGTCGGCTACGGCCCACTTCTTATGCTCAAGGTCATAGGACAACCTTATAGGAGCAAAATCCCGCTCCTTCTTTTGCCATTCAGCATCAGTCTCATTTTTGCCTCTGACAGGCACAGTAGGCTCTTTAGGACGTGGGGTGGTCACCACCCAGTCCACCTCTCCCAAGATGAAAGCAAGGTCGAGTTTTCTTCTCCATTCACCATAATTTTCTCCTTTTAGAATTGGAATGTCCTTTATACACCTAATTGAGGATTATCCTCCTGTAAGTAACCAAGTTGTGTGAGAAGTAAAAATTATACATACACATTAAATCTATATCACCGTTGCGTAGAAAATAAACAAATTTTAATCATACAAACAATTATGCAATTAAGCCTACATCACCGTTGGGCAGAAAATAGACCAAAGCATACCATCAAACAAACATGACATTGTAATTAACGACGTTGGTCAGCAAATAAACTAACATCATATCTCATAAAATAATTGCACCTAAAATTAAAATTCTCCCGTTGGTTCGAATTTCAATTTGCAGCCATTATTATCAATTTTATCAATTTGCAGCGGAAACATTCAAAGACGTATATTCTAGTAGCAATTTTATCCTTTATTTACCTTATACAAAATAATTTGCAGGGCAAACCATTCAAACTTTATTCTAGTTATTCAATTTCTGCTAATGTAATCAAATAATGAAAGAAAAATTTTCTTTCTACTGTTCCTTGAAGAAACCCGTCCCAAAAAAACCACCTTTTGAGCTCGGCCCACGCACGACTTTTCTTTACTGTGCTCGAGGCCCAATAACCGACGGCTGGGCCGCCGAGTCGGCCTCCCGCGTTGGCGGAAAGTAGCCGGCCCGGCCCAGCCACGGTTGTGTTTGCCCCGCATCGTCCTCAGCTGTCCATCGCTATGGACGGCTGAGCGTCGATCTGGGGCGAACAAAACCGCCCCATCTAGCGCGTCCGATGAAACCCTTGCTCATTTCCCTCTTTCTCTCCCTTCTTTCTTCTTCCCGAGCGCGAGTGGCGGTCCGCTGCGGTGCATGCCGGCCAGGACAGAGAGAGAAAGAGTAGAGCTCTGAGCAGCACCGCCGTGGATCCCTCGCCGGCATGCGCGCTCGCCCAAGGGTGAGCGTGTCACCGTTGAGCGATCCTCGGTGGTGCTCGGGCTACCTTCCCATCGCCGGCGAACCGGCGGTGGCATGACGACGGCGAGGTGACCAGGTGCAGATCTAGCCCTTCACGCGCACGTCGTTTTTTTTTCTTTTCTTCCTTTTCTTTCGAGTTGGCTAGGGTTTAGGGTTTCATGGTTTCCGATTCGATCCGTTCCCCTTCTCTATTTCTAGATGATGAACTAGACCCAGCTCTGATGCCATTGTTAGGTTCGTTCTACTCTAGTCATACATCTAGAGGAAGGGGAAGAGTGGACCGAGAGATGATTACCGGTTCCGGTGACGGTGGTGTATCTCGTTATCCGTGCCCCGGCTCCCCACCCCTCTCTTTTATTTGGCGTAGTGTGATGGAGGCCCACCAGCTAGTTAGGTTGGGCGCCCCCGATCAGGGCGTGGAGAAAGGGGTCCGGATCCGTCACGGTGGTGACAGATCATGCCCCTTTGAGATCAAACTAACATGCTCTTCCACCGTCCGTGTACGCGGTGTCGGGAGGAGAATGATGAACGAATGCAATGACTAGGAAACAATTGTGTTGGAGTTATTCTCTGTTGTCTCTTCTATTCTATCACTAACGCCAAGTCCTCAGAGAAATATATCCTCGTGACCCTTGCATTGAGAGAAGGAATACTAAGTGCATGAATAAACGAAGGTGGAAACCGATGCAAGTATATGGCCAACGCCACCAGCACATGAAGTTTTCTACCATGCTCCATCACAAGCACATAATGGTGATTAATACAATAATTCACCTAATGGCAATCAACTCCATAATGCTTATGATCATTAAAACAATAATTCTTTCAATTACAAGTAACTCCTAAAGCATCAATATGAGTCTTGAAATTTCTATTATTTAATTGCTAATTAAATCTAGCAGCCGCTCGTCATGCGTGCTATCACCCAACGGCAACAACTCAACAGGATACAACCGGCTTACAGATCCTTTGTTGATTCACAAGAACCAGCCGTCCTACGGCAACGTATTCGCGTGCTCAACAATTCGGAGTCTGATATCCAAAATCACCTCGATCACAGATCGCGAGTGAAGACGCTGTAATGCCTTACAGGTTTAGCCAAGGGCGACCTCGCCGTCATCGCGGTGTCCTTTTTATTGATTGTTTTAAGGCCACATTCGTGCAGAATTAATAAGATAGAAGGCCAATAAAAGGGATCTGCATGCTGTTTAGTCTTATATGTGTGCAAAACACATATAAAGAGTCACGTATAACGGAGTAGCAGAGGGTTGATTTGTTGACATGGAAATCTGAGTAGGGTAACGTGGTATATTCAGTTCTGCCAGGATTTTATCAACATATGTTCAAGAAATTCTATGGTGTCCGGACCAAAGAGGCTGGATACATCATGTTCATGACGAACGAGGCCGACCATGAGTCAAACATAATTCATGACCGATGAGGCTGGAACACTTAAACAGCGCCTTGACCGACGAGGCTAGGCACACTTTGTTCGCGACCGACGAGGCCGAACAAAATATGTACATGGTTAATGAATCCTGTGTATAATTGAATATGTCGCAGACTTTATTCAGATTACAAGCTTAACAGGTCACTTTATTTTCTTTACAATACTTTATATACTGAGTATAGAACGAGAGGTTACAAGACGACGTTTATCACAGCTTAATCGGAGGTGCTCCATGAGCTATGTTTCATGGACGTAATTAACTAGAGTTCTCTCGAGGCTCTACGATCCAGGACCTGCATGATCGTCTGTTTATTATGGTATTACAAAGAGATATATGTAAAGACAAGGATATGTAAAAAGTTTCTGATATGATGAATAAGAATATATATTCCTCATTTTTCTTGTGTCTTTGTGTAATATTTGATTTTTATTATACTAAAGTATACCGGTACGCCCACATCTCTATATAATTAGTATGCAGAGATATTTTGAGTATTTCTCTCGTGGAAACAGCGGCCATACCTAGTTAACGTTGTTTTCTGCATGAAAACATATCATAATTTTTTGCTCAAGATTTGTTTACTTTTTTATTGTTCTATGTGTCGATCCTCTCATATTTATACTTCTATCCAAAATTTACTCAGCCATTCACAATGGTGGGCAAATTGATCCGATTCATTTCTATTTGCATTAGTTTTCCAAGATTTACTTGATTGTTCTTATTCTCAAGCTGAAGTTTATCAAAATCAAACTTGATTACCCTTCATCTTCACAAGAGCACTTGATATATCAAATGAGTAAATGGATACATAAATGAGTAAATACTCCGCATATATCCCACATCCGATCCATCCGCGTAATGTGGTCATACATCCCAGCCTTACACCCAAACTGAACAATAATTTTGGTTCTAAGTTTCCTCCCTCTAAATTCCAGAACACAGTTCAGAATAAATTAACGCATCAAAGCGAATATAAATCAACAAATAAACATGTAGAAAACTAGGTAATTGGATTTGTTTGTGTAATACGGTAGTTCTTCAATCTCCTGTGCAACTCCAATGGAGATCCATCATATGTGCCTTAACTTTGCACTGGACTTGTTCATAATGCCACTCGAGTGCTATCTCTGTTTACCATCAACTAGGACGGGACGTAGAGAGAGTACGGAATGAACAGGATGAACAAGTTGGATTGCATGTACCATGTAACAATATGGAATTATGTCTTTACTTACCATGTAATTATCCACCAGCCATAATTATGATAATTTTCATTCCATATCTTATCCACGTTCAAATCAACGGTCTAGATTAACAATACCTCTATACCTTTAAATACCTCGCAAGCAACGGAAAATATCTCTAGTAATTTATGTGTGCTTCTGCATGCGAGTATTACTTTGTAACAATAACAGGCAACACAGAGTAGTTAATCTGTCACCAAGTGAAGTGTTGATATGACATTTTTTTTCTTGTTTGAGTTTTGACAGCCTTTAGTCATTTGCCTACTTTTAAATAGTATATCTATTAGAAAATTGAGGTTATGTTTCATTATTAGCGTAGAATGGAGACTTCCAAGAATCACCTGCCCGTGTCAGATGACCTGAGTGAGCTTCCAAAAGTACTTTGCGATTTGAGGAGATATATGCTGCAGCAACCAGCCAGGTATGGTACCACTAATTACTATCTTCTACAAGCGAAGCCAGAGCATTTAACGATGGAGATTTGAATAGGGTGGATCAAAAGTTGAAAAGAATGGCTCATATTTATCACTATCTAAACTTTGAACAAATACACAAAGGCTTTTTGAAGCAATTTAAAGTGCATGTAGCTTATAGATCATCCGTATAACTTATAAATGATTGCCTTTTATCTCTAAGCATGTTCTCGAAAATGAAATAAGTGGACGCAAATTGCCCATGGTTCGTTGTTCTAGATTTCCTTGTTTTGTGCTAATAAATATTTCCTGTCTTTCCATTTTACCATTGACATTGACATGTGGTCCAGGATCCATTACTGTGGCAACAATTGGTAAGAACTAGAAATCTGGATATCCTTATATGTAGGCAACCTTCTACAGGAAACCGTGTTTCTTCGTTGTTTCGTTAATTTGAACATGTGTCCATTTACCGCATGTATGGCACCGGAACCCTAGGAGAAATTTCTTTTTTTTGAGAAAACGAGTAATTTATGAAAGGCTATTATTAGATGTTCCGTATTAAAGGATCGATTGTCAAGCTTCTAATTCCTTATGGCACCAAAGTTATTTTTTGACCAAAGTCAGCTAGGCAGTCCCCTACGTATATATATATTGATATATATATATATATATATATATATATATATATATATATCAAAAAACAGTATGTACATGTACACGGCCGTAGGAGGAAAAGAGAGATCCTACCAAGACTTTAAATAAAATTACATACAAAGGAATCCAACATAGTTTTGACCGTACGCTTAGTTCCATTTTGAACACCCCCCCCCCCCCCCAACAGTGACAGATGCGTCCAGAGTTGAAGAAGAGGTGCAGAGTTCATTCATCACACTGAAGCTGACATAGAACACAAGCATAACTAGGTAGAATCATGTTTTACGCCGCATCAAGGTTCTAGTGTTGTGTCGATCCCTTAAAAGGAGCCAAAAAAAAAAGAACCGCTGCCAACTTTTACAACAGGATTGCCACATCCATTTAAGCCAGGGATATGCTTGACAAATACCGATTAGCTTTATGTACGCCTGCTTTGAAGAGAAAGTAGAACTGCCCAAGAGATAGTACCAGACAAAATTTTCCTCGAGACTTGGATGGAAATTTTGCAAAGTATCTTGAAGGGAAGACAACTGATTTGATGTTGTCATGGAGAGTGGAAACCATAGCAAGTTATGTATATCTTCCTAAAGAAAAGCCTGGACTGTGATAGATTTGTTTCTAGCAAACAGTACAGTTCTGGATATTGCCATTTCAGAACACCAAAATCCCAAGTACTCTCCCAGAAGCAGGTAGATAAGCCACTAAGCACGATGAAGCAGCAATCATGAAAATTTTATCAGATAATATAATAATTGTTTTGCACCACAAGGATCCCTTAGGGGTACCAATATGAGGAGCAGTCTAACAAGCATACAACTTGTGCCAAGTCAGATGAACCCAGGGTTGGTCTTCATGATTGTAGAACTTGTGCAAGAATTTCAAGAGAAAAGCATTATTTTGTGCCCTTAGATCGATAGGCTTTGCTCCATGCAACCAGACAGGAACCCTTCTTGTTGATGTCTCCACCATCCCGTAGACAATTCTTAGGGTATTTATCAATCTATGATCAAGACTGGAAGTTTTAGTGTGCACATGTAAAATGTGGGTAGGGCTGTTAGAACAGAGTTAACCATCAGCAGACAGCCTGAATAACTCAAAAGTTTATTAATCCCCATCAATCACTTCTAAATTCTAGTGAGAACTAGCATGACACCGACTTGGCAGCCCATGGTGCTCGCTAAATGATGTGCGCGTTCTGCAGTCTTGTTGATCGGCACCAAAAGAGACTTAGCATAATTCACATGTAATCTAGTAGAGTCCACGAATGTCCTAAGAAGAGCCTTTCAGACCAAAATCTATTGGGCATCCCCCAGCAGGATGATAAGTGTGTGTCATCAACATATTGTACACTAGAGACCCCCCCCCCCCTCCAAAATAGAACCTAAATGATGCTGTATTAGGTTTCTTTGTGCAGCCTCATTAATCACTGTTTGCAGAAGATCAGCAGCTAAAACAAATAATATAAGGAGACTGTGGCACCAAAAGTAAGAGGAGGGTTGATGGGAGGGGGAGAGAGAGAGAGAGAGAGAGAGAGAGAGAGAGAGAGTTCCTTAATATCTGTTGTTCTAGAGTTGCACCTGAACATATATGGATACAAAGAAATTACTTGCACCCATCTTATTTATAGTTGCAAACAACACTCTAATCATTTTGATTTTGTTTTCAGTCTCACTATCCACATTCTCTCATAATGCTCTCTATGGAGAGTCAGAGTCAAACAAGTACACAACAAATGAATCTGGGTGAGAGTTTCAAATGGATCTGTGGTCTAGGTATCATGAACCTAATCATATTCTGCACTTTTTGTTCCTGTTACTTATTTCCTATAAAAGTAGTCAGACATCTATAGATATTAGGTTTTTTCAATTGAGTTATATATTATGATGTTCATACCTAAACGTTTATAATTGTGGACGCTGGCATGTTTTATTTATTTTTTACACATATGCATCTTACTGTGATCATATTAAGAGTGTTTATTGTCAGTGACTGTCGAGGTTCGTTACCGTCGACTAGTGAATTTATCGTGGCGTGTGCGCTTTGAGGTCTCGATGGTTCACGAGAGGACACAAGGTTTATACTGGTTCAGGCAACGATGCCCTACGTCCAGTTTTCGAGCTGCTCGTGTTACTCGCGACAAGGATTACAATGGGGGTTACAAGTGGAGGAGAAGGGGAGAGTGCTCCCCGTCTCTAAGTGTGTTCGTGGGTGAGTATTCTAAGGCTAGCAAGAGCTAGTAAGCGTCGTAGGCGTGTAAGCTTGTGGAAAAAACTTGTCGTTCGTCTTCGGTCTTCTTCTCCTTTTATACCATGACGTAGGGAGGTCCGGCTTCGTGGGGCAGGTCGTGGCCATACGTAAGTTAGGCCTGCCCACGGTGGATGACGTCCACGGTGTGGCGGTGTAGCCACTGCTCGAAGGAGTGGCTCGTGTTGTCACTCGACGGAGTCCTGTTCGTATGGAGAAACATCACTGTGGTGACGCCGTGGTTGTGACCGTCGCTCGGGGACGTCTCGTCGAGGAGGCGATGAGTCTCTGACAGGCGCTGTAGCGACGGAACCCGTCTTTTGGGCGGTGCATGTCATGTGCATTTAACGCCCACTTGCCTGGGTAGTGGGTGGCTCTACCTGTCAACGAGCGTGGGTGTGTCAGGCATTTATATTCCAACCATAACCACCCAACCTACTCGTGGGACAGTGAGTGATTCGCCCGACCCTGAGGTCGGGCGAGGTGGAGACGCGTTCGCTCGACCCCTACGGAGACGGGGTCGAGCGTGTTGCCCGCGTGTGGAGGATCCGACCCCTCCACGAAGGGGTCGGGCGAGGCGGAGATCGCCTGTCGACTCAGTCTGTCGTGCGCCCGTGTGATGCGGAGGTTGGTTAAGGCGGGGATTACTTATCCCTTGATCATGTCATTGAGGCCGAGGATCATTAGGGTTAACTACCCTGGTATTGACCCTCAACAGTGACCAAATGCTATTGTTGTACTACTTGCAAATTGATGAGTTCTTCGCATTGTTTGTCATTATTTTTGTCATCATTGTGCCAAATGCTATTCACCTATAGACTATTGACAGATTACAGTGTCTTGAGTGGTGTGTGAACCAAATCCAATGTTACACTTATTGGACTTTCTATATATGTGCCTTAAAATACACAAATATTTGGAGGTATGAAATATGGTTCACTTTAGGCCATACGCTAACATAATATAGCCATAAGAAATTGGTAAATACGATGATCGGATTTGTTTTATCGCATTAGTTTTTACTGTTCACCATATGAGTTTGTTTACAAATTGCACATATTAGTCTTCATGATTCATATGTTCTCACGGTATGCTTTGAAGGACAAATTTTATTCTTGCTAAATTAGATACGATCATAATCCAATTGTTTCTTTGGTTCGTGTTGAGTGATGTATTGTAAATGATTTGTACCATGATAGTTTTTATGTAGTTGCTGGATTATTACTCGTTCAATTTGATTCAATATATATATATATATATATCATGTTCACATCTTCCTCAAAATGTCATTTTCTTTATAATAGCACTTGTATTCATTATAGGGGCACTAGGCCAAAATATATATAGAAGTAAATGTGTGTACAAATATATAGAAACCCTCTTATATATACAATTACGAAATACATATACATGTACCAATTTTGTGTTTGCTACTAACTTGATTCGTCAGTTTAACTTAACAACAATTTGAATTTTTAATTTCATTGAAGGAACAATATTTGGACAAGCTCATTCATGTCTGGAGTTACTTGTAGCATGATGTTTTGAGTGGTTTTGCTTTCGTGTATCCCTTGTAACAGTAATATGAAAATCGGATTCAGTTAATCTTCCACCAATACTATTAATTAATTTTACTGATACCAATGGTAAGTTTTGATATTGTCTTGTTTGGGGTTTGAGGGCTTAATGCAGCATCTGAGGACTCCACTTCTCAATTTGATACAGGTGCACACAATTGACAAGACGAGTTATATCAAATGGTAAACCATGTTACAGTCTCTTGTCTCTTTCTAAAATTTGTAGAAATAAGAAATTGACTCAATTACAATGTCAAATGTATAACTTCAATAATTTTTTTTTATCCATTCAGAGTTTTGCATATGTAAGTGATAGACCTATAGGCTGGGTGGGGAAGCTCCCCAACTCATGCTAGGCTGTAAAAACGCTTCTACTCTCCAAGACACTAGATGTGTCACGAGCAGATAAACAAAACTACTGAAATGTGTGTGCTATAAGGTTTATGTGGAAAGGACCGAACAAATACTAATATGGGAATAACAATACCCTAGTTATTCTTTATTTACAATCCATCTTCCTCGGTACACTACTGCCTATACGATTTTGTAGAAGTTTGCACTGATACTAGACTCAAGTAAATGCAAATGTGTTTATGAACTAGGGGATTACAGTGTAACTAAATATTAAATACACGTCTATTTCGATAGTACACAAACATATCATCATTGGCTCAAGGATAATATGCACTTGAAAATTAATAGTAGTTATATTGTTCATCTCTTCACTGCCGCTCAAATCTTAAGTGCTCCACCACTGTTAATTGATTATTTATCCATAGATTCAGACTATGAAGAGCAAGTACCTTCCAGAGCTCAGTGACCTGTACAATAAGGTATCTATGAAGCTACAGTAAGTGGACAGCCATATGCCATATCAAAAGCTTCCAGAAACGTATCAAAAGTTGATACATTTCTGGAAGTATTCTCTCAAGGAGAAACTAATTCCCTTGTACAAGTGGAGCATTGTTTGTATTTTAATTTCGCAAATAACGAAGGTTGTGCAGACATCTAACGAATCTGTTGGACGAAGTTATAATGCTACCAATGGAACCCCTCTGGGTTACACTGCTCCAACTGGTTATCCTGGTGTAGATGATTTGCTGAAGGATTTATCTCAAATGGTAGGCTGTGCAACAATTCTCTTGGCATTCCAAGACTCATGGCTAACTTTCATCTTTATAGAGATCAAGCAAACAGCCTTACCTTTGAACAGGAAATCTCTAATAAATTTACTTGTTTTTGTGCACATAATATGAATTCACAAAATGGGAAATCTGTCAAGATATCTAAGAAGTCTCCTTGGCAAACTTCGAGCTATAATACTAGTAAAATACCTGTGGGCTCCACTGCACGAACTACTTATCCTGTGGCAGATCATTTACAAAAGGATTTATATCAAACGGTAAGGCGTGACACAATTCTTGGCATTCCAATGAATTCAACTCACTTTCATCACTTAGTATTCATACCAATGTAGAATCTGCAATGATTTTCTTTTGTCCACAGAATATGATTTGAATTACAAAAAGGGAAAGCAGTGCAGACATATGAAGAATCGGCTTTGCTCCTGAATTCTGAAAAAGGAAAAGCTGTGCGGACATATGAGGAACCTACTTGGCAAACTCCTAGCTACAGTTCCAGTACAATCCCTGTGGGTTTTATTGCTCGAACTGGTTATCCTAGCAGAGAAATTTACAAAAAGGATTTATATGAAGTGGTAAGTCGAACTGCAATTCTCTTGATATTTGCTTTAAACTCACATTCATATTCCAAGAGATCAAGGAAATAGAGCTCTTTTATCATCCAAAATACTTGTCAGTAGTTTGTCCAAAATCTGGTCAATAGTTTAGGATAGGATAGTTTAAAATTGTCATCTCTCTCGCGAGAGCGGCATCAGCTAGACTGATGCGACAGGACTGAAGTCGAAGAACCTTATAATCTAGGAATAAACTTGAAGTGGTATGGGAACATAATTAAATTTTTAATTTTTTTCTCAAAAAAGACCTTCAAAATTTAATAATAAATAATAATTAGCTTTTTAAAATCATTGTATGTTTTGAATTCTGATGTTACCCTTTATCTCTCAAAATACTGGGTAGTATATATGTGTCAGACCGAACCGATCTACAGCAAGGGATGTCGACTACTGACCAGTATCCTAGAATAACTAATGCCCAGTATTTTAGACTATAAAAGGGCTCAGGAAATAACCTTAGTAGATTCACTTTGTGATTATGATATTTATAACTGCAGCATGTTTCGTTTCTGTTTTACTTTATTCATATGAATGCGGAATAATCTGCAATAAATTCATTTGTTCTTTTTATCCACAGAATATGACATTGAATTCACAAAAAAGAAAAGCTGTGCAGACATATGAGAAATCTGCTTTGCAAATTCCTAGCGATAGTGCTAGTGGAGTCCCTATGGATTCCACTGCTCG
The DNA here is from genome assembly GCA_001182835.1 of Oropetium thomaeum. Lineage (NCBI taxonomy): Eukaryota > Viridiplantae > Streptophyta > Magnoliopsida > Poales > Poaceae > Oropetium > Oropetium thomaeum. The sequence continues at coordinate 168,377 of LFJQ01000009.1, read as the reverse complement.
AACTGGTTATCCTAGTGCATATGATTTGCAAAAGGAATTATTTGAAATGGTAAGCCGTGCTAAAATTCTCTAGGTATTCCAAGGCTTTCTTCTCACTTTCCTGTTTCTAGGGATGATAGACAACCTTACTGGATTCACTTAGTTACTACGGTATTTGTAACTGATGGAACATATTCTGTCCAAACTTTTGTTTATTCATATCAATGAGAATATGCAATGAATTTATTGGTTCTTTTTGTCTACAGAGTATGACCTCAAATTCACAAAATGGGAAAGCTCTACAGACATATGAGAAAATTGCTTGGCAAACTTTTAGACTTCCTGCAGGTTCCACCGCTCGAACTGGTTACCCGGGTGTAAGTGATTTGCTCGAAATGGTAAGCCATGCTACAATTCGTTCCCCATTCCAGGGCTTTAACTAACTGGAAACAACGTTACTATAGAGATCATGAAAACTACCTTACAGGATCCACTTAGTGATTATGACATTTGTAACTGACACACCATGTTCCGTTCGTGTTTTTCTTTATTAATATCAATGCAGAATGTTGAACCTGCAATAAATTATTTGTTCTTTTTTCGCATAGAATGAGGCCTTGAAGAACCAATTCCTGGCAGGACTAAATGATATGTACGAAATATCTATGCATCTACCTGCAGACATGGCATCTCCAAAGCCAGCAGATCACCAGTATGAAGAGATGAAGAGCTTTAAATCAGTGCTGGAGCGCTCATTGCATTCCGTGCAAATTGGAAAAGGTCGCCGTCAACCTGCCCCCCAAGAAAGTATTCCCATTTACAAGAGGCAAATCATTAGTATCCTGAATCCGGATCCATCGAATCCTGAGCAGAAGCTTCAGCAATCTGTTGGGCAAGCTTCCAACACTAATTTTAGTAGAGAACTTTGACCGGAAAGGAGCAATGCGAAAAGGGTTAGGCTCTGCCCGAATGATGACACCCGCTGCTAATCTCGCTAGCTCTTTTTCTTTAGAATAAATTCTCCATGCAGTTAGTACATTGAACTAAAATACTGTTTGCTGCCTAGTGCCTAGTTGAACTTCCTCCGCAAAAATGGGCCTGCATGTATACTGTCTGGACTTGCAAAAGTTGTGGATGTGAGATTGATATGATACTTAGTATGAAATGAGATTGTAGTAGTTTAGAGTCCGTTTGGTGCGCATGACCTAGCCAAGCTCGTATTTAGGGAGCCAGTCTCATTGAGAGGTGTCTAAGATGCACGCCATAATCGACCATCAACATTTCTTTAAAAATAAATAAGTATATGTATTTCATATATGCATATTAGTTTAAAATTAATAAAAGTTTCACATGTACATGAAAACTTTGTGCATGCAAATATTTATCACAGGAATTGCGGCATAATCCGCTCCGTGGCAAGAAAACACACTTCTAGTCAATCACAGCTTGCCACGGAGGCACCCCATGGATCGCTGAGGTGGAGAAAACACAACTCCGATCAATCACAGGGCGCCACGAGGGCAGCACCCGGATTAATGGATCCACCAGAGGTACCAAAATAGCAGAAAACCAAAGCCAACCACATACCCATGCTCAGGGCCCACCAAGCAACCACCTTGCCAAAGTGAGACCCGAGTGGGCCCCATAGTGGGTCGGGCGACCCCCTGGGTCGGCCTGACCTGTGGGTAGGCCCACTCGGCCCCAGCTTTGTCCAGGTGGCAGTTACCGCCTCTTCAAGGTCGGTTCTGACGTTGGTAGCGGGTAATTCGCGCGAAAAGCAGTCCAGAAGGGGGGAGGAAGCTCACTTGCTCATGTTTTCTCCACCTATAAATAAGACCTCTCTCCCTCACTTCTAACACACACAAGAAGAGTTCCCACCAGCAAACACACTCTCATTTCAGTATTAGTAGAGTTAGAATTTAGTTCAAAAGCTCTTCTAGCTCTCTAGTAGTCTTTCCATAGAAATAGGTATGAGTCTATTCTCTTTCTTATTTTCTTTTGTAAGAATTTATGATATTTCAATGTAATATATTTCTATGCATTATTATTCATATGGTTTGAGTGGTTATTATTATTCTTGTGCTTGCCATGTAAATATACTTAGGATTTATGCTAGTGTATTTAGGTAGTATACTAGTATGCTCTTAAGTATAGAGGCATATATATGTAGTTATGTATATATGTATATGCTTAGTATAGTTGATTATTGCTTTGGCATTGGTTTCACTGTGCTTATTAGAGTATGCTCTAGTCAAAGGACTAAGGTCCGCCGGGCGGCTAGAGTAATATTTAGACATGTAAGCGTGGTACTTAGATTACTAAATATCCTTGGACGTCGTGCGACCCACGGAACTAGGAGTAGGCGGCTTGAAGTGACAGCTTTGTCCGTCTTTTGTAATCCCCCACATCCGGTCGTAGGGTTAGAGGTATATAATTACCGGAGTCTTTTCCCTGCATTGGGAGTAAACCGGTGCCCTAATATGTCCCTGCTTTGATCCCTTAGAACGTATATGTATCCTAATATATAAATATATAGGAATACAATAAGTGTTTAAATTAGTTTTAGATTAGTTCTACTCCACTGTTATAATTACTTATAGTTTCTCTTCTAAGTGTCACATTATCTATATTTATATTGTGTTTACCCCTCATGAGTATATGATATCTTAGTATAAATGAATCATACTTTATATGCATTATTCTTGTTAAGCATCCTCCCTGTGAAAATAAATACGATATCCTAGAATACCATAAGGTGAAATACTACAACGATACTCTGTGCGCTTGCGGTTAACAATGTAAATATTTCTAGCGCCGTTGCTAAGGATTATTTTTGGATAAAACTTAGTAATGACGTAAGAAATACCGACACAAACCCTAAGGCTAGTAAGGTAGTGGCGGCCCTCTTTGTTGTCCGCTGCTGGAATTCCAACTGCTGTGGCGGGCTATGCTATTCTCGTATTTTTTGTGACAATGGAAGGTAACAAAGTTCTATGCACTGGTGGACGCAACTGGTTGCCCGGGTATTCCTGGGAATACCCAACTTTCTTGCAAAATTTTGTAATAGGTTTCTACTCCGCTTTTCAGTTGACTCGCGTGCCTCTGCACACTCGTGCACTCTTTGCAAAAAGGCTTGAAGCCTCGAACCCACTGCCATAGGGTAGCATGAGAAGCGGCAGGCAGGCCGCTGGTCACAGGGAGCTGGGCTGCTGGCGCAGGCCATCCGCCATTAGATTCTGGGCAACTCCGACGACAACGCCTCGAGTGGCAACCGACAAGCCCCGACTCAGACGGCACGCTGGCTCCTGGCGATGGCGACCTGGCTGCTAGGGCGGACGACGTGGCGCGCATCCAATCGATTCCCTCCGGCTAGCTCTCCAACCGTGATGCTTGGAGCCCATCAGCCCCTAAACCCGATACAGCTTGAAAACTGAAATACTTCTTTCTTCGTTTGTATTATTCTCTGATTTTTGTTGTCCATATTGTTTAACTTTGGCCAGGCCAATGAATAAAAAAACCCCAATCTAAATCTTTGTAGGAGAGAGCTATAAAAAAAAACGAATCGCCTGAAACTTATGATAAAGATCATTTGATAAGCTTGTTGGATTTCATCCCAAGGATTAATTTTTCTTCTCCTGAAATTATCAATTTGCATTTACAACCTATTCAGTTCATCAATGGTATGCATTTGGATGTTCGGTTTAAAAAAGAAACTGAGGCATAATGTGGTGTACAAGCTTTTCTCCGGTTAGTATTGATTTTTTCGGTAGCAACGGTTGGTGTTTAGAGTTTTTTCTTCAATGAATTATATGAAGAATAGTTTAGGAATAGGATGTGAGACCGGTATTTGAATGATTATTATTTAAAGACAATAAAGAAGCACAAAATAAGAATGTGTTTTTACTTAATATTCTGCGGGTTATGGTACTAATTTAGATTCCGAATGATTTTTTCCTTTTAAGTGACTATTATGGGCATTTTACATTTATAATATATGTTTTAATTTATTATTACTTCTTTGATCGGACAGCTTGGTAATACCCAAGTTTTAGTTGCTGCGTCCGCCACTGGTTCTATGTCCTCCTTTTTTGCATTTTAAGAGGTGTCGCTCCAAATCGTTTATATAGTAGTGTTTTTGATAAGGGAAGATTTTCGACCTTCGCGAGTTCGCCATGTTTTTTGTCTAGTTAACCTCCATGATTTAGAAAACCAGAGTACTTTAAACATTTGATGGATTAACTAAACCGGTTTGATAACGTGCACTGTGATTTAGGCAATAACAGTGATTAGGATGACAGCTCAGTATCTCACGTGGAACATAAGGTCAAGTCCACGGCATCCCTCCCCTGTTCAACGTTTCGCTCGTCTGTCTTTTCAACAGTGATTCATTTCATCTAAATCAATCCGACCTGCTCATCCAAACCTCTGGCCGTCCGACCACTCAACTAGCAAATCAGCATCGTGTGTTGATAACGGCAATTAAGCATGCATCATCAGCTAGAACTTTGTCCGTTATCTAACAAAAATTAAGCATGATCACCATTCAATGGACCAGTTTACAGTCGGACGGCCGAGTTGGACCACACCGTCGGATGCGCAGCATTTTCAAGATGAAACTCCCTCCCATCTACCTTTATAATTATATTATGACATCACCGTAGTATTTATCTAGATGACATCGCATTTTTTGAAAACGAAACTCACATTAATAGTATCTGAAGACTTGCACACATGGTCATTTTCCCTATCACGTAGACAATGGGTTGGTGGCAGTTTGATTGGATCAACAATAACTTCAGTTTAATGTAGAGCACTCGTAGGTTTTGCAGCACTCAGACTCTGTATGCGGTACCATGCCTATGAACAGACTAGAGAGAGCAGTGTATTTAGTCAAGTGCAGGACGTTCAGGTACAGCAGCAAAGTTTAACAAGACATATTGGAGGTACCAAGTTGCAGCCAGGTAGGCATGGCCAGAACAGGCAATGCTCAACCACAGATCTGGAGGAGAGATCCAGGTGCATCCCCCCTGCAGGAGGGATATCTAAATCCAGTTTGAAATTTAGAAATTTCAAACACTAGAGGGCAGCACAGCAGCAGTAACAACCTACACAGTACATTGTTTTGAGGCACAAGGTTTGCAATAGAACTACTCATTATGGAGAGGTACTAAAAAGTAGCCTCGAGCAGTCATGTGCAGGAGAGAGATAATAGGATAATAAGATCTGCAGGGATGGAATGGAAGGGCTTCTCAACTTGACCTTTGTTTCTAGTGGTTTACTGTTCCTACTTGTTTGAAAGAAACCTTACCTAGAACTATACAACTACACTTGCACAGGCTCACTTGTTCAAATAGCCTTTCCTTGGACATGGACATCATAAAGTCTGACACCACGAAAGAAGAACAGCAAGGTGCAAGTATATCACGCAACTGCCACTTTGTTTGCCTGAGGATAATAAGCGGCCGACGATTGGTGCAAAGTCTCGACCAAAGCATCTTTCTTTTGCCTACTTTTTCAACGAGGAAAGCGGAGGAAAGGTGCACCCCGGTGTCCAGGTTAGTCGAATGCTTGGGGATTGACGAAGAACGGCAGCACTTGTTGTCTTGCATGCTGCGTTAGTGTAATAAAAATAATCGAAGCTTAAAAAGGCAGAGGGACAGCCCGTCAAATTGTCATTACCGATAGATTGACAAGTTCCATGCACCTTACCTTACCAGCCAGCTAGCTAGAGGGCACAACTTATTAGCTGTCATCAACATGATGGACATTTTGACCCCTGATGCAAACTCAAGTGCTCATTAATCTGATACAAGAGTTCATAACGAAGCGAGATGATCTTACAAAGTTGCCATCCAAGCTAGCTAGCTACAAGATGCTAGGCAGTGCCATTGCAGTCACTGCTACCATTAGTTCAGGTTTGCTACGTAGATCCTCTTAGTAACCAAGACACCTAGTAGTACTGTAAGATGAATCCAGATGCAGTGCATCTAGAGCACTGCCTACCCCAAATCAAAGATTGCAACTACATTATTTAATTTCCAAGATAAGATGTCAGCATCAACCTTATATATGCTGCCCTCTTGCATGCCATCTTAATACGCCTACTTTTCAGCGTGCGTGTGCAACCAATCAAATGTTCCTCAATCCTCTCTACACAAAGAATATTAATTATATATGTTGCATTAAGTACATTCGTACAAATCAGCTACCGCATGCATTTGGCCAAGACCAAAAATATCTTGCTGGTTTGTGCCTTTGCATGAATCTTAATTTATTATCACAAGCTAAAAGTGCGAGTTAACGTACCCTCGTATTATAATGACTAATGGGGTTTTAGAAATGTTAAAAAAAAAAAAACAGCTGAACTCTAAATGCACGACCTCTTCAAAATTTTGTACCTTTCTTTCCTTCAAGGAACAGAGCAAAAGGCGGTCTGTTTTTCATCTTCCTATACATTTTCCTTTGTGTGGAACGTTGTGTGATTGTATGGATCTAACCTGGCATATGCTAGTAAGACAATTAAGCAAGCTACACCAATCTATATTGAGATTGAATGAAATGAGAACCATCAGGTTCTATCAATTGTTCTGAAGAACTCTATACAGTTCATCACCCAGTGCTGCTAATGTGACTGGTTTCTGAATCAAGCCGTTTATTCCAGATCTCAAGCATCGTTCGCGGATGTTGTCATCGGTTCTGGCTGCAAGGGCAACAATCACCGGCAGCCAACTGTTGCTCCTGAACTTCCTGATGGCAAGGGCTACTTCGAATCCATCCATTGCTTGCATGGCCAGGTCAACAATCACCATCTGGAAAGACAAGTCACTAGCAAAGGAGCTCATGCATTGGATGCCAGAAGTGACCGAAAGGACTCGGCAACCAAGTTTCTCCAGGAGCTTATGAGTAACAGCCCTATTGGTGTCATCACTGTCTGCAAGAAGAACTCGGAGCCCGTTGAAGTTGGGAATTGCTGATGACCGGTGCAAGTCTGAGGATACTCCAGAGACTGGGGTCACAGGTTGCAGCTGGAACTGGATGGCGAGCAGGATTGTTTCTCCTATGCTTTTGGAATCAGACACTGACCAAATGTTCCCATTCATCATCTGCCTCAGAAATAAGGGCTCATATCAGTATAAAGAGAAGATTTTGGATCATATATCAAATTAAAACCATGACTGATTACTTCTACAATGAACTATTGACAAAGACCAAACAGTCAAAGAGACCAGCTGAACCATTAGGTCATAAACATAATTAAATATATCTACTATGTAGCCAGAACTAAATTTTGTTGTGTTCAATAACATTAGGCTCATGACAGAGCAAACTGCAAGAAGTTACATAAAATAAATTATGGATAAAACATTAACACAACAAAAAGAATGAATTAGATACAATTATCTCAGTTTGACCTAGTTTGTACGCAACAAGGATTCCATAACTTTTGCAGTACAAGTCACAAAGAATGGTATAATATGAATATTATTTGGGGCTGGACAGTATGAATTGTTCATAAATAGGAAGACAGGGCTGAAGCAACCTACATAGAGCTCTGATGCTGTACGACAGTTCTTTTTTTATTATTTACATAAATAAGTCTCACTGCCAAATACAAGAAATTAGTGAAGTAATAAAAAAAGTCTATAGGTTGTCATGTTCTACTGAAGTTTGACACTAAAAATTAAATAGATTACGCTATTTACAACATCTGACTAAACATTCCAGTAAATCAGAGGTGACAAAAAAAATGTTCTCTGCAGTAATATAATCCTCTGCAGAAATGGAGGCTAATTAATTATTGACAGTGTAGCCTAAGAAGTATCAAGACTTGTGAAATATATCCTTCTTATTTGTTACTCCATTTCTTAAATTGTTTTCATTAGAATAACAATTCTAGTTCAAAAATGGACTAAGTTGTTGTCCATTGTCCTAACGACAACTATTGAACAACGGAGGAAGTATAGTTTACTTTGACAAGTACCTGCACAATTTTCTTGCACATATTGAAGCTAAGCCCCATCTCAGAATTGTTAGTCTTGCGTCCTAGACTTGTCTGACCCCTTGATGAACTCAAAAGAATATCTTTTGATTTTCTAATCCTGATTTCAAACTTCACACATGCATAGCCCCCAGAGAAGTTTGCTCTTCGCAGCATCCAATCCTGATTATGCCTCTCTTCAAGCTCATTATAGCTATTGACATATAACGACAAACAGCCTGCGTTACATCGGTTTATTAGAGAACCAACCATGTGCAGCAAAATATGGAAAACCCTCTTCTCATCACCAACAATCCTTTCAGGCAGAGATTTATCAACTTGAAACTCAAAATCTACACCCTTACAACCAGTTAGACATCTGACCACACTGACTGCTTCTTTAATAAAGGAATGCAGGTTGAATGGCCTCCTCACTAGAGACAAGTGCTCACGGTCCATTGTTGATGTTTGCATCACATCATTCATCAATGTCGATGCAACGCTGCTTGTCTTGACAATAGCATCCATTACAAGCCTCTGCTCTTGATTCATACTTTCCTGTTGCATCATTGAGACAAGACCGAGGATCGAGTGCATTGGCTTTCTCATTCCATCATACATGGCACTCTGAAAGGAATTCCTAGCCTCTGCTGCCATCATGGCTTCGTGCTTTGCCCGCAGCAGGTCTCTATGTTGCTCAGCTAGCTTATCTCGCATCAATTGTGACTCCTCGAGAAGCGCTGCATGTGATAGAGCGACTGCAACTTGATCAGCAACTACTTCAACAATCTCCAGCTCCCTTGGACCCCAACCTGTAGAACCAGCCTGAGGTAAAATTAGTACCAGAATAGCATAACTCGTTTCCATCACTTCAGGAGTCCCTCCTTTGAAGTTTGAAACCCGTAACATGGGCATCCTAATTGCAACAACAGGTCCAGCTTCAAGCTGGCTTCGGCTTGCAACGCCAAGCACTGAATCTGATCCAAGAATTTTAGCATCCTTGGTTGCCTTTATTTGTACCACATCTGGGTCATCAACTGGAATCGAGCGGTTGTGTGGCTCCATTATATCTCTGTGCCTCAACTGATGTGTCAGTATCATCTCACGTCTGCTCTCATCTGGCATCCAGACAGCACAATTCTGCAGGTTCAGTGTCTTGGAAAGTTCAACCATGGTGGTGTACAAGATCGTGTGCCTGTCAAGCGACTTGCGTATCTCCTGCGTGAGCATACGCACGTGCCAGCTAGCCTCCTCTTGCCTCTTCATCATCCCCACCTCCCGGTCCAGCTCCCGCGCCTTGATCATCAGGAAGTTCTCCCTTACCTTCACTCTCAACAGCTGTGGTATCAGCGTCAACAGCGTGATCGCTGTTGCAAATGATACGAGGGCGGTCATGAACTTAGCAACCGTGAGGGCCAGCACGAGCTGGAACGAGTGTGGCGGCTCGTACGTGAACACGTTGATGAGGTGCGTGAGCCCACAGAGCACGATGAAGGCTCCGAACTGCAGGACGATCCATTTCAAGGGGAAGAGGTCCGAGCAGGTGGCGAAGTAGAGCAGCTCGAGTGGGATGGAGAAGTAGGCCGTGGCGATCAGAAAGTCGCTGACCTTCTGGCACTGCAGAATGTTTTCCATGCTCCAGAGACTACCGTCCTCAACATCGTCGCAGCCGCCGCAGTGGGTGAAGTCGACGGACGACGCCGCTGGAATGGACAGAAGCAGTGAGGAGAGGAACAGCGGGATCCACGGGAAGGGGATCATCCCGCGCCGCACCGCTCTCACGACCATCGGCTCTGCTGCCAACAGGGCTTCATTCAGACCCGCATTTGCGTAGGCGCGCTGTGCTGTTCATGGCAATTTCCGCAACACGTCGAGGCTTTAGTTCTTGCTTCCTCCTGCAGTAAGATGTAAGCAAAACGCAGTCAGCGTGACACGAATTTCGATTCGGAGGGATGTAAGTCAAGATCTGGCGAATCGATCGAATCCACGCGCTCGGCCACATGTGAATCCTCAGAACAGAATTATCAAAATCTTTCATCTACAATCGATCCCAGGGATCTCGAGAAGCAAGAACACCCAAAGTCCAAAGAACCCGCCCAGAAGCTTGGGACCAAGAAACAGGCAATTCAAGTCAAGAAGCAGTAACAATCCACGAAGCCATGCGAAGAGAGAAAGGGAATCGAGGAGGAATCCTCTGCCCACCTGCTTCGCCGTCCTGCCATTCACCCCGCTGCCGGCGGGCTGCTCAAGATGAGGAACCGGCGGGCCGCGAGGCCATGCGAGCAACCTCGCTCGCTCGGCTCAGTCACCAAGGGTCAGTCAGCAAAGAGCCAACTCCGACGGCACCAGCACTAGCTAGCACCCGCACCGTCTCCATGCCGCCCGCCGACGGATCGAGTCAAGAAGCCTCGACGCTGGGAGCCCGGCGCCCGGCGGATCCATGCGATGCGAGCGCGAGGGAAGAAAAAAAAAGTTTTTGTTTACCTCTTCCGTCCCCTTCCACAGGGAAAACAGAGCCGGCGAGACGAAGGGGGCAGGACGGAAGGAGGTGCGCGGCCGCCGGCTGGTGGAGACGGGGGAGGCGAGCAGACCAGCGTGCGTGCGTGGCGTGGGAAACAAACGAAGGGAAGGGAGGGGTGGTCCGATGGGGGAAGAAGGGAAGGAGGGAGGAGCAGCCTGGCAGCTGGGCTGCTGGGTCAGTCGTGCTGCTCGTGCTGATTTCCTCGGGCGGCGGCTATTTTGTCCGCGTTTCGGCTTCGGCTGCCGCTTCCGCTTTGGATGGCCGGCGGGCAGGCAGGGAAACAAACCACTTTGTTTTTCGCCAAGAAACACAACGGACTGCACACTGCACTGTACAAGAGGCCATACATCATCGGGTGCGATGGATGGAGCCTTTGTAGCCTTGCAACTCGCCTAGCTCGTGCCGTCCCTTTTGAAAATTTTGTTGACTTGATTCATTCACTGTCCATTCAATAAAATATTAACATGATTCAGTCCTTAAAACTATATTGTTCGCTATGATCTACTACCTCCTTTTAAAATTTATTACTCTCAACTATACATATAGCTACATTCTCTCGATATAATTTTATCTTTTTTTCTTTCATTTTATTTTATTTGAAAATTATATCTCAATCAATTTGTCCAACGAGCAATAGCTACATCTACAGAGTAAGCAACCATGCGATGCAATCCATCTTCCTTTTATACTCATCCGTAAAAGTTTTTTCAGTACTTCTCATGAACATATTATAATAATGAACTAACGCATGACAGAGTTCTAGTTTGTTAGTTTGGATTTATGAATTCTACTCTTCTTCCAACTATAGATCTTGAAACCATAAGACTTCATGATCTTGATGATGGTCACTTATAATACAATTACAACACACAATTCCGTAAATGTTTTTCTTTTTCTAGATATCTTCCTAGCGCATGATAACCTCAAAGTGGTTGTGGGGTTCTCTTTTTCTAATAATGGGACTTTTCATTCACCACTCTCATCGTTTGTTGGATATATATGGTAACATAGACAATAAGGTGAAGGTTTTGCTCTAGGGCAGCATTGTCCTATTGGACGCAATAGAAGTAGCGATGATTATTTTTAATCATTTTAAAGGAAGCAAGTTGTAAGAAGTTTTTTTGTTATTTCATAAAACAACAAAAGAAAACAAGCCTACCTATCAGATATGTCGAAAAAGAAAAAGAAAAAAATCCCAATCACCTTGTTTCTTAGGATTGCTGAGATAAAGATTTAACAAAATCTAATACACTTTTCATGATAGGTTCTACTAAAATGTGATACGATGCTGAAACAGGAAAACTCGGCTCTTACATATATTGAGCATCATGTTCGTCTTTCTTCTAATCCGCACACTGCCACTCCCCTTCCTCCCCCTTTATGTGGCTAGATGGAGAAGATCCCTCTAATAGTAGTGCTAGTAGTTTGAGCCCTTAGGGGTTAGTTCTGTCATGTCAACTTTTTTAGTGTTCGTTTCTTGTGATTGGTTCTCCCATGATGGTTTTTATTCAAGGTGAAATTCTGATGACGTTGATATCCTTCTCGATAAGGTGATATGGAGATTAATTCAAGTGTCTTAGCGACAATGATGAGGTGGAGACGATATGGCTACTATTGAACTACGTTTTATCGTGGTTTAATTAAGTATTGGTCATTGTATGGACAAAAAGATGTCGTTGAGTCTGTTCATCAAATTTAATCTATTGTGACTATGAGCCTCTAGCAAGATCGAAGAAAAAGCAATAGGAAAATAGGGAAAACACAAGGATAGGATAGGGTGCATATCTAAGATTAGAAAACATTTTAGGTTAATCATGCCATATCTTTATGGTGAATCATTGATCTCTTTCAGCTTGTACCGGGCCAGCCAATGTCTAGTACTATTTACCTCGGTCTTCAGCGTAGGGAATAGAAAAAGAGGTTGGAGTGGATAGAAAATTTCCTCCATTTTACCTAATTCCAAGGGAACGGACAGCTAGTAAAGTTTACTTTATTTTTTCCGATGAATTGTTCGTGTGTCCAAACCGATGAACAATGTTCATATACCCGGCAACCAGATTCCTTCATTTCTCATTTGAAAATCATTCAATCCACCAGAGAATCCTTCTATGTCAATGAAAAATGACTTAGTTTTTTCATTTTCCATCGAAATTTAAAAATTTCATTTTTGTGATTCAGTTTAAATTTTAATGTCTCTAGTACCACTTTCATCAATTTTTATTTATTTTCATCACTGGAATCATGTGCAACCTCTATTCCATGCACTAACAGTCTGATGACCTTTCAAGATCTAAGCAATGGGATCCGCCACCTGGGGGATGGATTATGGTGAATGTTGATGCAGCAATTTTTCAAGTAGAACAGAATGGGGCTGGACATTGTAATTAGAGATGATAGAGAAAATTTCCTAGCTGCTTGCAGGCAAGGCGTTGACAAAATAACCGATCCAGAGACGGCAAAGGCTATTGCTTTTTGGACAAGCCATTGCGTTTTGCTTCAAAACTACCCCATAATCAAGTTATTGTGGCAACAGATTGCCTCTCTCTAATCCAAAAATTCTAATCACAACCAACAGATCGGTCACTCACAGGAATCATCACTCAAGACATCAAGGCAGCAGCTAGTATTTCACATGTATCCTTTTCTTTTTCACATGCATCCTTTTCTTTTGTACATGCCCATCGTTCATGTAATCAGGTATAGCTCATGTGCTTGCAAGATCCGCTGATCAGTTACCTGAATCAGTCTGGTTTGATGTACCACCAGATTTTATCTGGCCTTATCTGTAACGATTTGTTTAATCAGTGAAATGCTACCTGTTTCCAAGAAAAAAAAGTTTGATGACATCTGCTGACATTTCAGTTTTTTCCTTTTTACTTACAATTCTGAGTTTCTGCATCAATGCAAAGCAAGCAACCATTTTCATTGTCGGATGATTAAGTGCAACCTCTCGTCAGTGCACTGACAATACAATGCAGAGGAGCTCTCGCTGTTTTGCAGGTCCTTCTTTTTTTTTTTTTTTTTTTGGCCAAACAGCTCTTAAAGTTTTTCTTCCTTGGATGATGGTACCTTGAAACTCTTCAAATTCCACCACCAAAAGTATCTTTATCACTACCTCTAACACAGTAGTCATCTAACTCATCTTATCGACCTTGTGAAGGCTTAAATCATTCTTGAATATGCTACTTTGTTGCCTGCTTTGTCGTGAAAACATACCACTGATAGAAGCTAGTTTCGTTTCAAACCCAGAGTTACATTTGAAAATTCGAGAACGTCGTTTCAAACCCACACGGTTGCATGCAAGACCAGTTGAGATTACAACGGAGTAGACCATTTGTTACAGATAAGACTCAGTGTTTATATCATGAAATTGACAAGACCTCTATCTCTACCGAGTATACAATCATGCGAATCCATGCTACAAAAACTCTAGGTCTGCCTCCTGCTGCTCCAGGACGATTGTGGCCAGCGCTCGCCGGTATGCTGCTGAACTTGCATTCCTGACAAGGACACAGATCTCTCGACCCTGCAAATTTTCGTGTGCCCATTGCTGTTGCCTTAGCACAGCAAGAAGCTTGGCCTCGCAGAATGCAACTGCAGCAGCATCTTGGCCACTGCTATAACCAGAGGAAAAAGGTGTGGTTTTACAGAGATGAGACAGTGCTATATTGACGTGTACAAAAACATGGAGAGCTGACAAGAGAGCAGTGTTACCTTCCATAGGCAAAACCAGTTGTCACAAAGCCTATCGGCCACCTGAATGCCTCCCGGGCTGCAGCATCATCTTTTGGCAATTGCAGGTTGCTGGTGCTATGATCCAACAAACAGAAGAATGAGCTAACATGGGACTGAGGGAGCTGGAGTTCCCATTTTTCTGCACATTCTTCCTTGGCTACCTCGGATCTGTTCCATGCACAAAGGAAATAAGTTTCTTCAACAGCTATTCATTTCCTGTTACCACCAAATAATGCATAATGCTGGAAACAGATTACAGAATTATATGTATTTAGCAAATATCTAAAACCAACATGGTGCTAAAAAGAAGCCAGAATATCCTGAAATTCAATGCCAAGAGAGAGAAACAACAGCATCTAAAGTATATATAACACTTCGTATGACAATCAAAACTGAATTTCTATCCTGAAAAGTTGATACACTCTTGCCATCAGTCAAGTAACAAACATAGCAAAGCTCTTACAGTATAAATTATAGATTACATTGGCATGCTGACCTGATATTCCAAGCTGAAAGATCCGAAAGAAATGGGGCACAAACAACAGCACCCTCTTCAAAAGAACCTTCCTTGAATGCTCGAATTAAAACTCTTGTAAGGCATAGTTCATTCAAGGAATATGCCATGTTTAGAGCATCATTAGGAGCTAAGTTAGGTTTTCCAATATTCATTTTCGTGCCAGATGAACTCAGATACTTCATATCGAATTCTTTCACATACTGCTTCAACATTTGAACGGTTCTTAGCACCTTAGGTTGCAAAGATGATGAAAACTTTCCTTGCCATGGTTCGCCATCTCCAGATTCAGAATTTACTAGAGAATTTTTGGGTAGCACAATAGTAGCACCCATTAAGTCATCCACTTCAAGACCTCTCAATATGCGACCATCTTTACTAAAGCAAGGCACGATACAGTGCCATAAAGGTGGTACAGGAACTCTTGGAGGTCTCTTGGCAGCAGGACGGCACTCAAATGTTTTATCAAGATCAGTAGCTTTATTGGCCATAAATGATGCATAAGCTTTGCTATCCGGATAGTCATATGGAAAGCATGGAATTTTGAGCTGGAAAAGGAGGATGGCAGTTCATTAGTAGTATTGAAGATAATTTCCGTCAATAATCATAGCTGTACAAGCTTCTTTAAGGCAACAAACTGATCTTACTCCATTAGGTCAACAAGACCTATGGCCAAGAATGTTCAAGCTACAGCAAAGCATATTCTCATTGTATTACAGACGTGACAAGTTTGCATCTAGTTTAACAAAAGTAATAACAGTCAGGGGATGCTTAAGCTTGATCATTAGTTTGTTTTCATTGTATTACCCAGGCAATGGAAGGATGCTACTCCCACATAAGAAATGATACTTGGAACAAAAGATTGATTCTAAATATTAACTAGCAGCTATTAGCACCCATCATACTATGCATACAATACCTTTGTTGCAATCCACCGCCTCTCTCTTAAACCAATCACATGTGCACCATAAGATACAATAAGGAGCCAGAAAGGCTTTATCCAACTCAGCGGTAGAACAATTGACCACCTGTATATTCATTGAAGATGGAATAAAAAAAAAATGTCAATTAAAAGGATGACACAATGAATATACAAGGTATACCTTCCACATTTGAGGAACTTAGTGTCCCAACAAAATAAACAAAACATAAGTAATCATACATTAAATAGAAAATCAATATAGTCTGGACTCATTTTCAGACAAAAATAAATGGGCCACCAGATTTGTGAACACTGATCCCGGAATATATAAAAAGGTACAGTAACTCAAGTTTCGTATGGTCATGATTCATGAGAAAGACTTAAGTTAGTCATGCTATGCTACACATCTTGAAGTTCTCTTTTTCATGAAACCATATAAAGGCTATATAAAAGTCAAAAATTCGCAGATGCACATGGAAGCAGGACAAACAATGAGATAGGTTAAGTTTTACCCTAGATTGTCTGTGGAATGTTTCAGAAGAACGACTGGACATGATCGACTGAAGCTATCCTTCTCTCGAGTTGTTGGTCCTTGTCCATCTACAGAATCCAAGCAAAAGAATTTCATGCTTTCCTGGTGCTTCTCTACACAAAGAACCTCCTCTGCCACAGGAGGATTTATGTTATGGCTAGAGTCCCACAGTTCACTAGAGTCAGAAAGGAATAAATCATGCCTTCCAGGTTGCATCCACATTGATGACAATAGATTTCCCACCTGCAATGGTTCATCATCAGCATTTGGAACAGAATTTTCCTCCAAGACTTTATTCTCCTTGTTATGTGCAACTAATTCAGAAGATGTTCCCTTGTTCGAAATATCCCTGGGGTCATGAACTATCATGGATAGTATAGCACCAGGCTGAAGAATCCCAGCATGATCAATAAATGATGCTTTCGAAATATGTGAGACATTAGAGAAATCCGGAGGGGAGTCAGTTAATGTAGACACATTTCTTGTGCAGGGTACCAGGTTGATCGTGCTTGAACTGCACTCACTAAAAAGGAATGAATTAGCATGTGACAAGAGCACTTTCTTCACTGCCTTGTTGGACAAAATAAGTCAACTTACTTGACGACTGGATGCAATATCCTCTTAAGAGACCGAATAGCTTTGCATCCCATGACATCCAATCTAGCAATTTTCCCCTCTAATGAGCAAAAATTTAACACAGCACCTGAATCTTGCATCTGAAATGTGAAGCAGTACATTGATGGTCAGAGAAAAGTAAGAATGATAACTGCAGGATGAAAAAGAATTGTTTACTGCACTTGCTACGCAGCATTACAGTTCGCATTTCCCAAGAAAAACTATGCTAACCAAATGGCATCTAAATGCTAAGCAAAAAAGCAACAAAATTTTGAAGTGCCTACCCCTAGATATCGGTGTTCCAAGCTAGGATGAAAATGAAAATGTTAAAGGGCAACCTTTCTGTAAGTAATAAAATAGAATAATCGGTCAGTTGCATTTCTGATCATTGATCAATTACTCATCACACAGTATTCAACTTGCCAGCTAAGTCAAACTGGAGAAAAAATCATCACCTTACAAAAGGAAATAGAAGAAGTACCTGTTTCTCACATGCATATCTTATTGCACAAAAACCTTCATTACGAGCAGCAGGATGGATCCATATCCACAATTGGCGTCTTACGGAACCCCTACTTTCTTCATCAAAGCTGTGATAAGTGGACATATCTCCTTCTCTGAATTTCAATTTGTCATATTCTCTTGAGAATGGGCGCCACATGTATGTTACGGGTCCCACAATTTGAGGACAAGGACTCCCAAAATTGAAAAGCTGGAAAAGAAACGATTATGCTGCTGTAGTACCTTTGTTATTTCAAACTCACTTCCAGCGATATTATCTGGGGCCAATATATAAATTCTAAATACCATTGCACTATCATAACAAACACCTCGCATAACTTGATCTTGCATATGTTTCAAATCTGGTGTCTTGTTGGCAGGCGAGGGATGCAAAATCATTCTTAGAACGGACAACAGAGAGTCCTGAAAAGGTTCGGCACCCACGTAAGATTGTTGAATCATCAGACAGAATATAGGGGACGGATCCAAATATAACACACTGACGGAAGAATGAAAGGAATGTCTACCTCTGGGCCATCTAGCTGAATGGGAACGAAATAGCTAGCATCATGGACTACAGTACCATTTTTCAGCCGCTTGAGAACACTCCTTGAGCCCCTCCCTCTGAAGGAAC
This sequence comes from Oropetium thomaeum, assembly GCA_001182835.1. Classification (NCBI taxonomy): domain Eukaryota; kingdom Viridiplantae; phylum Streptophyta; class Magnoliopsida; order Poales; family Poaceae; genus Oropetium; species Oropetium thomaeum. The sequence continues at coordinate 150,446 of LFJQ01000009.1, read as the reverse complement.
AAGGAAGAATTAGCGACGTTATCGGACTCTCAATTGTCACTACAACTGTGCTAGACTCAGGGAGTTCGCAACGAAACAACATAATTTGGAATTATAAGCATTATTTATGCAGGCATACCAATCTTGGCAAGGAAATTTAACCAGGAAACAACTAGAAAGCTGTTTTTGAGGTTGCAGGACAGTGTAACATCCCAAGTACCCCTCTAACTCACCTTCCCTGGGCTCCGACGGGCAGCACGAAGCCCCAATACCTCTCCATTGAGAACCTCTTGGCGTGCCATAGGTGCGTGCGCAGCCGCCGCGCGCCGTCGCCGGCGACAGAGAACCCCTCCGCGGGGTTGCCCGCGAGCTCCTTCCGCCGCCTCACCCACCTCGACTGTTTCCGCGGAGGGGCACTCCCGTCGTCCTCCGCCGCAGCGCCGTCTCCGCTCCGCCGCCGGCGCTTGGAGGGGAGGTGGCCTGTGGTGCGGCGACGCGCGGAGCGGGACTGCTGGGCGCGGCGGCCGCCACCGTTGAGGCGGGAGGAAACGGCGGCGTGGAGGGACTGGAGCTCGCCGGCTCGGGCGGCCGCGAAGCGCCGCACCTCGAGCAGGCGAGGCGGCGGCGGTACGCGGACCATCGGGACTTCGGGAGGGAAAGGGTTTGCGATTGGAAGGGTTCCTCTGTCCAGCGTTGGAGGCAAGGTTCAACTTACCGTTTTGTGCGCGGAAACCACGGTACCGTTCCAAAAAAAGGTACAAATTATAAATTCAAAATTTTTAAATCAGATTTAAATCGAAACCGCGGTTTAAGAGAGAAAACCGCTGGGCTTGCAGCGAAAACCGCTCGATTTGCGTGGTAAACCGTATGGTTTGCTGAAAACCATGGTAACCGCTCCCGAATCGTTCAAATTTTAAAAACCAAATTTTAAACGTGATTTGAATCAAAAACCGTGGTTTTCAAGCGTTAACCGCTCGGTTTGCGCGGTAAACTGTCCGATTTGATTAAAAACTACAATTTTAACTGAAAACCGCGCTAAACAAGTTTTTTAGTTTCTTCCTCCATCATAATTCCTCATTTTTCATCTAGTATTTTTACATATTTTTTTTACAATTTTTTTCAAATATTTCAAAAATCCATCAAATTCAAATTCGGAAAACCGCTAACTGTAAAAACCGAGCCGGAACGGTTTGGGCGGAAACCGCGAAAAACGTGCGGTTTCTAACGGTTTTTTGAACCTTGGTTGGAGGACGGCGGCTGCGAACGGACGCGGATCCGCTGACTACGTGCAGTGGTCAGCGACATGAGGTCACTTCCTGTCGGGTCCACAACTACTATACGGGTACAGTTAATTCAGCCGATCCTGGTACATACAGTTAAGTCAGCTGTTTCTGTTTGTAAATGGGAAGACCTTAGTATGGACTTTATTAATGGACTTTATTGTTGGGCTACCATGACCTCTCGACGTTATAACTCCATTTGGGTAGTCGTAGATCATCTAACCAAATCCACTCATTTCATACCGGTAAACACGAACTATAGGCTGAAAAAGTATATGGAATTATACATTACTTGAGTCGTCAGTCGGCATGGGATGCCGAAGACCATCATCTCCGATCGAGGAGCCCAGTTCGTTGCTAGGTTTTGGAAACAACTGTACGCGGCCTTGGATACAAAGCTAATTAGAAGTTCCGCATACCACCCCCAAACCGACGGACAGACCGAAAGAGTCAATCAAATCTTAGATGACATGTTGCGAGCCTCCCTGCTAAATCATGGTGAAAATTAGGACGAATTACCACTGACAGAATTTTCTTACAACAACAGCTACCAGGGAAGTATTCAGATGTCACCTTACGAGGCGCTGTATGGTCGAAGTTGTAGGACCCCGTTAAACTGGTCTGAGTCAGGAGAAAGAGTAATACTTGGACCGGATCTAATTCAACAAGCAGAAGAGAAAGTGAGGGCCGTCCAGTCCAAGTTGAAGACCACCTAATCCCGACAGAAAAGTTATGCGAACAAAAGACAACGATCCTTGAGTTTTGATGTGGGTGATTCCGTATATCTAAGGGTCTCACCCACAAATGGAATACAGCGATTTAGAGTGAAAGGCAAGCTAGTCCGAGGTACATTGGTCCATTCCCCATCCTTGAGAAGTATGGGCCGGTAGCGTACAAGTTAGAGTTGCCAGTTCACTTGTCAGGATTGCACAATGTCTTTCACGTGTAGCAGCTAAAAAAGTGTCTAAAGGCCCCGTCGGACCAAACCATACCAGATGTGGAAGGGTTGCAACCGGATCTGACTTATTCAGAGAAGCCTCGGGTACTCGATGATAAAGAACACATCACCAGAACCCGAACCATCAAATTTTATAAGTTGCAGTGGAGCAACCACTCTGTGGAGGACACCACGTGGGAGTCAGAAGAGTTCCTCCGTACGCATTACTCCGAACTTTTCAACCACCGCTAGGTACCGTCGTTACTTGCCCTTGCTTCTTAATCTCGAGACGAGATTCCTTTAGGGGGAAGGGTTGTAGCGTGTCGCTTCGAAATATTGAACTCCAAAAAGATTAAATCATTTTTAAGAAATTACAAATAATCATTCGGCAAAAACTTTACTAAATGTTAGAAGCGTTTTGTAAGAGTACAAGGATGTTGCGATTAACGAACCTAGTCAAAATCTTTTGAATTTGAATTCGAATTTCAGATCCCACTTTTACTCCCCAAACTAATTTCTTCCCAAATTCTGAGATCAACATTTGGGGCTAATTAAAGATTTCAGAAATTTTGATGAATCTTTGGCCCTCTCTAAAAATTTCCATCACCAGTGGGACCCACTGGATAGCAGGCCCCTGGTCAGCCTCTCTCTCTCTCTCTCCCTCTTTTCACTCTGCTCTCTCTTCTCTGTTTCTCTCGCTCTCTCTCCTTCATTGTCCCCAGCGCACGATGCACGCACTCGTACGCGCGCGCTGGGACTGCATGTCACATCCCAAAAAGTTCAACATTTTGTCATCTTGAATTTGAGCTCACAAGATTTGAATTTGATCTCGTCCTTTTCCGTTTTGGCTTTTGGGTCAGGGTTTTGAATTTCGTCGTTCTCGGAAACCCTAATCGACTTTCTTGGGCTCTTTTGTTTTCTTCATAAAACTACCCCAATGTTTTACATAACAATCAACTACACATTAAAATAGAATTTTTGAAATTTTATCAAAATTTTTGGTAAAGCTTTAAACCCTTTTAAAATTCCAACAAATTTGAACCAAGTTGAAAATTCATAGGTTTTTAGGAGCTGAATCAGGGAAACTTTCTATAATAAAAGTTGTTCCAAACAATTAACTTAGCCCACACAAAAAGTTTCAAAAATGTTTGAACTCAGGAGCTAGACCTTTCAATCGACTCAAGTGGAGGGAATTGAAATAAATGAAAAAAAAAGAAAAAGAAAAACCGACAATGGCTGTACCGTGAACAGTGGCGCGCCGCCACTGCTCACGGCCAGGCAGCCGACCGCCGGCCGGCTTCTCCTCCCCACGTCGCCATTACTCCTCCACACATTGACTCATGGCACGAGCTCCCTTCCCCCTTCCTCTCTTCTCCCTCCCTCTCTCTTCTCTCTACGCCCAACCGGTTCATCTGTGCCGCACGGCGCATTCAAGGCGTAGCCACTGCCTTAGCCGCCTCCCACGTCCTCCTGCCGGCCGCCACCCCTGTGCCCTCGATTCCCGGCGCCCTTGCTCTCTCTCTTTCCCTTCTCACTTCTCCTTCGAGCATAAAACCGAGCACCACTCACTCCCCTCTTCTTTTCCCCTACCTTTCGTCTTCCCTGCAGAGCGCCGCCGCCATTGCTCAGTGCTCCACCGCCCCCACGTCGACAGATCATTCCGGCCCTTCCTCAGCCCCACCACCGTGCCAAGCAGGCTCTCCTCAACCCCCTGAAACTCTCCAACCATCCAGCCCCGCCCGGCCGTGCACTAATTCCTCCGGAACGCCGCCGCCCCTGTTTTCGGCCGAGCACCTCACCGGCGGCCGCAATTCTTCAAAATTCGTCGTCGCGGTACCATGATTCTCCAATTCCTTTCACAGGCTACTTGCTCTAGTACTTGCGCACCCAATTGACAAGATTAAGGCCGCAGTTCATCGCCGTTGATGAAGAACGCCTCGCGCCACCACCTCGGCCACCATTGACGCCGCCTCGAGCTCACCGTCGCCAGCCTTGTTCCCCTCTTCCCCGTGGCCTGCACGCTCGACAAATCAGTGCTTTGAGTCACGGTGATGCTCCACGACACTTCAATCCCCGCCCTAACCCTCTTCTCCGGCGAGAAATCTCACCGGAGCAGCCGCCCCTGCTGTTTTCCCCTGTTTCTGCACTGTTCCACGATTTTTCCATTTTCCTTTAATTAGCCAGAAGTTGTAAAGTGTGTATAAAATCATGGGAAAATCTAAAAATGCCAAACCTAATTTTATTTGAATCCCTAAATGATGAACTAATTTTCTGTTGAAGCACCTTTTCAAAAATGTACCTGTAATTTCCTCAATAATTCATTGAAATATTTCTGTTTTTGATTTTTAATTGGAGTTCCAGAAGGTTTCTAGGCTTGATTTTTGAACCATAATTGTATCCTGGCGTGATGCATCTTCTGCGTTTTTACTGGAATTTTTCAGGAACATTTGTGCATGTAGGTCATGGTTAATATCCCCAAAACCCTAGATTATTTACCTTTGTCTAAAGTACATTAGGCAAGTCACTCAAAAGCCCGAGACCTTTAACAAAAACTTTAGATTAGATTTTCATTAGTAGATCTATAAAGTTTCATGATTTTTGCATAAGATTTAGTATATGTTTCTGAATTTACAAATTTTAAAAACAGAACATTGTTTGATTTTTAATAAATTCTTAGAAGCCCAACTTGACCCCAACCTAGAGCTAAAAGTCATAGTTTAGAACCTACATTAAACTAAAATGGTTCCATGCCTGTAACTTAACTTTGAATTTTACCAGAAAAGTCGTTTCGACTTTTACGGCATCGTTACGGTATTCCCGATGTCGTAAACAGGCAACGACCATCGGAGGGCTCGTGTTCCTGCTAACGCGAGTCAAAACCACTCAAACTTAGTCTCGTAGTAACCCAAGCCACTTAGTAAAGCCAGCGCATGTGATGTGTTTTGGGATTCTTCCCGAAAACGACATCCGTGTGCCACTCGATATCGGAACCGGGAACCCGGGAACCAGGAAAACCCGTAACCGGAATCGGTAAAACTGTTTTGGCTATAACTTGAGCTGTAGAACTCCGATTGACTTTGTTCTTTTTGCATTGTGTTCGTAGACTCAGTAGCTACCTCTCTGCATCATATTGCATCATTTGTGCACCATGGCATCATGGCATGCATCTTATATCGACACATTTTTGCTTTATAGAGTACGATCCGCCAGAGAGTGACGCGGGTGCTGCTACGGGAGAAGCACCGGAGGTTGATCCAGCTGCTGAGGGAGACCACACCGCCATTGTTGAAGGCAAGCACCTCATATTGCTACCCTAAGTAAATTACTTAATTATTAAATGAATGCTTACGTCTAGGGTTTGCATTAAGTCGGGCATAGTGATAAACGGGAACACCTATTATTGCTGCATGTACCCCTCCTTGCTATTGCTTACGTCACCTTGACAAACTGGATAGAGTGTCATTGTTTCGAGTCACGAAATGCTTAGCCATGCTTAGATAACACGGTAGAAGTCGGGTGGTAAGTCCCACTCGCACGTATAGGAACCACCTTGATTACTTATGGACTTGTGGCGAGTTCATATGTTGGTAAAAGTTGAAAGGTGTTAAAAGCTGAAATCTGGACGGTGGGATAGGAGTGCAGCAAGACATGGAGGTCTTGTGTGCCGTAGGCCCCGTCTGGGTTGACCTAGGACCCGGCCGTGTTATTCTTAGGCTGAGCACTTTCCGTTCATACCACATGTCCGATATAATGGTAAGACAAGCTGAGTATCTCACTACGTACCAACATTTGGCTGATGACTGCACGGTGTGTGGAACGAGGGATTCATGGGTGCCTGCGAGGCCGTGATACTCCACGAGGGACTCATGTGAGCCTGCGAGGCCGTGGTACTCGGCACCGTGTGGATTTTCCAACCGTATGGGCATGAGTGTGAAAAAGGTTGACATGAGTACCCCCTTGTGTAACTTTAGCGGGTTACATGAGCCGTATGGTCCTCAGTCGTGTGGGTACAGTTGGACTCCCCTGCAGGGTGTAAAAATCGGTTCGAATCCGCCGCGGTCTCGGTTATGATCAAGCTCAGTGTCCTTCGGATAATATCGTAGAGTTGTCACATAACATGTTGAGAATTGAAGTATGGTTATTGGTATCCATGGTTCGGATGGAACATGGATGAGGGTATTATACATGGTTATGGTTACATGGTGCTTAGGGTTTGGGTTTATTAGATGTTCACGTCCGCAAGAGTCCCTTTTTCTTATGTTTATTCACATATGCTTAGTTTCTGCTTTAAGCAATTGAGTCCATTCCTATACCTTATACCTTGCTACAGCCTCATTGCATTATCCTTGGAGTCGGGAACTAATTCCCACCACAGGGTAAGACTTGCGAGTACCTTCGTACTCAACGTTTGTTGTTTAAGTTTTTGCAGGTGAGGATGAGTTGGTCTTCGGCTACTTTGTCCCCGCCGATGCCGGCGAGGGCGAGGCGTAGTCAAGACTTTCGAGTGATCGTGATTTGCGATGTTCGTGGGCTGGGCATCGCAATCTTTTGCTATTTTCTTGCTGCTACTGCTGCGACTATCGCATTCTTTAGAATTGCTTCCGCTTTTTAAATTGTTAGTTTCAAGACTTCTGATGAACATTGGTATGTAAGAATATTGTGAAATTGATGTTATTAAATTAATGTGACCTATGTGATGTATCACCTGTGACGTTGCCGACGTGCTTGGATCTTGGGCGTTGCTTGAGAAGCATGTCGTGGGACTGCCGGATTTATATTCTCTTTTATCGGGTTGAGTTCTCGCATACCATACGTGGGCCGCGAGTCAACTTGGTAAAATTGAATGTAAATTGGTCGGGTCTCTCACACTGCAGCAGCAGCGGACGTGTGTCTCGATCGCTCCGCGCGCGCTGCAGTATTTTAGCTCGCCTTGGCCGCTCCAGCGCGCTCGCACTCTCTCTCTTTCTCTCCCGGTCTTTGTCTCCGCCACTCCCTTGCCGTTTCCGTCCAAAAACCAGAGCACCAGAGAGTTCCCTACCTTCTCACATGCTCAAACCGTCGTAATCGCCGGAGTTCACCGGGGATTGGACGTCGCCGCTGCCGTTCGGCGCCGAAGCAGGGGAGGTTCTGGTGAGCACCTAGTTCGCCTATGCGCGCGAGCTCGATTTCTTGTCTTTGGTGTCCCTGGATTTCCACGCAGCTCACCGAGCTCGCCATTCTTCGCCGTGCAACATCAGTCGCAGGGAACGCGCCGCCATTGACGGAGCGCGCCGACGCAAGGAAGGCGCACGTTGAGGACCACCCTCCACTCCCCGTTTTAACACCCATTTCTGCCATTTGTGGTTCGGGAGGTGTGGTGCAGCTCTCACCACCGACCATTTTTCAAGGGGAAAGCCACGCCGTCGGGAACGCCAGAGCACCGTCGTCCGCCGTGAGCCTCTCCGCCGCCGACCGTCCTCCGGTGAAAAATCCCGGCCGTTAACCCCCTTACCCGCTCTGTCTTGTCGTGTAGAAGTTGCCGGGCAAGGTTAGCACGCAATAGCGCACCGTAGCACCGCTGCGCCATGGCCGTCGGCACCGCCGCACCATTGCTCGCTGCCGTCGTCGCTCTGGAGGTCGCCGCCGGTCAAGACCTGGCCCACCCGAATCGGCGCGTCGAGCTTGTGCCGTGGGTGTCCTTCACGCGACCCGCCGTCACCAGAGTCGCCGCGCCGCCGCCGCCGGAGTGCGCGCACGTGAACCGAAGCCAGATCCTAATTTTAGGATTTTCTTTTATTTTGTTTATTTTGCCGAAAGCTCAAAAATGCGTATAAAATTGAATTTAGCTCAAAAAATAAAATCCAATTGTTCTGGAATCAGTGAAAAATACAGTTTCCTTGAAAAATATAAAACTTCGCGGGTAGGATTTCTTATTTTTGGACTTTATGTAATTGCTAATTAATGGCACAAAAATCTGAATAATTGAATTCTAACTAATAAAATCTAGAAAATTTGTATAAAAACCCCGGAGTATACCTTAAATTAAGCAGTGCATGTGATGACAAGTTAGGGTTGTTTAGGTAGTAACAATTTGGTTAATCTTTGTGTTTTGTTAGTTGTTTATCGATTAATTTGCTTTAGTGATCAATTCTTAATAAATGACTTCATCTCTCTAATTGCATCATGTAGACGCCGATGTGAACGAGGTAGCCATCAAGGTCGAGCCCGAGTTTTTCGGGAGGCACACCACTGCAGATCTGGAGGAGCAACCCCAAGACAGGCCTCGGTGCACTATCTTTTTTTAAAGTCTTTCTTTATAACAGTATATGTGAGTCATGTGATGTGCATTAGGTTGTCAGGAATTGAATGAAACCCTAGCTTCATATGTTTCTAGTAGTTCCTATTATGGAATATTGGTATAGGTAGCTCGATGTAGATGCTATACTTAGTAGTACTCTTCGGTAGAAGTCGAGCAGAGTGGACACTGTTCGTAGAGGTATGAGTTTTTGCATGGAATTACTCTCTCTCTGACAAACTTATGAAGGGACCGGGTACATGGGATAGGTTGAGGGTTAGATAGAGAATGGTAGGATAGCAATAGAACATGGGTTCTGCGTGCGGTAGCCTTGTCTAATCCGTGCAACACAGTTGGCTAAGTATTGCACATACTGTTCACATGCTGGAGTTATGGGACCAGTAAACCTAGGTAATCTAGTGATTGCAAACCTACCTAACGGTATCCGATTGGAGGCGGACTGGGGAGGACAGTGTGAGAACTCCACAGATACCGTCTGGGACGGGTGATTTGGTGGGATGCGGCACTGTTGAGGTAGCGTAAGAGGGAATTCGCTTTGCAGGATCCGGTGTGAACGGTTGCCGCGTGTGGTCCGGGACGGCACATGTCGTGTGATCAAGTTAACCCTACAGGTGTAAATCGGTTCAAATCGCCATCGCTCTCGGTCTATGATTTTGCTTGACATCTCTGTCGTATGTGTAGAGAACTAAGCTAAGAGGTTAAATTGGATTTGGAAATACATATGATAAACTTGGTTAGATTACCCTACTTGTATAGATTAGGGCAAACTAAAGTTTTATTTCTTAACATGTAATTGGCTAAAACTTGAAGTACAGAAACCCTAGTGCGAGTCTTTCTGCAAAGAATTCCACCCTGAGTCGGCTTGCATGTCTAGGTGTCTGCTGTAGATAGCCACTTTGTCGGGTTAGTCTTGCTGAGCTTCTTAGAAGCTCACGCTTTGCGATTGTGGTTTTCAGATGGTGCAGAATCCTTCGGCGGTAGCGATGGCTACCCTTGGGAGGAGCCAGCCCTCGGATGGGGTAGCATCCGGTGGGAGCAGATAGATTAGCTGCAACTTGTGAGTGGCTAGTAGCAATGTGCCGTTGGAAAAAGCACTTGCTTTTGCTGAGATCAATAGAGTCGGAGTCTGTAATCTTAACTTTTGATTTCGCAAGAAAACGGCGTTTGACCCTGCAGTTGTATTCTAAACTTGTTCGTGTGTAACTTAATCTCTATAATATAACCACTTATGTAATACTTTTTTTCCCCTGTCTGTAAATCGTTTTGTTTATCCGTCGGTGTTGTATCTTATGAATACTCGCTTCGTCGGGTGTCTCCAGAATGGATCTCGGGGAGAGGGATCTTCCCCGTTTCCGGGGCGGTCCGTCACGCATTATCTGTGTTGTTGGAGGAGGTAATGTAAGTATGATGACAGTTGTTTGAAATAAAAATACTATTTGTCACATAAGATATACAGAATAGATAAAGTAAGAATGAAATGAAATAAGCAATAAATAAGAATCACCGCCTCTGGATTTTACAGGTTTGGAGTTCAACTGTGTTGTTAATAGTAAAACTTTTACGCATGATATATTTGATAGAAAAACTTGAGGGCCTATTAGTGCTCATTCCTATTGAAAAGTAGTTGTTTTTTCAATGGCCTTTTCCAGAGAAATGGGTCTATTTTCAAATTTTGCGATATATGCACTTCGTTCAACCAATTCTTAGCTATCAAAGCAAAAGCTATTCTGTCAATGCGTTCAGTATTATCTGTAATTGTAAGAGGTAATTTGTACCTATTGCATTTATAAACTGTTAGTTATGCAAAAAAAAAATGATGGTTGAACTAAATTTTATACACTATAAGAGATCCTACATTCAGTGGCGATTCATGTTTGTCACAAAACTGTAAAAAAAAAAAAATTTCACTACTTGTTAGTTGTGACGACTCGGTGACAAGACTCAACTCGTCACAGAATGTGTCCTAAATTGTATGCTATGATGATTTTTAAATTTTAGTTGTAATTTTTTTGTGACGGTTAACTAGTTCGTCACTAATATATGACAATTTTTTTGTCACTAATTACCTTTAAAACATCATAATAAACCACATCCAACATGGCAATGACTCATGTCAACGTGGCAATGAGTCACATCTCACATGACACTGAGTCACATCTGACGTGGCACTGAGTCAGAAAATTTGGCCTGTTTCAGGACGTGGGCTAGGCCAATTTTAGAACATGGGCTTGGCCCAATTACATGTTGGGCCAATAGTTTTTTCAAAGGTTTTTTTATGGGCCCCAACCATTGGACCAGATATAAGAAAAACAGCCCCTTTGTATCAGATCAGCTCATTTCAGCCTAAAACTCATTACAGGTTTTAGGTAGCTTTCCAAAATTACATCAATACCAAATGACTACAATGATCACAAAGAGTAACAGATCACAATAATACTAGATCACCATAATGACCAGAAACAACACTAAGTAGTACCCCAATGATAGTACCAGATCGATCCAAGTATGGCAAAATAAATTGTCAACTCCAGACGTCATAGGATAACCAGCAACTAAGTTGTTTTGAGTTTCTTACACTCTGATCGATCAAACTAAAGCAAAATAAGTGGTAGAAGTCCAACTGGTCATAAGTTGTTAGAGTTGCCTACTGCTTGTTGTTGTTGATGGTAAGCAGACGTCGAAGAAGAGCCTGTGTCTCCTCATTGTCTTTCTTGAGTTTCTCAATTTCTTTTTTTTTTTATCCTACACATTCCTCCTTCATAGCTTCATAATTCTCTTTAAGTTCTGTTGAACCGCCTTGTAGTCTACAGTTCTGCCTGTAATTCTTGAACCTGTGCAGCAGTAGCAGCAACTTTCGTGCTTCTCTTTGTACCCGCTGCTTCTAGGCCAGCATTTTGAAGGAAATTTCTTGATTGTAAAACCTGAATAAGAGTTTCCGTAGGAGTCTTCGCTTCTTGATTCTCCTCCACAGGTTCCTCCAAGATAGCTTCAATTTGCGCCTGTCAAACAGCAAGGCAATAGCGTTAAGTTAGAATATTGACATGAACAAAATATAACAGCAAGAAAAGCATCCAACAACGTACACATAAAAGGCATATAGCAAGTATGATGCATTGATCAATTAGAGAATTTAGTGCTTTGTAGTGAGTCTTGTGTGCAAATTTCAATAATATTCCACATTCTCTGTCGAAGTGAGTCTAGAGCCATCATAGATTCAAATAGTTAATCAGTTCGACAGTAATTTCAACACAGACTGAATCACACAAAACTACATAGTGTACCATTCAATTCTAACTATTATAGTCTAAAAATAGTACGTAGTACTTACGATTGCTTCTTTGACTACTGGTTCATCAAACCCAGTCTTACTGCTGTAGTGGAAGCCATTGAAAAGGTCAAGGGCATTAGGTGGTGAATCTTTAAACTTCTCCTACCGCTTCTGAAATTGCAAGCACATGTATAAACAATGTGAGAAAGAAAATGATGTGTTTACAAGAAAAATGTTTGTCTCACAATGACATGGCCTTGAGCAATATAGCATCGAGAGACGGTTCTATGCTGGAACTGAACTTTTGCAAGATTCAGTTTGTTTGCTGCACATTTTTTCTACAAAGAAAAAATAACAATAAATACAGCATACAAAATAAGAAAACAAATAATATCATCTTATGACAGATTGGCAACACAGAAACAATAAGCAAGATATTTGTAAAGGCTGCAAAAGCAAATACCAAGCAACCAAACCACCCATTGTTGGAAGCTAACATATTTCGACATGCAACAAGAAATAAAATGGCATTATGCACAACTGCATCTGTCAAATGCTATTACAAAACCATAACTTTTGGGCATTGTAACAAGCACCTAGACTTTTATTTCAGGCACCATAATCTTTGGCTACATTGCACCTCAAGCCACAATCTAGAGCTACAGGCCATGAAGTTGTGAATTAAGTTTATACAATAGCCAATGAACATAACCAGTCTTAACATTAATCTTTTGCTATGTTGCACTTCAAGCCGCAATCGTTTTCCATACAGTAACATTAAGCCTATACGATAGCATTGACCTTTTGCTACGTTGCAATTCAAGACACAATATATAGCTACAGGCCATGAAGTTGTGAGTGAAGCTTATACAGTGGCCAATAACATAACTAGTCATAACATTACTAATTAATTATACAAATGCTAAAGATTACCTTGTGCTTTAGGGAGTCCCACATCTGCACTAGACGTATCCATTAGGTGTAAATTTTTCCTTATGCCCATGTCTTCTGAATGAGCCTTGCACTAATAGTGTCCTTTGTTTTCCCAACAATGCCAAGAAAAGTAGCAAGAAAATAATCACATACATTTTTCTCAATGTTCATTATATCAAGATTATGTCGCACCTTTAAAGTTGATCAATACGCAAATCAAACAAACATGACCGTCGCTTCTAGCATTTATTATCTGCTTCCCGCTTCCTCTTTTTGCTTATAGGATGCTTGCCTGGTCTAACATCCTTGACCCTCTTCAACTACTCCATCAACTCATTTGTACTAAGTTTCTCCGGCTTGTCACGTTTTTAATCTGACCATCAAAACATTTCATTTTTCTCCATAGATGCTCCTTTGAAAGGAAACGTCGAAACCCAATATAAAACTGTAAATATTATTTACGATGACCATAAATTATAAATACTCTTTCAAATATAATTATGCCTAATCAAAAGTGCGATCAGCAGGATTATAAAATTAATGTTTGTCCCACGTAAATGGTGCCAGGATATTACCTTTTAATATTATGTAAAAAATATAACATATACGGGGTGAGATATTTCCTTCCTTTTATATTTCCAATGCAATTTGGAAACCACCGGCCATTGCTCCAACCCAAAATGCGTTCCATTGTATGCGACATTTTTAGTCATCGTTTTTGCTGGTAAAACAACAATCTTTTGCACATATAACTGGACGCGTTGTGGTCCCCTAGTTGATCTGCTAATAGGACGTTAAGAACAAGGTTAAAAATAAATCGAGTCAATTTATACAATTGTAAAACAAGTTTTTACATAGCAGTTCTTTTTAATTGCTAATTTACACTTTGAAATAAACTAGGCACGTACTATTATGTTTCAAATTGAAGTTAAGTTTCTACGAGTGTAATTAACAGGTTTTTACACTTTTCAACCTGAAAGAATTGATAAAAAGAAAAACGATGACTAAATTTTAAGAGAACACCCAAACCGGAGGAAAAAAAGCTGACCCGACATGGACTTGGGCCTCCCGGCAGCCTATCAACGCCTGGTAGGTTGAACGCACCCGCGCTGACGGTGTGGGGAATTCGGACCTACCCCATCAATTTAACTAATGTTTTTACTAGTGTAACTCTATGTTTTTACATTTTTCAACCTACACCTAGAACAAACCGGAAGGAAAGTAGTCTCTTACCCACTCTGGATCACCAACGTGGGCTTCAATTGGGCCTTGCGGTATGGCGACTCAGGTGGCTCGTGATGGTAAAACAGGTATGATAGTAATATTCAGTACCAAGCGTCACGATCCTAAAACATGTCAAATGTATTTTTTATTATCAAGCGACATGTCATAATAAACATAATTCTAGTTTTTACAATCACACATTGGGATCATAATAAATAATACTATTTTTTTAATATCAAACATCGCGATCACTAATTTATACTATTATACGAACATGTTTTTACTGAACAAGTGAATTATAAGAAATAAATATATCATTGTGAATGCAGCAATATGCATGCACGTGTGTGATGGAATGAGACCGTAAGTATAGGTCCGTTGGTCCATCGTATTTAATATTGAATTGCCATGGTAAGCGTGGGATTGAAACTGGTGTACTAGGTGGTCTGGATACGGAATAACTATTCAGAACCCAGGGTACCAAATAGTCCTGTTATATTTATATCTATATCTATATATATATATATATACACCCGTGCGTTGCTACGGGTCAAATATCCTTTGTTAGAAATCAAATAATAAAAAAATTAAATTAAATTTATCACTAATCATACAATTTTAAAAGAAGGACGTCGAAATTCATTTCTTCACATCCGCTCGATGAGCTTCGAGCCATCAGTCCTGACATGCTCTCGATCTTTTGGTCCACGGACACCTCGTGTTCCATCTCCCGCGAGCTCTCCTTGGACGTGGCGGTGTCCAGCGCGTTGAACAGGATCTAGTGCAAGTTGAAATAGCCGACGACGTGGAACACAAGGCTCGAAGAGTCTTGGTCGGCAGCCTTGTCGGTTTCAGTGACCAGGTGCGGGCACAGCGCACGAGCGGCAATGAGAAGGGATACGTAGCGGAGATAGTAAGCCGAAGCGATGGGAGGAGCAGCGGCGACGCGGCCACTAGGAAAATAGATGGACGGTGACAGCGGCTACGCGACCTAAGAAAGGGCGGCGGCATGGAGCCCTCGCTCGCTGGACAGCGTCGTACGACACTGGAAGGTAGATTGATGGCCGAGCAAGATGTCGGACTCCTCGTCCTCGCTGCCGTGGCAAGGCGTGGGATTATATTTTCTTCTGTGGCGCGATAATATGTGAGAATCTTGGATGGGTACGAGGCATTTAGATCATAATAGGCTGGTCTCTTATGCGACCTATGTGATGTACCTAAACTATTTGTGACCTATGTTATATATCAATCGTTGTTTATTTCGACGTGCTTTAATCTTAGGCATTGTTTAAGAAGTATGTGGGGGACTACCGAGTTTACATTTTTTTATTGGGTTGTGCGCTCGTGTACCATATGGATAACATCTGCTTTTGCATGCATTTTCACAATTTCTACACAGCCCTGGGGGCAAAACCGGAAAAAAAATGGCAAGATGGGGTCTGACATATTGAAGCTTATATTAACAATATGAAACTATAGTTGGTCAATAAGAGTAGCACAAGTGATGATTGGTTATATAAGTTTTGAGACAGGAACATTATTTCTTGTAGAAAATGTCAAAGCTAATTAAGGACGGCCGGTCGGACTAGTGATGCGTCAGGCGCTTCAGATTCAGAATGGGTGGGAGGCCAAAGATTACAATGTAAGGCCAGACCTCTTTCGGCAGCATATAAAGAATACCCCACCTCCTTCGCCGACTTCTAAACGCGGCCATCAATTTCGCCGTGAAGATATATACGGATTGCAAATCTGTTTGGATCGAAAATAGAAGAACCATGACAGAGATGAGAATTGCAGTGCTGCGGGCTGCTGGAGCCAGAACCACGTATAAACCCAAGGCGAAAGCTGCCACCGGGCTGCTTCTCACGGAGATCTGCAGCATCAGGTACGACTCACTCGAAGCATGGTAGCGGTTATCGATGTCCACAGTGGGCGCTCCGGCGAAGGCAGTAAGGCGGTCGCTTGACATGAGGAGGAATGCCAAGGCGACCACAAGAATAATGAATGAATCGAAAGCATAGCTCCCAACAAGTACCGGTACAAGAGGGTCAGACCGAGTTTCGCCGTGGGGGGCTCTCGCAGAAGGATTAAAGATCCTATTATAGCGTTTCTTACGGTCTGCATGCACAAGTCAAAATAATGATCATCAGCAATTAAACGTCAAAATGCGTATTTAATTATTTTCACATAGTATGCTCGCTCATCAGTGACTGTCAAAGGCCAATTGATAATCTATATGACTTTTACCAATCGATAATCTACATTGCAAACTGTCAAAGGCTTTGTCAGTGACCAAACAAAATTGTAGTATTTGATTGTGCGAGGAACGGTGAATTAATAAGCTGTTAGAATCAGTGGTAAATTAAGAAGAAATATTAATAGTACCCATCGATGATGGAAGGTATTTGGAGTTGCGGTCCACCAAAAATCCCGATCGAGGTGTCAATCCCTCCTTGTTGGCTACATCCAAACGGACCTGGTCATTCAAGACAAGAGTTCTAAAGATGAAGAGATCTCCAACCCTGGACCGCCCGGTGTAGCGGGGTGTCCCCATTATTGTCATGCAAATTCAGAACCGATGACAATTTGGACCGCCTCCAGCACGCATGATCAACTACGTACCAAAATCTCTTCCTCTCGACAGCAGCATGTAGGAAAGTCTTTCCTTGGCTATCTCGCAGAGTGGCGCAAAAACCCCGAGACCTGTTGAGGTTACCAGCCTAGGCAGCGACATGCATGAGGTACGACCCTTTGTTGTCCGGTTGATATATACACTACTACAAAAACCATCAAATATACCCCTTCATCAATGCCGCATATTTTCAAACCGGTATAAATATATTTTCAATACCGGTTCCAAAGGTCCTGCCGCAAATCAATAGTTGAGCCTGAAGAACCGGTACTGAAAACGGGATATCAGTGCCAGTTCACAACAAGAACCGGCACTGAAAGTGCCGAAAATTATCAATACCGGTTCTTAAAGGAACCGGCACTGATATCAGTGCCGGTTCACAACAAGAACCGGCACTGAAAGTGCCGCAAAGTATCAATACCGGTTCGTAAAGGAACCGGCACTGATATCTTATCTTCAGTACCGGTTTCTGTTATGAACCGGTATAGATAATGTACAGAGTATATAAACGATGCTTCTTCCTCCTCCAAACCGAGGAGGTCATTGCTGGTCGGGGACAGGAGCTAGCTACATTGTTGCGGGTGGATAATTGAAAATCCGGAAGAAATCAACCTATCTAAAGCTGTCTACGGTTAGTGAAGCGCTCTTCCTGCTTATTTCAATGACTTTTGCTCTCTAAGCTTAGCACCCGGTTTTAAACTCTACGGTTAGTGGATTGAGCTCTCTGCTCTTAGTGCTTGCTCTGTACTCTCTAAGGTTACTTACATTGGAAGATTGATCTATATTACTCTCTAAGATTGCTCATTAATTGAAGATTGCTTTATCACAATATTGCTCAAGTTGACTGAATGGGTAGTCCTCCAATTTTTTATTAATATATATATGTCCTTCATGTATATTTTTGCTGTTCAACTTTTAGCTCGATCTCTTGCACCGTGGCCCTGATAAAATAAGGCTACAAAGGCTATAGCTGTTCAACTTTGTAATTTCAACTTATAGCTGTTCAACATTGCTGTTTAACTTTTAGCTCGATTTTATGTAATTTCCACGATGAATAATTGATCAATTATATATATGTATATGTATATATATAATTGATTTTTTTATGATGCTAATAATTCTAATGTACCAGATGGATCGATCGTGAATGTATGATGGTAGCACTCTTACTAAACGCTTCCTTGTTGGATTGGAAACTTTTTTGAAAGCCGCCACAACATACAAGAAGCCAAAAAACAAGTCTGACATTCATTATATATGTTGTCCGTGTCGTGATTGTAAAAACTTGAAGAAGTTTTCAGATATAGAAGAGATTCGTACACACTTGATTACAAGGGGTTTTATGTATGGATATTTATGTTGGACTAAGCATGGTGAAGTTGAGGAGGATTTGCAAGCGAATAATCCTACTACATATTGGTCAGACATGGATAGCGAGTATGTGACAGTAGAGAGGCAAAATGATATTGATGACCTAGATGAAACGTTGCACAATGATATTGATGTCCTAGATGAAACGTTGCACGATGATGTTGATGACCTTGATGAAATGTTGCGTAATGTGGAGGATGATTTCTCTAGTGAAAGCGAATATCAAAAGCTCTTAAAGATGAAAGAAGACTATGAGACACCCATGTACTTGGGTTGCAAGAAAGAATACAACAAGTTGCATGTTGTTCTCACATTGCTGCAAATGAAGCTAAGCAACAGTTGGTCCGATAAAAGTTTTACTGTATTATTATAATTTTTGAAGGATTTCCTTCCTACCAATGTTATGCGTCAAAACACATATCAAGCTAAGAAGATTGTTTGTCCATTAGGACTGGAAATGGAAAAAATACATGCATGTCGGAATGACTACATGTTATTTCGCAAAGACGATGCAAATTTGGAGGAATGTCGTGTTTGTGGTTCATCGCGCTACAAGTCCAACAGTGAACATATTGATGGAGATGATGTGGGTGAGAACAATAGGGCTAAAAGAACACCTGCTAAAGTTGCTTGGTATTTTCCAATAATACCTCGTCTAAAGCGGTTATTTGCTAACAAAGCAAATGCTGAGTTGATGCAATGGCACGAGAAAGGGCGCAAGAAAGATGGAAAGCTTCGACACCCGGCTGATAGAATTCAATGGAGGAACTTTGACAACAAATACAAGAACTTTAAAGCTGAATTAAGGAATATTAGATTGGGGTTGAGTACAGATGGGATGAATCCATTTGGAGACACAGGACACACACATAGTACTTGGCCTGTGACACTATGTATCTACAATCTTCCATCATGGCTGTGTATGAAGCGTAAGTTTCTTATGATGCCTTTGCTGATAAGCGGACCGACTTAAGTCGGTAATGACATTGATGTATATCTAAAACCATTGGTTGATGATCTTCTTGTACTATGGAACGATGGTGTACGAGTATGGGATGAGTACAAAAAAGAGATTTTTACTCTACATGCTATGCTTTTTGTAACCATCCAAGATTTACCGGCTCTTGGTAGCATATCAGGACAGCTCACAAAAGGATACAATGGGTGCATATGGTGTATGGATGAAACTGGTGGCATATGGTTAAAAAACTATAAGAAAGTGGTATATATGAGTCATCGTAGGTTTCTACGTGCAGATCACCCATATAGAAGAAATAGAACAACTTTTGATGGCACAATCGAGAATCGTCAAGCTCCTAAGGTTCGTGATGGGAAACAAGTATTCAAGATGGTACAAAATCTGAAGGTTGTCCTTGGAAAGGGAAAAGGAAGTACAAAGGCTCCACCTGATAGTTTGTTCAAAAAGAGATCAATATTTTGGAACCTTCCGTATTGGAAAGACTTAATGGTCCGTCATGCAATTGATGTCATGCACGTGGAGAAGAACGTATGTGAGGCAGTGGTTGGTACCTTGCTTAACATACCTGACAAGACAAAAGACACACTGAAAGCACGTTTGGACCTAGAGGATATGAAACTCAGAAAGGATCTCCATCATACAGTCCTCGAAAATGGGTCAAAGAAACTTCCAACAGCTTGCTACACCCTTAGTAAACAAGAAAAGATGAGCCTATGCGGTTGCTTGCATGGGATCAAAGTTCCAACTGGTTACTCTGCCAATGTCAAGAGACTGGTGAACATGAATACACTTAAGTTCCGCTTCAAGAAGTCCCATGATTGTCACATGATGATGGTTCAACTACTGGTTGTTGCAATTAGAGGTATTCTACCAGACAAGGTCCGAGATACAATAATAAAACTTTGCTCATTTTTCAATGCAATCTCTCAAAAGGTCATTGATCCGAGGAAGCTGACAAAGTTACAGGACGATTTGATCAACACTATGTGCAACCTCGAGACTATTTTTCCTCCTTCCTTTTTTGACTCAATGCAGCATCTTCTCACGCACATTGTTCATGAGATGAAATACCTTGGTCCTGTGTTTTTGCATCAGATGTATCCGTTTGAAAGATTCATGACGGTTCTCAAAAAGTATGTTCGTAACCGAGGTCGTCCAGAAGGTTCCATGGCACAAGGTTGGGCAACAGAAGAGGTTATTGAGTTTGCTATTGACTATATGGATTTAAAATCAATTGGTTTGCCGATATCAAGACATGAGGGGCGACTAAAAGGGAAAGGAACACGAGGACACAAAACAATCAATGTCAACGACTATGTTTCATTCATCCAAGCACATTTTTACATTCTTCAACAGTCCGTAGTGGTGGGCCCATATGTCAACAAGCACGTACAAATGCTACGGACCAACAATCCAAAAAAGTCAGAGGACTGGATTGCAAAGGAACACAGAGATAATTTCGGCACTTGGCTGCGATTACATATGATGGAAATAGTTCACAACGATGAGAAGAGTGCAGATGAGGTACTATTGGAAATGCTAGCTAACGGGCCGTCAACTACGATCCATACATATCAAGCGTACGACATTAACGGCTATACATTTTACACAAGGACGCAAGACACCAAAAGCTGTAACCAAAATAGCGGTGTTCGTATTGATGCCTATGATTGTGATGGGAAAAAGGAGACCTAGTATGGCTTCATAGACGAGATATGGGAACTTCAGTACGGAGAAAAATTAAAGGTCCCTCTGTTTCGTTGTCAATGGGTTGTACTACCACATGGACTAAAGATCGACAAGTACGGTATGACAATCATCGATTTCAAATTTGTCGGCTATAGAGAACAACCATTTGTGCTTGCCAAAGATGTCACACAGGTCTTCTATGTTAAGGATCCAAATCCTTGTAACAAAGAGGAGCGCCATATCGTTCTACAAGGAAAAAGAAATATTGTTGGTGTCGAGGATGTTATCGATGAGGAAGACTACAATCAATTCGATGAGTACCTCCATTCGGAGAGGATATCGTCCTCCCCCTCATTGACGACAGTGAGGAACCTACGTACATACGTCGTGATCATGACGAAGCTATCATTATTAGATGAAAAAAACAAGTTTTCATGTAATATTTAACTAATTATTATACTACTTGTATCCAAAGTATGATACGAATAACAGAGTTTTGTGTGAAAATCAACGGACATAATTTATGAAAATAGATTACAAATTTAAGAGAAGCAGGTACAAGATTATTTTGTTACAATTCCACAACGAAGTAACAGACATGACAAACACATTGTTTACATATGGAAACCTACGCTCGCCGAAACAAGGCACGTGCAAGTTGATCCCGAAAAGCGTTCATACTTATCTCTTCATCTCCAAGTTGGCTACTCATACGACGTCCTGCTGAGGATGAGGCTGCTTGTGGCCTATAGTACTCATCGTTATCAAACATATCAAATGCTCTATCATGTTCAGTAGTTTGTCTAATAAAATTATGCAATGCTATGCATGCCAATATAATTTTGGTTTGCTTCTCCATTGGGTAACTCGGTAGGTCGTACAAAATCCTCCACTTCTCCTTTAGCACTCCAAATGCGCGCTCGATGACATTTCGTAGTGACGAATGCGCGAAGTTGAATACCTCTTTCTCCCCCTTAGGTCGCGGATAAGGCTGCAAACCCGGGACATGGTACTTCGTCCCCTTGTACGGTGCCAGATACCCAGGACGGTTTGGGTACCCTGAATCCACTAAGTAATACTTTCCTGCAGAATAGTTAAAAGAACGGTCGTTGCAAATATGTTGGATTACGTACATATGCGTACT
This sequence comes from Oropetium thomaeum, assembly GCA_001182835.1. Classification (NCBI taxonomy): domain Eukaryota; kingdom Viridiplantae; phylum Streptophyta; class Magnoliopsida; order Poales; family Poaceae; genus Oropetium; species Oropetium thomaeum. The sequence continues at coordinate 128,715 of LFJQ01000009.1, read as the reverse complement.
TGCCAAGAAAAACTAACGACTGTACCTGGAGGTGGGTGTGGAAACTTGTCTCCATATTTGTTGATTGCATCATTAAACACTCTCATGTCATGTACCGACCCCGGCCAGCCGGCAACAACAAATGTGAATCTCATATCAAAGTCACAAACGGCCAGCACATTCTGAGATGTGTACCCATGTCTACCCGTATGCTGCACGACATTCGCTGCTGGGACTTCCACAGGTATGTGTGTTCCATCCAACGCGCCTATGCAGTCATTAAACAAAGGACTGAACCGACGTTGCTGTAACCTTGTATGCACCGTCCTGAACTGCGGATCCACAGGCTTAATAATATCTGCAGCAAGCCTATTCATAGTATGAAGAACTTTCGTGAATGTCCGACTAACTGTCTCTGTTGATCGAACAAACCTATTTTTTGCTTGGCGTACCGATTGCGGTGCTCCAACCATCCATAAGAACATCCCCAAAGCCTCAACGCTGGACATTTTGCTACTCGACTTAAGGCCGTACCTCTCAACTAGCAACGTATGAAGGTTGTCAAACAAATATCTTTCCATTCTAAACATGTCGTAGCAATCTAACGGATCGTCAAGAGTTATTTGTACCCATTGTAATCCACTAAGTACCGGTTGTCTCGGATCGGACTTGTTCATGTAAGTTTCATAATAATACGTACCGACCATACATGTGGCTAACATGAGGTCATTTGTTTGTTGAGTGGCGCAAAGTATCCGCGCGTACACTTCATCTTCATCTTCGCCGTCATCACTTTCGCTGGCGTTGCCTTCCGCGTTCAATGTCGCGGCATGAAACAGACTCAACTCTTGCTGCTCCTACGAAAACTCACATACTCGTCAGCAACAATTCAAATACCAAAACCATGCGTGGTTAACACAACAAGACAACACGCTTAATAGCAGCACAACAAATGTAATATGCAATACAACGCACAAACCAAACATCATCAATGAGTTCACATGTCACACACAATGTTCCCTACGAATTCACACATCCTAAGGCAGAAATAGACTACAACAGATTCTGCATCTCAGCGCGTCGCTTCAGCCATGCCAACCGGACGGAGTTAGTTTCAATGTCACAGAACCAGAATCTAATCGACTTATTCTCAAACAAAACAGTTGCAGGAAAGAACAATGGATCGTCCTCGGCGACTCCGCACTCCTTAAGCAGCTCCTTACACCTTTTCAAGGATGCATGCGTATTGTTCTGCTCCATGGCTGACGTAGTCGCGGCAGAGCTCGCGGAAAGTTTGTTAACAAGTTTCTCCATAAGGCCGACCATTGGGCTCTTTGTCTTCTTATGTGGCCATGCAGCTGTGCTCTGGCCGCTCGATCGCTTGCGCCGCTGCTTGTGGTCTGACTCGGAGCGGACTCAATCAGTTCTTCGTCTTCGCCACGTGCATCGTCGTCTTCCTGCTCCTCCTCCCCAGGGATGCGTGAGGTGGACCCATCCACAGTTACACCATGGAACATCTCCTCCAGCTGAGGTAGGTACACGGGAGGTCCCTGCTGCAGCTTCCTCCATTCCGATCGTCCCTGCGCGACAACATAATGTTTGTACGGGATGCAGAGTTGGAAACGATTCAACGGACGACAACGAAATGACGTACCTCCGTATGTTTCCTCCAGAAGGCATCAGGGGCGATGACAGTCCCGTTAGGTGCACGTCCCAAACCTGTCTGCTTCTGCAGCCAGCACCAGAATGTGTACAAGCCCTTCAATTGACCGATTCTGTTCCTCAGTTGAGTCCTGTCATGTCTAAGTCCAGTGGCCATGTAGTACTTATCAGCGATTATCTTGTAGCCACGGGCAGACATGGTGCCGTTCACACAGGTACCTGTCCGTATTTGCTCAATGCACAACTCGCAAAGAATTAGAGTATGCTGGACCGTCCACTTAGCCTTGTGGGTTCGCATCTATGAACGGTCAAGCAATATTGGACACATCAATGACTCCACTACAAGTATTAGAGGTGCTGGCAGATATGTTTGAAGCAATGAGGGAGCAGGAACGACTTATAGAGGATTCCGCAGCGCCGACGGGTTCGTCCATCGGTTCAGAGAACGAGTCGTAGCCGTGGTGGGGAAGCACGTCGTCCGGCGTAGGCCCTCCAATGTCATCGTTGTGGAAGCGAGGAGACGAGAGGCCACGACCTCGTCGACGGTTACCTCTCCGGCTACCACCTGCGCCGTCGCCGTCCATCAATACGAACCGGGAGTGGGCAACTGAGGCCGGCGGAGGGTTGGGCTCTGGTGCAGAGCCGGTGCTCGAAGAAGTGCGTTGCGCGCCGACGGCAGGCAACGGCGGCAGCTCCGACGGGTGCGGCGGCAAATCAAGGAGTGCCTCGACCACAGTTACGAAGGGGGAGGACGGACAATGCAGCGAATCACCGGCGCCGCCGTCCGTGAGGGGGCCCCGAGCGGGGACCGGCGGTGGCGCCCTCACTGGCGCCGGTGCGAAGACGGACGACGCGGCCGCCGGATCCGGCCTCACGGATGAAGTCTCCGACTTCAAGGCCGAAGAAGGCGCCGGAGGAGATGCGGCGCGACGCGCAACGTGGGGCGGCAACGGCGGCGCGGAGGAACGACGAGGAGGGGCCTGCTGGCGGCGGCGGAGCCGGATGGGGGCGCGGCGGCGGCGGGCACTCGGGTGGAGGCGCCGAGCGGATAAGGCTGCCGTCCACAACAACGAGCGTGCGTACGAGGGCATCGATGTCCGTCGCGGTCCATAGTGGGCTAACCTTCCCTTTGGCTCCCGCCCACGCTCGCGTGGAACTGTAGCTCAAGGCTCATCAATGCCGGTTCCAATAAGAACCGACACTGATACAAATATTAATGCCGGTTCCCAAGAAGAACCGGCATTGATAGAGAAGTATCAGTGCCGGTTCCAAATTGGAACCGGCATTGGGGGGTATCAATGCTGGTTCCAATTTGGAACCGGCACTGATACTTCTCTATCAATGCCGGTTCTTCTTGGGAACCGACATTGATATTCCCCAGTATCAATGCCGGTTCCAATTTGGAACCGGCACTGATACTTCTCTATCAATGCCGGTTCTGTTGGGGAATGGGCATTGATATTCCTCTATCAATGCCGGTTTTACTGGAACCGGCATTGATAGAGTAGTATCAGTGCCGGTTCTTTTTAGAACCGGCATTGATGTTGTTTTTTCATCAAAAGTTATAAGACGCGCCCGCGCCCGTTCCTCACTTTCACCGAAACAAAGTCGATCACTCCGCGCCTCTTCCTGTTCCTGCCGGCAACCGTGCTGCTGTCACCCGCCGCCGCCGACGATCCTGCTCGCGGCCGCCTCCGACGCTCCCGCTCTCATCCGCCGCCTTTGCTGCACACGCCGCCGCCTCTACCACCCGCGCAGCCGCCGGCCCTGCCACCTCTGCCGCTCGCGCCCGCTGTCCCTGTTGCGCACTCTCGGCCGCCGGCGACCCTACGGCTCTATCCCACCGCCGCCGACGCTAACGCTCGCGGCCGCCGCGTCTGCCTGTGAGATTTCTTTTTTTACCAGCACATTGGGATAAGGAGGTCGCGATCGTTGGGAAAAGGTCATCGGGCGTTTATGAGTCAATTTCGATCATTTTGAGCCCTTGTTTCACCACAGTGTGTAGTGTATACTTGGACCAGATGTAAAGCTGTTGCCTTGTGACCATGAGCTTTTTAGGTTTCAGTGCAAAGATTGGATTACTTTTAGGTTCAATTGTGATGAATGGGACGATTGATTACTTTTAGGTTGTATTTAAGCAATGCTTCATCAGAAATCCATTCTAAAACCTCATTCATAGAACATGCTGCAACAGGAGGCTTATAGCCTGGGAAAACAGTACTTGTGAAGTATAGTGCTTGTGAAGTATAGTGCTTGTGAAGTCCTGGATATAGCCTTGTCAAGTCCTCGATGTAAGTCCTTGTAGTATAGATTACCTCACAAACCTTTTAGTCCTCGATGTAAGTCCTCGATGTATGTCCTTGTAGTATAGTCCACAGTTGGTAGTATAGTGCTTTGTGGCATGTCCTGTTGTTAAGTTGCTCATACAAAATTAATGGTTCATACTTTTGTGTAAATAAATAAACTCATGTTTCATTTGTTGTAGGAATGCCACGTAAAACACGAGTACCCCAACCCATCGAGGGTCCAGATCATGAGCTACATGAAGCCACTGGGGATGATCGGATGGATAGGCCAAGTCAGCACCCCTTGTAACATATTGAAGCGCCAGATGGAGAGTACAGTGATGAGGATGTACATGGAAGCCCAAGTGATTACCTCAACTTCGAGCAAGGTGCAATTGCAAATGAAGGTGGTGATGGAGAGGATCAGGGGGGAAGAGGACGTGATGGTGATGAAGAAGGTCATCACAATGAGAGCCTAACCACACAAATCAAGTGTGGGCGTGGTCCGAGCAAACTCCCTGATGGGCATTTCACCATCACACATGTCCACCAAAACGGGGAACCCCTTGAACCTAAGCGTGCGGCAACTCTATGGAAGACAACAATTGGAAAGCTCATAAGAGACCATGTGGCCATAACTTATCGATTTTGGAGGAAAGATGAAAGTGTCGATAAGTATGCAGTGCCCAATAGTGTTAAAGAGTTTCTATGGTAACAGCTGATGGACAAGTTTGAGTTCCCGACTGGATGTGACATGGAGGTAGTGAAGCAGAGGGCCCTTTTCTCATGTGCCCTTTGTTTCAAAACATTTAAGGGTACATTATACAGAAAAGTTCACTTGCAAGGTCTCACACCAGACTGGAATCAATATCCAGCAGTGAAACCTTTTTGGAATGCATTCATAAAGTATAAGGAATCGGAGGAAGCTAAAGCCGTCAGTCAGAAAAACAAGACAAATGCAAAGAAGAACCTGTATCCCCATCGAACAGGATCACGGGGCTACGCAGGCAAAGAAAGCCAATTTGAAATGATGGAAGAAGAGGTAATCCGCTTGGGTGGTACTCCAGTGACGCTTAACTGGAGCCCTCGATGTAAGAGATTTTTGTGGGCTAGAGGAGTTACTTTATCACCCGAGGGAGAATTAATCTTCAAGGACGAGCGGGATAAACGTCTAGCTGAACTTTTAGCAAAAGCCAACACTGAATCTTCGGAGGGTACTTTCAAGCCGCATAGGGATTACGATGAGCTAACCTATGCATTGGGCAATAAGGAGCATCCGGGCCGTACAAGAGCCTTTGGTAATAAGTCTTGGAAGATTGCAATGCAATCAAACGCTGATAGCTATAGGAGAAGAAGGAACACAGATGATGATATCATGCTCATATTAGAAAATGAGAGGCGAAAGACAGCTGAGATGATACAACAGGAAATAGCCAAAGCTAGAAGCGACTGGGAAAGGCAATCAAATGCTACAAGTCAAACCGGCAATCGGAGTAGTGGTGCATCCACACCATTGGTAGAAGAGGACAATGCTCATTATGCCATTGATGACCTTAAAGAGAGTGCACCATGCAAGTTGGTTTCGTCTCTATTGGGTGACCCGATTATGGTGGGTTCTGGGTTGGCCGAGCCTGCGGATGAAGGGACTACCTTCAATGGTCAGCCGATACCAAAGGGGTATGCAATGGTACATTTGGACAGTGTAACCCCGGCTGGCCGTAAATTCAAACTGGAATTCCCTGGACAAACGGGTGAAGTTATGCTTAAAAAGAATGTTGGCTCGTACGTGTTGTGGCGAAAGCGTGACATCATGTTTGGTGACTTGGACTCTGATAGTAATTCAAGCTCCGCACATTTGCCGCACGAACGAGGCCAAGATGAAATGCCGCAACAACAACCATCACCCAAGAGCCTAGACGACGCCGAGCAGGCAGATTCATCACATCAGCAGCTGTCACCCGAGAGGCTAGAGGCAACCAATGTGGCAACCTCATCACAACCGTCGCCTAAGAGGTTAGGGGTGACAAGAGCAGCAACATCGTTACAACACCAACCGTCCCCCAAGAGGTTAGCCGTACAAAAGCGACCAGCTTCCCAAATGCAACAAGGAAGACTGGGAAGGCCCACTATGTCACCACAGCAAGGCAAGAAACCTCATTCAGCACGACCTAAGAAAGCACAAGCTAAGCTATCTTATGAGAAGACCGATGAGGAACTTAATGAATCGGTGCGTGCTGATGTCACAAAGTTTTTTGAGAAGCCAACAATTCCTGAGAGGATAGAGGCCGATCGACAGAAAGAAGTTAGCTTTCTACGGACGTTGAGCAAGCCTCCTCGAGGTTCACCAACTAACTTTGCACGCATAATATATAAAAAGTCTTGTAGGCAACGGTCAAATGAGATTCTAGAGCAGAGAAGCCAAGAGCAAAATCTTGATGAATTTCTTGCCAGTGCTGGAATAACAAAAGATCAATATATGGATGAATCGAGGATCGAAGTTGCCAAGCCTACCACCCGTAAGAGTTTTGTTCTTGGTGAACCAATGGTTGATGAATTTTTGTTTGATGAAAGCACGCAAACACGGAATTTCCATAGCTGGTACATGGAACAAGCAAAAGATGGTAGAGAGATGTTTGCATTTCGATACAGACACAAAGATTTTTTACATGGTGATGGTGAGGAGTATGTCTTTTGGGATGAAGTGTATCAATTATTGCAAGGAGACGCTCTTGGAGCTCAACTCATCTATTTGTGGGCATTGTAAGTCACGTCTTTGTCTAGTTCTGAGTACATTTTGATGCACCCTATCTACCTAATATTAATTATTTTGATTTTTTGTAGAATGATTTTAAAAATATGTGAGGACAAGAAAATCGAAGATACTGCTATAATGGACCCATTGAGTGTCAACGAAACCATGGTATCTTCTCAGCCGAAAGAGACAGAGGAATACATATTCGGCTTTCTCTTGACATCACAAAACAAAAACAAAATTTTACTACCTTACAATTTTGGGTATGTGTTCATCACTTATGAATAATTGTTATATCCACACTTCACTTTGTTTATTACTTATGAATAACCATTTGCTATGATTCTTTTGTCTTTTTGTAGTTTTCATTGGGCCCTTTTTTTCATTGACATAGCGAATAGCAAGGTCATTGTCAGTGACTCCAAAAGGAGACCACAAACAGATTGGAAGGGTCTGAAAGATGTCTTACAAAGGTAAATTCATTGTTTTGTTTTTTATTTGTTATATCATGAACACTAATTATAACTTGTAAGAATATATGTACAGGATGTATCACAGATATGTTAAGGCTAATGGGAGGTGCCTTCCATTCACAAAAGATCTCCGGTTCGAAATTGATTTGCATTGTAGGAGACAACCTGATGGAAACAATCAGTGTGGCTTCTATGTATGTCTCAATATGATTGAACCTGTTAAAGAAGCTATGTATTCGTCCATCCATCCGAAGGACTATGCAAACTTCACAGTTGACGTAAGACAAACATCATGTTTAAACAACTTTCAATTTGCACATGTGAAAAGTGATTGACTTTGATTACTGAAATTGCAGGTAAATGATCGAACCGAAGGAATCTCACCACAAAGAATTCTAGCAGTTCAGGAACAACTTCTAGGATTTATCAATGAACATGTCATTTCAGATTCCGGTGTCTTTCATGTGTCCACAGATGGCCAACAACAATCAAAATCTATGCCACAGTCTTCTAAAAGATCTACGCCAGCATCTTCAAAATACAAGAAGCGTATTTAAGTTGCATCACTTAGTTAAAAAAATGGTTGTGAGGCCTATGTTGTATGAGAGTTTTTGTTGCTCCTGGTGTTTGTATGTAAGACTTTGTATATAGTACATGTGTTCATCAAAAAATATTTCTGAGATTTATAGCTGCTACTAATTTCTGTGACTACTGTCTATGTTTATGTTATGATGATGATACTTTCAGATGTCAATAGTGATGCTATTGCTAATTTGAAATTTTTACTTTTATCATGGAACAAACCATCAATACCGGTTCTTAACAACAACAGGCACTAATAGACTAGTTATCAGTCTCTGTCGTCGTTATGACCGGTACTGATGTTTAACTATCAGTACCGGTCCACAACTGGAACCGGTAGTGACGTTCAACTATCAGTACCGGTTCCAGGTACGAACCGGTACTGATACTTAACTATCAGTACCGGTTCACAACTGGAACCGGTACTGATAGTTGAACGTCAGTACCGGTTCGTACATGGAACCGGTACTGATAGTTATTTATCAGTATCGGTTCACAATGGGAACCGGTATTGATAATTTGAGTTCCAGTATCGGTTCATATTGTCAACCGATATTGATGATCTGCTTATCAGTATCGGTTGTATACCGGCATAGATAAGTCAATATTATCAGTATCGACATATTGCTGTCGACCCAAAAACCGGTATTGATGAAAGTTATGAACCGGTAGTGATGAGTCTTTTTGTAGTAGTGATATACTACCTTCTTTTTCAAATTGTTGATCCTTTTAGTAAAAAAAAGATTCAACAATTTAAGAACGGAGGTAGTACATGGGACACTCGTCAGCATCGATCGAGTAGAAGTTTGCTATGCCTCCTTGATGTTGGACTTCCGAAACGCCGCGTCACCGTTTCGATGAATTCCACGTATGGCAACCCATCCAGCGAAGCAGCCATGTGAACAGGGGTGCTCGATCCCGTTCTGGTCCATTTGCCTAGTGAGCTTCAAGAGAAGGCGACCTTGGACCCTATCATCGTCATCCACTGCTGTGACGTCCTTGAGCCATTCGAGGAGCCTCTCCAACGCTGCAATATATATACCACGTACGTGAAATATAATGGCACTTAAAATAATACTGCTGTTAGTACTAACATGATTTGCAAAGTACGGGCTGATTACACATGTGCTATATCCTATATCTTAGAAGGGAAAAATTCCTTATATTGCACTGCAATCATCAGAAGTTCCTCATTTGACATCCCACAAAACTGAAAATATCATGTATGACACTACAATACAGTTAATTATAATTCAAAACTTTTTTTATGTCAGAAGCTTCTAGTTTCAAATTTTTTTAATGAAATTACAAGATGGATGTCATAGAAGGTATTATAATTGCATTGTCATACATGGTATTTTAAGTTTTACAATGTGAAATAAAGAATTGTTAAAGATTGCAATGTCATACAGAAAATTGTCCCATCTAACAATGTCATACCTTGGCCTGGAGAAACAGCAGCTGCATGCAAGACATTTCGACCGTGCGATCCGGTGTAGGTCGGCAGCTTGCCCTTATTAGCGGCGCTAATCATATCAAACAGATGCCGCGCGCCGTCCAGATGACCTAAAGAGATGGCCAGGTACAAGGGGGAAGAAGCCTCGGCAGAAGTATCGTAATTGCAGCAGCAGGCCAGCTCTGGATCAACGGACATGAGCTTGTCTATGACGTCCACGCTCTTAGCGCGAACAGCGTGGTGCAGAGCGGTCTCCCCGCACTTGTTCCGCATCCCCAGGACGAGCTCCGCCATCTCGCCGCGGGTCTCCCCAGGCAGGTGACCATCTTCTGGTTTCCAGCACCGGCGGCACAGTGCAAGGTCGTTTCGCCTCGTTGTTGCGTGCGGACAGGAGGCGCGCTTGTCTAGGCGAAACAGCATGTCGGCGCAGTCGAGGAACTCCTCGCAGTCGCCGGAGGCATCAACGACGTGGAGCAGGGTGTCACCCTCGATGGTCACCCAACCAAGGAGGTGTCCGCCATTCCGGCCAGCCAACCGGTGGCGGTCGACTTCCACGACGAATTCTGCTGCTGCTGCAGCAGCAGGTATGTGCTTTTTTAGATCTTTGGTCAGCTGCTGGCTGTCTCCCTGGCGAGCAGCCATGAACAGCTGGGGATCTAGAGCGTCATGGTGCAGGCAGGCACTTCTGCTGCGGCAGTAGTTATCGCCGGGTCGTCACCACCAGCAGCTTTCTCTGTATTGGTTGCGGCTACTAACGACATCATCATGTCTAGTTTAGTAGGGACGTTATCACCTACTTAATTAGTATGTCTCTGTATAATCCCGTGTGCTATATTGTATTGTAGTATGTGTTTAAATGTTTGGTGCTGCACCGCCCATTATATACTCATACAATAATTCTTTTCTACGGACAGCACGCAAAGAGCAATTTAGAAAAGCCCTTGTGCAGTAGTCACGTTGTTGAATGAGTGATTATAGGACAAGCTATGGGAAGATGATCAGCTCATCAGCTTTTAGTGCTGTGAACTTCAAATTCGAGCGTCCTGATCTGAGCTTTCGCTTCTAGCTTGTGTCCCACGTTTAGATCTGTCCTGGCTATATGTACGAGTGCACGATATAGGACGATGCTCTGTAATCTCCCCAAATTTGTGTAGCCCACCCATGCAGTTTGTTATTCCAGTATGCATATGGTATAACATATGTAGCTCAATCCGAGCTCTCTTCTTACGATCTAACGGTTGAGAGCGTATGTATAGCAAACTTCACAACCGGAAATCTGCTCTTTGCCGAGTGTCTTATTCTTTGCCGAGTGTTATTTTTCGGACACTCGGCAAAGAGTGCCGAGTGCAAAAATGAAAACACTCGGCAAAAAAGAAAGGCACTCGGTAAAGACCCTATTTGCCGAGTGTCAAAAAAAAAAGCACTCGGCAAACAAAACACTCGGTAAAAAATAATTTAAATCACAATTTTAAGTCATAAATTAATTCAAATGAAAATGTTTTGAACTACAATGTTGTATAACTCATCAACATGTTACAATTTGTGTTTTGGTTATTTTTTTATATGACAAAGCGAAAGTAAATTTGTTCACAAATCTCATATATCAACTCTCGTAGTTATGAAACTACAAGAGTGATATAAAATTTCTGATGAAGTGTTATAACCATCATTTTGGATGAACAATTCGAATTTTGAATTTTTAAAAGAAAATTAAGTGTTCTTTGTCGAGTGTTACCGTCGATAAAGTTTTTGCCGAGTGTAATTTGGCCTTTACCGAGTGTTTTTGGCACTCGGCAAAGATCCGGTTTCCCGTAGTGCTTATTATATACTGGTTCCTCCCTTACATCTAAGTAACAAATTTTTCTTCGGGCAGATTTGCAAACTGCACATGTCCAGGTGAGGTCATTGTTAAATGATTCCAAGAGACTTATGGGAAAGATTATCCACGCTGTGGTCCGTGTTTGGTTATATAGCTGCTTACGCTGTGGAATAAAGTTCATTGGCTCTTTCTTCCTTTTTTTTTCCAGATGGATGCTTGATTCCATTGGCCATGGTGATCGAGAGCTAGGGAGGAGGGATCTCCCCCTTCTCCCTCACATATATACAAGTTAGGCTGATTCTTTATTATTTTCCTTGCGATAAAAAGATGGAAAAAGTTCATTTTATTCCCCTGAGTTTTTATGAAAGTCCATTTTACCTCCTATACTTTTATTTGGTTCGTTTTTCACTTAACATTCACTAATTCGGTCCATATAACCCCTCAACCAGTTTTATTAACCCGCAGCGCTGACGTGGAGTAATTTTGACTGGGATTAGGCGTTGGAGCATTCCACGCCAGCATCCAACGCGAGCTCGTCGTCCACCTCATGAAAGTAGTGCGTGTATGGGTACCAGAGCCCTGCGCTGTTCACAAGCATGCCGACATTGCGTCCACCTTCTCGATGAGGATAAAGATGCGGACCAGTGTCCCGGGTGATGCGGACTAGTGTCCCGGGGCTGCATGGTTTTGATTTCGAAAGAGACCACGGCCAGTTTAGTGGTGCTGCAGCCGACGAGCACGAGCCCGATGAGATTGGCGGCGCGAGTTTGTGCGCGGTGGATGCCGTTCATGGCGCCCGTGATGACGGTCCACGTGCCATAGCAGCGGTGCAGTGGCTTCACGTGGCAGAGGAACGCTGCAGCGCACGCACGCACCAGGAGCCCTGCGGCCGCAAGCGCCAGCGCCTACGCGGACTGCTCGCGCGCGCACGCAGCCCCGGCCATGGAACCGGGGAGGTGCAGTTTCTTCGTTCTGCTCCAGGACGGGGCGCTGTTGTGCGATCGGGGTTGGAGGATAGCGGGGGAGTAGATATAGCTAGGGATGGTGATGCTTTGCTGGATGCAGGACTGCAGCCTGTAGGCAGTTGTTTGTTGATGGAGCTGATGGTGTGTGGGCAAAATACATTTGCTTACAAGTACTGCTTCCCGAAAGATATACATACCAATACCATTGCAAGCAAAATTCTACGTGCTACTTCCACGAGGAGGTGGACGAGGGGCTCGCGTTGGATGATGATGTGGAATGCTCCAAAGTCTAATCATGATTAAAATTGCTATAGGTCAGCGCCACGGTTAATAAAACGGGTTAAGGAGGTTAAATGGACTAGGTTAATGAACTTTGGGTGAAAAATGAACCAAACGAAAGTACGAGGGGTAAAGTGGACTTTCATGAAAACTCAGGGGAGTAAAGTGGACTTAGGCTGCTGATTCTCATTCATGCCATTTGATCTATCTTTGGAGCTCGTTCTCAGAGTGAAGTTTGTATATCTCATTAGCAAGGTTAGCGAATTGGATGGTGTATAAGCAGTTAAGCACAGCAATATGGTCACTAGCTAGCTAAGGTCTTTGTTAAATCTTACAGAATTTTCTTACAGAGAAATGTGATCAACTTTGATTTAGTGCCGGGCAATCTTACAGAATTTTCTTGTGGTCCATAGGTCAAGTTCTAGCTGGGTAGACAGTGGGACAAGGTTCTTCGTCTCCTTTTCCCTTTTTCTCGTGGCTCGATTTTCTCTCCGGTGAGGGCTAGCGACACGAGAATGAGAAGGGATGATTCTCCTGATTCTTGTTCATAGGATTCGTTCAACCCAAGCTTGCTTGTGCATTCTTGTACGTTGTATTATGCAATGGAATGTGACAATTTTTCTCATGTATTATACAACTTTAGTTAAGGCTTTGATGTCTCCAATATATCTGTGTGGTTGTAGAGAGAGGTCCTATTTAGTTCTTGCTCGCAGACAACATCATGGACAGTAGTGGTAACAGTAAAAAAGGAAGATAGAATTTTTATATATTTTATGACCCATTTATGTAAGGATATGTACTCCCAATGATGCAGCACGCGACTGTTATATTTTGTTCACAGACTAAGGGCCTGTTTGGCACGGGTCCACTCCAAAACTCCAGGGGGGAGCTGACTTCAGCCAGCTAAACATCCAAACTCCAAAACTCCGTGGAGCAGCAGCTCCACTTGGAGCCGATGGAGCTGTAGTTCAATTTGGTGGAGTACCTCTTTTTCAGCTCCAAAGATGGTGGAGTTATATATACTCATGGAGTTGGGGTGAAATTACCCACCATTGCCACCGGTTATATAGAAAATGATTTGTTTTGTTTTCTCTCCCAACTCCTGTACGTTTTGGTCTCTCCTTCCGCTCGCTCTCTCTCTCTCTCTCTGTGTGTTCTCTCCTTGTGCTCAGAGAACAGAACACTGCCTACCCACGCACCGCTCACGCCACATGTCGCTACCAAAGCCGTCGGAATCTGGAGTTGTCCTGCAACCTATCCCTCGTCCTTTGCGAATCTGGGGATGCTACATTCAGGGAGGCACACATGCAGCAGTGGAATCTTGGCAGCAGGGCCCAACAAGGTGCGGTGTTGGCTCCGATCGCTGGAGTACGTACTAGCCGCCATGGACACACACTGGTCGTTCTGGAAGCCTCCTTGCACCTGACGGGCCTCCAGTTCGCGTCGCCCCATTTGATCCGGTGATACGATGATGGAACAGGATGACTTCAAAGGCACCATCACAAATAGACGAGGCATCGATTGGATACACTTCTTGTTGCTTGTTCGCTAGCATCAATCGCATCAGATTTCTGTCTAGTTCTCTATTCACTCATGTGGAACTAGCCCTTCGATCCCTTGCCGTATGTCAACAACACATACAGCACCTCATGCATATTGATTCTTTTTTCTTAACGGATTGAATGACAATTGGCAGAAGTTCATTACATTATTATAAGCAACATAAAATGTTATATTATCCTCAACAATACATATTCATAGTTAGCAAGGGCAACAAAGTCTTTTCCTTGTCAAAATCACAGTTTATGGAGCTGTATAGAGCCTTTTAGCCAAACACCTTCAAAAACTACTCTAGCTCCACCATAGAGCAGCTCCACCTAGAGTTTGGAGCAGAGCTGCTCTGTGATGGAGCAGAGCCATGCCAAACAGGCCCTAAAAACGACTATCCAGCTTGGTCAGCAGTACTCTACCGTGCCTACGATGCAACCTACAAGGGTAGCTATGGGTTTCTCGAGTTTGAATTATGCATGGGCAAAATTGCTGTTGACCCCTATTTCGCATTTACGTGTTGAGGGGGCATGCACATATAAATAGTGTATTGAGTTGTACTCCCTCCATTCTTACTTGTCGCCATTGACTTTGAGCCAAAACTTTGAACGTTCGTCTTATTTAACAAATTAGTTCAAATGTGTAAAATTAAAAATGAAGATTCAAAAACCTTCAGTAATAAATCATATCATAACAAAATATTTGATATTTCTCATACTTTTTAATAAGACAAATAGTTAAAGTTATTGGTCAAAGTCAACGACGACACAAAAAAAAGAACGGAAAGAGTATATAAGTTGTCTGGCTCTATCCACAGGCTTATATTTTAGTGTAAATTGTCTAGCTTTCTCCACAGGCTTATATTTTAGTGTAAATTGTCTAGCTTTCTCCAGAAGCTTCATAGACTCGAGTGCGGCACAAGATTTTATTAAGATATCAAAATGAATTGCTCCATATTTTGCCACAACACTCAATTTTATATGGCAGATTTTACGAAAGACCCGATAACTATATGGGCCATCCATTTTAATAGATTTCGAGAGATATGACGATGTCTTCACCTTATGGTTTAATAGATCATTTATTATTGTTATTACTTTTTAGAAAGAGATCAGTTTTTTAGGATATGTTACTCACATGTATGGAAAGTAAAATAACATGTCACATGAAGGGAAACATACAAAAATACATGTACCAATTTGAGACTACGATATCATTCCGAGTGCCAACTTAGAAAAATTGAATATGTATATCAGATATTTTCCATCCTTTTTTTTATATGAATTTTGAACTAGATTTTATATTCTAACAATGCCAATTTAAAACTGAACGGAAAATATGTGACATGGTTGTTCCAAAGATAAAAAACCAGGATGTAGGATTTATTTTCTTTTTTTTCTTAGTTAGAGGATTTTTGGGATGAAAAGCATGTGTTTATTAGGAAACAAAGAGTTTGACAAATCCTTAACAAAAGGAGATTGAATTAGTTTGAAGGGAAGGCGAGCGAAACAACCGTTGGGAGAAACGGAATGAACCTTAAAAGATAGATGGGAAATTATTATTTTCTAATTAAATTTCCTAATAAATTCAGCAACTGAGAGATTGTTTTCATACTCTGTTTGATCAGCTGGCTGGAGCAAAGCTCTTTTCTAAAGTCGATCTTAGGTCTAGCTATCATCAGATTAAGATTCGCCCCGTCGATGTTCCAAAGACGGCCTTCTCCACAAAAAATATGGGCTATATGAGTACTTGGTGATGTCATTTGGACTCATTAATGCACCAGCATACTTCATGTATCTTATGAACTCAGTGTTCATGCCGGAATTGAATAAATTTATAGTGGTGTTCATTGATGACATCTTGGTGTATTCTAAGACTTCTGAAGAACATGCTGAACATCCCCGGATGGTCCTGCAGAGACTAAGGGATCATCAACTCTATGCCAAATTCAGCAAGTGTGAATTCTGGATTGAGCGTGTCCAACTCTTGGGTCACGTGGTGTCCGCTGAAGGCATTTCTGTGGATCCGGGGAAAGTACAAGATGTCGTGGATTGGAAAGCACCCACAACAGTTCACAAGGTGCGTAGCTTCTTGGGACTAGCTGGTTATTATCGTCGCTTCATCCCCAGCTTTTCTAAAATTGCCAAACCTATCACAGAACTACTCAAGAAGGACCAGAAGTTCAAATGGACAGAGAAGTGTGAAGAGGCTTTTCAAACTCTGAAGAAACATTTAACCACAGCGTCAGTACTCGCCCAACCGGACTTGAGCAAGCCTTTTGACGTATATTGTGATGCGTCAGGAATTGGGCTCGGCTGCGTGTTGATGCAAGAAGGACGAGTAATTGCTTATGCTTCCAGACAACTCCGTAAGCATGAGCTAAATTACCCCACACACGACTTGGAGTTGGCAGTTGTAGTGTTAGCTCTGAAGGTGTGGAGACATTATTTACTGGGAAATCTAGTGAATCTGTACACCGACCACAAGAGCTTAAAGTACATCTTGACTCAGAATGAGTTGAACATGAGGCAACGAAGAAGGCTAGAACTAATCAAGGATTATGAACTGGAGATTCACTACCATCTAGGCAAGGCCAACGTGGTTGCAGATGCATTGAGTAGGAACCCTCACTGCCATTACCTAGACCAAGGGGTTACAATGGAAGAACCAGAGCCAACCTTGAGAATTCTACCCCATGGGTCCCTATACAACCTAGCCTTAGTGCCAACACTTAAGGATGAGGTAGCCAAGGCCCAGCAGCTGGACAAGGGAACGGAGAAGATCAGACTAGGGCTGAAAGAAAAGAAGATGTAGTGCTTCCAAAAAGACGAAGATGGAGTTTTGTGGTTCAAGAACAGATTGGTAGTGCCAAAGGATCACGAGCTCACTTGTCCAAATACTCGATTCATCCTGGCAGCAACAAGATGTACCAGGATTTGAGGAAGAAATTTTGGTGGACAAAAATGAAGAGAGAGATTGCTCGGTATGTAGCAGAGTGCGACACCTGCCGAAGAGTGATGTCAGATCATCTGAAAGGTGCAAGATTGTTGCAACCTATAAGTGTTCCGTCCTAGAAATGGGAGGATATCAGCATGGACTTCATTGTTGGGTTACCCATGACTGCTCAGAGACTGGATTCTATTTGGGTCATAATAGACCGATTAACCAAGAGCGCCCATTTCATCCCCATGTCCACCAGATACAGTATGAAGAAGTATGCCCAACTCTACATTGACGGAATAGTGTGTCTGCATGGAGTGTCCAAGACCATAATCTCTGATCGAGGTACCCAGTTCATAGGACGCTTTTGGAAGCAACTTCACGAATCGTTAGGGACTAGACTAATCCATAGCTCTGCCTACCACCCATAGACGGATGGCCAAACAGAAAGGGTAAACCAAAAACTTGAAGATATGCTCCGAGCTTGTGTTTTAGAGCATGGGACAAGTTTGGATATTTATTTGTCATTGGCGGAATTCTCGTACAACAACAGCTACCAACAGAGTATCCAAAAATGTCGCCTTTTGAGGCACTGTGTGGTCGAAGTTGCACAACACCACTCAACTGGTCGGAAGTAGGCGAAAGAATCATACTTGGACCGAACCTAGTGCAGCAGGCCGAGGAAAAGGTATGGGTTATTCAAGTTAACCTGAAGACTGCCAAGTCCAGATAAAAGAGCTATGCAGATAAAAGGCGTAGACCATTGAGCTTCGAGATAGGCGACTACGTCTACTTAAGAGTCTCGCCCACGAAAGGAGTTCAGTGATTCAGAGTCAGAGGCAAGTTAGCACCCCGATACATCGGTCCGTATCTTACCACAGCTAAGTGCGGACCAGTGGCATACCGGGTGGAACTATCAAAAGGGTTATCGGGGTACACAATGTCTTTCACGTCTCCCAACTGAAGAAGTGTTTAAGGGCACCCGTGGATCAAGTAATTCCAGAGGTGGAAGAGTCGCAACCAGACCTAACATACCCAGAACGTCCAATTCAGATACTGGATGAGAAGGAACGGGTTACCAGAAAACGAACGCTCAAGTTCTACAAGGTCCTGTGGAGCAATCACTCAGAAGATGAAGCCACGTGGGAGTCCGCAGAATTCCTTTGAGCTCACTACCCCGAGCTACTCCCAGCCCCCTAGGTACCTATGTCTACCCTAACTATCTCCTTAAATCTCGGGACGCGATTTCTTTTAGGAGGGAGGGTTGTGACACCCTAGGTATCACTTAATGAAAACATCGACAAATTGAAACCTTAAGGATTAAATCATGTACTTGGAAGTAAAAGTAACCTTTAAGCTAATAAGAGATATTGTTTGAAACACTTCCATGAACCTGCATGAAAATTTCGGTGAATTACTGAGCAATTTTATCCAATCGGAAACCCTCACCCCACAGTACTAAAATTATTTATTAGCAGGAAGCAATTCAAACACTACTTTCAAAATCCATCCAAAATCCCATGTAAACCTAGCAATATTTTTACATGAAAATTAACTTCACATCAAAATGGAAGTTTGGAGATTTAATCAGAATTTTTGGAAAAGGTTTAAACCCCTTAAAAATTCAAACAAACTTGAAGTTATTTGGAAATTCATGAATTTTTAGAAGCCGAATTAGGACCTCATCCTTAAATAAAAGTTGTGCCAAATAAATCGCTGAGCATCCACAAAACTTTTCAAAATTTTTCAAGCTCGGGATTTATGAATTTACTTTGAATTCAAATTGGAATTTTGGAATAATTAGAAAAATCAGGGAAAAGATTTGCTCGCCGCCACGGTGGCCAATCCGGCGCACCGCAGCGGCGCAGCGGAGAAGCCGCCGGCCGGGCACAGCTTTTCCCGTGCCATACGCTGGCAAGGATCTGCCAAGATCTTCCCCTCCTCTCGCCTCCCTCCATCTCTCCCTCCCGCGCGCGGCACTCTCCCTCCCTCTCTGTTTCCCTCCCCGAGACGCCACCGCCCGCGCTCCACCATTCACCGACGCGCCGCTCCACTCCCCTCCCTCCTCTCTCTTTGAGTGTTTTACGGCGCAGCCCGGGCCTCCTCCACTCATTCCCCTACTCCATTTTCCTCCTCCACCGCGCGTGCCCTCCTTTTTCCTTCCTCCTCTGTCCGGAACGCCGCACGCCATTGCCGCCCGACGAAGGTCGCACGATGAGCGCCATTACCGGCCAATTTCCGTCCTCCCCACCTTGTCTAACAGCTTCCACGCGTCCTCGCGCAGCTCCCGGTCCATCAAGACGCTCTCCGGTCCATCCGTTAGACGGGAACACGAGCTCGCCGCCGTCTGCCACGACACGCCCCATCGTCGGCGATGCTCCGGTGAGAATTCGTCCCCGTTGTGGTATTGTCGGTCCTCTCCCGGGTGCGTAGAAGCTTTAGGACAAAACATCAAGCTCTGCCGTGCTTCGCCGCGCCGCCGCGAGCTCGACGGAGACCTCCCGAGGCCGCCGCCCAACCTGCTCCGCGTGCTCCGCCGGCCGCCGTCGTGCTTCCGGAGAAACCCCTCGCCGCGCGCAAGCCCAAGGAACTCTCCCCCGCAGCTCCCCGTCGCGGGCAAGGCCACCGCCGTGGAGTTCGCCGGAGGAAACCCTGCCGGCCGCCGCCTCCCCTGTTTTCTCCCCTGTTCCTCCATTTTTCCAATTTAAATCCCATTTCCTATTATCTAGCTAGTTTTATAAAATCTCCAGTAAATCAAGAAAAAAATCTAAAAATGATAAACCAAAATTTATTAGAATCCTTGTACAATACACTAATTTACTGCTCAAACACTTTTTCCAAAACGTTCATGGAACTTCCTCAATAAGTAGATTGTTACTTTCGGTTTTTGAATTTTAGTTGGAGTTTCAGAGAAGTGCTAGGGATGAAACTTGAACCATAGGTGCATCAAAAACGTGTGCACCTTCTATAATTTTATCATGATTTAACTTGAAAAAAGTGACTTGCATGTCATTAAATAAACTCCAAACTGCCATTTTAATTTGTCATTTTCTAAAATACATTATGAAAGTCATCCAAAAATCTAGACCCTTAATCAAACATTTAGAACTAGTTGTCACTGGTGCATGTATAAAATTTCATGATTTTATACTAGGGTTTATTATTTATTTTTGATTTTTAAATTTTTATAAAATTTGTCGAATTTTTATAAAATATAAAAAATTGGACTTGACCCCAACCAAACTCCAAAATTCATGTTTCAGAGAGCACTATCAACTAAAAATGACCCCTGGTCGAATCTGAAGTTTCAATACAGCCCATGATTTGATTAAACAGGAAACTTCAATGAATTTTCATAAAATCTAGGAAACTTAGTTTGACCTCAACCAAATTTTAAAATTCCTATTTCAGAAAGCTCTATCACTTAAAAATAGTCTCCTGGTAAAAATGTGAAGTTTCCCTTAGGTACACACTCAATAAAATTAAATGCTTAAATAAAATACCGAAGTCGCATTATTAGGGTTAACCCTGAAGCCCTAAGTGGAATGATGAAAACACCATAGTAATCTATGATGAAAAATTCATATTACCTTATTTAATTACAACTTATTTTATTCATATTGCATCATGTAGACTCCGAAGTGAATGACGTAGCTATGGATCCTGAGTGCATAATCCGTTTTAATATTTTCCTTTTATAACTATGTGTCGTGATTGTGCATTAGGTTTTTAGGAGTTGATTGAAACCCTATTTGCATCGGTTTTCCATAGGAAACCTTATCGGTACTTGGTATAGGTTACCAATGTAGTATGCTATGCTTAGCGATACTTACCGGTAGGAGTCGAGCAGAGCGGACGCTGCTCGCGACTGGTAGGGTTGATTGAAACTGTCACATGAGAGATATGACACATGGTTCTGGATGATTAAGGAAAGATAAAACTAGAGGGTCAGACAGGGTACACAGTAGGTCGGCAACTGGACCGGGTCCAGAGTGATCGTAGTCTTGTCTGATCCGTGTGGTCAGAGCCTGATCGAGCATTGAATGTACTGATCATATGTTGGGAATATGAGGCCCAGTAAACCTACGTAGCCTAGTGATTGCAAAATCGAACCTGCCCTACGGTGTCCAATTCGGACGCGATCTGGGGTGGGCAGTTGTGGGAACTCCACAGAAGCCGTCCGGGACGTGTGTTCTGGTGGGATACGGCAATGCTAAGACAGGCGTAGGAGGGAATTGACTTTGCAGGAGCTGGTGTGAACGGTTGCCGCATGTGGTCTGGGACGTACACGTGTCGTATGATTAGGTTTCCTCCTGTAGGGTATAAAAATCATTTTGGACCGCTGTCGCTCATAGTTTGTGAGTTTGCTTGTGAAACGCACCATATTATAACCAAGATGTTGAGATAAAATGATGAGGATGAAGTTATGATGATTATTATTATATATTGCTTCTATTTATGTTTGACTAGACCAATGCAAACTAAAGTTACGATTCTAATCACTTAACTAAGCTAAAACTTGACCAAGATTAGCTTCAGGAATGCGAGTCCTTTTTGTAAGGTAAACCTACCCTGAGTCAACGAACATGTCTAGGTGTCAGCTGTAGTTAGCCAAATTTGACGGGTCAGTCTTGTTGAGCTTCTTAGAAGCTCACGCTTTGCGAATACGTGGTTTTCAGGCGCCGACGCGTTTACCCAGGATGATAGCCAGTGGGAAGAGCCGCTCCTGGAGTTCGGGAACCTTTAGTGGGAGCGTTGCGGGTCGCCGTAGTAATTATTGTGTGGCTAGTAGTATGGTGCCACTGGGCAAGGCCCATACTTTTGCTTAATTATGAGAGTTGGAGTCTGTACCCTGTTCTAAGCCTTCCGCTGTATTTTTCCGTGCTTTCAAAAACTCTATTCTACTTTGAGTAAGACCTAATTTTTAATTTATGAAATCATGATGTATTAAATTCTCTCTTCTTGTAAAAAATTACTGTTTATTCTGCCTGTGTTGTACCATGTGTATGCTCGCTTCGTCGAGCATTGCCCAACAGGATCTTGACGTGATGCAGGATCCGTCTCGGACTGAGTTTTCTAGGGCGGGTCCACATCAGGGTTCCTCATGAAAACTGAAAGACGGTGCTGCAATGCGAGGTGGGACCGAACCTGTAATTTTTTCTCAAATAATATCATTTTAATTATTAATTTCAAAACTATGTGTCGCTTGGACAAATTGTAGAAATATAAGACAGTGGGAGGTTGGATCCAACCTGGCTGGAACCTCGGACGCACGTCATACGATTGAGAACATGATGAGCAGTGAAGGGCGTCCCTGCAGCACCATGCAAGGCGAGCTAATGCTGCTCCAATCTCCCGCGCATCGAACCTAGGAGGATTCGCATCGCTCCGCTGTGCCTAACCCTCAAATTCTATTGCGATCTATTGTGACCTCTGCACATGCTTCCGACTATATGCATGTGAAATACGAATATGAGTACGACATATGACACACAAGAAATATAGCTTTATGGAAGTACGTACCAGCATGTGGTACGTCGAACCCGACTGCGGAGCGAACGTGTCTCTGATGTCAGCATCATGTTCCATAACCTCCGCAGGCACTAGGTGACATCGAATGCGTGTTCTGGCCGTGTACCACTGCAAGTACGGAACGTACGCTTCCTCCACGAAAGGGCCAGAGGGGACCCAAACATCCTCGGCAGCACCAGCCCACTACTGAATCCAAGGCAGCATCTTCGCGGCGCATGATTCTTCGTATGCGAGGTCCTGGCCTTTCCTAGCCATCCTGCAATGATGTTTACAATGTCTTACTGTGTACTCCCTCCAGGTTGGAAAAGAAACTCCTTCTGGATAATGACACGGTCTGCAAAGTAAATCATACTTACATATGGTCAAGATGGACGAGTGGTCGGGAAATCGGAAACGTCTGGAACAGTCCAAGCTGACGCATCACTCAGTTCACCGCGTATGGCTCGACAACAATGTCGTATACAAGGTGTCGCCTCATCAACCATAGGTGCTTATCATGAGTGCATAGGCACGGTGCACGCCTCTGGACCTCCAGTGGACTGAATGGCGTCCATCAGACACGATCAACTCTAAGCTAATCGAACGCAAGTACATAGTGTGGATACCCCCGACGGACGGTGCCTGTCACCCCCATCTGCATTACAATTAATATATTAGTTACAAACTATAATATACGACGAATTTGACGTAATTGAAATATATTTTTGTTACCTTTCTCTTACCATAGGGATCCCATTGTAGGCCTGTCCATCTCGTCGTCCTCATCCGTGTACAGGTCGTCATCATATGGATCGTACGAGGAAAAAGTAGGTCGTCCGATGTCGACACACTCGTAACACCACAACATCAGCAACAAAGGGCAACCAGTAAGTCATCCGGCACTACTCCTCCGTCTACAACCGTCGCACAACGCTTTGTATGTCGAAACCAACACGGCAGACCCCCAACTAAATTGGGGCATCTGTGCGACGCCTATGTCAGCTATGATCTAGGCGACGCCTATCAAACACTTGTCAACAGGGTCCTGGTGCGCACTCGTGAACATGACCCAACCAAACAACCTAAGAAGGTAGGCCTCCAGATGTCGTTGCACTCTCCAAACCTCCGCATCTGAACTCAACGCCTCTGCTCGAAACTGTTGTAGCCATACCTTAGTAGGTCCATGGTTATCGTTGAACTGGACTTGATCTTGTTCAGGAAGGACGTCGTGAAATCGGTGCAAGATATCATACATCCACGTAGCTTGCACCAGAGGAGGGAAAACCACATCCCCTGCCACAAGGAGACCTAATAGCATCGACACATCTTGTATTGTCGAAGCCATCTCACCCACTGATAGATGAAACGTGTGGGTCTTTGGTCACCAACAGTCCACCAAAATTGTGATTAGTGCACGGTCAGTGGGAAACCGAGGAGACCTCCTACCCCTGCAGTCCAACATCCGCGCGAGTGGTAGTAATCCAGATGCCTGCAACCTACAAAACAATTTAAATTTATCTCAAAGTGAAGTGTAATGTGTAACAAACAATTTTTTTTCAATTAATAGGTTACCTCAGAACCTATCGGTTGTCCAATGTCCAAAAGTCATCAAAGCTTCATAGTCGAAGGGGATCGTAAAGATCACCGGTCTCGGAGTAAGAGCGATGCTTCGAATCAATTGCTGGATCGATCAACTCCATGCCTATAAGAAAGAAATGACAACATTTAATGACAAAATTAAATATAAAAGCATATATACAATAGTTCATATGCAAACCGCTAACTGGAAATACGTGAATATAAAAAATGTGACTTCTTCGACAATAATAGAAATATAGCAAAACATAATATATCCCGTAATACAAATATTACATGACATAATAGATCTCATAATAAAAAAAATTACATGACATAATACATCTTCGAATACATGTTACAATACGACATAATACATAGTACACATGACAGAATTAAGTAGATGGTCCTCCTCTTTCCGTGCGGTCGCCCCTCCGTATTGGAACACGTCAAATCTCAGTGCCGTTAGGTCTCCTTTCCACAGGGTATAAGTTGCAATCCTTTCGTAAGTAGTTACCTCTGTAAACTATGCACTCTTTGCGACCTCCACGTGCCTGACTGTCATCGATATCATTCCTTATTCAGCACATTTTGCGACGACCCTTCATTGTAACTCGCTTGCTTGGATCCGAGATCCAAGCTGCTTCTCTCTATGGTGGCCGTGTGAAGTAAGTGATGGTTCTCCAACCGAGTAACTCACCATGCTATGTAGCCTCCAATGCTTGATTTAAGTAGTATGGTGACACAACATATGGGTATCAATGTTTCCATGACCACAAGCGGTGAAGACATGAGAGCAGGGTAAATACAGCAACTTCGGCTTGTTACATATGCACTCACATTTGTTCAAATGAGGCCACAATATGTATTCCATTGTTATTTCAGCACGAGCAATGCCAAGCCCGCTCTTCCCGCGCAACAGCACCTCAAAAACTAGTTCTCTGTTACCTGTCCTCCGAACCAAATGTCTGTGACCTTTGTCACTTTTCTCTTTCATATACTCTGTGATTTTAGAGGATTACATTACTTGATGGTTATATGTTGAACATTGCTTTAGCATATCGCTCTTGCAGGTATGTTTGTGTGCCACGTATTATACCCTCAACGATAGCTACAAGTGGAAGGCTTCGTGTACCTTTCATAACCCAATTATAAACCTCAGCGAGATTAGTTGTCATTATACCGTAACGGGGTCCATCTCGATCTTCTATCGATGCCCATTTCTCCATTGACTCCTCCTTTATCCACTCTGAGAAACACCTCACTCTTCTTCCCCCCTTGCGCCTTCGTGTCACGTTGTGTGCTTAATTAGGAAGAGGATCGAAAGCAAGTGCCTCTGCATCATAACCTGGCAGAGCCGTATCTCTTAACTCCTTCATTTGATTGCTGGTTAATTTATCAAGCTCCACTAATAGCTTACCAAATTTTGAACGTTGGTTCTGCTTGCATAGCTTCTTGAACATATTCATCAGACGTTGACTCTTGAATTGTCGGTAAAAGTTTGCAGCCAAATGTCTCATGCACTAACGACTATGTAAATCTTGCCAAAATGCTTCATCCGCACTATTTGTCTGCAACATATCATTTGCTGATAATAGACCAGCATTTTCGATCATGTATGATGCAAACATCTAGCCTATTTTCAATAATATCTCTCTTACGCCACCGAAGGAACCACAACCAAGTTTCAGTTCTCTCGTGCTCCACAAATGCAAATGCAATTGGCACAACCTGGTTCTCTCCATCAACCTAATAGCAAAAACGATTTGCACCTTATACTTGCCGGTCAAGAATGTACCATCTACGCATAGTATGGGTCGGCAGTGTCTAAACGCTGCAATCATGCGTCCATATGACGAAGTACCTTGTTACCATCTGCATTGATAAAAGTCATGCCATGTAATTACAGTCCCTACATTTCGACTCTTAATAACTTCAAGTAATGCGGAAAGATTATGATATGAATCCTCGTAGGCGCCAAACCTTCTTTCTAATGCTTTCTATTTTGCCCTCCATGCCATGTCGTACGATATGTCATACCCATATATGTTCTCTATACTATGCATAATAGTGAAAGGAGACATTGCAGTATTTTGCACTATCTCTAAATATACTGCATCAGCAATAAATTTTTGTTGTCGTATTTTTATACTTTAAAAGAGTATTTCGCAACATACACAAGTAAGGTACCACAATACAGACAATAAATGATGTCTCATCCTATGGTAGGTACCCATGAAAACGCCACGTGCAATCTAGAGCAATGCACTTTACATCATATGTTCTTGGGTTTGAAATTATCACTCTGAACTGCTTCTTCTCAAAACATGTCCACCGCTTCACCGCCATTTGCAAATCCCCTTTATCATGAAACATCTGGCCCTGCCTCACTTCTACAGCATCGTATTCCTAGGCTGAGTTGTGACCATCATCACATGTCATATTGTCCATATCAACCCAGTCCTCTGACTCTTCATCACCCTCCCTCCACCCAGCCCGTGTCTCCACAAAAGTTTCATACTCCTCATCGTCAACTGCATCTCATCTACAATGACCTCATTCTCTTCTCCATAATCTGCAACCATCATGTCCACTCCGGCCTTCTCCCACCTCATCTTGCATCTGATTAAGCTGTTCTGTGGTACTATTATTCTCAACTGTAATATTTTGCTCTGTGGTCTCAGCGATTGTTGCATTATTTGAAACATCCACATAACTTTCAGCTATTTCCACAAGGCCTTCCGATGTGCTACTCGATTCATGTTGAACAAGCAGCACGTGGTCAAACATTTTCTGGATACCCATACATACGAACTTCCACCAACTTATTGTGTTTTTAATCTCAAAAAATTCCCATTTGTATACCCCTTCGTACATCTTAGGAATTAAAACTTTCGCCACTAAGCGATCATGTAATGGGATATGCAACTAATCTCGCAACCATCTCCACACTTCCACTCTGGACACCTCACAAGGTCCATTAAACCAACCATCAACATATGAAAATTCATTAAAATCTACACCGTATTCACACTGCCTAATTTCTCCTTCCCCGTAAAATACTCTGAATCTGACAACACTAGACATCCTGACAACAAAAATATTTTTAGCTAACATTTATTTACTTTCTAATTTATAATATTACTACGAACATCGACTTTTTTTCCTATGCTCTAAATATATTGTACGTATATAATACAGATTTCATGAATGAACTAATCTGTACTAAAGATAATAATATAAAATGAATCACTATCTAAACAATCATCACAAAACTAAACTTATATTCTGAATAAACTATCATACTACTTAATCTAACAATAAATTATTATACTTACTTCTAATCTCACGTGGACGTTCTTCTGCTTCCTTCTCTTCCTCTTCCTCTTCCTCCTTCTCCTTCTCTTCCTCCTCTTCTCTTCCTCTTCTTCCTTTTCCCTTTCTTTTTTCTTCCTCTCCTCTCCTCTTTCTCTCCTCCTCCCACGAGCATGGCCCGCAAGGCTCCGGCTGCTCCCCACCGCGCGCCCACCCCGGCAAGCTCCGGCTCCTCCCCGCCGCGCGCGCTTGCCTTTGCCGCCGCCCTCTCTCGTGGACAAATGCGCAGTCATGGGCGAGCACCGCGGATCTCTTCGGTACCTATCGATCTCCCGAAAATCGACTAGCGAACCCTATCGATCGTCCGAAAACCGACTACCAACACAAATCGGGCCCGAGTGGCGCAGATCTGTCCTGCCCTTGCACCCTATCGGTAATTCGGTAATCGGATTACCGACAGGTCTGCTCCTCGCCCGACAGCCCGTTCGCGCCGCTGATAGGCGACGTGGCAGCATACGTGGCGGCTAGTCAGCTTTTTAAAAATCGATAGGCACATATCGGTTTTCAGATTACCGATAGGTGCCTTATCGGCCACGATTATCGATTGCTTTCTATTTCTGCAATTTCTCTCAACCAGCACCTAGTTTTGAAATTAGCTGTGACACCCCAAGTGTCACTGCAGAATCCATCGTCAAATTTTAAAACCCTAGGATTTAATTCTTAAACCTTGAGGCAGAATTTACACTTGAGCTAATGAGAAATATTGTTTGAAACACTTCCGTGAACCACTCCAAAAAAATTTGGTAAATTACTGAACACTTCTACTAAATCAGGAGATTTAGTCCACAGTACAAAAATCATTTCTTAACAGGAAAGAATTCAAACAACCATTTCAAAATCCGTCACAATTCCCATGTAACCCTAGCAATATTTTTACACGGCAATTAAGATCACTTAAAAATAGCATTTTGGAGATTTTATCAGAATTGTTGAAAAAGATTTAAACCCCTTAAAAATTCAAACAAGCTTGGATTCAATTGGAAATTCATCCTTAAATTTTCCAAAAGTTGTTCCTTAAAAATTCTTAAACCAGGACTTCATCCTTAAATGAAAGTTGTTCCAAATAATACACAGAGGATCCACAAAAATTTTCAAAATTTTCCGTGCTAGGGAAGTATGAATTTCAAATGAATTTGGATCGGGATTTTGATATAATTTTTAAAAAAATCAAAGTAAATCGCCCCGGCCCCACGGTGGCCAATCCGGCGCACCGCAGCGGCGCAGTGGGGCTGCCGCCGGCCAGCGCGCCTTTTGCCATGCCATTACGCCAGCGAGATCCCGTGAATCCCTCCTCCCTTCTCCTCCCTCCTCTCCCTCCCACGCGCGACACTCTCTCCCTCTCTCTCTGTTTCCTTCCCTGAGACACGCCACCGCCGCCACTGCCATTCACCGTCGACCTCTGCCACACCCCCTCCTTTCCTCTCTCTTAGCGACACATTAAGGCACCCTGAGCCTCCTCCACTCCCCCCCCCCCACTCCCCATTTCTCCTTCGCAGCAAGCCCGCACCTTCTTCCTCCCTCCTCCGCTTGGAACACCGCCACCGCCATTGCCGCCCGAAGGACGCATGGTGAGCCCACATTTTCGGCCATTTTCCACCCTCCTTACCATGTCTAACGTGATCCTCTCCACCTCACGCAGCTCCTGGTCCATCAAGCCCCTCTCCGATCCACCCGTGCGGCGGGAATGCGAAGCCGCTGCCGGCCGCCACGACGCACACCATTGCCAACTATTTTTCGGTGAGCTTCGGTCCCCGTTGTGGTGTTGCCGGTCCTCTCCATGACACGTAGAAGCTCTAGGACCAAACCCCAAGCGAAATGGTGCTCCACCGCGCCGTCAATTGCTTGCCGGAGTTCGTGCTTGCACCACCGCCGCCGCACGCTGCATTCTGCCGTGCTACGCCGGTCGTCGTGGTGATTCCGGGGAACCCCTCGCTGCGCGTGATCTTGGGCACTCCCCTCCGCCCTTCCCAATCACTGGTGAGGCCCCACCCACCGTGGATTGCTTGCCGGAGCTCCGCCCGCCGCCTTCCCCTGTTTTGTCCTTCTTCTTTTTTAAATTTCAATTTCCTATTAATTAGCCGGTTTTGTAAAATGCCCAGTAAATCAAGGAAAACTCCAAAAATTCAAAAACAAAATTTTTTGGAATCCTTGTACAATGCAATAATTTACTGCTGAAACACTTTTTCAAAAAGGTTCATGGAACTTCCTCAATAAATAAATTAATCCTTTATGTTTTTGAATTTTAAATGGAGTTCCAGAAGGGTGCTAGGGTTGAAACTTGAACCATGAGTGAATCCAAGAACTGAGCACCTCCTGTAGTTTTCTTAGGATTTTACAGCAACAAAGTTATATGCATGTCATGAAAAATACTCCAAATTACCATTTTAATTTGTTATTTTGTAAAATACATTGTACAAGTCATCCAAATACTTAAACCCTTAATCAAAACTCTAGCTTAGATGCTAACTGGCACATGTATAAAATTTCTAGATTTTACACTAAGGTCTAGTATTTATTTCTGATTTTATAATTTTAAATAATAGAAACTTTGCTGAATTTTTATAGAATATAGAAAATTCAACTTGACCTTAACCAAGCTCCTAGTAGAATCTGAAGTTCCAGTGTAGTCCATAGTTTAATTAACATAAGACTCAATTGAATTTTTATAAAAGCTAGGGAATTCAGCTTGACCTCAACCAAATTTTAAAATTCCTATTTCAGAGAGCACTGTCAACTAAAATGTAGTTTCCTGATAAAAGTGTGAAGTTTCCTTTAGGTCCACACTCAATAACATTAAGTACTTAAATAAAATGCCGAAGTCTAATTATTAGGGTTGACCCTAAAACCCTAAGGGGAATTATGAAAATACCCTTTGTGATCTATGATGAAAACATCATATTATATTATTTAATCATAACACATCTCACTCTTATTGCATCATGTAGACACTGAAACGAACGATGTAGCAGTCAGTCCGGAGTCTTCGGCCCCCGAAGAAGTCGTCATCACCAACCCCAGAGATCAAGGCAAGCCCTGGTGCACAACAAGTTTTTAAAATTTTTCTTTTATCACTATGTGTCGTGAATGTGTATTAGGTTTCTAGGAGTTGATTGAAACCCTAGTTGCATCTGTTTCCCATAGGAAACCCTATCGGTACTTGGTATAGGTAACCATTATAGTATGCTAAGCTTAGAGATACTTACCAGTACAAGTCAAGCAGAGTGGACGCTGCTCGCGACTGATAGGAGACGATTGAAACTATCACCAGAAACATATGACACATGGCTATAGATGATTAAGGAAGATAAAAACTTGTGTCAGACAGGGTACAAGTAGGTCGGCGACTGGACCGGATCCAGAGTGACCGTAGTCTTGTCTGATCCGTGTGACACAGTTGGTCAAGTATTGAATGTACTAAACATATGCTGGGAATATAGGGCCCAGTAAACCTACGTAGCCTAGTGATTGCAAAGTCAAACCTGCCCTACGGTGTTCGATTGGGAGGCAATCTAGGGTGGGCAGTTGTGGGAACTCCACAGAAACTGTCTGGTATGTGTGTTCTGGTGGGATGCTGATACAGCTGGAGTGCCCGATCTTTCGGTGAGTGAAGATAATTTCGATTTGGTAGAAGTAGACCCTCACGATCCGACTACGACGAGTAAGCCCGAGGTGCCAATGCAATCGCTGAACCAACTCCCGATGGTTACCAACCTTGCTGGCGCAAGATCAGCCTGATCACGAAGATCGTTCCGTAGCAGCGTGACATGGTTGAGTTCCCGAGCAGGGCCCGAGTCATTGGGCCTTGATATGGCGCCACAGCTGAAGTCGAAGTAGAGTAGGACTCGGTCATGGCATCAGGCGCAGCCTGAGGAAGTGGAGGCGTAGGTGCTGCTGTTGGAGAGTCGATGTCCTCATCATCCTCCCCTTCTTGAGCTGAAGTCGTCCTCGAGGGCAGCTCCTCATCCTCGTCCGCATACGGTTTCAAATCTGCAACATTAAAAGTAGTGGAAACACCAAACTCCGCAGGCAAGTCAAGAGCATAAGCATTATCATTGATTTTAGTTAACACTTTAAATGGACCAGCAGCACGAGGTATTAATTTAAAGCAGCGCAAAGCAGAAAACCTATCATTACGCAAGTGCAACCAAACCAAATCACCAGGCTCAAAAGTAACAAGCCCTTTACTACCAGCAATTTGATATCTAGCATTAGCAGCAGCAATGTTTTGTTGTGTCACCTCATGCAAATGTTTCATGTGATCAATATGAGCAAGCGCATCAACATGGGGATCATCCTCAGTATCCAGCGAAAACAAGTCAATAGGCGCCCGAGGAACATACCCATAAACAACCTCAAAATGACACATATTAGTGGAAGCATGTGTAGCACGGTTATAAGCAAATTCAATATGAGGTAAACAATCTTTCCAAAGCCTCAAGTTTTTATCCAAAACAGCCCTAAGCATGGTAGACAAAGTGCGATTCACGACCTCAGTTTGCCCATCAGTTTGAGGATGACAAGTGGTGCTAAAAAATAACTTAGTGCCTAGTTTATTCCAAAGACAACGTCAAAAATGACTAAGAAACTTAGCATCATGATCTGAGACAATTGTTTTAGGAATTTCATGCAAGCGAACAATCTCTCTAAAGAACAAATCAGCAATCATAGATGCATCATCAGTTTTATGACAGGGTATAAAATGAGCTATTTTAGAGAACCTATCAACAACGACAAATATGCTGTCCCTCCCCTTCTTAGTGCGAGGCAATCCCAAAATAAAATCCATCGAAATATCATGCCAAGGAGCAGAAGGAACAGGGAGAGGCATATACAAACCATGGTTACCCAAACGAGACTTAGCTTTTTGGCACGTAGGGCAACGAGCAATGAAGCGCTCGACGTCACGACACATCCGAGGCCAGTAGAAGTGGTCGGTCAGCACTTCTTGTGTTTTGAAAACACCAAACTGACCCATGAGGCCCCCTCTATGAGCTTCCTGCAACAATAACAAACGAACCGAACCAGGTGGAATGCACAGCTTGTTAGCACGAAACAGGAACCCATCCTGTATATGAAACTTGCCCCAAGGTTTGCCATCCTTACAATGTGAAATAATATCATGAAAATCAGCATTATCCATATATTGATCTTTCAAAGTTTGAAACCAAAGATTTTAAAATCTAATTGGGACAGCATGGTATAGCGACGAGACAAAGCATCAGCAATGATATTTTCCTTCCTGTTCTTGTGTTTAATGATGTAGGGAAAGGACTCAATAAATTCTACCCATTCAGCATGTCTATGGTTCAGATTAGTTTGGGTACGAATGTGTTTCAAAGCCTCATGATCAGAATGAATAATAAATTCGCGAGGCCACAAGTAATGCTGCCATGTTTGCAAAGTGCGCACTAAAGCATATAACTTCTTATCATAAGTTGAATATTTCAGGGCAGCGCCGCTCAATTTCTCACTAAAGTAAGCAACAGGTTTACGGTCTTGTAGCAAAACAGCACCTAATCCTATGCCACTAGCATCACATTCTAATTCAAACACTTTATTAAAATCAGACAATTGTAAAAGAGGAGCATGAGTTAACCTGTCCTTCAAAGTGTTGATTGCATCTTCCTGTGGTGCGCCCCAAGCAAAGGAAACACCTTTCTTTGTGAGCTCATGCAACGGGGCAGCAATGGAGCTGAAATCACGCACGAACCTTCGGTAGAATCCAGCGAGGCCAAGGAAACTCCGAACCTGCGTGACCGTCATCGGTGTAGGCCAGCCCTGAATGGCATCCACCTTGCTGCTATCCACCTCAATTCCCCGTGAAGTAACAACATAGCCAAGAAAATAGATGGGTTGCATGCAAAAGGTGCATTTTTCTAAATTACCAAACAAGCGAGCAGCACGCAAATCATCAAAAACAACACGCATATGTTCTAAATGCTCATCCATAGACTTACTGTAAATAAGAATATCATCAAAGTAAACAACAACAAACAATCCTATGAATGGCCTAAGAACTTCATTCATTAAGCATATGAAAGTGTTGGGAGCATTAGACAAACCAAACGGCATAACCAACCATTCATATAAGCCAAATTTGGTTTTAAAAGCAGTTTTCCATTCATCCCCCAATTTCATCCTAATCTGATGGTACCCGCTACACAAATCAACCTTAGAAAAAAGAACAGCACCACTAAGCTCATCAAGCATATCATCAAGACGTGGTATGGGATATCGATAACGGATTGTGATGTTATTAATAGCACGACAATCGACACACATACGCCATGAACCATCTTTCTTAGGAACAAGTAAAACAGGAGTCGAGCAAGGACTGAGTGACTCACAGATGTAGCCCTTGTCTAGTAGTGCTTGCACCTAGCGCTGGATCTCCTTCGTCTCATCGGGATTAGTGCGGTACGGGGCGCGGTTGGAAGCTGGGCGCGGGGGATGAGATCGATCTAATGTTCGATGCCACGGATAGGAGGAAGACCTGGTGGCAAGTCCTTGGGAAAGACATCGGCATAGTCCTGCAAAAGGTTAGCAATAGCAGGGGGGATATCCAAGAATGGTGCCTCATAAAGTGAAACAAGCATGTTGGAGCAAACAAGTGCATAGCAAGGCAAATTATCATCACGCAGCTCAGCAAAATCAGCACGTGTAGCAAGCTAAACAGGGGTATGCAACTTGATTTCAGAGCTAGCAGGGGCGGCTGGAGGTGATTTGTGAGACTTTGCTGTCTTGGCCACCCGAGCCATGTCATCTTTTAGAATTTGTTCCGGGGTCATGGGATGAATGATTATTTTCTGACCCTTAAACATGAATGAATAATGATTTTAACGATCATGATGTACACTATCAGTATCATATTGTCAAGGTCGACCAAGCAACAAAGAGCATGCTTCCATAGGGACAACATCACAATCAGCATAATCAGAATAGGCGCCCAGAGAAAAGGGAACACGTACCGAGCGCGTTACCTATATTTTGCCACCATCATTGAGCCATTGGATGTGGTACGGGTGTGGATGTTGGCGAGTGGGTAAAGATAATTGCTCTACCAACGCCGTACTCGCCAAATTATTGCAGCTGCCACTGTCGATGATGATCCGGATTGCCCTTTCCTGTACCACGCCCTTAGTGTGGAAAATCGTGTGTCGCTGATTGTGCTCGGCCGTGGCAACCTGTGTACTGAGGACACGCTGCACAACAAGACTCTCATACCTATCGGCGGCGCTGGAATCAACGTGAACCTCCGTATGATCTGCATGGTCAGTGGAAAGCATAGCATGTCTAGTCTCCTCAGTATCACTAGCTGAAGAGTACTCACCATTGTCACGGATCAGCAAGGTACGCTTGTTGGGGCAGTCTCGAATCACATGACCGTAACCTTTGCAACGATGGCACTGAATGTCCCGAGTGCACCCTGTGGAAGGAGAGGCGTCGTGGGCCGGAGGTGCTGCCGGCTTGGCCGGCTGCTTGCGTGGTGATGCGCCTGAAGTGGACGGCGCACGCTCGCGCGGCGTGGAGGGCGACGTGGAGGACGCCGGACGGGGGGCTGGGGTGGGAGCTTGGCCACGTCCTGTAAAAGAGTTAGTGCGTGTCGACGATCGCCGTCCTTGCACTTCACGTTCAGCTTTGCAAGCAAATTCAAACAAAGTGGTCATATCATCATATTCCTTGTAATCAAGGATGTCCTGAATTTCACGGTTCAAACCACCCCTAAAACGTGCCATAGCAGCGTCATCCTGCTCAACTAAACCACAACGGATCATACCCTTTTGTAATGCTTGATAATATTACTCAACAGTTTGGGAACCTTGCTGAAATCGTTGCATTTGGTTGAGCAAATCACGAGCATAACAAGAACGAACAAATCTGTGACACATGGCAGTTTTTAGTTGAGCCCAAGTGGTGGGAGTGTTATTGGGAAATTTTTGTTTATATTCACGCCACCAAATTAAAGCAAAATCAGTAAATTCACTAATAGCAGCCTTAACTTGTATATTAGCAGGAAGTCATGGCATGAAAATTTCTGTTCCACTTCTAATTTCCAATCAAGATAAGCAGCAGGATCATATTTGCCAGTAAAGGATGGAATGCGAAATCTGATCTTCGCAAAGGAATCAGGAGGTGGGACACGTACCCTACATGCACGACCGCGGTGATCACCATCGTCCTGCTCCGTATCACCGCCATAGTCGCGCGCCTGCTGCAACTCTGTTAGCTACGTGGTCAAGGTCTCAAGACGATTCATGATCGTCTCGAGCGTGGCGTGGGCGGCCGTTTGAGCGAGGTCGATCTGGTCGAAATGCTCGGTCGATGAAGCAACCGTCGAATCTAGCCATTTATGCAGCGTCTTGATGTCAACGGCAAGGCCTTCAACGTGCGCGTGCACATCCTGTAGTGTAGCGTCCGTCTTGGTGTCGTTTCCTGTCATTGTTAGTGCAAACACGAAACAGCAACGGAGAGAACACTACGATAGCAGGTGTATGGTGGGAGGTAAATCGCTCAAAATAACGCTGTTATCAAATTCTTACCCGTTCTTACCAAGCACACAAGGGTGAACGGCAACCAACAGGTAGAACCGGTGAAAGATTGGAGAAGCGGTTGCCTGGAGAAACAAAACCCGCTTGTAGTAGAAATATGTGTAGTTCTGGGTAAGCTGTACTCAAGACAAGGATTACCACGATCAAACAATAATTACAAAATTGAATAATAGTGCTAAACACGTATGGACGCTGCTGGAAACAAGTGCGAGAAAGAGCTAGGGTCGGTTGTAGGAGAAGGTCCAGTGGAAAACAATCCGCGAGTGAGCGCCCAAAAACTGATTATATGAACAAAGAAAAGCAAATGAAAAAGTTCACCACATGCACTTTTTCTGGAGATGGTAGGGGTAAAAAGGTAATTAAAAGATCAAACTTATTAATGAGCCGATGCTGCAGAACACGGACAGACTCACGAGTCCAACGAGGACACATGACGAACCAGATCGGTTGGGATTGTCCCAGCAAAACCGATCACGAGAAACAAACTGTGGAAGTTTGGTACCAGGGCTAATTAATCGTATTAGCCCGGAAGGCTAAGCCACGCAGAATAGCCAAACCACCTCCGCTTTGATAGACCCGGGTCCGAGGACGAGGGAGGTTACTCCGTCTCGCCCGACCCCGACGTTCGAGACTCGGACGGGCAGTACCCGACCCCTGAGGTCGGACAAAAGTTCCGCCTCGCCCGACCCCGACCTCGAGGGGTCGGACGAGGGTTCCCCCCAGCCCGGCCCCGACCTCGAGAGGTCGGACGAGAGTTCCGCCTCGCCCGACCTCCGGGGTCGGACAAGAGTTCCGCCTCGCCCGACCTCTGGGGTCGGACGAGACCGGGCGATCCAACCACCCCGGACGAGACGGATGTCCCGGGACAGTTGAGTCATTAATACTCCCCGCTCCAACTCCCGATCGGACAGTGGCGATGACCGCCCCCGTAAACAAAAGAGTAAATGCGCACGACGTGCATCGTTCAAGGGATGGACGTCACTCCAACAGCCCCCTGTCAGGGACTCACCGTCCTGTGCAATAGGACGCCACGGAGCGACGGCCATCCCTACGGCGTCATCAAGCCGGCTCCTACAGTGACGTCTCCTCCATACGGATGGAACCCCTCCGAGCGACAGCACAATGCCACTCCGTCGAACAGGAACGGCACGACCGCACCAAAAACATCGCCATTACAGCTCGGCCTAACCGGAGTACGGCTGCTGTCAGGCTCACAGAACCGGCCCTCCTCACGTCACCGTATAAAAGGGGAGGGAGATCAAAGAAGAAGGGGGAAGTCTCCAAGACACACAAGCTCTCTACGCACGAACAACACTCA
Organism: Oropetium thomaeum; assembly: GCA_001182835.1. Taxonomy (NCBI): domain Eukaryota; kingdom Viridiplantae; phylum Streptophyta; class Magnoliopsida; order Poales; family Poaceae; genus Oropetium; species Oropetium thomaeum. The sequence goes on along the minus strand of LFJQ01000009.1, from coordinate 91,647 downwards.
CAAGCTCTGACAAGCATTCACAAGCACTCTCAGAGGCAGGAAGCTCTCTTCCTCTTTTCCCCCTCCGTTTGTAACCCCCCATTGTAACCTCAGTCGCAAATAACACGAGCAGCCACCAAAACTGGACGTAGGGTATTCGGCCCGAACCAATGTAAATCCTTGTGTCTATTTGTGAACCATCCGAACCTAAAACGCTCTTCCACTAAAATAATCACTCGTCGGTGATATCGAACGCCGACAGTTGGCACGCCAGGTAGGGGACTTAGCGCGTTTTCGACGATCATCCCGTTGGTTCGGATGGCCAACCACGTAAGCGGATGGGCTTCTGGCGCACTTGTGCGTTTCGGAAGTCTTAGTTTCATCGGCCAGGAGGATGGCTTGGTGCTGACGGCTGTCTCAGTCCCACCAATCCACTCCTCTGACCCGCATCATTCGTCACCTGCTCTGGCGGGTGACGCGATCGGTGAGACCACAACTCATCGCACGGTCCAGTACCATGACCTGAAGCCCGCAAACATCGAGTTTGTCGGGATGGCCGGATACGCGTCGGAATCCTTTTTCGACCTCCTCGACGAGGCGAACAGAGATTCCGATCCGGAACACAGCAAGGGGAGCAACGATCCCTCGCGCGAGTGCCTCATGGCACACACCGAGGATCCGCTTGGTGCGGGGGACACTCTCCCCCTCACCCAGCTGCCACCGGTCTCTGGAACTCCCCCCCGCGACATACAACCTGACCAGTTAGAAACGCGCCGGGAGGAACTCCGCGAGGCCAAACGGCAGCTGGAACAGGAGGAGGCGGAGATCGACCGAGAGCTCGCTCGTGCCGAGCCCGGTGGACGTGCCCGCTCCATGGCGCGCGATGTACGACAGCGCATCATGGAGGAGGGCGACGGCCCCCCACACTTCACGCGGGCAAGCCAAAACCTCGCCGCAGCAGCGGCGTTGCTTCGGGAGCTCCCTGAACCCATCACTCCCGAAGCCCGACGCACTCAACGTGAAGTCGAGGTGCTGCTGCAGCGAGCAGCGGCACAGCGAGCGGGGAGCTCGCGATCGCGAGCGCGTGAACCGCATACTCCGAACGCGTCTGTACAGCAGACACACCCAGGGACGGACGAGGCTTCAAAAGCCTGTGTCCGTGGACGTCTCGGTGCAAACCGCGATGCCCGTGCTACCCTGGAGGCGCGACGGCGACAGCCGGAACGCGCTCCCGAGGTGGGCCGAGGACGTCATCCGCGCCGAGGGGGGCGCTACGACGATGACGAGGATAGGAGCCCGAGCCCTGACGCTCCGGGTCCTCGCGTCTTCAGCTCCCACATACGAAGCGCTCCCTTTCCACAGCGCTTTCGGCCGCCCACCAACGTGCCGAAGTACGCTGGAGAGACAAATCCGAGCCTCTGACTCGAAGACTACCGGCTCGCCTGCCGAGCCGGAGGAGCGGATGATGATCGCTTCATCATCCGCAACCTGCCACTCTACCTGGCCGATTCGGCCAGAACGTGGCTCGAGCACCTCCCCGCCGATCGGATCTCGAACTGGTCCGACTTAAGGGAAATCTTCGTGGGTAACTTCCAAGGGACCTACGCGCGCCCGGGCAATCCCTGGGACCTGAAGAACTGTCGACAGAAACCGGGGGAAACCCTCCGGGAATACGTCCGGCGATTCTCCCGGCAGTGCAACGAGCTGCCGGACATCGGCGACGCCGACGTCATCGGGGCGTTCCTGTCCGGGACTACTTGCCGCACCCTGGTCCACAAGCGAGGGCGCAAGAGCCCTTGAACGGCCAAGGAACTCATGGATATCGCAACCAGCCACGCATCCGACGAGGAAGCCGTGGGCGCGATCTTCAACCACCCCGATGCGAAGGGGAAACAGGGGGACAACTCCGGCGAAGGCCCCTCCAATCGTTCCCGCAAGAAGAAGAAGAACCGGCAACAATCGTCTGAAGGACAGATGGTTGCGGCCGCCGAACGCAAGGGCGCCAAGGCACCAGCAGGGGAGACATCGGACCACTTCGAGAAGAAGTGGAACGGTCCATGCCCCAACCACGAATACCCCGTCAAGCACCTCTACAAGGACTGCTCGCTTTTGAAGCGGTTCTTGAACCACGGGCCACCGAAGGGCAAGCTGAAAGGCAAGCCTCGACAAGCCCCCGAGGGAGCAGACGGCGAGGGCGACACCAGCGAAGGTAACGACGGTTTTCCCGAACCCGACGGTTGCCTTATGATCTTCGCAGGACCAGAAGCGCAAGGAGGGAAGCGCCGTGCGAAGGTCGAGCGTCGCGAGGTGTTCGCGGCCGAGCCCGCGACGCCAGCCTTCCTCCGATGGTCGGAGGCCCCCATCACATTTGATCGATCCGACCATCCCAGCCACGTCCCCCGACCGGGTTGATACCCACTGGTAGTCGACCCCATCATCGGCAAGAAGCGTCTCACCAAAGTCCTCATGGATGGAGGCAGCGACCTCAACATCCTCTACGCCGAGACGCTCGACGCCATGGGCGTCGATCGGTCGCTCATCCGACCGACTGGAGCCCCGTTCCACGGCGTCGTCCCGGGGAAGCAGGCCGTCCCGCTCGGGCAAATCGATCTGCCCGTCACCTTCGGGACACCGACCAACTTCAGAACGGAGAACCTCACGTTCGAAGTAGTCGGATTCCATGGGTCGTACCACGCCATCTTGGGGAGGCCGTGTTATGCGAAGTTCATGGCTATCCCCAACTACACCTACCTAAAGCTCAAGATGCCTGGGCCGAAGGGGGTCATCACGGTAGGCGCTTCCTTCCAGCGTGCCTACCAATGCGAGACGGAGAGCGGCGAGCTCGCCTCCGCCACCATTGCGTCCACGGAAGAGCTTGCCCTCATTCGGCAACAGATCACCGAAGACGCCCCCGACTCCAACCGCAGCGCCGGATCCTTCGAGCCCGCCGAGGGCACCAAGGAGATTCGGCTCGACCCCGACAATGCCCCCGAGAAGGTGGCCAAGATCGGGACATCCCTCTCCGCCAAATAGGAAAGCGTGCTCGTCGACTTCCTCCGCGCGAACATCGACATCTTCGCATGGAAACCCTCGGACATGCCGGGCATTCCGAGAGAAGTCGCCGAGCACTCCTTGCATATCAGGCCGGACTCCCGCCCGGTAAAGCAACGACTGCGCCGCTTCGATGAGGAGAAACGTAGAGCCATCGGAGAGGAGGTAGCCAAACTGCTAGCGGCCGGATTTATCAAGGAAGTGTACCATCCTGAATGGTTAGCCAATCCCGTCCTTGTACGAAAAAAGAATGGGAAATGGAGAATGTGTGTCGACTATACCAGTCTCAACAAAGCGTGTCCAAAGGACCCCTTTCCTTTGCCACGCATAGACCAAATAGTCGATTCCACCTCAGGGTGCGAAGCTTTATGCTTCCTTGATGCCTACTCCGGCTACCACCAGATCCGAATGAAGGAATCCGATCAAATTGCGACATCCTTCATCACTCCGTTCGGATCGTACTGCTACGTCACAATGCCGTTCGGACTGAAGAATGCAGGCGCAACCTATCAACGCTGCATGATCAGATGTTTCGACGAACTCATCGGAGACATCGTCGAAGCATACGTTGACGACATCGTCATCAAATCCAAGAAGACCGACCAGCTCGTCACCGACCTGGAGCGGACCTTCGCTAAACTCCGAGCAAACGACATCAAACTCAACCCCGAAAAGTGCGTCTTCGGGGTCCCGAGGGGGATGTTGCTCGGATTCATCGTCTCCGAGCGGGGCATCGAAGCCAACCCGGAGAAAATCGAGGCCATTAACCGGATGGGCCCGATTCAAAACTTGAAGGGAGTACAGCGTATGACCGGATGCTTAGCGGCTCTGAGCCGCTTCATCTCACGTCTCGGAGAATGCGTACACCCCCTCTACCAGCTCCTGAAGAAATCCGAGCGATTTCAATGGACGCCCGAGGCACAGGACGCACTCGACAGGATAAAGGACATCCTGTCGAAGCCCCCAGTCCTGGTACCTCCGACCCCGAAGGAGCCTCTCCTCCTCTACATCGCCGCAACGACCCAGGTCGTCAGCGTCGCCCTCGTCGTAGAGCGGACGGAAGAAGGCCACGCCCTCAAGGTTCAGCGACCGGTCTACTACGTGAGCGAAGTCTTGTCGGAGACGAAGGCGCGGTACCTCCAAATCTTGAAGATCCTCTATGGCGTCGTCCTTGCTAAAAGGAAGCTCCGACACTACTTCGAGTCTCACCCGGTGACCGTCGTCAGCTCCTTCCCACTGCGCGAAGTCGTCGAGAACCGCGACGCAACGGGCAAGGCCGTGAAGTGGGCTCTTGAGCTGATGGGCGAGGGCATCACATACGCCCCCCGAACGGCGATCAAATCCCAGTCCTTGGCTGACTTCATAGCGGAATGGACAGAAGTACAATTACCCACGGCTCCTATCGATCAGGAGTATTGGGTGATGTACTTCGACGGTTCGCTGATGCGAAAGGGAGCAGGGGTCGGGCTCGTCTTCGTCTCCCCTCTGGGGGTGCGCATGAAGTACGCGATCCGCCTCTTGTTCCCCGCGTCCAACAATGTAGCCGAGTACGAGGCGGTCGTCAACGGGCTCAAAATCGCCAACGAATTGGGAATCCGACGACTCGAAGTTCGGGGCGATTCCCAGCTCGTCGTTGGACAAGGTCATGAAGGAATCCAGCTGCCACAGCGAGACCATGGATGCCTACTGCAAGGAGATCCGCAAGTTGGAACGTAAGTTCTACGGCCTCAAGCTCAGGCACATCCCAAGGCGACAAAACGAGGAAGCCGACTCCTTGGCCAAGATGGCGGCTGGGCGCGAACAGGTCCTGTCGGCGTTCGATATCACCGACGAGTGATTATTTTAGTGGAAGCGTGTTTTAGGTTCGGATGGTTCACAAATAGACACAAGGATTTACACTGGTTCGGGCCGAATACCCTACGTCCAGTTTTGGTGGCTGCTCGTGTTATTTGCGACTGAGGTTACAATGGGGGGTTACAAACGGAGGGGGAAAAGAGGAAGAGAGCTTCCTGCCTCTGAGAGTGCTTGTGAATGCTTGTGAGAGCTTGTGAGTGTTGTTCGTGCGTAGAGAGCTTGTGTGTCTTGGAGACTTCCCCCTTCTTCTTTGATCTCCCTCCCCTTTTATACGGTGACGTGAGGAGGGCCGGTTCTGTGAGCCTGACAGCAGCCGTACTCCGGTTAGGCCGAGCTGTAATGGCGATGTTTTTGGTGCGGTCGTGCCGTTCCTGTTCGACGGAGTGGCATTGTGCTGTCGCTCGGAGGGGTTCCATCCGTATGGAGGAGACGTCACTGTAGGAGCCGGCTTGATGACGCCGTAGGGATGGCCGTCGCTCCGTGGCGTCCTATTGCACAGGACGGTGAGTCCCTGACAGGGGGCTGTTGGAGTGACGCCCATCCCCTGAACGATGCACGTCGTGCGCATTTACTCTTTCGTTTACGGGGGCGGTCATCGCCACTGTCCGATCGGGAATTGGAGCGGGGAGTATTAATGACTCAACTGTCCCCGGACATCCGTCTCGTCCGGGGTGGTTGGATCGCCCGGTCTCGTCCGACCCCGGAGGTCGGGCGAGGCGGAACTCTCGTCCGACCCCGGAGGTCGGGCGAGGCGGAACTCTCGTCCGACCTCTCGAGGTCGGAGCCGGGCTGGGGGGAACCCTCGTCCGACCCCTCGAGGTCGGGGTCGGGCGAGGCGGAACTTTTGTCCGACCTCAGGGGTCGGGTACTGCCCGTCCGAGTCTCGAACGTCGGGGTCGGGCGAGACGGAGTAACCTCCCTCGTCCTCGGACCCGGGTCTATCAAAGCGGAGGTGGTTTGGCTATTCTGCGTGGCCTAGCCTTCCGGGCTAATACGATTAATTAGCCCTGGTACCAAACTTCCACAGGTCCCGACGGGGGTCTTCGCCCACGAACAGAGCCGACCATCAATCCGACCCCAAGACACGCCAGGGGTCGGCACCGAGCCGCCCCAGGCACAAGGGGACGGATTGGCCACGACGCCTCCCAACCCCTGCGTCATGGAGATCAACGAGGCGTCCGCGCCTAGTATGACCGCTCCGGACGACTGGAGGACGCCGTATCTCAACCGACTCCTCAAAGGAGAACTCCCCGCCGACAAGACGGAGGCCCGACGCATCGCGCGACGCGCCAAGTCCTTCACAGTCATCGACGGAGAACTCTACAAGAGGAGCCTCACCAGAATCTTGCAGCGCTGCATCCCCGTCGAGCAAGGGAAGATGCTGCTGCGAGACATTCATGGAGGGGTCTGCGGCCACCACGCCGCACACAAAACCCTTGTCGAAAACGCGTTCCGACAAGGATTCTACTAGCCAACTGCCGTCAACGATGCCGCGCACATCGTCCGCACGTGCGAAGGCTGTCAATTCTACGTCCGGCAGACCCATCTGCCGGCACAAGCACTACAGTCCATCCCCATCACATGGCCGTTCGCGGTCTGGGGATTGGATCTGGTCGGACCACTCAAGAAGGCACCCGGGGGCTACACCCACCTCTTGGTAGCTGTCGATAAGTTCACCAAGTGGGTCGAAGCCCGGCCAATCACGAGAATCCGACTAGAAGAGGCAGTCGAGTTCTTCCTCGACATAATCCACCGCTTCGGGGTCCCAAACTCCATCATCACTGATAATGGTACGCAGTTCACAGGGAAGCGGTTCCTTAAGTTCTGCGATGATTACCATATCCGAGTAGATTGGGCGGCCGTGGCGCACCCCCGTACGAACGGGCAGGTTGAGCGCGCCAATGGCCTGATCCTTCAAGGACTCAAGCCACGTATCTACAGCCGGCTGAAACAGTTCAGCAGGCGATGGGCAGCCGAGCTCCCCGCTGTACTGTGGAGCTTGCGGACATCCCCGAGTCGGGCGACGGGGTTCACCCCCTTCTTCATGGTGTACGGCTCCGAAGCCGTATTACCAACCGACCTCGACTACGGAGCCCCGAGGATCAGAGCCTACGACGAAGAAGGCAACCAGACGTCCCTCGAAGACGCCATAGATCAGCTTGACGAAGCGCGTGATGTAGCACTCCTGAGATCGGCAAAATACCAGCAGGCGCTGCGGCGTTACCACTCCCGCTACGTGCGGGAAAGAACGTTCAATGTCGGCGACCTCGTCCTTCGACGCGTTCAGAGCAGCAAGGACCGTCATAAGCTGTCGCCTCCATGGGAAGGGCCCTTCATCGTCTCAAGAGTCCTCCGACCCGGCTCCTACAAGTTGCAGATGGCGGACGGACAAGAACTCGCCAACGCGTGGAACATCGAACAGCTACGTCGCTTCTATCCCTAAAACTCGTAGTAGTCTTACCGTTCCTCGCCACCAAGATAAGCGGCGCCCGACCCCCGTCACGCGGGAGCCGGACCCCGCTCGGGGGCTACACCTGCAAGGTGCGCATCGCGCGCGCACCTTGACCCTTATGAAAACTTTTTGCTATCTCATCTGCAACGAAGGACCTAGAACTAACGATAGTTTGACTTCATGCCAACCGAAATAAGCGGCGCCCGACCCCCGTCACACGGGAGTCGGACCCCGCTCGGGGGCTACACCTGCAAGGTGCGCCTCGCGCGCGCACCTTGACACTTGCTAAAATTTTGCCATTTCGCTTGCAAAATTTCGAGGAAAGGGTAAACGAAACTCTACCCTCTTCAGGGGTCCCGACCCCTCGTCCCGCGCTCCGAATCTTAGAAGGGAAAGTCACGAGTGGAAGAAGACGTGAAGTATAGTTGATCGGAATGCGCAAACGCCTACGACCCCCGAAGGTTACGGCAACGGCACTCACCAGCTAGATGGAACGTTGGAGCCACCCGCGGCCTAAGACTTCTGAGGATCGAAGACAAGGAAAAAGGGGGTCGAACACCCTCGCGACTCTGTGAAGCAACGCCTTCACAAAACAAGCTCCCGCTGGGAGACAGACCGACGGGACAGCATCCCCAGTCGATTCGACCGGCGCCCCCACGACCGCCTCTATCCGCGTGACAGATGCCCCGCTGGAAGTCAAACTGACGGGTATGTACGAGCCTCTCCGCAGTAAATCGATACATATATATACATATATATTTCGTTTGCAGGGTTCCACCCTCGGTCGGTTCGACCGGCGTCATTGCGACCGACTCGATCGGCGCAACGAACGTTCCCGACCTAACCTGACGCCTGAGTCGTGCCCGCCGTTTCAGCTTCCGCACGGGTCGCGACTTAGTCAGGAATGGTCTATAAGGGCTGAAATACGCCCCGACGGCCCAATGAGTTCGAAGGCTGGCCCGACGGACGGGTTCGGCAGCCGCTCAGGGCGTAACTAGAGTGAGGGGTGGATTATGATGGGCCCACTAGCGGCCAATACCCTAGCGCCTGGGCGCCTGGGCGTCAAGGGCATCGTAAATCCGCGTTCAAGTCCCGGTTCGTCGAGCCTAGTGATGGTTCGTGCCGACCCATGGGTATCCTATCGCAAGGAGGCAACGAGCCCTCGGAACCTATCGAATGGAACCGAGAACTATATGGGTCGGCGACTGGGAATATTGGGACCGGCCACCAGCTGGCCTACGTCGGGATCCCCCCGAAGGGATTCCGGGGCCCCACTCGAACTACCCGTTAGCAGCTCGATGAGCGTCGCACTACGGCCCCCGAGGTATAGTGCGGCTCGGCTCAACCTCCCCGTCTGGCGAACAGACGCGTGGGAAGGCGATTAAAGACGAACCGCGTCTCCGGACGGGACTCTGCGACGAGCGGAGGACTCGGAGGACGGAATCGCAAAAAGAGATCCGTACGGGATCGCAGAGCGCAGCGGCTTTAAGCCACTGCTCGGTCAGGCGAAGATTTGGGCTGAAACACGCCCCGACGGCGCGTAGAGTTCGAAGGCTGGCCCGATAAACGGGTTCGACAGCCGCTCATGGCGCGAATAGAGCAAGGGACGGAAAACGATGCCCCCGTTTAGCGTCCAGGGTGCGCTCTGGTGCCGGGGACACCGTAACCCGTGTTCGAGTCCCGGTTCGTCGAGCCTAATGATGGTTCGCACCGACCCATGGGTATCCTATCGCAAGGAGGCAACGAGCCCTCGGAACCTATCGAACGGAACCGAGAACCATATGGGTCGGCGACTGGGAATATTGGGGCCGGCCACCAGCTGGCCTACGTCGGGATTCCCCCCGAAGGGATCCCGGGGCCCCACTTGAACTACCCGTTAGCAGCTCGATGAGCGTCGCACTACGGCCCTCGGGGTATAGTGCGGTTCGGCTCAACCTCCTCGTCTGGCGAACGGACGCGTGGAGGGCGATTCAAGATGAACCGCGCCTCCGGTCGGGGATCCGCGACGAGCGGAGAACCCGGAGAGCGGAATCGCAAAAAGAGATCCGCACGGGATCGCAGAACATCACAATTTGGGAGCCTGAGAACGAGGTTATTCACTCCTTCTCAGGCTCGGGGCCTACTGTGGAAGTTTGGTACCAAGGCTAATTAATCGTATTAGCCCGGAAGGCTAAGCCACGCAGAATAGCCAAACCACCTCCGCTTTGATAGACCCGGGTCCGAGGACGAGGGAGGTTACTCCGTCTCGCCCGACCCCGACGTTCGAGACTCGGACGGGCAGTACCCGACCCCTGAGGTCGGACAAAAGTTCCGCCTCGCCCGACCCCGACCTCGAGGGGTCGGACGAGGGTTCCCCCCAGCCCGGCCCCGACCTCGAGAGGTCGGACGAGAGTTCCGCCTCGCCCGACCTCCGGGGTCGGACAAGAGTTCCGCCTCGCCCGACCTCTGGGGTCGGACGAGACCGGGCGATCCAACCACCCCGGACGAGACGGATGTCCGGGGACAGTTGAGTCATTAATACTCCCCGCTCCAACTCCCGATCGGACAGTGGCGATGACCGCCCCCGTAAACGAAAGAGTAAATGCGCACGACGTGCATTGTTCAGGGGATGGGCGTCACTCCAACAGCCCCCTGTCAGGGACTCACCGTCCTGTGCAATAGGACGCCACGGAGCGACGGCCATCCCTACGGCGTCATCAAGCCGGCTCCTACAGTGACGTCTCCTCCATACGGATAGAACCCCTCCGAGCGACAGCACAATGCCACTCCGTCGAACAGGAACGGCACGACCGCACCAAAAACATCGCCATTACAGCTCGGCCTAACCGGAGTACGGCTGCTGTCAGCCTCACAGAACCGGCCCTCCTCACGTCACCGTATAAAAGGGGAGGGAGATCAAAGAAGAAGGGGGAAGTCTCCAAGACACACAAGCTCTCTACGCACGAACAACACTCACAAGCTCTCACAAGCATTCACAAGCACTCTCAGAGGCAGGAAGCTCTCTTCCTCTTTTCCCCCTCCGTTTGTAACCCCCCATTGTAACCTCAGTCGCAAATAACACGAGCAGCCACCAAAACTGGACGTAGGGTATTCGGCCCGAACCAGTGTAAATCCTTGTGTCTATTTTTGAACCATCCGAACCTAAAACGCGCTTCCACTAAAATAATCACTCGTCGGTGATATCGAACGCCGACACAAACCTCTGCTGTTCGGTTTTTTTTATGGCACACTTGCGTGCTCTTTTCTCTCCTTTTCTTTTTTTTTTATTGGACTGTCACGAAAACAAAACAGAGACGGAGACAAGTGAAATTCGTCGGCGTGACTGGCCGGGATTTGGCACGGCAGGGCGCGGCCGATCTGGACTCCGCGCGGCAAGGTGTGCTGCTATGAGTGAACGGGACTCGGCGTGGCAGATGTGGTGCACACGGTGCAGCAGGAAGCGAGAGCGTTACCGGGTAGGACTTGGCGGAGGCGCGTGCGGCGGAACCACAAAGCAGGGGCGTAACCGAGTTGGGTTCTGGCGTGGCGCTGGAGCAGCAGCTCGTAACCGAGCAAGACTCGCGCGCGGCGCTGAGATAGCAGATCGTAACCGAGCAGGACTCGTGCACGGCGTGGAGGGAGCAGATCTAGACGCGTACGGCAGGGGGCCAGTGTTAGGGTTTGTGGCGGCTAGAACAGATGGATAAAAACACAAGTAATCCAGCAACAACGAAATGCGCAGGCACACAAATTCAACAATGCAAATTACTGATCGAAAGTGCAAGGCGCAAGGGGGTGCTGGGATAACAGATCTAACCTGAAATTTTTTATTTTTGGTTTTTGTGGACTATAGGATGAACGAAAAACACACGAAAAACTCACCAAGAAACACTGGAATCTGATACCACTTGATAGAGCTGGAGTGTCCGATCTTTCGGTGAGTGAAGATAATTTCGATTTGGTGGAAGTAGACCCTCACGATCCGACTACGACGAGCAAGCCCGAGGCGCCAATGCAATCCCAATGGTTACCAACCTTGCTGGCGCAAGATCAGCCTGATCACGAAGATCGTTTCCCGCGTGCAATCGAAGAACGAGTAAGAAAGAGATGCAAGCAGTCTGATGTATTACTTGAAGATGGAGTCCTGAATACATGTGGCAGCGCTGTAATGCGTGCGACGGTTGTAGCTAAGGCTAACAATTAAATAAAACTCGAAGACTAACAGGGGCGCAGCCCCGGACTAATACACAAGAAAGGGGGCACAACCCTAAGGTGGGGTGCGGCCAAGGAGGGCGCGCGGCCTTAGGTGGGGCCCACATAGCGCGCGCGCGACAAGGGCTGAACACACGTGCGGCTCTAGCTGGTCTGATCGCCTGTCGATGCTTCTGGGCCTTGGTTCCATAGCAGTGTGACATAGTTGAGTTCTCGAGCACGGGCCCAAGTCATTGGGCCTTGATATGGCGCCACAGCTGAAGTCGAAGTAGAGTCGGACTCGGTCATGGCACCAGGCGCAGCCTGAGGAAGTGGAGGCGCAGGTGCTGCTATTGGAGAGTCGATGTCCTCATCAGATGTGGCACTGCTAAGGCAGGCGTAGGAGGGAATTGACTTTACAGGATCTGGTGTGAACGGTTGCCACGTGCGGTCTGGGACGCGCATGTGTCGTATGATTAGGTTTTCTCCCTACAGGGTATAAAAATCGTTTCGAACCGCTGTCGGTCTGAGTCTATTAGTTTACTTGATCTCTCTGTCACATACATTAAGATGATGAGCTTTGAGGATATTACCTAAGTTATGCTGATCATTATCTATTGATCTATTATGATTGTCTAGATCAGTGCAAAGCTAAAGTTATGATTCTAAACACTTAACCTAAGCTAAAACTTGACCAAGAATAGTTCAGGTAATGCGAGTCCTTTTTACAATGTAAACCCACCCTGAGTTAGGCAGCATGTCTAGGTGGGTTGTAGTTAGACATTTTGACGGATCAGTCTTGTTGAGCTTCTTACAAGCTCACGCTTTGTGAATACGTGATTTTCAGGTGCCGACACGTATACTACGATGATAGCCAGTGGGAAGATCCTCATCCGAAGACTGGGAATCTTCGGTGGAAACGTTGTGATGCGTCGTAGTGAATGTTGTATGGCTAGTAGTATGGTGCCACTGGGCAAGGCCCATACTTTTGCTTAATTATGAGAGTCGGAGTCTGTACCTCGTTTGAAGTCTTCTGCTGTATTTCGTATTTTCAAAACTCTATTCGTAGTAAGACCTAATTTTAATTTATGGAACTATGTTGTATTAAACTCTCTATCCTGTAAAAGATTGCTGTTTATCCTGCCTGTGTTGTACCATGTATATGCTCGCTTCGCCGAGCATTGCCCAACAGGATCCTGACGAGATATGGGATCCGTCCTGGATCAAGTTTCCTGAGGCGGCTCCGCGTCATTAATAATTAAATTATTATTATTTGAGAAAGAAAAACTTTAGAGAAGACTGAAAAATTTACTACCTCTTCGCTTTATAACTCTATCCTATATACGAGTGAGATTGAGGCTAACACACAAGAAATCTGGGATGCTAAAATACCTAACAAAATAAAAATTTTCTTGTGGCAAATGTATAGAGAGAGAATCCAATCTTGTGAGCAACTAATCGTGAGAAATTGGAAAGGAAACATGGCTTGTAGTCTCTGCGGTACTCCTGAGACAATGGACCATATTGTGTTTGAATGTCCCATTGCAAAATACTTATGGTGTGCCATTAGAGATGCTTTCGAATGGGATCATAGCCCTGCCAACTTAACCCAATATAGAGATATCATGCAATACAAGATAGTAAAAGGTGTAGACAAAAAAACACTAGCTGTTGTTTTTGCGGCGATGGCGTGGTTGCTCTGGCTGATCAGAAATGATCGTGTCTTCAACAATAACATTGTCAACTCACCCTGTGTAGCGATTTACAAAACATTGTCTTTGATGCAGTCATGGGGGCCCCTTACTAAGGGTGAAGCTTAAGACAGGATCAAGGTGGCGGGAGACAAGATCTTTGCAGTAATGATGGATGCTCAAACAACCAACATCCCGTCCACTGGTGTTGGTTAATTTTTCTCTATAGGCGTGTGTTAGTGTGTTAGTTTTCTATCCGGTCTTGCTCTATGCTGTTTTGAACTATGGTTGTAATTCTCTTTTGTGCTCTGCTCTTGTTATGTTGGCATCTCCAGCAAACCTGATACGCTATGTTGCTTTAATGAAAAGCAGGGCCAAGGGCCTCCGGTCTAAATCTCATCGCTGCCTGGAGCTACCCCCAGCCCGCTGGCCTCCCTTGCTCTGCCTCTCACGCTTGGATCCACCTCACCCGCCTGAGCTGCTAGGTCCAGAGCCGCCTCCATCTGAGCACAAAAACATACACAGAGAAAGTTACAGAGAGAGTGAGACGAATCGATAATATTGAACTACTATATTTACAGTGTTGACTTTAAAAATAAAAAAAAATATTTATATGTATGTCAGAGTTCATTTTGTAGGATTAAATTAAAGAAATGTCATGGTTCAAAACTTCAAATTAAACTGAAATGATTAACAGTTTGAGAGAAAAGTATGTCCCATAGATTTCAAGCACCGAATGTTTGTTCGTCAACCGGAGGTGTCATGTCACCGGGACAAAAACAACGGAGGCTAAAGATCAAAACCTGGAAATACAGCAAACCATAAAAACTTGAGACCGAACATGAAAAACCCTGAAATTTTAGATCATTTCTCAGGTTGCAAATCTCAAAAACGATTCCTTTTCAGATTTCCATTCAGTCAATTTCTATCCAACCAAAGCGTGACACGTTGCACGTGGGCCGAAAGTGAGTTTATTTGGGTCTATTTTTTTTTTTTCTGTTTTCCAAAATGGCAGATTCTCATCCCATTCCAAGCGATGATTATTAGCTCTTCAAAATTTTTAGCTCCCTCTTTTGTGTCACATACAATTAAATCATCTTATTAATAGATATTAATAATTTTATGCAAATTCAACTCTACTTTAAATCACCGTACACACCTATATTTTAACTTTTTGTCTTTTTTTTTTCAACTGCAGTTGTTTTAGTTGAAATCTGTACTACTCATCTGTTGTGAGTGATTATTTTGAAAAAACATGCAGATATCTAAGGTGCGTGAGTTTTTTTTTTGTTGTGTGTACTCATATGTGGTGAGTGTTTTTTTTTTTTAAAAAAAAAGGTTGAGATATCTAAGTTGTGAGTGTTTTTTGTTATGTGTATATCATTAATATTTTAAACTGGAACATTTGTATTTGTTTTGCGTAATATTTTAGATGGTTCAGAGAGAGCTCAATATTTCAGTTGCTAATTTTGTCAATTTTGCAAGACCAAAATATGTTTTAATATGTAGTTTATATCTATGTTGAATCGTGCTAACATATAAACCCTATCTAGAATTTGACTGTTTAGTTGCCAAACCCTATATGTCAAAATTTTTTACTGTTCTTAATGCAAATTTCAGTCACTTCTAAGAAGTTTTTCTTTCTATAAAAAAATGACTAAAAATGATAGTGAAAACAATCAACACTCGGTTTCACCTATAATGATGTGTCATCTCCTGATTGGGTAAAAACATCGACTGAACCGAAATCGAAAAATAGCCAAGTAACAGGTAGTCCCTCCCTTCCTTTTTCGGTCTGTTCGTGTACCAGTCCCCGGTACCCAAACTACCTAAAAAACAAAAGCCCAACAAACTTTAGGTCCAATCCGTTAATTCAGCACTTCAACGTCTAACCCTAACCCGGCTTTGCGTCTCACCGAGGCGCTGCCGCCATGCGCACACAGCAGCAGAGGCCGCCTAGGCTCATCACGCGGAGGAGGGTGGCGGCAGCCATTAACATGGTGAGTGTGGAGGCGCGTCGCGTGGAGGAGGGCGGCCCGCTGTGTTGGCCCCTCGCCCAGCTCGATGACGCTGCCGTCGCACCTCCGTGTTGGCGCTCCGCCATGCTTTGCGTTGAGGTGGCCGGAGCTAGAGTAGAGCGGCTCTAGGTCAACGCCCGTCGTCACCACCTAGCCGTCGACTCCATGCTCCACCTCTCCTCTTTGTTTCAGTCCCGATTCAGGTAGTTTCGGTAGAATCAAAAACCCAAACTACCCGATCTGAACATTCGGGGTATACCCGAACGCCTAAGGTGAGTCATAGGATTGACGGGCACCTTGGCCCGAGACATTTTCTCATGACGGAGTGCATGTTTCTAGATGTTGGATGTACTTGGGTAAATGCCCAGGAGGAAACATAGCTCCCAAATTAATTGCCGATTCGTGGCAATGTAACCACATTCTTTTTATTGCAGAAAAATATGGTACTTTCGAAGTCAGATTCTTCTATGTCTTCATGAGTACCAATTAGTACTAAACACTGACTAGCACTAGACACATCAATCTTTCTGAACAAACCCTGCAAGATATGCACACAATCGAATGCCCAGCCGGAACAAAACATATGAGAGAACAGACACCAGCAGCCGGCTCCAATCACCGCCGATTGAAAGCTGTCATGGACCCTGCAGCCAAACTACACCATCTCTAATAATGACAAGAAGAAAGAAGGCACTAATATAATAATTTACATTAATGCACAACATTTTTTGTACAATTGTGATTTTTCAATTTTTTTTTTCTCTTTCTCTTTTTCCTTCTTTGATGTGGGTGGGAATTTTCCACCCCACACTTTGTTTGTCACCTCTAGCAGTCACCCAATATTGTTAATAACCAGGGAAAAAAAAGGGAAAAAGACTAGTCCCTAGAATGGAAAGAACAAAGGAAACTGTTTAGACGACGATCGCCTCCTTGTAGGCCTGCAGTGTAAGAGTTCACTACTGGAGAGCTTTCTTGCTGAGCTAGAGAGCTATAGATAATTAAAGGTAAGCTGGGGCAGCAATGGCGCCGCCCCATGACTGAAGCTGCTACCACGAAGAGACCACCACACAGCCACACCAGGCTTCCCCAACACCATGAGATCAGATTGCCTAGCTGGCTCAACGGTCTACTGGCCTCCCCTGTTCTGGAGGTCCACGACAACAATGCTCACGTTGTCGGGGCTCCCCCTGCCTAAGGCGAGCCTGGCGAGGATGGCTGCAGTAACCTCGCAGCGGTGCTCGGGGTTTGGACCAACTGCTCCTGCTGCGTTGCGGACGGCACCGGCGGGCGGGTGGTTGCCTCCATCTTCGAGGCATTGGCGCGCGACAGAGCAGGCCGTCTCATTGGTCATGGCATCCCACATGCCATCACTGGCCATGATCAGAAACTGATCGTCATGCGTCCTCCGTGTGATAGTGATCTCAGGCTCGCTAATGACCTCTGGCCTTAGGAACCTGTCTCCTGTACAGATGGCAAGGGTGAAAGTGTATTCAGTGTTTTATGTTGAGAGAAATATTTATTAAGTTCAGGTAAAGATAATAAAAACATCACTGTCATCAAGTCAAGACACAACACAAGCCAACATCAATATACTAGACTTTTCAGCCTAACCAAACCCGTCCTTACTTGTTACCACAACAAAGGTCAGTTCCATCTATAGGCAGGGTTATTATTAGTATCACAGCTAGGCAATATAGCAGATAAAACAGCACTTGAACAATCGACAAATCGGAGGTAAACCAGTGGCCCTAGCATCTACTTCGTGTTCCTTCTTTAAGTAGTGTGATAACCTAAGTAATAGATTCATCTCCATCAAAGAAAAGCTGAAAGTTAAAACACCAAAAGTGTCAAGTGAGGGAGACTCTAAACAAATGGTCAAGGTGAGATGGCCCAATCAACACGCCACAACTCAAACACCCACTAATGGATGTGACTCTTCCTCTACTCAAAAACTGCCAAGTATGTACCGAAAGCTGATTTTGCAAATCACTATCACGAGAATAAAAATCTCCTACGTTAGTACAAAAGTAAACCACAAACCTTAACTTCTTAGAACACATCATATGCATGGTTTGTCAAACTCATGCCCCGCTGACACGAAACATGGACAAGACATTATTTTCTTAGCATATAAAGCTCGAAGGGACAGCTTTAGTAGACTTTGTGCAGCTGGTTGGATACTGTGAGCAGGCAGTTTTTAATTGGACTAAATTAACATGGCTAGATGCAAAGCAATGGTTTTTTTTTTTTTACTCTTAAAAAGTGTGGTAGTACGTATCCCCTTTTCTAAACAGTATCCTGATATTTCCAACGTTAGCTAACTTGTAGAGTCCACCAACATTCCTGGAACAAAATGATAGTTTAAGAACAATGCGACGACACGTCTTACAACCGAACTGACAGCTAAGCTTTAGCCTTTTGATCAGTGGCAATCAAATGGGAGAATGTGAAAGCAGAACACAGTATAGATACGAATGGCAAAGAAAGTTTTGTACCACAAAAAACACAAGACCGGCTGCAAACAAACCAATCTCGACTAACGATATGACCATGCACTGTATAGACCATGAACAAGCTGTAGCCTAGGAAAGAAGAACGGAAAAGGCACTCAAAATAGCAATAAAATGTCCACACACAGCAACCAGAACACCAAACGACACGTGTATCCAGTGTGAAGAAAAAAGAAGTCCAAAAAAGAATTTTCAGATGCAAGAAAAAATACCCGCCACAAAGTATTAAATGACCTCTTTGTTGTTTCCTGAAACTGAAAAGGACAATTGAAGGATTCTGTGTGAGCTAGAATAGAATTTTGTGTGGAAGATAAGGCGATCCGAATTACCATCAGTCACAAATCGAAAATCCAAAAGGCAAAGGAAGCAGAACACGTGAGTGGACTAGTATAAGTATATATGACCACACTTCCTGTTTCTCAAGTTCAAGTGCACAGTATAGTATAGTATGATCACTTGATGAACATGGCATCTCAAACTATGACTGAAACAATTATATTGTAAATCCGAAGCAAGGAACTGAAACTAAAACATAAAACAGATAGAACTCATGCATGATATGGCACGTGAGGGAGAACAAGCAAATAAATTAATGGCCCATATATGACTTTCCAAGAGATGAAAATGACCCCCAAACACTTCAATGGCGTTTTGGTTCCGTCATCAGGAAGCAGAAAGAAAAGAAAAAAAATCAGTTCGAGGTAAATTAAAGGCTGAGACTGACCGCATTAAAGTGCCATCAACCTCAAAACTCAATCCAAATCCAAATGCGAGAGACGATGCCAGTGAAACACATGCATGTGCGCACAAGCAGCACAACAGTACAGCCGCGATTCAGTTTCCCATGTTTGAAAGCGAAACACTCAGTTAATAAATTCAGACAATGCAACTGCAGACCACCACCAGATCCTAGCTACTCTAATAAAATTCCAATAATCTCAGGAATGTACAATTAGAAGAAAAAAAAAAGAAACAGATATCGGGTGCAAATTTATGTGTACGGAAATGCATCCATGAGTACCACGAATAATGCTAAACAAACCACAGCTTATGATGATATTGTTGTATAACGAAACAAAACAAAAAGGTGCCTATGTATAGAGAGAGATGAACAAGTTACACAGAGACAGAAGTATGTATACCTAGCGCGCGTGACATGGCGAGGATCCCACGCACGCGTGGGCCGTTGATGTAGATGACCTGGCCGCCCACCGACTCGATGCGCGCCCTCTCGTCCGGGCGGTCCGGCTGCACACGGTCGACAGCAACCAAATGAAAGAGAGCAGTATTACTAGATCATCACACCCCACCCAAGGAACGACGAATAAATAAATATGCAGTAGCCACCTCCCCCCAACCCCCCCCCCCCCCCCCCAAAAAAAAAAAAGACAGCCAGAATAAACCCTCGGATCAGTAATTAACCTGCAAGAAGGTGCCCCGAACAGCACGAATATTGGCGCGCCACAACAACCACACACCTGTGAATACTGCCCACAAAAAAAAATAAAAACTCACCAGTGTTTCGACCACCCATCCATCCGATAACCATCCATACGAGTGCGAGTGCAAGCAAAAAGGCAGCAGCACGGCGAAAGGACCATCCACTGAGCTGACCCATACCAAACTCCTTTGCTGTTCCCCAGGCTAAACAAGCCTTCTCTCTCCTCGAGGGAGCGCGACAGGTGGCACCTCCGGCCACCACGACCTCACCCCTGCGGCGGGACCCACGGCACAGCGCGACAGCGACGGTCAGTAACATACTACGGCTTTGGGCCACTGTGGTGTGGGGTCCCCACCCTCGCAGCCGCGCGGCGGCCACTCCTGTCGGTCCACGTGCGCGCGTGGCGACCGACACGTGCCCCCTCCTCCCGGGCCTCCTCCCATCACGACCTCGGAATCTCCCGCCGCGCGGTGCCACGTGTACGTGCGCCGGCGACAGCGACAGGCGACCGCGCGGATCCGCCATAAAAGTTCCGAGGTATCCACCGAACTGCCACTGCATGGCATGGCCCGCTTTGAGGTTCGTGCACCCGCGCCGCGCCTCGTCAGCCATCATGGGACGGAGAGGAGACAGTACTCCCAGTATGAAGTTGGTGTTGGCGTCAGCACGGTACACGTAGGCCAGCAGTTAGCGATTCACGGATGTTGGAACCACCACCACCCCCCCCCCCCCCCCCCCCCCGCCCCCCACACCAACTGCGGCGGCGACCACCGGCCAACCACGACCTCCCTCGGTCCCTCTACTCAAGCGCGAGGTCCATACTCCATACTAGGAACGTTCTGGACGCGCGACACCTCAACGGGGCACGCGAGGCCCGCGCGCGAAGGGTCAACGGTCAACGTCTCCGCGAGACTCATCAAGCCACACCCCACCACACCACCGTATATGTACTTTGGGAGTGAGTCAGGGAGTTGGAAAAAATATTTTTTAAAAAATGAAAAAGATCGGGAGTGTTGGTAGCAATAAAAAATCGGAAAAGAAAACCAGGCCCAGCACGAGTCAACAAACAAACACACACACACGCTCTCAGGTCGGGATCGGGACTCGACGTACAGTACCTTGTGGTCGAAGGAGAGCGGGACTGGCGGCGCGCCCTCGGGCCCGCGGCACAGCACGGCGCGCGAGTCGCCGCAGTTGGCGACGACGATGCGGCCGCCGACGAGCACGGCGACGACGGCGGTAGACCCCACGATGGCGGAGGTGATTCCCGACAGCGGGCAGCTGCAGCGCGGCACGGTGGCCGTGCCGCACGCGCACGCCACGGCCGCCAGCGCGTCCACGCGAGCGAACGCGCGCCGCAGAGCCGCGCGCCACGCGGCCTCCTCCTGCTCCTGCTCCTCCTCCTCCTCGACCTCGATCTGCTGCCACGCGGCGGAGGAGGAGGACGACGAGGACCCGGTTGCCGGTGGACGACGACGACCGTGCTGGTGCTGGTGCTGGTGCTGCTGCCGGCGCCGAACGAAGCGGGACGCCTCCTCGGCCAGGTCCTCCGACAGGATCAGGTGCATCTGGTTGCGGCACAGGGCCGACACCTGCACACATTACGATTATTAATTAGTTGATCGATAAGCAACAAAGCAGATCAGACCGTCCTCTGACAGTCACAGCGGGTTCGACGATGAACACGTAGGGAAGAGTGTCACAAGTTAGTACTTGCAGACAGACAGACGAGCAAGAAAAGAAAGAAAAGGGATAATACCAAGGCACGAGTGAAAGAAAAGAAACGAGGGAAACGTGGCAAAGGTGGAATTTGGAATGTGCTGGAACGTGGCCAGCTGTGGCACTACAGTAGGAGGAAGAGGAGGAGGACTATGGAAATGTGGTACTACGAACAAAACAGCTTTTCCTTCCTCCCAGCGTACCATTCACCGAAAGAAAAACCATTAGTACAGTAGTAGTGTACTATAACCCTATAAGAAAAAAAGAGAGAGAGAGAGGAAAAACCGACGAAGTAAACGTCGTTTGACCTTGGTAAAATAATGTTGGAAAAAGCGCAGACTTCTAATCAATCAATCAACAACCGAGATGACGAGGAGGAGAGTCTCTCCGTCGATCGATCTAGAGTAACAGAGATCAACGATATCTCTGCCAGACGACGACGACGACGAAGCGAACAAGAGAGGTACTAGTAGGTAGTACTTACATGGGGTCCGCCGTGGCCGTCGAAGACGGCGAAGAAGTGCATGGGCGTGCCGTCGACCCAGGTGTGGAAGTTGGGGTGGAGCGAGACGGCGTCCTCCATCTCGCGCATCCGCCCAGCCAGCTCCATGGACCCGAACGCCACCGGCCAGGCGACCGGCCCCGGTCCCGGCGCCGGCGGCTGCTCCGGCGCGGGGGGCGGCGGCGGAGTCGGGAGCGCGAGGACCGACGACGACGCCGCCGCCATCGGGGGCAGCAGCTCCCCCTGCTCCCCCTCCTCCTCGGTGTCCGACTCGGTTTCCTCCGACGTCGGCGGCGACGACGCCGGAGGAGGGGACGGCGGCCGCGGGCGGCGACGGGAGGCGGACGGGTGGTCGCTGGATCCCGACGCGACCGTGGCCGCGGGCGGCGGGGACAGCCGGCGGCGCCTGCGGAGCCGGCATTCCGGGCTCGCGCCTGCGGACGCCGCGGCGGCTGCCGGGTTCCCGTCACCGCCGGGCATGTTCACGCCGGCGCTAGCCATCACCATCTACCTCTCCGCGTGCCTTGAGGGCTGATGAGAGAAGAGACGACCAGACCAGACCGGCCGCCCAAGCAGGGTCGGAGCGAGCGACGATGCGAACGAGGTACTGTCTCAGGCAGGCTAGGTCGTCATCATCGGAGACGAGCGAGGTCGGTGGTGGAGTGGAAGCGGAACGATGGAGAGAGAGAGAGAGAGAGAGAGAGAGAGATGGGACCCGACAGAGAGAGGAGCGAAGGATGGAAACTATATGGAAGGCGAGAGAGAGAGAGAGGAGGAGAGTCTTTATTCCCGGTGTGGACGGCAGGAGGGCTGCCGGACCCACGCCGTGCGACGTGGACTGCGGCCGCCACGTGGCCCTGGTGGTTCTGGGGCCGCGTGGTCCCTCGGGCCGGCCGGCGCAAACCACTGGCACTCGCCTCCCTCTCCTGGTCTCGGTCGCGCGCGGCCGCGGCGTTGCGCCTGCGTTCGGTTCGGTGCGTGACTCACTCACTGCAGCAAGAGACACCAGACCAGGCAGGCACCCGGCCGGCGAGACCTCGGGCAATGCGCTTTCCCTCCTGGTCCTCGCCTCGGTCGGTGCCCGCCCGTATTCGGCGCGGCTGCTGCCTGGGATAACTTACAGTGATTATCCCTCTGTATACCGTCAAAAATGTAAGAGTCCTATATAAGAAAATACTTGCCATTTCTCTGTATTACCCACAAGTACATTATCTTCTATTCTTCTTTGATTATCAACGAGAGCATATTACCATCTTTGTAACGCATCATCTATATATATCAATCACTTGATTCAACCGTTGACTTTTATCGCCCCTTACTCTCTCTATGACCTACCACTACTAATAAGGGTTATGAGTTTTCGTCGCATGTAAAAAAAATAGAAAATGATATAGGTATTACAACAAACTACATTTGATCAGCTCGACAGATCCATATGTACCTGGATGAAGGTGAATCCCTTATTACCTTAATTTGGCTAACAAAACTCTACATCTCACACTCTTTTGACGTCGTCAAATCCCTCTGCATGGGGTTCATGGAGCGTGACCAATGAGAATAAGACGTTTCTTGCTTTTACATGCAGAGTGCATGCAATATGTCGGTTGTTGGGGCATCCGTTTCCAATTGGATGCATTTACGCAATTGACGTTATATAGCGACAAATAAAGAAAAAGAGAGGTTGCTACACGTATGGTGTGCTTCGAGCTAACCGAATTTCACCTTGAAACCGAAGGAACCCACACCCCCCACCCCCTCCCTGTTAGTGTTACACGTTGGTCACCAACAACTTGCTGTTGCAATACTCAACTAACACCAAGACAATTGCCCCTCCTTGGTAAGAAACCGAACTCATAACTGCAACCTATCGTCATTCTTTTGTGTAAACCACGGAGCTCGAAGTCCATGTGAAGCACGATGAAGGCGAAGCTCATACCCTGAAGTGACCCACTTCCATGAATCCAAAAAAGTAACATTAAAAAGGAACATTCCCAATGCCGAGCCCAACAAGGCCACATTAACAGCCTTTTCAACGATTTGTGAAGTCATCGCTCCCATCAACTCATCGCCTCTTTCACTCATACATGTTAAACTCTTTGAGATCCAGATCATCGAGGACACATCCTCACGACTCACTATTGGTCCTGCCTATGTACCCTGGCCAATCTCTTCGCTACTCCTCTAGCATGAGGGGCAATCAAACAAACTGTTATCCTCCTACCAAAATACCTCATCCGTCAGTGAACACGCCATCGGTGAATCTCAATTTGATGTTGGCTTTTGAAACAATGCTTCATAGTACTTTGAGTTTAGAAATTTCAACATTCAAATAGGATCTAATTTGAGCAGCGGTCTCCCCTACGGATCAAAATACATCGTTATTAGAAAAGATATTAAGAGTGTGTTTGGTATAGATTCTTAAACTACTTCTGCTTCAGCTTTTCTAAAAGGATTGTCAAACAATTTTAGAAAAATTACTTCTACACCCTCACCTGAAGAATCATTTCTTTAGTTTGTACCAGGAGCTAAAAAACAAAAAATGTAGTATCTCATGACATGTTCATTCAATTCTATTCTAGGAGGTGTAAGAGAAGTTGTTTTATCAAAATTTCTTTAATAGAAATAGATTTTTTAAGAGGAATTGTTTTATAGAAAAGTTATTGTCTAAGTAGAGAGGCCGAAGATGGTTGAGACCGGCCTGTGAACACAACTCTTATTGTAAAAACAAATAAACATATGATATAAGTAGTCGCGGCAGGCAGAAAACAAGGCTGTACCAATATACGTTGGGTTGAAGAAGAACGTACAAGTCGGCACCGAGACCAAAAGAAAAAAAAAAAGGGCGTGAGTGAGAGCATTCGGAGAGCATCCGGAGCCGTTTCTCTGTATTCCGGGCAAGCCCGCAAACGAAACGAAACTGTCAAATAAGTAACGCTTCCGCGCTGACCCCTGTCCCCCCTTGTTTGACGCGCAAAAAAAAAAAAGAAAAAAAAACTCAGAAACGGAGGTCACCAGTTGTGAACAGCAGCGCGGCACCCGGTTCCGCTTCAGCTCTCACGAAAGCGAGCGTCACTCCCTCCTGGTCCTGCCTGCCTGCGGTGTGTTTCCGCTTTCGGCTGAGCGCCAAGGAACGGATCGAGGCGAACTGAACCGGCGATGATGGAACCTCTCTCTCTCTCCCAACCAACCACCCTGCCTTGTTGGTTGTTGCACAAATACTACTTCGATCGACTTGTGGGCCTACAGTATTTTCCAATATCCAGCGTGCGGGATTACAAAGTTTTCTTATTTTAATTATTTTTTAGAAGTCTTATATTATTTGAAACGTTGCTCTGTTCTGTTGTTCCGCCGGATTAGGTGTCCCCGTTTCAAATGCCACCATACCAACGTTTCTACTTTCTCCTCCCCCCTAAAAAACGGAGAGAAGCGTTTCTATACTACTACTAATACAATTCTGCCATAGATCGAATTCTTTCAAATGAATATATATATATATTTATTTATTTATTTATTTATTTGGCAAAACTGGAGGTCCAAAGAAACGGAGCAGAGCACCAGGAGAACGGAAGTCGCCAGCAGAACTGGACTGCGGCGGGGCACCAGGACGAGAGCTGTGACGATTGGCTGCCTTCTCACGCCATCCACGGGCAGCGCGCGGGGGCCCCGCACCCGGTTCCGCTCTCACCACCCTCAGGAAAGCGGTTCCCCGCTCCGGCTGCGGCTGAGCGCCACGTATCTCTCGCACCAGTCCAGCTGATCGATGGGGGCCCAACCACCCTGCCTTTTGGACACACATCTATGATCTTATCTTACTGATTCGTGGGCTCTCTTTTGGACCCGACGTGGATCCAAATTTCTGCCTTTCAGTCACTCCCTCCAACTCCGATTACAGAATCTGCCTAGAGTAGCTTTTTTCGAATCAAATCCAATGGGATATCGTAGCACTTCCACGTTTCATCATCATCAAACTAGCAGCAGCAGCAGCAGTACTGATACGAGAATTAGACGTTTCTTTTATTTTTTTTTCGTTTCTCAAATTTTTATTTTTTATAAAGAAAATTATATACTTTTTTTTTTCATATTTTAACACATTCCCGAAGTTTTCATTATTTAGACGAAATTTTAAAAAAAGATTTATCTTCGAACATACGAGTAAAAAGAAATGTTTCTATACTGGCACTAGTACTACAATTCAACCATAGAATTCCCAAACTTAATTTGCCATACTAGCTAGTATATGTACAGTACTATTGATTACTGCCACAACATTATTTGGGAGTTAAGAGGATATGGCCAAAATATCTGGCCATCAATGAGCTTTGATTATTAGAGTTCGCAACTCCTTTATGTGTTAAAGAATTTATTATTAGAGTAAATGAATGTTTCAATCTGATCAAATCTAGAAACACTTATATATTCATGATAAGCGTAGTGCTACTATCTTGAGAAGAAGTAGCAAGATAACAGGTAGTCCTTCATTCATTTGGCTCCTATTAGTCTTGTTCCTTTTCTTCTTCTATTTATTTATTTATTGCTAAGATTTATATCACCACAAGCACACAAGTATCGTTTTGTAATGTAAAGGTGTATTTCGAGGAATCAGCGAAACACAGTAATTAAATTGAGTTATAAAAATTAAGAGTGATCATGCTTTTCTTACCAAACTTTAAACTCAATTGCTAATTTGATCCTGCTCTATACCAAACTTTAAACTCAATTGCTAATTCGACTTTGTTTTCTTAGAAAAAAAAAAGGGGACGGACCTGGCTCATCATCAGTGGTGGAGGGTGAGGACAAATAAGCAGGCGAATGCCCCCTAGGCCATTCTACAAGAATTCTAAATTTTCCCGACGGTTTATATGTAATTGGCCAAAGTTTGTAGTATGTTTGGTTAGTCAAGTATTATGACTGTGGGTGATGAGTTTGTACGGAATAACGACCTTCTCGTATTAGCTAATAAGGTACTACTCTAGACCAATAGTATATATATTTGTGTTGAAAATACTGCCGGTCATCCAAAGAAAACACTAACAAAGCCACTTAACATGCTCATTAGGTAATGACTAGGACTAGGAGATATACTTTCAGTCTTTCAGCGTGAATACGAAAGTGTGCGACAGTGCTGCTAGCTGGAGCGGTGTTTCCGGCGGCAGTGGTGGCGTGGCGATACAGCCCAGAACTTATGTTACTACTAGGAAAAGTAAACATACCTTCATTTTTCTTGGCATGTTTTATTCTTTTTTTTTTGCGAAGATTCTTATATTTTATTCATAGGAGTGCAAATGGTATTTTTTTTCCACATCTCTTATTTTAAAACTAACAGCTAGAGGAACTTTTGAATGCTCTCAACCGATCAAATTTGAAACTTATTTCAGATAAAATGATGGAGGGAGTACAACATTTACGAACAATTTTGGTAAGGCAACCCTAGGGGAAAAAAAAACAATTATGGTAAGGCAGTTATACACAGGGTAAAAATATATAATATAATGGACCAGCCGATAGTACTGACTAATTGAGTGCGCAATAAACCATTTTGGCTGATATCGTGACACACATGACCAGAATGCTCGCAAAACATGTAGTAGTAGAGTTTTGACTTCATCAAACATGTGAAGGACCCGGTCGACGAAGATGCATAGCAAACAAAAATAAATATAAGAAAGGCAGAGTATGGCTAAGAGCAGTCACAAAACATAAGTTAGTAGAAAAATTAGACACGATGAGAAGCAGCAGATGACTCGAGCTAATAATCGAGGTTAGAAGAACGGCAGAGAGTAGCTACATCTATGGGAAGAACTGAAACACGAACAAGGATCAATGCAAGGTACACACACACTTGACACATGAACCCGTGTGGCGGCGGTATGGACAACACTAGATCTCACTCCCAAGAGCACCCGAGCCTGAGCTCAAGATCCAACTCGCCGTCGTCCTCCGCGGCGGCAGTTCCATCGTGGCTGCAGACTCCTCCGATCCCCAGGTCCAGGTTCACCTCCACGGCAGCAGCGCTAGCGTACTTCATCGTCTCGGCGGCCGACATGGCGGTGGTCGTGGAGAAGAAGCTGTAGACCGCCGGCGGCTCCGGCTCCGGCGGCAAGAAGTTGAGGTTAGGGATGGGAGGAGCTGCCCTGCAGGGTGCAGCAGTTCTCATCTGCAGGTTACTAGGGTTCGGAGGAGGGAAGCACTGCCTGAGCCTGGCCCTGTCTCTCCGGTGGACGTTCATGTGGCCCCCCAGTGCCTGCGCTGACCGGAACTCCCGCCGGCAGTAGCCGCAGGTGTAGGAGGACGACGGCGGTGGCGACAGCGCCGCCGGCCACGACGACGACGAGAAGCAGTAGCCGGCCGCGGCGGCCAGGCTGAAGTTGTGGCCCGGCGTCCACGCCGTCTGCTGCTTCAGGCTGCGACCATGGCGGTCCCTCTCCATTAATTGCTGTCGACGGCGTGGTCTCTCTCACAGGCCGGCGTGGTTCTAGCTAGCTCTAGTCTCTGCTCCCTAACAGCGCTCTTTTTGTGTCCTAGTGAAAAAACCAGGTGAAGAACTGAGAGCAAGCAAAGGCACACAACACATGGGTGAGAGCACTAAAGCTACCGGTCTACCGGACGGCTTGCACCTATATATGTACAAACCTGCAGGAATGCAATTTTCAATATTTTTCTATGCACATTTTACACCGTGGTGTCGTCGTTCCCGAGGGCCCGTTGGCTTCTCACCCAGGAGATACTACTACGAAATTAAAGGAGCTTGCAATGAAAGCACGCAGTTCGATCAGGTCGTCGCTCACTGTGATTGTTTTGTTTGATAAATACTTACTCCTGTAGTACTGGTGTAGTGTACTCGATCGACAGATCGAAGAGCTGCATGCCGAAACATAAGTGGCACGCCATTGATGCTACAGCCGAGATGCCGTCAGAACAACGCTCGCCGTTCCGGGCAAGACTAAGTGACATGTATTTGCAAGGTGTGCAGGAGCTTTCCTGCGCGACAAGACAACCTTGAGCAGCCACACAGAGAGACTTGAGCACACTGTGTTGTGACCTTGTTGAGAGAGAGAGAGAGAGAGAGAGAGAGAGAGAGAGAGACGAGAGAGTTCAGCGTGCTTGTTGAGAGAGAGAGGGCGGACTACTGTGAAGCCAGTGGGCATGGGTTCATTTGATTGAGGCTCACTCCATCTCCATTGCCGGAAGAGGCAAAAGACTCCCAGGTGTGGTTTCGAGGCACTGAAAGCGTCGATGGCCTTACGCCCTGTTTGCCCCGGGTTTTGACTGAAAGGATTACGAGGCGCACTGCATGCTTGCTAGCTCCTTCAGTCGTCCTTCGTCTCTCTCTTTATTTGATCTTAAATTTCTTTTCCCCCTTCCACATGGAACGCAGCAAGCAAGGACGACGGATCCGGGCTTCATCATTGGTCAAGGTGTCATGTCCAGCTAGCTCTGCAGCACATCACATCGATCGGTCACGTCGTCCCGAGAATTGAATTGATGAATCCCCGTCGTCGGCCAGCTGCATGCGTTGTACTACAGGCGATATGTTTCTCGAGTCAACTCGATCTGCTCGCTGTTTATCCAAAAAAAGAAAAAATAAACTCGTTCTGCTCGCTTGAGTTCCTCAGCTATGGCTGTCACTCCCGTGCGGCTCTCTTTTTTTTCTCAAAAAACGTAGGAGAGTTACGTTTTATTATATTAAGAAAAAAAAATAAGAATCTGATTACAACACACACCACACACATCTTTTTTTTGGATTATATTCGCACCTTTTTAAATAAAACTAAAACGACCTCGAACAAACTCTAGTCTCCTACTAGAGGGGCTATCAGGAAAGAAAGGCCTTTGCACGGACCAAAATCCATAGCCGACGTTCCTCAGCGGCCAAAACCAAGGCACCTGCCATGCTCGGAGCAACTCCGTCAAAGACATAACGGTTTCGTTGGTTCCATAAAATCCAAGCTCCAATCACAATTAAGGAACTGGTACCCTGTCTTATTAGCCTATTTGTTGCCTCGTGTACTGTTTTCCACCAGCCAAAGAAAGAAACAACCATAGGTTGTGGAGCTAGTGCTTGGAGGCCGACCTGGTTGAACATAACATACCAGAATTGTCTTGCGAAAACACAAGACAGCAGCAGGTGATTGATGGATTCTTCTTCCTGATCGCACAGTGGACACTTTTCAGGATGAGGCAGGCCGCGTTTCATGAGTCGATCAGCTGTCCAACATCGGTTGTGCGCTACTAACCACAGGAAAAATTGACACTTGGCCGGCGCCCATGTTCTCCAAATTTTCTCCCATGGTGCAAACTGAATGGAACCAGCTTAGAATCCCTCATAAGCAGATTTAGCTGAGTACTTTCCACCAGCTGCAAGCATCTAGACAAAACCATCATCCTGTTCTTGCAACAAGATCCCATAGCTGAAGATAATCCATGACAACCCTCATTGTTAAAGCTCCCTTAATGTCAGATACCCAATTTTGGTTTTGGAGAGCCTGTTGCACCGTGCGATATCTTGCTCGTCGCTTGGGGATTGCAGCATACAAGCGCAGGGCCAATTCTGCAATACTTTTGCCATGGATCCATCGATCTTCCCAGAAAAGTATGCGTGCTCCATTCCCCAGCTCTAGTACGACAGCCATTAAAAAGAAATCTTGGACTTCAGCCGGGACTTGGATAGGCAAGGATGCCCAGGGGCGGGATGGTTCAGTTTTTTATAGCCACAACCATCTCATGCGCAATGCCCAACCCATGAGTTTTAAGTTGGAGATTCCAAGACCACCAAGCTTATGAGGACGACACACCACATCCCAAGATACTAAACAGTGTCCTCCTTTCGACCCTTCCACATGAAACCATGCCTCAGCTTGTCTATAGCTTTGTGAGCCCAGACCGGTAAATCATATGCCATGGCCATATAGACTAACATAGCAGTAAGCACAAATTGAACCATGACCTTGCGACCTGCTCGTGTCATTAAGTCCGCCTTCCAACTCGGTAACTGATCAGCTATGTGATCAATAATCGGTTGGATTTGAGTTTTGGTTAGTTTCTTGAGTGAGAGGGGCAGACCTAGATACCGGCAAGGGAACTCAGCTAGTTCACATGGCAGCAGCTGCTGAATTGTATCGAGTTCCAAATTGCCACACTGGATTGGCAAGACGCTACTTTTTGCAACTTTGTTTTGAGGCCAGACGCGTTTCCAAATAGTTCAAGAATGTCCATTGTGACCGCAATATCCTCTGCTTCCGGCCGAAGGAAGAGGACTACGTCATCAACGTATAAAGATATGCGATGCTGTAAAGCTCGTCTCGAGAGAGATTGCAACAGACCTTCATCGTCCGCCATAGAAATCATATACCCCAAGACATCCATTACTAGAATAAAAAGCATTGGCGATAAAGGGTCAGCCTGCCGCAACCCACGCCGGTGAGTGATGCGCTCACCGGGAATCCCATTCAAAAGCACCTGAGTGGATGAGGAGACCAATAACCCACAGATAATATCTCTCCAAACCTGCCCAAACCCAATTTTTATAGCACCTCCAACAAGAAAGGCCAAGCAACAGAGTCAAAAGCTTTAGAAATATCAAGCTTGAGAAGAATTCGGGGCTGTTTCTGTTGATGAAGGAGCCTTGCTGTTTGTTGCACCAACATGAAATTGTCTTGTATGAAACGACCTTTGATGAAAGCACTTTGGTTTGGAGTCACTATCTGCTGCAGTCGTGTAGCAAGTCGATTTGCCAACATTTTAGTGATGAGCTTGGCAAAACTGTGAACAAGACTGATAGGCCAGAAGTCTTTGGGCTGAACTGCGTCCTCTTTTTAGGGAGGAGAGTAATATATGCTGTGTTAAGAGGGCCAAAATCCATGAACTTTCTACTCCAAACAGCAGACACGGCATCCATGATATCTTGTTTGATTTGAGGCCAACATACCTTGTAACCAGTGAAACCATCCGGACCCGGAGCCTTATCAGGTGGCAAATGCTTGATCGTGGCCCGTACTTCCTCTTCAGTGAAAGGAGCGTCGAGAGCATCCAGATCATGCACCTGTATTCCCAACTCATGAAGGTTGATTGAGCGGACTCGGTCCAGATTTATCCCCAACAAATGCTGATAGAAATCATCAATCAATCTTGCTTTATCATCATGGTTGGTGTACACATCCTCTCCTGATACTAGCCTTCCAATGAAATTCTTTTGCTTGTGATATCGGGAACTAATATGAAAGAATTTTGTATTAGCATCTCCATCTCGTATCCAGTCGATTCTTGAACGCAAACGAGCTATGGTCCGTTTGAGGGAGGCAAGAGCAAGGCCGTGCTTCTTTAAAATGTTCTTCAACCAAGTTTCTTCATGAGAGAGGATCCTTTCATCATGGGCAATTTCCAGCTTGTGTAAGATTTCCCTAGCGAGTGAAAGTTGCGAGTCGACATGACCCACAGTTTTTTCACTCCAACTCTGTAGCCCTTCTGCCACTGCTTTGAACTTTTGATCTAGCACGGAGAAGGGGCACGGTCCAGCTGGAACCGACGACCAGGCAGCTGCTACAGCCTCCTAGAACCCGTCTAACTTGGGCCAGAAAGGTTCAAAGTGAAACCGCCGTCGTCCCATTTTGTTGTCCTGCAGACCAAGCATAAGTGGACAGTGATCCGAGTGCTTTGATGCCATACTCTATAAAAGATAATTTGGAAACTGTTCCTCCCAATCTATTGAGCAAAGAACTCTATCCAATTTGACCAAAGTCGGAGTATCTTGATGATTCAACCAAGTAAATTTTCTACCATGCAGCGGGATCTCCTTTAAATCAAGATCATTGATCAGGTGTCTAAATCTTCCCATCATCGCCCTGTTATAATAGAATTATTCTCATCCTCATCTTTATAGATTAAATTGAAATCACCGGCTATGATCCATGGACCAGAGTAAGAGCTTCGAATGTTTCTCAGCTCTTGGAGAAAAAGAAACTTCTCCTCATTTCCTTGCGGTCCATACACACAAGTGAGCAACCACACTGCTGCATTATTAGAGCAGAATTCTATGGAGAGACTATAGTTATCCACCCGTCGTACTCCCGTAGTACCGATATTGCGACGCCATGCGACCAAAATACCACCACTAGCTCCATTCGCTGGCAGTTCAGTAAATTCTGTAAAATCCGACCCAAGTGCAGACAACAGTACCCGTTGAGATATAAGTGCCATCTTGGTTTCTTGAATGCAAACAACATCAGCCCGTGTTGATTCTAGCAAGGTACGTAAGGAATCCTGTCGAGCTGAGGAATTGAGACCTCGAACATTCCAGAGGAGTATTTTTTTAGGATCCATAAAAAAAAAAAAGATAAGACGACCAACAGGATGTTTTATAGGGCAGCATCGGCCAGTGCCACATCCCCATTACAAATGTTCAAGCACTCCGGATATTCCATTTGAATAGTGCCGCTAGTGCTCGGATATGTTCATCAGATAGATGCTGTCCGAACAATCGATCGTACTCCTCCTGTGCTTGTTGATCAATGCCATCTTGTTCACCAATAATGTCCAGAGCCTGCAGAATTTTTCTCTTGGATCTTCTTGTGACCAAATCTTCAGGCCGAAATTCAACTTTAGCCCCTGCCAGGTGACGGCTTCGTCTTGGGGTATCCCCAGGTGCTAGTGATTTGCAACTGCGTTTGTGAATGACCGGTGCCGGCAAGAGTGAAGCTGTATGCCGAGCAAGCTTGTTGATGAAAATTTTTCTAACCATGGCTACTTGGTCACCATCTGTCGACGAGCGCATGGCTGTAGACTGTGATGCCTGAAGTTGTGCTGCAGCTTGCACTTTCGTATCTGAAGCTGAGGCCACCATTGAAGTACCAGAAGGAACCACAGTACTGGCTGCAGGCGGAGTCCCCGAAGGTCCTTCCACGTCCGTAGCCACCTGTAGAGAGTGCAGGGTCACCCCTGTCCCGGACGACGCCATAGCCACTGATGGAGACTCCGTAGGAGCTACTACACCTGCGGCCGGCGTCAAGTTATCAAGCGCCCTGGCTGCAGGCGGAGTCCTACTAGGTCCTTCCACGCCCACAACCATGTCTGGACAGCAGCCCGTCTCTTCCAGCATTGAGGTCACAGCCACTGGTTGAGATACTGAAGAAAGTGAATATCAGTCACCGCGGTTGCAGGCAGAGTCCCGTTGGGTCCTTCCACGCCCACAACAGTAGTAACTGGCAGAGCCATATCACTATTATCCAGTTGCAACTTAGGTAGAGCCAAATCATGAGGTGGAGCAGAAGCTACAACGCCCAGGTTCATCGATTGACTAAGAACATTTTCAGAGGAGTTGCTTCTGTGCCGACAAAATTGCTGTCGAACATATACTTTGCAGGGAGTGCTGGCCGTTTTTTCTGTTGCAGGTAAGATAACAGAGGATAACAACTGATCAAAGGTCGGCATAAGTGAAGTTGAAGGAGGAGAGAGCGATGGGAGCTTTAGGGATGGCGTAGGGGACGACGTGCATGGAGATGTCCCATCTGTTATTGTTCCATCTGTCATGACCACTAGGCTCATCTCTAATGTTGGCTGGTCTGCATCACTAGGCCATTTCATAGGCGTCGGCCCAAACCGTTCCATTGTAGGGGAGGCCACTGAAGGGGCACTCTCAGGTAGTGGTACCGACGGTTCAAAAGCCATCGCAGCCATCTCTTCCATGTGAGTAAAAGCCTGTTGTGAGTCCCGGTGAACCACATCTACAACGAGATGTTGTTTGTCTCCTGATTTCTCCCGCTCAACATGAATGTTGCACTTTATCCCAGAACCAGCTAATGCATCGCATGACATGGCATCGTGTCTCCTGGAGCCCAAGCGTTGTTGTGCCGAACCGTTGCGCCCCTTAGTACCGCCACTCGCTGGACCAGAGTTGGGAGGTGGTGAGGGGGACCGAAGTCGGCGACGCCGTCGTGCAGAGGCTTCATCTTCATCACTGTCTTCTGTTGGTGGTCGGGGTGGCGGTGGCAGTGGGGGTGGAACAGCACCATTTGGCCACCGAGCAACTGAGTAGCTAAGTTGCACTGGATATGACAGGATTGTCTTCACTAGCGGTGATTCAACAAAATTACTTGGTGGTTCGACAATCGAGAGATCCTTTGACGGTGGAATGCCTGAAAGAACCATGCACCACGCTGAGCACTTAAAGACTGATAAGTCCTGTAGTCCAACAGTATCGGGGTGAATACTTTGCACCCATGCATGTGGAGAGAGTAGCTGCACAAACGTCGAGGTCTCCCATGCGTGAGCAGGGATGCCGTGCAGTTCAACCACTTCTTACACAGAACACTGAACAAAGGAGATCGTACAGGTTGAGAAAACCCCACCAGATGCTCCACCATTGTAACAGTGGGAAGGAAAAGCAAGTAGCTCGATGATGTTGCCGGATGAAGAACAAGAGAATCTGCGGCAACCTCCATCCTGTTTGCCAACATTCCAACAATGGATTCCGGCGTGACTGACGGCTCGTCGCTGATGACTGTGACGACCACCGCCCGAGACAAATCCTCCTCCGCCCAAGCGATGCGGTCAGACCAGTCAATGATGCAGGCCGGGCCGGACGAGGATTCTAGTGCGCCTGCTGTTGCCATCAGAGTATCCTGGCGAGGGGTAGCCGCCGGATTAGAACCTGTCTGGCCTGAAGATGCTCTTCGGCGGTTGCCGGGGCACC
Organism: Oropetium thomaeum; assembly: GCA_001182835.1. Classification (NCBI taxonomy): domain Eukaryota; kingdom Viridiplantae; phylum Streptophyta; class Magnoliopsida; order Poales; family Poaceae; genus Oropetium; species Oropetium thomaeum. The sequence continues at coordinate 56,576 of LFJQ01000009.1, read as the reverse complement.
GTCGGCGACGCGAACGACCAGAAGATAGTCCTGGCTCAGCCGCGGGATTGGAACCAGAAGCTCCTCCATCGGCCATGGTGGTCACTGCAGGGGCAGCAGCGGTTTCCACGGCCGGGGTGATGCGTCGCCAAACGGACACTCGAGGTCTAGGAGGGCACTGATAAACCTCGCCGGTGTTGTCGCCTCCTCTGACCCGACCCGGGCATGAGCTATCTCTGCCCCCACCAACGACGCCGCTCAACCCAGGACACACGTAGGAACGGTGCCCTAGGGAACGACAGTAGAAACAGTAGGTGCGTTGACGGCAGAAAGCCGCCGTGTGCGTCGATGAGAAACAGTTGAAACACTTCCCAATTAGGTCAGACGGAACCTGACGGCGAGGAGGACAGGCCGTGCGCTGCCGTCGCCTGCGTTCATTGCGCGAGACAACCTCCTGCCAGCCATCAGCATTAGAATGCACCAACTCCTGACTGCCCGTGTCAGGTCGCGAGGGAGTGACGCTTCCGACTTGTTTCGCCCGAGCATTCTGCTGCTGTCGAGGGGTGAGGCCACCCACTCGCTGTCGACCATGGGAAACGCGCCGCAGAATCCTTATCTCGCGCCCGTTAGCAGCTGCCTCAGTGGTCCTGTTGGCCACCTCGACGTTCACCGCCGCCGGTGTGTTACCAGCTGCCTTCTGGATCATCTGACTAGCCGCAGCTCCTGGAGCCGCCGAGGGAAGTCGAGGAGGCCTTCTGCCCCGTGGAGGAGAGGAGTACCTCGCGGAAGGAGAGAGGAGGAACGTCGGAAGTTGAGGAAACCGGTGAACTGCTGTCGTTCCACCGCTCGAACTTTGAGCGGCCATGAGGGAAGAACGGAGCAGCCTGTGGAGACAAGGAGGAGGTGGAGCCTGACGCCGTCAAGGGAGAGGAGAAGGTGGTGGCCGCCAGATCTGGGGTGGACGCCGACGTGTGGATGGGTGGGGGAGGTGGGGCGTCAAGGGAGAGGAGACGAGGAGCCATCACCTTGTACATTTGTGTTTTTCCCTGTGTGGCTCTCTCTCTAGCACTTGGCGATTTGGGAATGAGAAGCCATGATGCTAGCGGAAAGGTAAGGTAAATGTTTACTACTCCTTTTATCATTTCATCCTTCCATCAAGAAAATTAATCATTTATATTACAGCTTCGTGTCCATGTTCTATTATTCAATAATATACTTGCTGAACGGCGTTTTGCATGTTGTCCAAACCTAGGCCTCGATGTTCCCCGCCAAACCACCTTCTGTATAACTCTAAACGACATGTAACATCCCTGCTTATATATCATTTGAAATGAAATGAAAAGGTAGGGGTGCTCCCCCCAACCCCTCCATCAACAGCTTAATAAAACAAAAACATAAATTATCTATTTTGACTTAATAATGCGCTGTTTAGAACCACCGAGTTTCCTCAAACCACAGCCCACCTGCCGTGTACAAAAGTGGAAAAGGATACCCGGCACAAAAGTGGTCCATTTCCATTTTCTGCATTTTGTTGCGTAAAACGGTTCAAATATGTATTATTCATTGCAAAAAAGAAAACCCGCACGTTCAGTGAACTGATTATTAATTGAGCACCACATTGTAATTGGGTACTAGCATAGGCTACTAGTGTCCCCTTCATAATTAAAGTGTTGTTGTTAAGACAATATTTTATTTCAAAATTGAACAAAAATTATTGTATTAACGATAATAGTAAAGATGGTGTACAACACTGCTACGTATCCATGAAGAGCAATGAGCTACGTACTCTTTTAGCTGGAAATTGATGAACTGAGCTGATCACATATGGATATGACTCTGGGTTGCATCCTTCTGTCAAGCACGTCACCAGTCCGTAAAGTACGTAGCTCTAGCATTACTTATTCATGAAAACAAAATAATAAGAATGAAAAACATTCAGAAAGTATGTGGAACTTTTTCCTAAAGATATAGTATTGTACAATTGTCCATATACTCAAGAATCGAGATAAAACCGGACCAGCCAATAAATCAAGGATAGGGAGCCCGTGGAAAGAAGCCCAGCTGCTGGGGGCCGAATCGCCTGTTTCCCAGCTCCAGCCCAGTCGACCGTTAGTGCTCATCTAATCTAACTTTATATAATTACCATTACTTACTTTCTAATTCTCTCACAGAACACCACCACATCATCAACATACATCAATTATTTGATTAACATCATCAACATACCACAACCATGCGATGAGTCTAAAGATCTCACAAACAACCTTTAATTCTTGATAATAGTTATAAAAATCACGCTAAATGGAGAATGAAACTAATAACCTTTAGGTAATGAATCAAACCACTTACCGTTAAGCTATCATCATTTAATTGGTTTGATAAAAACTATAAATATAGTTAGAGGGTGTTATCAGATAATGAAAATAAATTTGCCCCTCACGTGAAAACAATCTTTACTCTTTTCTATCCATATTTTGTATTATTAAAAATACCAACATGTAGTAATTTATAGTACATGTAACTAGCAAAGAAATATTTTAATAAATTAAAATCCTAAATATGTTACATTGCATCTCATGACATCATAAAATATTTCAAAATGTTGAACATGTTTTTATTTATATTATTTCTTTAGAAATATTGAAAACTCTGAAAATTAAATCTAAAATCATTTCTCTCTCCTGGGCCAATTTCTTTTTTTTTTCTAACCCAATTTCCTCTTTCCTCTCTCCCTCCACTGCGCATGGGCTGGCTGCCCAAATAGCCCAGCGCAACCCACTCCTCTCACGTATCCAGAAAAGGAATCAAACTGTGATAAAAAAAAAAAAAGAATCAAACGATGCACTGTTCTTCTTGCTCCACGAACGTTCCAGAAACGGCTGCCTTCTGGTCAATCAATAGGCACAATAACACCACGAACTGAAGCCCCACCCCGTCCTTCATCATCCCGATCATTTTGCTAGGTTAATTCATACTCACGAGTTCTAATTGCTATCAATGGCCGCCCACAGTCATTATTGCCGGCGAGGCTGCGCCCGGCCCTTGGCCTCGCCCCAACGTCCATGAAATTCAATTCCGCCGTGCGTCTCTCTCTCTGCTCCTTTTCACTTTCCCTACAATACTATGCAAACCGTTTTCGAAGCTGTTATTCTTTGGTTCCGGCGAGCTCGTCAATGCAGGCAGTTTGAGGATTTCAGCCAGCTACGATGACGCTCACGTTTTTTCTTGGTTCGCTGGTGAACCTGTGAACCAGCGCGATTGCTGTGGTTTACGAGCTCGTGGACTCTGTCCACAGGTTTTCCTTTTTAGAACAAATTCACATAAATTTTAAAAATGCAATTTGCACTTTAGCCCCTGTGTTTTATGCAAATTAACCCAACATCGTACCAGCTGCGTACTCCTATATTTTTAATTAAATTAAAGTTTAGTCCGTAGAACATTTAAAATAGCTTATCTTTTTAATTACAACTCCAATTTAAATACTTTTGACACAAAAATCTTAGAAAATCATGTTTTATTTTCTATCATTAATTCTGATATTTCTTGATGTAGGTGAATGACTGAATGTTTGTCACATCCCAAAATTTAAATTTTTGAAATGTAAATCATTTTCCGATAGCAAACCTTAAAATTCTTGTATTTTAAGTGCTTTTATTTAAAAGTGAAACTTTAGAATGGCACCATTTGATTCAACATTTGTTAATTATTTTATGATATTATGAAATATGTTTTGTATTAAAAATCAAATAATTTTTTAAATTACTTTCAAATAAATTAAATATATTTTATGACCAAAATTTACTTGATTTATAAATTATTTCTTTCTGCTTAGTTTGGCCTTGATCTATTTCTCTCATAACCCACACGATCCCATTCAACCTCACACTCTGGCACTACCACTTCTTGCAGTTTGCCACTTCACAGTTAGTATCAAAAAAATAAATAAATCAATGACCTTATGCTTTGATGTGAAGTTGTTTTGGACCCCGTCGACGATAGCAACAACGACACGACCTTATTTAGAACACCCGAGTTGAGTCAACATGATGCAAGCCCTCCGCAATGATGACAATAACATCCTCTCCGGCTTGAACCCTCCTCCTTCTATTCACACGTCCCGCCCTACTTCTCTCTAAACCACTCATATATTGCATCGTTGATATCGATCACTGCCAACCCATCGAGACTTGGTGTTTTTTTGCTTCACTCCACATATTTTTCTGGATATACCTCAATCAAATGTCAGCCATATCCATCCGACCAACCATGAATGTGCAAAAGAAAAAACACAGAGACTAAACCTTCCTTTATCTTATATTTCCTTCCAAAATACATCTTCCTTTCCTTCCCCCACCTCTCCCACCTCTCCCATAAATATAAGGGGTCTCTCCACGTTCTCCCCCGTCCCTCAAACCCTAACCACGCCGCCAGGCTACCGCCGCTGCGCCGTGCCCTCATGTCCAGATCTAGTTTTCTAGCAATTCCGATGTCCGCTTGATGTGATCCCTGATCCACGGTGTGTTCCAGGAAGTTCCCTTCGGCTCCATCAAAGGGTGTATTCATATAATCAAGTATGACTCCAGGAACATGATTTCCTCACCAACTACCAATGCAGGACATTTGATAGATCCAACCGCTCTTCTCAGTTGCAGGTGAAGTTCTAACAAAATCATCATGTCTCTATCGTGTTCCATATATCATTTGCACCTTTTGGTGCAATTCAATATTAATACCTACTGCCAATATGCGGAAACGCGCATATCTATATCATAATATCTCTGCAGGACAGAATTGTGCCTTGTATGGTTGTCGTTGTTTTTCCGTTACATCCGAGAACATCCGAACAAACCACCCATGTCACTAATCATGCATTTACATCCTCTATGTAGTGCTCATTTTGTCTCACCAAATAATCAAGAATTTCGATGTTGCAAACCCTAGATCGTCGCCGTCGTCATCGTCATCCACTCTCAACAAATATTCCTTACTGTTGGTATAAATATTTGGTGAGCCCTTCTTGTCCAGCATCACATATCACTGTCAATTATCTTTATCATTGTATGATAAATCTTAGGTTTGTTTGATTGTTGTTTGTCGGTAGCATACGCGAATAAACACTCAAGTTTTGAACGACGGACTTCAAGACTAAGAGTTATGATCAATGAGCAACAACATTAGGTGGAGGGAGACCAACTTAAATAGTTGGTTGTTCCACCACCATTTGAGGCATAGGAAGAAAGGAAGAAAGAAGAACACACTCGTGCACTCGCTCGCCTCGCCTCGCCAGGCCGGGTGTGGCACGACGTGGCGTGGGCGGTGGGCAAGCGACGTGCACGTGAATGGTCTGCCAAAATCCAGCCTGAGGCTTTGCGGGCGAGCGGCTTCCTTCTGCTGTTTGTCCTTTTTATGGTTTTGTGTCCAACACGAATATGATACGGCTGACCCGGTTGTCAGACGTCACGTCCATCACAGCCATGATCTGTTAACCGACACAGTTGATAGACGCCTCAACCCTAGCGGTTCACATCAACAAAATCAGGCGGATGCGGCCACCAGAAGTCATCCCACCAATCGAACCAATGCATCTAGGTTCTTCACCTCTGCTACCACTGCGCCGTGGTTGCTGCCTACTCCATCTCGATCGTCGGAGTGCATCATCGTACGGGAGAGCAGGTCTTTAGAACCCCCGTCCTCGGAGCTCCTACACTAGGAGAGGGCGAATAAGGTTTTTGGAAAGCGCTCTGCGTGACTGCCAGATCGCTTTGTCTTCATCGCGTTGGCGCCTTCTTCACCGACTTTGTCAACATGGCTTGTTTTTCGTGCCGCCACGTGACGCCCACCGCTCGTTAGCTCCAATGCGACTTCGTCGCGGACATCTGCGCTACCCGATCATCGTCAAGAAGGAAACGTCTGTACCCTCATCTGCTATCATGTCTTTCATACTTACTATCATGATTTACTATATGTTCATATTGCTTGAGAGTATGGTAGAAACTGTGATTCTGTTTGGGATGATAGACTTGTTTAGATCTAGCGTAGATCTGTTCAATATCTGCAATCTACTTTGTGTGATCATGATTTATTTCTAGATTAAATTAAAACTAAGGGTGCTAATTTATTCAACAATCCAAAAATTATTTTAGGCACTTTGGTGTGGCTGGATTCAGTGAGGCGTTGAGGCCCAATAAATTTACTGACTTCAAGAGATGGCAAGTCAAGGCCATTCTATGGCTTCAATCCATGAAAGTGTATAGGACTCATGCTGGTAAACTTGAGGGTACTCTAACTCCTTAACTGGAGGCAAAGTACAATAAGGATAACACACTTTTTGTTGGTGCTGTGATCAGTAATCTTGTATATAATCTACAAGCCGTGTACATGCATGACAAAGTGGCCAAGGAATTGTGGGACGCACTGATTGTTAACTATAGTTTCAGTGATATCCACATTGAGATGTATATAATAGAACAATATCATGACTACAAGATGGTCGAAGGTCGTTCTATAGTTGATCAGGCTCATGAGATATGGTGCATTATAAAGGATCTTGAGCTTCTCAAGGTCGTTGTGCCGGACAATTTCTGGTGGCGGAATCCTATCCAAGTTGCCCCCATCTTGGAGAGATTTTCCCCACGGCTATCAAGCACAAGAGGCAGGAGATATCCGTTTCGGATTTGATCTCCTCGCTTGGCATGGAGAACATGACTCGTGCTAAGGATGGTCAACTCAAGGCAGTTGAGGACCAGACTAGCGCCAATATGGTGCAGCACCAGTAACAGAGGTTCCATCGAGTGGAATGGGCAAGGGCAAGAACAATAAGCTTAAGCATACCACTACCTTCAAGAAGAAGAATAACAAGGAGAATGAAGGCTACTTTGTGTGTGGTGCACTGATCATTGGTAAAACAAGTGTCCACAACGCAAAGGGAAGAACCTCTATAGGGATAGAAGACTGTGAACATGGTGATCAATGCTGGTAAGGAAAATAGTGGGTATGGTTATTTCCCTTCTATTTATTTAGTGTTTTAGTCTACTAGTTGGTGGTTTGTTACAGCTGCTATTGTTCACGTATGTTCTGATGCATCTTTGTTCTCTTCATGCCAGGTCGCTCGGGATTCTTTCGGCTTGATGGGCGATGGGTCTCATGCTACTGCACATGATGTTGGGTCGGTCGATCTAAAGTTCACTTCGGGAAAGATCGTGAAGCATGTCCCTTCTATCAGAAAGATTATAGTTAGTGGCTCCCTTTTTGTCTAGGGATGGTTTTAAGGTAGTGCTCGAATCTAATAAAGTTGTTGTGTCTAGGAGTGAACAATTTATTGGTAAAGGCTATGAGTGCGGTGGCTTGTTTCGCTTTTCCCTCTCAGATTATCGAAATAAGTCCGTGAACTTTATTTTTGATGGTATTAACGAGAGTGATGCTAGTGTTTGCCATTCACATTTATGTCAAATTTTGGTTCTATGACTAGTGTTTGCCAGCTTGAATTTAATTCTAAATTTTTCCATTGTCAAAGGTTCTAAGTGTCATAGTTGTATGCAATCAAAGCAGCCCTGAAAACCTCACACACAAGGTGTTTGAGGAGAGACACTTGACACCGTTAGAACTTATGCATTCTGATCTCTGTGAAATGAATGGTGTATTGACTGCGGGTGGAAAATGATATTTCATGATATTAATTGATGATGTGAGTAGATTTTTCTATGTTTATTTGCTTAAAATGGAAGATGAGGCTCTAAATTACTTTTAAATTTATAATTAAGGCTGAAGTTGAAATTCAAATTAAGAAAAAGATTAAACGACTTAGGTCCGATCGTGGTGGTGAGTTTTTCTCGAATGAATTCTACTTATTCTGTGTGAAACATGGTATTATACATGAGATGACGCCTCCTATTCTCTCCAATCAAACAGGATTGCCGAGAGGAAGAATCACACTTTGTCTGACTTGGTTAATTCTATGTTAGACACTGCGAGATTATCTAAGGCACGGTGGTTGAGGCTTTATTGACTTCATGTCATATCCTAAATAGAGTTCCGATTAAGAGTAAGGAGAGGACTCCATGTGAAGAATGTATTGGAAGAAAACTATCGCTTTCTTACTTTGGCACATGGGGTTTTTGGCAAAGATAAATGTGCCGATTAACAAGAAACACAAAGTTGGGACCTAAGACTGTGGATTGCGTCTTTTTAGGATATGCTCACCATAGCAATGCCTATAGATTTTTAGTAGTTAAATCAGAAGTGCCAGATATTCATGTTCATTAATGGAACCAATGAAAGCCCACCTCTGATGTCTGTCAGCCAATTGTGATCTTGTAGTGCTTCACATACGCTGCGCTTGCGTCTAGTGCGTGATGGAACAGCACTGACTACTAATGACGCCAGCCCTTCTAATTAGCAACTCATGAGCCATTTGTGACACTAAAAGAGGGTGTTATTTCCATTTCCATCCTACAATTCAATGGCAATGTTAAATTATTGTGCAGCCACATTCGGATGAACATGTATATCGAGGCCTGTCCAACAAGCTTGCTTAGGATCAGTCTTTTTGAACCACAACCAACGTATTTGTAGCGCCCAGCTCATAAACTCAAGATTGGAATCCCTAGCCCTCCAAAATCAAGCGGTCGTTGTACTTTCTCCCATGCAACCAAGCATGAGCCACCATTCACTTTCTCTTTGCCTTACCAAATAAAAGGTCTTTGAATCTTGTTGATGGCCCACAAGAACCACTTCGGCACATTGACGGCTATCAAAACATATATAGGGCACTCATCCTACCATGTTCATGAGGCAGCATTCCAACCAGATAATTTGTCATTGATCTTTTCAATCCACTTAGTAACTGAGCCCTTCCTAGTCTGTTGTCCGAAACTGACAAACCTAGATAGGTACACGGGAATGTTGCTGAATAAAAAAAGCACAAGGCAAAGTGGAGCTTACGATCTCTATTTGTGTCGGTTCACATCGTATAGGAATGACACAAATTTTTTGCAGGTTTGTTTGCAGTTCCCGAGGCCTCTCCAAGTTTATCTAGAAGTTTCATGGTGAGGTTCATCTCCTCCTTGACGGGTCTGATGAATAAGACCACTGAAGGACCGAGCAAGGCAGCCGGGGGGGGGGGGGGGGTTGAATCGGAGCCAATCAAATTTATCAACAAGAACTTGGCCTATGTCCCGATTACAACCCAACATGCCTCTAAAACAATCATCAGGATCAAACACACCGACTTCTGATGTGTTAACCATAGAAATGACTTAGAAAAGGTCTCACGAAAAACGGAAGCAAGCTAGAAAAAAATGGACAACCGGAAGCGAAAAACAAGTGGCTTGCAGGTCAGAAAACCCTCAAATGCACTGCCAAAGTGCCGGACAGTCTGACCCTGGTCTCTGAGGACAAATTTCTCAGTTTTCTGTATGCTCTGAAACTTTGCCGGAGGCTACGACTTGTATATAGGCTGATGAAAACCCAGTCAAACAAAATGACTCTGATACCAGCTGTGACAGACCCGCCCCGAACCGGGACGATCGTCTCGCCAGGACCCCTTTGGGCGATGCTCGGCGAAGCGAGCATACACATGGTGCAACACAGACAGGATAAACAGAATCATTTACAGGATGAGAGAATTAATACAATGCGGTTCCATAATTAAGATTTAGTCTTACAAACCTTAGAGTACGAATAAAATAGTTTAGCCGAAGCATAAGACACGATACAGACTCCAACTCTCGTAGACTAAGCAAATACATGTGTTTTGCCCATCGGCACTATGCTACTAGGCATCAAAAGTTCACTGCGGCGAATCACAGCGCTCCCACTGGATGCTCCCAAACTCCGAGCGTGGCTCCTCCCACTGGTAGTGACCATCGCTGGTGTACGCGTCAGCGCCTGAAAACCACGAATCACAAAGTGTGAGCTTCTAAGAAGCTCAGCAAGACTGACCCGTCAAATTGGCTGTCTACAGCTGACACCTAGACATGCAGCCTGACTCAGGGTAGGGTTTCTTGCAAAAAGGACTCGCACTACCTGAAGCTACTCTGGTCCAGTTTTAGCTCAAGTTACGTGGTTAGGAAAACTTAACTTTAATTTGCACTAATCTGAACAATCATAGAGAGAAAGCAATAGATACAATAGTCATCATCAAAGTCCAGTCATCGTCATAACTCAACATCTTAATTAAATATGGTGCGTTTCACAAGCAAACTCATAAACTGAGAGCGACAGCGATTAGAATCGATTTACACCTGCAGGGATAACCTAATCATACGACATGTGCGCGTCACAGATCGCACGTGGCAACCGTTCACACTAGATCCTGCAAAGTCAATTCCCTCCTACGCTACCTTAGCAGTGCCGCATCCCACCAGGACACACGTCCCAGACGATTTCTATGGAGTTCTCACACCTGCCCACTCCAGATCGCCTCCGATCAGACACCGTAGGGTAGGTTCAACTTTGCAATCACTAGGTTACGTATGCTTACTGAGCCCCATTATTACCCAACATTTGATCAGTATATTCAATGCTCGATCAGGCTCGGACCACAGGGATCAGACAGGACTACGGTCACCCTGGACCCAGTCCAATTACCGACCTACCTTTCCCCTGTCTGACCCTCCAGTTTATCTTCTATTAATCATACATAGCCATTGTTCTGCATGTGTCAGGAGATAGTTTCATTCAACTCCTAGCAATCGCGAGTAGCGTCCACTCTGCTTGACTTCTACCGATAAGTATAGCTAAGCATAGCATGCGACCACGGGTTACCTATACCAAAATACCGATAGGGTTCCCTAAAGAGACATATGCAGCTAGGGTTTCGATCAACTCTATGAAACCTAATGCACATACACGACGCATAGTGTAAAAGGAAAACTTTATAAAAAGGTTGTGCACCAAGGCTTGCCTTGATCTCCTGCTTTGGTGGGAGAGCGTCTTCGGTGAACACGGGCTCCGGGTCTGCGATTACCTCGTTCACTTCCACGTCTACATGATGCAAGGAATAATATGTGTTATTATTAGATGAGGTAATATGTGTTTTCACTTAGATAATATGGTGTTTAACAGAGTTTATCAAAGTGAGTCTGCAAACGAAAGGGTTAACCATGGATTAACTTTTTCTTATTCAGGTTGGGTCGCGAGGGTTTTATAAATCCTTGACAAAGTATATGGTTTTGAGAATACTTTATGATTATTAGTGAACTTTTCTTTTTAAGATAAAAGTAATTTTAGACTTAATTACCTATTTTTAGCAATCAAGTAGAACTGGAAAATAAAAGTTCAGATCCTGCCAGAGCGGTATTTTTATTTGAATGTTCTGTATAAACAAGGTTTTTAGGAGTTGGGTTGAGACAAAAATGAGTGCTCTGCGTGTTATTAAAAATCGTGCAAGTTCTGTGGTTTAAACTGATAAAATCAGAAATAAGTATTAAAGGTTATAGTAACATCATAAAATGGATAGATGCACTTGCAAGTATCTATACTGAAGTTTTGAATAGGTTTATGATTTTTAGTTGACATGCATAATGTAATTTAGAAAATAATGAATTAATGAAAGCTTTGAGAATAATTACAGGCATGCATGGCACTTTGTTAAGATTAAATCCTGGAAAAATTACAGGAGGTCATGCATGCCATAACACACCACTGATGCAAGTTTCAGCTCCAGACAAATTTTGGAATTCCAGCAATAAATCAAAAACAAAAAAAAACTAACCTATTTATTTAGGAAGCTCCATGGACTTTCACGAAAAAGTGTTTCAGCAGATAATTAGATTATTTCACAAGGATTCTTGATAATTTTGGTTCATCATTTTTAGAGCTTCCATCGATTTATTACGCATTTTACAAAATCAGCCCGAAAATTATAAAATCAAAATAAATTCAAAACAGGGGGCTGGACGGGTTACAGTGGCGCCGCCACGGCCGACCAACCGCCGTGGCTGGCAGCCCAGCCAGCCGCCGGTGCCCTGCGTGCCTTTACTCCTCTTAGCAAGATCTTGGCAAAGATCTTCCTCTCCCGCCTCTCTCCCTCTCTCCTCCCTCTCTCTCTTCTCACTGGCGCACTGTTTTCTCTCCGCCACACGGCATCCCCCATGGCAGAGCACCGCCTCACCGCGCCTATCGCCGCCTGCCGCCCCTCTGCTCCAATCCGCGCATGCCACTGCTCTCTCTCTCTCTCTCTCTCTCTCCCTTGGCTTCTCTCCTTCGAGCATAAAGTCGAGCGCCGCCCCTTCCTCCTTCCTCCCCCTGTTCTTCCTCTGCACGCAAGCTCTACCGCCGCCATTGCCTTAGCCGACCGCCGCTCCACGACGCCAGCACAGCTCAGCACTTCCCGAGCCCTGCCACATTGCCGGCTAAGTCCCTCTCCATCTCCTGAAGCTCTCCAACCACCAAGAGCCCCGTCCGTGCCCTAGTTTCCCGAAATGCCATCATCCACCGTTTCGGCCGAGAACCACGGCGGTGGCCACAATTTCTTGAAATTCCTCGCCACGGTACAACGATTCTTCAATTCTTTTCACCGGCTAGATCCTCTCACCATGGCGCACCATATTGACATGATTCCGGCCACAGGTGATCGCCGTTGACGAAGAACACCTAGCGCCATCTCTTCAGCCGCCATTGATGCCGCCTCAAGCTCACGTCGCCGGCCCTGTTTTCCTCTTCCCCGTGGTCATCTTCGTCGACCAATCCGTTCCTTGGGTCGAGGTGAAGCTCCACGACACTTTGATTCTTGCCCTAGCCTTCTTCATGCCGCAACCCCGTCCGATAAAATCGTACGGTTGCTCATCCAGGATCACTTTGGGGTGCCACTTGACGAAGCAAGCGACCATACAGTACAATAATTAACAAGGACACGCGAAACATGATTTAAAGCGTACATAAATTCTTAATATTACATCATTGATTCCAGTAAATTAAGTGCGGAAGCGTAGTTTTGGAAAACTCGGGTTTGATACTGCGGAAAGCGTTAGTTACCACTCGTCGATCAGCAACCCTATAACAAGCATGTCAGCCCAAGACACGCCCAGTCCTTAAGACCAAGAAAGATCCTGCAAGCAAAGCAACAAGGGCACAAAGCCTGAGCAACTAATACTCAGCAAGACTTACCCGTCAATGTGGCCATCTAATGACCGACTCCTAAAATGCAGGGAGTATTGGTGGAAGTTGATCGGGCATTGCGAAACACAGCGCTAGTAGTCTATTCCATTTTTAGCCAAGTTAACAGGGTTCGTTATTAACATACTAGGTGTGCCACTATTCTAAACAAACAAGAATTCAGTACAACAATCCAGAGCTTGCGACAGCCAGTTTTCCTCATAAATCCATCAATTACATATCGTTGCGGTAGAAAGGAGCAAGTGCTACTCTTAACCACGAGGAGTGGCAATTATAATTGATTTACATCATGCAGGAGAAACCCGAATGACACGACACGGGCGCACTCGAATGAGTCGCACGTGGCTACCTTTCGCAACATCGTGACAGAGTTGGCTCAACATCCATCCCTCCAAGGACATGGTCCTCCAGGCGATGCCCTGCATCCCTGTACGGCCCCAAGCCTTTTCCACTAGCACGAGCCCAAGAAAACAAAAGCAAATTCATCCACCTTGCTGGTCCGTTCACCCAGAAAAAGGGATGGCCAATCGTCCAACAAAGCACGGTGAGCTACATCGGTTTTCTGGTCCCATTTACCAGTATGCACTCGGTACACAACTCAAACTTGACGAATGCAACCGCACCCGATAAGGTTCTCAAATTTTAATCACATTTAAGATCAAACATATCCTCGACTTTTCCTTCTTTGATTAAACACGAGTAGTCTCCATACCACTCATATCCTACCGGGTCCCTGTCCTTTAAACATAGCATTCTATCGATGGCTCTACCAAAATAACCCATAGGGGATCCTAGTAAGTCATGCAACTAAGTTTTCACGGCAATCCCTTGAGACTTAATGCACAAACAATTCCTACATCCATAGTGATAAAAGGAAAACTTGTAAAACATAGGTGTGCACCGGGGCTTGCCTTGCTTTGCAGAATAGTCAGAGCACTCAAACGAGAAGTTAGTTCCTGTGGGTGCCTCCTCTGGATTCTCGTTCGCCGTCGGAAGTTCCTGGTCGGTTCCTATATGACGAAAATGCACTTTATAGGAAAATGATGGTTCAAATGAAACTTCTCACTTTCATTCCAAGAAATGATTCTTAGTTGGCATGTTGTCAAAATTAATGATTTCACTTTGGTTAGAGTTAGACCGACATTTTACTACTGTGTTAATTATTTAATATCTGCGACTATTAATCTAGGGTTAAAAATGAAACTTTTAATTAGATCTCAATATTATTTTTATTTGATGGTACTCTCTGAGATATGAATTTTAAGCTTTGGTTGAGGCCTAGGTGAATTTCCTAGATTTTATAAAAATTCAACAAAATTTCTATTATTAGGTCTTATAAAATCAGAAACCATATGTAAACCTTGGAATAAAATTATAATATTTTATGGTGTTACTCAGGAGAACCAAATTTACAACTTTGTTTTTGGGGTCTAATCTTTTTACTGACTTTTACAATGTATTTTAGAAAATGGCATTTTAATAGGCAGATTGGGGTATTGTGAAAGTAATATATACAATTTGGTGGTCCTAAAATCCCCATAAAATTCCAGTTCGTGTGTGCTGCCATGAGGTGCTTGTGGATCAAATCTTAGCCTTAGAACTGTTCCAGAATTTAAATTAAAATTCAAAAACAGAAAAGAGTAGTTTAACTATTCCTGAAAATTTTTGGTCGTTTTATAAAAAGTGTTTTAACAGAAATTTAGTCCTAGTCATGAGGTTTCTAACAAGGTTTGGTTTGCTATTTTTGGAGTAGTATTCTATTTTCTATGAATTTTACAACTCTGTGAATTTTCCTAAAGTTTGAATAATTTGAAAGGGAGCCGGGCCCGCTTGCCAGTGGCAAAGAACAGGGGAGCGGCGCTAGGGCAGCCTCCCGACAGCGCTCACCGGCGGCTCTCACCGGAGGGGCGTCGGCGGCGACCTTCTTGGTGTCCATCGCACTCAGCACGAGTCAGAGAGTTCATTTGATGACGGAGGGGTGACGGGGCTCACCGGAGGTACGCCGGCGACGGTGGACCGATTACGGCGATGGCGGCGGCGGTGTTCCGGCGGCTCGACGGTCAGTGAGGGTTAAGGTCAGGCACCGTGAGCTGCAGCAGAGGCCGGTGGTGTCACTGGGCACGGTGAGGTGACGGGGAATTGGCCGGGAGGTGGTCGTCGACGGTGAGATGGCGGCTCGGCGGTGGTCCGGCGATGGCGCGGCGATTTCGTCACCGCTGCTTCACCAAAACCGCTGCAGTCAATTGAAACGGAACGAGGGCTACTCGAGGGTCTCGCCGACGGAAGGAATTGGAAAGGCTCTCACCGGCGATGAAGAATTCGACGGGGTGGCTACAATGGCGGCAGCGGCGGTGCTCCGAGAGCAATCTGCCGGTGTTGGCTAGGGTTTCGGCACGGGAAGGGTTAAATGGACGTGCGAAGGAGTGGTGAGTGACTTCGCGCGCGTTGGAGGAGCTCGGTTAGGGTCGGGGTATATTGGAGCGGTCGGTCGATGCGGCAGGGCAGTGAGTAAGAAGAGAGAAAGGGCGGGGAGGAAGAATAGTAGAGCAACGGAGGAGAGATAGCAGCGCACTGGAATGGGTTGAGCGTGCGCGTGCAGCACGGTGATGATTGCCGGCGGCTTCCCGTACACGGGCAGTTGGGCGGCAGAGGAGTAGCACGCTCGGGAAAATTTAATCGCGTGCCGCGGCGACGGTGATGGCGGTCGACCATTCCCGTACGTGGGTAGCTCGCCGGACGGACGGAGCAGCGGCGCTCGTGGAGAGAAATAATGGCGCACGTCGGGCTAGCCTCGGCTACGGGCGTAGGGCGACTCGCCGTGGAAGAAAAAACGGTATGGACTGCCCTGCTGCTCGACAGAGCTGGTACAGTACCCGGCCGGCAACACAGAGAAAAGAAAGAAAGAAGAAGGACAGGAGGAAGGGAGGAAGGAGAGAAAAATTAGGGTAGAAGTTTGAAATTTGAATTCCAATTGCATTTGAAGCTTCACTAAAATAGTTGAATAGCTAGACATGTAAAGGAAGTTAGAATTAAATTTTTGAATTTGCTATTTGTATTTCTTGAATTCTTTTGTCTATTTCTAATCTCCACCTTTAACCATATGTTATTCTTTAATCCCTTCGGCAATTAGGGTTTTGATTAAATAACTTCGGAGTTTGAACAATCGTTTCAATAATTTTCGAATTATGTGCCAACCCCTACGCTCATTGCCCAATTGTTCAAATTCCGGGATGATTAGGGTTTCAATTCGAAGAACCTTTGAGATTTAAACTCGGACCCGCTATTAACGTTCTCTCGCCTTGTTACGGAATGATTAATGTGCATCTTTTCAATTTAACCGCTAAATTTGGTCAATTTGCCTCTAATGGGGAATTTACCTAATTCATCTTAATTGCGAATTCGGTGCCATTTATTTAATTCCCCCTAGCTTCATTAAACGAAAAAGAACTTTCTAACTCCCATTTTAACACCACGAACTTGTTTATTTATTTGATTAAACGAGTTTGCTTATGGGGTGTCACATTCTCCGACGAGCAGCTCACCGGAGCGCCGCCCCTGCCATGTCGCCCCTGTTTCTGTCTACTGTTTCATTAATTTTTCCATTTTTCTATTAATTAGCCAGAATTTGTAAAATATGTAGTAAACAGTGGCAAAATCTAAAAATGCTAAACCTAATTTTATTTGAATTCCTGAAGAATGGAATAATTTTCTGTTAAAGCACTTTTCCAAAAACGTCCAGGGATTTCCAGAAATAATTAGAAGACTCTTTTCTGTTTTTGAATTTTAGTTTAATTTCTAGAAACGTTCTAGAGCTAAAATTTTATCTCCAAATACAGCATGACAGTAGGCATTATCTGGAATTTTATGGGGATTTTAGAATCAAAAGTTGCATACAACCCTTTAAGAATACTCCAATCTGCTTAGTCAAATTACCATTTTCTAAAATATATTATAAAAGTCATCCAAAAGGTTAGACCCAAAAGCAAAATTTTAACTTTGGTGCTCATAAATGACTACATAAAGATTCATGAATTTTTCCTAAGTTTTGGTACATGCTTCTGAATTTATTAGTTTGAAAACCGAACCTTGTTTGGTTTTTAGTAAATTCATAGAAGTTCAACTTGACCCCAACCCAGAGCAAAAAGTCTTATTTTGGAGCCTTCTTTGAACTAAAAATGGTCCCATGCCTATAACTTGACTTTGATTTTCACCGGAAAAGTCGCTACGACTTTTACGGTATCGTTATGGTTTTTCCCGATATCATAAACGGGCAACGACAGTTGGAGGGCTTGTGTTCCTGTTAACGCGAGTTAGAACCATTCAAACTTAGTTTCATAGTAACCCAAGCCACTTAGTAAAGCCCGTACATGAGATGTGTTTTGGGGTTTTTCCCGGAAACGACAACCGTGTGCCACCTGATATCGGAACCGAAACCCGGGAACCGGGAACCCGTATCCGGAATCGGTAAAAATGTTTTCAGCATAACTAGAGCTGTAGAACTCTGTTTGACACGATTCTTTTTGCAATGTGTTCGTAGTCTCAGTAGCTAGCTAATGTCAATACTAACAAATACCTTTATGGTTATTATTTTACAATAACAAAACATTGATAAAATCGAACAATAAGCATAATAATAATGCTAATAATCATCTAACTCTAGTAAGTAAATATTATCAAACTTAAAGCTAATAACAACCCTGTCCCAACCCATCTGCTTAGAGCTGCTAATTAATATAAGTAATTTTAAAGCTAATGGTGACTTTAATCCTAATAGTCACCCTAATTAGAGATCTAGTGGTAGTGACGATTCAAATGGTTAAACAACAATTGACAATAAGCATCTTAAACCTGCCCCTTTAAGAATAATTAGGATTTCGATCATGAGCTAGACTCTTGACCTTCATTAATTATCTCTAAATAGTATAAGTAGTCTAAGTAAATTAGTTCCCTAAGGTGTATCACAATGATAGTGACCCTAACTTAATAAAAATTTCCATTTCATCATTTCTAGTCTATCTTGTAAAATGCCTTGTAAATCGAGGAAAAATAAAAAAAAATTGGTGAACCCAAGTTTATTGGAATCCTTGTAAAATACACGAAACATCTGCTGAAACACTTTTTCATGAAACTCCTTGAAGCTGCCTAAATAGATAGGTAGAGACCTTCTGTTTTTACCTTACACCTAAAGAACCAGGATTTCTGGCGGATGTGCGTCATGGCAAGCAGAACGCTAATGTTCTGATTTCGCCTAACATCTGAACTTCCAAAACTTTCTCAAATTAGAGCTTATGTCAGAAGTGCGTCATGGCAAGCAGAACGCTAATGTTCTGATTTCGCCTAACATCTGACTTTACTAAGCTATTCTCAAACTGGAACATCCATCAGATGTGCGTCAGGCTCAGTAGAACCCAAGTGTTCTGTTTTTGCTCGACATCTGGAGATTTCAAAACATCTGGAACGGGGACTTCTGTCAGATGAGTGTTGTGGTACTCAGAACTCAATGTTCTGATTTTACATAACATCTGGCGTTCCCAAACTCCTCTGGAGTTGGAGTTCTGTCAGATGTATGTCACGACACCCGAGACTTAAATAACGTCTGGAGTTCTAGAGCTCATCCGGAGATGGAGCTTTTGTCAGATGTGTGTCTCGGCAAACACTCTTTCTGTAAATTTTCCCCAGAACTTGACCTCAATAATACCCCCTTTCCTACCTGTGAATGACCTCCTAACAGAAGATCGTTAGAATTGCTATAAAATGTAGGGACTTCAGTTCAAACAAACAACCCAACCCCAAAAATCATCTTTCCGATAGCATCATCCGATGAAGATCACCTCCTAACAGAATCTGAAGGATTTCATAATAGGCCATGGTTGTTAAGCAAATAATCAACTTATCTAACAGCCGAAGTCAAAATAATAAATGATAGTTGAAACCACCTTGTCAAAAGTAACCTCTTGATTTCTCTTAATTGCAGAATTATTTTTAATGGCCTATTACACCCTCTTTTTAGGCAACTTTCAATATTATCATCAATAATACATTCTTGATTACTAAGGGTAATATAGTCTTTTCAATCTCAAAATCAACTTTTCTAGAGCCATACACAACCTTTTAGCCAAACACTAGTGAAAAACAGCTCCAACTCCAAAGCAGAGCAGCTCTCCATGGAGTTTTTGAGTAAAGCAACTCTACTGTGGCGTGAAGCCATGCCGAACAGGCCTAACACTCCTACTTTCCCGGAACATACTGTGTTGTTGTATGAAAAAACGGACAGATGGGAGCCTACTGGACCGCCCTTCTAGATTTGGTGGGAGGGCAAAACACGATTGGAGTGTTACCGGAGGCAAGGAAGACGCTGGGGTTTACCTAGGTTTGGACCGCCTGACGGCTAACAGTGCTACGTCCTGCAAGATTGTATTGGTTGTATGCTTCTCTTGTTGCTTACAAATCTAAGGAAAGAAATCCCCTTTTATAGAGGATTAGGGTGCTATCCTCTATTTACTATAGTGGGTCCCTCTTCTTCCTCTCCCCACTCTCTCTTCAGGCGGACGGCGCTAGCCGCCAGGTGGCACGCGTGCCCGAAGTCATGATGCAGTCGCTGGAGGCGCCTGCGCCGACCGGCGGTAGAGTCAGGCGGCACCGCGGGGTGCATTTACTCCCTCTTGCCGCGCCCATGCCGCAGCGTATCCTGCCGTCTTGTCTTGTCGCCTGGATTGGGTATGGCATATTAACTACTCCCCACGGGACGTCTCGGGGGGTCGTCTTGAGGTTCCTTCCCCGACAAGCCTCAGCCTCTCAGCGCGTCTCCGTCCACCAACTATCCGCTCCTCGGGCTGCAGATGGGCCTTTTGCGGAGGGAGGACGCAGGCGGCCGCGACCTCTGTGTGCGGACCGACGTCTCGCCCCACTTTTGGGTCTTGGTTCCTAGCCCAAAGAGCTGGGGATTGGGGACCCCCGTTCCCAGTACACCGATAGGAGCCCCCAGCCCCAACGGTGAGAGAGTGTGCCGCGTTCGACATTGGGGCTACTCGTCAGCAGCCAGGGGCGGGGCATTGCTGGTTCAGCTTCCGCGAGGGTGTCTCGGCGTGGGGACGTCTCACGCGCTCACCTTCTTTGCCCGCCGTTTGTCCCCACCCTTCCATGGATGGGTGCCCCTTTCAGCGGTTTTCCGAAAGGCCAAGGGTTGAGCCCCCCACGCTCAGTCGTGCGCCTGCCATCGGTGCATGGTGGGCCCTCTAGCGTTTTGGGTTCCCGCGCGGGCTACAAATACAGCGACTACTGGGGCGGAGTCTCTCCACTTCACCATTTGCTCGCTCCACCTCCCTCGTCTTCTCTTGTAGTTGCTTCCTCGTGCGGCTCTCTCCCCTTCAGCCCTTCTCTTCCTCTACCGTTCCTGCTTCACCATGACTTCTGGTCGTGCCACCTCTTGCCGGTCCGGGCGTTGTAGTTGTCCTGTCGTTCCCTCGCCACGTGCTTCAGCCGAACGCACTGTCCGAGAGGGAGGTGATGCGGCCATTCTACCCGCGTCGACACTCCACCGCTCCGCCAACCTCGACCGCTCCCGACATTTGGCAGTGGTGGCCGGGTCCTCGGGGTTTTGCGAGTTGCGGTCCGGGTCGTCGTCTCCCCGCCCAAGAGGGGGAGATTGTGATGTTCCATTCCTTACTCGTGGTCGGGCTGGCACCGCGCTTCTCCGCTTTTTTTCTCCACAGCTGGGGTTCTATGGAATTAGATTGGTCCACTTGACACCCAATTCCATCCTTAGCATGGCCATCTTTGCCCACTTTGTGAAATGTTATGTTGGAGCCGATTTCCCAGCATTTCTTCCTGCTCCGATACAGCAGGGGACACGGTTCCGTCAAGTGTCGCTCCATCTACACGTGTGCGGAGTCAGGGTTCCTGCACCTTGAGCCCCGCAACAAGTTTGATGACTGGAAGAGGCGCTGGTTCCGCGTCGGTTATGGGGAGCAGCACGCGCACCTCACTCTCTCCAGCCACCGAGCCACCCGTCGCGACAACTGGGAGGCTGTGCCGTCTCTGCCCCACCTTCAAGCCCGTCATTACCCGCATTCACAACCTTGTCGCCTGCGGGCTCACGCCCAGGTGGTAGTGGGCGACTTCCTCCGCCGGCTCCTAGCCCCTGTTCAAGCCCACGCGCGGGAGGCCTAGATGTAAACTGGCCCGACAGATGCGAGGGTCCGGCTCCGACTTGACTCCGGCCGAGCTCCAGTCGCTGGTCCAGGAGCTTTTGGGGAGGGATAACCTAGAAGGGCTAGCCCTGGTGCCGGGTGTTGTCCCCCTATGCGACGACCAGTCGTACCGAGGGCGGGTCTTGCCGTTCCTGCTATGACTGAATGTGGCGGGCCTAGCCCCGCCGGACCCACGTACCCGGGCGCTCCGCAACCCGGAGCCGCACGCCGACCCCGGGGCGGGGCCCTCATCTCCGGGCCCTGGAAAGGGGAAGGCGATCGCGCCCCCGAGCTCTTCAAGTTCCGAGTCTTCAGGACCGCCGCTGCCATCGGCTGGAGGAGTCGGCCTTCCGTCAAAACGCCCTCGGGTTTCGCCCCCCGCTGGGTCTTCGACCAGGGGGGCCCGTGGGGCTCCCGTAGATCTCTCTCCCCCGCCTCGGGAGGCCAAACGCCCCCAGGTCGCGTCCCCGTTAGCCATCTCAGGCTGCTCATAGACCTACGCTCACATGCCCAGAGGATGCGTTCTTCTTTCTCCCTCCTGCCGACCCGTGACCGGATCCGACTTTGACTCGTAATCACACTATTTTCCTTCCCGTTCAAGGGCGCGACACGTCCCCTACCCCACTTAGGAACCGCCTCCTCGAGCCCGTCTATGCGAGTCGGGGTGGGGTCCGTGGAGGCCCCTCCAGGCGTTGCCACTAGGCTACCGCGGCGACCACTCCGGGGTCTTCGGCCATGCAGCCCCAACTCCCCCCGCGCGACATCTCCCGCCCCTCAAGCGACGCCCTCGGGGATGCCTCCTGTCCACCCGCACCGGACGTAGTGGTCGTCAAGGACGATTCGGAGAGCGATGTGCTCCCTGCAGCCCTGGCCGCCCTTCCGACGGCACTCCGGCGAGTGCATCCCCAGAACGCCCGGGCAGGATCCTGAGCCCCCCCCCCTCCTCCCTCCGGTCGTTGAGGGTTGTTCTCGTCGACGCGGCGGCCCTCCTCTTCAAACTGCAGATGGTCGCCCCTCTCAAATGGGAGCTGCTTGCGGAGCGCCAGGCGGCAGTTGACCTCGCTGTTCGGGTTGGTCGGGCTGAGTATCGTCAGCGGCAGGCGGACGTGGAGGCTGAGCTCGCCAGAGCCCCAGAAGCTCGGGAGGCCGTGGAGCAGGAGCTAGAGCGGCTGCTGGCCCAGTTGGACGAACTCGCAGACAAAGAGAAAGCCGCACCCGCGACTTGACGGAGCGCGAGGATGCCTTGAGCCTACGGGAGGCCGTGGTGTCACACCGAGAAGCCGTGGTCCAGGCGGCCCTATCCCTGCTACGTCCCCTAGAGGAGGATCTAGCCACCCAGGAGGGCCAGTTGCAGCAGTCCCTAGAAGCCCTCTCGCACCAGGGGGCCGAGTTGGCTCGCCGGGAAGCCGAGGCCCATGCCGCCGCGGAGCGACTGAGCTCT
Source organism: Oropetium thomaeum (assembly GCA_001182835.1). NCBI lineage: Eukaryota > Viridiplantae > Streptophyta > Magnoliopsida > Poales > Poaceae > Oropetium > Oropetium thomaeum. Next base: position 33,851 of record LFJQ01000009.1, on the reverse strand, counting down.
CGGGAGGGGAGCTGACCCGATGCTACGTCCCCTAGAGGAGGATCTAGTCACTCGTCTAGAGGCCGACCTGTGGGAGGTGCAGACCAAGCTCGTGACGAGTGAGCGGGCCGTCGCCGAGGCCCTCCAGGAGTTGCAAGACCTCCGTCGCGGGGAGTACCAAGGCGTGGCGGCCTTCGAGGGCATGGCGCGGGACATCTTCCGCTCGACTTCAGCAGCAATGGAGACCGCACGCCTTGGAGCGCTTTCCCTTGGCTCGCAAGGGATCCGCGACGCCTTCCACTACCTGTTCACCTTGGGTGGTATGGCCCCCGCCCTTAAGGACCTGCAAGCTCGGCTGTCCGAGCGCCTCGATGTTGGAAGGAGGCCAGGTCGCCACCGCAGTGGCGGAGTACCTGCTTGTGACACCCCGATCCAGGGCTTAATAGGATTAATAGGATACTCATATCAACAAGTTGCAACTTCTTTCCCGGTAGCCTAGCTTCGAAAATCTTCGAGGTTAAGCGTGCTTGGCCTGGAGCAATTTCAGAATGGGTGACCGACCGGGAAGTTATTCCCGGGTGCGCACGAGTGAGGACAAATGTGCATAGAAAAGACTTGTGTTGGTCTGTGAGGCCAGCCTATGTCCTATAAAAAGCTACCTGATATAAGCGGGTCCGGCCTCGAGGAGGCGGGACGTTACATAATGGTATCAGAGCCGACTCTCGCGGTTTCACGGGCGCGTGTGTCGCAGTTGCGCAGGCATGGTGTGCATGGCTGGTGTGGATCTAGAGTGGTCACACAGCATGACACATGCGCTGGCACTTGACATATGGACGTGGCCAAGAAAGAACGTTCCTGGCTTGGGATTGACCGACGAGGACGTCGGTCTCTTAAGGGGGTGAGTATGTGACACCCCGATCCAGGGCTTAATAGGATTAATAGGATACTCATATCAATAAGTTGCAACTTCTTTTACGGTAGCCTAGCTCCGAAAATCTCCAAGGTTAAGCGTGTTTGGCCTGGAGCAATTTCAGGATGGGTGACCGACCGGGAAGTTATTCCCGGGTGCGCACGAGTGAGGACAAATGTGCGTAGAAAAGACTAGTGTTGGTCTGTGAGGCCAGCCTACGTCCTATAAAAAGCTACCTGATGTAAGCGGACCCTCCTCGAGGAGGCGGGACGTTACACTACTGGCATTGTATGTGAGCCGGGATCCATGCTTAGCGCTGGAGCCAGCCCTGGAGGTCCCCTGCCCGAGGCCGCCGAAGCCGCCCATGCCCGAGTCCGTGCCACGGCGTCGTCGGTCGCCCAGTTCTTCCAGCGCGAACTAGAGATCTAGCCCTCATCAGCCGATGACTCGGGGGTGTCTGGTGGCGATGGCGGGGACCTCGGCGCGGCTGGTGGCAATGGCGACGTCGTCGGCAGCAGCAGCGGGGACACTTTCGAGGTCGCCTCCCAAGTCGGCGGGACCACCACGAGTGAAGCATTCCTCGCAGTCTCGACGCTCCTTCTTGTTTTTGTGTTCCGCTTTTGTAATTGCCCTGATGGACTCATTGCCATATGTAGTAAACGATGTCAGAGGTTCTCCCGCCTTAGGGAGGCTTATTCATGTTTTTTGTTATTCCCTTGTTATTTACCCTGGGGCGCTGCCCTGGCGGGCAAGCAAGCCGTTTGGAAAGCGTCCTTCTGGGTTTGGCGGAGTACCTGGACTCCAAGAAACCCGAGCGTGGTGTTTCCTTGTGTGCTTGCCTGTCGGGGCATTTCAGGCCCCGGTGTGTTTTCCATGCTTTTTTTTATTTACTGGTAACTTGTAAAGATAGAGACTTTATGGACAAAGGAGGGAGATGATACAGGGTACATGGAGCCCCCGTCCCGGGGCAGTGTATGGGGGCATTGTCCTGGGAAGGAGCCAGCTCGCGGGTAGAAGCTCTTGAGGTGCTGGAAGTTCCATGGGTTGGGCTCTTGGACTCCGTCCTCTGTTTTTAGTCTTCGCTACTCCTTTGTGACGATGAAGGGCCCGGACCACATAAGCGATAGCTTATCCTTTCCGGCTTGGGACAGCTCGCGGCGGAGGATCAAGTCCCCAGGCTGGAACGACCGCGGCTGTACTTTCTTTTCCTGATGACGCCGGAGACTTTGCTGGTAGTGGGCGCTTCGTATGACGGCTTGTCGCCTTTTTTCCTCCAGCAGCTCCAAGTCCTCGAGGTGTCGTGCCCCTGCTTTTCTTCATTGTAGGCTGCTACCCGCACGGACCTGTGCCATAGCTCTGTTGGCAACACTGCTTCGGCCCCATACACCAAGAAGAAGGGGGTCTCTCCGATGGTCCAGTTGACTGAGGTGCGGATGGCCCATAGCACCGTCGGGAGTGGTCGGCGAAAGAGCAGGTCTTGTATGCAAAAACGGATAGATGGGGCCCGCCGGGTGCGGAAGGCCCATAACGCCTCCCCCTTCCTGACGCGCCAACTGTCGTTGTATGAAAAAACAGACAGATGGGGGCCTGCTGGACTACCCTTCTAGATTTGGTGGGAGGGCGAAACGCGGTTGGAGTGTTGCCGGAGGCAAGGAAGACGTGGAGGGTTACCCAGGTTCAAATCGCCCGATGGGCTAACAGTCCTACGTCCTGCAAAATTGTATTGCTAGTATGCTTCTCTTGTTGCTTACAAATCTAAGGGAAGAAATCCTCTTTTATAGAGGATGAGGGTGCTATCCTCTATTTACTATAATGGGTCCCTCTTCTTCCTCTCCCCACTCTCTCTTTGGGCGGACGGCGCCCGCCGCCAGGCGTGGTCTCCCGTGGCGCCTCGGCCTTAATCGGGCGGCATGCGTGCCCGAAGTCATGATGCTGTTGCTGGAGGCGCCTGTGCCAACCGGTGGCAGCGTTAGGCGGCACCGCGGGGTGCATTTACTCCCTCTTGCCGGCGCCCATGCCGCAGCGTATCCTGCCGTCTTGTCTTGTGTCCTAGATTGGGTCTGGCATATTAACTGCTCCCCCGGAGATGTCTCGAGGGTCGTCCCGGGGTTACTTCCCGGCAAGCCTCGGCCTCTCAGCGCGTATATGTCCACCATATATCCGCTCCTCGGGCTGTAGATGGGCATTTCCCGGAGGGAGGACACAGGCGGCCCGCGACCTTTGTGTGCAGACCGACGCCGCGCCCCTCTTTGGTTCCTGGCCCAAAGAGTGGGGGATTGGGGAACCCCATTCTCAATACATCGACATACTGTGTCCATTTGATTTCATACTTGAATCTGTCATAAACTTATTTCTGCTTTTTTTTTTCTTTGGTCTGCTGAATGAAAATTTGATGGTTATAGAGCTCTTTTATGGCAGATCAGGACTCATTTTCTTGCACATTAGGGTGTACGATAAGTAAAAATCTCAGCCATTGAATTTTATTAGGACAATTAATTAATAGCTGCTCCGGGTGACCCGGCGACAACTACCGCAGCAAATGTTCCTGCCACCACCACCACGCTCCAGAGCACCAGCTGTTCATGGCTGGTCGCCAGGGAAACAGTGAGCAGCTGACCAAGGATCTCCAGAGGCTGATGAGCAAGGAGCAAATTACAGTGGAGCACATACCAGCAGCAGCAGAATTCGTCGTGGAAGTTGACCACCGCCGGCGTCCTGCCCCACGTCAAGGCTGCAGTACTGGACTCCTTGGTGGGGTAACCATCGAGGGGGACACCCTCCACGTCGTTGCAGCATCGGGTGACGTGGAGAAATTCCTCCACTGCACAGACATGCTGTTTCACCATGAGAAGCGCCTCCTGTCTGCGCGCAACAATAATGGCGACACGCCCTTGCACGGAGCCGCTGGCGCCGGCAACCAGAAGATGGTTACCTACCCCGTCGAACCAATGCGGAACAAATGCAGAACAAATCAGGGGAGACCGCTCCGCACCATGCTGTCCACGCTAAGAGGGTTGGACATCATAGACAAGAACTACTACGAAAATGAATGTGTCGGGACCCCGTTTTCGGGATCCACTGTGCTTACCGTACCAATTCCTAGATCAGTAGTTGATAAGCACATACAAAGCAAATACAGAAGCCATACAACGATTTATAAAATACAATACCATAAAGGTCTTATAAACATTTTTTATATTACATTCGAAAATGAGGTAACCAAAAGCAAATCTTAAGAAATCCACAGGCAGCTTGAGCAAAAGGTCGCAACCCTACCCGTTATTGTCGTCCTGAGAGTATTCTTCACCTTCTAAATCAGTAGGCAAACGAGTGAGTACATAATGTACTCAGACTATACAAGGGATGATAATATGTATTTGGTCTTTAGCAAGAGAGAGCCTTGCATTTCAGCATTGATGCAAGGTTTGTTTTGAAAACATTTGGAAAACCTTTAGTAAAGGGTTTGATTTATATTTTAGTTGGGTTGGTCCTAGGGGAGATACTGTCCATCCCGTCATTTCCCATATTTTAAATGAGCCTTTAGACCCAGTGGTCCTACCGACTCTGGCACACTGCCATTATCTCCAAAACACGCACAGGCACACGTTGCTAACTCACACGTCAGAGAGTTTTTAAAAAACATCTAAATGTTGAGAGCCCAGTACCAAGCATGTCAATACCGTGAAAACGGTTATCCGGATATACACTCTGCAGAGGTTGTACAGTTTACCCACATTCTATGCACTCTTAGCTAGGGAGTGACACAGCGCTATACCCATCTTCTCCGAATAACTTCACAGTCCCACCTCGGAACGTACCCAGGGGTCTTTAATTGGGCACACTAACTCCCCAAGCCGGATCACGAGCACACTAACCCCTTGTGTCTGTTCCTGCTCTTCTGTTGCCACCTACCAGCCTCCAAGTGGATCATGTGGTAGTTACCAAGAAGGCGGCGCAAGTCCCGCCCATGTTGGGTTCTATGGTTGTACTAAAGTGCATAGCTGAAGTCCAACGATCCTAAGTTGCTAGGGCGAGCTCTAGCATATCCACGATAGGTGGACAACCAAAGTACATTTAATTCATCCACCCCTTATCTCGCCCCCGCATAAAACACCCACTTCATTGACACCTAGAGTTTTCACCACCCATCCCATTTTGCAACCACACACACTAACAAGGTTTTCACACTTTTCATAAAATCATGAATTAATTGTGTGACAATGTTTCCATTGCAAGGGTTCCTAAGCATACTAATAGCAGAGCAGCATTCCATTCATTATTACGAATAATGAAGGAATTAATCCTAGGGTTACAAGGTGAATTATATCAATTATCAAGGAGGAGTTAAAAAGAGCAAGTAACCGACCTAAATATCAATAAAAGATATGTAAGTCGACGCTAGGAGCACAAGCACTTAGCATTTAAACAAGGTAAACATGCATATTTAAATAAAACAGGCTTTATAGGAATATTTTATATTTGTAGGAGGAGTATGATCAAGGAGGTTAGAGCTTGACTTTGAATCCTACGTCGAACTCCTCCTCGAAGTCCGCATCGACACCACCTCCTTCAAATAGCTCGTTATCTATATTACACAATTAACGGCGTATAAATATCTATTGATAAAGCAAACCAAATAAAATATGAATAAATTACAAATAAAATCCAAAAATTATGAAACTGATATGGATGGATAGAGTTTGAATTTAGATGAATTTTGTGAAAGAATCATCGAAATCGGAGTTGAAACGGTGAAGATATGGGTATTGGAATGTGGCTAGGATTTTATTCTTGGAAAAGGACCAAAACAGAATTATTCTATAGTTTCCAGGGCCTTTGTGCAAATAAAATGAACTGGCCAGGAGTGTGGGTTGATTTCAAAAAAAGAAGGGGCTTGGATGCAAAAGGTCGGTTATTTCTGGAATTAAAGGATTTAATTTTAATACGTCGGGATACTGTGCTGTGAGCTGGGTTTATGATTCCTATGGACCGGAGGGCCCATGGGTCTTTGGTCCATGTGAGCTGAGTGCTTGGAGGGAGGGAGGGAGAGAGAGGTGGTGCTGACTAGGCAGGAGGGGTGAGGTGGCGCTTGCGTGGCTGTGTGGCTCAGCTGAGGTGGCGTGCCATGCGGGATGGTTGACTCTGGTCAACCGCGGCAGGGGAAAGGGGGTGCGTGCAGCCGCGGCTCGCCGGGAAGCTCGCTGCCGGCGGCTACACGTGGTATTTGTGCTTGACGGATACGTGCCGATGATCAGGGCGAAATGGCGAACTCGCCGGTAAACAGCGAGCGCCAGTGACCGAGGCAGCTGCTACGGCTCGCCGGAGGTGGAGGTGGCGGGGGCGAGTTGCGGAAACTCGCCTGTGCTCATGACGGGGCTGGTTTGAGCGGTCGCTTAGGTGCGCGCGGGTGCAACGAAGACTTCGGGGTGGTGTGCTTGGCTGGCGAAGGTCCGACCGCGGAGTTAGGCGGCGGCGAAGAGGCCGCTCATGGCGCGCGTGGGGTTGTCGTGCCGGTCTTCGGCCATTAAGGTGCGAAAGGTGTAGTAGGTGGCTCTGTGGAGCTGCCGGAGTAGAGGAAGGGAGGAGAGGCTCACCGGAGGCGGCGAATTCGGGCGGCGGTCGGAGTTGGGGAAGAGGGAGAGAACTCGGAATTTGAGTGGTTTGGCCTTGATTCGGAGGGCTGTGGTGCTCGTTGGAGCTCGGCAGCGTGAAGTAGGACGCCCGCCACACATAGCACAGTGTACTAGCTCTGGTTCCATGGGCCCACAAGAACCCACCACGTTCTCGTCCACTTTCAGGATCAAAGCTGCCGCCGCCGCTAGTTCCCAGCCAGCAGTGGCCCGTCGTCGTACAACTTGGAAGGCGGTGCGATAGGATCTTGCCGTCGAGACAGAGGGAAGCGAGAAAGAGTCTCTGCACTAGGACAAGGCACAGACGGGGAAGGAGAGGACGCCACCGGTGTGGCGCTCTGCCCCTGTGAGGCCGCCGCACCGGGCAGATGCGGCTGTGTCGTCCACCACGCACGCTGTCAACTCGACCAAGATGAGCACAGAATGAGTGAATGATAAAGTGTGAATGAGAGGGAGAAATTGAAACAGACAATAATTGGGGAGAAATACCTGCACAGAATGAGTGAATGACATTCACTACATGGATTCAAACCGTGTGTAGGCGTGGTTGGGGAAGCTGCTCATTGGTACCTTGAGGACCACACGGCAACGGGCTCGAGTGGAAGATTTTCAGGCCATCGGCATGCCTGCTTGCCGCCGGTGCTGCTTTGCTGCCGGATCTGGACTGGAGGGAAGAAAGTGAAGGAGAGTACTAGGGCGAGGACGTGTGCAGCGATGAGGATGACGAGGGGTAGGAGCAGGTCCATCATCATAGCCCGCCCCGCGCTGCGTCGCCCGCCACCGCGTAGCTTGCCACAGCACCGCCCACAGCCGCGCCGCCTAGAGCGCTTAGATCTCGGAGGAAGGAGGATTGGAGGAGCCGTCCGACCCCCCTCGTTGTCGCCCGCAGCAGATCTGCCCCCGCCACCGCTCCTAGGCCCGCCTGCAGCCGCCGCACACCTCCCTTAGCTTTGCCACGCGGAGAGAGAGAGAGAGAGAGAGAGAGAGAGAGAGAGATCCATGCGAGCCACCGCCTGCTGAAGGAAACGAGAGAGAGAGAGAGAGAGAGAGAGAGAGAGAGAGAGAGAGAGAGAGAGAGAGAGAGAGAGAGAGGCGGCGGCGGAGGAGGAGGAGGAGGTGGCGGCGGCGGCAGAAGCAAATGAGTTGGACCTTGGGAGAATGCCTAAGTGACGGGTTTGGATGCTTTTATAGTTGGAACTGGGTCAGCATAAGGTGACGTCCATATCATAGCTCGACACTAAATATCAATTTGCAGTGGTGGGCTGCTAAGAAGCCTGTCACAAAATTTACAGTAGGGAACTTGAAGGATTTTACTATTGCTTTTTGAAAACTCATTTCAATCCTTCGGGCCATTAGGATGCCAATTTAATCTATAAACCTAAAATCCAATGGTGATGGATATAGATGCATGTGTTATTTTTCACCGTTAGGTGCCACCCGCACTTGATCCAAACATAACGGTGCGCATGCGGTTCTTATATCCCACCCACGAGTGAGTCGCAGTGACACGAATCTATCTAATTAATTTTTCTTTTAATTAACATTTATTAGTGTAAATATAAACAAATGAAAGTTCATTTGTAAAATTCATACATATTTTGGTTAATCATTTCATGGAATCGTAACAAATAGATGTTTCATCCATATTTTGTTAAACCCGATCTACACCCAAGAGCACTCAAAATCCAACAAGTGCAGGTGCTATTTTCCAATTGCGAGTGCGGGTGCAGGCGTTGTTTTCCATCCGCGACCCTTTTCTTTAAGAGCTGGTTTTTGCTCCATCCGATCCGAATCGTGGGTACGTGTGTTGGGCTAATTGGGCTGGGTCCATATTAAGGTTAAGTCGAGATCATGACGTGCATGTGCTGATAACCCGGAGTCCGTGGGCTGGCACGATATCTCCGATGGCTAATCATGCCATGCCAGGCCAGTAAGAGTGGCAACCCCAGGTACGACTGCCGTTGATGACGCGACCTGCTGGCGTTTCGTATCATCCACAATATCTCTTACTATCTAATCCCTGTGCTGTTTCTCCGCTTCTGATGTTGGTTGAGATACTGTTCATCATCTATCTTCCATCCATTTGTGGATCGACGTCTCTTCCTCTATTCTCTTATATCCAAGTCATAGGACGCCGCCTTCTCCAGAAGCTTCGAGCACGACCTCACTCACTATTGAAAACCGGATCTTTGTCGAGTGTATACATCTTTGTCGAGTGTAATTCCTTAAGCACTCAGAGAGTATTTGTCGAGTATTTGCCGAGTGCCCCAACAAAAGCACTCAGCACCACATTAATACTCAGCAAATGGTGTCTTTGCCGAGCGTTTATGCGGAGACACTCGGCAAAAACAAAGTGTTGACGGAGTACCGTCGGTATATTGCGTGACACTCGGTGAAATCCCACCCCCGGTACCAGCTGTTGTCTCCCGTTAGATATTTGCCGAGTGTCTAATAAAAACACTCAACAAAATACCTTTTTGCCGAGTGTCCGATTCCAGACACTCGGCAAAGAAGATTGTTGCCGAGTGTTTACCCTAGCACTCGAGAAAAAGTTTTTTTTTCATGCTTCAATTTTTTTAGTGTAAATACAGTACATTATAATTTCTTTTCAAATTTGGCACATTTTATACTCTGTTTGCTATATTCAACTAGTTAATTTAATTTAATTGATTTGTTTTAAATATGTCAAATTTGAACTACAATTGATTTTAATAATGGAATAAAAATTATCAAACATAATATTTATACTTCTGATATTAGAGTAAAGTTAAAATCTCAGCGAGTAATGGAAACTTCAAACATCACTTATAAGAAACATTACAGCGAACTTGTTAGCATAGTATTAAAATTAAAAAAAAAATTCCAAAAATCATGAAATTTGGTAGTATATCATAATATCATACGCGAAAGTTGTAATAACTAGTTTGAAAAGTTTTGTGCAAGTTGTCAGGTACGGTGTTCAAAAAATAAAACGTACGACTGAAAGATTCATTTGTTTAAAAAGAATTCAGGAAGATTCGATGTTACAGTAATTGAAAAATTTAAATTTGAAGTCATAGTTTTTTTATAGTCAACACATAAGATAGATTATGTCTCGTGCAAATTTGGTATTTTTTAAGATTTACTAGATAATTTAAAATATTTTTGAATGCCAGAGGAAAATATACTTTGCCGAGTTCATTTGAAAAAGCACTCGGCAAATCTTTGCCTAGTGCTGCTGAACAGCATGTCCTTTGCCGAGTTCTGATGACAGGCACTCGGCAAAGAGCATTTGGCAAATAGATCTAGGGCCTTTGCCGAGTGCCAGATATCGGCACTCGGTTAGATCTGGCACTCGACAAAGATTGCGCAGCAAAACTTCAAGAAGCCAGCTCACACTTCGCCCACTCGCCGCCCACGTCGCCCACGCCCGCGCCCGCGCTGACCGAGCGCCGCGTTCCCGATGCCTCGTATCTGTTCCTTGTCGCCTCTTCCCCGCTCCGTCGGCCCGTCCCCGCCCCGCTCCGCTGTTGTCTTCGTTCCGGCCCGTCCGCCATAAAGGTATCGTGATTGTTTTCATATATATGCAACTGTTGTGTCATGTTGTTGTCGGCCATCGTGCCGTTTGGTTGTTGTAGGTTCCTGAAACCTCACCTTATTGGGGAGGTGCTGTCAAAATGTCCGATTGATACTAGTATTTTTTTTTGTAGACAACACTTCGTCGGTCCTGTTAAATTATCTCCACCGCTACCCAAGGTAAAATCATATATTCCGTGTCATGTTCTTAGGTAACATAACCCAGTTAGACGTCTCCCGTTCGAAAAAGATACGGTTGGAAATATGCAGATATTTGCATATCTATAATCGTATCTGGTTCGAATTGTCCACGATTTTTGGACAGTCGGAGAATGCGTAGATGGGGTTCGTTTCCATGGTTTGCTCCAATCCAAGGTAGAGTTTCGGCATCATGTTCCTGTTGTTCTCCAGATACACAATCTTCTTACAAGGACGTGTATTTGGAGATCAACGGAAAGGTGTTGTCGAAATTGTGCCTTGGATAGGAGTAGAGCATGGAAACTCACTTCATCTACACATGCTCGGGTGGGATTAGGACCTATCCTCACCTATTACATAGTTGAAACAACGTTTAGATGTAATATATGGTTACATTATTCGTTGATATAAATGTTAGAGGATGGGTGATCGTGAGTGGATGTACATGGGCCGAACAAGTCAGATGGACGGACGAATGGATTCGGAAGACCGATGCTTTCTTGGAACTAGCATTTCCCAATGCTAAAGGGTCGAGTGCCACTTGGTGTTTGCACAGGCGTTGACAAAAAAAAGATGTCAAGAGCAAACATTTTTGTAAGAATGGATTTACGCCTGACTACACCTGATGGATCTATCACGGTGAAGGTGATCGTATCAGAGAGGAGGCTGTTGGTATTTTTTACGTCATTACTAAGTTTTGTCCAACGGCAATCCATAGCAACGGCGCCAGAAATATTTATATTGGTATTCTAACGTTTACAGAAAAGTCCGCAAGCGCACGGAGTACCGCTGTAACATTTTACCTTAGAGTATTCCAGAGTATCATATTTATTTTCCACAGGAAGGATGTTTAACAGGAATAATGCATATGAAGTACGGTACTAATTCACTCATACTAAGATATCATATACTCATGTAGGGGTAAATACAAGATAGATATAGGTAGTGACACGAAGAACAGGACCTATAAGTAATTATAATACTGGAGTAGAACTAATCTAAGACTAATCTAGGAACTTATTGTATTCCTATATATTTATATATACTTGTATATATATATGTTCTTTGCTAGCAAGGGATCAAAGCAGGGACATATCGGGACACCGATTTACTCTCAATCCAGGGAAAAGATTCTGGCAATTATATGTCTCTAACCCTACGACCGGATGTGGGGAATTACAAGGGATGGACAAGGCTGTCACTTCAAGCCGCCTACCCCTAGCTCCGTGTGTCGCACGACATCCAAGCATATTTAGTTATCTAAGCACCACGCTTACATGCCTAAATATTACTCTAGCCGCCCGGCGGACCTTGGCCCTTCGACTAGAGCATACTCTAATAAGTACAGTGGAACCAATGCTAAAGCAATGATGAACTACACTAAATATATACATTTATACATAACTACATATACATCTATACTTAAGACTATGGCTAGTATATTAGTATACTATCTAAATACAGTAGCATAAATTCTAAGTATATTCACATGGAAAGTATAAGGATAATAATAATCACTCAAACCATATGAATAATAATACAAAGAAATGTATTGCATTGATAAATCATAAAGTCTTACAAAAGAAAATAAGGAAAATAGTATAGACCCATACCTATTCCTATGGAGAGATTACTAGACAGCTAAAGAGCTCTTAGACTAATCCTAACTCCACTAATACTGAAATGAGAGTCTGTTTGCAGGTGGGAAACTCGTCTTGTGTGTCTTGGAAGTGATAGAGAGAGGTCCTATTTATAGGTGGAGAAAACTTGAGCAAGTGAGCTTCCTCCCCCTTCTGGACTGCTTCCCGCGTGAATTACCCGCCACCGACGCCAGAACCGACCTTAAAGATGCAGTAACTGCCACTCCAAAGCTGGAGCCGAGTGGGCTTACCCATTGGTCGGCCGACCCAGGGGGTCGCCCGACCGACTATGAGGCCCACTCGGGTCCCACTTTGGCAGGGTGACTGCCTGATGGGCCCTGAGTGTGGATACGTGGTTGGCTTTGGTTTTTTGATACTTTTGGCACGTCTGGTGGGTCCATGAATCCTTGTGTTGCCCCCATGACGCTCTGTAATTGGTCAGAGTTGTGTTTGCTCTACCTCAGCGATCCATGGGGTGCATCCGTGGCAGGCTGTGATTGGCTAAAAGTATGTTTTCTTGCCACGGAGCGGATTATGCCTCAATTCCTTTAATAAATATCTGCATGCACAAACTTTCCAAGTACATGTGAAACTTTATTAATTTAAACTAACATGCATATATGAAATGCATGTCTTTATTCATTTTTAGAGAAATGTTGACGGTATATTTGGTGCTTAACGACCATCAATAGAGGTTGTGAGACAATGCGTTGATGATTATGATTCTGACGCCGGCATAGAAGACATGCTAAATGATTATCAAGAAGCAAACTTCCCTGAATGTCGTATGGAGGAGGATCTAGAGGCAACCGCAAAGGCATTCTTAGACATGTTGACCGTGGCTCAAAAACCACTTCACGGTCATACAAACGTTTCTCTATTGGATAGCATTGGACGCATAATGGCATTCAAGTCTCAGTATAGCTTGAGTCCAGATGCCTTTGATGCCTTGCTGACAATTTTGGGTAGCTTGCTTCCAGATGGTAACATTCTGCCAAAGAGCATGTACGAGTCACACAAACTCCTTCGCGATTAAAAATGTCATATGTGCAGATACATGCGTGTCCAAAGGGGTGCATCCTGTACAGGAAAGAACATATGGGAGCAAAGTACTGTCCAAAATGTAACTCCTCTAGGTTCTTGGAGGTTGACTCTAGTAATGGCCAAAAGAGGCAGCTCGAGATCCCTGTGAAGATTGTACGGTATCTTCCATTCATACCAAGGATCCAACAGCTATACATGAACGAGGAATCCGCGAAACAGATGACATGACATAAAAATGATAAACGATAAAATCCTGACAAGATGGTGCATCCATCGTACGGTGAAGCATGGACCCACTTTGATGGGATTCATCGTGACAAAAGCATTAGAGGCTCGTAATGTACGTGTTGCATTGGCAACAGATGGGTTCAATCCTTATGGAATGATGGCTGCACCATACACATGTTGGAACATTTTGGTTATCCGCCTTAATCTCCCCCCAGGTGTCGTCTTTCAGCGACAGAACATGTTCTTATCGTTGATAATTTCTGAACACCCAGGGAGTAATGGGTGTGTTTATGGAGCCTATGATTGATGAATTGATCCATGCTTGGGAGGAGGTGGTATGGACATACGATCGAGCTACAAGGAGAAACTTCAAAATGCACGTCTGGTACCACTACTCTCTACATGACTTCTCGGCGTATGGGATTTTCTGTGATTGATGTGTTCACTGCAAGTTTTCAAAATGGTGCCCAAAACCTGAAACTGCATTGCTGTATCTGAAAAGTGACAAAAATGACAGATACATTCAGAAGGTCATAACTTCTAAAATACTCAACGAAAAAAATGGGTGAGCACTTTTTGGAAAGGTTTTGAAATCCTCTACAACTTTTTACATAGTGGCAAAAATTATTGAGGTCGTTAGGACGCCCAAAAACCAAAATTACAGAAACTGTGTTAACTGTCGAAACTGAAACCCAACATTATCGACAGTAAAAGTACAGACCACCATATCTCCTTCGATTCATAACGAAAAAACATAAGTGGGTACTTTCTAGAAAGGTTTCAAAGTGCTCTACAACTTTAGTTATTGCTAAGTTTTCAGATTCGATAGTTAAGCCCCTCTAAACCCTATTGATCTATTAATGCCACAAAGGACTCAAACCCTAACACACAGACTGACGGAAATTGGTTCCAAACCAGCACCAGAGCACAGGGCATGATGTGAATGGGGTCCCGATCTTCCTACAGGTTCTGATAATTAACGATTTGGACGGAGTCGCGACATAAATTGATCGCGAACAATGAATCGGGTAGCCAAAAAACAAGGAATTTGACGGCGGAAGCTGTGGACAAGTTGGAAACTAATGGTGGGTGATCAAATCAAACAACAGATGCGATGGAACAAACTAAGTTCAGCGCGGGATCAGGGTTGGGAAAAAAAAAAGACGGCTAGAGTTTCACACAAGGCGGCGGAAGCAAAACAAACCGTAACAAGACATGATCTAAACCAGCAACAAAATGTAACTAAGGACACAAACTCAATACTACGCACTCTAAAATTGAAATATGCAAATGCTAAACCTGGTTTTGGACAGGATATAACCTAAAACTATGATTCTGTTTTTGGCTTTTTTTTTGGACTATAAGATGAAACGAAAACAAGGAACTAGGGTAAACAAAGGCGAACCTGAGGAACAAATGAAGCTCTGAGGAACAAATGAAGCTCTGGTTACCACTTGATGCGAATGGGGTCCCGATCTTCCTACAGGTTCTGATAATCAACGATTTGGGCGGAGTCGCGACGCAAATCAATCCGTCTTCCGAACGGCACGTTCCAAAGTCTGCAATCGCAGCACCACGTCTCCTCTAGTTATCACCCGCGTGAACACGGATGACCTCGCCGAGAAGGCTAGTCTTGGCGTGCGAATCGAAGAACACAAGCAAGAATGAAGTCGAAAGCAACCAAATTGCAGACGAAGATTAAACTCGCAAAAGTTGGGGTCTCACAAACTAATGAAACGGCGATGCTGTTTTTAACAGGAATAATCTAAGCAAACCCCAAACCCTAATGGTGGGGTGAGGCTGGATATAAAGGAATTGGGGACGTGCAAGTCCCCTGGACGCAACCCTAATGGACTCTAACTCAGTACAAGGCCAACCGGCCCAAAGTCGGTGTCACAGCACCCTGATAGATTCTGGACTGTTCAATGTTTTGATGATTCCCATGGACTTTGGAGGAATTTGGACATGGGACTGGTCCCAGAAAGATAGTCTCATCCTCTTTTCATGAAGTGGTAGATCACCTAAAACGGAGTCCGTATGCGACCTGGGTGTCCATTTTAGTGTAGGCTGCTCCTGGACTCCGAATTGGATTCGAAGTCGATGTGGGCTGGGACTCGGACTTGGTTTGTACGTCCTTGGACGACTCCTATCTAGTCTTCCATCATTCCTCTATCCTCTCCATGATTTGTAATCATAATAAAATCATTAGATAGTAATCTATCCTCGAGAATGCGTAATGGAGTGCTAAGGAACGAGCTCACCTCTAGATTAAGTTGTCGGGCACGAGCTCTAGTAATTGAACCTTCATGTGTAACAATAGGAGAAGGATTATGTGTATCCATAGGTGTGATGTCCTCATCAGGGCAGATGGTAAAAAATGATAGATTTCGTTACCTAGAAGGGTCAAGATCCTTCTCCTCCCTTTCCACTTCCCTTCCTGCTCCCTGATTGCACGTGCTTATCTGATTGAAAAAGCAAAACGGGTTCAGCAGCAAGGCAGAACAGCAGCAACGAAGAAGAGGCACTGAGAAGGGGTGGTCTGCACCTTGATCCGCAGGGCAGATGACCTCCTGCAAATGATGAGAAAACCAGCACCGCCTCTGGTCCTCGCTGATGAGGCTGACGACAGGAGAAGGGCAGCAAGGTGGAGGAAAATAGGGTTTCGGTTGGGCTCCATTTTGGGCTATAAACTGGGGTAAGAAGGTTGTTATTTTTTTCTTTTCTTTCTCTTTTACTAAATCAAGATGTTACACATATATTCTGGAGGTGTCAAACTTCACAACAATATACTATGGGGACAAGCTGCTTAGCTTGTATAATCCACTCCCTCGTTATAATGCTATCCAAAATGAATCGAACCTCAGCCTTTTCCGATGGCATTGGCAACCTGTCTCACGTCGGCACTCATAGACGCATCGGTTTCGCCCTGCAAGCATAAGCATTATATGTATTTTGTCACAAGAGGATTTTGTAAAGTGAAACTAAGTACGAACGGAATATGTTAGAACCTTCTGTTTGAACCAAGAAATGAAATCAGGCATTCCATTTCCCGCACCCTGTTTAAATAGGGCCTCAAATTCCTGCGGGGTAGGTTCCCTAGATTCATGCTAGAACTGATGATGAAATTCCCTACACAAACGAGAAACAAGGGGTTTAGATACAAAATACTTGAGAACAAGTTAGTTGAGAAGTTACCGCATGTACGGCTCCACTTCACATAGGTTGTTCAACACATATAGCATGATAGTGCGCCACTCTTCATGTTTCAAGGTTTTGGGATTTGCATCACTTGCACTTTATAGCTATGATGTCAATGGTTATTGCTTTCACACAACAAGATACGAGCAGAGTTGGCCCAATTGATGAACCATAAATTCTGGAGTTTTTACGCCCGGGATGAATGGGGTCGAGTATTATTTATGGAATAATTGAAGAAATATATGAGCTGAAGTTTCATGGTTGCAAACCTCTTAATCCTATCATATTCAAATGCCATTGGTTTGATACTGAAGTAACGAGACGGAGCCCTCATCTTGGGCTAGTTGAAATTCGCCAGGATTCCGTCTTATCAGGAGACGATGTATATATTGTGGCTCAACAAGCCACGCAAGTTTATTATCTCTCATACCCGTGCCAAATCGACAACTGTCTTAGGGGTTGGGATATTGTATACAAGGTGTCGCCACACGGTAAAGTACCTGTCCCAAACGATGATGACTACAACATTGACCCAAACACATATGACGGAGAGTTCTTTCAAGAAGAGGGGCTAGAAGGGAGTTTTGAGATAGACTTAACTGAAGTGATCGGAATGGAAGTAGACTATGAAAGGGTTCTTCACGATGAAAATGGAGATGAGGTGCACTATGTGCAAGACTAAGCATTACTTGACCGTTTAAATTTAGGCAAAGACAAAGAAGACAACATTGCTCCTTTCGATAATGTTGCATATATCGACATGGAGAATAGCGATGATGAGACTTATGATCCAACTAAACCCGATTATGATGATTACTTCTAATACATGTAATATTGTATTATTTTGTAATTCTGTTTTGTTTGTTTTTCATATCTTACAACATCTTGCTTACCTATTTCCTCTTTTAAATTGCAGGTGATTGGACAAAGATGGTGGGCGGTATGAGGAACATAGTGTCGCTTTATCGAAGAAGTGGCCATAGGAAGGAGCCATCGCCTGAGGTAGAGGAGGAGGTACCACAGACGGAGGAGGAGGCAGTGGCGTCGCTTGAGGAGGAGCAGGAGGACGACGGGGAGGAGGCGGTGCCATCGTGTGAGGAAGGGGGGTCAGCGGGTTCGTCGGATATCTACCAACAAAATCACTCGAGCCTCCCTCAGCGACCGATACCACCTGAGAGACGCCTGATGATTCGCCCCAGTGGGGAAAGGTAAGTAACTTTAAATTTTATCACTACTTCTTCATTTCATATGTTAAAAATCACAATACAAAAAATCTTCTGTTAATTATTTTGACAGGAACTGGAAGATTGTGATAGAAGGTGAACACAGACGGCATGTCAATGACATCCTAGGTCTTCTGTGCAAGGAACACTTTCCTGACGTGGTTCAGTACAGGGGAGTGTGACAGCCAGCGTACATGTTTGACCACTACGTGGCCGTTCCCGATTCCAAAGATCGGGATGGCAGGTTATACAGCAACAAGGCGGAGCGGGTGACGGCCGAGCTATGGGTAAGTCTTCATCTTACTACATTGCTCAATATCTCATTCATGTCACAATTTTAAAATAATGAGCTGACCCATCATGTGTATATGCAGGATTTTTTCAGATGCATGGAGGGATATGAGGACAAGGCGGCTAGGGTCGCAAACAAAGCCTGTTACAAACTCGTGAAGGACATGCATTATGGGGCACGTATCCATGCCGTCCTCACTTACCATGTGGACATCCTTATAGTGAAGGTGATAAAAGCTCAAGCAAGAACCATGACGCTGACTCGAGAGAAATACCTTGAGGTAAACATCGAACATTAAACATAGAACATCAATATCGAGAATAAATATGCTTAATTTGAGCTTCATATATGACGTGTAGGTGCCTCCGTGGTGGTGCGCATAGCATCTGCAGTGTTGGACACAGATGGTGGACAGGTGGTGCACCGAGGACTGGGAGGAGAGGCACAGCGCTTGTCGGGAGCGGCGTTTGACGATGCCAGGTGCACCACACCATCAAGGCAACGTAAACCTTGATGCATACAGAGAGAGATGGGTACGTGAATTCATTTATTTATTCTAACGCTCAATCCTGCATAGTTTCTAATCAGCTCCTTGTTTTGCTCGCAGTCGTCGTCACATGGTGGTGAGCCTCGCTCCCAGTTCCAGGCATATCATATGTCTCGCAAGGAGAAGGCAACGTCCGATGTCCACTATAACCCAGAGGACCCACCCGAGGCGTACAACAACGCAAGCATCACAGCAGCCTCAGCGAGTAAACATCAATGGCGAAGGCGGTTCATGGAGAAGATTATGATCCGACCACCAGGACTTTGATGGCGACCGTCATGAGGGTGGGAGGAGGCAAGAAGCATGGGCGCTACTGACTTGGCAACCGCGTCATCGACAGGTACTAGTACTCCTACTCTCTCACAGATTCGAGCAAGGAGCACCAGCTCGAGCCCGGCCATACGTCCACGGCCGAGCAGTTCGCAGCACTAGATGGAGGCACTTCAGGTTTTTTCTATTTTATCATCGTCCATTGATTGTATACCCATTAAAATAACTTGTAACGATGATGAGATCATATTATAGGCCCAGGCACAAGAAGAGAGGAGGCTACGGGAGGAAATGGAAGCAAGGTTACGATAGGAGATGGAAGCGAGCTTGGCGGCCCAACGGGAGCAAATGTTTCAGTTTTTATAATCTGTTGGCATCCAAATGGGTCCAATCCCACCACAGTTTGTGCTGGCAACTACTCCTGTAAGTATGAATGTTTACTGATATGAAAAATTAAGAACTCACTACCAAAACATGCACTCTCACTTAAACAAGTCATTTTTAAAACAATTGTAATCTTGTCTCATAGACGTAATTTTTATGCAGAATCAATCGGCGGCATCGAATGATGTACCCCATAGACTTGGACTGTCTCCCGACATCGATGTGAGGACTCCTCCATTCGGAGCTTCGTCGCCGCCAAATGTTCAGCCTTATTAACCCGACCATCGTCGTAGTCAGTTTGGTGATTGTTTCTAGATGTTTTCTTCTTTCATTTGTCGCACTTGGCAATTACGTTTATGAATGACTTATGTTCTGATGTTTCTAATAATATTTGTGAATTATTGTGTTTTGTGTGAGATATTGACGTATGTTGAGAAATATGAGATGTTTTGTGAGATATGTGATGTGTTTGTGATATACATGATGTTTGGTGATATATGTGATGTTTGGTGATATAGCTTTTTGATATCTGTGTTGTTTGTCAAATATGTGATATTTGATTGGTTGGAACGTAATAAACAGGAAAAATCTTCAGGTCTGTAGCAAATTTACCGAGTGTATTTACCATAACACTCGACAAAGATATAGGCCTTTCCCTAGTGTTTTACCATAACACTCGGTAAAGATGTAGGTCTTTGCCGAGTGCTGACAGACGAGCACTCGGCAAAGAGTCAAGGCTTTGCCGAGTGCCGTCCCTGGCACTCGGCAAAATAGTCGTCTCCCTCTAACTCCTTTCTGACACCTTTTCTATGCCGAAGGCATAACAGGCACTCGGTAAAACCTTTGCCGAGTGCCCGACGTTTGACACTTGTCATAGGCACCTTTGCCGGTAAAATCTTTACCAAGTGTTTTTTGCCGACGGCTGCGCTCGGCAAAGGCTTTGCGGAGTGTATTCGGAGCTTCGTCGAGTGTCTCAGGCACACGGCAAAGGAGGCGAATCCGGTAGTAACTCTCAACTGGTTGTTGCCTTCCTTTGCTCCCCATTTCCTCGCCTTCCTCCTCAGCCTAGCGTGCTCTCAGCGACTCAGCGCCAGCAAGACCGCGCCCCGCCTTTCCACCACAATATCATGGTGCCGCAATGGTCCATACCCCTATCCATTGAGCACGCCCGACCGCCTCTAGCTGACCCTGTGCCCGTGGCCCCAAGCTGGCCTGATTATCGCCGTCTTTGGCTGCTCCAACTCTCACCACCCAGCACCGGGTACTCAGAACACTGTTAACAAGTTTAGCACATAAAAAATGTGAAACTTAATCACCTAATTGAAAAATATTAGCTATTTTACTCCACCAATATGTTAAAGGTTTAGGAGAGATAATGACAGCAATCCTTTAACTGGAGGATATTATATGCCTCCGTTTCTAGTCCTTAGCTCAGGTTCTAGGTGATATGCAATCTGCCTTTGCAGTCGTATGGACTCTGACCAGGCTTGCTGAGAAATTAAGAGCGCACTGCAACTGTGCTAGAAAGGCAGACTAGCTCGTTTGATTGCTGACTGAGTGCCTGGGCACCGTTGTAATCAATTCAATTGATCCGTCTTTTATGGCAAACTTACAATCAGTTTTTGTTATATTGTAAGAGGAAGACAATGCTAAACAGTTCACATCATGTTGAAGATAGACGTCCAGAAAAATTAGGAAGGATACTTGGAGTTTTTGAGGCATGACTAGGACCATGGCCCAAGTGGCTCTGTACATAGTTCCACTGCTGCCGGGTAGAGACCTCCATGTTTTCCCATCACCAAGAGGATGCTTCCATCCTCCTTCAGCGACAGCGATGACACTGCAAAAAATCGTGGCCTCTCTTGGTGTGGCTGAAGGCAATTCGAGATCGTTCGCAGTCCCAAGGGTCAGGGACATGGACGTACACGTGCTCTGGGCAAGCGAACCACTTGGGTACTTACCAGAGGCACTGATGCACAGCTGCACTCCAACCTACAATGATACAACTTCCCACGTTCTTCAGCTGCATAATCTAATCTCCTCACTCCTGCACGACGATGCCTACATCCTATTTGATAAAATGCCTGCCTGAAATGTGATACATGCATCTTATTTTCCCAGCTTCCTTCAACAGCAACGAAGGGATTATAAAATGAAGTAGGTAATATTTTCATAGTGACAAAAGGCAACAGGTCTCCTGTGTTAGGCTCTCATCAACTGATTTTTACAAGACACAGGCAACTGTCATACTTGGCTACAGTTGTTCTTTCAATTGCCTCAACGTCTAATCCTTATCACATTAATTATTGATTAGTTTCACATGTCATAACCTCTCCATCTGAACAATCAGAGTTAGACTTGAAAAGATGTACACACTCTTAGCTGAAAAATTATTTGCTGCATTACTGACCATAATTCATATTTGTCACTTTTCATCCCCTACACAAACATGCATATATCTCCAACAGTGATATTTATTGTCGGCCATTTTTCTATACCGTCGGCAATTATAGTCGGGGATTTCCTGACGGCAATGACCTTGTCGGGGATTGAGAATAGCCGTCAGTTTTAAGAAACCCTATCGTTGATTATATTTCCGACTGTGAATTACCGATAGTGCACTGTCAGGAATACGTCAGGCACCGTTAGGCTAGAGCCTAACGGAGAGTAAATTTACCGACAGCATCTACTATTGTCGACAGTGTGCAACCTGTCGGATGTCTAATGTGATAGTAACTGCCGACAGGAATAGTACTGTCGCTAATTTAGAAGAAAACATTGTATACACAGCATATACATCCACATTTAGCTATTCCAGAATACCACATATGTGAATATTGAATCATTTACATACATTTAAACATCAAATTCCATGTCACAAACAACGCTGCATAGAAACTTCATGTAAATAACATCCATTTAATAGAAATTCTTAAGTAATATCCATCTTGACACAAGTGTATCAGTTCAGCATTGCAGATGCACTATACGTCATAGCGTAAACAAACTCCACACCACTTGTGCTAAGAAAATCAAGTTGAGAGCGTATGCTCAAGTTTCATGTAACAAATGTCTATACTTTTAGTTATAGGTATGTATCATTTTCACTAAAGAATCAATCTCATATATGATCATCATTGTTGAAATCATTCATCTAAGCATCTGATCCTAATGCACTTGTTCCAACGGCTGCACCAATCCTTGATGTTGAAGTTGACTGTTAATCAAATAACACAAAATCAAGTTACATATAAGCCAAAACAAACCAACAAAAAAGTATCTCGTGCTGTTCTACCTTGTACAAATAATATGGCAGAGTAATCATGCCTTTGCAGCATGGTCAAGAAAAAGAAAATAACATAGGAGAGTTCCACCTGATCACTAGATATTGTCCATATCTCTTTCGATAGAATTACTGTTATTTTAAGGGACAAAAGAACCACGAGCACTCAGCTATCAATGAATAACAGCAGTAAGACACTTCTATAGAATGTGGTCAAAATGTTTTTGCAATTCTGATCGCTAAAAACCAGGATCCATTTAGCACCTTGTTATTGTAAAATAAAAAGGATCTATTGAGTGACTTGTGATAGCAGGAAAAGGGAATTCATTCGGTGGCTTGTGATAATAGAAAACAAGAATCCATTCAGTGGCTGTGATAGCAGAAAACAAGAATTGATGCAAGGAGATATATCAGTTGGAATTCTCAACATAGATGAAAAAAGCCATCCAAGATGAAGAAAAGGTTAGTACAAACGTGCATCTTTATTTGGATTTGGGCCTCTCTATTCATCATCCCTACCTATTTTGTCTTCGATGCTATTCTACAGGAAGAGAGCATAATAAATCTACAGGATGAATTTGCCTTTCAAGATAAATAATAAATAAATATGTCTGTAGAACAACAAATCCACAGGAAGAGAGCACAGTAAAACTCTAATTCACAAACATTCCCTGTGTGTAGTTGGAGAGGGATGATGAAACAGGGCACTCAAATTCAAATCTATAGGAGTCAGCCATTGCCTGTGACCATGTTCCAAATATATATGAAAGGCACGTAATGATAAACAAGGGCCAACAAAGCTTCCTGGTGGTCGCACCTTGTAAGTAACCAACCATTCAGATAAATCAGACCTATCAGACGGGTAATCCATGTAAGACACTTGTACTGCCTGATGAGCCATTGCAAATGGTTCAAAATTTGACAACCTTGAGGTAGACTTGATTTCCGCCAAACCCAAACTTGGAGTTGACCTCACACCATGGACAGGGTCAAACCCCAGCGACACCAAGAATCAGATTGGTTTCTTTCGTGCACATAGTTGTTGGCAGATTGTACGGAATAAGAAACACTGGCCAGCAGGAGTAATTCTTGGATGCGTAATTAAATGGTGTGAAACCATCGGTTGCTAAACACAACCGCACATTCCTCTTCTCTTGGGCAAATCAGGATATAATCTATCTATCTCCTTCCAAGCTTCAACATCCGATGGGTGCACCATAAGGTTTGTGTTTTGATGATTTGCATGCCATGTCATGTGCTTCGAGATTCTCTCTGACATGTATCTTCTCTGCAGTCTTGGAGTGATTGGAAGATATCTTAATATCTTTCTAGGAATCCTACGAGAATCATTTGGGGTAGTTGACTCCTCGTATCTAGAAAGACCACAAATAGTGCAGGACATTTGGTTTTGATTCTCTTTATAAAAGAGCATGCAATTATTTTTGCACGCATCAATCTTCTTGTACGGCATCCCAAGGCTTTGCACAAGCTTCTTTGCCCTGTAAAAATTACGTGGAATTTTGGTTGCTGCCTCTTCTCCAACAATGTCGTGTATCAAGGATGTGATTTCATTATAGCAAGCTTCAGATACATTATATTGAGATTTTATTGTTATAAGGCGGCCAACTATGGAGAGTGTAGTCTGTGTAGTCTTCTCGTGGACTGGAGTATCGTATTCTTCTAACAATCTATAGAACTCAGCAGCTGCTGCTGTTGGCTCCTCTCGCTGAAATACACCTTG
The DNA here is from genome assembly GCA_001182835.1 of Oropetium thomaeum. Taxonomy (NCBI): domain Eukaryota; kingdom Viridiplantae; phylum Streptophyta; class Magnoliopsida; order Poales; family Poaceae; genus Oropetium; species Oropetium thomaeum. Next base: position 9,729 of record LFJQ01000009.1, on the reverse strand, counting down.
TGCAGAAATTGAGTCTAGTAACATACAATCCATTCTATCAACCTCTACTGTTAAGTTCAACATCTTCTACAACTTCTGGCTGCTGGTTTTCTTCACCATGAAAGGTCCATCTTTCATATCCTCTTTTAAAACCATTTCTCAACAAGTGCATTGTCATTTCTTCCCTCTTTCTTTTGTGCGAGCACCCGCAAGAGGCACATGGACAACTAGAGGTCTGATCTATCAAGGCATCTGGTAATGAAAATGCATGCTCAATGAACTCTTCTACCCCACTAGCCCACACTGGCGGAGCTACAGGGTGGACAGGGTGGGCCACGGCCCACCCTGAGTTTTGGGCCACCGAGGGAGTACCCCAGCCTAGCAAGGCAGCACAAATGGTCTGGTCAGCAGCCCACTGCCCACGAGGCCACGAACAGGAAGCCCACGAAAACTTGCCAGCAGCCACTTGCCTCTGTTTCAGTTTCCAATATACCGATTGAAATCACGTAGAGCAAATCGAAGCGCCGTGCCGCCGCTAGAATCCCAAAGAAAGCGAAGCGTCCGTTCCAACTTCCAAGGGCAAGGCCGCGAACTCCGATCTAGCTCCGGCAAGGCGGCAGGTGCGCGCACAACGACGAGCTCGAGCTGCTGCTTCGGCCTCCGCCCTCCAGCGACCGGCGACGGCGGCAGTGCGTTGCGTTATCTCTTGTCTGGACTATTCTGTACTTCTCGTCTTCTCGCCTTCTCTCGTTAACGAGTGCTGATCGATCAAGCAAGGCATCAAATGATTTTATTTTAATATTTGATCTGAAGGAATTCCAATGAACTGATTTGGCTAATTGCTAACAATTAATTTCGTTGGAATACTGCAAATTGGATTGCAGATTACTGAAGTATGATAGATGGAGATATTGCATCTCTGTTTCGTAAAGTTGTAGCAAAGAAGGCTGCTTCATCTTCGCCTTCAACTGATGTAGCAACTCGTGAATCAAGTGGAGACATTATTGGACCGTCGATTCCTTCAGTCCATGCCTCAAGATTAAGTGAAGACAATGTGATATTGGAGGAAGAGGAAAATCAAGAACAGGAGCAGCACGATGATGATGGCAGTGGCAGGACCCCTACAGCATCTCTGAATGTGAATGTACCACCCCCACCAATTTTTGATCCAGATCGTCTTCCACAAGATCCCGCAGATAGATTGCCCATTGCAAGTTATCCTGTCAATGATCAAGATGCAGTTCGGAGAGCGTACATAATGAAAGGTCCATTTCAACCTTATGCCCATGAATTTAAGAAAAGGAAGATTGGCACTAGAGATCGGTGGTTCAGTATTGTTTGGTTTCATAAATATTACTGGCTTGAATATAGTATTAAAAATGATGCTGCATTTTGCTTTGTATGCTTCTTGTTCAAAAAGGGAGGAAAGGCTAGTTCATTTACTTGTGGTGGATGGAGAAACTGGAATAGGGATGATGCACTGGATAAGCATGTGGGTGCTGTTGGTAGTGCACATAATGCAGCTCAAGAGAGGTACAATTCATATTTGACTCCTAGTGCACAAATTGATAATAAAATTGAGGCATGGACTAGTGAGGAGTTGCGTCTTTACAAGATTCGATTGACATATTCACTTAGATGTCTGAGGTTTCTTTTGAATCAAGGATTGGCATTTCGTGGGCATAATGAAAGTGAAGAGTCTACTAATAGAGGGAATTTTCTTGAGCTATTGAAATGGCTTGCAGCAAATAATGAGGAGGTTCATAAGTATGTTTTGAAGAAAGCTCTAGCTAACTGTACCTTGACTAGCCCAACAATATAGAAGGAAATTATTCAGTGTTGTGCCATGGAGACTAGAAATAGAATTATTAAAGAGCTTGGTGACGATCACTATGCAATTCTAGCTGATGAAGCAAGTGACGTTGCACATAGGCAACAACTAGCTGTTTGTTTGCGCTATGTTGATAAATTGGGAGGACCTTGTGAACACTTTCTTGGAGTAGTGCATGTTGAAGATACTACTTCCCTATCACTTAAGGAAGCAATCCAAAATTTACTTCTCGACAAACATTTAACTTTGACTCAGATTCGTGGGCAAGGTTATGATGGGGCTAGCAATATGAGAGGAGAAATCAAAGGGCTGAAAACATTGTTCTTGAAAGAGTCACCTTCAGCATACTACATTCATTGTTTTGCACATCAACTCCAACTGATTCTCATCGGTGTTGCTACAGGCAATGGTGAATGTGTTTGGTTTTTTGATCAAGTATCTTCCTTGCTTAATATCGTTGGGGTTTCTTGTAAGCGTCATGACATGCTTCGAAATATTAATCTTCAGAATATCATGAAAGCAATTGATTGTGGTGACATAGATACTGGAAAGGGATTAAATCAAGAGATGGGGTTAGCTAGACCCGGTGAGACTCGGTGGGGCTCTCATTACAAAACTGTTGTGAACATCATTAGTATGTATCCAGCCATCCGTGACGTTCTCATAACTCTTGGTGAAGATACTGCACAAAGGAAGGAGTGGCCAAAAATACACGCTATGGTTTCAGCCTTTGAATCTTTTGACTTTATTTTCAGTGCACACTTAATGGTTACAATTCTTGGATATACTAATGATTTGTCATTATGCTTACAAAGAAGGGAGCAAGATATTCTTAATGCAATGTCACTTGTTAGTGTGGCCAAGAATAGAATGCAACAATTGAGATCTGATGGGTGGGATGTATCTTCAGAGGGTCACATTATTTTGCAACAAGTATGATATTCGAGTTCTAGAAATGGGTGATGGTTATATACCTTTTGGAAGATCAGCTCGGTTTGTCCCAAACCAAACAAATGATGAACACTTTAGAATACAAGTATATATTGGCATCATTGATCGAGTTATTCAAGAGCTTGATACCCGATTTGATGAGGTTAATATGGAGTTGCTTTCTTGTATGGCTGCCTTGAATCCTTCAAATTCATTTGCTTCATTTGATCCCCAAAAGGTATGTAGGCTTGCTGAATTCTACCCCAATGATTTTTCAAGCTCAGAATTGATAAGACTTCAAATGCAACTTGATAACTATATTGATGACATGAGAAGAGATGACAGTTTCCAAGGCATAAAAAATCTTGTTGAGCTCTCAAATAAGCTTGTTGAAACAAAGAGGCATGTTGTTTATGATTTGGTATATTTGCTTCTCAAATTGGTACTAATTCTACCGGTGGCAACGGCAAGTGTTGAAAGAGCATTTTCAGCCATGAACTTTGTCAAGAACAGACTGAGAAATAGAATGAGTGATAGTGTACTGGATGATTGTTTGGTCACTTTCATTGAGCGGGATGTTTTCTTGGTTGTGAAAGAAGATGATATACTTGAGACTTTTTTTGGCTATGAGAAGACGCAGGCTCGAAAAAGAGAAGAGAACATAGTTTTTTTTTTAATCTTCTTTTAAGCATTGTAATCGATGAACCTTTATTTCAATCTCTATTGTAAGACAATTATTAAGTTAGTATTGAACTTCTATTGCAAAATCATACTTCAAAATTTATCGTGTGGAATTTTTTTTCCTTTGGCCCACCCTAGGTTCAAAACCTAGCTCCGCCACTGCTAGCCCAAATTTGACTATACAACCTGCCTTTCCTTTCACTGTACATCCAACTGCAGTCCTCTCCATAGAAACCTAACTCTTCTGTATTCCTATTGAGAGTTAGAAGTAATGTCTAAATAAAGTAAACAGAGTAATAATTAATTCCAAGAAAAAAATGTGCATTACATTATCACTCGCTAGTTTCATGAAAAAAAACTAAACCAACTTTGTGATCTGTACATGTATGTAGTTGTTGAGGGTCAATACCGGCGATGACCGGTATTAATGATCCTCCGACTGCTTTACGTATAAAGCACCAAGGGAGGTTACTCCGTCTCGCCCGACCCCGACGTCCGGACGGGAAGTGCCCGACCCCTGAGGTCGGACAAAAGTTCCGCCTCGCCCGACCCGACCTCGAGGGTCGGACGAGGGTTCCGCATCGCCCGACCTCCGGGGTCGGACAAAAGTTCCGCCTCGCCCGACCCCGACCTCGAGGGGTCGGACGAGGGTCCCGCCTCGCCCGACCTCCGGGGACGGGCAAGACTGGGCGATCCAACCACCCCGGGCGGGACGGATGTCCAGGGTCAGTCAAGCCATTAATAAGCTCAAACTCCAGATGGGACGGTGGCGATGACCGCTCCCGGAAGAGTAAATGCGCACAACGAGCATCGTCCACGGGGTGGGCGTCGCCCCAACAGTCCCCTGTCAGAGACTCACCGTCTCGTACGATAGGACGCCCCGGAGCGACGGCCATCACCACGGCGTCATCAAGCCGGCTCCTACAGTGGCGCTTCTCCATACGGATGGGACTCCATCGAGCGACAGCTCGGACCACTCCGTCGACAAGAAGCAACACGGCCACTCCGAAGACGTCATCCACAGCGACCGGCACGGAGTTTGAAGCATCAACAGCGCGGCCTACAGGACATACGGCCATGCCGCCGCCGCCCACTCCCCAGCGCCAACCCTCTGTACGCCCGCCTCCCTCCTTGCAGTATAAAAGGGGGAGGCGGGAGGACGACGGGGAGGAGAAAAAACTAAGGCAACACACACGATATCTCACCCCACGCCGAACACCTCACAGAGACTTGGGAGCTCATCCCTCTCTCGCCTGTTTGTAACCCCCTACTACAAACTGTCGCGAGTAACACGAGCAGCCTCATCGAACTGGACGTAGGGCACGTTGCCCGAACCAGTATAAATCCTTGTGTCCTCTCGCGAACCATCCGAACCAAAACACGCACTCCACGATACTAATTACTCGTCGGCCACAACGAACGCCGACAGTTGGCGCGCCAGGTAGGGGTTCTTTGTGCGTGTTTTCGTCAAACCCCTCTCTTTGTTCGGATGGCTAGCCGCGCAAACACCTGGGTTCCCGGTGCACACGTGCGTTTCGGGAGCCTCGACTTCGTCGCCATCTCAGATGGCGCTCTGGCACTGGCCGGTGCAGCGGCACCACCGGTTGCCCCGCTTGACCCCGGGCGTGTATCGCCTCTCGCTGGCACATTGTCCCGGGCGTCGACGCTCCCAGCTCCACGCGCCATGAACAACGAGTTCGTGGCCATGGTGGGCTGCGCATCCGAGTCTCTCTTCGACCTCCTAGATGGAGCGTCAAACGAAGATTCCGATGCAGAGTGCAGTGAGGGAAGTCATCATCCCTCACGCGAGTGCCTTATGATACGTGCGGAGCATCTTCCCGCTGCGGAGGGCGAGCGCCCTGCGGAATCGTCTGGCCCGCAGGACGGGACCCCACCCCGTGACGCGCAGTCAGAACGACTGCGCGCACGAAGGAGGAACTCCTGGAGGTCCAGCGTCAGCTGGATCAGCAGCGTGCGGCGATTGATCACGAGCTCGCTCAGAGCGAGTCCAGTGAACACACCCGCACTGACGTTCGCGACTTACGAGTCGCAAGTCGTGACGATGGCTGCCCGCGCTTCCCGCGGGCGAGCCAGAACTTGGCCGCGGCGGCGGCATTGCTCAGGGGCCTCCCTGAGCCTGTCACGCCGGAGGCCCGACGCGCCCAGCGCGAGGTTGAGGCGCTACTTGAGCACGCGGCAGTGCAGCAAGCTGAGAGCTCGCTGTCGCGTCTGCGTGGACAACGTGCCCAGAACACGTCTGTCCACCAGACTCCCCCAGCAGCGGAAGGCACGGCGAAAGCCTCCGTCCGCGGTCGTCTGGGGACGAACAGGGACGCCCGCGCCACCCTGGATGCGCGGCGGCGCCGCCTGGAGTTCGACGATGGCACCTCCCGATCGCGTCATCCGCGTCGAGGAGGACGCTACGACGACGACGAGGATAGAAGCCCTAGCCCGGACGCCCCGGGACCGAGGGTCTTCAGTCCTCACATTCGGAACGCAGTATTCCCGCGGCGTTTCCGACCCCCGACCAACGTACCGAAGTACGCGGGGGAAACCAACCCCGGCCTGTGGCTCGAGGACTATCGCCTCGCGTGCCGGGCTGGGGGCGCGGAGGATGACGACTTCATCATCCGCAACCTGCCATTGTATCTGGCCGACTCGGCCAGAACGTGGCTCGAGCATCTCCCCGCCAATCAGATCACCTGCTGGTCTGACCTTAAGGAGGTTTTCGTTGGAAACTTCCAGGGGACTTACAACCGCCCAGGTAACTCCTGGGACCTCAAGAACTGCCGACAGAAACCTGGAGAGTCGCTCCGGGATTACATCCGGCGCTTCTCCCGGCAGTGCAACGAACTGCCGCACGTCGGTGACGCCGATGTCATCGGCGCATTCTTGTCCGGGACAACCTGTCGCTCCCTAGTTCACGAACTAGGGCGCAAGAGTCCCCGGACCGCCAGAGAGTTGCTGGACATCGCGACCAGCTTCGCCTCTGGCGAGGAGGCGGTGGGTGCGATCTTCGATCGCGCCCAAGACGCGAAAGGTAAGCGGGTCGAGACAGCCGGCGGAGGCTCCTCCGACCCTCCGAGCAAGAAGAAGAAGAAGAACCGGCCGCGTCCGTCCGGAGAACGGATGGTCGCTGCCGCGGACCGCAAGGGTGCCAAGGCACCCACGGAGGACATCCCGGACCACTTCGAAAAGAAGTGGAACGGTCCGTGCCCCAACCACGCCTTCCCAGTGAAACACTTATACAAAGAGTGTTCGCTGATGAAGAAGTTCCTGGCCGAGGAGGCCAAGAAGGGCAAGCCGAAAGGCAAGCCCAGACAGGCTCCCGATGACACCAGCAACGACGTCGACGCCGCCGACGGCGACGACAACTTCCCGGAGACGGACGGCTGCCTTATGATCGTCTCAGGGCCGGCGCCACACGGTGGCCGACGTCGGGCCAAGCTGGAGCGCCGTGAGGTGTTCGCAGTTGAGCCCGCCGTCCCGTCGTTCCTCAAGTGGTCGGAGTCTCCGATCACGTTCGACCGGTCAGACCACCCCAGCCACGTACCGCAACCAGGCAAGTACCCGTTGGTGGTAGACCCGATCGTCGGCACTAAGCGCCTCTCCAAGGTGCTTATGGATGGAGGCAGCGGCCTCAACATCCTCTACGTCGAGACCCTCGACGCCATGGGCATCGACCGGGCGCGCATTCGCCCGACCGGCGCACCCTTCCACGGCGTCATTCCTGGGAAACAAGCTGTTCCCCTCGGGCAAATCGATTTGCCCGTCACCTTCGGGACTCCGTCCAATTTCAGGACGGAGACTCTCACCTTCGAGGTGGTAGGATTCCACGGATCCTACCACGCCATATTGGGACGGCCATGCTACGCCAAGTTCATGGCCGTGCCCAATTACACCTACCTAAAGCTCAAAATACCTGGGCCGAAGGGGGTGATCACCGTCGGGACGTCCTTCCAGCACGCCTACCAATGCGAGGCGGAGACTGGCGAGCTCGCCTCCGCAACCGTGGCGACGGAGGAACTCGCTGTCATCCGCCAGCAAGTCACCGAGGACGCGCCCGACTCCAACCGCAGCACTGGATCCTTCGAACCCGCGGAGGGCGTCAAAGAGATCCGGCTCTACCCCGACACCGCCGACGGCAAGACGGCGAAGATCGGGACTGCTCTCTCCCCCAAATAGGAAAGCGTGCTCGTCGACTTCCTCCGCGCGAGCATCGACATCTTCGCGTGGAAACCCTCGGACATGCCAGGCATTCCGAGAGAAGTCGCCGAGCACGCCCTGCACATCAAGCCGGGCTCTCGCCCGGTCAAGCAACGTCTGCGCCGCTTCGACGAGGAGAAGCGCAGAGCGATCGGGGAAGAGATCGCCAAACTCCTGGTAGCCGGTTTCATCAGGAAGTGTATCACCCCGACTGGTTAGCCAACCCCGTTCTTGTACGAAAAAAGAGCGGGAAATGGAGTATGTGCGTTGACTATACCAGCCTCAACAAAGCGTGTCCAAAGGATCCGTTTCCTTTGCCACGAATCGATCAGATAGTCGACTCAACCGCGGGGTGCGAAACCCTATGCTTCCTTGATGCGTACTCCGGGTACCATCAAATCCCGATGAAGGAGTCCGACCAGCTCGCGACGTCCTTCATCACTCCGTTCGGCTCGTACTGCTACGTCACGATGCCGTTCGACTGAAGAATGCAGGCGCTACATATCAGCGCTGCATGATCAGAACCTTCGACGAACTCATCGGAGACATCGTCGAGGCCTACGTGGACGACATCGTAGTCAAGTCCAAGAAGACCGACCAGCTCGTCGACGACCTGGAGCGAGTCTTCACCAAGCTCCGAGCAAACGGCATCAAACTAAACCCCGAAAAATGTGTTTTCGGGGTCCCGAGGGGGATGCTGCTCGGATTCATCGTCTCCGAGCGTGGCATCGAAGCCAACCCGGAGAAGATCGAAGCCATCAACCGGATGGGTCCGATCCAGAGCTTGAAGGGAGTGCAACGCGTGACCGGGTGCTTGGCGGCGCTAAGCCGCTTTATCTCCACGCCTCGGAGAGCGCGTTCACCCGCTTTACCAGCTCCTGAAGAAATCCGACCGATTTCAATGGACTCCCCGAGGCACAGGAGGCTCTCGATAGGATAAAAGTTATCCTATCCAAGCCACCGGTCCTGGTGCCTCCGACCCCGAAGGAGCCACTCCTACTCTACCTCGCCGCGACGACTCAGGTCGTCAGCGCTGCTTTGGGTCGTAGAACGAAGGGAGGAGGGCCACGCCCTCAAGGTTCACGCCCCGTCTACTTTGTGAGCGAAGTCTTGTCCGACACGAAGACTCGGTATCTCCAGATACTGAAAATTCTTTATGGCGTCGTCCTCGCCAAGAGAAAACTCAGACACTACTTCGAGTCACACCCGGTGACGGTGGTCAGCTCTTCCCCCTTGCGCGAGGTCGTCGGAAAACCGCGACGCGACGGGGAAGGCCGCCGAAGTGGGCTCTCGAGCTCATGGGCGAAGGATTACATATGCCCCCCGTACAGGCAATCAAGTCCCAGGCCTTGGCCGACTTCGTGGCGGAGTGGACCGAAGTCCAGCTCCCCACTGCCCCCGTCGACCAAGAGTACTGGGTTCTCTACTTCGACGGCTCGTTGATGCGCGCAGGAGCAGGGATCGGACTCGTCTTCGTCTCCCCCATGGGAGTACGCATGAGGTACGCAATCCGACTCCAGTTTCCCGCCTCCAACAACATGGCGGAATACGAAGCGCTCATCAACGGGCTCAAGATCGCCGATGAGTTGGGGATCCGACGTCTCGAGGTCCGAGGCGATTCCCAACTCGTCGTCGACCAAGTCATGAAGGAGTCAAGCTGCCACAGCGATGTCATGGACGCGTACTGCCAAGAGGTACGCAAGCTCGAACGCAAGTTTTTCGGTCTTGAGCTCAAGCATGTCCCAAGGCGACAGAACGAAGAAGCCGACTCCCTCGCGAAGATGGCGGCGGGTCGGGACCAGATCCCACCAGGGGTCTTCTCCCACGACCAAAGCCAGCCGTCGATCCGACCCAAAGACCCAAAAGGGGCCGACAACGAGTCGACCCCAGGGGAAGGGGTCGGGTCGACTCCCGCGCCTCCAGGACCCGACGTCATGGAAGTCGATGAAGCATCCACGTCAGGGTCGGGCCCTCCAAACGATTGGAGGACCCCATACCTCGACTGCCTCATCCGAGGGGAACTCCCCACGAACAAGGCGGAAGCTCGACGCATCGCGCGTCGGGCCAAGTCCTTTGTCCTTATCGATGGGAACTCTACAAAA